>CM020231.1:7500000-8750000 GCA_009819775.1 Phoenicopterus ruber ruber
GTGACGGCAACGTGGCAGGTCTGGAAATCCTGGCACCAAGTGCAACTCATTTCCAAGATCCTGACAATCAGCTGCTGTAAGTTCCCATCAAAGCAGGGAACTGGCAGTGTCCCGTGGCACCTCCGCGGCCGGCGCTCTAATAACCCTCCTTAATTGCTGCCTCAGCAGCAGCCAGCACTGACTCTGTGATGGATGCCTCAGAGCCGATTCGGACTGCAATCATCGCAAGCCTTTTCCAGCGATGAGCGTGGGTGTTTTAGAGGGTGAGACCTGCTGGATTTGCTCCTTCCACTCCGGAGGTTTTCCGTAGGGGCACAACCAATGTGCCTGCAGTCCTGGTGGGGCAAACCACGACGTAAATTGGCTCCAGCATCACGTGGAAGATACGGAGCTCTCCCTGCTGCTCCATGCTCCCACACCGATGCATTAAGGCTTGTGCTTTTGGCACGCAGCAGCGTCCGAGCTGTTCACCAGATCCATTCAAGCTCTCAAGAACTTGCTTGCACTGAGCACTATTGCTCCAACCTGCAGAGGGATCAGGAGCTTCGTATGTCTGCAGGTACTGACAGTGCTCAGCACTTTATTGCATAACACCTTGGAAAGGCAAGGAAAAATGAGGCAGAAAAGGGTTTTCATAGCCTGGGAAAAATGTTTGCATTACTTAAAGGGTACAGCATAAGCCCTAGACACAAAGCAGAGGTGTGACAGGCACAGAAACAGCAGCCTGTGAATGCGGGTTTGCTGTCTGGAGTGACCGAGCGATGCTGTCCTGGGACCACATTTGATCCAGCGGCCTTAAGCCAAACAGCCCCAGAGGCACCACGGCATCCTTCGTGGTTTGGAGAAGACTTGTCAGAACTCATATGTATATAGCCAGATTAAGGGTAGATCCAAAGAAAGAGGTGACAGAAGCACAGTGCATTAGCTCTCGCACTTGGTGGCGTGTACTTCAGGGTGTGCTGCTTTCATCCCGCCGTAGCTGGTGTAAATAACCTCAAGCCTCTTTCCAGGCTGTAGCTCACCTTTGGCAACATCCTCCCGGGAACACTGCAATTACTGCAGCTCCCCTTTCCATGAAATGTGTCCGTGCTCCCAGTCTGATACACAATGGTCTGGTTTTCTTCTTTTAAAACTTATCTTTCTTCTTCATTTTTAAAATAAAAATTAACTTGCTGTTCATCTTTTATTTCCTTTTCATCCTCTGAGCAGTGAGTAATTAGAGCTGCATCACACTGGAGAAATTACAACAATATACTATTTCTACAGTTAAATCTCCGTAAGTATAATATCTTTGAAAAATAACAAGCTGCTCTAAGGGAAATTAATTATCCCACTGGGACAGTCATTATTCTGAAACAAAAGCTCTCAGTTTTCTTTGCCCGCTTTCATTTTGAGCATTTCTTTCATTTTAAGTACTGGCCACATATTCCAGCCCTTTTCTCTGTAGCTGGAACATAAATAATAATATGTTTAAAGCAGTGTAAAGTCTGTCTTGGAACCTTTTACAGATGTCATGAGAATATTAAACAACCTTAAAATTAAGTCAAAGTGCATTTTGCAAATCTATTTTGGTGGCTATATCATTACTGTTCATCAAGCCAGTTCAGCCTGTCAGGTCTCATTTTCCTTGGCTATTTTTTCATGAGTTTCTTCTTCTTCTTTGAGGAATCTGATGCCATTTATCATAATGCGCATTTATTATCATCATATTCTCTACCCAGACTCAAGCCATTGTATTTAAGGCAAGATTTCTTTTTTCAAAAGGGGAGGGTACTGCTGTACGTGGCGCATTCCAGTATTTAACATCTGCACACGAGCCTTGGAAGTCAGACTCTGGAGCGGACAGCGAGAGGCTTTGAATACAGCAACGCATAACATCTATGGCTTAAATCACCAGCTAACTGCTGCGGATGCACGAAGGTACAGAGGCACGAGCAGTGACATTGCGGGGCTGGGCCGGCAGAAGGAAAATCGGTGCGTTGCGAGCACCAGGCGCTGTGCACGGTGCTCTCCCGCACGGCTGGGAGAGGCCTTCGCAGCCCTAACCCAGCCTGCGCTCCTACAAGCCAAATATTTTGCAGGATGCAGACTGACTCGCAACAACCGCTTGAGGCTTTTGCCATCGTAGTATCCAGTGGGAAGCCAGCCTCAAACCGAGCAAACTCCGTGGCAGTAGCCTAAATAGACCCAATTTTTAATGGCATTGAAAAGCTGCAGTGTCATATTTGTACTTGCTTGGGCAAGTCAGGAGGCATTTCTGCTCCAGCAGCAGCAGCTCCTGGGCACCAGACCTAGCACTATTCTGCATCCCTGGCCAGGACGGTATTACCGCATTTTAAAGCAGGGCAAGGTCTTCTGTGCCATCTGCCCTCTATCAGCCAGCTCTTTTTTTAATTTTTTGGTCATTACTTGACGTTAGCATGGAGTAGCTTGCTGGGTTTGTGCCGTGAGAGCAAATACCGAGTCCTTGAGCTCAGCAGTCAGCTGTGCCGCTGTACGGCAAGGAGAGCACCGCAGTCCTCCAGCAGCCTTTCCCTGGCGGATAACAGCTCTCTAGGTGACCCTCTGAATTACGGGCATCACTTACACTGCTTTTGCTTTAATGCACTGATGTCGGGCTGCTGTTATTTTTAGAAAGACACTTTCATTTTACAGATCACAAACTTTGGGTGGGATATGAGTATTTCTGTATTTTCTACAATGTACTAGGGAAAATCAAAAAAGGCTTTGTCACTGCACAGGTAAGTTTCCAGCAGTACAAACGTGGAGACGCAGAGAAATCTCCTCTCACCAACACCCAAAACCTATTATCAAGTCTCACGTACGTTTGTAAGAGCTTTTGCAGTCAAGGTGAATTACAAGGATTCTTGCTGAATCCCTGACAGATACAAATACTTAGTTATCCTTGGCTTTTCTGCTGAACCTAATCAAAGATATTGTTTATTAAAATCCTATTGTCTCTGCAGGGAAGAACAAGGACAAGCTTCTCTGTAGTGATTTAATATTTCCAACAGTTCAGTGTAAAGATTTATTATGGCCAGCTGAAAGTGCAAACACGCAATGCCCAAGTCATTACTTTTAATTTGCCACTTCTTTAAAAAAATGTATACACAAGGCTAAAACCTGAGTCCTTCTTTACAGTTCAGTGTGATCTCTTCTCAGCCAGGGGAATGAAACAGAGCATAAACCCTCACCCTTCCCTTCAAACAGGGGAAGGACATTAAGATTTAGCCCTGCATTTAAAGGCAGACTGCCATGCTCCTGCAACACAAGTGGTTTTAGACTGGAAACTAGTCTAAGAAAATAAATTAATCAGACTTAATGGTTTAAATTACCAGTTTAAATTATCCAGTTATACCTGTGATCCCCTCTGGGAGGATCCATCAGAGTGGAAAAGACGGGTCTGCTCCGTATCGAGGGGCTCAGCCCCGCAGCCGTCGGGGCACACAGCCAGCGCTGAACCTCTGTGCCACCCCCGGGTTACGGCCAGAGCCCTCCGTGCAGGGCCACACAAACCGAACTCGTTAGAAGAGTGAGGTACATTTTTTTTCAAGTAATAAGCTTTTCTTTGTGAATCAATTTTATTAAGGTTTCAGGGATCGTATCACAACAAATAAAGCACAAAGATAAATGAGTGAGCACAATTAATAAATGCAACAATTCAGCCTTCTGAGCTTTTAAACTGCTTATCTAATCATACGTAATCTTTATTCACAGCGTTAAAACTCTTGCATTACAACAGTTCTAAGTCAATTAGGAAAATGGCTTTAACGGTTTAAAGAATGTAAAGGCAATGTGTGCTTTTCCAGACGACACCTGCTCAGGTGAACACAGCTTGGGCTCAGCAGGTCTGCTAAGCGCCAACGTCCACGTCTCAAAGATGGCCCAGAAAGGAAAGCTGCTGCCTTCCCTCCCCCGGGACAGGGGACCCCAACGCTGGGAGACCGACGGGAGCTGAGAGCACCGTCACCATCTTCCATGGCTACTTTTTCTCCAGCCTGTTAAATCACACCAGTCAGACACTCAAACCAAAATCTTCTTATTCTTAATTATCTCAGAAGTAGTATTTATAACAGCTGCTTACCACGCGAAAGAGGTTTTCTCGCTCTTTGGCATTCGAATATTTCTAAACGGCGTTTCTAGCTACTTCCTTTCTCCCTGCTAAAACCACAGAATTTACAATGGGGAAAAAAAAGCCAACCACATAATCAACCACGTCGCGGCAGGTTTGGTCATACACGCCGCTGAGGTGGAACGGCAGGACAGGGTTTACCCGAACCAAGAGGCCAGCGCACCCGCGCAGCAGTAGCACGGCGATCCCGGCCCCGGCGGCTCTGCGGGCAGCGGGCCATTCCTGACGACGTCTCTTGACTTCCAGTACGAAGTTCCCTTTCTTCACTATCATTTAATTTGCACGTAACTCCCACGGTGAGGTACTTCTAGTTTAGATTTCGTGTGTATGCTGATTGGATCTAACACGGCGTTTCCCCGACTGATTTTCACTAGCAAGCTGTATAGAGCTGGCTTCTGCTTTACCCATTTCCAGCTGCTAACCCCCGACTCCAAGCCTCCTGCTTAAGTAGTAAAAACAAAAGCAATAACCCCAAAGCCCGCGTTTTCTCTGCCTTCCTGCTGCTTCTTTCTCATTTAACAACTCAGAGGTTTCTCTCAGGACATGTGCATTAATTTGCCCTAGACTTTGTGCTCCAAGAGAGGCTCTATCTTTGTACCGAAAAACAAAAAGACAGGTCTAAATTTTTGTGGTGGCCCCCGACATCTACGCAGGATGGGCTCCCTGAGGGATTTCATTGAGAAAAAAAAATCTCCAAATGTAGCAAATACTACACTCACTCTCCCGAAGTGCATCGCTCCGATCGTGTAGGCGAGGAGCCTGAGCTGTCGCGGACAGCTGATGAGCGATGCTCTGCCTGGTCTGAGAGGTTGTGTCTCCCTCCATCCTTCTCAAGGCTAAAATTTTACATGGCCTTCCAGGTAAAAGGAAGAAAAGTTGTTGTCTTTGATTATGTTTTATCTTTTTGTCCTGAAAAGTTGCTTTGAAAGCAGCTGGTAAGGCTGATCTATGGACACCTTTCTCCTGTAATCCTGTTGTGACCTTTTCACCATCCTTCCAGAATTAACTCCAAAAAAAGAGAAAAAAACCACAAAGCCAAACAAAAAAGCTGTAAACAGATATTTTCTTTCTTCTACCTTCAGAGAGTGGTTTTTTTTTCCCTGCAAAACACATGCCTGCTTCACAGGCTTCAAATCCGAGTGCAGAATCAGAACAAAATGGTCAAAGCCATTGGCCGCAGCCACCTTTGGGCAGAGCACCAGGAGGTACAGTCTCAAACCAGTTTGCACTGGTGAGCAATAAGGTTTTTACCTGTGGAAAAGGTCACACTTGAATTTCTGTTTAGAGTTAACACTTCCTTGGAGAAGTGACAGATATCTGTTGGGACAGGAATTGAAGGGAGAATATGAATATGAAGAGGAAAAATGAAAAAAAAAGCCTCAACCCTGAAAATGAGGTGGAAGGTTTGGCCAAATAGGAATGCATTAAAATCTTCACTATAGATGAAATTTTGAACACAGCTTGCAGGAGCTTTAAGGACACTTTCCAGGTGTTATTGCCCTATATACTATTTTTTTGGCCAGATCTGGAAACTTTGAAATATCTTGGAAAGCTTTTGAATGCTATTTCATTCTCCCGAAAAAATGAAAAAGCTATATAATAAAAGCTTCATAAGATCATCTGCTTTTATAACAACACTTTTTTCTCACAGGCTGTATTTTCATATGCCACGTAAAAGCATTCCAGTTCTGAGATTTTCTCTGAACCCTTGGCTTTTTTTTTTATCACTACCTGAATCTCAGGGCCTGTTTCCATCTAAATCCAGATGAAGGACTTTTACCTGGCCACATTTCCGCGGACCCTGCCGTGTTCCAGCAGCTGGGAAGGAGCATCCCCCCCCGAACCAGCCCATTACACACGTCCCAACAGAGGCCACTGCAGCACGCACAAGTCGGGTCAGCCACCGTCCCCTCCGTTAACAAAGACATTGTCACAAAACCCACCCAGCTATGAAATACAGTGGAACCACCGCCTCCCTGCAAGAGACCCTATGTTTGGTATTTCCTGTGCTTTTAGCCTTCGAACGGGCTGCTTCAGCTGAGCTGCAGGCAATCAAGTTTCAAATGGCGCCGCGGCTGCAGCGCAGTGAGCGACACCGAAGCGACTGCCAGGCTGCTGCTGCGTAACCACAAGTTTCAGGCTGGGGGGGATGGTTTCTTTTCCCCCTCCTCTCTCCAGATTTTGAAGCCCATTCTGGAGGTCATTGCAAAGCCGGTGAAGCTGGTAAAAACAGAAACCTGTCCCCTCCTCCATGTTTTCCGAAAGTTCAGTCTTACAGCCACAGCCTGAACCTGCGTGCCTCTAAGCCAGGCTCCAAGCTCTGGTGATGACACAGTCACTGGTACAGATAATTTGGGTCCTAAATGTTTTCTTTGTGCTTTGAAAAAACATCTTTGAGCAGTTTCTTAAATGTCATTCCTTGCAGTATACAGAGCAGGCAATAAACAATAAAATTATTCACCTTGAAGAAACCATCTGCTGTCTTTAAGGACATCACCAGGCTTTTTGTTGCTTTGAATGGTCCTCTGGGATGCTGTAAGTGTCATTAAAGCACTATGTTCCCCATCGTCTGCGTGCCAGGCTCATTTTGCTTTAGAAACAAAAATGATGATGGGTAAAATAAGCAGAAATTTCATTCTCTATTAGTTTCTAGATTTCATTTATTTTGTATTTTGTCTTATATAATGCTTGGTATTTGGAATTATTCTTTGAAGGCTGCATCAGAACGATTTAGCCCTTGGATGTGTGATGCTCCAGGTGCAGCAGTCTGACCCGCTTGCAGGCTCTGCTGCGCCTTGATCATCGCTCTCTGCCGTCTCAGCACCTCGCTCCGCACGCAATTGCTCGGCGCCGAGAGAGCTGACCCACGCGACACGCTTGCGGAGAAGCCTGTGATGCTGACCCGCAGCAAAGCAAGGTTACAGTTAACCCAGGGACATCTGTCTCCATTTTTCTCCCATTTTTCTCATCTGCTCAATCATGGATGGAGAGGACGTTGCCATTTTCAATGAAAGTTCAGCTCCCTTCCTCTTTCCCCTCCTCCAGCGCCTGCAATATATACGCTCCCTTCTTTTCTTTGGTCTGTTCCTTTGTAACGACGACACGCCTGACAACGGCAGCATGTCCCTGTGCACGGGGAGATCGATCATGGCCTAAAGAGACTTGTCTCTTGCTCCCTAGGACAGCAGTGCTGTGATCCTCAGGGAAAGGCAGGCAGAGCTCTTCCCACTCCCCTCTGCTACACCTGGGTAATGACTGGCCTCTTCCCTGCCTGCCCTCCCTCTCCTCATAGCCTTTCTTGGGTCTTTTACCGAGTTTAAAACAAAAAGCCCAGCAACTGCATCCCCACTTCATAGGGAGAACCTGAGGCTCAAGACACAAATTACAGAAAATATTGCAGGAATGTCCATCTCAAAACTAGCTCTCACCGTCCGGGACACCAGTTTATGGGCCGTGAAAGCCACGTGCCTCTGCCCCCAAAACTCAGCTGCAGCAGAAACCCCTCCCAGCACCGTCCGTGGCACGGGCAGGCTCCCAGCGCGGAGGTACGGCTGGGCTGGGGGATGGAGCCGAATAAAAGGTCAAATAAGAGGCTGTTTTATTGAAAGAACAAAGGTTGAGAGCTGCGTTTGGAATGGGCTAGGAAAAGTAATGGGTTTTAAAAATAAAGCTCCATTGTTTTAAATGCTGTGTTGTTTGGGATGTGTTCGCTTCCTCCTAATGGAAGCCTGCAAGAGCGGATCACTGATGCAGTAGTCTCTGCCTCGCAGGGTTCAGCTATAGTTTCAAGGTTGTGAGGTTTATTTCTGGAGGCTAAATTTACTATAAAAAACTTTCCAAAACCTAGCTAATGTAATGAAAAAGCAATCAAACATTCAGAAAGAGCCATCACATCTGAGACAACCCACCATTATTAATCTAACTGAAACCAAAGGCTAAGGTCTGTCAGCCTTAAAAAATAAAATTAATTCTTTTCTAGGTCTACAGCCTCTAATTGTTCCTTTCACCAATCGATGAGTTATAAAAATATATCAAGAAAAATTTCAAGCTAAACCAAGGCTCCTTTTAAAATGAAATGAAATAAAAGCACAATAAAAGCAGCTCAAGGTTCTAGTGACATCAGTTTTGCTGTTGTGGTTTCTGATGTCAGAGCATCCTTTGATGGGATTATTTCTCCATGTCTCACGATCCATTCATTATTGTACCCGTATTGTAGATTTCATGTTACAGTCAACAATAAAAAATACCCTTGGCAACCTCCATTACATCCTGCAGCTAATTTGCGTTCTCGCAAAGTGCTTGTATTTACTATGAGTGATAATCATACATATGCATGAGACCTTAAGTGAGGGAGAATGCGCTCAGGAGCTAATACAGCGGGAGGTTTGGCTAGAAGAGATGTCAAAATCAGTTCACTTTTGTTATATATGAGTAATTTAATTTCCTCTACAGTGTTATTAGGGCAAGAATGAAGTAACATTCTTTGGCATAATTGAAGCGAATCCCGGCAAGACGAGGGTAACAAAGCCTTCCCATCTTGTCATGTCAAATTCTTACCTACTATTCAGTGCACACAGATGCATTCTTGGTGTTGAATTAAATTATCCAGTTGAGTTTATTAACTTGTTATGTCCCATGACCTTCAGCATATTTACTGTTGGATCTTTAAACTTCCATCTTTCTTTAATTTACTCCTTCACAACCTCATTTTTGTGTCAGACCAGAAATACTGGTGGCATTCAATTCTTTTTCAGGTCTCAATTTTCACTGGCGGCTCCTCTCGTTAAACCCTGAAACATGCTCTCCATTTCCAACGCTCTCTAACAGATTATAAACCAAACAGCCAAGGACCCCGGGACTGGGAAGGAGCAGTGGGAGGCTGGCTCCTTCATTTCCCCACAATCCCTGATGGAGCAGAAAATGATGCTCAAAGGCATCACGGGCTGCAGCCCCACGGGATACAAGCCCAGCGGCCAGGGAGACCAAAGCCACCGAGAGCAGCTTCTGTGAGCTGTGGAACAACCTTGCTGCTGGTACCTCTCAGGGGTAGGTTACTTAAGTCAAATTTAATTGATTTAAAGCTGTAATATCCTCCAAAGAAGAAACTGGAGATTTTTCAATGCAACGTGTGAATCACAGGAAAATCAGTTATTTGTAGGTTAGCCAGGCCATGATGGCCAAGCCACTTGATACTTTTTTATTATTTCCAACCGCGCAGCCTCTGCAATGAAACTCAGAGCAAAACTTTTGTTGACTCAGGAGCTTTGTTGTCCTGTAAAAAAGCCCGAGTTTCACAGCTCTGCACTGCAGGTGCTGACAGACGGCCACCGAGCAGGGTTTCCCAGTGAGCAAGCCCTTGTAAACCTCATGGGGCCAAGTTCGCTTGGCTGCAACTCACAATCATTTACAGCTCTGAATTTACCATATTTGGCCCAAATGGGAACTGGAGTTGACCATTGATCAGCTCATAGCTGAACCCACAAAAGGAAATTTTGTATGTGAGCAGCAAATCATTCTGGGCACGAGGGACAGACGAGCGCTCATGTTTACCGCTCCTGCGTGCTCTCTACGCAAAGCCCTCGGCAGGAGAGGGTGTGAGTTCCCATGCTGGGTGACTGTGGGCTCCCCAGGCTTCAAGCCAGGAAAAAATGAGGGAAAAACCACAGCACGGAGGAAAAGGATAGATTCTTCATCTCTCAATGCCTTTCTGAAGGATACTTTAGCCCTTTTATACTGGGAGAGCAGCCTAGGCAGGGAACAAAGTTTCTCCCTTGCTCTCTAGCTCAAGCAATACAGCTGTTCTCTACCTGCCTCTGGTCAGTCCAAAGGGACGGACATACATGTGCAGACAGAAAAACTGATGCAAGAACTGCCTTTGATATTTGTTTGATACTTACCAAACACTTGGTAAGATCCAGTATGGCAAAGGCCTGTCTAACTCTTGCTACCTCTGCCTGAGACTCAGCTGGGCTCTTCTGTTACTGCCATCCCTCTCACCTCATCTGTAAAATAGGAATAAATACTATTTATGCACCTGTGTAAAGCATTTGAGAGCATCATAGGAAAGGTACTGTGCGTGTGGACATATTATTAGGTCTATTCATACAAAGAAAAGCAAAATGACAACACATAAGCAATTTGCAACAACTCGTTTTAGCACTGCTTAGCCTGGGAAGGTCGTTACGCAGAGTTGCTCCAGAGAGAGAAAGCTTCAATGCTCTGAGCAGAGCATGCCCGAAGGAAGAACCCTCCATACACCAGGCTCAGGGAAGCCTCAGCTTACAAATCAGCTTATCTTGGCCATGCACAAGTCAGCCTTTTTTCCACATGGTATTTAAACACGCTTCAACTTGTGAATTCCTGAATATGTGAGATAAAAACAAGTCATTGCAGGATGAACCTCGGCTGCCTAAAGCTGCCGAACAGGAATGGAATGGATAGAAGCAAAAAGGAGGGGATATTTCCCAGGTGTATCAGGTGAAGCCACAGATTTCTTGCAGATGCTGTATGTCTCATTTATCACATTCTTCCATGCTTGACTTGTTTTTATTTGTTCTCCTGAAATGCTACTCCTACATATCTCAATTGTGTGGCTGTTTAATTAAGGTGGTAAGTAACAGTCATTTCTAGAAGAAAGTGGTAAATAAATAGCAGCAAAAAATAAAATAGAATTGAATATCAGCAAGTGACGTGAGTTTTGTTGAAATTTCTTGCAGTGATAAATCAATGACAAAGTCCTCCATATCCAAAGAAGGGTAAGTCATGAAAATCAGTAGTAGCCTGTTACCCTTTCTTGGACTTAATGGATGCTCCACCTTTAGGTATTAGACATTATCCAGGTGTTCAGGATCACTCAATCCTTTAGCCTTTCTGCTGAGACCGTCTGCTGGCCCCTCTCTGCCAAGCACAGCGATAGGTACCACTTACCTACAGGATATTGAACTGAGCCAGGGAGCTCATTCCACATTTACCAAAGGACAGTCATGAGGTGCTTGGAGCCACCTGGGTCCATCAATAACATCTCAGTTTGAAACATACTACTTGGCAAGTTAAAAAAAAAAAAAAGAAGACAAATTCTACCCATTCCGCTGTGCCCTCCATCAGTGCCAGCACTGCTGCGTCCTCATTGTGCTCCACACATCCAAGCTCAAACACAGCTCCATCAAAATGAAGGGCATATGTTCATAGCGCAGCCAGATCTTCTTGGTGAACTTAATCAACACGGGCAAAACATTGCACTGTGCTTTTATTACTTGCATACAGGTTGATGCAGGGATTCTGGGATTTTTAAGGCTAGAAGAAAATGTAATCATCTAATCTAACCTCCTGAGTCACACGAGATAAGCCACAGGTAATGGGTGCTGTCTGATGCTGGAGGAATGCAGCAAAGGCATAATCTGTGACTTTACCCTGTTGTACACCACTGTTGGTGAAACTGAAATGGGAACTCTTGAACTCTCTCTCTGCCAGATATGGGATAGAAAATTGCTTTCTGGCTGGTCTAGGCAAAGCTGCATTAAGCTAAGCTGTAGATGAAATTATTGTTATATTCATTGCAAGGGCTGCTATGACAACAGATGAATGCTGCAGGTAATTTAATTACATTTCTGTCAGCCCCTGTGCCTTTCAGGAGACAATGCAGAAGCCAACAGCATTTTCTTTTAATCTTGCAGGTGGCATGGAAAATGTCAAATTCTCCTCCAGAGGGCCTAACGAGAGCATTTCACTTGAGTCATGAAACATTATTTAAGTATCTTGAAGGATCACTCATGTTTTTTTCCCAGCATCTCCGATTCAGTGCGCGTTCCCTGCATCATTTCAGGCATCGTGCTGCACAGCGGCGCTTTCCGTCCCTCTTGGTGCTCGCAGGCGGTACAACACACCGAGAGGCTGAATCCCGACAAAAGCTGTCTGCACCCCCTGCCCACCCCACCGGGAGAGGAGGAGATAAGAAACACGTGAAAGTCGGCATTGTTCGTCTAGGAGGCGAGAGCGCCGAGAAAGCGGCAGTGTCCCCCTCCTGCACGTGTCCGTCTTGTCTCAGGCGTGGTTTGGAAATCAGCGCTCACTTGGTCGTATTAACGGGAAAAAGCGTTGGGGGATGGTGGTGAGAAAAGTCTCCTTTTCCCCGCGATCGTGAACTGTGCAGCAGGGAGAGGAAAACAACTGCTTTAAGGACAAAGTATTGACCGATACAACAGAGGGGAGTTAATAGATATTGACCCTTACTTGCTTTAAGTAGGTCACACAGTGCACGAACATGATGCGCATCCTTCTCTGAGGTGTGGGGATAGGCAATTCTTGCCACAATGAGCAAAATTTTAAATGTTGTTACCTATGTGTCATTCCCTCATACTGGGGGACAGCATTTTCATGTGCAAAAGTCCTAATTTCTGTACAGCTGGATGAAAGCCTGCACTGATGGACAGCACTGGCTTCAGTGGGCGCTGTGGGAGCTCAGCATGACTTGAGAAGTGATCTGCGCCTTACCAAGGCTGGCCCCAGATCGTTCAGATAATCTTATAATTTACATTAATTAAAGCAGGAACATGGCAATTATCTATTGTTTGTCTGAGGAGCAATCCTTCCATGCCAGGGTATGAATTCAGTGCCATGTAATTAAGTCATAGTTACATAAGCACCGAACAAATGTGCAGCAAGATTCAGATAATACAGTACGGTGATAAGAAATACCCGGGCATTTAGCTGGCATTGAGGAAATTAGCCACACCAAATTAGATATCAATGAACACATTTGCTACCATGTCAGTTATTATTCTGAGTATAAATTGAAACTTAATCAATTATTTCTACAGAGTTCTAACATAAACTCATATTAGGAATTAAAAAAAATACTGTTATTTTATGTTAGGTCTGCTATGTGTTTTATGACACTGATGAAGAAGATATGATGTCACCGCCCTCTCCCCAATACCTCACTAGACTGAAGAGGGAAAGGTGGAATAACAGCAAAGACACAGGTCAAGGTCAGCAGTGAAGACAGCTGACAAAGCACTGAAGGGAAGTCTCGGGAGACCTGGATGCTTTTTCTCATCTCCTGAATAGCTTTGTGCCTTGACTTCTCCTTTGGTATATGGAGGCAATGATACTCCCATCGTGAGGGGCTTCAAAATGTCTCTGATGAAAAGGTCTACAAAATGACAAGTTATTACCCATGCTCATCCCTCAGGTTTGGTGGAGTCCCGTGCAGCCAGCGAGGGGGCTTTGTAACGTGGATCTCAGACAAGCTGCACAAGAAACATTTCTGGATGTTCTGCCCGAAAAAAGAAGCAAGTTCTGATCTCTAGATCAAGATGAAACTGCAGAAAATAGTTAAATGCGTTAACACCTAGAACATTCAGTCATGGGAGACACTGATCATACACAAATTCAAATTCATGCTAAATTCTTCTCAAAGGAGTAAGAAAATAGAGGGTGATCTGATGAACAGACAAATAAAGGTTGAATGGAATTTATGAATTTAATAAAGGAGATGCATCTGAGCTAATGTCTGACAAAACTCATAAAGTGAGAAGAAAAGCATGAAGAGCAAAGAGTTATTGCACCTTTTACGTATACCAACCCCAGAGCTCCAAGAGGGAATTAAAACTGGGATGGTGGAGTCCTCAGTTTGGGAGACAAAGGAACTACGCTATATGCTAAAAGACAGCATTAACCAAGCATAAATTCATGTGTATACAAATACATAGAGAAATGTATATATACCCAGAAGAAGAAAGAGAAGATAGGTACGCGACAAAAGCTGTGAGAATAACACAAGTTTTGGATGGAGGCACTGCAAGTTATGCAGGTTGTTCCAAGTGAATTCCAGTAAAACCTTGCATGTCCACCACATCATCCCTCTATCCTGAATACTTTAGAAGTAAATCAAGGTTCAGTGGCACTATCTTTCACATCTTTCCACTGATACAACCAAGTTCCTTTGGCAAGATAAGTCAAAATGCACAGACCTAGCAAAAGAAAAAAGATAATTAATGCATTTTAGGAACCAGTAAAATTGACCTAAAATAGCTTTATTTTATGTTTGCAATTTGAGGCTTTAACAGCCTTGGACTTTTAGAAGCTGCAGCCAGTTCTCTACATCTCACGGAAAGGCTTAGCTTTGTTCTCAGTGGTATTCAATTCCCGGTCTGGTCCTCCACTGAAATAAAATGGTTTTGTTCTATTGTCAGCAGATCTACGATTGGCATAAGCTCTTCCCATTGTTATCGATAACAAGGTTGATTGTACTTCTGACTCCAACTATGACTTTAAATCTCCATTCTCCACTAGCTACCTTGCCTGCCTGGCTCAACCCTTGAGCTATCAGCTCTCTCCATGTGGAACCACAAAATTCTGCCACTTGCAACCATGCAGGTCCTTGTAGATCAGCCATGACCACATCAGGGGCTGACCAACCTCTTGTGATATCCCCCCCCCACCTCAAGAAGCAGCAGCAGTGGTTACCAGAAAGCCACGTATCAGAAACTGGAGCAAAAGCAACTCAGGGATTGCTGTTCTGGGCTGTGGGAAGTCTCACCTGTCTTGGATGCACAGGTAAATGTCTTTCTGTATCACCCTATCTTGCCACAAAAGCTTCTGATCCCTGACCTCCTTCCCTCTCTCAGAGCTTTTTCGCCTCTTCAGAATTACTTAAGATCCTTGCAGTAGTGGATGTGACTTGTAAATAATTTTAGAAAGGCTACAAGAGCCTTCAAGCTAACAAGTCATCCCATTATCTTTCAAGGATGCACCCAAAGCTGGCCAGAGGCTTTCCTCGTTACCTTCCTCTCAGCATACATAAAGAAGAATTTTCTGGAAATTCGAGTAGTGGCTCTTATTGTCCAGCGTCTCCTGCCCGAGGCAATGAGGGGACTCTCCTAAGCGATGTACTTCAGTATCGGTAAATTAGTTTCCATGTGTGTTGCAGTCCTTTACAATTACACACAAGCATCTAAAGCCCCAGATTTTTCCATATGCATTTTTCCTCAAACACAGTGTGCTCCATTGCCATGTGAATGTCTCCTAGCATCCCTACGAGATCAGGACCCGTTTTCAGACAAGTTTCTCAAAAATGCAAAAATTGCCTTTTAATGTCCTGCCGCCACCTGCCTCTCTGTGAGCTCTGTGGAGGGAGGCACAGCCTCTCGCGCTGCTGTCCCTCCCGACACTCAGTTCTTACGTGATTATTCAGAGTGCTTTTGTTCATCCTTCAGAGCTACTTGTCTGGCATCCTCCAACCACCAATTTCTTTTAGGGTCTGTCTTTTTCTCTGATGAAAAGGAAACATTTTGGTATGTGCATCCAGCTTCGCTGTTTGGACAGTTTAATGAAAACATCAATAAGGCACCGACCGGAGAAGCGGAGGGAGGTGCACAGTCATTAGGATCTGTTATTAGCATTTTGCACACCACCACAAGCTTTTGTACAGGAGCAATTAATGCAGCAATAAATACCACAATGAGCTGGAGAAACCTCATTGAGGCTGGGAAGTGCAAACACTGCCTTCCACTTAAAATAATTGTCAGAAGCATTTAAGAAACTTCATGGAAAGGAATAGCCGAAGCTCCTGCTGCAGACGTGAAAGTCCATCCCCAGCCATGACAGAGAAACCTTCCACCATCTTAAAAAGAAGTCATCCGAGGGAGTCAGAAAGACTACTAGCCCAATCATCCTTCCAGGTCCATATGCTCCCAGCCCACCTAGATGTAAATACTAGGTTTAGAGAAGGGCAAGCCGGAGTTTACTGCTGTTGATTCAGCCAGCATGCAGGATATAGAGCGTCGATCAGCTTTACGCTGGCTGCATAAAGGAGGACAGGGGATACCCGATCTTCTGGTACACAATTAACTCACCAAGAATTCTTGAGCAGACTTGAATGACGGACTGAGTTTATACATGAAAAATGTTTCTCTTTCTGTTTTTAATTTGGCATTACAAACCCTAGCGTGGGATTTACTGTACTGTAAGACCATGGCTGGAGATAAGTGTTGATAGAAACACGGCAATGCCCTGTATGGCCAGAGAGAGAGCCTGGCTCTGCAGTCTTTATCTGACATAGGGCTGGATTCCTTGCACCCGTTTTAAACCTTTTCCCCCAGAAACAATTCTTCACCCACTTGTTTAAAACATCTCACAGAGTCGAGCTTCCCCAAGGAAAGCACAGTCTGCGAGAGTCTTCTCCCACAATTTGCTTGTACATGCTGGTTACCAGCAACTTTGCTAATAACGCATTGCTCATGCAAATTAATTCAGCTTAAAGAAACAAGTCTTGATGATTATAAAATGCTGCAATCACAGTATTGCTTCCGGCCAGCTGAGAGAAAATTCATCAAGCATTTGATATTTAAAGCTGCTAGGGTGATAAATGCTTGCCTTCATTTATGACTGTACACCAAGACAGAGAGAAAATGGAATACAGAAAAATGACTGCATGATGGGAATCCCAACAGAAACCACTGGAGACAAAGGCAGAGATATGAAATCTCTTTCACAATCAGCTGAACGTAGCTGATATGCAGCAACTTGTCCTCCCTTATTTAACGAGGAGCTATTAGAACAAAAGCAACAACAAATGCCAGTTTTACTCAGACAGAAGCTCTGAGTGGTGTTCTTGTTGACTGTATCTGATAAAAGTCTTATTGTCCCAAGGTCAAGGACAGCCGTACAGCAGTAGGCGTCTCTTCTGCCCAGCAGTGCACACGCAGCCAACTGTTACGATTACGGACGCTCGCTCTATTTGTGCAGAGCATATAAAGGGGAGGATAAACTCCTCTGAGGTTTTGATAACAACCCTGCTGCTGCTGTGTACCTTTGCTCTGTATATGGCACTACAGTAAAAACAAAAGGACAATGAATTCAACAATAAATACCCATGATTACGCTGCACTAATTGTTTTTATGGTTTCATGTGGAGCCAATGTTTTGGGCAATGCTGTCCAACACAGAGGAAATAATTAACTCCATTGGTATTCAGAGTAATAGCATTAATCCTGATGAACTCTTTTATTAATGAATGGGGTGAGAGTAGAGCAAGCCAGGGAGAGTTAGTTGTAACTTTTCATTCAAGTGGAGCTCTGCCCAGCCACCTCACAGCAAAGAGCTGATGGGTCTTGAGACCACAGCAAGTCCCTGGCTCGCCCCAAGAGCACCTGAGCATCTGATGGGGGGGGATTTCAAACACCCCAAGAAGACGGGCAGAGTGAGGATACTGGGCAGACTGGAGCGGCTTTTTTCCCCAATTGCTCTCACGACTCACTTTGTCCTTGCGACAGTCACGGGATATCTTACCAGCACGACGCTGATAGCAGCAGCACTGACCTGTGGCTGATTTGCTCTGCGAGAGTCTTCCTAACGGATGAGACAGTAAACACGTCCTTCTGCAATGTGTGGATGTACAGCACCCCGGAACAGATCCCCTGTGGAAGGCTTTATAAATACCATCTGCGCCATCTGTGGACAGAGAGGAAAAGCTAGTCTGGACTTGGCTGGCATGTCAGAAAGACCTGGTCCCAGATGGAGGAAACCAGAAGATCTAGGGACAAGAGGAAGCAGAAAATCCTTGGACATAAACCTCTTGGCAACCCATGTTTGGCAGACCTCTATTGTCATTTATCCTAGGATAACATCTTAGAAAAAGGAGCTGAATTCCCATCTACCGCTCTATAAGGAAATTATAAAGTAGCTATCTATTTTTTCATTAAAATTAAATAATTGAATCTGTCCAGATTCATGTACTTTTCCCCCATGAGATATCCAGGAGAATTAAGTTTCAATTGACTTTCCAGACCTTGGTTATCATAGGAAGCTTTTCAAAAATTGGGACATTTGGCAATTTGAAATTCAAATAGGTTTCAGTCAATATGTTTACTATTGCCAGACAGGCATCTTTGTCCCCTGGGTGTTTAATGCCTCAATAAGTAATTGGTCCTTTCATCTTTTATATGCACAGAGTGAAGAGTTTATAGCTCATACAGTGAATTGTCAATACAAAGGATCTTTGCACCAGTCTTAAATAACCCAGCTCCATTAAATCCCATTAAAAATCTCCCCTCCCTCCACTCGCCCACAACTAGTCTCTGCAGATTTCCCCCCCCTCTCCTGATTTTCAGTGGCATCCTTAAAAGGCAGCTCTGCTTTACTCACCAAGCCCAGGTACAGACAAAGGCAGGGAGCTCAACACAAGGAACAAGAATATGCCTGCAACAAACTGAAAACTCCAAGGATTTCCAGGAAAACCCTTATTATGCTTTTGTCCATTAGGTCTGAAATTCAGAGTAGTCAATGCACCTATATCCAGAGATTCAGATCTTTACAGGTAGGAATGCAACAACATCAGTTTTGCATGATATTTTTGTATGAAGATATCTTCTGAAGCTACAGATACATGGGCAGTGCTGTCTGTAAAGCTGAACTGAAATCAGATTTTCTGTTTTACGTGAGACTGCCACTTTTTCATCTTCTTCTGCTCTAGGATTTTTAAAGAAATATATTTGCCACAATTTAAAATACTTGAGATTTATTTTCAGACAACTGAAACATTGTTGCGATCAAGAAAAAAATCTGTCATTGAAATTGGACAACTCTTTTGTACTTTATGCACTATACATACACATACGTACCGCATAAGTATAAATACTAAAAACAAAGAAAATGGTCTTTTCAAAGAAAAAATTGTAGTGTTACTTTCCCAGAAGCTCAGAATTGAAAGTTATTGCCCTGCTTCTTCAAAACTGAGGCATTTTTCATAACGTGCTTTGCTTTCAATGAGTCAGAATTTTACCAGAGGAACAGTTTCTCTTGGCCAGTTTCCGATCAGCTGTAGTGACGTGCTAGAGCAGGCAGGACACCAAAAGGAGCTGCTTTGGTTCACTGAGCTGAGACTCTGTATCATCACGATGGTAGGACACACCTGGAGCAGTTCGGATTTGCACCAAGTTTATGTCGGCTTACGCAAGTTGCAGGACAGATGCTACCGGCAGTGCTAACAGAGCTGCACTCATCCCTTCGCAAGAAACACTGAGCTCACAAAAGTCTTTGTCCAAGACCAGACTCGAAGAAGCACAGCTAACCTTCTACATCTTCCTTTTTGAATACGGCACTGCATGCCAGTTTAGGATGTGTGGGAAGCCCAATATCAAAACTTGCATCTCGGTTTTGGGCCATGAAGAGTTATGGGATGTGCAGAGTTTGATTTAACTTTCTGTAATGATGGGAATAATTTATTTCTTTTCTTCTTTGTGGGTTTTTGTTTGTTTGTTTTTAATACAACCATCACAAAACATTTTTTCAGGCTATGTTTCTGATTCAGTTAGATCTAGAAAGGTTTGGAAAGTCTAATTTCTTGAGGCTCCAACACAAAGGTCTGCAACGTGATTCTGATCAGCCAATGCAGCTTCTGAACCACAGAGATTTTTCCCAGACTGAGTGTGCAAGGAAATATTGAGCCTTTTCACAACGGATCTACACCATTACTCCTACCCTACATCACCAGAGCTGATGATACAGCCCAGAGGATCTGCAGTATTGAATGAGCACCTTTTTCCTCAGCTCAGGTCTCCATCCCACCGTTACTTATCACTCGCCCTGTGGCCTGCAGGGAGGAGCACGCTGGAACACTGGCTCCCTGCTAACGACTCCGTACAGATTAGCAAATCTTCTGTAAGCATTCATTAGACTCGCATTACAACCTTTTATATTTAGTAGAGGTGCTCTCTGTGTGACACAAAGCATTTTGTCAGTATCTGGAGGTGACTTGGTAGGCTAGGCAGTTACGCTGAGGTCTATAGGCAGAGGAGAAAGCAGTGTGTAATCAAGGACAAACGCAGGTCAACTGAATTTACCCACTTGCACGATGGGCAAGGTAGAGTTTTGTATCTCTATATATGTCAGAGTTGAGATTACACACTCTTTATTTCTCACTTCGCTACAGGGATGAAGAAAGTCTTCACAGCTTCAGATCAGAATCCTTCACTGCTACTAGTTGTTCATTTTTATTGCATGTCTTTATTGAATTTAGTGAAATTTGGCTCACAAGCTTTGCATATGTAATAATGAATAATAATTAATAGTCCATTTCTCATTACTTTTCAGTCAAAGGATGCCTTAATGCTCTACAAAACATATTGCATGTATTTGGGATTTTTTACCCAGCAGTGAAATAGCCATCTCTCATGATGCCTTGTAGCAAACCTTCAGCAGTGCAAAGAAAGCCCCGCTCACCTCAGACTAGACTACACAGATACCAAGTGCAAATGAAATGGCCCTCAACTAGGGATTAGTAAAGAGGATATAGTGATTTATATCACAATCTGGCAAACTACTTGCAAAACCAGATTTGTGTTCTGTGAATGGAGAAATAACTCGGCGTTACTTTTCCTTATCAGAATGGCAGCATGTCCTCTTGGCAATGAGAGATCAGATGCGTCTACAAGTAGCAACTATCTTGTCCCTTAGTCTGTAAAGTCAGTCAAAATCACAGCCCAAGCTGAGCAGGATAAAAAAGCCCTCTCTGCCGTCAGTCGAGTTTTCAGTCCATATTCGCTCAGCCCTGAGAGGAATAACTAGAATATAAAACAACTTCCAAAGAAACAGCCCTTGTATCAGCTAAAATATTAAGACAAGATGTTTAGAAACTTTGCTAAATATTTTGTTTATCCATGGGAAAATCCATATTTACACTGTGGCATGTTGCTTCCCCTGGGATCTCTCTACCAAGGTTCACATTTCTGGGAGGGGGGGGGGCTTAGTCCCCAAATACACACTGTTAATTTTTGACTCGGGTGATGATGGGACAGGCATAGTCATCTCCATCCTCTCTGGGCTGAGCAAGCATCTGCCACGTTATTTCTTTTTTCACCACAACCTATACCGTAAAGGTTCAGAGGGAAATGGTGCCTTGTCTCTCCTGTAACACTGGAGGTGAAGGAGAACTTGCTGGGGGATAACTGACATCACCTCTTACAACTTTGTTATTCAGCAGGGGAGACACAATATTAGAGGTCAGTGGCATGTCCTAGTTTGGGAAACATCTATCCCCGATGGGGATGACCGATTCCCTCACTTTATACCGTTGCGCCTGGGTTAAACGGTGAGCCTGCTCTCGGGCTGTGACAGCTGTTAGGCTCTGCTTTCCGAGTAGTTACACCGTGCTTATCGGCATGGTGTCCAGGCGCTCGTGGTCAACAGCTCACAGCAGTGGATCAGTCACAAGATTTTCATACAACAGAGGCTTCTAATACCAAGTTAACACTGACCTGTCCAAAGGGCATCTTGTGCAAATATAAGCTACAAACAACAGGCAAAGGAAGAATCTTATACCTCCCTCCTGCAGGTGCTGAGGATGAATCCCATACATAAAGAAAGAAGAAAAACTAACACAATATCGCTCTGAGAGCCAGAAACACATAGCACAGAGCCGGTCCTAGGTTTTGGCAACCTTCGAGGATCCTGGACAACTCACCGCTGTCAGGACTGAACTAAGCAATTCACACAAAGGGCAGTGGTGAATTCAAGCCCTAGCAGAGCAGACTGGAGGAGTATCTTAAGCATATGTCGTCTCCGCGATCTCATGCACTGCAAAGGTCCAACATTCCTGCTCTGCAAAAGTCCATTACAGGGCAGAGATACAGCTACTCCTCTCACAAGATTAAACAGAATGAGGAGAAAGGATAAACTCAGCTGAAGATGAGCTGCTTCCTCAAGATATGCAAAGAAAACACAGGGAGATGCTGCTGTGGTTCTTCCCGGAGCTGGTCACAAAGAGCCCATTCGCCTCAGACTTTGGATAGTGTCCTAGTAACATCTGCTGTTGCTGCAATTCAGCATCAACTTCCTGTGGCTCAGCGTGAGAAACATCTTCTCCTCGGATAAGAAGAGGAAAAAGTAATTAATAGATAAGGGTCTTCCCAGCGGAGGCTGATTTGCTTTCTGATCCACAAAGCACTGCAGATTAAAAACTGGAACTAAACAATTCATAGAAAACTGAAACTGTTGGAGAAGATCAGGCAGAGCGTTACCCTCATCTGCAATCAGGACTGCAAAATTCCCCAGTCCAGCGTGCCTGCTAATCACGCCCTTTGCTTCATTAAAAGGAAGGCGAAATGAAATTTCCTGCCCTGATTACAAGTGTGGAGAAGGCACTGTCATTTGCATTCAGTCAGATGTTTGTTCCCCCTGACAGAAGAGCATCAAGATTATTTGAAAAGCACCAAACAAGTGCTACACCAGTTCACTAATTAAGCCCACCCTTCCGCTCTAAAATTGATGAATGACGACTAAACTTGACTCATAATCCCTTTGTCTTCTATTATTTACTCTTTTTTAACAGTGATTTATGGCAAGGTAGTGCTTTCATTATTCTTATTAATTACCTCTGTTCTCTACTTCAGCTTGTAAAATGTAATTGCCTGAAACGTAAATCTAGTCTTGCCACCTATGTTCGCACATCATTAATATTATTCAAGCCATTCTTATAAAATCTTTATAAAACATAATTATACGTAGGCTATTAAGTGCTATGTTGTGTTAAGATGCACTAAGCCTTTTCTGAGGACTAAGCTAGTCTGTATATTAAACCTTCCTGTTTGTGTTAACGTGTTTGAGGTCCCATAAGGAAAAAAAACCCATTAATTGGTCAGTGAATATCGTGGATCTGACTAACACACCTCCTTGAGCGCGCAAGCCCTGCTAAGTGGCTGCTAACGCTTTTTGCAACGGGAGCAGAGGCACTTTAATGAACTCTCCTTCGCTCCCCACCCCTGGAAACAATAATTTCACTGAAATGAACAATGATCACGAGGCAAGAGGGTAGCAAACAAATGCAGCAGCTACTCACTCGAGTGATTATCAAGTTTCTTTCTGCGTGTAGATAATCCCCAAACAAATTATTTTCATCCTCTCTGCCCCTGATACTTCAAATCAAAAGAACTGCGTATCACAGAGAACAGACATCTTCTGGTGGCCTTTTTTTTCCCATTGTAATTTTTTAGTATTGCTTATGATCATATGTAAGGAAAAAAATCTATTAGAAGGAGAGGAAATGCATTATCCCCAGCTGAGTGTTGACATGATATTAGCTCAGTATTTGTCAGGTTTCTGGTAATGAACAAGTTTATACGCAGCACTTCATCTCTCCAACAAAACACTTGGCTATATGAACAGCAGTAATATCCCAGCTGAGCCTAGTGAGAGAGAAACATGTTTATTATTTCTCAGAAAAAATACATCTCATTCCTCCCTGATTCATCTCCTACATTATTACCTAAGTGTGCATTTGGAGGTACTAGATCAGCTAATGTAAGCCCTTCAGCCAACAAGTATTATCAAGTGTATTTCCATTAACTTCCATTTTCCACAATCGTAGGAAGGACAGTCTATAAAATATTGCAATTGCATTTACAATTGTTAATTACTGTAAATTCAGTGTTTGAGATAAGACCGTTTGCTCTCTCCAGGTCTTCTGTCTGATGTATTGTGGCTATTACAGCTCTTAGTTGGATTCGCAGTGGCAAGGTTCTGTCCGTGGGGTTTCTCCTGCCTTACACCAGCGCGCGAGATCTGAATCGGACCTTCCCAGCTCTACAGCCCCGCCAGGGCCAGGACTTTAATGGCTCAAACCGCAGATCTGAGAGGCACGGGCCAGAAGGGGAATGAGCAGGGTGCAGCCTGGCAGATGAAATCAAGATTTTTCCTCTAGCTTTTCCTATTCTTTAGATGACTGCAAGGAAAAATATTTCCTGCCTGACCCCACCTGTGGTTTATTGAGTAATGGCATTCTGGATAATGCATTTTGCCTGAGGAAAGCATTGTAACTTGGTTACTTTGGGGGAGAGCATGGAAATGGGATGAGAAAGCCGAGTCTCTAAATCAATTTTGTAAATCTATGCCAGATTGGGGTAGGCAGCATGAAAGAGGCAGGTCAGAGGGCAAATTCACCATCAAGTAGACTTCCCAGAATTGGACAGATTCATTCTTTTTTTTCAAGGAAAGGTTTATTTCTTAAAATCAAATCTATCTCATATAAGTCATAGAGCTAAACCAAGTTCTGTGACCTAGCGTCCTTTCTTCTGAATGCAGATCTGCTACACAAGTGTATATGCCTTCTGGAGATTTCTTTTTCTAGAAAAGTGGATAAATCCCACTCCAGTCCTAATTTAAGCTGCTAAAAGTGACTCCCCAGCCTGACCTAGTCATTCGATAGTGTCAACCATGAGGCAGTCCACTCCATTTTAAGCTAGTTGGGCAGGAAAAGTTGACTGACTTGCTTCTTGGCAACCTGTTTTTCTCCGTGTAGTTTAGACTTCTGGACCACCCTCTCTCATGAGCAGGGAAGCTGTGGCTACCTCACCTCCTGCACGCTGCTGTGGGACGGGCACCAGCAGTACGCGTGCAAATGCTCGCCGTGGTCCAGTTCCATCTCTGGATGGGTGCTTACATCTGAGATGTCTGACGCCACGGTTCCGGAAAGCTAAAGGTCTGCCTAGGCAGCTGCAGCCCTGCATTTGGGAGTGCTGCTCCGTGCACGCTGTCCTGGTGTCTCCTGCCTCCCGACCTCCTCGCCAATGCCAATTCGTCCACCGCGAATGCTTAGCAAGGAAGGCTGTATCACCGGGGACTCCTTACAGTCAGACACAGAATATATTTTCATGTCAAGCGGGTCCCTCTGAAAGTGGTTTAATTAAAACTTCTGAATTAATAAGCCTATCCTTCATTAGTAGCCAGAGTAATAAAAGCAGCATGGAACTTCTCTTTAATGAAACAAAGCATACCTAAAAAGCGAAGAGGAATGTGAAAAAACCAGTTGTACTCTGGAGCTGCTTTTGCTGCTGTTGGTGCATCGTTATAATGCCTATCAGGCAACTGCTGCGTGCGTTCTAGGGAAGGAAGAAAGACTGAACAAAGGAGTGTATATTAGAAATAATGTAATCAGCTTTGGGAGTTAAAAATGCAAGTATAACAGGAAAAACCTGGGAGCTGGTATTGCTCAGGTATTCTTAGAGACCAGAACAGCTTGTGTATTCAGAGGTGATACTGTAAGATATGCAACCATTTAACAAGAGAGCACTGCAACACATTACCTGAAACCTCTTCTGTGTTTATTTTTGTGACTCTATGAAGAAAAGTCCTAAACACAGAGATCCCCGAGCGTGGCAGATACTGAGATCCGGATCCACATAACATTGTGCATCAGGCTCGTCTTTAATTCTGGATGCATCACACGCCACTAAGCGCCTTTTTTCTTTTCTTAAAGTTTTCTGTTGTTTTGTAGTTTTTCCCAAGTTTTACAATCTACTGTTACAAACCTAACACAATTGTATCTCCTGCACAGCTGGGGGTTCCTCAAGCTAGTTTTCTCAAGAAAATGCGTTTTCCATCCACTGCCTCCATGAGCCTCCCCACTGAGAAGAGTTTATGCTTAGCTACACTCAGGACATAATAAATGTGAAAGAAAAGGAGGTAAAGTGAGGATTTAAAGAGCTGTATCAAATTTTATCACTGGAAGGTCTGGCAATGAACACGATCCTATTTTCTTCTGTTTAGTGCATTTTGGAGTTCATTTTTCACAGAAACCTCCACATCTACCTAAGGGATTTTTTTTTTTCTTTTAAAGTACCTAAATGGATGAACTGGTCAGACTCTAATTGTGTCTGAAAGGCTACAGTTGACACACACTGGAGACTTAATTATGCAGTGTGTGGCTCCATCTGTCAGCTGCAATATCTTTTGTTACCAAGAATTAGACTTCCAGAGAAGATGACGTGACAGATTCAATTTGCTTTCACAAGGATAACTGTTATGTGGGCATTTGAATGATGCTGGAAATTAGAACAACATTTACATGCCTTGTGTAGACACTGAAACACTATTTACAGCAAGGTTTGTCCAAAATATAAAGCTAAGATTGAATGGGTGGCAGTCAATACAAGGCTGAAAACCAGGAAACAATTAATTAAAATATCGTTAAATGGAGGATACTCTTACACACACTGTCTGAGTAAAGATGCACCCATACACATGCAGAAAAATTCTGAAGAGTTTGGTTTTTGTGTGAAGTTAATGGAAACAGCAGCTATATTAAAATTCAAGAGCTTTTACGGCAAATCTGATAGCAAAACATAAAGACCATAAAATCCCAGTTTGGGAGGGAGAGGGGATAAAGTTTTCCCCTAAATTAGAGATTTTTGACCTTTTTTAACTTGTTTACTATAAAGTTCTTTCAAGGCTGATGCAGATTGCTGTAAAACTATTTAAACATGATGACTATAACCTTACCTTTCCTTTCTGCCTTTGTAGATAGCTCACAGATCACATCTCTAGATTCATTGCAAGGAAAACAATTATCCCGTGTGGCTGCGTAAATCCAGGTCATGGTTACTTCGGCCTTGCTGCTACCCACCCACTCATTTAGCTGAGATAATTTGATCACCTACGATTGTGGGTCCAGAGCCTCCAAGGGACACTGGCACCTGTGTATCACATGTCAGCACGAAAGGAGGAACAAATGTTATTTTCAGAAATTACATGTGAACCGTAAGTGGTTTCCTCCAAGTTTTTTGCAATCGTGTTTCCTTCATTCTTCGTAATACATGCCTCTGTCCCATTTCAGTTTGTGAAGCCCACACAGACTACATGGGAAGCAAAGCGAGTGCTGACAACATGCTGACATATTTACAAAGAGAAAAAAAAGAAGAGGGAAAAATATACTATAAGGGATTTTGCTATTTGCTCTAAAATGAAGAGACTTGTTAATTAGAAAATGCTTTTCACAACTGATTTAATTTGAAATGGAGAGGGACCCCTTTCATTCACTTACAGGCTGTGACATATTTCAACCGATAAACAACAACATTATTTTTAGCAAGCTATACATTCATCATATAGTGATGCATCTGGAAGTCTAACCTGCCATTATGTCAGCATGCAATATACAGTTTTGAAAAACTCCCTATATTTATCAGCTTTGAATTCAACGGTTGTCCAATTATCTCTAAAATTGTTATAATCTTAGTTTTAGCTGAAAAGCTTTTATTGAAAATCTACTAGTAATCTTCTGTAAATGTTAGTTATAAACAACACTGCTAAATCATAAAAATATAACTGCTTGTGATTAATCTGGAGAGAGACTTACATTAACTTACTTGGTTCTAAATGGTCTCTCATCCCCACACCCAATAAGTACTGATAAACGGAATTAGCTTACTTAGTGTGAGGTTTGCCGGGAGCTGGCTTGTAAACCTCCCCTGAATTTCTATTTTAGCATCCTGGCAAAAGCGTGAAAAATCCAACCCCAGACCAGATTCTCTGAAAATGGCACCAGTCTGTGGGGATCTAACAAAATGCCATATCCACGCTCTTCTGAACGCACCTCTGACACTCATTTCACATTCAGTGCCTACGCAGGTTTTACTTCCCAAGCGCAAAGCAACCTGAGGCCGAGCAAACCGTGGTTTCTCCATAACTGCATCCCGTTGCAAGCCTACAGGCCCTGCTCAAATTGAACCTCTTCCCGCCTGCCTGCTGCATTTACCCTGCTCCGCGCACTCCGTGCATTTAGATTTGCAATGTCATCTACAACCCTGAAACAAATAGGAGACGCAAGGAGGGGACACTGATGTGCCAACATCACCAAAGCCTATGGAGGCCGTCAACACGTACCAACGTGCCCTGGCTGGGAGCAGGAAGACGTATGCGGGGGTCACTCGGGAACATAAGTGCTTATAGCGGCTGTGTTCGCCATCCGTATTTTGGTGGATAAGAGCTATCAAAGAAAACCTACACGCTCATTAACGTGACAGGATCTGCAGCGTTTGGCTCCTCCGCAGCAGAACTGCAGCCGAAAGGCAGATGTAGGCAGAGGATGGGAATGATGTCAATGTTACGGGCTGGCGACAGCTGCAGCTCTGAGCCGAGCCGAGTTGAACCATGACCCTATGGGCTCCGCTAACCATGCGTGGATGCATTGTCCATACTAATTTGGATACTTTGCAAATACATAAAATACACTTCTTCCTCTGTTACAATTAATTCGTATCTACTTCCAGTTTGACACAAACTATAATTGGAGCCGAAGCTGAACAAGAACTAATACCGGTCATGAGAATTTACTAAACATTGGTTTGAATATTGCTCTCGTTTGCAGCCTAACTAGAGCTTGAGAGCTGCCGAAGGAATGAAGCAAATCTAATGAACATAAAACCAGGGCAGCAGCGCTGCTCTCTCAGAAAGGAATGGCTGAATTACGCTGCTGGAGCAGCTTGAGCGGCTGCAGAAACCTGCTCTCCGGAGGCCCTGCCAGGGAGGTGCCCCCACGGCCAGGGCTCAGGGGGCTGCCCGCGGCACCCGGCTGCTCCGAGCTCCCTCCCGGCAGCCTCCGAGCTCTGCCGTGCATCAGCGCTATTCCCTGCAGAGATCTGCCAGCTGACAGAGCTGTTCTGCAAAATTAATACCTGCCAACTGACTGCAACACTGGGATGAAGGTGCACGTATTTTATCCCAATATTTATCTTCACAAATGCCTCCCTTTGCCTTGCTAGCAAAACTACCTGGAGACAGCCTCGGGGTGTTGCTCCTGTGTGGGGCTGGTGGGGACAGGGAGGTGGGAGATGCCTGGGGATCGCTATGGGAGCCGAGCGAAGCCCGTTCAGCAGACGGTTTTGTTTAGTAGCCACAGGGGCATCTTAATACTTTTCACATATAGATAATGCACAAATCAAGCAGAAAAAACCTCTCCAAACGGCTCAATTAAATCCCATCTAACTGACACCACGGGAGGCGTTTGACCAATGCAGAAAGCTAAGATGTGTTTTACTTCAGTAAAATGAGTAAATAGCTTCTCCAGCACACCAGAAAAATGTAGAAAACATGCAAACTTCAAAGCACTATTTGGTGTTAAATACTTGTAAAAGTCTTTTTTCCTTAGATTAATATCTCACATTTATCCGCTCTATACATTTTGGAGACATAGTGAAAATTGCTTATTTCTAATAAAATGTAGCAACTGTACCCTGAGGAAAAATTACTGTGTTATGAAATATTTTTCTCCTCTACCACAGCCAATTTAGTTTTCATTTAAAATTCAATAACTGCATCATACTCAGAATCTTCCACGACTGTCATAATGACTTTGAACAAAAAGTGTGCTGTAAACAAGGAAGATTAGAAAGACATTATTGAGGTAATTTCTCCCCAAGTTTCTTTCACACAGAGATGCAGAAAACGGATGCAACAGTTAGTGTGAATATGATTTAGAAATAAATAGGAAAAAGGAAACACTTTGTTCCACAGATACTTTGGTAATCAAAGCATTACTTCCCATATTCACTGTGAGGTATCTTTCACTACTTGGTGGAAGGAAACACTTTGTTGTTTCCTCACTGAAGTACTGATATAAGTGAAGAAGACAAACAGCATAATATTGCTAGGAAAAAGCTGCCTACTTGCTGTAACATTTTCTTCCCTTGCATCTCAGGAAGGAGCTCTGGCAGCGGCGCGGGCAGAGATCTGCTGTGCAGGAACTGCCGGTCCGCGCTCCCCAGTCCTGCATCTTGTTGCTTTGTCAGTAGCAGTCACTCCAGAAGAAAGTGCAGAAAGAGAAGAGTCTTTCCCTTTTCTCTTTACCTGGTCTCTGAAGATAAATTCTGCTCCTATCATGTAGAAGGGGAAGAAATTTCAAAGAGCACCTCTCTCGCCCACCCATGGCTCTGCTCCTCGCGGAGTGCATGGCCAGGCATCTCCCCCGAGCAAAGCCCAGAGCCTCCATTTTGCAGAAGGCGGCTGAATTCCTGCAAACATATCCAATAAGCAAAGCTGTGCACATCCAGCTACATCACTTGGCGTCATTTCCTATGTAAAGCATCTTCACACTTGCAAGAATCATTCTTATCGTTTTTATTTTAACTCAAAACAATGCCAAGAGCTGGAAGGAAGCCAGCGCTTTGTGGCGCACTGAAGAAGGATGGGTGCTGTGACGCTAACGTGCCTGGCATGGGAGCTGTGACTGATGGAAAGCAGTGAGGAATTAAACAATTCTGAGGCTCCTTTTAGAGAAAGTAACAAATGTGGAAGTTTTTATTCTGAGACCAAATCAAGAATATTCTCTTTACAAAGGTTTCTGGTATTTTTTCCATCTGACTGTACCGCAAGGTCAATCTTTGCCCAGGTACAAATTCCTGCCTTCCCTGAGCTCATGTACTCCAGCTGCAAGGAAATCCTCTCCTTTTCCATGGAAACCAGACACAAAACACACTAGAAACTTCTGCAGACCTTAAAAATTCTCTGAAAATTTTTAGTCCGAGTAAATTCCATTAATCTGTAATTGAAACAAGGCTGAGGCCCTGACCCTGCAGATGCTCCGGGTGCTCTCCCTCATGGCTCCCATCTCCTAAGGACCTTCTGCCATTTCTAGTTGCTAATAGCTGACCTAGTAGGTCTTGTAACACTGTGTGAGTTTATCAGAAAGATGATAGCATCTACAATTGTGCAAAAAACTGGGAAAAACACATTTCCAGTGAAGCTGAAATCATATTCTCATCATAAAACAGAAAAGTTTGTTTTATAATTCTCTGTTTTCCCAACAAATAGGGAAAACCTAGATGTTTTTCCTATGGAAATGCAATGTAAATCAGAGAAGCTTTCCGTGCTATTTCCTCTTTAACCTCTAGAGTTAAAATAGTTCATTGCCAGTCTTCTATCAAGTCCCATTCCCCATGCCAGCATTCCTTATTCCTGGTGAGGGATGCAGCCTAGGGCACCCTGACCCAATTATTTCCTCAGGACTTTCCTGACCTACTGCCGCAGGTGCCTGCCAGGCACATGCTCTTATGCAGCAATGACATTACTGATGTTTCATACTCTCACATTACAACTTGATGGGAAAAGCATAGAACAACCTCTGGGAAGGAGGTGAAAATTCATAGTGTTGCTATACCTCGCTATACCCAGCACCCACAGCGAGTCCCAGCCATCGCTTCTGCACCTGCTGAAATGGCACCCATGAAATCCTGCTCTGCTCCCCCTTCTCCCCTTCTGCTTTCAGCTGCTCTTGAGATCACCTACACCGTAACACACCCGCACAACAGAAACGCCCGTGGGTGCTGCCACTTTGCAGTGGCAGAAAGAGAGGAGAGAAGCACCCTGAGCAGCCGGCTGGTCTCAGGATACAGAGTGCTGGTCAGTCAAAAAACCTATATTTCCCTCACTTACATTATCCTCTCTCTGAGGGATCTGTTCAAAATGAAACGTTAGAGCGGCCATTGCCGTCAACTTAAATTTTAACAACAAAACCTGTTCTTCCCTTCTCTCTCCAGGGCTGCACAACAAACCAGACCTGAGCAGCTGCCTTCTCCCTGGAGGACGGTATGCTCTTATTTAACAGAAGCATGCAAACTCAATTTAAAAAAAATCTGGTTTGATTCTTCTCCTCTTGTCTACTGTAATCAACGTACTTTAAAATGTTGATAGCAATTTTCTAGGGTTTTGCCAGGTGATTAAGCCAGAGGAGGTCTCTGTATGCCAAACCCTGATCATATTTATGCCAGACAGTCTTACTAGTGCTCTACAGACGCAAGATCATGTTAACACCATTGACTTTCTGCCCTTCTTCATTCATCTGAAATAAACACTTATATCCCGGGAATTGATAGGCCATCTGCGAGCAGAGGTAGCAGGGCATGCCCTTTTTACAAAGCCATGGCATAGGTGTCAGCAAGGAGTACAGGAATCTCTGGAAAAATGGACTATGAATTGCAAACAGAGCTTTCAAGAAATAAATCAAACTCCTGTTAACGAGCAAGAAAGTACTGGTCTGTTGTCTGATGCATACAGGGTAAGAACCAGCCTCTTGCTGCACAGAACTGTCCTCAAGAAACGAATCCACTACATGGATTTTCCACATCTGGGTGAAGGGATGGTCTCTACCATTCACAAAGAATTAGGTGTTCAGGTCCAATATCTAAAAACCGCATCTATTAAAGTGAATACTCCTGAAGCAATTTTAAGTTTGGCTAAAAATGGATATGGTTTAATTCAACAGCAATTCCAATGAAGGTAAGTTAATTTTAGGTCCTCTTAGAGTGGTTTAAGATGGGCCACATAATGGGAAAACACAAATGAGTGAACTGGATTCTGATTTAATTACACCATTAACGCTTCTGTGTGATCTACCCTCAGCCACAGTGGGAAGACACATTGCTTAAAAGAAATAACAATTGGAGTCTTACTTGTTCTCACACCAGGACAGTTGTGCTACAGAGCAACCCTGCCTAGTATGAGAACCACAGCCACCTACCAGCCTCAGCACAGGGGAATCAGGTCCCTGTTTTCACAGGTGCTGCAGAAACTCTCAGCACTTCTGAGGATCAGGCTCTCGGACGTAAGGACTGTGAAAGTCTTGGTGATGCCATCCCATAAGTGCAAAGATTTCATACCTGCTAGATTCACGCACTTCACTACAGTTCAACATTTGTCACTAGTCACAGAAACACAGAATCACAGAACGGCAGGGGTTGGAAAGGACCTCTGGACATCATCTAGTCCAACCCCCCTGCTAGAGCAGGTTCACCTAGGGCAGGCTGCACAGGACCGCGTCCAGGCGGGTTTTGAATACCTCCAGAGAAGGAGTCATCTGCCAGTCTCTGAAAAATCAAGAAAAAACCCTGCTATCTCCTGTAGAACAGCAATGTGTCAACCACCAGTAAATACCAGCTTCAAATTCCTGACAGCCTTTTGCTGTTTCCACACAGGATCTGCTATTTGCTATAAACGCTTGTTCCTAGTCCTCAGTTTTGAGAAAGGTAAGAAACAAAAGGATGGATTCGGCATGGTCTTAATGCTATGCTTTTGTGCAAGAGGAAAATAATCGTGAAAGTACTTTCTTAAAACCCAGCCACACCACGCTGAATCAACAGGCAGTTGGTATTATGAAATAAAGGGATGCTGTTCTGTCTGATTAATCAAACCCCCTTATGCTTGCCAAAGCCTAATTATTCTTTGATCTACATTAATGACTTCAGAAAGCATAGTACACCTGGTGGGAGTTCTCAACAGGGAGCATTTTAGACTAAAAGGAAAACTCCTCCCTGTGTCACAAAAATCTAATTTGCTTATATCAGTAGAACCGATTGTTTTATACAGAACTGCGGTCTCCCACAGGTACTGTTGGTTGTATCGAAAGATAACGTACGCAGTTTTTACCAGTATCAAAAAGCTATTGTTTGACAAATAGCAAACTCCATCTCAGGGTGACTTTAAAAAACACATCACTATCACATACTATTGCTGTACGTAGCTTTTTATTGAGCAGTCTGGCTGTAACTCATATGAGCACAGAGACACATATCTCAGTTTTGTGTGTTCTCAGTGAGATGAATAAGCTGCTCATATCCCAATGTAAAATTCAGCAAGAGCTTAATTTACAGTCCAGATCCAGAAACGTTCACGTGGATGACACATCACAAAACCCCCCCAAAACCTCTGTGAGTAAAGCAATCCATCCCAGCTTTACCTGGTTAAAATATCCTATCATTAAAGCAAAGTAAACCGTTGAAAGCATAAGGTGTGTGCTTCTGAAATGGGAACTCATATGACTACTTTACGGTCATCTAATGGTGGAGACATCTAGGGCCAACAGTCACACAGAGAAATATAATAGAATTATTTCTAGCAAATCTTCCTGGAACTGCATCAATTTATAACAGAAATTTTAGGATTGGCGTGAGTACCATACGAATGGAGATGTGTGTGCAAGCACCAGACAAAACAGTAGAACAGCGGTTTAAAGAACAGCCTGCATTTGTAAGAAGATCAAGCCATGGCAAACGAATGATGTCCACAGGGATCTTTTTTGGTCTCCTCCGTGCTGTTGAGGATGTTCTTGGGAAGAAGGTATCCTTTGCTTTACAAGGAATATTTGCTCACATCCCAAAGCCAGGAACACAATTCCCTGTGCTTTCGTGGACAAGACCACATTGACAACCCTCTAAATTTTGAGGAGCTGAGACTGTTTACTTAAGAATTTAATAAAAGAAATGAGGAACAAAGATTTTATATAAGAACAAACTGCATCAAAATAGCTGTTGCCCATGGAGACCTCAGAACAAGCAAAGAAACCAACATTCTGGTGTTTCCCTTGGGTATATGAATATTTGAGAGCCCTGGAATAACTCAGTGCTGGAGTTTTGCAACAAAATGACAGACATGCGTTGTGTTTGCCAGAGAATCTTGGAATGTATCGGTTTCACAGCCATACCTGGAGAAGAGGAGCAAATCCGCATGGTAGCAATCGTCATTCAAACTGGGACATAACCTCCAAGGCTATGAAGCTCAATATCTATAGGATCCAGTGAGAGAAGATCTGACTCTTTTTTTTTTTTTTTTTTTTTTTTTTTTTTTTTTAAACGCAAACTTTTCTGATTTAAGAATAACTGAAAACAACTAGTGGTACATATCTAAACAAAATAATATAAATTTATCCTGACCACCAGTCTGGGAAGTAACTCTCCCTATGGATTAATTGATAGGTGATTCTGCCCCTCTACTCCGCTCTGGTGAGACCCCCCCTGCAGGGCTGTGTCCAGCTCTGGGGCCCCCAACACAAGAAGGACATGGACCTGTTGGAGTTAGTCCAGAGGAGGCCACAAAAATGATCCAATGGCTGGAGCATCTCTCCTCTGAAGACAGGCTGAGAGAGTTGGGGTTGTTTGCCTGGAGAAGAGAAGGCTCCGGGGAGACCTTATCGTGGCCTTTCAGTACCTAAAGGGGGCTTATAGGGAAGATGGGGAAAAACTTTTTAGCAGGGCCTGCTGTGATAGAACAAGGGGGAATGGTTTTAAACTAAAAGAGGGGAGATTTAGATTAGATATAAGGAAGAAGTTTTTCACAATGAGGGTGGTGAAGCACTGGCACAGGTTGCCCAGAGAGGTGGTAGAAGCCCCATCCCTGGAAACATTCCAGGTCAGGCTGGATGGGGCTCTGGGCAACCTGATCTAGTTGAGGATGTCCCTGCTCACTGCAGGGGGGTTGGACTAGATGACCTTTAAAGGTCCCTTCCAACCCAAACTATTCTAAGAGTCTATGGTATAGCTTTGCTTAACTACAAGTTTAAGCTAGAACTACAGAACAAAGAATGTCTTTACAGCTTAAGTCCCAGACACAGTACGATGGTTGTTTAGGCAACCATATCTCGTATACAAGATCAAGTTCTCAAAGAAAACTCAGGCCATTACAAGGATTTAGTGAGAGCTGTTTCTTCCTACTCTTCATTAGGCCTTTGAATACTTCATACCCATTGCTGCTTTCAGTCTGTCACAGTCCTTACTGATGGGCTGGATCCTACACCAGGAACTTCCATGGCAAGGCTGGAAGAGCAGCACAGAGTGCTTCAGATCAGGATTGAGAAAAGATGACTTTTGCACGTCCATTTACATGATCTCATTGTTTTCTTCTGGGCTTTCAGCCCTTTCACCTCTGCAAGCAGCATCAAGCAGAGTGCAAAGTGCTGAACCGTGGGAGTTTGCAGGCGCTGTCACAAGAAGCAGTAGTGGAAGACTTGGCAGAATGCAACTGGAGAGAGTCTCCTGCTATCAACTGCTTCGAGAACTCAGCTCATTGACGAAAGCAGGAGAGGACAAGTCTTAAATCAAGCACAAGACAGAAATGATTAAACAGTTTGATGGAAAGATCAATGATGACACCATTTTGCTTCTTTCTTGCATATTATGAGCACATAGTATTTTCTCTTGCAGCGGAATTCATTAGTTTAATGTGAAATGCTGTGGGAAGGGACAGGAATCATAAAGTTATAAGAAAGATTACATGTTTGTCTTAGATAATGTTGCCCAGAGCTCTTTTTTGCATAGTATTATTATTATTTGTTTCTCCAGTTGAATATGATTCCTGCCTACATTTCCTTCTTTTTTCCCCAGATGACTTTATTTTAGGCCCCTTGAATTTTAATGCCCTGTGCATAACCTGTTCAACATACCTATGGGCCAGACTCTGTGGCTGTATGGGAGCATGTGGCCACGAGAAAGCACAGCACCTGGAAGAGAGGTACAATCTTGCTGGTTAGAAACCAACTTTTTCCATCCATAGCAACGAAGCATCTAAGTACCTACATATGCCTATAGTGCATATAACAGCCGTGAATCTTGTCCTGCCAGCGCACCGATAACCTCGCTCTGTTCAAGGGACCAAAGCTTTAGTTGATACCAATCTGTCAATGGGTCTTCACTTATTTATAACAGCAGACGTTCTGGCCCTGTTATGTTCGCTTTGTACTATCATTTCCTTCTCATCAAGAAACAAACTCAATTATACTTTTCCCAGCTCCAGGCATAACTAATCAGCAGGCAGCTCCCTCAGTAAGCCCAGCCATTTCAGATACCTCCTCTCTCACGCAGATATCTCAAAAAAGAAGTGTTACTTCTACACCCCTCATGGGGTGCATACCCAGTCATTAATCTTTCTTTCATCTCACAGAATGCTAATAAAACAATCACCTCCCTATCCCCGAATTGTGTAGGTCCTAATTAACATGCTAATTGGGCAGATCTTCCCTAATGACTCCCAAACCTCAGCAGTAATATGTTATTTAGATAGGAAAGAGTTATCTAAAAGATAGGTAGAATTAAAAAACTGGCGAGCCAGAGCACAGTTTGGATAGGCAAAATACTGAAACGGACCTTTCTGCTGTGAGAATTAAAATTCTCCACCTGCCTCTGCTACAGATCATATATTTACAGATTCAGCACCTTGCAAGGTTCAGAGCAAGAGGCATTTTGAAGGTAATATACAGCTGTAATAAAGAATACCATTCAAGCGGAGAGCAACAACATATGAGTAACAATGAAGTTTTTAAATATATTATTAAACCTGTTTATTTTAATATCTTTCTAAATAAAGCTGGCTTTTATTATCTGACACAAAAATGTACAAGTTGTTTTGCAAACCCAGCAATGCCAGAAGCTCTGGCAGTTTGTATTCATGAGCAACTTCAAGATGGATAGTTCACGTCTTAATGGAATTAGTCCACTGGGGCTAGTATTGTGTTTATGCAGTTAGAGGCTCAATATAATCAAATTTCTGTGCATTTGCTCTCTTCAGAAAACAGGACTCAATAATAATTTAAATCCCCCGTTAAGCTAAAATGAAAATATTGGCAGATGCCATAAAAGTCATTGTTCTCCAGTTTTCTTTCATGCACACCTCAGATAAAAGCAGAGTTTTGTTAGTAAGAAATTAGAAGTTTTGAATCTTGTAAAACAAAACCTTTGATGTGTCTCTCTTGGAACTTCTACTACAGAAGTCCCTGCGAACACGGCCTTACCCCGCTACAGCTGCACACGCAGTTGATGAGCACCCCGGCGCACGCTGGCTCTGAAGAGCAGCATTTCTGGAAATAGCACGCATGCAGCCAGGCGGTACTGCCTCACCCCCGAGGCTGTGCCGGGGGGACAAACTCAGCGTGTCAGGGCTACACAGCGGCGGCTCACCCCAGTCTAGGCCACTGAGACAAACCTGAAGCACGTGCTTTGGTCCCAAACTGGAAAACCTCAGAGGAAAACCAGATGATATTCAGACGATGGTTTTTGCTGTGCTTTTGGAGCACACAGAAGGAGAAATACTGGCGTGGGGACACCATGGTATTATTTTGTATAACTTTCTGGACTTTATTTAACTCCATGAAAAAAGCCATGGAAAGGAGTCAAGACATTTCACTGTGATATTTTGTTTTCTGATGCAGAACGATTTTTCATTAAAAGTTTTTTTTTACAAAATGCCAAAAGCTAAAATGAAATGTTTTTGTCCTGATTTCTGCTATTCTTACCAGTTTTACTTTTTACGACTTTTGTTCACAAAACCAACATTCTTTCCTCTCCCCTCATTTTACAATGGCTGCAAATAAAAAAAAAAAAGCTCCATCTATTCATGTGTTTTTCCTGCATATGAAAGAGGGACAGGCAATACAGTCATTGCTACTCGTGGCTGTGACAGGCCAAGAAAAAATGAGTACAGCTGAGCTTTGGACAGTTTGGACCTTTTCTTTTCATCATTGTATGTCCAGGCAAACCTCCTCTCACTTCTGAAGGCCCATTTGATAAAGAACCTGCTGGTTTCATTTACTGGCAACTGCAATACAAACGCTGGCTTTAGATGTACGATCAAAAGTCCCGTTGCGGGTCACACACCACTCCACTAAAGTCAACGAAGCACTGATGTAAGCAAAGCCCCGTAGCTCCTTCGGTACCATACTGCTGCTCTTGCCTTCGTATGAGGCAGTTTATAACATACATTTAGATAAAATACAGAACAAGAAGCACCAGTCTGAACAGACAAGACAGAGCCTAAGTAATATAAAATATAGTCTAAAAGGAAGCTATCCCTTTTTATGCACGCAATACTGAAGTGCATGGGATCACAAAGCCACATCACTTTCCATATACTTTGTTTTGAACAATATCAGTTTTTTCTTAGGAGTTACTGACAGAAAACAACATTACAATGAAATTGCTGTAGCATGTACCGGGCTGACCTGTGTTTCTTGTTGGTATTTTGTTATGTAGCATAATGAGGCCAGAAAGCCCTTGGGCTGGAACTGCTGCATTACAGACCAGGCTTTTATTTCATAGCAAGTTCTTATGGAGCATCCTCGTCCCTGCCTGACAAACGGGTACTTTTGAGCACACAGAACTTCTTTATAACACCGTTAAAAAGCACCTGTTTATGGTGTCTTCATTCCCCAACAGATAAAGGATCTGCCAGTGATGGGAATCCTGGCTGGTATTTACAAAAAAAATGTTTCCTCCCTGGTTGAATTTCAGCTGGACCTCGTAAAGGTAACTCATGCTCCACGCACGCATCAGATATTGCATATTTTGGCATTTGACTGGACAGGAATGAGGGATAGCAAAGCCACCTTTGTGCTGCAGGGCAACTGCTCAGTACAGCCCACACTCAGCACTGGTCTGCTCATCACCTCAGTGCCACAACTCCTTCCCAGCCCAGGCACCGGTGTTTTCTTGCTACTGAGAGCAGAGCGGGCAGGAGAACGCTGTGTGGCAGGCTCCACCTCGCCCCAGAGACACAGCTGAAAGGCACTTGCTAATCCCACAGTAGAGATGCAGCTTCTGGGCCAGCATCCATTTTGTGTTACTCCCTACTCAGGGTGGGTAAAGATCAAGCCCTCGCACAATTTGATGGCTCAAGGTAATGTTCTGGATGTGTGAGAGTCCACACCAAAGAAACAGTACCATTCAAGATGCCTAACAGAGCTTCCCGGGATCTTCAGCTCTCCAAATTATCCCTAGCAGAGTCAGGTAATCTGATTTCTGCTCAGGTGATCCTGGTAACTCTGGGCTACCATTTGCCCATCTAACTTTGCAAATATGATTTCATCATGAAGAATGGCTTTAGAATTGAGTTTTGCTAGTAAAATTGCATTTGAAATGAAAGAGCACATGCTATCCTCTTTGTGAATGAGCCAGCTCTTGGTTAATGGGTGAGGCTGCAAGCCAAGTTGTGTGTAAATGCTGAAGAAAGCAAATAACCTTACAATTTCCTCCCTCTCTCCAATTTCCAGGGAACTTCAACCAGAAAAGCACTTACATGAACATAAGTAGGCAGTTCCTGAAGTCCTGATTTCTCAGAGGGGGAAGCCCACAAATACCTCCTTCTTCTAAACCTTCCCTGTACAGGAGTTGGGGGGGTGGGAGAAGCCATGATCAAAGATTTGAAGCTGCCACCTTGAGACAAGGCCCAGATCAATATTTTAGGCACCAGTGTGATAAACCACATTTTGGGGGAGCTGAGACACCACTCAGTATCAGGATATATGTGCAACCATTTGATTATATTTATTCACAAGCAGCATACAAATGTAATGTGGTAAAGGCAGCACTGGGATACCTTCAGCAAGGCAATGGTTACTGGTCATTAAACTCCAGAGAAAGATAGAGGATAACCTGGTTTTAATTACTGTAATTCTAAAAATAAAGAATGAATAAAAATAATAATAATAAAATGAAAACACATTTCCCCTTTCCAGCCTGAAAACAAAACACCATCATGCTAACCCATTTAACCTGTTACACCCTAATCCAGAAGAGACACAGTCCCTTCTAGGGACTTCAGGAGCTGGGAAGAACATTACTGCTTTATAGCTTTAACCTGTAGACTTTTTTTAAACATAGTTAAAAAGGGACCAAAGGCAAAAACTATAAAAATAAAACCCAAAGCATAAATCCTCCAGAATGTGTGTAACCAACTTCTTTTCATGCCACATAGACAGAAGAAACTCTCAAATGTGATTTTAGCAATGAGACATCTGGACCATTTCTAAGCACTGCCAGAGCTTCCTCCAAATCTCCCAAAGTCGAAGGGTTCAGTCCTTCCACTAATTTCACATCAAGTCCAGCTGACACAGACAACCAGCACACAACTGAGCTGTCAAAATCAAAAAAACAATCCAAAAAAGTGCTCTATGACACCGGTCCATCAAACTCACTGGTGTATTAAATCAAAGAGATACAGCAGGAGTCTTGAATGACTGCAACTGTGCTCCTACTCCAGACTGAGTTTGATAGCAAGCCAGCTGAGGTCTTAACACTGATCCGTCATGCAGATCCTAACAGGCTTGGATGGGTCTCACTAAAATACAGGCTTTTCCTCAATATGTACCTGATTTAGCCTTATGAAACCGGCTTTAGCACTATATGAGACAAAGTGAAGACATTGGAGATTTTGCTTGTTGGTGCAAGTGCTACTCACCGAACAGAAGCTTGCTGGAACATCTTGCCTGTAATCAAGATCTGGGGCTTTCGTATACGCACAGATAACAGACTCAACAAGCAGCAGACTCTGTAGTCCTTTCCTCTTAAATGTAATGCAGAGAAACAAACAGAACCTGATCAAATGAACTTCAAAGCGGTCATATCTCCTGCGAGGATTCAAGGGTTCTGCCCCGAGGTGCCTGCAGCAGGAGAGGGCAGCAGCACCCACCCCGATCCAGAGCAGCACAACACCTTTCTCTACTCCAGCTTGTCCAACACCCCTGTGCAAAACAGAGTTTACATAGGCAAATTACTCAGCTACTTTCCTCCTGGTAGCACCTCTGGGGTGTCGCAATGTGTGCAGGCTCAGACAGGACACTGGGAGGATCAGAAGATTTTTCGAGCACAACTGAATACTTCAGTCCATTCTTGTACCTGCAAGGGACAGCAGGAAAGAGAACATCCCCATGGAAGGACAGCCAGGATAACACGACAGCGGGATGTTGCTGGCACCATGTACTCTTGTGAAAGAAATGAGCAGAGCTCTTTTATACAGCTTTGTACCTGTATTTATTTATCTACAAATACCTATATCTACACAGATATACTGTTCTTTCTCGCTATATATAACCCTCTTTATAGAGAACGCTAATATTTCTGTGTACCACAGCATGGCACTGTGCTGCGGAAGCTGGGCTTGAAGGAAAGGCAATCATGGAAAAAGGCTCTCGGACATAGGCTTAAAAGCAACATAGCCAGAGACAAACAGCTTCAGGGCGAGGTATCTTGAGGGGTGTGTTTTCCTGACAGAATACAGTTCCCTGAGCTGTATTCACATCTTCTGCACACTCACATCATGGTTCGATGATATGATGAATCCAACTTAGATCAAAACTACTGCACCTGTGAGACACAAAGCACTGATCCAGTATAAATTTGCTCTGATGATTCAGATTTGTTAAAAAAAAAAAAATGTTGACAGGTTAACTTTTCACTGGCAGGCTTTATGCTGGATCACGTACCATCTGTCTGCAGCACTTTAACATTTTCTGAGATCCCATATCATCTTCAGCTACCAGAAAATAAACGTATGCTCCTTATCTTATATTTTGGCTAATACACTAGAGATGCAATCGTGTGTCCATGCCTGATTTGGTTCAAATCTGTGTGGCTGGATGGTCCTGTAAGTGCGTGGATCTGGTATAAAGAGGAGAGAATAACATCTTCAGCCTTTGCTGGAACAGTCCCACAATGTATTGCCCCAGGGCAAAATCTCTGGGCTAAGCAGGGGGGCAGGTGAGTGCTCAGGGTGGCAGAAGAAATCATTCTATGTGATCTGGAGACAAAATCATGGTGCCCTCCTTAAGAAGGGGTCTGGTCTGAAACCCAAAGCTGCTGCTGGCTTTGCTGAGGTTGGACCAGTTACGTACATATACTTTAGTTAATACAGATTGCAAAATATTTAAAAGGCTTAAAAACAATCATCTTGCTCTTCTTCTCAAAAACATAGCCTTTTGCTTGTTGTTTCAGAATTGCTTTTCTCCCTTTTGTGTTTTTTTGGGTGTTTTTCAGAAATCAGTTTTAACAGAAAGAACTTTTAGCTGCCTGCAAAGAACAAAATAAAGAGAGGACACTTTTGATTTGTAACCTTTCCTAAACAACAAAAAACCACGTAGAACATCCCCTGATGAGACCTGGGTCATGATCCCCTACAAGCAACTCCTGCTCAACTGAAGGTGAAATGGTTCCAGGTAAGCTCAAAGAGAGCTCAAAAGAAAGAATACTGTTGAGCCCAGCTGAGGGTCTAACCTTGGTCTTTTTGAGATGACCTGCTAATTGAAGTTGCTATGCGGAGTGTAATAGATCAGTAGGTTTTGAAAATTCACCGAAGTATGAGTGGGCTAAAAGCATTAAGGCTATGTAAATGGAAATTTTCTTTCTAAAGAGTGAAATATGCAGATTTCACTCATTGCTTCCACATAAACGAGTGACCAATGAAGGGAAAACTGATCAAAAAAAATGTATGCATAATAAAAATGTGTACATGCTTCATCTAAAATTCATTGCCTCCAAAGGTTCATCAAATAATTACTTAATCTTGAACATCTGCATGCACAATAAAATTTGCTCGCACTAGGTCTGAATAGAATTAATTTTTCTAGAGAATTGTAACATAACCAATACCCTCCAAATGTTCAGCAAGTGGCAACTCCAACTGAAAACGGCACTGAGGTAACTCGTATTGAAAAGGACCTACACAAACCAGATTGATTCTGAGCTGACATTTGCTGGTTTTAATCATGTACTTCATTGTATAGTAGCAAGAGCCTGAAGAAATATCAGAGCTATTGCATTGAAAAGTTTATTAATGAGTCAAATCCAACTCAGGCATTGCTTTGCTCAACAAACGTGAGAAGCTTTGTGTCACAGCTGAAATATTCCACCCCTGCTGTGAACTGAGGAGAGGATATTCGGGGCCCGTGCAGGAGATTTTAGACATTGCGCACACTGCAATGTCAGAGTTTCCTTTGCTTCCCAAAACCTCTGCAGGTAGGTCGAAGGGCTGGGGTCTCAGGCAGGGTTTGGGGGTATCGCTCCTCAGCATGGAAGGAAAGGGAGAACCTCAGCAACTTTTTTGGAGCAGAACTTAGAAGAAAGATTCACTCCACCCCATTCTTTTGGTAAAATCACTTCTGTGGTGACAGCAGGAATTGTTCCAACATGCTTCATTTTTTAAAATATCTGTTTCCATCAAATTTCCTTGAACAATTTTTATTACTGGGTCACCTGTCTTAAAATGGGAGCTGCAGGCAGAATTGCTGGTCTAGGTCACTAATGTCCTATAACCTCTGTCCTCAGTAGCCTTCCTGCAATGCTGTCGCCGTAAGAAATTCCCCACTTGCCAGGAAATTACACTGCCTGCCCCCCCTTCCTGCTCGTACCAACCGCACAGCGGGAGACTTTCTCCGTTGCACTGAAGTTAGCAGAAAGCCTCCCACTGACTTCGCTTCAGTGACAATTGGATCAGACGCCGGGTAGGTGTATCGAAAATTCACAAAGCGCCAGTTTGGAAGCACTTAACAAATGTCACCGTTTACTCTAGTAAGAGGAGCTGCTTGCCAAAGACTCAGCTCCCACCATGAACGAAGGGATGAGGGATGTTCTTGATTTACCACGGATAACTATCCATGCACCAGGCTGCCTGTTTCCATGCTCAGCTATGAAATAAAAGAAGTTTTACAATAATCACAGGACCAAAGAGGCAGCTTTTCCTCTCCCCAAAGCTGAATGAGTTCAAAATTCTTGGGATGACAGATGACCACATCCATCGTCAGAGAAGATGGGTAGTGGCCCATGTAGTTTTGTAATTAAGCTAGGTTTGCAAGGGGTTTTTTTGGAGAAAAAAAATAACAGGCTCTCTTATAATTGGAAATGGAACTAAATGAATGCCACTGCCTTTATTCTGGCAGCTGAATTCCAGTAATGCTTAGCAATTGCCATGTTTGTAATGTAAATATACTACTGTCGCTGCACTGAAATAGATTTCTTCTTTTTCCCTACGCATCAAAGTAAAAAAAATGGCTCCAGCTGCTGCTGATCAAGAATTTGGAGAACATTACCCAGACTATTAGTATTCTGCACACACTGCCAGGTGCACAAATAACTCACTAGCATCTTTTTCTCTCTTTCTCTCTCAATCCAGTTAATTGAATCGTGGCTTGATTGGGTTCAACAGATAATAAAAAATATTTTCCCAGTTTGAAAAGTTTTGACCTACCTCAGTGAGTAAAAGAATAATGACGGACATCTCCGCAAGAAAAATCACATTTGCTAGTCTCACCTGAATCGGTGTTCAATTTTGTGAGCGCTCAGCTTTTCTTTTGCTTCCTTACTCCTATTTCTGTTAGTGCTGTAAGACAACGTGCTAGCAGATACCACAAAGGGTCAAAAGACAGACGGCAAGAGAAATTTTAGCATAACTAGATTTTCTTATCCATTGCATGGTCCTGCAGTGTACAGATGGGATTTCTGCTGTAGTTATGTTCTCAAACTGGACTGCTACAGCTGCGCTTCACGGAGGCGGCATTGCCGAAGAAGAGCTGACCTGCGCCGCACCGTGGGTCTACCCAACTGGGTGTCCTGCCTCCCCCGCAGCCATCAGACAGCAATTCTCTTCTGAAGGCTGCGGTGTTTCAGTCTAAAAATCGGTGTTGTGATTTAACATCAGGTGAAGCACAAGAACCCCCAAAGACAGGGAGAGTGGTTGGCTTGCCCATTGAATTCAGCTGTAAGGGAACCAACTGTAAGGAAAACTAAGGAATTTTGCAGCTGAGAAAAGCCCTGACATGCAGAACTGCCAGATCTTTTTTTATGGAAACTCCCTTTTTTACGGAAATGCTGTGACAGAGCACCCCCATGCTTCCTAGTTGTCCAAAGGCTTTCTGCATTTGCCAGAGCAACCACAGAAATCTGCTACAACAGTGGCTGTGCCAGACAAACCCTCTCTCCAGCTGTGCCTTCAGCTTGCTTCTCTCTTTCCCCAGCTGACACTTCCTAAACTCCCGGCTCGCCACCCTGGGGTGACCTACAGCATCACTCCCAGTCCAAATCTCAGGACGCAGCCCCGTATCCAGCACAGCCGCAGCAGCACTGAGCCAGCTAATGGAGAAGTGCGGAAGGCTGAGACCCGGAGCCCTGCAATCTTAGCAAAATCTGGGTGTTCGACAAGCGTTGCCCAGAAGAGAGCAGAAGGTACAGGAGGACAGAGCAAAACCGCGCTGTCAGCATCTGCAGCACTAACAGCTTTGCAGTTTCTCAGTGACCTTGCACGTAACAGGCGGGATGAAGGTAGCTGGAGGCCCATGTGAAGGCTGGCTTTGGGCCAACGCATGCATCTGCTGCCTGGCTTCGTGATCAGATTTGAACCTGCAGCCCTACCATCGTTGCATACTTTTCCACCTATCAGCCCTCCCCTTTTCTGAATTGCAATAGGACAAGACTCACAGCTGACATACATCAGCGCACTCCAGTAAAACTGGCAGGGCTGCCGTGCTGTGCACAACCGACCTCTCATCTAGAAGAGTCCAGAGATCTTACCGTTTTGTAAAATATAAGGTATTACACAACAGGGATGAATTGGACTAATTCTGACAGGAGTTGAAGTCCCATTCATTAGCATCTGTATATTATTTCCAATTTCCTTGTTTATTGAAAACTAGTGTTTCTTAAATACTCACTGAGGGTACTTTTTTAATAGACACCAGCCTCAAATAATTGTCAATCCACTCAAACTCTATTTAACAAGCTCTTGAGTAGAGCCTGCTCTCCCAAATTGGTTTTCTGTTTTGGGCAAACTTCAGTGGAGGACAGGCCAGATCTTAGCATTTAGCTTTGCTGTGTTAACTGCTATGTGTCAAAAGAAAAAGCCCACCCCCCCAACCAAAATACAAACCAAGAATTAAGAGCTTTCAGCTGCATTCAGTTGTCAAACAGGCCCTGGAGTATTAACAGATGCAAACAGTACATATTTTGGTGCAGATTAATACAGAGAAGGAAGATTGATGATGCAGAGTTAAGGATCAGATTCTGAATTAAATCCCATTTTTATGTGCTTGACTGAGGGGTGCTTTATTGTAGAGGGACACCCACCAGCACAGATAACGTTCAGGGTCTGTCAGCATTTTCCAGTCTAAGTCAGGTCTGTTTTCCAGAGCAGGAAGGAGGTCTGGGCTGTGACTCAGCTGTAACCCTTCTCTTGAGTCAGTAGTTTGGCAGACAAGGTCTCCTCTGAGGAGAGTAGTGTTTGTTCTGCTAATTATCGTTCCAACTGGTTTGACCTTTTTAAAATTAAAGGAGAGTTTGAAAGGAAAAGTATATGCAGGTCAAGTTTTCCACAATTTCACATAATTTCTTATGGCTTGAGATACTGTGTTTTATAACTGTGAGCGCAGAACATGGATGAGATGCGAAAAAACATACTGAAAATAAACAAGATGCCCCTTCAGGTATTTGATACTAACCCTTCCCAGAAAAGACCTTTAGGTTGAGGATGCAGGCTACAAAGTGAGAACTAGAGTAGATTCCTTCAAATCACAAAGATGTCAGTGTGTAACAATTTGGTTTGGATCACTGTTGACTAAAAATGACACATCTTTGTAAATAGCACACTTGTTTTAACTGGTTTTTCAGGTAGGCTAGAAGCAATGCAGTAAATATAACGCTTCTATCAGCAACATTACTTCTGCAAATTTTAGAAATGAATATGGTAATTGGAAATTGTTAAAAATTGATAAACAGACGTGAATGAAAAGGAACTGCTGTGAGGCAATTTAAATGGAGAAACCATGCAAAAAAGCAAAAGTAGCAACAGAATTTTTTGGCACATAAGCAAGTTTTTCCTTAAAAAGTGTATGCATGTACAAAAATGAGAAAATATGTAGGAGAAAAAGTTGGAAAATATTTGCACCAAGGGACATATAAGGTTCATCCAGCCATCTCTCTGGAGTCAGAAGAGATGAGTATTAATTTAGCACTAGCCGGGAACTGTTTTTGACTGCATCAGTTATGCTTATGCTGAACTCGGAAGAAGTTTTGATGGAAGACTTCAGCTGGAATTATCAGCACCCTCAGAACAGGAGGCCTGATCCTGCCACGTCTGGGAGTTTGCCTGAGTGAAAGTGTACGAAACCATCTGGAATAAGGAGCTGCTCTGCAGAGAGTCTTTATGTATGACTTGTCCTCACAACCAGAGATTGCAGCAAAAAAGCTGGCATGTCAAACTCTAGCGTATCTAAAGATAGTAATAAAATAATAAGATAATTAATACTTAAGATAATGAATAAAATCTTTTTAACTCATGAGGTTAAATAAGATATAAGGATTTAAAGAAAACTCTGCTGACAGCAGTGCATAGAGATCATACAAAGAAACGTCTGTCCTCATTGTGGATTCAGAGTGCTAGTGAGAAACCGGCACTAAGCTCATGTCACAGATTTGATATGTACAAACAAAAGAAAGAAACAGAGGACATAACTAAAGGGAAAACTGAACCACCCCTGTCACCTGCAGTTATAAAAGTCAGGCCAGAGTCTGATTTTCCCTCAGAAGCGGATACTCACGGCATGGTACTGATGACACCCGGGAATCGGCTTGGCTGAGTCTGAACCATCAGCAAATCACGTTGTGCATAATGAAACACTGTAGGGTCCTTCTCTAGACACTGATGCTGCGTGGGAAGACCTAGTTCGTCATGACTCTCCTTAGAGGACTAAGGGTCTAAGGACCCAAAACTGCAGGCAGATAGATATTCATTCCTTCTTAAAAGTTGGAGGCTTACAAACACTTTGCGTCCCTTCTGCGTAGAAGTCTTTTTTTCATCTCCTTTGGCTGTCACGATGTCCTACAATATTTACAGCAACTCTGCAATGTCTCAGTAATATATCCAAGATTCAGCAAGTTTCTCCATCTGCCACACTTTATGTATCCTTCAGGAGTCTCCTAACGAAAAGACACTCTTGAATTTCTATGCTCAAAACCACAGTGCTAGCCCTGACTTAAATACCAAACACACCTTTTAGATAAGGCACCAACTGACGTCATAATTCCAGTGATTAAACCATGTATCTTAAAAGTAAAATTTTACATTTTCCAGCAGGTTTTTTTTGTGTGCAGTATTTTAAATATTCACTTCAGGCAGGATGTTATTTGAAGAGGCACTTCACTTAGGGATTTTGGTGTGATTTCTAGCCTCACTCTAGTCTCAGAGGAGACTAAGACTTTACGCTTGTGAAAGGTGTTTCACATGGGGAATCACAGAGTGTTTCACAAATAAATATTAATGTATCATGGTAAGGAAGCCGAGAGGTTCAGATGGTCAACCTAAGGGATAGACACGTGCTTAGCAAATCACTGCTTTATGTACTTCAGGTATGTGAGTGGAACCTACTGGCAACTTCCTGGCTTAATTTTATTTAAAAAAAAAAAAAATGTTTAGAGACCAAATTTGTAACGAGGAAGGTCTTGGTATTGCTATTTTACTGTCTCAAAGTTGTGAAAAATCTTCTCATTTTATATTTTAAGTTTAAATTACTTCTGTTAATAAGAATTGCATTTATATGAAGAAACAAAAAATAGAAATGTTTTAGTTGACCCAAACTTCCTCTTTCTTACCCTCTTAATTTTGCTTGTTTGAAAAAATAAGAAAATTCTCGGGTTTTTTTCATGACAGTTTTAAGATCTGGAAAATTCTCAGAGAATAAGAAACACTTCCTACATAAGTTCATTTATGAGTAATCAAAATCAAAACAAGGATTTGACTTCTAACAGCAGGAATGTGTATACTAAAATAGACTGTATGTGAAACACAAGAGAAACAAAACTGCTTGTTTACCCTTGTAAGGTCATATTTATGCCAGAAGTTACTTTGGACACTGATTCCATATGTAACCAGGCTCATCCTTTAACAACATTTTCAATTTTTTAATTGAATTTGCTTAATCCATTTAGAAGACAGACTTATTCAGAAAAGTCATTCCTCTTCCAAAATAAGAGCAACCACCCACAGAGCCAATTAGGACCAGTTAAATGGCTCAACATTCAAACTTTGCATCTTATTCTACACTTTCTTAAGAATAAATGTAAATCTTGGTTCACCTCTTTCTCCTTCCCTTATTGCTCTCCCTTATCCAAGGCCATTTGAGACAGATAATTCAATGAGTGGTGAGATAACATTTGCCTGAATAAAGGCACTGCTTGAGCCTGCCGCAGATGCACAGTGAGAGCTTTCATCCCACCCCCTCCCCTACAAGCGTCCAAGGCTGTCACAGCTCCTCCATGAGATGCTGTCACATTGCTAAAGCACAAGGAGTTGGAGCCATCTGCTCGCTGCAATTAATTACAGCCTGCTCCTGAGATTTCTGCTGGGACTCTCTTTTCAGGCATGCTGAAATGAGACCCACAAGCATTAGGGGAATTGACCACATTGTCCCACCTTTTAAACAAGAATAAAGAGATGCCCTTCCTAAAAAAGAAAAATGGTATTATTTCAGCTCCCTCAGAAGTGACTGGCGATGTCTTTCTCTGCAAATGACTGTTCACCACACACACAAATAAGGCTAGGTGAGGTTGAAGTGTCAAGAATGTTTGAATTTTCAGCTCCTTGCTCTTTAATAAATAATGACAGGGTGCACTTGGAGTTCAGCAAAGAAACTCTACTGCCTTTCTCCTGCCAGGACATCTTTATGCATTACAGGGCTGGACACAAAGTTTCCTGACACAGCAAGGTTAGTGCAGTCATGCACTTGAAAAGATGACCCAGTGATATTCAGGGTCGACAACTGGTAAGTATTAAACCATTCAGGTGTTATGCTCTTGCTTTGTGAGCTTCTTCATTTGCTTGTTTACTGGAGACGTCTTATGGGGAGATTGGCAACAAATACATTGACTTTTGGGTCTCATTGCAAAAGAGGACTGTTCGTAACTCTGATAGTGAGATTTTTCTAAGTACCTAAAGTGAACATGTAGTAATATAATTTGCCAATTAGACACAAAACTGCTGGCTCATAGCTTAAGAAATACCATGTTATGGCTGATTTATACTCTCCTCCCAAATATACATAACTAACTAAGGAAGGTCATGAAGCAAAAAGCCCCCTCACCTTTATGTGTTCACGTAAGCATATGATATTACAGTTTCTGTCACAAAAATATCAAGTCATCTGCTTAATTATTTCCAAATCATTGAAGTAAAGTTTCCATTGTCTTCTAGTTCCTCCACAGTTCATCTGAGCTAGCTCTGTGATTAGATCCTGGAGTATCATTAACTTGCCACCAGCCTTATGACCTACTCCAAGCACAGCTTGACAGTGCAGCATAAAGAACCAACCTGAATTTTCATAGAATCATAGAATTGTTCTGGTTGGAAGAGACCTCCAAGATCATCGGGTCCAACCATTAACCTATCACTACCAAGTCCCCCACTAAATCATATCCCTTAGGGCCTCATCTAAACACCTTTTGAATACCCCCAGAGATGGGGACTCCACCACCTCCCTGGGCAGCCTGTTCCAATGCCTGACAACCCTTTCGGTAAAGAAGTTTTTACGAATGTCAAAATGTCATTTTGTTGCATTATTTCCAAATTCACTAAAACCTCCTTCTCATCAGCTGCAATGTGATGCTAAACAGTAAAGAGTAGGCTAAATCTAACTGTTTCACTGTTGCTTAGTCAGCCAGCCAACTGCTCCTTGGGGTTCCTGACAAACAGCTACACCCTTCCCTCCCGGGGGAATTCAATGCACTTGCTTATCTTAAGCTAGCATCTGCTTGCTTGTCCCAGCTACAGAGAGAAGTATAAAAGGAAAGTTACGTTTGTAAAGTGTTTCAGATTTGTGTCTCACTCTGTTTTCCAGTCTCTGCCACAGACGCAATGAATTACTATGCCCTGTGCTCACCGTGAGCACTAGGGTTGCAAGGTGAAACGAGAGCAAGCTTCATTAGTAGCTCTGGTGCTGGCAGGAAAAGCACCAGTGTCTCTCAGTTTAGCCTGCACGGGATAAGAAACCAGAAGGGAAATCAGTGTAACCTGCTCTTTTCACACTCCTTTCAGAAGAGCCACAGCATCCTCCACCAACAAAACCTGGGAGCTATTGCTCTGAAGCGCAAGCAAACAGAGTTAGGAAGCTTGGAAACTTCCAAGGAGGACTGTCATAGTTTATTAATTTCCACCTTTTCTTCAAAATACGCATAGACCTCTAAAGTCTGAGGCTCATAAAAGCCACTGAACAAGTGTCACTTCAAGAGATCAACTGCAAATAAAGGAACATATATCCAGCTGTTTAAATGCTGCAGCCCATAAATGGCAAGAAACGACTTTATAAGAGCTGTACATCTGCTACTTCTGTCTTCCCTTCCTATCCTTTCTGGGTAAGGATGCCCTTCATCAGACGGTTCCTTCTTCTAAAAAAAGGAAAGGGGAGGGGGGGGAAGAGATGTGAATGAAGAGCTTTAAATCAGAAATACAGGTTCTGAACTCCTTTTTGATAGAGAACTTGGAGTCTGACAGTTCACAAGCCTGAAAACTGACTTCTCTCTCCCACTCCCAGCAGAAAATGAAGGAGATGGTAGGTTGCAGCATCAGCACATTAAAGTCTCTTCTTAATCCATTCTTGCCAAGAAGTTGATTTTGAGTGAACTTGCTGACAGCTCTGTAAACCTTTCTAGATTAATCTCAGCTAGCGAAGGACATTTGCAAGGGTTAGATGGCTCAGATTACAACCTTGGGCTGGAACTCCTTTAAAGATTTTCAAATTCAATAACCTAGTACGAACAATTCAATTAGAGAATTATCACCAGTCAGTTTAACTAGAAAGTTCTCCACACCAAGTTCTTAAATTCCCTTTTCTTCAATAAATCAAGGCATTTATTCTCCTCGTCATCCATCATCTACTTGTTATTTGCCTGGCTTAAATATTTTAGCAAGTGCTTTAAAAATGTTTGCTGTTTAAAAATTTAGGTGGTGAATAAATATGCCAGTTTCCTATTTCTTAAGCCCCACTGATGCCAGGGACCAGATATTAATAGGAACACTTTTCTGCTGAGCTCTCACCACAGGAATTATGCCTCCACATTGTTGTCAGAGGGCTTAGCACTGGATTGAATCAATTCAGTGCTCTTAGCATATCATTCCTTTAAACATCTGTAAATGAATAAAGCGCATTTGATGAAAGTCTGTCACGCACTAGTCATCTGCATTAGCAGTTTTTAAAATTTTCATGAGAATTATGTTCGACTTTAATAATAATAAAAAACCCAACCTTGCTTTCATGAAACATATGCAGGGAGTAAGGGGACATTTTTTGCACACAGATTAAGGAGTTTTAAATGTATGACCTATACAGCAGAGCTTACATCAGCAACAGAGAAGAAAAACATACATGGTCTACAAACTATTCAGAGGATACAAAGAACATAAGGATCAAGGAAGGGGAATTAATAAAAAGTACGTACAGGGAAATACACTGCATTTATTCAGATCGGAAAGGGGAAGAAATCGTCTTTCTTCAGGGAGATCAGCCCACACCTCATTTAAAATCCCATCTGCCTAAGGCTGGGTACACCTGGACATTTGGTCAATGCTGGGTTCAGCTGAAATAGAAATTTAAGAATTACTTTTCAGGAAAAGCAACTCCATTGTGGCCAAGGAATTATCCTGGCTTTAGAACTGGACCTGTTGTATTATTTCCTGAATCTCTCTGGATTTGTTTCCTGATAATTGTGGGTCCCTGAAAAATATCCCTCATCACTCAGTAAGAGTTGAATGACCCTGGTTCTGGGAAAAAAAAATGAAACCAAAACCCCTAGAGATTTAATTAGGAGCATGAGGTGAATATTAGTGATTTCTCCCCTCTTTAGCCAATCTCAAAATTATCCACGGACCCAAGTAATGGGTCAAAACAGAACCTCAAACATCTTTGAAGTCTGTTAAACAGTGGGATGTTTTTCATGTTCGCCCTTCTGCTGAGATCAGTCAGAAGGACAAACAGCAGCCCACTATTACTAGACAACAATCCTTGGACGGAGCTACACAGCCTGCAAGAGCTTTGCACAGCACGTGCCTTTGCAAAGTATGTGTTGGCCACCTTCTGAATTCATGCTTCCATGTACAAAAATCGTACTGAAAGGTTTGCTTCGCTACAGAGCGGACAATGAACAGTAATTTAAGAACCTGTCTGGTTAAACAAGACCTGCTAGAAATGAAAAATGACATTCCCGATACAAGGCAATTACTGTAGTTCCAGCCATCCAGTCAGGAGCAAGGTATAAGGGAATGCTTCCTGCATTTAATTTCCTGCAAAATCACAGGTATTAATTAACTTGACTTTTCAAAAAGGCGCTGCCTTTGACATTTGAACACATGCAGATTTTACAGAGGTTTGTAACCATCTGGTTTTTGAAAACTTATTCTGGTCTCCGTGACCTGACTGAATAGCCATGTGGTGCAGCGTTTAACTGCTGAGAGATAGAATAATTTTTTTTCTTCCTTCATCGAAGGTATTTAATGGCTGTAGTAAGGGAACAAACCCTGGTTCAGATAAGTCTGCTGACTTTTCAACAGCAGTAACAATTTCTGTGGACATTAGCCAGGGGTAGTAAATAAAGAGCAGATTAAGAGCTCAGGACCATGCTGATTTTCTGATTAGAAAGTAGAGGAGGTGGGTTAGATGATTAGATTTAGGTGGATCTTTGTTTGAATAATGAAGCACTGGGAAAATTGTGATGCACTGCAAGACTGGGAAGCACTATGGACATTTCCCCAATCCCCCCCTCAAAACTTAGCACTTTTTCCAAAATGGAAGCCTTTCCCAGAAGGACAGAGAGGCTAGTAGGCCTGGCCGAGAGTTCTGCTCTTTCGAGCATTTGGAAGAAAACATCTTTCTATGAGCCTCAAGTTTCTTCTAGTGAAAAAATAAAGTCTGCTATTTCTGTTCATGTCATGTCCCAAGTAAAGTTTTCCTCTAGTTATCATTACATAAAAGCAGCTTGATCGTTCTCCTAAGGTCAGAGCAGTAAGTCTACCGCATCTCCATAGGCAACATTCTCCCCTGCAACCCGTCTCTACACACATACTGGCACGTACAACTCTCACCAGCTGCCGCATGTCTGCTTAAATCTTTTCTGTAAGTAGGAAAATGTCTTCATCAGTCCTGCCCTGAGCATCCTTGGATGAGAAGGCAAATTTAGAGTCTGTGCTGTGGAAGCCTCCTTGATATATCACTGGCATGAGACCTCCATAGATGCACTGAGCTGATGCAGTGCTACGGCTGCTGCCAGATGTTAGCATCAGCAGCCAGGTACCCAGACACCGAAAGTCCTTGCTGCATATAACTGAATATCCCCCTGTCTCTCATTAATGTTCCTCACAATTCTCATTAATGATCTTTCCACCATACAAGTGCCTAGCTGTTAATAAGCACTGTCACTCCAGTTATTATGTTTCAGATAAATATGTTGCAGTAATTAATAGAGAATAACAATTTGATTTAAAAGATAATGACTTGCACCAGTATGAAAAATGACGTGACTGTCACTGCAAGCTCAGCTAGTCCTCCATTAGATTATACGTGCAGTTCACATAGGGGATCATAGAGAAATCCCTCATCAGTAAAATTATATTCATTAGCCTTCAGTTTAGAAATGAAGCTGGTAAACCAACTTTATCTGCTGTCTGCGGGGTGAAGAGACTTTTGATAACAGCTTTTTAATTAGATGAGGCTCCTTAGCATAAGCATGCAGATAAGTGAAACTGCACGAATTACCTATACTTTGCAGGAATAGATCCTTTGATTTGGAATACAACAACAAAAAGATTTTAACATCAAAAGTATTAGGGACAGGACTGCTTATGAATAATAGTATCTGCATAAAGTACAGCAGAAACAGCTGCAGCAGAGATGAATGCCTGTAAAAATGAGCCTACTAGAAGAAGTCCGGTCACATCAAACCCCAGAGAAATCCAGTGCCAAGCAACTATTAAAACTTCCAGCCAGTTCCCACTCAGATGGATAAGAGCTGCCTCACGCTCACTTTTGCTTATGGGACCTTGATTATAAAACATTTATCACATTTTCATCCCCTGTTAAATGATTTCTTCCAGGGGAGTTCTTTATTGGCAAGCATAGCTAGTGCTTCCATATGCCAAGCAAGCAGGAGAAACTGCAGGAGAATGGAAAGACTGAATATTTCATACAGTCGTGGTTGTGTGCTTCTGGTACACTCTGCAAAAGATACAAGGTTTAAAGCTATTCCCAAGAAAATGGCTGTTACGTTTCCCCTTTTGAACCTGCTAGTCACATAAGTTCTCAGGTGGGAAGTAACCAAGAACCTGAACTCAGCTCTTCCCACAGGAGCACTGAAACTGGACTCCTGAGAAAAAACAGCTTCCTCCTATAAAGTCTTATTCACACACTAGACTCGAGGCTTTCACAGGCTTCACAGATACAACACATTCTTTCTTTGTGCTCTTTCCATAGAGAGAGGAGAAAAAGCAAGCTATGGGCCAACAAGATGACTGCAAAATCTTGAATCATGAATCTGATATATATTTTCCTTCAGCAGTTACTGTGTGCACCCCAAGCTTCCCTCTAAACCTCTGCTCATCATCTCCATGCTGTATGTGCAGAGATACTGTGCTTCTGGTACTCAAGGTGAGAGCTCTCATTTCCATATTGAACAATCAAGGGCAGCATTTCCAGATCACTCATTTGTCACTACTGTTGCCTCCATCAGACTCTCCTAGCTGGAGGTAACTTCAGTTATGTATTATCCTACCAGTGCCAGTGTTCTGAAAACAAAATATAATGCTCCTGCTGCAAATCTTGGAAACTATAACCTGGCACAAACCCTGTGCCAACAGAGACTGAAATCCTTCCTGTGTAAAGAGTCGACCACAAGGTCCCAAGGCCCAACTCTGAGGTCTTTTAGAGGGACAGAGCTTGCACAGTGGAAACGTAACAGCCCAGGCTAAGCCATAGGCCCTATTCTCTTCTCATCCACGTACCGAATGGCTTGCACCATCCAACCTAGCCTGGAAAGCCGTCCCCAGGCTCCTAGACCTGACAATTGCACTGCTTTCTCATCAGTTCTGTGTAGGAGAAAGATTAATGTGGTCTGAGGAAAATGCAGAGCCAGGCAGTTTCTAGAGGCTCCAGAAACTGCAGAATTTCTAAGGTCCAGGTGAATACGTGACTGGTTCTCAACCCTAAATGTCCTTAACACGAGTTAGGAAGAAAAAGTGTCCTCCTGAGCCAGCATGAGGCTGCCCTTGTGGGGGCTGTATTGTCCTGCTATTGTGTGACTCACTTTTAATGCTAGGATGCAGGATAGGAAAATACCAGAGCTGTCTACAAGCTGTCTCCACTCCCTTGAAGGGAGCCAAAAAGGGGGATACCTCGGGTGTGATCCTCCACTTGCTATTCCAGAGTTATACCATGGAGACCTGCCGCAGGAAAAATCAAGCGCGCCGAATCCCCGGGAGCTCTTCGCCTTCTCCCAGCAGGCACACGGGGACCGGGGCACAGCGGGTACCGGACCCTGCTTGTGGGACACCACCAGTACAGTACCGCCGGGCTTTGGCAGTACTCTCCTCCTGCCAAGGTTCAGTTAACAGACTTCATTAGCATGCTTCCTCCATACGATACCTCTCACGGAGCACAGCTTTACGTTTCCTCCCGAGGCAGGTAAAGCTGGCTGCCACGTAGCTCTTCACGGAGGCTGTTCGTGTTGTTATCAAGTTCCTTTGAAAATTCTGTAACACTCCCCTGGCTGCTCAACACTGAATTTTATGGGAAAAGATCTTGCCTGGGTTTGAAATAATTGCGGGGAAAGAGGAGGCAACCAGAGGAGCACACACCTTTATGAACAAAGACAGTTATTTTACATACCACACACCATCATTGTAATTTAAATGATGTCAAATGTAGCTCTTAGGATCTCTCTGCTCCCAGCAATAAACTTCCAGACAGTTTTAATACCATTCAGTTGTCAAACAAAGTAGTAATTTACATAATAGTGTACTACTTTGTCTGTGAAATCCCAATTCTTTCATAAGGCTCCTTGGCATGACGCTTCTGCCTCTAGGAATATTTACATTATTTATTCAGTACAATGCAGCTCTACGGGTCCCAGCGGGTTGAGCTGTCCCAAATGCATTATCGTTGAAACTATGGAAGTCTTTTGTGCTTCTTTGACAGAAGAAATTCCACCATCTGGTCTCAAAAGACTTGCGGAAGCTCACTAGTGGCTTCAGCACATGGAATAGCTCTTGCCCACCAGGTTAGTCACGGAAACGGTTTGCATGCATTCTCCTGCTTCTCAGCAAGCGAGAGGTAATGAGCAGAAAAGGGAATAATTCAATCCTGAATTTGACTCCTATTCTGCACACTAATGCTACTTTGTAATCCACGTTCCCCTGTGCCTCCAAATGCACTGGGCCTTAAAGGGGTTTTTCTTCAAGAAGTCAGTAGGGCAGCGTGACAGCACCGACCACGTCTGATCCCAGCTGGCAGAGGGCACAGCAGGACAACCGCACCCTAGACAGCTGGCTTCTATTACAATGTCAAGTAATCTGATTAACATCTGCATTCCAACCCTCCATAAGTTCTGCTCAGGCTTTTTTCTCCCCCAGTACAATCTGAAGAAAAATAAAAAAAAGAGAGTGCCTGTAAGAGAGCCGGATTCTCTCCGGTGTCAGGAAGCAGGGTTTGCGCTCACTCCGTTATTGCTATTTCAAGGTTCAAGGGCAGCATGGGCCCAGGTGCCATGTACACACACCGCGAGAGAACCTCCGTTGCACTGAGCAAGAATGATGGGGAAAGGTTCGTAACAGATGATGTAAAACCTGAAGAACTCAGGGGCAAGAGGAGATTATATGACCTGTTGTGACTTTCTGAAGGCCACACATGCTGTTTGCACAAATCTCAAGAGCCTTGTCACCCCAGCCCATTTTAAAACCCCACAGAATTCTGTTTGTTACTCAGAATGATAGTATTTCTCTTTGAGTGAAATTTTGCACTGTGATATTGCGCATCTGAACTTGCTTTTCGCACACAGAAGCAACTAAGTTCCTATGAGCAAAGCCTGCTTTGTGAGATGCCTAACTCGGTTGCCTGAAGTTTTACAAAAGCATCTTCTGTTTTGGTAGGTATATGACCTACAAGCTGTTCTGGACAGTGCAATTTCCAGGAACCTCAACTAAACCCAAGTTTGAAGGACAGGCTGCTGCATTTGTCACTTTTGCAAAGCATTATATCAGGAAGAATAGAGTGATCCTAAACACAGTTCTGCTTCACATACAGCAGAACAAGGAGGATACAAACCAAGATGCTTTCCCATGCAGATGGCTTTTGAATATGTATACTGAATAGCATAACTATGCCAATAATGTCAGTGACCGATCCTTAGGTCAAAAAAATAAAACATCCTTCTCACTAGTATAGGACACCAGCCTCATACGGCAGAGTAGTTTACAGAACACTTTCAAGGTCTTTTCCGTGTCAGAGGATCTCAAGAAATACCATTTTATTCCAGTTCCCCTTACCTCTTGCTGAGTACTCCACACCTTTTAGTTAAGCTGCATATACCTCAAATACAACCTAAGAATAAAGAAGGGGAATCACCCAACCTGGAGGAAGGAAAAACTGAGACAAAGCTTGAAGACTAGAACACCCAGCAAAAAAACAAGGATATGCCTGGAAGTCTTTGTGTTTCAACCATTTGTTTTTATCTCGGCTGCGAGGTTCGAATTGCGGGAACATCCAGCCATTCATGGTGCTTCTCTTTCCACTTGAGCATTACTGTTAGGACAACTCCCTCCCCATCTCCCCAAGAAGCTACATTTCAGCTTGTGAAAAATCGTCTAGAACACTTACAAAATGGTGCGTGCACAAGATCAGCTCAGCCAAGAACAGCTCTATTGTAGAATCACAGCTTAGCTGTGTGTTTATACTTTGATGAAAATCTAATCCTCGTTCTTCTCTCAGTAGGGCTGTCTTGGCTCAGCCTCTCTGCTCTGATAACCTTGTTCTGAATCCAAGTAGCTGCAGCTCACCGCTTTCCAGTATGTATGTTGTTTTGTTAGGTGTATGCTGAGCATTTTAAGAAGTACCGCAGTCATTAATGAACAGAATTTCAATCTGCTGTCATCTAGTCATGTAAACGCGGGGCTTTTTACTTCTCTGCTGTTAAACCCCCCACCTCACGTTTCACATTGGCTTCCAGGTATTATAATTACTGGTCTTACATGTAGAATATTATTTTACACTATACTACATCTTGCTCAAGTCAGTCTCCAGTTAAAGCTGCTGAAGCTAAAGTCCTTAGTCTAAAGTTAAATGAAGCCATATTTTAATTTTCTTCATTGCATAGCATCACTCAATCCCACAGGCATATAACCAGCTTTACGAGAAAGACATCTCAAAATGCCCAAAGGTTGTCAAAAACAGAAAAAATAAAGCCAAGAAGACAAAAGAAAAGACATCTCTTACAAGACTCAAATAACCCTAAACACTAGGAATACTAAAATGGCTCAGCCCGCGTCCCTTAAATTCAGCCCTTACCACCAGAATAGTGCTTTAAGTAGTACCAATATTTTTTTTCTCATTTTGATATTTCTGGTAGGTTCCTTTACATTTAGCACTGAGCAGACACAGACTAAGAGAGACCATCCTTGAAAGTGGATTGAAATTGTGTCTTCAGGTTATAAATCTCTCCTATATCCCAGCGTGGGTTCCCCATAGAAGCAAATGGCAAGAATCCTCATCTAAGTAAAATCATCTACTTTGAATGAAATTTTCACTTTGCCAGAGAAACAGGAGTATTTATTTCAGCATGCCACAACTTCTTTCCTTTCCATCCCTTCCATTATATTTTCCTTGGAAAGGTGGGGGGATCACAATGGCAGTCTTTGACTTCACTTTCCTGGATATGCATATATATATATATATATATATATATATATATATGAAAAAAAAAGTGATTCAAAGTTCAGTCTCAGTACATCAGAATGTCAGTGTCAGAATACACTCTAGAAAAAAAAACCCTAACTTGAAATAAGGGGTTTTAGTCTTTCCTTACGTATCCACAATACATACTGTAGTAATATATATTTTTTTCTTTTTATCTCTCTGTTTGTGGAGATAGCAAAGGTGAAACCAATGCAATTATTAAATAAAGATTGTGTTTTACATATTTTGCAAGGTCACCTAAACCTTGGAATAGCTGATGATTTGGTACAGACAGAAATAGATGAATCAACATGCAGTCATTTTTCAGAACGTTCAACTATGAATTGGTGATTAACCTTTGAAACACATTACAAAGAAAAGCGGCTGATTCTCTGTCTCATTGCCTTCAAATCAAACCTGCTCATCCTTCTATAACACATGCTGTAGAGCCAAGACCAAGTTACTGTGTTCAGCACGGGACTATCTGTCTGAAATTCTTCATCCTATTCTTTGTAACAGGAGAGACTACATAAGCATATAATCTCTTTCAGATGAAACCCTATCAACCAGCGTATAACATTTCTACTACCTACAAAGCCAATATTTTAGTGTCCAACTCACAACCTTGTTTTATCATTCTTTAATACTGTGTGGAAAAATTACAGTTTGTTGGTATTGCCACATTCTAGGCCTCTAGAAACAGTGCACTTGTCTCTAAATCTGAAATTTTCTAATGCTTCTTGTCAAATTAGATAGACGTCAACTTCACCTAGGTAGGAATCATTCCAGTTGGCAGCCAAAGAGAAGCTGCGCTGACAGAATCCCAGAAGCTGATGATTAGGTGTTGAACGGAATAGTGGGAGCAACATCAAACACTGGCAAAGAGCACTATCTATCCTTTGTACGGAGAGAAAATATTATTTCATGAACGGTAAACTGATGATACTCCTCATTGGCATGTGTTGATTTTTGCTCTACTTGGTCTTCATAGAAATACAACAAAAATTTCAGATTTGTAATGAAGTATTAGGACTTGTCCTTTTTATGGTGAATTTTATAAGAGGGAAAAGTAACCTTGGTGTCAAAACAATTCTCCAAAGTTGATGAAAATGACAGATAGTCACCATCATCTTGATTATGTCTGTTCACTGCTTCCAACTGCTGTCAGGAAACCAGTGAAAAGCGCTCCTCAGGTCCTATAAACCTGAGTTTCTACTCTATCAAGTGGCTTTAGATCTAAGCCTCTAGTTTGCAAAACTCAGTTGGCTGAAAAGAAAAATTTACTTAGCTGTGTAACATGAAAAAGAGAAGGGGATCAGGTTTCCGGAAGATACGTATGTTTTCCAAAGTGGGAATATGTAGTACATCCAGAAGTTACTTGTAACTAGAATTAAGAGGAGGATGTGAACTGGTTGAATGAAGGCAGAGTTGGGAATGGAGAAATCTCTGAAAGTGTATCCTATCGTAACAGAGAAAACAGATCCATGAAGCCCCTCAAAAATAAAATCAGGTTTGAAACCAAACTTATTCAAAATTAAAAACACCCAGGTGCCTAAGTCCCACTCTAGGACCATCTCTGATGAATAACAACTAGCTAGCAATGCCTGGCTCCAAAGGCCTAATTAATAACTCTTCTCCAGCTATGTGTGGCTATCAGTTTGACTTCTGTAGTTACTGATGAGTACAGGCAGAAACCTTCTATTCTGCATCAGACACCAAAGAAAATTTCTGGCCATTTTTTTTAATCCATGCCTCCTTCTGAAACAATTTATATAGGGGCTTTAATAACGCGGCAAATGCAACAAAGGATAAAACTGCAGAATTCTTTATAAGACGACTAACCCTAGTGTGTGGTCATCAAGAGCAGTAGTGTGTCTGTACATAGGTGTAGGGATATGGTGCTCTAGGATTTGCTATTGCTTATTTTGGAAAAAAAACAGATCTGGCAAATACCTTTAACATATCTGCTACATCAGACTCAGTCTTCTGGGACAGAAGCCAGAGTGAAGGATTTGCTTTCTACTTGACCTTGAAGAAGTCACTTGACCTTTGAGTAAGCATACTAGAAAACCAGGTTAATAGAAGAACTTAAATGAGAACTAGACGCTGTATCTGAACTGAATTTTCATGAGTTTGTGAATTATAGAAACACTAGCAGCAGAGGTGGCGTCAAACTTATAATTCAATTTCAGTTGATGTTTCAGAGTCCTGTTGCAGCATACAGAGGTCCAGTAGGAATCCGAACAACTTTTGTGAGTTGTTCTTTTTGTTACATTTGAGTATCAAATAATTCACTGATTTACTTCGTACCTCAGATAACAAATCTCTAGGTCCAATTCTTCTTCACCTATCCCAGTGGGTAGTAGATAGTCTCATATGCAAATCTCCTTACTATGGCTAGGTACCATGTTTCACCAGTGTGTACACAGTTAAAGAAAGTACAGGACAGTTGAAAACTAGTCTGTCTCTGAAATCATGCTTAGCCTTGCTTGAAGCTTTCCCCGACTTTGCTGGATGCTTTAAAAAATACAGCCAACCTACAAAATATTAAATAAAGGCACCCACTAAACAGCCTTTTCATGCATTTGGTGGAAGATTTTAAAAAACATCCCAGCCCCCTTATCTTTTAGCAGCTGTTAGTGACTACAGCAGGTGGAAAATGTTTTTTCTGCCTGTAAAACTTGTGCTATGTAATTTTGCTGCTCTAAAATGAGAAAGCACTCATACACACAGAAACAAAATGCAAAGTTCTTAGCTTAGTCAGCTTTCTTCTTGTCTCGCTAACTGATACTGAAAGTGACTGTTTGCTTTTTTGTCAACATGCAACACATTGGCATTGAGCCCTTTTACTTAAGACCCAGGCAGGTATTAGAGCAACCCAGGACCCTGTCTGGTAGCACCATCTTTATTTGGCTCTTCTGCCTCAAGTGTTGCTGGTTGAAAAGAAAAGGCAGCCGCGCGTAGCAGATGGCCTGATGTGCTGCAACACACTCGCGTCACATGCAACGCTGTGCGCTGGCACAAAGCCTGCACTTCCAACCTCAGACCTCGCAAGCCCAGCACTGTCTCCTAAATTATTAATTTCTCAGCTCAGGCTTAATAATGATGTAGGGAAGAATTTGGTTTTGTGATGAAGAGTGATTTAACAGAGCTAACAGTATGCCCACAAGCTTTGCCGGGGCTATTCAGCATGAGAGGTGAACACTCTGCTGCTCTGTTAATGGTTCTGGGTAGTTAGTCATCAGGCATTAACCAGCTGTCATGAATAAAATCTCTACAATCTACCAATTTCTAGAAACGTAGCAAGGTAGTCTGTGCTATGGACAAAAATACTACCATACTACCTTCTGGACCAGGTGATAGGAGCAGAAGATGTGCAGTTTACTTTGGTTTTGTTTTGCTGAGAAACTGGCATTCTTGTTGTTTGGATCAACCCTAATGAAACACCTGCTAGGTTTTAATTAAAATAAACTGGAATGCAGTTGCATGAACAGGTGGAAGGAGAAGATGATATACCATACAGCTCAAATCCCTCCATGTGTTTGGAGACTTTGTGAAGTCCCAGCTATCACATCCATAAAACAGCGATGGAGTGTATCAAGAACATTTTGATTGTGCACATGAGTCTGGTTAAAAAGGCATCTACTTAGTCAGGGAACAGCAGAAAGATAATATCCAAGCAGCCTTACATTACATCCAGGTAATGACTGGTGTAATGGTTTCTTGCTTCTGATGTACTACATGGTGATATTTTCCAGTTGTGAGAAGCTGGACTATTCAAATCAACCACAATAAAATGTTAGACATCAAAACAACAACCAGACATCAAAATACATGAAGCATATAATAAGTACGATCTTCGGGGGAAAAAAAAAACATCCCCCTTTACAATTCCTGTCCTGTCCTGAGCTTTTTCCCCGTCTTTTGTTGCAAAGAGCCATCCCCAAGAGGCATAAGGCTGTGCACCTCTAGCCAACTGCCAAAGAGAGCAGGGGAAGATTAGGCGCTTCATTTCATAGGCGCAGAAGAAAGGTGGTGCTCTTCCATGGATCTCTGTCTCTTGAACTTGGCACAAGGTTAATTGCTATCTGTACGTGGCAAGAAAATGGAAGGAAATGAAGAGTCGGAGCCATGCTCCACACACTCCTGGCCTGGCATAAGAGAGAAAGTAGGTAATTGTGAAACGTGCACGGTGAGCAGCTAGCGTAAGAGCTAGATCCAGTGCTGTCATTTATGGACAATTTAAGTTTTGAATGACATAAGTGAACTTAGCGGACTAGAAAATCTGTCCCTTTGCCAAGGAACGCTTAATACTGATTGCTTTAAATTAGATCTGTCCTTTAAGCATTGGCTTTTTATGCATTTACTGTCAGTGAGCCCATAAGTGTTCGTGCATTATTACCTTGGTGGGTACTTTCTTCTAAAACTATAGTTCTAGAACAAAAAAAAATTAAAAAAAAAAAAATCCCATATGAAGTCTGAAAGGCTTCCCCATTTCCCTGAGGAGAAACTTGCGTCATGAACTTTTCCTGTTGCAAATAAACTACTGCAGAAGCCCTTAGTGTGCATTGTGTTCATCAGTAGATAGAAACTGTTTAGTGCATGGGTTATTTATCTTTAATAAACTTTTCAGTCTATCAGGTTGAAACAGTTCAATGTTATAAAATACTTACAAAATACTTACGCAAGAGAGGCTTTCTGTACATAAACATCCACTATTTTCTGAGATACAATGCATAAAGCCTTTCTGATTTTTGCTTTCAAGATAATAAAAGTCCTCTAAGGACTAATGATTTGTAAAATTTCAGTTCGATGTCAAAGAAGAGGGGAAAGCACATAGCATGCTGCATTCAAAGGAGCTCTTCATTTCAAATAACTCTGAGGCTTGCAATTGCGTACAGTAAAAGGTAACAGATCGAGCTGGACGTTTGACCTGTTAGCTACCCTGCTAGTTCTGTTTGCTGTATACTTTGTACAGTGGGTTGATTACTGGTTATCTCCTGTAAAACAAGGAGTTTTCTGACATGCTTGACTCCATAATTTGGAAAAATGTCTGCAGTTTGTGCTTTGACTTAGAAAATGAAACAGCAACTGTATTATAAAAGAGAACTCTGTAGAAGAACACATAGAACTCGGGGAAAGTTTCGCTTTCCGAGGGATGCAATTCAGGGCGCTGCTCCCAGGCAATGGGTTGTGAAGCCTAATGAGGCGATGAGCCCAACAGAAGCTGGTAATTGAAACAATTTCAGAACTGAAAAAATGGTTTGGAGACAGCAGTGTTAGGAAGGATGGATGACCTTGGTATGAGCCAGATCCTTACCTAACCCAATCACATGCTGTCCTATCTGAGGGCAAGGAAGTCATTGGATCTAATTACTTACACCAGATAATTCAGCATGTTTAAAAGCATCTGCCTACGTGATTTCAGCCCATGAGACAATCCAGAAACAAAGCACTTTGGAAGGTGGCTTGGTTCTGACCTCCCATATTGAGGTGTATTTCCATAACTTTTCTCATAACAACTTCACCTTCCATATAGAGTTTTGGCTTGAGTCGTGATTTTTGGATAGGTCTCCCATGACAAAGCAGGCTGCACTAGCAAAATGGGTCTTTGCATAGTTTAAAGCCATGTTCTCTTTCACTCTCACTCTGCAGTCTAAATTTGTAAATCACATCTTCCCTGGCAGCTACAGTGATTGATTTTCTACTGGTTCAGATGCAAAAAGTAATGTTTGATCTGGAAAATTCATTTAACAAGGTTTTTTTAACCAGTTTACGCTGTCACAAAATGTGAGTAATAAACCATGTCATGTAAAAATGTGTAATTTTGAACGTGAATCACCTCCCACATCTAACAAGAGAAGTTTCTCTCTCAAGAAACCTTAAAAACAATGATGAAGTATGAAGTTGCACACTCTGATAGGAGTTAAATTCCTAGATAAGTATCTTTAAAGATCTGCGCCTGTGTTATCCAGGTTCTTTAAAGCCCTGACCTGCCTGCATTTGTTATACTCAGGCATGCTTTGTATAACCCCTATGTTAAAACTCGGCAGCACTCTTCATCTGCTCGTGTCAGTCATTTACAACACAGAGGAAAAAGCAGCACGAGTTCTGTTCCTTTGTGGTCATTGGCTGGGCCGATTTGCGAAGCCAAACGTTCAAGAACAGAAAGAATCAGGTAAAATCATAGTCACGGAGCAAGAGAGGAAGGGCAGGGAAGTCCAGCAAATAATTGCCCTTTTTGTCATGTGTTATACCTGACACTAACTCTGCATTTCACTGTAAAGGTGAAAGGACATGAAGCAAAAAAAGCAAACACACCTCACATTGCGCAGAAGCAGACACAGATCTTGCTCATATTAGACAAGAAGGTGGCCAAGGTATACAAAAATACATGCGCAGAGGTAGGACCAAAGAGAGGAAAAAAAATGAATGTTGGGTCTGAACTCACTTTTATGCCATTTACACTAGCAAATTTCTTGTGGTAACACAAGAAGATCTGAGGTTTTGCAAAGCAGCCTGAATTTTGGATTTTATTATGTACCATTAAATTGCATAAACCATTTAATCACAAAGGCACCCACTGTTCTGGTCTGAAAAAAACAAAACAAAACCAAAAGCAGCAATTGCCATCTTGTATTACACAAACATTCAAGCTAATCCTGTACAGGATCTCAATCAACAACCACAAACAGATGCTTCAAAGAGAGCCAGAGAAACTCCGCAGTAGACAATTATACAATAGTCCAGTGTAGACAGAAGTATTTTCTAACACAATTAATGCCTCATTTTTTTGCCCAAGAGCCTGATAATCTGTATTGCACCAAACCAGATTGCTATGTAACTGAAGAAGGATTTGGCATTTAAATGACAGTGAAAAGATAAAACAAAGTTGCATCATCAATGTCACAGATAAAAAGGTTGTACTTTTGCACAGGTTGCATCTCTCCAAGCTCTGGAGTGGATTACATCGATAGCTAATCCCGTTCCTCCTGCTCTCAGTATAAGAATAGATTCACCTGGAAGACCCCTGTTTTTCTTTCCTGAGGTCCACAGATAAAACCATACTTGCATCACAAGTTTATATATTTATATTTTATATTTTTATATTATTTAGAACATCTGCAGGCAGATGCCTCTGGCTTCTTTGCCATGTGAACTCTGTCAAGTCAGCAACTTTTCAAGTACCTTCTAAAAGAGATTAATTTCTTTGCTTGTACACTTATTGCAAACAGCAGGGAACACTGTGGATTCCTTTAACAGATCCTTCGGCATCAACAAGAGCAGACTACAATAAAAACTATGTATTTTCACATTTCACTGAAACAAGCCAAACTCTTCCAGTAAAAAAAAATTAAGCAAAGTTTAACTAAGAAAATACTTGCTCAGGCACAGTTGGATATGACCTCCTATCAATTAGTCATGTGGTCTGCACCAAAAAGGCAGTGACATTTAAATGTAAGTAATTGGGTACACATTTCTCTTGGCTAGTGCTCGTAGGCTAGGCACTCCACCATCTCATTTTCATCGCTCTTTCTCTGGTCTTGAGGAGCAAAAAAACTAACCTTTTTTTTTTTTTTTTTTCTTAGGAATAAAAAGCAATCCTGTGGAACAAGGCAGCAGCATAGAACAGAATCATAGAATAGTTTGGGTTGGAAGGGACCTTTTAAAGGTCATCTAGTCCAACCCCCCTGCCATGAGCAGGGACATCCTCAACCAGATCAGGTTGCCCAGAGCCCCGTCCAGCCTGACCTTGAATGTTTCCAGGGATGGGGCTTCTACCACCTCTCTGGGCAACCTGTTCCAGTGCTTCACCACCCTCATTGTGAAACAATTTCTTCCATATATCTAATCTAATTCTCCCCTCTTTTAGTTTAAAACCATTACCCCTTGTCCTGTCACAACAGGCCTTATTAAAAAGTTTGCCCCCATCTTTCTTGTAGCCCCCTTTAGGTACTGAAAGGCTGCAATAAGGTCTCCACAGACCCTTTTCTTCAGGCTGAACAACTCCAACTCTCTCAAGCCTTTCCTCAAAGGAGAGCTGCTCCAGCTGTCGGATCATTTTTGTGGCCTCCTCTGGACCCGCTCCAATGGGTCCATGTATTTCCTGAGCTGAGGACTCCAGAGCTTCATCAACAGGTGCAGCACAAATCCTCCATGCGGTTGCAAGATACTGTTTTCCCAATACTGCAGTTTCTACATCTGCACATAAGAACCCCAGCCACATACATTAAAAAAATCTAAATTCTATTTAATTATTTTTTTATAAGCTTCTGAATGCACATTGCATTCTGTAATTTGGTCTCCCGAGTACCTTAAGTTTAAGGTCTTACTAGGTTAAAAAAGAAAAAGAGGCATGTATAATCTATCGGCTCTTTGATGTTAAAACCCCCCACTTTTGGACTGTATCTGAATACATAGCACTTCCTTGTGGGCCAGTTCTGGGATTTGTGGGAAGCATGAAGGGCTGCAAATGTTTCATAGGTCAGAGATTAAGTTTATGTAGTAAGATTGAAGTGGTTTAGGATACTTTGCCAGTGAAGATTTTATTCCCTCCTCTCAACCACTTTAATAACGACAGTGAAATGAGCCCCCAGTGTGCCTTGTCACTGACCTGTCAGGCAAGTTTAATAAGCTTTCCTCTTAAATATTATATTGCACAGGGCCTTGAGACATCTTTTCCTATTTATAACCTGTCTCAGTCTGGGCTAAACCTTTCACACTTTGTCCGTGTTCCTCTTCCAGTCCCATTTTAATCTTCCCAGAGATATAAACTTGGAAGCTGGAACTCAGGAGTGCAGGTAGCTCCTGCCTTCCCTAGTGAGCTCAGTGGGAGCTTTACTTACACCACTGCTTCCCAACTGCATAAAAAAACCCCTCTCTTCAACACTTGCAATTCCCAAACCTAACACTTCATTTTACTACATCAGAACAGATTGCCCTACTTTTTACATCCTAGTAATTGTCCATTAATAAATCCTACTCCTGCTCAGACTTATCCTTCAGTTACCCAGCAGCATTGCTGGCACCAGCAAGATTCAATTCAAAATTGTTCCCAGGAGGGCAATAAGAAGTAAGCAAGCTTTTGCCCTTGGCAGGCATCCGTGATAATAGTAAGTGCTAAGGTGCTGACCTACATCCATCTCACAAACACATAAGCTAAAGAGAGTCTTGAATGCCAGCACTTCAATCTGCCTTTCAGCCCCAGCCCGTTCATATGTATCAAAGCATCATGTTTTTGGAATTAGAGCTACCATTCTTTTTTTCTAGTGCCATTAGGTTTGGGACCCAGGGAAACTGCTGCATAAGTAAAAAAGCCAACAGTTTCTCGGCTAACCAGTCACTGAGCACATTTGGCTGTAGAGAGGAGCAGGGCAAAGGAAGATCACGCATCTGAGGAACATTACAAATCTGCACTAGGAATGAAGGGAGGTGTGAAGGGTGAAAGGGGTCTGGTGCTGAAGACATACGCACATGCATCCTCCAGCAGCATCCGAGTGCGTTCAGAGTACAGGGGAATATGGTTCCCTGGACGGTGGCTCCCTGGAGCTGTTCAAGAGCTAAGGGAATTAGGACGGTCATGGTTTTCAGAGTTTTTCTACAGCTGCCTTCATGGTGGTACAGACACATACTGCCTGTTAAACTGTAGCCTTATTATCTGCTTATCTAATTCTCTTCATACTTATCAGTCAAAAGTGCTGAAGGTCCAGCGGCCTCAAGTAAGAACTGCCTCAAAATTAATTGGGTTTTGTTCCTTTTGTACCATCAAACACAAGAGGGGTCATGCTTTGAAGTCTACATTTTAACTTTTGCTTAAAGTACAGTATTCTCTGTCCTGCAGAAGTTACAACTGAAACAGAAAAGAAACTTCACGTTAAGCCATGACTTGAAATTGTTCACAAGCCCTCTCGTGGTGCTCACCGTCAGCTACACTTCAGAAGCACCACGCCGCTGCAGAGATGCAGAATGCAAGCTCTGCCTGTGAAACAGATGCTCAGGGAAAGACAGCCCTTCATCTGACGTAACCCAGTGCCTCTGTGCCTCTCTCATCTATATTGTGTAGAGAGCAAAAGACACAGAAGTGGCAGATTCTTTGCAACCCCTCTCCCCCATTCTAAATGTGAGTACCCTGCTCTCCAAAGCATGGGTTTTTAAATGGCTGATAAACAACTATTTTAGAAAAGGAAAAGTTTGCTTTGCTTATAACCCTCTTCTCTTTTTTTGTCCTCCCTTGGGCAAACAATCCCCTTGTCTTTATTTGGTTTCAGGAGCTTTCAAAAGAAAACCTTTAAAGGGGTACCAAGACCTCCACATTTGTGCTGGCTTCTTCAAATCTATTTAGACAAACTGATGCTAGGTTATGTGAGGATAAATCAATTTTAGTTAAAAGACAACTTCATTTTGAACTGTATTTATCTAAAAGACTCGAAATAATCCTGATTTAAACCAAAACATTTTTCCCTGAGGTAGTAAATAACTCATATGAAAACGATTCAATACTGCACATTCACAAAGCCAAAGTCTCTGTCCCATTCTCAGTGTCTCAGTAGGATTTTTATCTAAATTGTTGAGAGTCCAGAAGAGAAGTTACAAATGGAGGTCCAATTGGGAAAGTTGAGCTGTTTTTTCAAAGCTGAGAGATGATAATAAAGAGATATTTGCTTCAGGGAAAAAGCGTTGGAGCAAGTGTCACCCATTTGATCAGCATGCCGCCTACTTTGTCCGCCTCTCCTCCTTTGAAAGGCTAATAGAAATAATTTCTTTAGAGACTGCACACAATGATAAGTGCAACAGAGGTGTAGACCTCTAGTGAACATGCTTATCAGCCACTCGTAAAAGGCATGGAAAGGAGCTAACTCCTTCCAACTTCATCAGCGGATTGGGAATAATTCAAACACTTTGACCCTGCAAACTTCAGATTTGCACGTCCATGGTAAAAGGAAGGGTTACAGCAACATGTATTTATATTTGCTTTCATACAGTCTCAGCAAGGAGGGGAACTTGTTTTTTTATCTGCTTTGCAGCATCTCACAGAGAGAATTTTTGAAAACCCAACTTCTTGAGCAATTCATTTATCTACCTGTCTGGTGCTAAAATTAGCACTTTCTATTTCAAATAATGATATTTAAGGGAAAAAGACAGAAATAAATTCCTCTCCGTAGGTTATCAAAGGTTCTTAAGAACAAGATCACATTTGCTATAGAAATGCCGTATCCCCGGATAAAACAGGTGGGCAGAACTCTGTCTCATAAACTGAACTTGATGGGTATTGCCACCAGTGGAGCCAAGCGTACGGCTGCAGGTTCCCATGAGCTAGCGCTACACTAGCTAGTCTGAGCAGAGACATGCAGTGCAGCAACATTTAGATTAGATTCCTAAATTCACTCTGCCTCCAAACAGATTTTTCAGCTCCTATATACTCAGGTGAATGCATCCAGCAAAAGCAGCTTGCTGTTGGCAAGACGTTTGCCCTGCTTGGGTAATCCTAAGGGTAATCCTTGGGTAAGAGAAAACTCTTCTTCTCCAGCCCACTGCTGCGTTTTGCTCACAACCACTTAGCCCAGTTTCTGTGGCCCTAGTCAATTCTATCACTGATTCCTATGTTAAGATGATTGTATGCATCCAGTGGCATTCCAGACAAGCTGACTGTAATATCTGGCTAATTTAATTTTTCCAGGCATTTTCCATGATTTTACCCCACAGCATTTACAATCATTCTGTCTCATATTTGTATCCAGAGAAGAGATAAAGAACCCATGAAAAATTAAAGTGTCCGATGCTCCCAAAGATGGTCTTAAATTGCAAAGCTTTCCCAGAGAAAGTGCTGTATTTGCTATGGCACTGAAGCTCACAAGACATTTCCCCTAGAAAGTATTACACTATAATCATTTAAACTAAAGGACATGCTGAACTAAATAAGAGAAATGAGTAAAGATGATCAGCAGGAAAGTGGCAGAGACCAGTATTCTGTCCCCCGTACACAGGACTCTTCTGCTGAAGACTGCTGTACTTATGTGCTGCTTTTCTCACCAGTGAGTGTTGCCATTCCTAAGCAGAGCAGCTGAGCGGCAAGCTCCAGGCCTCGATTTCCATTTAATTGTTGGAAGAGGGAAGGAGAGAGCAGAAAAAGAGATAGAAAAGGGAAGTAGGAAGACAGATTATTTTTCAAAAATCAACAAGGCACAACAGGGTGGGCAAACCACACAGAAACACAGCCATGCTGCTGTCAGCCCTGCGGTTGCTCCTTTTGGGACCTCACGCTCTCAATCATTCCCTTCACATATTCTCCAAAAGATGTAACTCTGCTTACCATTTGTGTTTACTTTTCAAGCTCTATTTGCCTTCAACAAGTCTTGGCAAGATGATCTTGGGATCAAAGAATAATTAGGATAGGACGCATGAAATAGGTTTATGATTTATTACCCACTGATTGTGCCTCCTCAGCTTCACTGCTAACATGTCACTAGTCCAAGAATTTGACTTTTGTTCTGTGGTGTCAAACAGGACAATCCTGAAGGGCTCTGTGAAGAAGAGTGATGTTTTGCATTTCAAAGTGTTAAAGGAGAACAAGTAGAAGTGATGCACACAGCTATCAGACACAGTCTCTCTTTGTCATTCATTAGCACAACATTCCGGTAGGAGTCCCCTCCACACATTTTGTCCCATGGAAATGCTTGCAATGCTGTGGTCTTTCCTGGGCCCTGATGAAACTAGAAAACCCAGCGAGCAGAAGCCATAGCCACACACCTCAGCTGGAAAACCAAACCTCCCTCCATTTAAATTCAGTCCTAGCCAGTAAACTCAGCCCTGTTTTAGGTGCTAAAACATGACTTTAAGTGCTTGTCCTGGTTTAGGCCAGGACGGAGCTAGTTTTGTTTTCAGCAGCTCCTGTGTTTTGGCTTTAGTGTGAGAAGAACAGTGATAGCACACTGATGTTGCTGGGTGCTGCTGAACCACCAAGGACATTTTGCTGTTTTCCAGGTTCTGCTAACATGCAGATGCAAAACTTGGGAGGGGTAGAGACAGGATAGTTGATCCAAACTGGCCAAAGAGAGTATTCCATACCATAGACGTCATGCCCGATATAAGCAAGGGTCAGTCGGTGGGCCACTAGGCTTTTTGATCTTTTGGGCTTTTGAGACCTTTAACTTGCCCTAATAGTTAAGCTTCCCTTCGGGTTGCTTTTTGTTTCCCTATTTTTACCTTTTTGTTTTTCGCTCGTTTGGCTGTTTGTTCCCTTGCCTGCTTTCCCTGGAACTTGCTGTTCTGGGATAGCTGGGGGGGGATACCCCTGCTCCCTGCCTGCTGCTCGGGACGGGCTGTATTGGTCATCGGGTGGTGAGAAATTGTGTATCGTTTGTTTTATATATTCTATTATCCTTGTATATATTATCATTATTAATATATTTTCATATTTTTCCTTTGCTGTCCTGGTGAGCTGTTTTTATCTCAACCCGCGAGTTTTCCTTTCTCTCCGATTCTCCTCCCCACCCCAGTGGGGAGGGGGGGAGTGAGCGAGCGGCTGCGTGGTATTGGGTTACAATTTGGGGTTAAACCACGACAGTGCTTAACCTGAGTTGCCTACATTTTAAAGGTTCTCACTGCCTCTCTTTGTATAAAATAAAACTGTCAGTCTTTTACGTCTCAGTTAATTGAAACGGGGTAGGCTATGCAGAAAGCGTTCTGTTGAGGCCGTCAGCCACGCTTCAACCACTGCAGGGAGCTGTGCAAGTCTGGGAAAGAATGTTTTATCGGTCAGTGCTAATTGATCAACGCAGACCTTGCTGAGTCCAGTATTTCCACAGCTGCTTGCAATATTACTGTAATGCAGCAACCTCGTGATAGCTGTTACTGCTTTCAGCACTAGTTCACATACTCTGACACAGGACTTATTTTACTGAAAAATAAAACTGTCTGCCAAGACAATGTGCCATCATATTCTCCCTTTGGGAAGCTACAGAGCTTTGGATTTATTTTTTTTTTTTAACTATAAGAACATAGTGCATCAACAGACAAGAATTCCTGCATGCAAAGGCCCTGAAACAATGCTGCTTTACAGATGGGGCTGTATAAATATTTCACAGATTAACTCCTTTTATTAATCTTTGCTAGTTGGTTCTCCACAAATGAGTTACACCTGCTCCTGAAGTATCACGATTCAGAAGTGCTGCTTTATCACTGGGGCCTGATTAGGGCTTGCTGAAACTAATGGAAAAGTTTCCCCTGACAGCTTCTTTTTGCTGGGTCAGTTTCAATTGTTTTAGCAATAAACCTGCCCATTTATATAGCCTACTGTCTAACTTTGGAGGTTGCATTTGAGACAAGCAATTATCAGCCAACCTCAATATTTCACAATGTCCAGTGAGTAAACCATGTAGTTAATGCCTTTGCAAAAAGCCCTTAGTGCCATTTAGTTCTTACAATGGGAAAATGGGTTATTTCCTGGCAATGAAAAACAGAAGAGAAATAGATCTTATAAGCCTATAATCAAAAATACAAAATACATCCTTGGAGGAGAGTTGCAAAGGAGACAGTTTTTCAGGCAATGAATATAAGCACCAGTTCAGAACAAGCCACAAGTGGCTACAGAAAATCAATGCAAGGGCTGAACACTTCTCTTGACACTTTTCCTTTTCTGAATGGCTCTCATAAATTAGTTTCTTTAGCTTCTTGGAGTGCTTTGCTTCACAAAAGATTTAGAAGTGTCTGGATCCAACATTCCAGTCACTCCTCAGAAGATAATGTACTCGCTCATCCCAAGAAGAGTTATATAGAAAGCAAATTAAAAAAGGCAAGATCATATCAAATCAAGGAAAGTCAGTCTCAAATATTAATGCCTCATGTCATAAAGGTACAAAATGATAAAACCACTCCCTACAGGCAATTGAAAAAGCAGCAACTTGGCAAGCAATCAAGAAAACTGCAGCCCTGGTTTATAGGTCTACTTGAGCTGGCTCAGCAGAGGAATGAGGCTCCTATTCCATGGAGTACACGTAAATGCGTGCATAAATCCCATGGTTTCTAGCTGGATGCAGCTCTTGCTTACTTGTTTTGTGTCACAAGGGTGCCAGGGAGGTGAACAAGACTCTTCGGGTAGGGGTTCCAACTTCATAGATCATGAATCTGGATTAGACCAAAAGCTCAATATTTAGAGTGAATTCATTAGTTGGTAGCCTTGGAAATGTCGCATTATCAGTTTTACTCGTACCAAGTTCTGTTCCTCTGCTAACAACTCCTAGGTCACAGAACTAGAAATGTCAAAGCTGATGTAGGAACTTTCCTTCTCAGATCATGAATTAATGAAGGAATCATCCTGTTTCTGGGAAAGTGCTGCTACTGCACTACCACTTATATTTGACAGCTGATGAGGACAAGTTCACCCACAGAAGGCACATCTACCAGTCCTCCCCCAATTCTACATGAGCAGAGAGGGACAAAATTCCAATAAAAATGTCAGCTTCCCTGAAAAATGATATGATGGAAATAGAGTTTAATTCCAGAAGGCATTATTTTGTCCAATTACTAGTAGAACATAGGCACAGAATTTTATTCAGTTACCCCTTTAGTGGCCAAATGACTTGTGTTCACGTAACGCTAAACCAAAACTGTCCAGACAGGCTGCAGTGTCTCAAAGGTTTGAGGAGAGAAGTAGTAGTCCCCTATTACTTAGCAACTTGTTCTACTTGGTAATTATGCTCATCTTTTAAAATAAAGGTGTATACACCCCATATTAAATTTATTTGGATTTCTTCTTCAGCTCTTGGGTCTTTCAAGTTCACTTGAAGTGAGGGAAATTAATCCAAAAGCTAGGAAAAGTTTTAAGTTTTTGGTATCCACTCTTGGGAGATCACAATAGTGGGACACTCCTGGGAAGTGAAAGTGGTCTTGTTGGTTTTTTTTATAGTCACCAGCAGTTTGTAAAACTCATCAGGGACTGCAAGCAACACATTTGCCTAGTAAGGCTCTCTAAGGCACCTTTGCCATGCTGGAGCCCTTCCAGGGCAAGTGTCAGTACAAGTCTGCTAGTCAGGGCCACAACACCATTGACTTCAAACTAAATTCACTTCTTCCCACCTCAGTCAGTAGCACGGGATGAGCACTCGTCACAGCAAGGGATTCTGGCTTGCACAGCCAGCCAGCTCCAGTCCCGTCCATCTCATTAATGCAAATTAGGAATTTCATTTTACCCAGGGCTGAGCTGCCACTGCTCCTCCTTTGTCCTGTTTGTACTTTATCACGGCTGAAATTTTTTTGTCTTGCCATGAATGAGTCTCCTCTGCTTTTACAAGAATCTTTCCTTATAAAAGGTTGTGGTTTTTCTCCCCTCCTTCAGGCATCTTCATTACAAGGTAGTTTAAAAAAACAACAACAAAACCATAATGCAGCGTGCCAGTCAATAGTGAAATTATGAGAAGCGTAATCTACTCTCCCCACCCTAATGAGCTGATGAGTAAATAACTGTCAGGCTATCGCACTGAGCTATTGACTGGGGCTCCCCACAGAGCTGATACACTGCATAGGTACCTGCTGCTAAACAGACGGGATCAATATGGGAACCTTCAGAAAACAATAAAGAAAGGTTTCAGGTTTTATAGATGCTTTCCCTCATGTGCTGAGGCAGCACATCTGCATTGCCAGACCAATCTTCATTGTTAGATCACCCCTCCTACCCTGCTTCCCGCCTTTCACCTTGAGAAGGTTAGACGCGTTCTGTAAACACGTAGTCCCCTGGGACACAAAGGCTGATTAGCGAGAAGTGCAGTTCATAAAGGATATTAAAGCAGCTGGCTGAGATAACTTCACCTGCAACGAGTGCTCCACAGAAAATTTCCTCAAAGATTTAAGCCTTATCTTCTTGCCCCTACACAACACAGCCATCACATCACACATCTGGCTTCCTACTCTACCAAGAGCCAAAGCTTGCAATTGCTTTGCTTCCAAAAGCTTTGGAGGGGCTCCTCAGTGAGTGTCACGCTGTGTCACTCCCCCTCCATTTTCCACACTATCATCCTTCATTTAGCACCAAACTTTCAGTGCAAGACTCTTATCTTCTGCTGCATGTTTCATTTTTTTTTACCTTTCCTTTCAAGTCTCAGTTGAAAAGTTGTCTCCCTTTCTAGACCTCAAAGTATTAAATTTTCTGTCCTCTGATCCTATTATTTACTTGGATAGTCCAATTTTCTCAAGACTTCTCATAGCTTTTACTTTTGTCCTCACCTCTTCTCGTTGAAGCTAGGTACAGACACAGATGTCAGCCTTGAATGCCAATTTTGAAGTTTCCAGCACAGAACCTTTCAATCTTTTTATAAAATTACTTTTCATTTGAACTCTTATAATCTTTTTTTTAAAGCTCACTTACAATCATTAAAATGAGAATGAAACATTTGTTTTTTTAATGAAAAAAAAATTCAATTGACATAGCTCATCTTTTAAAAAATTCCAGGGTATGAACAATTGCAAAAATAAAGAGACGTGAATGTCATGTGATTATCATTTGATGAACTCACAAGCAGCTATACCTGAAACTTCAAGTGGATAACACATATCTCCAGATAAATAGCTAGTGACTTGAGTCCCTATTTGATATCGTGTCTAAATCAACAACATATGGAAGCATGCTGTTCTTCCTACAGAGCTGAGATTCTGTAAACACGAACCATAAGCTTTGTCTTATATTTATGTATTGTCTCTCACTGACAGGAATCCTGAAATAAAATCACTATAATGTTTCTATGGTCTAGTACTACCAATATGTTCAAATATTTAAGTTGACCACAAATAAAAAATAAGTTCTCATCTAGTCTGTAGTATTTTTTAAAGGAACAAACAATTTGGATAGACTTTTTGCAAATGGGAAAATTCAAGAAAATGTTTGGGTCTTGTCAAACAAACGATATGGTAGTTTTGAAACACGGAAAACTTTTGCTTCCATAGAGAGCCCTGATGAACAACACATTTTCAAAAAAATTGGTTACAAAGTTTTCAAAATCAGCACAAGTTTCCATCTTGATCTGTGATAGAAAAAAGTTTCAGAACATCAGAGTTTTCTACAGGACCGAAATTTTATTTGGTGATTTGTTGTAACAATTCTTTAAGGCATATACACAGCTTCACCACTACTGTCCTGTTTTTCCAGAATTTGTTGTATGCTGTGGCTATTTGGCTTCATCACATACCCCAGAAGGCTGTCACTGCCGCAGTTATTTTAAGTAATACCAACCTTTTCTTGCTCAAACTCAGTAATTAAAGATAAAAAAGAGAAGTGAGTTAGACAAGACATTCTATCCCTTCCTTTCACACTGCCCCAAATCATTTTATCACAGGGAAAGTATTTTCAGCAGATACATACTTGTCTCCATTAAAATGCAGCAGAGGAAATTTTAAAATGATCAAGGGGACACACTGAGGTCTTCATGTTAAACAAACAAGAGAACTTGATGTACAATTCAGAAAACGGGGAATAAAAAGAAAGCTTAGACAAGATAAAAGGGATAACAGCATACAGAGCATAAGTTAACAGAAGACCTTGAAGCAAAGCATACTTTGTTCATTTCAATAAAGAACATGAGATTCCACACAAGAAGATTGAAGAAGATTATTATTTGCTCCTCTGACAGATTTATGTTTGTAGCTTTTTAAAATTTATTTTTATATAGCTGTTCTACAATCAATTCCCTCCTTCAGTCTCTACTTCCAACCTATAGATCTCAAGCCCCAGAAGCCTGTGTGCAGTTGAAGTTACTCAGTTAGGAGACACTGTCAACTATGACATAATTAAAAAAAAAAAAGAAAATAAGAAACATGGAAACTGCAAGGTATCCTTAAAATGAACAATGGACAACACAGCAGAATGCACTGAAAGTTATTTCACAGAGCCAGTATCTAGACTGTTAAACTTGATATAAATAACTGGGTTGCAAAATGAAAAAAGAAGTATTTATTCTTAAGAAATAATTTATTGCAATCTAGACTGCCAACCAATCATTCAAGACATGGGTCAAAAAGCAGAAAATACTACAGTCTTTAAATCCTAGTAACATTCAGTGCTTGTTGTAAGGGCTCATTTAAGATTTTGGTGCACGGATTAAGTGGATAGATCTAATCATGCAGAGCACAATCTCAACATCTACTAACTGAGGAGAAACACACCCCCATTTTCCCAGTGAGCACAAAAATTGTATATGATCACAGAAAATGGGAGGGACCAATGAAATATGCCAACCTCTCCTTTGATATATCGAGAAGGGAAAACAAAAAAGGAAAAAGCAGCTGGTGGCCAACCAGGACCTTGCTCAGCATTAGAATCTCACCAGGTTTTTCATCACATTTCTTTGTGAGGGTCACCTTCCACACAAGGCAAACCTCGGAGAGCGCCTGTGAAAGTGATAATCAATAACACTAGAAGGAAGGGTGAAAGAACTGATATAGTTCTCTTCCCACCACCTTGGGACACGGTGCTAATAGACAAGCAAGAGCTATGATAAGTCTACAATCACAAAAGGATAATCCCCTTGTCAAACAGAATGCCAGCAGACATCAGAATATTAATCAAGGAAAAGCTTTCCTAGCGCTCCTGCATGTGATTTGTCGATGCCTAGGGTACAAAGGTTTTACTGCCATAAATGTGAAGGTGCCGTGTGTTTTCCTGCAGTTAGGATCCAAGACAGGTTGGCCTTTGCCTGAGAGCCCATGGATAGTACCATCATAGCTGTATTCCCAAAAATTGGATACGCAGGGGAGAACAAGAGACTCCTCTGTATTTGAGGCTTCGAGCTGGCATACATCAATCCTATAGCTAGTGGTGGTAGCCAACATTAATCAGAGCTGCAAGATGGCAGATTAAAAAAAAAAAAAAATCTACATGCAGGCACTTTGTCTGACAGCATATAATTAGGCTGAGCAATTCATTGGCCACAGGATGCTCATTAAGGCTGAAACCATCAATCGCAGTTGAAGAGGGAGGGGACATCAGACAGTTATGCAATAGTGCAGATGACCCTAACACTTCAAAGGACCACTAAATCTCCACTTTCTGGTCTTAAGCCAATTTTTTTGTGACTAGACATTAGGACAAAAGCTTCAAGGCAGGGAAGAGGCAGCACAGGTTATTCCTCCTCTTAGTACGTGAAGGAATTTTCTTTCGGAGTACTTTGTTACAGGTCAGGATTCCAGCAGGATGTACTAACTAGATGGAGGCACAAGCTGGCAATTGCCATGTCCACAAATAACTCCCACAGATTCTTGTTAACGCACTATGACATCATTCCTGGTACATACTAGCTGCTGTTCAAATAGGCAAAGAAACAGTCCGTATTCTGCATTCCCTTGTGTGGCAGGCAAGTATTTAAGTAGAGTTGCTGCCTGACAACGCGCAGTACCAGAGCCCCCAATGCCTTTTGCAGCCTTCCACGACCCCGCTCGGGGACTGCGAGTTCTGATGGCTTGTGCTAAAGTGAAGCTGTGAAGCACAGTAATGAGGTCTCTTCCCTCCTTTCCCCCAGGCACCCTTGTAGACTTCTTTCCAACTGGAAAGATCACAGGAGAGGAAAGGTTGGTGGGTTTCCTTCTTGCAGGACTGGCCACAATCCAGACCCAAGCATCTGTTAGAGAGCTCACTATTGCTCTTTTCGTAACAGATTTGGCTGGTAAACCTGGTAACAGCTGCATGAGCTATGCTCGTGATCCATACAATTAATTTGCAACTGGCAAACCTGTCATTGTTCATCACTAGATGACAGCAATGCACTTCTGTGCATGCCTTGAACTGTTACTAAGGGCATGACTCCAAGCAGCCATGAGTCATTATGTGGCTTGTTTCCCTGCCGTAATCGCAGTTACATTGGAAAATGATGGAAACAGGACACACTTGGGGAGATAACTCTGCACGAATGAGGTGCCACAGTCCTGAAGGGAAATAAGGCACCAGTTCAGTAAAATACAAATTGAAAATAGTGGTGAGGCTCAGGACTTACCCCAAAGCAAAGACTGATATATTAGCTCCCTTCCTCTCATTATAACAGGAGCACACTTGGAGGAACTCAACTGCGCTACACTCTGTCATACGTATGACTTTCCTACATCCATGGCATAAGGGCTGATGCTGTTGCAATATAAGGCAGAGACATGAAATGTAGGAGCAGCTTCTAACCATGGGATGCCATATAACTCTCATGACCAGGAATAAACATGCTGTACTGCAGGAAAGGGGTATCACAGGAGGAATGAAGCCTGTGGCAGCAACTCCTGCCTCAGGATTCCTGCTTTCCCCTCCAGCTCCTGGATGCAGCACAACTGCACTATGTACAAAGTTGGTCAGGAAACATCATGTCCTATAGCAAGCAACCTGGCCAATTTGTATTTTCTCAAGAGGTTACAATTTAAACTAAAGGGTGGATGCAAGTGAGCTCATAGATGGAGATGGTGGGGTGGAGGAGGAAAGAAAACAAATACAAAACCCCAACCAAAGCAAACAGACTGGACGCATGACCAATTCACAGCCAAACACTACTTCAACTGGAGCAACTATCATTTAATCTTCTAATTTCCATAGGAAGGCAGTCTATAAATTTAGCTGCATGCATACATATGTATACCCACATTCACATAAATCCTTGGGTGAGAACAAGGAATATGAGTATCTGCAGCTTCAGTGATTCCTCACCCTGCTGGCAAGAAAAGAATAATTTCTTCTTATTTATATCTATGACAAGCCATTTATTTACACACAGTTTTTTCATACTGCCCTTTTTTCCTTCTCGCCTGATATTTTGCCTTTCCTCTATAGTTCTTCATTTATGATAATTATTTTAATTCTGAAGTTAGCTTTGGGGTAGGCAGTCTTACAGAATGTAAATGAAGCCCTTGACCACTTGAGGTCATTAGAGACTCCATGACAAGAAAATTATTTGTGAACAAGAAAACTTTGTTTTCTCTACCTACAAGGAATGGCCTTATCTCTGACAAAACAAAACAAAACAGCTACGAGCATGGAGAAAAGTTGAGCTGAGAAAAAGAAAAGATTTGTGCTTGTATTACTTCTGAAATATCAAGTTCTCTGGGTTATCCACCCACAGGTGTCAAGGAACCATACATTGTTTCTCCCTCACTTTAGTGTAATCATCTGTGGTTATTTCTTTCTGGAATGGGATCATCCACTGACAAGCTAGTCATTTTGTTCTAGTGGAAACCATCAGCCAGAGGTGCTCATCCTACAGAGACCATCTGTGTTGATTCCTCATCCTTACAGGAACCAAATCTTCTGAAGAGAGCTTATAAAGGAAGCTGCCAGTTCAGACATTCACCTTCATGACAATTACTCTTATAAAAGTAATTTGTTTCAGAAACGAGGAGAGTAGTGAAAGTAATAAACATATACATTTAGCATGGTAGCCATACTACGGACACTTAGGCTAGCAATATTAATTTAAAGGGTTTTTCTCCTTCTCAGTCAGTCATCAATCCTCAAGTCCACAGCAACTTCTCAGAGAGCCCCACAGTTCCTTGGAAGGTCTAACGTGCCCCAATCTGACTTTCCACTAGGCAAGATCTGTGTGTATGGGTGTAGGAAGGCACAATGGAAGACAATAGTGGGCTGCTCAAGGAGCTAAACTTCCTATAAATTGTATCTGGGCTACTCTCTACAACAGAAGTACAACAGGTTACAAAGAGGTGAATCCTTGGGGTTTTTTTGGGGTTTTTTTTTTGTGGTTTTTTTTTGGTTTTTTGTTTGTTTGTGTCCTGGTTTAGGCCAGGATGGAGTTAGTTTTGTTTTCAGCAGCTCCTATGTTTTGGCTCTAGTGTGAGAAGAACAGTGATAGCACACTGATGTTGCTGGGTGCTGCTGAACGACCAAGGACATTTTGCTGTTTTCCAGGTTCTGCTAACGTGCAGATGCAAAACTTGGGAGGGGTAGAGACAGGATAGTTGATCCAAACTGGCCAAAGAGAGTATTCCATACCATAGACGTCATGCCCGATATAAGCAAGGGTCAGTTGGTGGGCCACTAGTTTTGACTAGATCTTTTTTGGTCTTTTGGGCTTTTGAGGCTTTTGAGACCTTTAACTTGCCCTAATCCTTAAGCTTCCCTTCAGGTTGCTTTTTGTTTCCCTATTTTTACCTTTCTGTTTTTCACTCGTTTAGCTGTTCGTTCCCTCGCCTGCTTTCCCTGGAACTTGCTGTTCTGGAATAGCTGGGGAGGGGGATACCCCTGCTCCCTGCCTGCTGCTCGGGACGGGCTGTATCGGTCATCGGGTGGTGAGAAATTGTGTATCGTTTGTTTTATATATTCTATTATCCTTGTATATATTATCATTATTAATATATTTTCATATTTTTCCTTTGCTGTGCTGGTGAGCTGTTTTTATCTCAACCCGCGAGTTTTCCTTTCTCTCCAATTCTCCTCCCCAACCCAGCGGGGAGGGGGGGAGTGAGAGAGCGGCTGCGTGGTATTGGGTTACAATTTGGGGTTAAACCACGACAGTTTGTTTTTTTGTTTTGGGTTTTTTTTTTTTTTTTTGCAAAACAGTAAGAATTATTTTAGACCTTCTTGTTCTACAGAAAGTGAACATCATCCTGAGACAGCCCCAACCCTCTTCAAAATAAACTTAATCAGTTCTTCACTAAGGGAACCCAGACGCTGACAAACTCCATTCTTACCCTGACTTTCTTCTGGTTTTATAATTGTGCACAACTTGTGTTGTTTTATTGACCAGTGCAGCATGTGGTCCAGAAGACTTATACCAAATTGTAGAGCTCCATCCTGCTTCTTCTACATTTCCATTCTCCCTCCCACTGCAAACTTCCTTGCCCTCTGTTCACTCCCCTCCCCACCTGCATCTAAACTTGTCCCTTACTCCAGCTTCTGGTCTGCAGGAAATGTCTTTTCCAGCAAGAGTGGCACTCATTCCCATAGCCCATTCAGTACCTGGTATCTTGGAAAATAAAGTTTCTTAAGAAAACATGAGACAATGTCATTGTGCTTAAAGGATGCTAATGATTGGTAGGGGACTGACTGCTCCCTATAATGAAAGGGAACGTGGAACAGACTTCAATGTTTGCAGCTCATTGGGGAAGTGTTGTTGTTTTCCCTCTTTAAATAAATTTTGACAAGACGACAGGTGAACTCTAACTGCAACTCCCTAGGCAATAAAGCATCTGATGGAATCGCTGCACATCTGTGAATGAAGTGATATGGATTAATCAACATACAACATCTAGATGGAAAGTATTAAAGCCTCCTTTGGATTGCTTTGCAAGAACATCCTCTTGACATTATTTTGATATTTGTATCTCAGCCTTTATTTGTTCCTGGTCTTTTGGGGTGATAGATGAAGGTTAGAAAACCTACTCTCAGTGAATAATTTTCCTTTGGAAAAATACTTGCCCTAACCTTGCACACTGTACTTAAGGGTTGATAGAACCAGGTTAATTGTGTGAATTAGTTTTCATTTATGTGACAGTAGGGAGAACTGGCTGGCAGCTTCTTAATGTTTTCTGCTTCCACACCCCCAAACGGAAAATGTGGAAAACTGACATTTTTCAGAGGAAAAGGTTTGCTTTACCATAAAAGTCTCCAGTTTGAGTTTCATAATTATTAGAAAGCCCATTTTAACATACAATGGAAATTTGGAAAGACGATTTCATATTAGTTTTGACAATATGAAAGTGCAAACTGAGATACTTTGAAATGGTTGAAATTAATAAAATAGTGCTTTCCAAACTTTATTGGAGTGGGAAGGAAGTCAGCAAATATCAGGGTTTGATTTATAAGTTTAAAGAGATATAACTTTTGTCCAATAGAATACACTTCAATGAAGTCTTATTAAAGATCTCAGAACTATAGAGGGAGTAATGTTTGTCTCAGCACAAACATAACTTGATTAAATTATAGGGTATACTAGGAGATATCACTGTTGATGTCATCAGTACTCTCAACTGATTTTCTTTAAAATTTTGGTTTTAACAGCAACTTCCACTGAGTTTTGAGACAGTCCTGCAGGTTGCAGAGGACTTTCTCGAAAGAACAGCAGCCTGTTCTTTGGTGTGTCACATGAGCTGTCCTGTGTTAAATGTAATTTTAGCCATCTTTCTCTAAAATTCATTTTTGTAAAAAAAACCTGCTAAACAAACATTCAGTTTAAACCACGACGTAATAGTAAGTCTTCAAATTCCAATATAAATTTATCCAGAGCCAGTTCGTACATGATTTAGTTTTGCACCAACATTGTTCTCTAGGTCAAACAGGTATTTCTCTCCTATGTTTGTAGTTCCTCCTTCTAGATGAATCTTCTGCACCTTAAAACTACTTTTCAGCCTACCTGGCTCAACAAACAGGCCTATTCATCAACTTATCCTCTGAAACGTTCCTAATTCTGAACGTGGTTCAAATGCCAGATTAAATCTTTCTAAATAAACCTACTCATAAATCTTTGTAGGTAAACATCTGTCATGCACCTAAGTAAACTGAAGGGAAAAGGAGATTCATGGCCAGTCAGTTACTTGCTTTACTCAATTTCTCTTTGCTGGTTCATCTCTCTGGTTGCCTGCAGCTTGGCAGAGACAGAAAGCACATTTGCAGCAGCCAGCTCTGACTGCATTTGGAAAGGTTTGCTAACATGACCTTTTTATGCCTGCATGAGGACACAGAACAAAGCCAAAGGGAGATGTTTGCGAGACAGAGACAAGTACTTCATCAAACACCACTAGTAGCAGGACATGTTCAATAACAAGGATACGCCAGTGAGAAGAATGCCCAAGTCCAAATCTAGCAGTGATTAGAGCAACTAAAAGAACTGGTAAAGATGTTTAATCCTGTTACAGACCAGAAGCCAACCCCTAACAAAGAGAGCTCAGAGAGGAGTTTAATTTCTGCTGTCATTGCACTGCTGCAAGGGCTGCAGGTACCAAAGCAGCTGGTACTATTAGTGCTGGAGAGAAGCCACTGGACACAGTAAACTGATTTAGTTCTTGCATATCTTCCTCAGCTAATTCTCACATGTACTTTTCTGTTTAAATCGATGGGATGATTAGGAGTGACTTGCTTGTGGGAGGACTGCAGGAGTTTATTAATATCATGTAACAGAAAAGAAGAAATAAAGGGGCACTAGGGAATCTTGCAGGCCACCAGAAACATGCTGCTCTGTCTTAGGGGCTTGCTTCCATTATACTGATAAATTATGTCTCTATTGCTTGGCAGCTACAGGATAAAACAGGGCATCTTTATTAGCAACAATGTACTCTAATTGGAATTTTTAAAAAAATTACTTGTTTAAGAGCTCACCCAACGCTATTAGGAATATGCATTACTTTGTGTTATAGAATGGAAGGGAGCATTTTAGTAGTAACAGCATATTTTGACTAAATTTATCTCTGTATCCTGACAGTGTAATGTTGATTTAGCACTATGCCTGTCAGTTATCTTAGAATGGTAATTCTGTCTTCCAGCTGGGGAATAAAGCTTTAATAAAAATATTTATGGAAGATATGATTTTTCTTAATGATGCCCAAGTTGGGGAGACTCAACTTAGAGCAGCTAAGCAAAATGCCACCCAAAACAATTACAATCAATTCTTTTCAATCTATCAGCACTTAAACTTGAAACATTAACAAGTGACAAACTGGGAACACTTACAGCAAAGTCATTAAAATTAAGCCAGCATGTAGTATTCAGAAATCGGAAAGGACTATGCTGCAACTGCTTGGACTATTCATCCTTAATACCTTATGCTGCTTTGCTCATGTCCTTTTGACTCAAATGCTCAACAAGTCATTGCCTGACAATTCCAAGAAAGTGACATTTAAAAGTGTGGTCAGGGGAAATAAAGTAAAAACAACAGAAAGATTCAGCAAAGAGACCATTCATCTTTCACAAATGAGCAGGTGGAAAAAACAGTGCAGAATTACAAAACAGACAAAGGAAGAATCAACTGAGCAAACAAAGAACATATGGTCCAGAGACACCGTTGCACCATCTGCCTCCATTTGCAATGGAAACGGTAGAATTGCGAGTAAATCTATCTTTTGAGCAGCGGCCGGACAGCTCCTTGTCCCATAGGGAATACGGCTCTCTGAAACAAGACGTTCTAGGACAAACTATCCTTGTTTACTTAAAAAAAAAAAAGCCTTATGTTCCAGCTTTTGGCTGCTCTCATCTAAAGCCTTGCTATCTTGCTTCCATCCAAATTGCACACCTCAAAACATAACTGGCAGTCCTAAATCAGGAATAACTTGCTGTGACAACTAAAGTAACCTTTGCAGTTGGCTGACAGTCAACAGATATGGCTATAAGATTCACAGAAGTGTCAACTGAAAAAAATCAGTTTAATCTGCAGTAACATGTTTACAACTTAAATGAAGGTTTATATTTATCCACAAAACAGCAAAGAAAATGAATGAAAGGATGAAGTGAATGCTGTTCCCCCAGGGCTGAGGCTATTTTAGAGGTAGATTATCTCTAACTTTCTCCATAGGAAAAGCTAAAGATGATAGCCAAGCCTGATTCCATAATCCTATTTTGTGAAGTGTAAATACTCATCTAGAGCTTCTGAAAGAGAACAGTGTTTTCTTGACAGCTAATCAACCAAGGACTACTGTTTATCTCTAGGAATGACCAATCCGTTGTTGCAGTGTCAGCTTTTATTTGAGGAACACACCACAATACATCAGCGCAGATCTGCAGGCATGCAAACTATTCTATCTGACAACTGTCATCTTCAATTATTCTTTTCCTACCTACCTCAGACTTCTTGTCTTAAGTAATGAATTCCAAAATCCCCCCTGGGATTTTGGCATCTTGTACGAGTCCCTGGCAAAAAGGGATTCCAGTCTGTCTCAAGTAGGTCTGTGACCTGGTGCAATCAGTACACAATTGCACAGGAGCAGCTTGAAAGAAAGAAAGGAGTATAAACCCCACACGCACAAGTGTAGCCCAGATCTATATATGTGCATTTGTAAGCTGTACTGCTATAGGTTAAAAACGATATTAAAATTACTCTTGATTTTTTTTCCCCAGCTTTTGTCTCCTGTGAGCAGGTTCAGCATAATCCCACCCAGGGACCTTAGAGGGGTAGCAGTGGTTCCATTGGTGCTCTTCCTTTTTCTAAAACCATACGAAGACTAAGCTCTGATGCAACAGGAGCACACATGGACTAGAAGCAGAGACCAGGCAGTTACTACAGCACTGAGCTGAGCTCATCTCAGAAATTCCTGTGAAAAACCCACTGGGATTTGAAATAACATTAATCCGTTTTCAACCACTTGGAAAATCAATCAATAGATTTGTACTATTGGCAGGGGAGACTCAGTCCACCTGTCTTCTGACATAGCTGCTGATTGGAGAATAGCAGTTTTGTCTTTTCAGGAGAAAATTTTGTTTGAATATAAGTCTGAGGAATTCTCTCTGAGAAAATAGATCAGTCTGACGCTCAGCTAAGTGTCTACCATTAAAAGAAAGGCATGCGCTTCCTTTGAAGGGTCTCCATTGCAAGGTAGTTCAGGTTTTAGTTCTGCCAGGTGACGCAATGTGCATCTTGTACTGCAACCTGAACCACACAGGCTTTGAGGAGGCAGAGCGCTTGTGATGGAAGCATTTTAAGTACCCTCAGAGTGATTACAGGTATGATCTAGACAGCGTGATGCATAAACATCCTCCAATGCCAGCAGGAGAACTATGATATACTAAACTATCTTGCATCTGAGAACACAGGCAATTGCAATCTTTTAAGCAGCATGCAATTCTCTTCCCTTTGCACCAAAACTACCTATTCTGTTTAAGAACAGATTATTACTTTCCCAGTTTCTTCACATTCAATCTTCATTATAATCTGATCAATACATGACCCTTGTCCCCTTGCAATCCACTTTGCCAGTAGTTCCCGTTGCATGATCAATGCCTGTACGTGTAAAGCCTCTCACGCTTTGCTGCTAGTTAGGCAGATTAGCACACCGGATCACCTACGGATGCAATCAAACTTCATGCACATCTGTCCCTAGAGGACCTTAGTTTTCCCTGGGAAAGACGACTATAACTGAGAAATTCTTGAAATACTTTCTGATTTCATAGCTATAAAAGCAAGTAGATTCCAAGAAAGAACTGCTCCATGATGATTTTATTTCAGAATCAAATCAGTTGGCAAATACGGACGGATATTTATCAAATACATAAGGTGTGCAGAAACCAAGTATTCATGAACAAAACAAGTGAGGGAGGGAAGTGCTCCTTTTAAATATTAAAAAGCAAATAAAATCATTTTGACATGTCCAACTATTTCTGTACTCTGGCTTGATATGAATATTAAATAACTTAATTAGATGAATGTGGTAAGTATAAGAGACTAGAATGGAATTCTGTAAAAACTCTCAACCGGATATTATTATTCTCATTTATGCTTCTTTATCCCTTGCCCTAACTGCACTAATAACAGAAGAAATAAGTACTGCTATTGTCTTCCTATATCTGTTCTGCTTTCAGAACAATTTTATTTTTCCCTCCTTCCTCTAAGATAACTTCATTTCTAATTACTGTTTTCTGTTCCATTTAATTTCCATGAGGTTTTTTAAGAATAGGAAAAAGATTAACTCTATGCTGTTTTGACTCTGCATGATCATCCTTAATCACGTAAAGCTCCCAGCTATTTTCAGCATACGCACATTTCTCAGGACCCAACTGATATACTTTACTCCCTTCGCAGGGTCTTCTGAATTTCTTCATTAGCATGCATTTTAAACAATATAGTTTGCATTAAACAATGAGATTGTCAGACAATGAAAGAAGGCAACTTTTCGTGTACGTACAGCTACGTGACAAAACACGGTCTCTGTGGGAGAGAAATACTATGTCTGCATTACCACAGCGTTACACCTAGGCCTGATAACTGCACCACAAGACGCCTCGGTACTGGCAGAGCAGTGCATTAACGCAGCTATGCTGCTTTTGAGGTCCAAACTAATGCTCACGTCCCTCTGAGTATCACAGCACTGTGCCAGGTAGAACAACAACGGTACAGAAAAAACTCACTCAGTTGTGCTTTCTAGAGAGATAATAATAGCTCAAGCACGCAATTAAGCAAATTAGCAATTGTTTTAAACCTGAACTACATCAGCAACGGAGAGATTTTGAGACTGTACACTAATTAAAGAGAAGAAAAGCTTTTAAAGACTAATTCTTATTTTCTACATTTTCATATCTTGCCTTGGTTACCAGAAAGTTGCAGTTACTCTGTTTTGAGTGCCACCTTTCAGTGTTCATCTATATACACACTGCCCACTACTTCTTGCACTTAAATTTACAGGAGTGAATATTCTCCGCCCCCTATCAACTGCCTTTTTTGGACTAGGAAAACCCAACCATAAATTGACATATTCTAGCTTAGTTAAGGCAATTCTTCTGCCTTGCAGTTACCACAGGCAGCCACATTTAATCACCTACTTGAATTTATTCATTTTCGTTTAGGCACGCTGCACCCCCCATCATGCTGTAACTGACGTGGTCCAGGAAGTCATTTGCTTTAAACAGGGGTAAGTGTCCTTGGCATTTGCAAGGCAGTTATCACCATCAGGTGCTTTCATTGAAATCACAGGGCAAACTGCTCATTACAACTGCAATTCATATCAAGCTTAATTTCCAACATGATGTAAATTGAATGTATCATGTTGGGCCATAGAACAATACATTTACCTGCCTGATTTCAAGGTTCATCTTCATTAGAACTTGTATTCCACAGTTAACTACAATAAATCAGCTCTACCAAAAAAAAGGCTCCAGTAGCAGCAGGTTTCCAGTCTCTGTTTCAACTCATCTCTACCTGTAATTAATGCTTCATCATTGTCCTTGAGGGAAAACAGATGTTTTCACAGATCATGCTAATGGTTGGTTAAATACAACTGTCTTTACTGTTCCCAAAAACATATTTGGCAGATCCTAAACATATTGTATCATACTCTTCAAGAGGTTTTTACAACCATTTTCCTAGACTCTTTACCACTCCCTTTGCAGAACCAAGCAATTTGGTTTTTTTTCATTAACTGACAAGGAATTACCATCCTACTTCCATTGCCTAGAGACAGAGCTGCAGTATGAGACCATTATCATTATTATGTTATCATTATTCTCAATTACACTAAGCTACAGTCACAAATAGCGCATGATATCACTATTAGCATCACACCTATTATTAATGAGGAAAGTAAAGCGTGAAGATAATTGGCAAAGGGATACTAAGACTTGCAACAAGCACACATTTCTCAATGGGAGAGTTCCAAAACTCTTCTGTCCTTGAATATCGACTTTTTCCTACAGACACAATGCAGAAAGGGCCATCAGCTCTGACCTCAGCTTGCTTACCCACTTCCCTTACAAATTGCACTGAACTCCAGCAGCTTGTCTTTTACTCTAGGGAGCAGCACCTCACAAGATGCCAGTGGTGCCAGGAGTATGCATCTGCATGGACAGGGCCAACAAGTCCAATTTGTAGAGATGGTGATGTCACTGAAACGAAAAGAAATCCCACTGATTAGCTTCAGAGACCAAAACTAACCTAGCTGAGCATGAAGAGAAACAGCCAAACACTCTCCCATAAGCTATAAACTTCAGCTGAAAGATAATAACAAAGAGTGAGAGACAGCAGCTTCCTAATCATTCTGGCTTGATCAACATGGGGTTGTGGCTTTGATTTTGTGGGTGGTTTGTTGTTTGTTTTTTTTAAAAAAAAAAATCTACCTGCAGTTCAGATTATGTAAATGACAAACCGATACTTCAGGGCCATTGGTGCTAAGGTCGCAGTGAAACATTCACTGCAGAACAGGCTGTGGTACTTGAAGAGAGAGTCCCTCCACTCCAAGAGAGCTTAATTTTTTTTGCATTCACAAGGATGAAAAGGATGGTGGTTTATCAGCCTAGCTCAATGGCAAAGAAAATCCATGGTCAATGATCATGTGTGATAAGAGACTTGAGTAATTTCTTTCTTTTTGTAGTTGCTTTTCTTTCCTTACTATAAAATAGTGATTCTTTCCCTGATCTCTACCATTTCACCATAAAGCACGAAAGCCATGGGAAACCAAGAGACCCACCATGGTCTAACAGGGCAACCCCATGACACCAGGAAAAGCCACAGACTATTTTCCCACTCCTGTGCAGGAAAAGAGCAGCTGTGACACTCCAAGCTTATGGCACCTGGCTAAGCTCTCATGAATCTGACAGTGGAGCATAAGTGGCAGGTCAGGCTCTAATTTACTCTCTTCAGCAACTGCTGCCAGGGCTTCATTGACTCACTTCACCTTTCTGCTCGCCCCACGCTGGAGGTGGAATGGGGCTAAGCAACAGGAGTGTGACAGCTGTACTGTGGCAGCCTCCTGAATCAAGTCCAAGCCTACGCTACTGTTGCAAACACATCATAAAAATCTCATTCATCAGCACAGCTTACAAGTACTTAGTCTGTTTGCCCCACTGTAGGTATTGTAAGGCTGGTTCAGAACCTCATTCCTCTAATGGTTAAAAAGATACCTTTCTGCTCTATCTTACTAACAGAAGCACTGGGAATTTTTCCCAGTGCTACCCCACACTGATCTACACTACATTACAGATGTGCTGAAACTATAGAAGAAAATATTTAACAACCAACACCCCACATTTCTGGGAGATGCTTAACACCCACTTCCCATCATCCACCCTACAAGTTGCTGGTACTTTCAGGTAAGGTCACAGCAATAGCATCTTCAGACAATTCCCAGCTTAGACAGATCATAGGAATATAATATATTTGAGATACCTTTCACTCTCATATAGGATAAAAAAGAGCATACACTCAAGGAATCGTTGGTTAGGGCATTCTGGGCTAAGCCAACACATATCCATTGTCAAGACAGAAATTATATTTTAACTGCAAAGTGAAAGCAACTGACAAGAGAATAATTCTAATGACCAGAGATTGCAAAGGTGACAGTCTTAGAATCAAATACTCGTATCGCCAGCAGAACCATTTTAAAGAAAGTACAGCTCATAGTAGAGTTTGATAAATAGCATCTCATTAGCAGAAACTCAAAGAGCCAGAGGTTAGTGAGAGTTAGAGTCCAGCCAGATTTGTAACAACGTTTTCAAATTAAATTCTTCATTTAGAATATCCAGACAAAGTAGAAGCTGAGTTTTACAGCTCCTGCACATTTGTTACCCTAATCAGGTACCAGCCATCATTTTCTCTCCAGTATATGGCAAAAAGAAAGATTTTCCCTCTCTCCCTTTTATATGCATACAATTGTCTGGTGTTTTCAGGTAAAAGCTTTAATTGTTAGTACGTGGCAAGCATAACAATGGGAGGATTTGCACATCTGATGTTGCTTAAACAGGAAACAGGCCCTGCAATCCAATTAGCTGCCTTTGATGATAACCTTAATTTCTAACCTTAGGTAAGACTCTTTCAAGTAAGCCACTTTGTGCTCTGAGCTCCCACTGTGCCTGGTATTTATTTGTCACTGTCAAAAAATGCCAGAAACTAACACATTTTAACTCCGAAAGTTAAAAAGTAAGGGTATTATAAGTGCAGCTAATAACTGCAGAAGCATTCACAATCCCATTCCAAGCTTCTGTTGAATTAGTCATTGTAGACTTAATACAGACAAGTACAATTGAGCAATCATATGACAGAGATTTTTGTTAGGGAAGAGTCTGTTATGAATTAAGTCACCCAAGAAAGAGCAGGAGCAAGCTAAGAAGAGTCTGAGTCATCCCAGCAAGGGAGCAAAAAGCACCATGAGATCTCACATCAGTGGTCCACCTCCGCCCGTCAGCCGCTGACAGGCTGACAAATTCGTGCTCTAGAGCCTCAAATTGTTTTGTCCAAACCATTTAGCAGAAAGTTACAACACGTAACTAGAGTATAAAGGAAGGATGATGTTAAGCTATTGTCTCCTTCTAACAACGAAATTCAACTACTATTCCAGAAACAGCAAAAGCAATTTCTGCTTAATTCCTTTAGAAATTCAGATCTGACGACTCTTAGTTACACCAACCTACAGGCAAGCTTTTCTGAAGCCTGTGAGGTAGCAAAATTAAGATACTACACACACAACAGATACGGGGATCTACAAAGCTTCTTACTATTTTCTTCTGAAAGGCTCCACACGACAATGATCACGTACAATACCCATGGATCAAACAGTACTCCATAAGCAGACATAAGTTTTAGAGCATACTACAGAGCCCAAATACCATGTACCTCCCACCCTGGTACCTTAACTTTGACTTGAGGTTTTGAATTCACATCAGAAATTACCTATTACTTTGATTCAACAAAGCAGTAAGAGCATCTGTATTTTGCTATCATCATGTAAGATAATCTTCACCCTTCTATCAAATTAGACTTGTTTTATCATAAGACTTAGTGATCCTTAGAGAATGAATCAGCTTTTTTCTCCCTCATGTAGATAGATACCCACAACCAAACACACTAGATTAATATTTGGTGCAGAATTAGGTCCTAACAACACAAATTGCAAAAGCAAACCAATAAAGAGCAAAACAAATAAAGCAAAGGACTAGGCAAAACAATTAGAAAATAAAATGGTTATAGCCCTTACAAACTCATTTATCAGTACGACCTTCCATATATTAGAACTATAATTCACCCCTCTGAGGAGCTAACAAAGTTCCCTCAAAAGCAATCAGCAACCTTCAATTTTTTTCATTCTAAGAAGTACTTCATATTACGTTATTTACTTCTGCGAGACCAAGTCAAGAGAGCTCTTAAGTACAATGAGAGCTGAACAAAAATAAATTACCTTCCTCTATAATTTCAGAAGGCTTCTCTAACCTCTTAACAGCCCTAAAACCACGCAGCAGCAAAAGCACCATCCTTCTACCACCATCTTTTTGTATGGCTAAGGGCGCCTGTTTACCAAATGCTAATTGCAGTTAATTAGCCATCAATTACAAGATGCTCCATTTTCACCTGTTTCACTCAAACCCCTGGTGCTCCTGGCTCGTCCAATTACCTTGTTCTAACTAGCAAAGAAGTTGACCTTCTGTTTGAAGCTAACTCCTGCCTTACTGACTTTTTGGATTCATGACAGAGTGTTTGCTACGTGCAGTTGCTGACTTGTCTACTGCAGTTATAGAGTTGTCTACATATAGTTTCTCTAGTAAATTCTTCATGGTTAGTATTTGAGAAGTGACATAAACATATTTTTGAAGGAGCACACAAGTTGCTAAATACTCTGTTAAATCATAAGTAGTTTTTCTAATTAAAATGCCATCTTACTGAGGACAATTCCTCTTCGTAGCAAGTCCTTCTTTTTAACCCTTAGAAAGGAGTTCTTAACAGACTGTATGCTTTGATAAGGACTCTTATTTTCTTCTCAGATATTTAGCAATGTTCTTGTTGTCTACAGTCCACTTGTTTGCACTTTATTAAAACTGCAGTGGAAGCGGGCCTGCTGCTGTGATCTGTATCCTTCCTGGATTCGCTTTCTTCTTGTCTAATTTTTTTTTTTTAAATAAAAAAAGAAAAGAAAACAAAGTAGAGAGTTTATTTTCATGAAGCCATTCAAGTTTTCAATTTTAACCTTCACAAATAAAATGACATCCAGTTCTGGAATAAATAAAAATTAGCTCAATGATTATGACGATAAATGAACTGCAAGTGAATAATGTTGATATTGTAGGTACTTGATTTGCAATAATTTACTCATTGAAGAACTATAACCAGTCAATTTGCATTAGAATGCATTGAATTCAATTATGGAATTACTATTGGTGATTAAAGACTGAGAACAATACCAAAATAAGTCTGCGTTAATTTTATTTATCTACTAGCTACTAACTACATGACTTAGCAAGATTGTCAGTTTAATTAAAATTGTACCTATAGGAATTTATCTGGTATTGCTAAAAGCAAAACGTGCACACGATGTCACTAAGGAATGACTCTGTCTTTCCAGGAATGTTTGGGATTGGGATGGGAGACCTTGTACAAGCTCCTTTTTCAAAATTATTGAGACAATAATCTTTCATGAAATCAGGTTGTAAACCCAAGAAGAAATAGCCCCATGCTCTCACTTGGACCTTTTATAAATAAATTCATACCAAACTGGATGAAACATAGAACAAAATAAAATTCGGACCATAAATCTGTGGCTGGCTTCTCACTCAACATGTGATTACAAATGAGGAACTGATGCCTTGCTCGTGTGCAAGGTTTTAAATCAAAGTGAAAAGTCTTCAGATAATTGCATGCTATCTGTTGTGAACCTGCCTTAGCCAAATCGGTATTTAGTGATACTTGATTACAGGTCTCTTTTCTGGCACAGAAGGATTCCCTTGATAGTCAGCATTGTGAGTAAGCGACTCATGCTCCTTGGGGCTCCTCCCAGGCCCTAGACATTACTTGACTGTGCTCACTTTAGGAGAACTGCAAGCTGGAAGTTACTATATTCTACATTCAGAGGGCCGCATTGTCAAAATCTCGTTATTTAATGTGCTCATCCTGTCATTTGTCCCTTTTAGCACTCCAAGGTGATTGTTAATGAAAAATCTCAGTTCTGCAAAACATGATTAAATCTGGTTAATGGACAACAACTTGCATTCAATGTGCACGTATGGTAGGCGCACTCACAAAAACCTCCAACACCACTAAGTTATCGTTCAAATCTTGGCTTACAGTTGTTCTTTTTGGCACACTGAAGATCATTTGGCAAGGGTTAGGAAGCTGGAGTGTTTCGGCCACTAATTATAACTCTGCCATAATTGCATTACTGGGCCATTGACTTCTCCCTCACCCCACCTCTTTAGCTGCCTCTGCCATTACATCCCTTACAGATTTTAACAGGTTTTGGGGCAGCTGCCTTTCTATAAATGCTCTGTACAGCACAAGCTATGATGGGCCCAAACAATAAAAAGCAGAATTATTAATAACAGTAATCATTAGCATGCAGTTGTGTCCCAAGGATGAAACATGGGACAGCGTATATGTGCATTCAAACCTGGCATTCACAGTATTTTCCATTAAAAGATATTGGTAATTTAAATATTTCTGGTCATTTGCTCTTATTGTACCGATCACATTTTTAATTTCACCCAGGCTCTTCCAAGCAAATGATTTCATGTGCTGTGCAGATCTTCCATGTAAAAAGGACCAGCATTTTCAATTATAGTCGTTTCACAGGATCTAATAGCAATAAGGTTCCCGTAAATGTTCAGAATCTAACAAGCTTCACAGCACTTTGCAAAGAGTAGTCATCATTCAGCAGAAATGTTAGAATGCCCTTTATTCCCTTTCTCTATTTCCCAGCAACCATCCCAGAAGAATCACGTGTTTTAAATTTGCTCAGGCATGAAGGGATTGTGTGCCCCGTGAGCCTTTGTATTATGATAATGCATACATAAAGGTAAGTTTTATTAATTGGAGCTCTATCCACAGGGGTTACTGCACCGAAGGAGGCAGAGGAAAGGGAACTGAATGGAAGAAGGAGTGACCCAACTAAGTAGTGATTCCAAGATCCAAAATTCAGTCCTGATATACTCCCCCTTGAGCCTGCCCCTCTTTACCTGTGCACTGATTTAACGTGAACTGTTCCAAGCAGCACTAATTTTTAACAACTCGCTCCAATTTATTGTCTTTTAAAAAAAAATCAATACTCCAAACTCTCCTTTGTACTTATCTTAAAAATTGCTCTCAGGCAAGACTGGAATTCATTACTGTAGCCTTTGCATAAAAGTACTTTGAGTTCACGCTCTGTGCCTTCCTAACAGCTCTCTCTGCCTTCCTAACCCCACGAGCATAGACGTGATAGATTTCTCAGTATTTTCCTCATTGCTGTCAAATCATACTATATTTCACTCCTCCTTATTCGCATCTTTTTATATCTGTGACGCCTATCATTATTGCTTTCTTCTTATATCTTTCCCCATTTTAATAGCTGAGGGATATACAAGGATGTTTAGATGGTGCCAGATCCCTTCTTCCAATCTTGCTACACGCGCAAGCATGACTAAACTATGCAGAGCCTTTCCCCCATCCCCACCTCCCCAATGGTTTGCGTGGGTGTGGAGGTGAGCTGCTTCACTTTGGGAAACAAAAGCCCACAGGACAAATGCCCTCTTGCTTTCTTAGCAGCTAACCAGGCTTTTGCGGGAAGGAAGAAAATAAATGTGGTGGCAGGTTCCTCTCCTGCTTCACTGCTCATTTGCTCAGGAAGCCAGCAAACATGTGCTTTGAAAACAATTTGTAAACTCGGATTTGTCAGAGGAAATGTCATCATGAAAATGCTCCATATCCACAACAGTAAATTAAAAAGGCACCTGCATGAGCAGATTGACCTAGTAACGCTTTCACACGTTTCTAGTGGTTTCACGTGAGACACCCAGAGAGCCCCTCAGGAGAGGGACCAGCCCAAAGACACCAAACACTGGAAAGAGCCCCGTCACATATCGCGTACCAGAATACGCAACGAGAGAAGGAGTAACTGGCGTAGGCTGGGAACATACAAATAAGCCTTCAGACATATGGTATGAGAGGAACTCAATACAAACACAAAGAATTCAGAGGAGTGTTTGTAGGCTCCTCCCTTCCTCCCCCAAAGTCCCCAAATCCAATAGGATTTTTTTTTTCCTAACATATTCACAGAAAACGAAAAAAACACAAAATTTGGACAAGTTACTGTTACTCATTAAGTAGCAGGAAAATTTACACTTTAAGGAAAAACAAGCAGGTTTTGTAAGTTTTAATAAGCTAGTACAGTGTTATATAAGAAATCACAGCAATAACAAATTCCTTACAAACCAAGACTACTTGCACCAAATTGGGAGGGAGTGTTGATCTGCTGGAGGGCAGGCAGGCGCTACAGCGGGACCTGGACAGGCTGGAGCGATGGGCCGAGGCCAATTGTATGAGGTTCAACAAGGCCAAGTGCCGGGTCCTGCACTTGGGTCACAACAACCCCCAGGCAACGCTACAGGCTTGGGGGGGAGTGGCTGGAAAGCTGCCCGGCGGAAAAGGACCTGGGGGTGTTGGTTGACGGCCGGCTGAATATGAGCCAGCAGTGTGCCCAGGTGGCCAAGAAGGCCAACGGCATCCTGGCCTGTATCAGAAATAGTGTGGCCAGCAGGAGTAGGGAGGTGATTGTCCCCCTGTACTCGGCCCTGGTGAGGCCGCACCTCGAGTACTGTGTTCAGTTTTGGGCCCCTCACTACAAGAAAGACATTGAGGTGCTGGAGCGGGTCCAGAGACGGGCAACGAGGCTGGTGAAGGGTCTGGAACACAAGTCCTATGAGGAGCGGCTGAGGGAACTGGGGATGTTTAGCCTGGAGAAAAGGAGGCTGAGGGGAGACCTTATTGCTCTCTACAACTACCTGAAAGGAGGTTGTAGAGAGATGGGGGTCGGTCTCTTCTCCCTAGTAACAGACAACAAAACAAGAGGAAATGGCCTCAAGTTGCGCCAGGGGAGGTTTAGATTGGACATTCGTAAAAATTTCTTTACCGAAAGGGTTGTCAGGCATTGGAACAGGCTGCCCAGGGAGGTGGTGGAGTCCCCATCTCTGGGGGTATTCAAAAGGCGTTTAGATGAGGCCCTAAGGGATATGATTTAGTGGGGGACTTGGTAGTGATAGGTTAATGGTTGGACCCGATGATCTTGGAGGTCTCTTCCAACCAGAACAATTCTATGATTCTATGATTCTACTTGTCTCCAACTCCATTTTGGTATGAAAAACTGAAATCTGTTATTCAGGCAAATATGAAATAAAATTTGTTTCCAGTTTCAGCCACCAAACATAAAACAAGTTACTTGTGTGGTTCTTCAGTTGTAGTAGAGAAAACAAGATATCAAATATACCACAAAGATCTCTTTATACCTTCTTTCATATTAATCAATGGAATAGCAAAGAGCAGAACAATAAAAAATGAATTCTTTAAACTTTCTGCAGCTTCTTCAGTTGTTGCTTCTGTCTCTGATGCTCAAGTAGAGCCTTTTCACAGTTGAAAATGAAAACACTTAAGAGGCTTTTTCCTCCTTTTTCTGCTGGAGACTCATTCTCTTTTGAGCTAAAGGGCACAAGCGGAGGGTAGCTAAAATAAACTTCTTAGGATCTGATGGCTGACAGCTGTAGTTTTTAAGATGTGGTTTGACAAGGCTGGGGAAAAGCGTACAGTGACTTCAGGAAAATCAAGCAAAATCAAAGGCGGCATGAAATGTGCCCCTCTCTTGGGTCCTGCTGCGTGGCTGGCCCATGTGTTCTGGGTATCCCCAAAGCTGGCCCTGAGCAGAGAATGCTCTGAGTAGCCAACAATTTTTGTGCATTGTGCTACAGAAAAGGGACCTGGGTACTTTTTAGATCCCTGTGTTTTGCAAGAGTTGACCAGGCTTGGTCCCTTCCCTCCATTAATTTCTTAGGGCATTATGTGTCTTGGAAACAGACTTCATGTTCCACAGCATATGAGGGCTGGTAAATAAACCTGACAGCACCACAGCAGAGCTTAAATCAGGGATGTCAGTCTCATTCCACTAACAGTTCTGGCAAAGATACTGGTTTTCATATCATGCTCACACATACACAACAGCATCTGAGCATCCTGGTCTTTTGTACATTCACCGAGTCACAAAGCAAAGTCCTCGTATTTAACTGTATGTCCCCATCTAGCAAACACCTTACCAATCCAGTATTGCTAAGTTATCAGTGAGCCTCCCCACACCTGTCCCATACTAGAAAAAGAATAATTCATTAACAAAAAGGCTTGCAGAGTTGGTATCTCCTCAGGTAGCTCCAATCCTGCTGGCCCCCCTAGCTACCTCATGCTCAGTAGAAAGCAATAAACAACATTCTATTTCCTAATCTGACAAGTAAGGGCAAATTGACTTAGGCCTTTAACTACTTTTTCAAAAAACCCTAATGCCATTGGTTGCCATGGCAATACATTCGCACTAGGTGGAACAGCTTTGGCAGTATTGGAGAAACAGTCTGTCTTTGTAACTGCTAGTCTTACGATAAAATACAATTATTAACGATAAATGCTTCTTGCTGTTTAGAACTGCAAATGCAACAGCCAATACAAGAGTCAAGGGCTGCTTTTGATGTACAGCTACAGAAACGTGTGTGCTTGTGGTCCCATGTGCTGTGGCAGTGGGAAAGGACACAGCCCAAATGCTACTACTTGTGTCGCACACGACAACAATGTGTAGGTTTGGAGAACTGGGAACGGCTCTCCATTGTAACAAGTGTGCAAAGTTTGATTACTCAGAGAAGAATCGTACACATATCCTGGCCTTAGTCTTTCCTAAACACTTGCTTAAAACGATTTAAACAACCCAACCAGTGACTGCAAATGCGTTATTGACAGAAGCAGAAATAAAGCTGACCAACCCCCTAGACAGGCAGTTGGGATCCCAACCAGCTACTGCCCAAGGTGAAGGCAAGGTCCAGGCTTCTGCTCTCACGAATGTGGAAGCCTCACTTGCTTCTCTAAGCTCTTCTCTGCTCCTGGCTCTTCATATTCCCTCCCCCCCTTTTCTCTCAGGAGTAGAACTTAGGTAAAAAAATAAGTGTCCTGGAATAACCACCTTGGGAATGATTGACAAAGTGACAGACTGTCTGGATACAATCACTTCCACATATTTGGTTAAAAATGATGATATATCATTTAATTAATACAATCCTTTACAGTGGAAAAATCCTAGAGTTATCCCTCCATTCCTTCAGCTCTGCCCTTCAACAAACTGTTGATAGGTATACATGAACAATAACTCCATTTATTACTTTTTTTTTTCTTTTTTTTTTTTTTTCCAAAGTGCTACTGAGAGCAGAAGATATTCAGCTGGTATATTTTTGCTGGCTTAAGGGGGTTTTGATTTATACCCCTTAATGCCTGTTTATTCCAGAACCTTTAATTATGAAGAAACAGAAGACGTTTCAGGGGATAATATTCTCTGCATTTCTTTTATAGTTTTAAACTGACATCAATGGCAAAGAATCTCTTCTGAGACTAAGGTGTATTCGTGCACAAGTAGTATGCCAGAAAAATGTTGAAGACTTCCAAGTTATAGACGAATTCTTACTTAATAATCAGGTCCTCTGTCTCACATACATCTTGCACATTAAGTGATTATGCTGAATTTTGGCAAGGATCTGTATGACAAGCATTAGGTGCATTCATTTAAATTAAATAATCCAACTTTTTTCCTCGAGAAAATTTTGCAGTGAATTGTGCCTTGTGGCAAGACCAGTACCTCTTGACATTTTATGAGGCAGATTTATTCCATTATTTACTGGATACCACAAGAACTGCAAAGAAAAATGCAATGAAACATTTTGAAGCACCCCAAAAAGAAACACCAAAAGAATAAAAAAAATCCTCAAATTCTTTCAGTCGCACCTTCATAGTTTAATAATTATAAAAGTAATAATTAAAATAGAGTTGCATAATGAATCTCAGACCTTGAAAGAAAAAGAAAAATACCAAACCTAACTAAGGTGAGCAATGACCTCTTTAAGCACCCGTGTTACTTTTTTTTTAGAACAATTCCAAAAAAACCCCAAGAACAGATCAAGCTGCCAAACCAGAACAGAGGTTCTTCTCAGCACTGCTATACTCTGCAAAACAGTTTCAGGAGAAAAGAAATATTTATGCGAAGTGAAATCAAATTTATTTTCAGGCTCTCAATTATGTATTTTTCCATGGCTAATAGAGAAGCACAGTATTTTCTTCCTTACGAACTCTCAACAAGATAAAAATATACAACTAACCCAAGATTAATACTACAGTCCTCTCTTCAACTAACATTTCCCAAAATGGTATTTTGCTGTTAGAAATTCATCTGGTAATGCTGAGTCCTTGTCCTTATCAAACAACACATTGGGATTTAACACAGCTGAAATATTTCCCTTGCTATTATCTCTGGGTATTGTATTCTAATTACTGAATGAAAGAACATATGTATAATGAATAGATGGCATAAGTTTCCCCCCAGCCTCCAGAAGTGCACAACACAGCATTTTATGTGGATTTTTTTTAGCTTTTACATTTTATTCCTAAGTCTTCAAATTGCTTTACAAAGTATATGCGTTTTCCCCACTTTACTGCTGACATATACTGGGAAGAAGTAGCAGGACGAAAGGTTATGGAGTAGTTTTCTATAGGAGCTCAGACTGGATTCGGTAACTTGAGCCCCAGTCCAATGGCATAAACAAAGCTGATGATGCGGACATGAAATTAGAAACACAGCGTGGCAGTTGCCATAAACCAGGTCGCCGCTATACCAGTGCAATGTATGCTTAGCTTCTCTCAGCTGCAGTATTTCATGGAGAAGGGGGCTGCAGTCACAGCTGCAGTAAATCAGTCCCTCAAAAGCAGCCAATTTATAACAGCGAGGAAAGGGACTCTGGATATTTCTGTTTTATAAAAATTCTGCTATAATGAGCTGCATAAAGGAAGATTGATGCATCAAATACATTTTGGGCTCCTTTCCCTTTGGGCTGATTTGCAAGAAATACATCAGCTCTCATCAGCTGGACCAGTGCAACAGACCACAGTGAAGTACAGCGGGCTCTGGGCGAGTGACTTCTGCCATATGCAAGTACAAATGGTACCATCTACCCACGACCCCTCCGCAGCCTTCCATCAACCAGCACCTATTTAAGCTCTCTTTAAGTTCTTTGTATAGGGTTTTGATCATTCACATGCCTCACTGTTGTCTCCCCTAGGGAAAGAGCAGGCCACCGAAACGGTGTGCTGCTGGCACGCTCTTCCCCAGCTCTGTACGAGCCTGTTGTTCACCTGAGCTGCCCAGCAAGGGAGAAGTGCCAGAGCGCAGTGACACATGGACCACGTCTGACATTTATTTCCTAGAAATGAATATGGATGGTATTAAGGACCCGGCTTAGAATGGCGTAACAACATGCAGTGCGACTCAGGAGATGGAAGAATAAAAGGAAAATGTATGGGGGTCACAGCTGGGTGTCAGAGCTGAGCCACCCAGAGCTCAAAACAGGTCCCTTGCCCAACGGAGCCCACTCATGAAAATTTACAAGCACAGTTCAATACAACATAGTAAGCAGTGAAATCGTGGGATGGTGGGTTTCAACAAAAACCTGTCAGCGTCCTATTTATTTTCAGATGTTGAGCTTCAAGGTGTGGAAGTAATTGAGAAATTTTATGGCATATTGTTTAAGTATAAAATCTGGATGGTTCATACCAAGCTGTGGGAATTGCACGAGGGGGTTCTGGAATAAAGAAATATTTTGGTTTAAGATTAACCAGTTGGGCTATATTCTGGGGGACACCCCCACCCTCCCACCCCCTCCACTTTTAATTGTATTGATTTTGCTGGCTGAGTTCATCGGGTCCTTTAGATTTTTCTAAAGAAAAAAACTACTTGCAGCTTAGAACTGGGGTTTGGAAGCATGAGTTTGCTTTTGTTCTGTCAATGTATTATTTCTGAAAAAGCTCTAAGAAGCATGTCCTGCAGTTGAGGATTTTGCAGCTTTGCTTGCAAACATGCAAGCAGACAAAATAAGCATTTCCAATGTTCATAAGCTTACATTTTTTCAGGAGCTGACCTGGGGATCCTATAGTGAGGACACATTCAAGGTATAAAATTATGCCCTACATTAATGGCTTTGAAATGTTCTCCACTATCAAATTAAAAAAGAAAAATTGTAACAGTATCTACAACAGCCAAACACAGGAGATTCCTGTGGAAGCATTACCTCTCTTATTTGTCATCCAGCATTCAGAAGAAACCTCTCTGGATTGTTGCTTTTTATGAAGACTAGAAAAGAGCTTGTCACACTGGCACACAGTGTAGAAAACCAAAATGGATATTGGATTGTTCCTTTAATTCAAAGGATGAGCAGATAGTCAGCAATATTTATCACTGGAGGGCAGAGGAAGCAATCAATAATGTTTTCCCATGTGGGCCATTTTTCTCATTACTTTATAGGACAAATCCAGGTCTCCAATACATGAAGCATGGATAAAATTCACCCCTGCACACAAGGCCAGTGTTAAGACCCATCTGCTTCTACTGCCCTGCTTGGAGGTCTGAACTCTTGCACTAATTCCTCTGCACAGGAGCCAGTTTCATCCAACAGATATGGTTTACCCCTAAGCAAGAGCAGAGTATGGGCTTCTAAATTTCACCATTAAGACGTGCTTAATGTAGGCAAAGATAACAATGTTCAATAGCTAGTGTTCAAAAGAAAAAAACAAACCCAAACCCAAAAAACCCCCCACCTAACCACGACTTTGTGAGTTAAGTATAGTCAGTTTTCTTAGATACATTAATCTGCTTACCTTCTATTTCTCATTCTTTCCCTACTTCCCTTCTTCCTCAAATTCAGATAGATTTATTCCTGGTGCTAACAAAATTCACCAGCTTCAGCTAATTATTCCAAATTAAAAACAGGGAGAAGGAAGATCTAGGAAAGGAGATGAAACACCCAAACAGAGGCTATAAGAGGTAAATATCCTTCATATTTAAATAACAATGCCTAGGATCCTTGAAGAACTGACTTGATTTGTATGGTTTCATAGCATGCTCTGTACTTTTCAAAAGAAATCAAATAACAAGCTACCTCAGATTTTGAATTCAAGCCTTAATGATAATTCATTAATAAAAATGCCATCCAGGAGTCGTTCATTATTTGACAGCTACAGGAAAGGAGAAATATGTCCCAGCTGCAAGCAGTTCAACAAACACACGCTCCCTCTCTCCCCCCAAATCTGCATCAACCCCAAACCCTCCGGGTTTCAGAGTTCAGCAAAACTCTAGGTTTCCTTTACTCATGAAAAATAACATTTGGCAAAATGCATAACTTTGCTTTATGCTGCTGCTTTGAGGATTGCAACAACATAGGTATTTTCTTGAAGTGTCAATTTAATTAATTTCACGGTTCTTTTCATACTTTCCCTTATTGCCGGCAGCCCTTATACTTGAGCAAAACAAACACAGAACTCCTAGAATGGAAAAACCTGCTACTTTTTCTACTTTTAAAAAGAAGCAGGCAAAAACCTCTCATTTCAAATGCTTTGCCCTCCAAAAAAAGAAAAAGTGATGTAGAGAAAAGCCTAGTTTCTGCACACCAGTACAGCCAGCTGGGCCACGCTGATCACACCACAGTCCCTCGATCTCCCACGACTCTGACTCGTTTCCTACTTTGCCTCTGAGCCCGAGGAGAAGCAGACCACATTTACACACAAAGCACAAATTATCTCACATCATAACTCTTAGTGGTCTGTATAGAATCCCATATAGAAAGGCTCTTCATTTTGAAAGCTGTAAGAAAGATAATGAGGGATAGACTTCAGGCTCTCCTTTAATTGAACCAAAAAGTTATTTTGGTGAGTGGCTGTTCCACTCATGTCAGCGTGGAGAAACACGATACTTTGATGTTGAAATAAGGAGAAGGACTACATTGTCACGCAAGAGATGGAGGTCATTTAGATTCATCATGTACTCATATCTGTACAGCTAAGGCAACAAAATCCTTGACTGCATAAATTATCCTACAGAAACAACCATTCCAGATGAGGCCACAGATGCAGTAATGGGTTAATCCATGGAAACCTGAGCTTTCCAGATGAAGAACAGTTGCATAGCAGATCAGGCACTCCAGGTAATGCATTTATCCCCTGTGGAAATATTTTACTGCTGAACAAACTAAGGCGTCTTCCCCTCAGTCTTCAGGCAAGCAATAAATGCAGTCTATTCTTTTAAGTGCAGCAGTCACAACATGATGTGCTTGAGGTTTTTGCCTTCACGTTTCACTCTGACAGCTTATCTGTCTCCTGCGTTGGAGGCCTAAGAACTGCTGAAAATGAGAAGGTAGTCACATCTTGCTCTTTGCTCAGCTAAAGAGCAAAACCAAACGTACTTCAAGTCTTTTTGGTTCATTCCTTGCTTATCTTCCATGTATGCAAAATTAAGGCTACATCTTCTCTTCTTTGCAATCCCTGCCCACCAGCTGCTTTGGCCGCAGCATTCTGGACACAGGAATGCAAAGGTACTTTGCTTGTCATTAGCATTCTTGTCCTCAACACCAGATGGAAGATGCACACCCCAGCTGAAATAATAGCTTTTTTTTTTCTCCTTTTGCTCAAATTTACTATCTTTGAATGTATGCCATCATCAGTAAGATTCTGACTGATGTAAAGGGACCTTCTCTGATAGAAGCTGAAGGCCCTCATCACTGAAGGGCACCAGTAGCCACTAACACTACCAATACAGACTGCTCAGCTGAGCGTTAACGTCATTAGAGTCACACAAGGGCATGGGGCAGCACAGTGTGTGCTTAGAGCTCAAAGAGAAAGGTGCTGCAGGTCTTGCGGAAAATATTTTTCAAACATGTAGGTGGTAACTTCTCCACATGTCAAAAACTGTTCAATCATTGAAGTTTCCTATCCAAATGTAAAGCATATCTATATATACACATGTTGAAGCTCATTATGGAAGTATTGCCAAGATCATTTTTTTCAAGAAACAAATCTCTACATACCCAACAAATAAGTGGAATATTGCCATTGCTTTCTCCTGCCAGACAAAGGGGAAAAAAAAAAAAAGCAGATTCAAGGATACAAAGACATTTTATAGGTGTGGTATCATTTTTGTTGGACATTCCAGTCTGACTTTTTTCCATAGTTCTGAAACACCTAAGTTGGTCATGTTTTGGCCTCCTCCCCCTCCCCAAACCAAGTGCTGCATTTTTCCACAAGCTTTACATGTTTAGCTTCAACATCCTCATTTTTTTTTTTTAAGTTAAAAGCTTGTAAGTTTTTCAATTTTAAAAAACTTTGATCCAAATCTATTTTTAATGACATGCTAAACACTTAGACCAATTCTTATAAATGCAAAACATTAACAAAAAAGATCCCACCATCCACTCAAAGCAGTAACAACATAGCTACCTACATCCACCCCCTTCTCAAATTCTTTATAAACAAGTCACCATTTAAAGCTAAAGAGACAAGGAGAGACTAAATTCATCTCACCTGAGACATCTCAATTATTTAATTATAATCATCTTTGGACATGCTAATCCTGACCTAGGTTTAGTTTTCAGTCTCAGAAGAAGAAAATGATTACTAACAACACAAATCAACATTCTGCAGCAGTATGGTACCTCAAGTGTATTTATAAACAGGAAAGTAGTATTAAAAAATAAAGAGCTCCCAAGCTCAGACTGAGTATGCAATTACAGTTGATTACAAAACTCTGCCATCATGAACTCACTGAGAGAGACTGCTGAACCAGCACCAAGAACTGTTCTGGTCCTCAGGAACAAGGGCAGAACGCTGCTGTTCCCTCCCCGGGCCTCCCAGGACAACCCAGTTCTGGCTGCAAAGGGTCAGAATTAATTTCATGTGGGCCCATACATCCGTTCTGGGGTTTCACCTTTGTCTTTGACTGGTGGAAGGTGATAGCTAATGAGATAGCAAGCGTGGCAGCCACTTCTCAGATGACTTCGCTGGGCCCTGAGCACTGACCTTATTTGATGGAGGAGAATTGAAACTAAAATGGTATTTTTACAACTTAAAAAAAATCCTTTTTAAACCATTTTTACCATCTTTACCATTGAAAATGGTATTTTTATGGAAAATGGAATTACTATTAAAAATTGCAATAGCCATACCAATGAGGGCCAGCTAGGGAGGTCAACAAGGGAGGAGTCTCTTATTTCTTCTTGGTATTTTTGCAAGGTATAACGAAGGCTATGAGAGATGCTAGTGTCATAGGTAGTAAAAACTGAGCATACTTGAAGGGTATAGGGTCAAACACTCTTCTCTGAAAAGAAAGCCCTTTGGAGCCAAAATGTCTGGATTTATTTTTTCTACAGTCCATTGCTCTAAGGTGGTCTGAGGGATAAATCAATCCATTTTAAAAACATTTTCTGGCATTATTTTTCACTCACATGCATTAGCATAATCTAGTTTGATCACAGCTGCAGAAATTTACAGCTCTGAACAATGCTTCTAACGCCTTGACTCAGAAAGGATCTTCTTGTCAGCATTTCCCTTCGTTTACAAGGACAAGGTGAGGACAAAGCCTGTTTCCCTGAGACTGTTTTCCTTTCCTGTGATTAAACACAACGCTACACAGCAAGGAAGAGGAGTAGAAAAGAGCAGCTATCTGGCCACGCATCATTATACAGCGCTTTCGGGAGTTAGGCGACGACCAAGAGCCACCCCCTCCGAGGTGACCGCCTCGAGCTTTGACTCCGCTGCTCCGGAGGCCTCCGGACTCAAAGCCCACCCAGTCCACTCTGAACAAAACCACCGCTAATTATTGCACCTCCAACACATCACAAAAAACCTGCAGCCTGCAAACTTGTTACAACTGGAATTATCTTTAGCCCAGTAAGCTGAAGTCATTAGTTATTTATTCCCTGGCAGTGTAGGTGGATAATTAGCGCATAATTTGAGGTTTTCTAGGCATGACAGCCTGCTCTGATAGCTGCCCCTAGTCCTGATTAAATCTCTGCCTCAGATCTCACAGCAGCATCTCATGTGAGAAAATTCCAGGCTCTGCCAGTATCACGTTTGCTGTCTTGCAGTTTGAAACCATTGCAAATTATTTTGGGGTTTTTTTTTGAGAAAGAAATTATTTTTTTCCTTTTTCCTGAAGCTTTGACTAAACGTTGCTTTGCATCCAAAGCACCTGTGAGAACATGGATGAGACTGCAGGGGAATGAAAGAGGTATCACACATGAGGAATTAAAATAGCACTATGAACAGAGACACGCACAGGCTTTGGAAAGGAAAATAAATATATCTGCGTGCTAGAAAAGGAAAAGCATATTCAGTGTATGAAGCGTATTGGGTCTGTTCTAGCCCACACACCACGGAGCCGTCATAACACACCCAGCCTGTGTGCCCAGATTTTCTGCCTCCTACACCACAGAGCCCGGCGCTTCACAAGAAAGCGTCCTGGACTGTGCAGAAGCAGTTGTCCGGCGGTTGCTGCGCCAGGCCTGCGTCCTGGGGAGGGGAAGGCGCGCAGGCTGCCTCCAGCTTCCCCCCGGCAGGCAGCTCAGGGCAGCCCCGCTCCCCACAGCACAGCTCGCCTCAGGCACCACTGCGGCGGCAGCCGGGCATTGCGAGTCAGCCGCACGCCTGAACAGCAGGCTCATTGACGCTGCCCCTTTTGGGTGTGTATGTGGGACTTTTCTTCCATCCCCTCAGGAAAATAACCTGTTTTCCATTTCCCCTGAGGCCTGAGAGCAGTCTGGAGCTCCCCCCACCCCCCCAGCTCCTGCTTGCTGGCCCCTCCCCTCTCTTCCAGAAGCTTCCCTGGCGGGGCCTGCTCCAGGCCTCCGTCCCCTCAGGCGGCCGCGCTGCAGGGAGGGAGCCGCCCCACCGTGCCACACCAAGCCGTGCCTCACAGGGACACAGTCACCAGGCGGCCGGCTCTACCCCCAGCCAGCTAATACCTGCTCCAGGGACAGGAGACGGGGTGGGGGGGCTGCGCAGCAGCCTGCTGCCCCCTCAGGGCCCCTCCATCGTGAGGGGAAAGCCCTCAGCAGCCTCTTGCTGGAGGCCTGGTTTCTGAGCGCTTGTGCTCCCCTCAGCGGGGTTCACGCTATCGCTGCCCCAACTCGAGGTACACCCCTGTTTCTCAGCCTTGCCCGCAGTCCCAGGGCAGGCAGCCGGCAGCAGCCGGGTTTAATGAGGTATTGATTCTGAAGATGGCGGCAGTGGTGGGGTTGCCGGTTTTCTGCCTGCGGCGCCCAGATTCGGTCGCTCGTCGTAAGCGAGATCGGCAGATTTTATACGTTGTGCTCGGAAAGGTCACAGCTCTCTGAAGTCTGCAGGCCGTATTGCCATCCCCTTCATCTCTCGATTCACTAAATGCCAGTTAGCTGAGTGGCCTCTGGCAACAAATTAAAACCAGTGGGATAAATGGACCATAATCTCTGATTCACAGAGTGGGGATTCTGTACAGATATTTATTTAAGATTTTCTGCTCCCATAAAATACCTGAGTCCTTACTGATTCTCTCTCCACGCTACTTGTCCTTTCTTGTTCCCATTTTCTTACTGTTGCCGCTCTGCCTGAGAGCACAGGAATAACCGACGGCAGAGCCCGGCCCAGAGGCCACCCGAGACCCCACATTTCTGCGGCTCCCCAAGTGTCGGAGCCCTGGTCTCACGGGCCCTCCCTGAGCGCCAGGAGCAGCACCATGAACACTCGAGTGGGGGCATAACAGGAGGGAGAACCTGACCCCGTTTCATGGTCAAAACAAGAAAGGAGGTGTCCCGGCCGCTGCTCATGTTGTTAGGGTCCTGGGAAGATTTTGGGGTGGTTTTTTTGGTTTGTTTATTTGTTTTTTTTAAATTCACGATCTCTTCAGAGTGTTTTTTTAACAAGTCCAGAAGTCGTAGCGGAAGGTAGCTTTGTTATTTATCTGAAAACTGCTAGGACTCACACACAGGCCAGTTCAGCCGGCAGGCATCCTCACGGCACAGGCCACACAGGATAGCTGTTCTCCCCTTCTCTGCAGCCCAGCCTTGCTCATACGCTGACTAAAGAGCCTACCTTGGGTCCCACCAAGGGACAGGGGACTTCTGGCAGTTACATTACCTAAATCCCTCTGTGGATATAGATTCGATAAAGGCATCCATGACAGAGCCTGGCTTCCAGAGTCCAGTCCAACTCCTCAATCCAAAGCTATTCCACTGGTGTTGAACAGATGTCACCCCAAACTCCCATCACAAAATATTACTTCTCAGCATCTTAATAAATACACTTCTTTCTTACCCTGGACTGATGCCTTATTACATTTCAGGGGCTAGCTTGCACAGGACAGGTTCATTTGCTAATACATGAATCATTATTGCTTTGAGCCTCTGAGCTAGCATTTTTATGAGCACATTTCAAAATGTATTTGATTGCTGTTAGAAATCATTTTGGTTCACACTCGACAACCAGGCCAACCTAAGCCAATATGCTCTGCCTGGCACTGTGAAAGGATGTTGTGAGAATTTAATTACTAACTGCAAGTTACTGTGCATATGGTGAATTTTAAATGTACTGTTTCTTTCTTTTTTTTTTCCTCCAAGATAAAAACCCCAGTTGTTTAACTCCAGCTGATTAAGATTTCTATCTAGCAGTTCTGATAAATTGTTTCAGACTCTACAACCCTACAGAGAACAGCATGCTGCCTTTTCCTATCCACGACCTGCTTGCAGACCATAAATGCCGTCCAAGCCAAAGCAAGTCCTCTTTGCCCTTCTGTAAGCCTGGGCTACGCGTTAGAGATTAGCGTTACTTCATTGCCTTCATGTAAGAAAGCTTTGGAAAAACGTTTGTTTTATGTGATAAGGTACAACAAAACATCACTAGAACATAACTTCTTAGTTCTGGCAGCAAGAGTCTGACCTTGGGGGAGGGAGGGAGAAGGGAGGGAGAGATGGTGGAAGTGTAGACTGTAAAAATATATTTTAAATAGTTTAAATCCACTCACTCTTTGTTTCCCCTTTTCCATTATTATGATGGTCCTCTACTGTTTGGCTCCTATACACCTTTGTGACATGAAAGCTCCATGATGTATGTCACACTGATACATACACACAGAGTAAATCAGAACCTTATATTGGACTCAGATTTCATCAGCACATTAACAAGAGAAGGAGGAGGATTTTTCAGAATGTCCCTTATCAATACATGCAGTACGGCATAAAGCCCATGGGAAACGCAGCCCTTACATGCTTCTGCTTCTACACTGTGCTCATACCCAGTATTCTTTCCAATGAAGTGACCAAAACACCTTGGTCCCCACTCTATGTGTCTATTCCCTTGAGCGGTTTCCCCTGTGGAATATACAGTGTGCATCACACTGCTGCTGTCCGCCAGCTCACTTGCACCCCCGGGAAAGCTCGGTGATGCGGTCTGGGTTGCCCTTGCTTAGGAACCTGGTACCATCCTTTTGTTAGAACCTGGCTGCCGGACCCACAAAGGCGGAGGGTACCAGCTCAGCCGAGCTCGGCGTGCAGCAGAAACAGGGGAAGTATAAAGAGAAAGCAGAAGGAGAATTTGAGGCGGAAAAGTACCTTTCTCCAGATGGTAAAATAACATATGTGTTTGCAGTTCAGCTCCTTCCCATGTCTTTCCATAAAACAGACATCTCGGTGCATAGAGCCTCCTTTAGGACAAGCCTTTTCCACGTTCAGCAGCATGGACTGTCTTAGGTACATCTTCTTACCTGTAAGAGCTGCATGCTTACAGGGATGGAAAAAGAAATCATCAAGTAGATCTGGAAACCTCCCTCCTTTTGGTGGATTTTTTTCTCTCCTTTGTTTAAATTCCAGTGCTAATCTACTTGCTTTGTCAAGTTTTTATTTTAAGCAATTCAGATTGGAGGGCTCGATGTAAGAGTGTGATTTGAATTTATTGTAGAACAGAGAAACTGCTGTGGATGGTGAAAAGCAAGACTGGACATCTGGAGTAATGATGCCAGAAATAGAACCATAAAAACTGATTTAGAACCAGCATCCAAAGCAGCATCTGCTGACTTCCACCTCAAGATAGAACTGATGCTGCTCCTGAAAAACCCGCTCTCCCTAGATGACACTTCTCTTTGGAGGAGGATTTGAAGGGATTTGATAACATGCTACTCGAAGGAGAACACCACTGAAGTAGAAGACCGGAGATAAATATACTGTGTAAGTGTGGACTAGCTGTTGTGGAGGCCAGCAAATTACTATTATGCTTAATTGTGGGCCTGAGTGGGCACATTCTCACCCACCGCGTTGCATGCAGTTACGTCTAATTTCCCCGTAGTTTACCTGTATCTGCTCAGCATTAAATCCAACAACTCCACTGAGGATCACGAGCCACCTGAGTGTATGAATAAAGGAGGAAGCACATCTTGTCATTGCTTCGTTCAGGAAACGTGATATTCAACCCACTATTTTGTTAGAGATTCCGCCAGTGAACCACTCCAGCCAGGCTTTTTGCCTTAGTGGCTTTCCACCCTGAACTCAAATTTTGGAGAGAAAGGTAGAAGGAAAGAGGAAAATAAGAGAGCTCTTTGCTCTTGGGGCCTCTTTTCCCTCCAGACAGAGCTATGAGTGATGAGGAGCCTGACTTGCTCCTCGGTTAAGTGTTTAAGACGAGCTAGATAAATTCAGTCCTTATCCTGCCTGTGCTGCAATTCCTCCTCTTTGTGAGGGTGAAGATGCCTTACAGGGATATTGCAGGAACAGGTTCGTTAGTGTTTGTGACACATTCAGATGTATAACAATGAGAGACACATCGGTACTTAGAAATTTCTGCAGGTACTGTGATAGGCTTCTGATCGCTCTCTTTAGATTTTAATTCTCACTAAGAAATGCTTTAAGGAACCAGAGTGTTCATATCAAAACAGAAATTATGAGCACCAGCTTACTTTCTATGCTTGCCACTTCAACAGTTCTGTGATTCTCATGCTTACAAAAACAAAACAAATCCTAAAACCTGTATTTTTCCTTTTCCTTGGTGCTGTGAGTTGCCAAGTTTGCTTGATAGCTTCTGGTCCTTGTGAGCACAATAAGCACATTAGACCTCCAAATTACCATGAAGTCCTTAGGCCTGGCACAAATTAACTAATTAGGAGCTTTGTTTTTCTAAGCAGCCAGCATTTTTCTACCTGTTTGGGATGAATCCTCTGCTGGTGTACAAAAGAACATTTCTGAGAGACATGATGAAGCTGTGCATATTTACCTCAGACTAATTTTTGGCTACATTTATCAATGCATTTCAAAAGGAAAAGAAAGAAAAAAACCCTAAAAGTCCATGTTTTGCCTTGTGCTCAGGCAAAGAAGTGAAGAAAGTGCTTTCTGGTATAAAGAAGAAGAGCCTTATGTCACTCTGGCCTGATGGATAGCAAAAAGTGTCTCTGTAACTGTTTCAGACTTAAGAAAGGAGCTTTGGCTCCAGGATCAAACATAAAGCAGGCTCCTAAGAGATGAAAAGTGTCCTGACTTTTTTGTGATAAGGCTGAACACAACATAAATTCCTCACTGCCCTTCAGGAGCCCACTGAAGCTTTGAACTTCATTTTGTTCAGAAAAATGGAGGTGGCACAATGCAGTATCCTGGGCCTCAGTATTATGATAGCTTGAGACTGTGAGGGGCTTGGACATCCGAGGACGTATTCCGAATATGTTAAACAAAAACTCCAACAGAATCATTCAAAATGTACCTTTCCAAAGAAAGAAGAAAAAACATTTTCACAATACCCATGTTACTTAATCAGCCAACACTGCTCTCGAGAGTGACTCCGATGACCTACACCACGTAAAAAGAGAAAAACTGTATCCAAAGTTGCTGAGGTTCAGACTCACAGAAACATTTAACTACTTACCTTTTGTTAGCTGGACTTCGGCTGATCTGCTTGACTTGCATTTTGCACCCTCGATGCAGATTTTCTTCTCATAACTCTCTGCCCTTTGGTCAGCAAGATGAGAACATCCAGTGTTTGTCCAGCCTAGACCTCCTCTTGCAGCATGAGAGGGCCAAGCCAGGTCAGCACCTCATTTCTCCCAGAACCATCCTGAACAGGCCCAGTATCTTGCTAATTGCTTTTTAATACAAAACCATCAGCCTTGCAATGAAAATAGCAGTTCCTTCAGTTTAAACAAATCATTTTGCTATTTAATTTCCTCCTTCTTGCTGATAGGTGGCACCATTTTCTGCACGGAATGCCAACGCTTGAAGTACATTGAGAATTTCAATAGTTTTGGCAAATGCTTCACTGCTAACACACCACTGCACCAACCATGTGTGTTTTGGAGCTCTGTCAAGAGATTAGACAGATTTCACTGTAATAAACTGCAAAAGCAGAAAAATCTTTCCTGAATCCTGATTAAAATCTCTTTATTAAAGCTCAGTTACTCATGTGAAGAACCCAGGGCCTGATCCCTCGGTGAATTGCTGTATGTCAATTCATGCTTTCCGGATTGGGCAGTGCAGCTCAGTCTGTCATGTTTAACTCCCACTTTTCCAGTTTAAGGAAATCCCTATATGCCTTGCCCTTCTGTTACCATCCCATTTCCGTAACTCCAAGTTAGGACACTAAAACACAATCTTTTCCTCAAGAACTTTTTGTGCCAGCTGGGCCCACCTAAGTCATGTTACAGCCTCCGCTGTCAGCCAGATAAAGGCCATTAGGAAGTTCTGCTTGGCTTTTCTAAAACAAATAATAGACTTCAAAAATTGTACACGTGGTCTAATGAATGTCACATCACTTTGCTGGTCGCACCTTTACTCCGAAGTTCTGTAAACGACAGAATTATTTTTGTTAGTTAGAAAGCTCCTTTTTCCAATGCAGGTCATCTACATTGGTAACACACCTGAAAAAAAAAAAGTTATACAGGGAAATAAGGGATGATAGAAGAAGGTGAGAACAGTCTAAATGGAAATTCAGAGAATATGGTTAAGCAGTAAAGGTGAGCTTATGATAAGAAGAACACAGTCCAGAAAAATGCTGCACTAAAATTGCATGAAAGGGCTAAGTTTTGTTTGCTGGTGCTTAGGATTATAGGTGGTTTTAGGCATTGAAATAAGTTCTTGGATTTGTTCCCGGGTTATGAATGTTTCATAAATTCTAGCATAAAAAGTTTTGTTTGTTTGTTTGTTTGTTTGCTTTTCCCTCAACATTACAGACAGGAAAATACCTCAGTCCTTATTTTCTTGTTTTACATTCCAGGTGACCAGTCAGGATGCAAAGGCAAGTCACACCATCACAGGTGCTCAGCTGCGTTGCGGTAACAACAGATAGCCAGAACAAGACAAAACAAACAATGACCATGCAATGTATAGGCTGAAAAACCATTATCACTGCTACTTAGTGCTCAGTTACAGGCACATATTCATGATTCACAGTTGATTCATGAAGATTTATTGATCAAAAAAAGAAGAGGGGTGGCTACAGTCATGATATACATTCTTCACAGTGAAAAATCTGAGACTTAGGATAACTTTTTTAGTACAAATGTTGTCAGATGCAGAACTGTTGACAAAATATTTACATGAACCTAATTTTGCTGGGTATTATTCACAGCACATTCATTCTAGCAAGCATATGGTACCTTTAAAGGTGACATTTCTCCTTCCAAGAAATGCTGGCTTGATTATAATAGGAAATTACGTACACAGAAAACCTCGGCTAGCAACAGAGCAGCGCTTCTACACAGTCAAAAAATGCCTCACCCTAAAAAGGCTGATCCTGGAGATGGAGCTAAGAAAGTTTGCCAAGACTGCGTCGTGCTCTTCCTCCTGAGGCTGGTTGGGTTGTTGCCCACCTGACGACCACAGCCAGCCCCGCTTCCTCTGGGTAAATCAGGGCATCGCTTAGCAGCTGCTCTTGGACTTGCACAGTCCCAGTCCTTGTAGAAATCGTGAACGAGAAAGCTTGTGCACTCGGGTCTCGCCCAGTTAATTCAGCTGAAGCAGAGGTGCGCACGAGAGTCACGTCCCAGCCCGGTCACACAACCGTAACCCACGGGTGGGCCCTACGGCCTCCTCTGAGCAGGAGGAGCAGGGCAGGGAGTTCTTTCTAGCAGGATGAAAGAGGGTGTCAGGTGCTTTCCCAGATTCTGTGCTCCTTGATCACAAACTGCAAACTTTGTGCACACACGCTAAGAGAGGAGAAGCAGTCTGGCTGAGATCCAAAACCAATGTTAAAACCAGCAATGCATGTTTCATACTGCTGAGCAGTTCAGGAACCCCATCAGTTCTCACCGTGCTATCACCCAGCCCAATATATGACACAGAGCATCTGCTTGTGCTTCTACAGAGTTGTTTGCTAGTGATACAAAAAAAGCATGACACTCAATCGGTTCTGAAATACGTTTAAAAGAGGATGACAGAGGTCAAACTAAGAAGGGTGTAAAATAGAGTTGGCAGCAGTTATTCACAGTTTTTCACTGTATGAGAACTACAGGGCATCCTATGGAATGAAAAGCAGAGATGCTGACGCGCAGCAATTGTGCTATTTATTACACCAGGATGCTGTGACATCCGGAGGTATCAGTGGATTAGGTACATGCAGGCCACAGCAGTTATTAAATGTAATGGTTGGGTTGGTGTGTATAGCCTCTGGCTTGGGAAGTCCTTGCCTTTTGAAATTAGGGGGAGATATATGATGAAAGGATCATTCTATGTTTTCCCCGTCTCCTATTTCGTTCTTCTAAACATCAATTATTGACTGTTTTCAATGATGAGGTGCTGGGCTGTGTAGGGTTCTGATAGAAGTATGACAGCCTAGAAGGGAGTTCATAAGCACTTCATACCGCCTTTCTGTTGCCTTTGGGCAGATACAAGTGACTTTGGAACCAGAAAAAAAAAATCAAGTCAATAGCAATATCATCAGTTGCAACAGACGAGGTCTATAGGTGGTATAAATTACTATACTTCCCACAACTTCCTTGGCTGCAGCAGGGCAACGACATTTTATATCATCTGCAAATCCGGCCTCTCTGTTGATACAGGTCAGGTCACGGGGTGTGGGATATCCTTCAGTCCTTTGTATTAACTAGGCAATTTGGGAAGTATGTTCTGTTCCTTTGGTCACGGGAGTGTTCTTTAGAACAGTAACACCTCAACAACAGATCGATTGTGCTCTTTCCACATTTGAATTACTAAAACATAGCTTCGACGCAGAAGCCCTAGAAAGAGAACACTTTCACCCTGAGCTTCCTGTCTGTGGTCCGATAGCATCTTTTTCCCCATGGTTCAATGATTCCAGGAATGGTGATTGCAAGGTCAGAATTTTTTTGTGGGGATTTTTTTAATCTATGTTTGAATGCCTGTGGAGCGCTTGCTAGTGCCGCGGGAGCACACGAGAGCAGAGCTTGTATTGCTGTGTGGATTGGTACCTGCCAGCATTACGCAAGTATGTCTTTGTACTGGGACAGCAAGACAAGCCTTCCCCAGGGCTAACGGCCACAACGCAGTCGTAATCTGTGCTGTCGTCAGTCTGGTTTTGGATGCGCACGTTCAGGGGCCAAGTCTCCAATGAGCGCGTGGTGATGCGTCTCCTCTGACGCGCACCAAGCTCGTCCCATTTAGCACAGCTTGTAATCTGCTGCAAAGCGTGCTGTGCTCATCTCAAAAGTGGGCTGACTACCTTTCAGAACAGATTATGTGCCATTTAAATTTTAAAATGCATGTATACTTTGCTTTTCTAGTTTTCCTTTGTGTGACAACTTTGAATTTTAATACAAGGTGTCCAAATGTAAATGATAAAAAATGCAGCTCATGTCAGCAGTAAAATGCATAGTAATTTATTAACTTTTCAAGTGTAAATACAAATTGATTTGATGATGTGCCACATAATGAAAAATTATTTGCAGTCACAACTTGCATTCTAGTTGCTGCATTATTTTTTTAAAATTAAAATTATTACAAAGAGTTTGAAAACTGCGCAATCCTTGTTGATGGCCAATAGAAAACTTTCACCCTATGAAAAGTAATAAGTGCTTCCATATGCCTTTGAAGAATGCTCTTGATTCAGAAATTCTGTTCTTCAAAATCAGGTTGCCATATATTGCTTCACTGGGGTATTTTATAAGAAAGTATTCTTGGCCAAAGAAAACACTGTTTTTACTTAGGGCAACCCATGAACTCAATACCTTTAGTTACATATCATTAACTCTTTTGTAATATAAGTCAATGTATTTTGTGAAACCATTCTAAAATCCATTACAACCTACTAAAGAGGTCACTGCAAATCTCTTTTTCTAATGCCATTGATGGCTGGGGCATTGAAGACACAGCTAAAGTCTTCACACGGCATAAGCATCCCAGATCTTTATAGGGACAAGGTGTTTTCAAGTTATGGAGTAAAATAGGGAGGTTGTTAAGAGAGAACCTGAAGCTAATTGATTACATTTTTTAGAAGATGTAAATATTGATGCACTTTGTGCCAAATTCACTGAGAATTATTAACCATATAATCTCAGTATTTACTCCTTGAGGTCCCTTAGTTCACTAGGTAAGCAGACTCCAACTCTAGCAGAATGCACTCAGTGCATTAGTATTTCAGGAATATCCTTGTTACCACACGGGAGGATAGAAATGCATGATGCACATACTTCAGTAGACCATGGTGCCAATTAGTGGATTTTCCATGCATTCAGTAATTACAGCTCTCGCCTTCGGTCCACTAATGTCACACACACGCAAAAAAATCAAATTGTATCTGCAAAATAAGATTTCAAGGTACGCACTACAGAGGTGTCTTGAATAGGTATTCCTGATGAAGCAATTACAAAATGTGTTAAATTTGGGATTCTTTCCAGAGAGAACATAATACTAATTTTACTGTGGTGGCATCCAGATCTAGAGACATGGGAAGACCTGATCGTTCCTTGGTTTCTACCCAGCTTGTTAGCTAGTTCCTCAGATTTTCAATACCATCTTTTACCTTTGCATGACCTCGCGATCGACTTTGATTAGCAGTAAGAAGCAGGCAGTCAGAATAGCAGCAGTCAAAAATGGAACATCATTGCTAGAAACATTTTCAATTAAGTGAATTCTGACAGTTGTTCTTCCTCCCAAAGCCTTTCATGAAAAAACAAAGGTATTTGTGTCCTGAATAATATGTCAGACTCCCTCTGAACTCCAACTTCGATTGAAGTTCTTCCTTCAACCCAACTCACTGGGTCCTGAGACAGGCCATAACGTGCTTTAGTATGGCTGTTAATGAACCATTTCAAACGAATACTGGATACTGCAGGAATTACATGCTGTGTAATTGATCTAAAGAACAGATTAGGACTGGTGCTGTTTCATTAAATCTTATTAGCTCTGGCTTAAGTACTTAAAATTGCAGCTGTCCTGTGTCAGATAGATTACACCCCTTGTCACACGGCAAGTGAGGTTTTCATCTGCTGGACCACAGTTTTTTAAAAGGAGCCGGCTGATGGAAATACAAACAACAGGCTGCGAAGGCCTGATCTTCAGACACACCAAGCCCCAAATTATTCATTGCAGTGAGATAGTTCAACACTTTGAGAACACGTGTGAAGACCTGTTGTTTGTTTCCTTATTTTTGTCTTAGATCACTGCTGTGGAACCAGAGTTTATCTTTTTGGATGTGGAACAGTCCTGAAGAGTTCTCATGCCTCATGGATGAACACAATGTAGATCTTTATGTAATTGCAGGGGAATCCATCAGGTCCCTCAACAACACCTTTTTTAGCTCTTTTTTCCCTTAGTTGCTTTCCACTGGAGGTTAGCGTGGCTCTGGAACCAGCGAGCCCATAAAGCTGCAGGACAATTCTGGCTGAGGAACAAATGGCTTCAGTCAAGCCAGGAAAAAATTCAGCCTGGAAAACAGTTTATAGCTTTCAAAGGAAAAAGAGCCTTTTTTCCCACAGGACTCAAACTAATTTTTAGGGATCTTGACAAGCTTACAAAAGTATTTTTTTTACTGGTTTGCCTTTGACAGCAGCGTACTAGACTTGATGTTCTTTCTCACCTTCTAGTCTTCTGTCCTAGGACCTTGTATTTAACTCCATAAACAGCAATTGAAGATTTTGATCTGAATTTTCTCTACAAGGTGTATTATGCTATATTAAATACTTTTCATAATATCTGGACTGCTGCACTGTGGGAAACAAGACTGAAAATTTGAAACAACATTAAGCAGGACTTCACATTATACTAAGGGGTGAAACACTGACAAGAGACCCATAGACTTGGTTAAAACAGATAATACTCAAGGCTTTTTTTATTATTATTCCTTTTATGAGAGAATATTTAGGACCCTCTCACATGCAGAGTCACCATGTTAATACCACAGCCAAAGCAGTGGTTCATACAGATAAAGACTAAAGTAAAAATAATCCAACAGATGTGTTTTTCAAATATAAGAAATTGTTTCAGTAAATCTTAAAAAAATGACAATCACAGAAAATACTACCTCCACCTGTAAGTTATTTGAGTTCTTTTATATTAATCTGTAAATCTCAGAGCCATTTAACTATCACAAAAATCTACTTTCCTTCTTATGTGAAAGTCTGGTTCTTGCAAGCCTTCTGCAACTCGTGGCCTCCGCACTCACAGCTTGCCAGGACTGGCCGCCCTCAGTGTGACGGTGCGGCCACATTCGAATGCTTTGCGCTGCGCACTGAAGATGTGCAGCAGCAAAATTCCAAGGACAACCAATTCACGTTCATTACGGTGGTGTCATAGTGAAGGGTTGTCACGCTTGCGTGAAATCTTTGCCAGTAAATGCAGATGTATGGGGGCTCCTCAGCTTCAAAGCTCCTAAACCGCAAATGCAACGCTCCTGTTAGGATAGTAAATTTAAGACCTGGTATTCCTCCAAATATTCAGCCTTCCTTTTTCATTTACCCAGGATTTGAAAGGCTTGCTGCCCCACTGCTAACCAAGGATCAAGTGTAGACTGGCATTCAAAACAAGGGGGAAAAAAAGGCAAAAAAAAAAAAAAAAGCATGTGGCATATTAGCTTCTGTTGAGTACAGTAACTTCATACTCTTAAGAGTTAGGCATTTAGGAGTCACACTGATATATAATTACTTTCAACTTCCAGCCATCTTCACATAAAATAGCTAGCACTTATTAATTGGAAAGACTACAAATGGTATGAATGACCCGTGACTTTACTCCCCAAAAAGCTCACCTGGTAAAACCATCTTGCCCTTCTTTTACATTCTCACCTCCCTCAGCCAAATATTTCAAGGAGCAAAACTCCATCAGAGTAAACAAAAGAAGAATACAGCTTTCATACAACTTCTCCCTTTTAAATTGTATCTGGAGAGAAGATGAAAAGTCACTTACAAATAGAACTCCTGTACAAAGCGTTCAACACCTGCTCTGTAGATGGTGACTATCCTTTTAAAGTGTCTAATAGGTTAACGTAAGGAGGTTAAATGCAGGGCAGCTGTTCCCAATCTATATTTAGCCTGAAGCTTCCTACCTGTTTAAGACCTGCAGGAAGGCTTGAACACTGAGCTTGATTTTTTACTGTGTTGCTTGATTTATTAAAGATGCTACGTCTCCCTGCAGGTCTTACTACACTGTGCAAGAGGTCATGTTCAACTAACCGTAAACACGGGATTTTAAGCATTTTTATATTTAGAATCTCACCCAGAATTATTCTTTTGTATATATTCATGCATAACCTGATCCACATGACATAAATAAAGATCAGCTATTAGCCACAAATAAACTCCAGGAGAATTGGCTTTGTATTACATCTTGCACGCTCTGTTTCAAAAATAAAATGAGGGCAAAATATAGTGATACACTCTCTGGATACCAACCAAGAGTCGACAAGAACTGATGGATTTTGCGTGTTAAAAGTAAATATTTTATTACATATCATGCCCTTGAAAAATTAACTTTGTTTCCATTTTATTTTGTTCAGCATGCCTTGAAATAGGAATGGCAAAAGCTCTTCAAGAAACAGATCACCAAGATTCATGGTACCGCAGTGTCTGCAATTACCTATTTTCCTGGCTCAGTAAAACAAAACCTTCTTTCTTTAAAATTACTATAAAATATGAAACAGTGAAGTTAACAGATACCACCTCTGTCTCTCCTTCAGTATGACTGAATCTTCTGTGATGAAAAGCTGTCTGCCACGGACCTACATCCAAAGCCTGCTGACGTTGACAGGGGTCATCCACTTTGACAGCCTTTTGGGCAGGGCCTTGCCATTGCTCTGGCTGCCTCTGCACAGATGCTGCAGGAACCGCTGGATACATTATTAAATTCAGGTTCACAAAGATGCTGTCAACAGGTCAACTACAGTAAAATATTTATATTTCAGAGTAACAGTACTTATATATGCTGCCTAGTTCTTTCTTGCTCTAATTTGCCCTCTTATCACTAGGTTTTTTGTTTGTTTTTCAGATACTGGAAAGACTTTGTTGGTTTGTTCAGGAAATTTGTCTAGACAGTGCTCACAAAGCATATTTGCTCACATTTGACATTTTCACAGGATGGGTAACAAAATGGAAGATTCAAGTTGTTAAATTCCACAGATGGCACCTAAGTCAATCAACGTGTTTTCAGGAGTAACGAGCATCCAGCTCCCAGGCAGTTGCTGGAACACCACAACAGCGCACCTGCACGCGCCTTGCACTTTGTGTATTCATGGCTTGTGGGCCAACCGAGGCCTCTAGAAATTCATCCATCTGCTAGGACATTTACTGCCTCGAAAGAGTTAAATATGCAAGTGCTATTTTGTGATGCCTTTACAGCCAAGAAATGTAAAATGTGGCAATACAATGGAGCATGTGGCTATTTTACCTATTCAACATTTACCTGTGTCTAACTAGAAGAGGTCTCTAAAATGCTGCTTTTTAGCAGCTTGAAGGTTGAGAACCACCTGTAAACATTTGCGGAACAATCTCTTTCTAGAAGTAGAGACTCCTAAACAATCAACCTTGAAATTTATCATATATTATATTATATTTCCAGTGTTATTTACAGATCTTCTTGTTTAGTACAATGAACCAGACATGCTGAAAAGGTAGGATTTTTCCAGTCCCCTTTTATACGAAGTACAATAAAAAAGGCACATGATTATTCACCATAGGAGTTGTGCACCAGTCAATAACTTAAAGCTAAAAAGCTACCCATCAGAGAACTCTCTTTGTGAGGCAGTATTGGGATCTCTCCTTTCAACTCATCAGAGAAACATCTGTCTTTCAATTCCTCTAGGAGAGCTCAAGGAACGCACTTTTCTGGTGTGTTCTGATGTTCCCAAGATTTCCAAATCTACAGAAAAATCTCATTAAGCTTCCCAGGTCATCTACCGGAGCAAGGAAGAGTCAAATAGGGCGTGTATGTGTCTGCTTTTCTTGTTCTTCTTTTTTCCCTTTGAATGCCCAACTATGGAGGACCCTTGAGAGCCAAGTCCTGTTCAAACTAATTTGCTTTAAGACAAATGCCTCGCAAGATATGGCACACTGAGCAATGGACAACGGCAGGAGAGGCAGCTTCTCAGCCCCGGCAGTCAATGTCGGCCGTGTTTTATCCAGTTTCTAATCATCCATTTTTGCCCCGAGCACCTTTGTACAACTAATCTGAGCCCAAAATTTGCATCTTTTGACATTTCCACTTCTAGACAACGGCCAGTGTCTCTGCTGATGATTGGACCATTCTGAGAAAAAAGAAAAAAAAATAAAGAAAAGAAGGATTAGAAGAAGGAATAGAAAAGGTGAAAAGACTAGAAGAAAAGTAGTGCTAGATCTGTAAATCCCAAGAAAGCACTATAAAATGCCTGGGAAGTTCTCTATAGATCAAGTGATAAAAGTCCCTAGAAAGTGCTAGAAATTCCTAGGAGGAGCTAGGTAATCCATACAAAGTGCCAAAACAATTCCTTGATAATTCTAGATTTAGGAATTGCCAGAAAATTCCCCGAAATCACTAGAAAAACTGTAAAAAGCACTAGAGAATCCCTACGGACCCCAAGATATAGGAAATCGCAGAAACTGTAAGAATGCCTTCAAAAGTGCTAAAAATTCATTGAAAGCTCTAGGTCTAAACATTCCTAGAAAGGTGCTAAAAAATCCGAGAAAAGTTCTAGAACCAAAAATTCCTAGACCGTCCAAAAAAATTGCAAGCATGTTCTTGACAATTACCACAGAAACCTAGACTATTCCAAGAAAGCGTAAGGGATATAGCTAGAAAGCATAACTGAAAATCCCTAGGAAGTGTACCCAAAAATTCCTTAGTAGTAATATAAGAAAATTCCCGGATAACGCATGACCTATGGAAAACATACCTGACTATTTCTAGAAGGCATAAGGGGGGATTCCTAGAACAGTCCTCTAACGACCTCCTCGTTTTTCATTAAATATCCTCTAGAGCAGTATTCCTCTCACGATTTATCTCTGCAAGGCTCCCTGAGCTCTTCCGTACCTGTGTGAAATCCCAGAACCTCTGTGCTGGCCTCAGGACATCTTCACACTTCTTCAGAGTCGGCGTCCTGCCCTTCCCGTCATCCACGAGGCATTTGGAGTCGGGCAGAAAGGCCGTGGAGCCCAGCGGCCCCAGCTGCAGGACGCCCTCAGAGCTGTAGCGGACAAGCTGGGGAAGAGAGGAAAGGGAAGACTTTGACCGCAGCCCCGGGGCCCCAGCGACGGGACCTGAAGCCAACCTGCAGCCGCCTTCCCCGCCGGCCTCTGCCCCAGCGCTGGTGAGGCGTCCTTCGTCCTGCCGCGCGGCGGGACCTTCCCGCTCCGGCACACGCTGCTCGAGGGCAAAGCTTCGGGAACCTGTCTTACCAACACAGGGTCTCTCGTAGGACGCAATATTCCCTTCTTCCACACCTCTGCTCCTCACCATTCCCTACCCACTAGTTCGCTGCAAAAGGGCAATCAAGGAAGTGAAGTAATCAATATGTAAATCATACCCACTCAGCAGGAATTGATTTAACAAGGACACGGTGTCAATTTGCCATGCAGTTTGTTCTTAAGAGCTCTCTTAGAGGCTATTGATAGCAACAAGTCTAATTAGTTTTTGTAAACAAATGTTACTGAAAAAATCCAGCCATGCAACCAGTATCCAAAATTATGAGAGGGGGAAAAAAAAAAAAGAAATCATGAGGGAAATAACAGCAAATTTGCTAACATATGCTTCAGGCCTACATAGTAAAGAATCACACTCTGATATTTCAGTTTTGTGTGAGGCTTAACTGTTCTGCAATTCAGTGATATGGTAAATGCTACTGGCTGTAATTAGAGGCCTCAGGTGAGGGCCATTTATTATTTTAGTGTTTGGGGTTTTTTTTTAATTAAAAAACCTTAAGCAGGTACAATCATGCATGTTAATTTTTACAGGAGTAATTTTTTTTTAATCTTTCTTCTATTTTAAGTGACGGTTTCACTTGCCTGACCTCATTCACAGTAAAACGTCCCTCAAGAAAAAAAATTTGTATGCAGAGGGTGAGTTAGAAAAATTGGTCTCTTATAATCTCAGTGTGCCAGAATATATTTTACTACATTAATATTGGACCAAGGGAAAATATTTAAGGAGACAGAGAATACCTGTAGGTGGCCCTTGTCGATCCGGACTCATTGTCACAATACAGATTTGCGATGGAAGAGAACTGTTTTGCTCTGCTCGCAGCAGCCTTTTTCCGTGGCTGCCCGTTGGCCGCCTCACGCTGCCACGTTTCGGGTCGGCGGGAAGGCGACGCTGCCCCTTCCCCGAGCGCTACGAGCTCGCTGGGACGGCACAGCCCCCTGCGCAGCGTGTCCGGGAAGGGACGCAGCCGGCGCAGAGCCCGCAGCCTCCCGGGAGAGCAGGTGGGAGGCACAAACCCCCATCTCGGAGGCACGGGACGAAAAAAAGCGTTTCCTAGGGACACACGGGGGACCTTGAAAAGTTTCTTGCAAGCCAAGAAACCCCCGAAGAACTGCTGGATGACAGCAGGCCTGAAGAGCACAATCTTGATGAAGAAAGGTTGATTTCAAACCCTTTATTCTGCCTCTTCCAGATCTGAATTTTGTCTACTACAATTTGTTTTCAATCTGTATTCTAATAAAGCCTCAAAGCCTTAAGGGGGGTTTTAGGATGCGCATTTAGAGGGAAAAGGGGCTCTGTCAGCTCACTCACTATCACATTGCACTGAGATAACTATGATAGCAATGGAGTCCTCATTTATAAGTTGCAAAAATTAATAAGTAATCCTCTTAATTACTGCTACTTTCTAGATAGTTGAGGGAGAGCCTATTGGGGGAGATTTCAAAGCACATTAAAGCGAAAATGCACGATGTTAATTTGGCAGCAGGCCAATACATCAAACCAGCCGTATCTACTTCTCACTTCTGTGTTTAAAGCCAGAGTCATTACACCAGCATAATATTTTGCCCTTCTTACCCTAGAAGTAGCCAAGTGCAGCACCCAGGTGCCAAAAGACTGCAAAATGGAGTCAGCTACATGGCTTGTATGCTGTGAGGCTGGATGCTGCAGGGTGAAGATCTGAGCCAAATGCAATTACCACCCAGGAAATTCACTGCCTGTCTGGTCTTACTGCTGTTATAGGGCTGAAATTATTTAACAAGAAAGGGAAGGAAGGTCAGAAGTGCCTGCCATTTATTGGATGCTACTCACCAGCGCATGAGATATCATTAAGAGTCAATCAAAAAACCTCGAATTAGAGTCTAGCTTTCTACAGCCATCCTTATTAACCTCAGAAGAATCATGCTGTGGATAATCATATCTTGCTGGTGGTAAAAAGAGCATGGTCTACTCGCTCCCAGACCAGATGCCCTTTGACAAACTATGGGTTCATTTTCCCACCTGCCACTTCTGTTCAGAGCAACCGTGTGAAGCGCAGAGTTAGAACAGAGCTACATCAGAGAAAGCAGAGGGGTAACCACGTGAGGATTCTCCCTGGTATGAACAATGCCATTGTCGAGGCACTGTCTACACACACTAAATCAACACACTTTTTTTTTGCCTTCCACTATAAGGGTATTGGGGACATATGTAAAAGAAGCTCAAGCAAGCAAAGTGATTCAAAACATGAATGGACTGCCAACTCGGATGAATTAACTTCCTTTCTTCCCCCTTATAAAGGAGGGAAAAAAACAAACCACTTTTTTTTTTTTTTAAGTAAAACCTGTCTGTGTATTTCACACTTCTCCTATTTAATGAGTACTCAGCAGAGTTGAAATGAACTGCAGGCATGGCTGAAACTTAAACTGACTGGGAAATGTGTTCATCTTGCAGTCTTTATTATACCTCTCCTGGTCCCAAAATACCACCTAGCAACCTGGTTGGCTTTGCCTTATCTAGATAATCTGAACCACTGTTTATGATGGGCTACCTGCTCTGTGGTACAGGATCAATTTCCCCTGTGGTTTAAGATGAGCAGCATTTTCTGTACCGACATGGTCTAAAATATTCTTTGTCTTTAGAATCTCAATAGCCAGACTGGCACGTGCTCTGCATGGCAGTAGCCACGTGTTTGGGAAAGACATTGTTATACAGAAGCCTGTCAAAGCAGAAAGTACCATTTCTGCTTAGGCCTTAGAAGTGGAAGATACGCTAACTCTATTATAAACCATCTCCAGTATTGAAAGTGGCAGTTGTGTGACAGCTCAACAGAGTCAGAGACGGCTCGGAGCAGGAAACTGGTATCTATACAATGATGTGACAAATGGAACATCATGGGCTTAATTTTCCTGAATCTGTACTTTCTGCCAAGAGTTCCAACAGTCATAAAAACATAGGCTTATCCTAAAATTAAATAAAACTCTAAAAAAACCCACCCACAAACCATTATCTCAGTTCAGATCACATTACATAGTAAAGCTTTAGTGCCTGCTTCTGCAAAATCAGACCAGAAATTAAGGTTTAAGAAACGACTATAGGATTAATAACATCTCCCTATGATATGAGTTCATATCATAACTTCCTAGAGACAACATAAACTGTGAAAATAAAATAAGCATTAAAATAAGTTGCTTATTACTGTAGACTAGAAAGCAGAAACTGGGATACAGAGTCAATGCAACAGTGAAAATTACACCTGCTGTGTTCAAATTTGATCTTAAGTGCCACCATCATACCGAAAAAGAAATAACCTCTGAATTTGCATTAGAACCGTGGGCATGATACATCACGCCAAATCCATTCCCAGTGCCAGCCAGCCAAAAGCAAATGACAAAGTCCCCTTTATTAAAGAATATGCAATCCCATTCATTAAAAAAAAAAAAAAAAAAAAGAAAAAAAAAAAGTCTGTGCAAGTCTTGGTGGCTGAGAGCCTTAGGTATCCACATACTCCCCTGCAAGCTGCAGAACAGAAACAGTTTTATACATCACATGAGGATGGACCTTCGCTCAGTTTTTCTCTTTTATCTGAGAAGAGCTAAAGGATCCACATAAACGACACTGAAGCTAAGTGCTCTATTAAATACTCCAAGATCTAATCCTGATACTATCTGCTGTACCTATGATAACATATGATACTTTTCCCTTCAACATTCAGAAATCTGAGCAGAATGGAAGAGATGTCAAAGGTTGTTTATCAAAGCCACCATATCTGGCTCAAAAATAGTGAGCGGTGCTGCCTATGGAAGGTGATCCTCCGGGAGCATCAATGTGATAAGTAAATGCCAGCTTTTAACGGAAGGATTTGACTTCAGAAAATCCATTCCTGCTAATTTCCAGTGAAGTGGAAAAAAGCACAAAATAACAACAGGTAATTGTAGGAAACAGTTACTGAGGTGGCTCCGGCAGCTTTCCACACTAAGTTTAACCCCTCTCTCTCGCTCCTGTTCTCCAGCAAAAGGAAATCTTTAATGACCCTTCGGCCCTGCAGGTTAAGTGAGCTGTAAGCGGACACAGAAATGGAAACAGTGAGCTATGGAGGAGTATGAAATACCTTGTATCTCCAGAATACTTGTCACTGTCAGACAAGCAGATCATGAGAAACGGTTACCAAGCTTCCAGGTTTGTTACAGAACCTCACCCACCGCTTCCTGCGAGTTCAGAAACTACCTTTGCATCCACCCGGCTCTAGGCAATCAGGCGTGCTACCCAGGGTGCGACTCTGGAAAACCATAGCTTTGCCAAGCAAAGTGTTAAATATCTGCCCTCAAGCAGCAGTTTAAGTAAAGCACTTCATCTCCTCTTATTCCATCCGTTTGCGTAGCTGCGAGCTCCAGGAATCCGAACGTCGAGATCTCCCTTTCTCCTTGATCTCAATGCCGAGGGAGTTCTCGCTTTCACAGCTGCAGTGCCTCCTCTTTCTCTCGGTGTGAAAGGGAAGAGAGGAGGGCGGAGAAGGAGGCTGCTCACCGGGGCCTTTCTATCCCAGGATGCCATTTTATTAAGTTCTCCTCTTCTTTCACATCCCATCTAATCAGCTCCACATCAGCATTCAAGACAGACTCTGAGACAGTGAATATTTCCACTGAGGCTGTATAAGTCCTCTCAGATGGTTCAAAACCTGTGTGTCCTATAACCTTTCTAAGAAGCTTCCAGAACAATGCATTCCACTTCTGGGGGGGGTTGTGTCCATCCCCCCGTCCCCCCCATTTTTTAAATTTAATTTACAACAAAAGGGTGTTATGCTGTGCTATAGAACCAATAGGCTTCACAGTGATTGTACAACACAAGCCCCATGCAGAGACAAGGCAGTTCAAGACCCCCCAATATGTTCCTTTGTTTCTGAATTTTCTCTAGCCCTGGACTGTTTCCCATTGCTCTCCCAGTGTTTTTTTCCTGAAAGGGATTAGACTCAAACTTCAGATCCAATGAACACATATAAAAAGGACATTACTTTTCTGTAAAGCAAAGTTTTGAAATCAGCTTAGACTGGTGCAAAATCTTGTCTGGATATTCCTAACTGTTTGCTTACACTGACTTAGCTTGAGTCAAATTCATTAAGCTAAATTGATGTAAACTCAGGCTAAATGCATTCCAGAGCATCCATAAAAGTGCTTGTCCCTGTTTGAATAAAGAAATTTAAAAGCTGATGTCATTGAAAAGATGCGGTTTATCATGGTAAAAATGATACTGAGAATACACATAGGGAAAGGCATTTTGTTCATGGAAAGTCTTCAATGGTAGAGTGGTTTTATTTCTCACTGGTAATGCAGGACACCACCATTCAGAGATGTGCAATATGCAAGGGAAATAGAAGGCTAAAAAGTAGAAGAAAAGAACATTTTATCACAGATGAACACTAATCTTATTCCTAACTCAGCTTTCTTTGTACACTTGGCTGACTTCTGTTGGTTTCAGTGGAACCACGTGTATACTAAAATCACCGGTAATTTGCTTGTCAGAATTGAAGAGTATGAAAACCAAACAAGACTGTAGCTGAATAGCGAGAGGCTTTCACACCAGTAGGACACAGCAAGCACCAGTGACAACCTAACTGGTGAAAATGAGGGCCATGTTTATATTCATTTGTATTCAGTAAGCATGTACAACTAACCCAGATCTCAGCTCAGTAGGGGTATTTTATGCCCTATGCTGGAGATGAAATATGTCAGAAACTGAAAGCTAAACATAACAGACAACTATGCTCACCCAGGCTGATTAGAAGAGGGGCTTTAAAAATGTTTATTTAATATATTAAAACGCTTGCTGTCAACACCTTTCATGCTCTGTGCTTGAATATCCTTGATTAGGGTTTGTGCAGCTGTGGTTCTCATACTGAATTAATTTTGTAAATTGTGGTGAGATGATAGAAGTTTTCCAGCTGTGTAATCATTAATTAACTTGGCTGCATCTGAGTGGCTCCAACCCATGCTTGTCTGTGAAATACTCAACTTAGATAAAACATCACCTCTGCATTCTGCTTAGTGTTTCTTACAGAATGAAAACTTTTTCCCTTTTTCCTTTTTTTTTTCTTTTTTAAAAAAAAAAGGAAATGGAAAGTGCTGCAGGATGATTTGGTAGATTAACTTTTTGCCTTTCCCATACTTTCACAATTCTCACACACAGGGGATGCTTTGGGTTTTAAGGGTTTGGGAAGAGTGACTTTCTCTTTCTATGTGTTTGTACAATGCTAGTAACAAAAGGGCTCTAGCTTGTGGCTGTAACGTAAAGTCTAAAAACAGCTTTTCAGGCTTTTCCAGCAAATTCACATAGACAGGGTACTGAAGACCTGTAGGAGAAGCGAGCCAGAAGCGATTTAACTGGTCACTACCCAACTTCAACTGCATGGGCAGTAAATACTTTGTGTATTGTTATTTGCACCTGAGAAGAGCTGCCCAGTGTCTAGTCTAGGGCCCGCAATTCAAAAGACATCACCTACTAGGCAATGTATTTCCATCTTACTCAAAGGAAAATGACCTGTTCCTTAATGGAAAAAATTGGGCAGAGCTGGATGCTGAGAGGTGAGCTACTTAATGCCCCCAAATTTACAAGAGTTAGTCAGGAGAAGCTGGGGACATCGTACTTCCCTTCAGATAAATTCACAGTAACTTCTGCCCTCATCTACTTTCTTCTTCTGGAAGTCAAAGCATATTCTATGAAACAGGAGTCATGGAGGCAAACAATTAGGTTAAGGACTTAAATTGCAAAATAAATCACAGTCAGAACCAGTTATTTCATTATTCTTCTCAATGCTAGCATGATGATAGGAGATTAGATGTTGCAAAGGGACTTTCTGGAAGGACTTAAATTTGCAACTTTCTAGTCAGAATTAGAATGGAGCGAGAGACTGAACTCTCTCCGAGTGCCTTGACATCTCTAACTAGAGTCTTCTTGAAAAGCTCATTTACATCTAATTAAGCACCACTATTTTGTTACCTTACTCAAAGGCTCTTCCTGCTGCCTCTACTAGGAAAGTGTCAATGAAGTGTTCCATAATGATCCTGCCAAAGGTGGACGTTTTGTCAGTAGGAATTACTGTCTATCTCACTTTGCTCTAATAAAGTATGACTCTGCACCAGCTTGCAATTAAGCACAATAGGCAATATTTATATTTTGTGACTCTTGTTATGCCTCCACAGTGATGTACAAGCCAGGACTCCAAATCAATATATGTATGACTGAAATTCAGATAATTGTTAAGTCCGTAATAAGGTCAGAGTTTATTTACGCATGAGAATGTTCATTAACGTAGTTTTGATTCAGATGGTACTTCAAAAGAAACTAGAATTACATTTCAGAAGAAGCTAAAGTCCTGGATTTAAATAATATCCAACTTGTATTTAAAAAACAAGTAACATCACTATGAGCATGGAAAGAAGAAATGTCATTTTAAAATCTCCAGACATCTGTAAGAAAATAATAATATGCACAGGGACTAACAAAAAAGAAATCTTCTATTTTAGAAAAGTATTAAAAGATATTCTTAATTCCCTTTGAAGATGATGTTAAATATACGCCTAACTTTTTGCCTACTTGGGGAATCACATCAGCAGCTTACTAAATCATTTCTGCATAGGGGCCTATTGCAGCAACGAACAATTAATTTAAAGAGGTACTATTCCTAGAATAAGTCAAGTCGTAATGAGAAGAGCTGCTCACTCAAACAAACTGTCTAAATTCATTAATCTTGAGTGGATCTCTCCGCTATTAAAACAAATTATCATGATTCTTCCATTTTCCTAACTGGCATCTTGTATCGGGTCTGGCTGAGATGGCGTTGATTTCCCCAGAGCAGCCCTCATAGTGCCGTGCTGTGTATCGGTAGCTAGAAAGGCGTTGGTATCACACCCGTGTTTTGGCGACGGCTGAGCAGTGCTCCAGAGCATCAAGGCTTCTCCCCAACATCCCCCTCACCAGGAGGCTGGGGGTGGGTGAGATCTTGGGAGGGGACAGAGCCAGGAGAGCTGACCCCAACTGACCAAAGGGATATTCCGTACCATACGATGTCTGCTCAGCAATAAAAGCTAAGAGAAAGGAGGAGAGGGGCATTCGTTGCTATGTTTGTCTGCCGGAGCAACGACTATGCATACGGAAGCCCTGCTTCCCGGGAAGTGGCTGGACATTGCCTGCTGACGGGAAGTAGAGAATAAATCTTTTGTTTTCCTTTGCTTCCATATGTGGCATTTGCTTTTGCTTTATTAAACTGCCTTTATCTTGACCTATGAGTTTTTTTCCATCTTATTTTCTCCCCCACCCCCATCCTGCTGAGGCGGGGAGCGATAGAGCGGCTTGGTGGGCACCTGGCGTCCAGCCAAGGTCAACCCACCGCACATCTTCAATCTATAGATTCACATGCTGAACGACCTTGGAAAGGATACCTAAAAGGACTGGAGTAAAGCCAGATATTTTCCTTTGCAACTCAGGAATATACTGCCAAACTCAACTCAAATGCACCAAATTACTTTTTGTTTCTTCTTGAAGTTAAAGGTTTCTCATTAATTATGGGATTTTAACCATTTACCTGAGAGGACATTCCATGGCATGGATAAAGGATGGCTTTGTCATCCTCTTCGGCTCCCTGATCTAAGCAGTAGCCACTAGCTTTGCTGTTACGCACCTATAGCCGGATCAGAAAGAAAACAGTTGTATTAGAAATTAATCTGTACGATGCAAGTCCAACCCAGCTAAGCCTTAGCTGCACTCAGCTATTGAAGCAACTAGTGTGTAAAACTGTTCTTCTCTGAGAAACACAGGCTTATTCTCCAGATACGACAATAGTGAATTTGCTCCAGGAAAAGACATTATTTGGACAACCTGCTGTCTCTACAGACCTTGGGTCAGAGTTACATCTTCAGCAATTATTCAAGGATCAAACCCCCATAAAATTCACTCTAAGAAACCCAGGCCAAATTTTGCTCCAAATTACCCTTGTGTAAACATAAATTTTGACCGTATATGTTGAGAGTGTGACTTAAACCAAACAGCATAGGAAGCACCCAGGATTGGTACGGGATGCGGCACCCTCGTATTCGCTCCTACTGCATATAGAAAAACTATAAAGCATGTTGAGAGAATTCTATTTAAATTGGGAATATAGTATATGGTTATGTACAGAAGTGACATAAAGCACATTGTTGTGAAAGGATACAGCAATGATGACCAGCATTCAATATTGATGATCAATATTGATGACCGGCTTTCAATATATTTAAAGTTTGGGTTCAGAGAACCAACCAAGTCAAAACGTCATGTGCCTCCCTAGATAGGGAAAGTTTACAAGTCTATAAAACTGGGCTGGAGCTCTTGTGAAATTTCAGGCCTTTCTCTTCAAGCTAGAAGTATTAGACGCATATTTTGGACACAGAAAAATTTTACAGGTATCTTATCAAGAGGTTATTTAGGTAGACATTTTGAAACAGTCAACAGGTCAGTTTTGGTTTAGGCTGTGAACAATTTGCCTGGCCACCCCTCATAATATAGAAATAGCTGCTGCACGAGGTGTCAGAAAAATTGGTAAATAATCCTTCATATTACAGTGTATGAGCATAACAGGGACCAGATAAGGGGGCTCACCAACAGTTAAATTTCAGGAGGTTTATTTTATGACTCAAGTACTATAAAGGCTAAAGAAGATGAAGACAGCTTTATGACACGGCTTTAAAAAACGTGAATTGAGTCACTAGGAAATATATTTTTACTACTGTTTCAATCTGTTTCACATCTACTCAATACATCTATTTTCCTTTAAACTCGCTAAAATCCAGACATCTTTTCCTCCAGGAAAATAACCAGAAGAGAAGGTATTTAATAACAAGCTTGATGTCATTTAGAATGAAGCCTCTAGTTTTTTCATTATGGGTATGTAAGACTGAAAGAGAAATATGCCAGTTTATACTAGCTAAATAGCTTGCGTGGCTCCATTTTATTATAAATTTTAATGAATTAGATACTTGCATCACTAAACTTCCTGTTTGACTCACGAACCTTCATGCAGCCACTCAATAGAAACAAACTTCTTTTTAGAGCCCAGCTTGCGAACCATCTGATATAACTGACACCACATTGGCAGCACTGCCAATGTTCTTCGCAGTTAACAGCCTTCTCGGAGCTGACAGTTACTAATAGCTCCTGTTGAATTTACTAAATGTCTTTCCTCACTTACTGCCAGGGGCAGTTATATTAGGATGCAAAGTGATATTATGCAATAAAACTTGCACTTTGTATCAATATCTGAAGCGCCTGACTTATTTTTATATGAAGTCAATCAAATGGAACAGAAAGGAAGAATGTCCATTTAGTTGTCTTGTGTGAAAATACATCGCCTTTGGATTTAATTGTAGTTCATGTAGACAATTAAAACAGAATCTTAAAAACATTATGCAGCAGGAGAGCTCCTAGAAGTTCGCCCCAGTTCACAGTCATAATTGATAGCAGTCCTCACATTACAGGCACATGATACAGATTTAAAGAGTTACAGAAGGCATGTCTGACTTCTTTAAAGATTGGGGTCAAGCATATGTGGGAGATTTGATCGGGTCACAGAAGAGAAAGAAATGATCTGGACAGCCAAGGTGAACCGAAACGGCTACACATTTCTAACGTGTTTGGATCCAGCGTTTTATTAGGGGTAGGTAACCTATCCACTCAGCTATCTCGGAGTAGGTGTGCCAAGGTCTTACTCAATACTGGTACGCAAGTGGAAACGAAAACACAGAATCTGAGCACAAAGCAGCAAAATTGTTTTTCCCCTAATGACTTTTTCATGATAAGGTAAAGACCTGCCAAATGGTAGCCTCACCTCAGAACCTGAACAAGGATATGTTGCTTTTTATCCCAAGCAAGGAGGATTGCAAAAATGAATTAATAAAGTGAATGTAATCCTTCAAATAGTTTGGCAAAACCCCCAACAGGGTTTACCTAAAAACAATTCAGCAAACTCAACTGTTCTCATTAACTGTCATTATTTTAGCTCTCTTGACTGCTGATGTTTTCTTGATGACGTCTGTGGCATCCTATTTGGGAAAATGATTACCTCACATGTATGTTCTCAGAGCTTCTCTGATTTAAAACGAAAGCCGAGGAGGTTGCGTATCAGTGAGAATGATTTCATCTCATATACTCCGACGAGAGGGACAGTGCTTCTCAAAGCCACGCTTCTTAGTGTTGATTAAAAGCAGGGGAGGGCATTTCTGTTGCTACGACTGTGCTGACTTGAAATTGCTCTGTACATCCTGATACCCACCACTAAGATGAAAGGACTGCTCTAATGCAGCCACAATGTATTTTCAAAGACATACAGTACCTCTCCATAAGTGACTGTATTATTATAAACCCTCATTTCAGGATAGACGTTCTCCAAGTACCACTTAAAACTCCGGCACTGCAGTCGCTGTCGTAGAGCTATTCTTTCAGAAACGTCTCCAAAGTCAACTCCAGGGTTCTACAAAGCAGAAAAAGAATAAAGAAATCTCACTGCATTGACTTTATGGTTGTTTTCTTTACTGAAACCAAATTGGAGTTCATTTTGTATACCAAGCTGTATTTTCCTCTCTTCTTTCTCTTTTGTAAGTAGCAGCTCATCAAACAGCTGCTGTTGAGAGGAGACAATAAATATTAATGAAAGTCAGTGGAAAAAGAAGGATAACGAACAAGCAAAAACCAAACATAAATCAAAATAATAAGAATACAATAAGAATGTTGTTACTTACAGCAATTCTAAATGTTTGCAATCAAACTTGAACTCCTTTGCTTTCAGATTTGTTAGGAATGTAGGCAGTAATTCTGATCTAAGATATGGCAGCTTGATCATGGTTTACTCTAGTAACAGCCTTGGGTATTCACTAATGTAAATGAGATCAGAGCAGACCTGTTAAAACTTCAAAGCAGAGCTGCTCAAAAAGTCATTAAGCTCCATTAAACATTTGCATAGACCAGCATTCAGTTTTTACTGGAACTGGAGCTCATTTGCAGATTTGAGCCATAAAATGCAGTTAAACTCAAAACCTTCTTTATAATTCTACTTCAGAGTTTAATTCATGTTTGAATAAAAATCCCATGAAGAACACAGGCTGGAAGAGTCAAATCAATATGATCAAACCCAGCCATTTAAAAAACGCCAAGTCCTGAGTTAGCCTCTGTTGATTTAAACCAGTATAAATCATCTCAGTTGAACATTAAGGCAGTAAGAGTTACCTCACCTAAAAATCTTTTCCAACACTGTATGAATCAAATGGACTGAAACTCTGGAGTTTTGCATGGCTCTGGCTTAAGTGCCTGTACGTTTCCTCCAGAAAGATTGCTGTACGTTTTACAAATGATGTCTAAGACAGGGTTACAAGACAGCAGCGAATCTTAGCTCGGGCTTTATTAGAATCCCCAACAGATGCCTAGTTTTCAGGAGAGAATACAAGTGTGATACTGAACAGGTTTTTCTGTTTGCCACATAGTTTGCCGTGCTCACTGCTGCTTGCTGATGCATACTTTGTCATTAGCTCTCTATGCAGCATCCATTCAAACGAATGTTAATTTACGTACTACTTCAGGCTACATGGAAGGAGAGCAATTCTCGGAGGCTCTCAGTACAATAAATCATTCAATATAAGATTCCTTTATCACTAAAATTGTTGAGGAATACATCATAAGCACGGGCATACCAAATATTTGGTTAACTAAAATAAAGCTGTGCTGACCTGCTGATGAAGGTTATAGGAACATGATCTTGCAAATGTGTCCAAAGATCATCCACTAATCAGGATACGCATTATGCGCAGATCCTCAATAACTTGGGAGCAAGTTGTGAAAAAGATGGTGTGAGTTATGAAAGAGTTAATTTGGATGGGTTTTGGTATGGAAAACACACAGGCATTTGACTTGCCTCCTTTATTCCCTATTCTAAAACGAGGCGATAGCGTGCCCTGTTTGCAGTGCCGTTTCTACAGACCGCAGGAGCAGCAAATTGAGCAGCTCTGAAAATGCTGTGCCTCCTTCTGTATTAGCTGCAGTCCTCGTGTGCGGGCTACAGTGTGATGGTACAAGAATGAGGTGTCCACAGAATTTAGTAGGTGGACGTATTCTTTTTAACCAGGCAGTAAGGTTTCTAGTTCTCCTGCAGAAGTGTTTTCTTAGGGTTTATAACAGTACAGCGCTCCTTAGTCATCTAGATTGAATACTAGAGTGGAATAACTGTGAACACTAACACTAGCTTCCTTTTCCCAAGAGCTAATGGGGTTATTTTTATGATGCACATTTTATCAATCGATTTATTTTATGGAAAGAAAATTTTAATGTTCAGTACTTATGCTGATTTTATGTCTCTTAATGTAGATGTGCCCTTTTTCTTTTAAAGCACTGCTGTATAGCTCAGTGCAGAAAACTACATCAATAAGTAATCTCAGAGAGATTAAAGGAAATCGTGTTTTGGTGTAAATGCTTATTTAAATGTCTTGTCTTTTCTCAGAATTCATTTGCAGAAGGCATCAAGCAAACAAATTTACCAAGGTTACTTCTTTTTCCTCTCCTATTTGAAACTTACCATTTTATCAAACGGATGCAGACAGGGCCAAAATGCCCCTAAAAACTTGGACCCTGCTTTGTCTTCCTCCTCCTATCATGGAAATCTTGTGTGAGAAAGAAGTTATGCAGTATTGCCTTGTTAAGGCAAAATAATTCTCTGCAATTACCTCTCATGCCAAAAGAAGTCACCAACACACACCTTCATAGACACCTAACTTGCAGCGTTGCACTGAACAGCAGTAAAAGAAATTCAGACATGTGAACGTCTGACATATTCCAACTTCATATGGAGAAGAATGAAACGTTGCTCCTTTAGGTATATATATTTTCAAAACTACAACATGAATAAGCAAAAATGAGGTTTGACGCATTACTTAGGTACCAAAGTACAAGTAGGTATTTAGGACACATTTAAATCCGATGAACTCTTTGACAAGAGTCCCGTGACTTTGATGGACCCTAGCTCATACCTGAATATTCACAAAGACACTGCTGGGTTGGCATATTTTCCTGTTCTGATAGGAACACTCCTGTCTCCATTTACTTCAATCAGCTTTGAACAAATCCCTCATATAAGGGTTAACTAAACCATCATTACCTACAGAACGGAGTGTGCTTCCCCTCAGCTGCTCTCCCTGTGCCCCTTCACATGAATAATTTGGATGCAAATACCACTAAAGGATACAGCAGCAGTCAGCTTCCACCCGACTGGGATATAACATACACCTCTTCTCTTGAAGAATTATGCTCAGTGGAGATGTAGCATGTGATATACTTACAGAATAAAGTGATAAATTGAACCTACAGTTTATCTAATATTTATATTACATGGATTCCTAGAGGTCCCCACATGCCATCTACAATTCGATGCTCAGTAAGAAACAGAATGTGTCCCCGTTGTAACTCTCAGCCTCTAGACAATAAAGCTAGTTAACATGTGATTCTTTTATCACATACTTTGTTTTTATGCTGGTAAGGTCTACTGAGTCTCATGATGAATGATGATATTTATTTATGGACATTTCTGTAGTCCTCACCACTGTAGCATATGAACACCTCAAAGTTTAATGGCATCCCAAATTAACGACTTCTTCTGAGGAAGCGCGTAAACCTGAAACATCGTGCTCTAGTTAAATTATAAATCTGTGTCACCACTCCTGAGCACACAACAAAACTTACACCGAGGAAACGAGTTTATATGGCAGAAGCCTCCGTATTGAGCACACACCAGCATGAAAGCACTCCTCCTCCTAAGCTGAGCCCACTTCATGCAATCGTAGTAATATCCTTCACCTCAAAGAGCTACCTAGGAACAGCCATCCACATTTCTGTTCAGGAGAGAGCGTCACCCGTACTTACTGCCATGGGGATGTTCCACGCCATGTAAACGTGCGACTTGAAGTCATCCATCCAGACCTCAGCGGCCCGCAGGGCGTTGCGCTTTGCATAGTAATCAATGTCATTGTTGTAGGGTTTCTTTGTGCGTTCAATATGTGCCACACGAGAACAGGGTAAGACCTCCATGCTTCCTCCACACTGCCAGACCTGGGAGAGTTGGAGGAAAAACAATTACATGATTTTTATTTTTTATTTTTTTCTTCTTTTTAAGATGATACAACTGCTTCTTTTCAGATGCCGTGTGTAGAGTGTTCCTTGGGTGGAGATGGGTACTATTGAGCGATTCAGAACGATCGCCCAATTTACCTGCTCTGAGGGTGAAATCCCTCTCTCTTCGCATTAACTATAGATGAGTCCGAGGTGAATGCAGCTGGCTGTGTTAGGTACAGAAGTTTAGGTGCCATAAATATCCAAGTTGTTCCTCATAATGTCACTGTTCTTGGAATCATTAGGCAGAAGACAAATTATAAGGTGGTAACCTCTGTCGCAGGGACTAATTTAACCTCGTGCTTGCTACCGAAACTTCAACAAAATCAGCTGTGTCAACTGCCCGTGCTTGGTGCTGTCTATGTGGGAGTTACTGTATCCGCTCTCCAAATCAACTAACAAACTTTTAATAGCTTAAATGTGACTGCCAAAAAAATCTGATACACATTCAGCATACATAAGCATCTCAGATGACCTGTTCCACACCAGCCTTTTATGTGGGGATTTGAACGTTACCTTTGGGAAAGAAAAGGAAACAAATTACCCATGTGCACAATACCAATGGAAAAAAAAAAGTGTGGAAACACACTTATTTTCTCATTATGGAAACTTAGACTGTGATTGTGAGTCAGTCAATTATTCTTTTCTTTTTCTAATCTAGTCCCTGCAGGCTTCACTGATTTTCAGCGCAGCAATTCTCCCTTCACAAACACGCTTTGCCCTACCTTCAGTAAGAAACAAGCACCGACTTACCTGGTACAGGACGTCCCATGGAAATTTTAGCCAAGAATAAGACACAAGTCTGAGCACAATCTGGCCATTAACCAAAATGTGTGTTTATTTAGCAGCAGAGGTTACTGCCACGCGTGGTGCTGGCTGTGAGCACGGCAAATGCATTTCTCACCCAGTGCTCCTACAGCCTCTCGGCCGCTTGCCGGCCAGGCAGAGAGGAGAGGAGAAACCTCTGGTGCAGCCGTGCGGTATGCCTTTACCTGCAGCCTGGTCACGTAAGAAGCGATAAGTGACCAATTATCTCTCTACCAGGAGCTGATGAAGGTGGATAAAAGGGGCTGAGTGGAGACTGTACCACGCAGCCCTCGCAGACCCCGCCGTACCCATACCGCGCCGTTTTGCCCTGTTGATTATTTACTGTCTGAACTCCGTGGAGGGAAACAAAGAGGACTTGTCTCTTTGATCAGCGAGATTAGGAATGGTGCAGGGTGAGCAAAGCTTATGCATTTCGGTTCCCTCAGGTCTGCACCTAGTACTACAGTCTAGCTGAAATAAATAAATATATTAAAATATAAGCAATAACCCATTGCTTCCCAAGGCTGCCTTTTACTGAGCATAAGAGCTCCAGAACAATACTGGGGCAGTTCTCCACCTGACCTGCCTTCTCAGGGACAAAGATAAATTGCTTGGGAAGCAGCAGATAAAATCTTCTCCTCCGGTTTGGCTTTGCCTTTTTTTTTTTTTTTAATACTTTGTTAGGTAATATTTATTTGCTGCTTTCCAAACAGTTCTGTAGTAAATCACTGGCCGCTGGAATTTGCATTTGATAAATGAAATACACTGAAAAACACACTGCTCGTAAATTTGGACTGACATATGCTGAGGGTTTCCAGTGCAAAGGGAAAGCGCTACAAAAAAGAAAGGAATTAATTGTTTTTCATGATCAGAAGGGGAAATGAGCAGTATGCTTTAGTATACTGCTGTTTCCCCAACCCATCGTGGAAGTCAGCTATTTAATGCACAGCACATTTTTCTTTCTCTTGATATGGCTAACGACCTTGTAATTTTTATTTATGTATTTTGGTACCAAGGGCAAATAAATCTGCTGCTCAGATAATGTATTTCCTTCAAATGCCAGCGCTCATGCAAACCTGAAAAGAAAAAGGTACTAAACTGCAACATTAAAGGAAACAGTTTAGCTCATCTGTAAATTCAACACAAACAGTTATTTATCAGCGATAAGTTCTCCCCAGACAAAATCCACAGGGAACTCAGACACCTGGCTTTGAAGAAAACAGAACAAAAAAGGCAGCAGCAGCCTGAGGCCAGATAACGCGCACCCTGTCAGCCAGGATCTCGGTGCTCAGAGCCGGCGTGAACTCGCACTGTGGCGGGACCGCCCCATCCGCAGTCATCCCGATCGCCTTCCATTCACATTCAGTCCCTTCTTCCCCCTATCCCTCAGCCTCGTTTTGCTCTTTAAAGAGGCAAAATCTGCTGAAGAGTAGGAAGGAAGGAAACAGCCAGGAAACAGCCAAGGAAATTTTGCTTCCTATGAAGATGCTGATTTACCCCACGTGACTTGTTTCTTCTGGGAATATGTAACTTTTAACACCAGTGGGGGAGGTTTCCCAGGGTAAGGATGGGATTTCCAGTCCCGGAGAAAGAGAACTGGATGTACAGCGTATGGCGTGAGGAGGCAGTTAGGTAGTCGTGTATCACCAGACGTACATCATCGCGTCACCATTTCTCCACATCCCAGATAAATGCTGTGGCTGCTCGACTATGGGTCATTTCTTTTCAGGCCAGACAAGGTCTCCTGTTTCACTTCATAAGGATTAGTTGCTGTTCAACGGAGCACGGACATGACTCTGCATCCCACACCTTTCCAGTGCACCACTAAGTACAGAGTGAAGAAGCTCTTGTCCTCTCCCTTTCCAGCCCAATGATTACTTTATCTTACACAAAACGAAAGAGTTTCAGTAGTACAACCAAGCACGCGCACCCGAAACCAGCCAAGATCCTGGTAGTTAAGAGCAGTCACGTGAGATTTAGATGAAGACTCAAGACTTGTGTCTGAATCAAGAGGATGGGGAGGTTTCGCAGCACCTTCTCCCTGCTGGACACAGAACTGAAAGACACGTGTGATTCAGAAAACCATTGCCTGTCTGCCTCTAATTACAAGAAGCCTCTGAAATACAACGAAGGATGAAAGAACAAGGAAAGTTTTGCTGCATGAAACAGATAAGAGAGAGGTGAGTCAGCGCCTGCCCCCAAAACTGGTTGATTCTCCTCCTCTTTTCATCCTCAAAACTGTTATTTAATGACCATTTTTAAGAGCAGTAAACAACCCATTTCCTTCCACATCTAACCATGAAATTATGCCAGAAAAATAATTATATGCATCTATATCGCATTTATCAAGCAGAGTTCTTAAAGTGCCTTACTATGGGAAGCAAACTTTCTCCCTGTGAGCATAAAGTGATGCCCGAGTCCCTCCAAACGGACACGTTGCAGGCAATCGGAGGAAACCGACTTCCGTATCATTCTGGGATAACAACACATTTCAAACCCAAGTTACTCCTCTCATACTGAGTTGCCAACATTAAATGTGTGTTTCAAGGTTCACTTACTGACAACGTGGAAGTGGAACGGTCTCTCTGAGCCGCTCCCTACAAGGGTGCGCATCACTGAAAAGCAAACTCAGCCTTCTGTTCCCCCATGGAGCCGTGTCCTGGTTTTGGCCGGGATGGAGCTAATTTTCTTCCCAGTAGCTACTGTGTTTTGGATTTAGTATAGGACTCAGTATGTGAAGAATGTTGAAAATACGCTGATGTTATTAGTTGCTGCTAAGCGATCAAGGATGTTTTCCAGCTTCCCAGGTTTTGCTGATGTGCAGGTGCAAAAACCTGGGAGGGGTATAGCCAGTGTAGTTGACCCAAACTGGCCAAAGAGAGTGTTTCATACCATAGACGGCATGCCCAGTATAAGTGGGGGTCGGCCAGTGGGCCAGGGGCCTTTTTGTTTGTTTGTTTGGCTGTTCGTTCCCTCTCTCTCTCTCTCCAGAACCTGCAGTTCTGAGATCGCTGCTTGGGATCATTCCAAGATCGCTCTTGGTTTCGCTCTGTGATCGCTGCTTGGGATGGGCTGTATTGCTCATCGAGTCATCAGGTGGTGAGAAATTGTGCATCATTCGTTTTCTATATTCTATTATCATTATATATTATTATCATTATTAATATATAATTATCTCTTTCTTTTCTGTCCTAGTGAACTGTCTTTGTCTAACCCACGAGTTTCCCTTTCTTTCCGATCCTCCTCCCCACCCCACTGGAGGGGGGAGCGAGCGAGCGGCTGCGTGGTACTGGGTTACCAGCTGGGGTTAAACCATGACAAGAGGCAAGTCCCCAGGAGTAAACTTTGTTGCTGGCACCACAGCATGCCCTCATCAAACCTGTGCTGGAGGGCAACAGCACAGGCTCCACTGAAGGTTGGGTAGATACAGGCTCAAAAGATGCCCCGAGCCGGGCACAGAGGCAGCTCCAGCTGATAAGCAGCCGCAGCAGAGAAGCAAACGGGCTTCTGCTTTGTGTGCTCCTCGGCTCTGTGCAGCTGCTGCAGCCCAGGGACTCGGCTTTGCCTCCGCAAGCGTCACACTGCGCAACGTTTTAAGACATGATCAAGTAATTCCAAGAGACACTCAATTTATTTGCTAATTGTAGTTAATTTCTAATTTCAGTATTGCTCTTTAGGCTGCTATAAACAAAATTGATAGCAATATAAATGTTACCATAGCCGTGTTACCTTAGCATTTTTACTGCTAATTATCTCAATCAACTTTTCTATAAACAGACATATTAAGTATTAAGAAGAACAAGTACCCGCATCAGGGGTAAATTACAAACGGAGTGATAATGTTGGTGGTTTGTGCTACAATGATTCCCTGGCACTAATCATTCACGGTTCCTGTACACCTGAGATAGGGCTGTTCGGCAGAAAAGCATTTACCGTTCATTATACAGTGGTCCATCGGACATCATAGTCTAGGCACCAAAGAGAAACCGAGATGAGACAGTGTCTTGTTTACCGTGACCTAAACTGTGCGTCACCAAAGTTCTCTGAATGCAGGTCAGGTGCATGATTTAAAAAGGCTAATAAATGGCCACGCTTTAGCTCTTGCCAAATGAGAAGAAATTTTCTGAGGAAATACGTTTTCCCACAATTACTTGTTGCTGAAGGTCGAAACTACCATTTTTAATAGGATTTAAAAAAAAATTGATTTCCTTAAAAAAAAAAAAAATCTAAAAAAGGTCTTAAAACAACTGTCGTCTTTTTTGGGGGGATGAAATTATTAGCACCCTAAAAAGGAAGTACAGTTTAAAAAATTAAAAAAAAAAAAAATAAAAACAATACTTTTGACCAAAATCCAGGTATTTTGGGAATGAGGAAAGGAGATGAGGCAAAGTGGGGAAAAAAAAAAAAAAAAAGAAGAGGTCAAACAACAGGCCTGATCACGGCTGAAGCGGGGGCTGAGCAGGCTGTGGGGCTGGCTGGAGCGCTGGCTCATCAATTCCCAAGTCATGGCAAGAGAGAGAGACAGAGAGAGAGAGAACGCTGCTGACGTGGTCTCCAGCTCTGCAGGTGAGACCCATTTCCAAGAGCGTCAGGCCCTGCTGAGCAAATGTCAGAGCTCAAAAACGTCACGGGATTTAATACTCGGGTATGAAAATGAAATTCCTATATTTTGTGGCCATTCTTACGCGTGCTTTTAGGAGTGGCAGGAGACGGGGGTGCCTGCAGCCGACAAGGAACTCATACTAGAGCTTATTCATTGTTTCAGTCAAAACCCCCAAACGTACAGCTTCACAAGTTTGTGTCTGACATTATTTTGTACGCTAAGCTAACTGCACAGGGTTATTTAATTTGGTACAAATGATCTCAGTAAAAGCAAAAATCAGTAGGTAAAAATAAAAATGGCATTTTGTGAAAGCACAACTGAGGAGACAGTTAACTCCCCTAACTCAGAAAACTTAGACTGGAAAGAAAGATTGTGATCCTTAAGAACTTTGTATCCTGCTGTGAATTTTGCAGTTTAAACACCTCGGTGCTCAGGGAGAGAGAAAAATAAAAGCTTCAGACTCTCTGTTGCAACTAATTTTTCCATCAAATACACCTTTAATTCAAGCAGCTGGAGAGATGAGGTATCCAAGAGTGTGTAATAGCAGAAAGGAGACTTCAGTGTGTGTGGGATTTGCTTCCAAATAACTACCCTTTGCTAACGATTTCACAGCCCCTTTTAATGGACACGCTGGCTCTGGCCATTGGCGTAAACGCTGCGAGTTTACAGACGCCGAGGCAACTCCAACACAAAGAGCGAGCCAGGCACTTGCAACACATTGGTCCGCACCTCTTTTAAAGCCAGCTGAGTCAACACTGGCTCACTTTTCCCAAAGAGAGCTGGGGTTAGTCTTGCTCTCTAACAACACAGAAAATCAAGCAATTAATGAAATTTGCAATAATCTGAGACTTCGAGCCCATTTTTCACAGTTAGCGAGCTCTCCGGAGGTGGTGCCGGCAGGGACTGCTACCGTACAACTTGCAATTGTGTCGTAGCAGCTTTGTGCTTTCCCTGTTTCCAAGAACTTGTGGCCCTTTCAGTGGTCCTTTGCTGAAAGGAATAATTACTGGCTACATCTTCCGGCACCAAGAAAATGGGAAGAATCAGCTTCAAAACATGCAGGTGACAGCAGGGTCCCCTCGTTTCTAAAGCGCCCAGCAGAGCCTGTTACCTGGCACTTCTGCAACGGCTTCTGCCAGAGGCAGCACTTCTGGGTGGATGTTCAGCACATCCCGAAACGAAACCCTTACGTTAGAACCGGACTCTGATGTTTTATAAAAACCGTTCTGAACTCCACCTGAGCAGCACTTCAGAGAAGTAGCCTTTCAGATTTCAGACTTTCATTTTCTTCATGGAGCCAACAGAAGAGATGGAGGAGTTTTTAAAGTAGCTCAGATATCCCTGTTTTATGCTACCCCAGCGTGGGAATTCTTAAAAGTCAGAGATGTCGCGTTTTCTTCACTTTTCAAAGCAAAGCCTACCGAAGATGGATGTCTTCTAGGCTACCCACACACACCTACGGCAGGACTGAAAAAGATTCTCCTATCGTGAAAGAATTTCCACGCTTCAGAAATTTTGCTGACCTAAATTGTCAAGAATAATGTTAGTTTTCAATGTTTTCACTAGTTGAAACACAGGCTCTTTGTCACCCCCATCTTCCTCCCCCCCCAAAAAACTACCCCAAAATGTTTTTCTTAAACTGAACCACTGATGATTTTCAGAAGATCTGTTCAGTGTTAAAAGCTGTTTTAATATAAGCATATTTCAACCTGAAAGATCAGTTTAAACCAAAAACCCAAACCTTTGCTGCAGAAAGAGCAAAACCCAATCTTTTGACAACATTAAAAAAAAAAAGGTACTTGTTCTGATTTCGAAATTTTGTCAATGCACAGCCTTTTCCACAGAAGTATTTTTGGTTTAATTTATCAGCTGGAAAAGCCTCAAAAACCTGCCCATCAGAATTTCAGGAGGCCAGTGGGCTCACAGCCCTTCTCAGAGGGCACGTGGCCTGGAGAGAAAGATGCCTTAAATCACTGCGACAGACCATCCAAATGAGGAGATCTGACAGAGTGATTAAATTGTGGTTCCTCAAGGTGAAAAGAAGCCTAAGCACTTTCTGGCAAAAGTTGCAATACCTGAAGGGCAGGAGGACATGCAACCTAGGTAGTAAATTCACAACAGCAGGTACCGCTGGGCCCTTCTCAGTTCCTTTAACGCCACCGTGTAAAATAAAATCCATGTGTACAGCAAAGTTACAGGAAAATTCCTACGCTGATGAAGTCAAACAGAAAGATAACTCTTAACAGTAAAATCATGCATCGGAAGATGATGCTGTAGTTTCAGCCTCTCTTTCCAGTCAGCTGCAGACCAACAAGGTCTAAATCAGCAGGGATTCTTCAAAGTCAATTTGAAACATGACAATAAGATCCTTTTCCATCTGAAACACAGGAGCTCTCTAGTTATCCTCCAGTCCTTAATGGATGTGGCAACTCTCCTAGTGCCCACTCTAGAAACAAAAAATTAGCACAAATATAGCACATCTATGGTTCTTGCGTCTCTGATATCGACAGTTTACATAGTTCACTGAAAACTGATTTTCCAAAGTAATTTACAGCCTGACATTTTTGTTTTTTCTAATGGGGTTTTATGGATATTCTTTCTTCCACGTATTCTCAGTGCTGACTAGAGAGTCATATTTAATCAGATGTGCTAGATAAAGCGCTCTCTCTCCGTTTTTCATTTCACATAGGAAGCTGTTAGAAACTAGGAAGACGTCGTAATCAAACGCGTCATATGGAAAAATTATTCACGTGGTCTCATTTTGTTCATCAACTACATTTTTGTCATCATCTCTAAAGGCAGCCATAATTATAGTTTAAAAAAGTCCCAACTCGGTTCTCAAAATAATCTGTGCTATTTAATGATGCACTTATAGAGCAAAAATCTTTCCACACTGGGACAAAACAGCTTACATCAGAGAGACTTTTGGCTGCCTAGAAAAGAATTGAAAAAAAAGCAGAAATCGCATCTCGATCCACATACCATATGTTTTGTCAAAGATTTCAGGATAAACTTCTGACCCATGCTTGCAAATTACAGGACCCAAAAGGGTCCGTGCTTGGCTGATCATGACATCGTCTCTATTACCATCTCTGCCTTTTTGATTTCAGCTCCCGCTAACAGCAGTTTACAGATGATCTGCTAATAGCAGCTACACAGGGAGCGTGACAAACTCTCACACAAAAAAGCTAATTCTGTCACCGGGATAGTCTTACTCGTGTAGGTGTGCAAATACCTAGCCCCGCTGCTCTTGCTGCCCTGGGAACATGCAGCAGCGTTCGGGGACTATCGATTCTGAGGGTTGAACTGCACTTGGGGCTCTCCTCATGTCGTTTTTCCTGGCTCATGCAGCATGAACTTAATTTGCAGACAGAAGCACAGATACGGAGGATAGAGCAGACGCAGTCATACGAGTCTTTAGTATATGTTTGGAACTAGTATTATCTCTTTATGATTATGATTATTATTATTTATTATTATTATTACTACTATTATTTCACTTGCCCCAATGACGACTGCTTGGAAGCTATCTGCTTTTCCCAAAACTATTATGATAGAGTTCAGGGGTGTGTTGTCAGATCCTCTTGCAGAGTCATCTAATATGAGGTTTCATGGCAGATTCAAAATCCACCTTTTCTTTAAACAATCGTTTCATAGGTACTTGATTAGCCTTTAAAATTTGGTAGAATTGATTGGGGTTTGACCCCTTACTTTTGTTCCCTTGGGGTTTTCTAATATTTACAGATTAATTGCTTTCAGAGAAAAAAGGCAGCGGGACCTTAATGTTTTGCAATGAGACGCTCACCTGATGCACATTTTAAAAATTTCTCTGGTGGCTCTTCAGTAGCAAATTTAAAGGTTGTCCTTCACATATTTCTTAGAGGTTACACAGAACCTCAAGCCAGCTAAGATCTCAGATGTGACAACAGTGAGAAGATAAAACCCTTCTGTTAACCCTCTTACAGAAGAAAATAGATAAGCCTGAAAAACTGAAACATGTTGTAGAGAAACTCGCACTCAGCAACTGCTATCTTGCTGTAAAGATAAACTTTGTGTGTAAAGAACTAAGTCAGATAAATTAATAGACTAGCTGCTATGGGAGGGAGAAGATAGGATTTAAAATGATATTAAAAATGTCCCATAAGCTTTAACCACTAATCCAATCTCCATAAACCCATATTTTGCACAATTTTTACAAAGAACATTGCACCTTTGTAAAAAGCATGTGTGGCGCAGAAGCTGATGATTTTGTGTGTGGAGCAGAATTCCCTTCTGCAAGGAAAATTCCAGACTCTCTGAAACATTTGGTGATGAGGGGTTGGAAATGGCAGAAATCCTTCAGAGCAACAGGAGCAGACGGATACCGCATAGGCTACCTGTTCATGCCACACTGCACAGGCAATGCTTTCTAGACAGATTTCAAATATACATTAACTGGGACGGCAAAGACTAAAATCCCACTCCAAACCAAGGCGGTTCAGGAATTCTTGTTTGCCACTAGGAAAGTTCATCCATAACTGCAGTGATACTGGTGAAAGAACACCTGGTCTGATAAGACCCTTTCCTGAGGAGGTGGTGAGAAGGCTTCACAGCCAAGCAGAGCATAGCAGGAGTTAAGCACGAGGCCGAAATGAGGGCAAAATGCAGCCAGGTCTGTGCTCAATGAAACGTTAGGAGAGCTTACGCACATACCAGACGTCCATCACCGGGCTCTGGAGCCTGCTCCTCATTCCCAATCCTGACCTCCTAGAATTCACATGCCTCCAAAGCAGAGACTGCTTCTGGCAATCGCGGTGTCTGCCCTTGCTGGCGCAAGTTCCCTGGCTGCCTGCCTGCTCTGGGCGGCTGCCCGGGAGAGGCACCGGGAGAATCATCCAGAGACCCCACCGATCCTGATGGATCCAGCTGCAGCAATGTGCCACATGTGGCTCACCCCTCTGCTGAAGGCACGGTCTCTGCCAGCATGGCCCTCAGGTGGAAGAGGATGGGGGAGACGGTCCGTTAGTCCCACAAAGCACTTGGGGAGCGGAATTTTGGGAGATGGCAGCTTAACGGGTAATAACAAAGCAGGCAACCTCACAGGCATGGTGTATAGCAAACGGTGGTACGTTCTGCGGTGCTGACCTTAGGTGTGGATAAGCACTATTTATCTACCATCAACCTCGCTGACATCATTGCTTCGGGATGACATTAGGGTCTGACAGAAGAGGAAGCACTGTGGAACGGGAATAGGGAGAAAGGACAGCCTATCTAAGGGCAAGTTTCTAATTTTCAAAGACTTGTTTTTCTTTGCAAATAAGTGAATGTTAGCACCTCAAAATGCTCCAGGAGATGTTAACAGCTCCTATAACGTAAATGACAGGCATAGATTGCTTTGAGGCATACCCTTAAACTTCATGGACTGGAGATAATAACTACTTCCTCCGCATTCTCCTCAAGTCTGAAAGAGGCTGCAGATATCTTCTGGTCTAATACCAGATATGTTGGTTTTTGCAAGCCCAAATCATTTTTCCTTGTATAAAGTAAATGCAATTTGGTATCTCTAATTTAGTTTGGTAATTGTCCCAGGCAGATGCTTCTCATAACATATTCTTTAAGAATGCATTTGATGAGAATAATTTTCTGCCTTCTTCAAATTTACTCAATTTTTTCCCAAATCAATAGAACCGCTGTCAGTCATTTCTGCAAGTCTGTCAGCACAGACACTGTTTGTACTGTAACTGTTAAAATTCAGCAAATTGGCCTTGGAAAAATACAATCCACATGGGACACATGAAATGGCATTAAAGACCAGCCCATCATCCTCGTTCCTCACTTCTCATTCATGTGATTGCTTTAGGTTGTTTCTTCTCACTTATCCCAAAAGACCATAGAGAAAATCTCCCTCTAAATTCAAGTCTCAGCAAGGGATAAAGACATACGTACACTAAGCTTACATCAGAAAATCTGCAGCTGAGCTCCTGCAGCATTTAAGTTCTTAGGAAAATACCTGTTTTGCCAGACTCTGAGCTTTACTAACCTGCACCAAACCACCAAATAACGCTGACTAGCCAATTCAGAAACTTTTTCTGAAACACAAGCACCAGTACACTGCCATAGTCCGGTGCTCACTTGGACACTACTTAAAAGAGGCTCAAGACTAGATCAGCTGAGCAGAGCAGCAGTCCAAAGCAGGCTGAAGCACACTGTCAGATGCGGGGAGAAGATTAGCAAGAATGCTGAAGGTCAGAGTAGGGATGCCTTGCGTGACATGTGTAGGTGTTTACATGACACTTCTGTAAAAGTCTCTTGAAGAGTACAGAACTAACTCACAGAGAACCGAACTGAGGCACTTTCTAAAAAACATCACTTATAAAATAACTGCATTGACCACACTTGTCATTGCTGTCTCAATTTCCAGTAATATATGTCAAGATCAGTATAACCCTCAGTCATTCAGCTACTCGATCACTGCCTGAACAAATGGAGAGGCATTCGATCTATTAACCACGCTGATACTCGCAGTATGGCTTCCTAAACCTTTGACTTCCTATTGGAAAGTCTTACCTAAAAATAGTAGCTGGCACTTAGTCCTTAGATGCCTTTGGCCCATTAGTAGTTTCATTCCGTTGAGGTTTACAAGGCTCTGTATTAACACAAATCAGTCCTTCAGATAACGTAGCAGTGCACTGTGCTTTTGATCTGAGGCCAATCCCATCCTTGCCCTAGTCAGGGCTGTCACCTGTGGACACTGTTCATAAAGCAACAGCTCCTTCAGAAATCAACCTTTCTGCAAGAAACTCATCTCCTCAGGGGGAAAAAAACCGTGGTGAGTACAGAGGACCAGATTTGGTTAAATCTCATCGCATGAACTAGTTTAAATACATCACTGAGATAGAGCTAAAGGTTATCATATTTAGATGGGGTTTGTGTGCACCTAATTTAGGTGCAGGTTTGGGCTTTGGATTTGTGGTCAAATAAGGACAGTCTTTGAGCTTTTGAGGGGAAGAGTTGTTTTAAGTTTCAAACCTCTTCCCATTTTAATTTGGTATCTCAGGTGAACAGGGATTATTTCCTCTGACTAAATTAAAATAAAAATCGGACCTCCAACCCAGAATCAAAATTAAAAGCCTTTGCCAAAGACAGGTCCTAGAATTAAGACACCCACACTAGAAACCTCTGGGGTTGGTCTACTCATAACACCAAATTTCAAATTTAAACATTTTGAACTCAGAAAGAAAATGAGAAAAAAAAATATGATACAGCAAGTTTGGAGTCAGGTACATCAGTGCATGTGGCAGCGGAATTACAGAATCACAGAATGGCTGGAATTGGAAGGGACCTCTGGAGGTCATCTGGTCCATCCCCCCCCGCTCCGTCAGGGCCACCTAGAGCCAGTTGCCTAGGACCATGTCCCAGCAGCTTTTGAATATCTCCAACGACGGAGACTCCACAGCCTCTCTAGGCAACCTCTCAACATTGTCTCAATAGTCTGACTTCAATCAACTTTCTTCAGAACGGCAACTGAAGTGGTTTTCACACAATTTAGGGTGCCTATCCTAGCATGCCTGGGAGACGAACTGCTTCTAACTTTGCAGAAAGGGCAGACAGCAAGTGTGTAACTCAAAGGCACTTTTTCTAACAGAAGCTCTAAGAGCATCTCCCTTCAATTGTCACCTAAGCTAAGCCAGGATGAAAGTAAAAGGCAAAAGTTGTTCAACTGTTTTTTTCCCCCCAAAGTGAGTTCTCAGCTTTCTTGTGTAATACCATTAGTTCACACTTTCAGTCTTTTGCTAAAGAAATAATAATTACTGCGTGTTCAACCTTTAGTAAGAAGCCTGAAAAATGATGAAATGCTTCCTGGCATTTTAGCTGAGACCACAGGGAGGAAGAATAAAGAGTGGAATTTATTGATGCTTCCATTAGAATAAAGTTATTCTTGAATAAGAAAATATTGAAACAGACTGTCTAATGAAGTGATCACAAAGGGTCTTTTCAAAGGACCCGAAGTGGAGTCGTCCTCATTTGTTTTCTCTTTCCACAACAGCCCCTTAAATGATCTTTGCATATTGTCTGCACTAAATCCTGCAGGGTTGCTATTTTATTTTAAAGAAAAAAGCTTTTAGGCTGCAAGAGATTCACTCAGTGAGAGCTATTATGCTTATTGTGACTCTGCTGCAGAGCCAAGGGATTTACTATATGCTCATTAGATCCTGCTTTGTTCCAAAACAATCTTTTACAATGCAAATTTTAGCATGCTGATCTACTTAGAATAACACTTTCAAAAAAAAGGCTATTAAAGTAAAAGCTTCTTCTAATGCAGAAATACTACAAACTCGGATTAATTGCTAATATTTTAGACCATGAAGACATCTGGTGTCTCAGCTTGAATTCAGCTTTGAACACGGTTACAAGAAGTGACGAGGACTCGGTGCTACGCGTGCAAAGCAATACCATGGATGGTCACAGAGCTGAGGCCACATTATAAAGCCTTCATAGATGAGGCACATTTGTCAGTTTGCTTCTTGGTGGCTGGCATCGAAGAGACTTGTTTGTTCGAGCACTGGCACCTGAAGCACCTAGGCAGCGGAGAACAATCACCAGCAGAGACGTTCGTTCACCAGGACCTCTGAAGGAACCTACCTGAGACGAGAGGTGCGAGTTCTCCACAGCCCTGCTACAGAACCAGCTCCGGGGCAGTGCCAACGAAAAAAGGAAAGCGAGCGAGACAAACGTAGCTGGGAAAAAATGGCAGAAAGAGCAGAAACAACTCACCGAGTTCTGACGCTGGTGTTCAGCGCTCGAGGAGCTGGGACAGTTTCCATCTCTCGGGAGCGCTCTTTAAATTCACGTTTGGCAGCTGTGACCTGCAGAGGTATTGATGGTGCGGGGTGCACTTTGGTTTTTCAAAGCATTAATTCTATCTTGTTCCTCCTCTATGACCTTCCCAATGGAGCGGTTGTACGAACACAGAACGATGAATATTATCATCCAGGAGATATACCTGATAGCTCATTCTTAATAGTTCTATAAATCTCGCTAAGTCTTAGCGCTTTAAGTGTACAGCAGAGATAATACTGCTGTAAGGAATCGTGTGAACCCATCTCTCATAAGTACAGAAACCAGCCAGTCTAGTGACACTATATTAAAGCATTCTTTCTTGTACTCTGATTAGCAGAACTCAAGCTGGAGGTAGAATTTATACTGAAAACTGATCTCTAGGAGGATAATTAATAAAATATCAGAGGGGAGCAATACGAAAAAAAATAGTTCACTAGCAGAAGTCCTAACAAATCATTGTAGTAATTCCAGACACCCTTTCCCACACACACATTCTAAATCAGATCAGCAAACTAAACATGCAATTTATATTAAAAAAAAAAAAAACCAAACAGAAATCATCACCTGTTTATACTGGACAAGTTCATCTGGTGGGAATAAGCACCTGCTCACTAAACCAACACATGATTATTGAATGCAGATGACATCCTGTTTTATACAGTAAGTGCCAAATCCTTAATAAACGTAAGCTGCAGATGTGTGTGTGCATGACTTTCACTGGGAATGCTTACTTACTTCAGATGACAAAGCCAGGATTAAGATTCTCCCCCTGGGAAAAACATAACCAGCGCTATAGGAAGGTGCCGGAGGAGGGGAGCTGCCCGTAAACAGCTGGAATAGGCTACCTGGTAAGGAGAAAGTCAGAACTGATCCAGACTAAGTCCAACACTGAAACATGTCGCTGAAGTTTGAACAACATGTCTCTGACTTACGCTGCCCTTTTGCTCAGGCACAGCTACCCCGGCAGCTACCTGAGTTGCAAGAACAACTCAAAAAAATGCCAAAAAAGCCCGGTGAGTCTGTTACAACACACTTTGACTTCACCTTTCTGACTAAAGGACGGTACGTGGCTGGAACAATTTTTGGATACCTTAGAGGAAAGGCCCAAAGGCAGACAAGAGGAACTTGAACGGAAGAAAGTGCTATTATGTTCTAGTCATTCACTCTGCTTAAATGCTTTATTGCTACTATTAATGGACAGATAATAACATTAATCATAGGCTGTGAAATGACTGACAAACTAAGCTATTTTATATCAACAGATTGCTTAGGACGTCACCTAAGGAGCTGGTAAAGGGATGCGATTTGGGTAAAACACAAAAGAAAAAGGCTGTTTGTGATTTTGACGGACAACTCCCTAAAGAATCTCCAAATCCTAGGACTGCGAAGTAGGCTGTCGCGTTTGCAGAGTTGTTGCCTCTCCAGGGAAATCCAGAGCGAGGTGTATCACCAGACACAGCCTTGTACTGGCTCTTTTCATTTCATTTCTTCAGGACCAGTTATTCCCAGTTACAAAGATTCAGACTCAGGCTTGCTTTAGTAGACAAATTCTTTTGTTTGGAGGATTTTTTTGTTGTTGATGTTCTGTTGTATAATGAAACCAACAGAAATGTATTGATGATGACATATAAAAGAGTTTGCTAGGCATGTTTTTATTCCTTAAACTAGATAGGACACATTCCGTCTAGCATAAGAATGTGAAAATACACATACACGTTTGGCAGTATTTTTCCCAAGAGCTAAAAGTGTCCTCACAATTGAACACTGTAAATATTAGCTTCAGCTTATTGGGAAGATAGTGTCCTGTATTATTAAAGTGCTGAGCAAATAAGGGATGTTCTTTGTTTGCAAGAGATTTCTAGAAGTTAAATATATACATATACACACACAGAGATATGGTTTCACATTGAACCAAAAATGTGCTTGGCATTTCAAGATGTTTGACAACTCAAAATATGGAAAGAAAGTTCATTTCAGATCAAGCAAAATATTTTGTTTCAACAACATCTGAAAATACCCTTTTTTGAGAATGTGATTTAAAAAAAGTTTTAATGGATTCTCCTTTTGCAAAAGATGAATTTAGATATAATTTTTTTTTGCCAAATTATTCTTTTTTCAAAAAATTATTTCGAAAATTACTGTCTCATTATAGACTAAAAGATCATTAGTTGATTACAAAGAAAACACTGACATTTACCTTTTGCCTTTTTATGGCAATTAAGTAATTCATTGTAATTCCTCACTCCTAGGCTGGGAACCTAAACATCGAATTTCTACTGTGAGCAGATTTTCAAAGCCCTTCAATTAGAGACAGTCTTGAAAATTAACTGTGTAGAAGAAAGTCCATACTTTGAGCCAAGTCTATGTTCTCCACCTTGGATTTACCACTTCGTGCTAAGCCAAGGAGAAAGGTAATCTACAGCTAATAGAATTTCACCTAAATTCATCTCTTGATCTGCTTCCCTGTGTCAGCCAGCCTCATGCTCAACCACATGGTGACATCCATCATGCTGGGAATCAGCAGCAGCTCTGTCCCTGCCCTTGGAGACAACTGTAAGACAGAGCTCAGCAGAGGTTAGAAATGTTTTGTATCATCCTTCCTTGCTCTTATGCAAGGCCTTTCATCCTGACACCCGAGAGTGATCTGCAGACACCCACTGTGAGCAGGGAGAACAGTGTCCCGATTTCATAAGCTAGGAAATGAAAAGGGATGTTTTTCATGCCACCTCTCGATGACTCTGGTCTTATAAAACTCATTGGCTCCGTGAGCTTCTTAGCATGGAAAGGGTTAGAACAACTAGGGCACGTTAGGTGAAGATTTCTGAGAATGCTTAGACACCTTGCTCATACAGCGCGCTCATCCCTCCCCCTCAATCCCGCCCTTATTTGTCCTTCCCTGGCCCACCACCGAATTTGGCCCCTCTGCGTGTCACGTACCACTAGATGTTGAAAGTGATGACAGCGCAAATGTGCGCTCACAAACACGGCACCTCTTGACTCGTGTCTAACAGAGCAAGCCGGAGCCAGTTATATATAGCACAGTGATGAAATACAGGTATCAGCACAAAACTGACCTCAAAAGGATGTCAGATGTGACCAGAAAAGTATTGCATTAGAGAAAATACAGAGTTTACTTAATGACCTATGGCATTTTATGTTCCCAGACAGTTACTATAGTTTTACTTGAAAGGATACACTTCAACTACAGCTTGGCTAAAATAAATAAATAAAAACAACCCCTCTGTTACTCCAGTAATTTTTTATTTCTGGAGAATGGTAGTAATCATTAAACACTACTTTGCTTCATTAAAGTCTGAATTTCCAGGAACTGAAAGGGACAGTGCCATGGGATTAAGTAATTCTTTCATCACATCGCTGATGTGTTTTATCCCTGCTGGGTCACAAGTGCTCTTCATTTACCGAGCTCCAGGTTTTATCTAACCATTTATTTGTGGAGCCTTTGTTGTAAACATTTTGGGCTGCCAAAGAAATAATCAAGAGTCTTTCCTACTTTTCTTTTTCAACCTAAATACAATTCTCTGTTAAAAAACCTTTTCTGATAAAATGGGATGGATGATAAGAAAACAATTACAGGGGCTGCATTGCTTTGCCTATCATTTAGAAGAAAATTTGAAAAATATATAGCTCTACATCATTTTTATGAAGGCACTTTTCTGGACTTTCAGTTCATTTAATTTTGCCCTGGAGCATCTTTGCTGTGAGTAACACGGAATACAATCCACTTGTCTGTCCCGTTGCCTCTAAATAATCTCTTTCCATCTTCCCTCAGAGCCAGGCTGTCACAGGCAGCGTAATGCCTCTACAGAGATGAAATAAGACAAAAGCAATAACCACAGTCAAGGCCCCCGGGGATTTCTTCACTAGCTCTAACTACAGCGTCCACTGTATCAAAATCCTGCCTTGTTGCCCTGTGTCAATGTTTACATGCTCTGCTGCTTCTACCACTCGCATTTCCAGAGGAATTCCAGCCTTATCATCTGCTTTGTCAGGTGATGGCAACAACTATTTCCTTTCCCCGTTTCTCCTGTCACTGCCACCTTCTGCCAACCCGCTCTGGTCACAGCCTCTGCTCTACGACTGAACTATGCCGAGCAATTCCATCATTATATGAAGGATGCCGTGTTTAAAAAATGATTCAAGTACCCTGTAACACTGCAGGGGAAAGGGCTGCGGCTGCTTGTGTCCCACCGCAGGGACTAAACTGCAGGTTACGTGGTTTGTTTTGGCTGGGCCAGGTGAAGACCTTATCCCAGAGATGTTTGTGCCAGTCCTGGTTCATTCCCTCTGCCCATCCCCAAAAGACTACCACTGCTTGTGCTGGGCATGCACATGCCCTGTAATCTGGGTAAATTACAATTTAAAATGATACAGTCCAGTTTAAACACTTAATAGTAGGAACTGCAACCCTGTATCATTTTGACAGATTTGGAAAGACCAAGTATGCAGCTGAGGTTTAAGGGAATGGCAATCTCTGTTTCAGGATGAAGACAAAGAGGAGGCAATATATTTTTACCTAGCTTTGCTGGAAACAAAATGCCTGACTGTAATTTATGTTGGCATGGACCTGTTAAAGGGTGAATTTCAGTTTTTTAAATGAGGCGTACTGTGGCTGTTAATGTGACAGCAGTTATGGAAGCTTCAATCACATCCAGATGCTACACATGCACATATTAAAATACCAGAAGCAGTTTAGAGATCCTCTGAAAGGTGGACATGGACAGAAAGAAGTATTTCCTCCCATCTGCCACAGAACAAAAATTGAATATAGAGGAACAAAATGTCGTATTCAGTCACATCTGAAACTACAGCAGAGACAGAAATGACCTCAGGTTTTCCAATTTTGGGGCTAGTGCCTTAGCTGAAAGATTATCCTAACGCAACCTGCTATGGTCAGCCTATGGGCTCTGCGTAGAACAGGCAGAGAGTTTTTACTCATTAGCAGATCTCTGCAGGATTTCTGGCCAGGAAACATCAGTTCTGCTCAGTATTTAAAATTTTGCATTCAATCCAGTTTTCTCACCTTTATTATTTTGAAGAGAAATCCTGCTTGGTGCTTTGACAGGAATCAGGAGCTGAGAAACTCCGGCAGCCCCAGGTGAGCCAGGACGTGCGAGCAAGGACCAAGGGATCCAGTGGATACACGGCCTCTCCGTGAGCTGCCCCGGGGCTCCCCAGAGCCGCACAGGGGGGCTGCCGAGGAACGCGATCTAGCGAGGGACCAGGCAAATTCAGAGAAGCCAAACCCAATAAATAGTCTGTGTGGAATAAGATGAATGTAATGAATCATTGCCTTCCAATTAAGAAATACCCTCTTAATTTTTTTCCCCAGTGTAGTTTAACGGGGATCCTCCTTCCTGATTAGAGTCAGCGATTAGTGATGGTCCCCAGAAAACACGCTAATAAATTCACACACTGACAGATACATACAAGCTATGGGAATATAAAGACACTGTTCTTAAAGACGTCTCAATACCGCCTCCCAATATCTGCAACGATTCACGCCACAATGCCTCGGGAGGGCTCATAGCACCATCTGCTCCCTTGAGAGAACGTCGTGCGCGCTCAATGCCCACCTGCATTCATGCGCACTCAGTGCCTACCGGCACAACAGGTCGAGCATCCAAAGGTAGTAGCCAGAGATCACTAGAAAATTCTGCAGGTAAACCTGTCCCGTATCTGCACTTGTCAAAGCGTTCAAACTTCAGGTGGAACACAGTTTGTGTAAATGGACCAAGGAAAAGTACTGCTCTTCCTCTGACAAATTAACTGTATTTCACTAGTGCTCCTTCTAAATAGCATGAGTGTGTTTTGACATCTCAACAATAGGCCATACAGTGAGACTTAAGAAGCTCAAGCTTTTTTCTGAGAGAAGTCCAAGAGACAGTTTGGTAATTAGCTGCATGGGAAGAAATTCCTGATCCTAGCTCTTTAATGCAGCAGAAAAAGACATAATGAAATCTAATAATTGGTAGCTAATGCTGGAGAAACTCTGACTTCAGAATAAATTGGGTTTTTTAAACAACAAAGATAATTAAACATTGAACAGCTTACTAGCATACTGTGGCAAATTCTATTCTTCTAGAAGTTTTTTTGTAGTGAGGCTAGGCATCTTCTAAAACCTACCCAAAAAATCAAACAGAAAATATGGGGCTATCTGTGTGAGCTGCTGGGCCAGGATCGTGGCCCTCCATTAGCCAGTTTAATTGAAGAAGCCTGCTAGAAGTTGGGGGATTTAACCTTGCGTATCAAATTTACAAAGTATTGTGGAGCAAGAATGGCTCAAAAGAAAGTCTGATAAACAGCAAACTCTACTTTTCCAATTTTTATAAATACTATATAATTTTTATGTATTAAAAAATCAATCAGGCAAGCTTCCTAGACTGGGCTCAATCCAGCCTAATGACCCTTTGATTCAGAATTTGAATTTCTTCAAGCAATATTTCTTTCTTTAAATTTCTCAAGCTACTATTTTTATAACTACAGGGCAAGAGACACAGGTGGAGATTAATAACTCCTTCACAAGCAGAAAAACATTGAATGCATAGCGCATCACTTGCTAGTAATCCAAGACACAATAGAACAACGTCTGCCTCTGCTTGTAATCACTAAGGATGTGCAGTAAACCAGAAGTTATCAAGCAGAACAAACTTAATGCACTTGAGAGCGGTACAGTCATGGTTTTATATTAATAAACTCAAGAGTAGGCAGCAAGCAACAGCTACTACTAAATAGGTACCGTGGCCAGAACTGAGCACGCTATGTGACAACACCTCAGAAGCAAATGTTCTGTAAATGGCTTCCTCAAATAGAACGTGGAAACTTTATTTTTAAGCTAGCCCTTGAGGACAGTCATCATAGGATGCAAAGTTATAAAAAAAAGAAAAAAAAAAAAAAGCAGAGTTAGTGGGAAAAGGCCAGGTGAAGAGAGTCGCTCCCAGATCCACTCTCTCTAAACAGCAGAGCCAAGCCATCTCCCAGCCCCTGGCGGGGGACCAGCCAGGACTCCGAGGGACTCTGCGGTGTCTCTGGAGGGCAGCCCCGAGGCATCCTCCAGGTACACTTGCTTCACGCGCTCTGTTGAGCTCCAAATGCAGTTTCTGGTGTAGCTGCGCTGCAGCCTCTGAGACACGGAGGGTCTCGGGATGCAGCATCCTGGCGGATCCGTAAGCCTCAGCAATAACCGTTCACAGGCAGCTCCCCAGCTGCCGCAGAGGCAGACCTACAGACTTCCCTTGTATCCCTGGGTGGGTTGGACCTTACTTCCAAACTACTTTCCATTTTTAACCATTAGCTTGCATTTTGCCTTTGTCTGCTGACATAAAGAAAACTCTGCTACTAGGAATCTTCTCTTTTATATCCTTTGCGATCATTAGGAAATCACTCCTTGCCTTCGCTGCTGATGCAGAACGGCATTGCTGAGGGCAGAAATGCAATTTGCAATTGCTTGTAGTTCCAGATCCAGCCAAGCACTTGACTGCTTGCTTAACTATGCAGCTCCGTGTTATTCCATTGACTGCAGCAGGACCACTCACATGGCTAAAATTAAATGCCTGTTTAAGTACCTTGTAGGTTTTTGGCTTGTTAACAATTCACCACCAATACCTCAACCCGCTTAGACTGTCGCTCTTTCTCACTTGTAGTGGTTCTCTGGTGTTAACCGGAGTTTAAAAACTCCTTTTAACTCCAAGTTGAACAAGTAAATGTGCTTCTGAAAACACCCATGAGAAGACCTACTGAAGAACCTGCTATCTTTCCTACTTATGCAATTTTCATAACAGAACCGCACATCACACTTATCTCATTAGCAGTCATCACCTCAGGCAGTACATACAGTGTGGGTGGGTTTTCTTTTTTCTGATTACCTAGGAAGTCTTGCTGTCTCTAATTTTCCATGAATCTCATGAATTGCCACTGAAAACTTTATAGCTACAGTAGCCTGGAATGTAATGCTCTAAACCAATTTTATACCCAATAAAACAGTTTAATACCTAATAAACTTTATGAAGAAAGTGGCACGTTTCTAAGCAGTGCCTCTTGGTAATGAAATCAAGCCAAAGATGCTTGAGGGATAAAAGCTCCTTGTCTGTGAGTAGCAGCCTTGGGTATGTGCTGACACGTAGGGCGGACATCAGAGACCTCACAAAACCAACCGGTACGATTTGATCACCCAGTCGGATTTGGCAAAGCTGTAGCAATGGGTCCATCAGTGAAGAATTACTAATCCTTTTCACAGCAGACAGAACGCACCGAAGTGTACTAATGCAGATAAGGAAGGAAAGTCGAAATGCATTGAACTAAAGTGAAGAGGCAAGGAGAGCTCCTGTAACTGTCCGATTGACAGGTTTGGTTTGGATGAGCATTCCAAAGACACAGACTGCTCTTCCGCAGAACAGTGAGGCTGGAAAGAGCGCAGAAACAGTCTCTCGCCTTTCTAGTTCAGCTCAAGCCTGAAAATGCTGATGTGTGAAAATGGGAGTTAATTTTGCAAGAACTTTCTGGAGCATTCAGATGTTGACTTCTGAAATTCTGCAAAGAGATGATTTGGGGGTTTCATTTTAACTGAGAATAGCGTAAGCCATCCCCAAGACGAAATCAGCATTCTTGAAAAACAGAACTTCAGTTTGGAGAACAGAGTCTCATCCTTTCACTCCTCAGAGCAGCTTGTAAGAGATCTAATCAAATAATTATAATATGCTTTAGCTAGAAGAGTGTGGAAGAAAAACTGTGAATGAAAAGAGGATGGGTCACATTAGTAGCAATGACTTATGAGGGTTATTGTTCACATTTGAAAGCCCAATAACTCACAAGTACCCCAGCCGTAAGTGAATTACACGAGTCTTTTGTGCAAGTGAAATTTTCTGTTATGCCCCCAGTCCGATGCACTGTAACAATCTGTCTCTCTTCGCAAAACCATAAGGAATGTTTCCAAGAGAACTTCACGAGCCACAGAGGGTAAAAGGCTTCCTTGCCTGCGAAAATGCCCATGCTTCAATCACCAATGCTGCTCTGCGCTTACAGCTGCCTAAGTGCTTAACGCTCCGCTTTTGATGCTTCGTAGGAAGCGTGCCCTGCAACGCATCGTTGCCATACAGTCTATATCCCCCGTTTCCTTCTCTTTTTTTCCTCTGTTACGTTTCATACAACAAGACTAAATTGGATTTCAGCTTGACTGTTGTAAATTTACAGTAAAGTCATTGACTCAAGTGAAGTTAGTGTGAAACTCCACCAGCCTAAAGGCAGCAGCTGGCCACAAGCACAGCTTCTGAGTATTGCAGAGGTGCTCCTCTCCTCTCACCCGACTTGGTATCACAACTGGGCCCACTCATCCTTTGTGTTTTCAGCATATGCAAAAAAACCCCCAAACCATTGCTAACAAAACTAGTAGTATATTTATTTCTGCAGTTTGCCTTATGGACTTCTTAGAGTAGTTTAGATGATGTCCTCAGCTTTTTAGTGCGAGGCTTCACATGTCTAAACTTACCTGAAATAAAATGAGCTTCAAAATGAAATTTTACCCTTTTTTTTTTTTGTATGGAGAAGTTGTATTGTAGAGGATGACCTTGTACTGTCAGAGAAACAGTACAGATAATAGACTAACTCCATTTCACAGTTTCTCAACTTAACTGACACCTTCAGGCTTTGAAGAAAAAGCCCTCATTGATGTAATGACTATACAGAAGTAGGGACCTCTGAGTGCCCTCATTCTGGGTAGAAGACTGCTTCAACTCTAACCTCTGACCAGCTTCAAAAGACAAATGCGAACAGCGGTCCATGAGATATGTTATCTAAAACAAAGTGGAAGTTGCCAGCCCTGATTCTTCACTCCAGCTCTGGATACCCCAACTGGAAGAAACCAATTCGTGGTGCTGAGATACTCAGTCTTGTTTGAGTATCAGAAGTCTGTGTTTTATACTATGGTAACAAAACTGGCAAGTTTCCCCTCCTGTCCATATCCTGCTCCATCACCCATTTCTCCAGTTGCAAAAGAAAAATGAAGACAAAGAACATTTGCACAGCCTTCGTACCCAAGGAGAACTGCACATGCTACAGAGAATTGGTTTTTTTGTTGGGTTTGGTTTGGTTTTTTTTTTACTTCTACTCATTTCAGGGCTATTGTGCATATTATCACGAACGTGCAGTGCAGAAAATCATGCTAATTATAACTATGGTATAACAAGTTAGGTGAGAAAACCATATGCCTGTGGCCTTATGACCGAAATGGGAAGTCTGTCTCCATACAAAATATCAGTCTACCTGCTTGATTCTTCCAGTAGCACAGGAGCTGTGAGTGCTTCTTCAGGCAATAATCTGTAACATCCTTAAATACATACACAGTTTTAAGCGTTTCCCCCAACGTGGGTGGGAACTTAAAAAAAGTGCTCAAAAACCTTTGTTATATTGGGACGGAATTAAATCTGTGCTTGCCCTGGATGCTATTGCGTCTTTGCGTGATGGATCTCTGTAATCACCTTCTACTTAATCAAAACACAACTCAGCATAGCCGTGATTACACAGTTTCAAATGACGAGTAACAGTCTTCATCTTTTGTTTTGATGAATTCTGAGCTCTCTACGTAGACAACACAGTTAATTTGTTATTCAGGAATGGCATTTAATCAGTGAAGGACATTCTGAATCTGACCAGAAAAAAAAACCCACCCCGACAACAAAAGGAAAAATGATCAAACAATATTTGATAAATGTGATATGTTTTGGACAATTTTGTCAGAAGTGTTGAGCTCAGCAAAAGTAGGCTAAGTTAGCGAAAACTGTACTAATCAACAAATGGAAAAAACCTCAACCCTGTCTTGTTTCACTTCTCTGATATTTCACTTCTCTGATATTTCACAATATCTACAGGTTGCTACACAGGAGGCAATTTTTAAAAGAATTTACAGTCATTTTGTATTCTGAACAAATTTGCTTGCTCAGCAAGAGAAATGACATTAAACTGCTGACAAAATATACAAAGCAGAGCTGGTTTCAGATATTCATGCCTTAGACTGTGTCAAAAGCACTGCAAACATTAATATCAAACCATGACTACTTCTAATAGAAACTATGAGAGAATTCAAAATGAAGTGTGTTTTCTAAAGCAAGAAGCTGGAAAAAACATGTCTTGGAATGATAAAGAGACTGTAGAAAATTCAGGTACTGATTTCATGGGTATTAACTATGCATAATATACATATGTAAGAAGACAGCATAACCTTGTGGGTAGGGCATTTTCTAAGTCTGAGAAGGAGAGCTGGCTTGAATCCTTGGTTCTGCCAAAAGCAGAGTATTTGAATAAGATACCCCACACCTCGGTGTACTCATATGTAAACGACAGATAATAAAACTGCCTTCTGTTAAAAACACGAGAATCAGAAGCTGAAAAAAATATATAGAAATTAAATAACTTGCCTTTTTTTTTTTTTTTTTTTTAACAACAGCACAGATGTTTTAAAATCCTGACAATCTGCTTCCAGATAAGTAGGCAGAACTTGGTGTTGACTCAGAGTAAAGATCCTCCAGACCTCACTGATTACTGGGCTGCCCCAGTTTGCGGATGGCCAGTTTGGGACTCCTAAAAGAGAGTCAATGAACGCATCTCTTTTCAGCCACCTGCAGTTATTTCCCAGTTTAGTAACAGCAAGAAGACGATGGCCGAGCAGGGCGCCCTCCTTTCTGCTACTGCGTACTTCACCATCCTATGCAGCACGTCATGTTGTAACCACTGCCTTTTGTCAGACGGATCATCGCAAGCATAAGGGCACATGCCATTAAATGTAATTCTGCCTTAACTGAAGTGCCATTCTGCGAAACGGTTACTACTCCCAGCAATTTGAACAAAACACATATTAGGACAAACCAGTATTTTCTGTCAGCGATGGATGATATCTACACCGAGAATGAAGTAGGTTGTATTTCTTTAAGTCTCTGATCTTCAAGAACTGCAATTTAAACCATTTATATACAGTGAACATGAGAGTGTATACGGCTTTTATCATTTTTGGCCATCCTCGGCCATAGAACAGGCCTTGCCCGCACCAGTTTAGCATCAAGGCGATCCTCCCTGAACTTCCCCCCTGGGCAATGCTGTTCCACAGCACTGCCTTCTTAGTGTTTCCCCATATCGAAAATGAAAAGTGCCATCAAGTTCTGGGAGAGCGAGATTTGACTCTCAAGAAGGTACAAAAGAGGAAATGCACTGAAGTTTGGAGGAGAAATCATTTAGTCGTCAGCGTCTCTTGCCTCTTTGCAACCCGGGAGAGAACCGAAGCATTTAGCTCCCCAGCTGCTAGGTGGTCCCCTGGGTAACATTAGCACCTGGGGCAGGTTTGAGCACTCACAGTTTGCTCCAGGTTATATTATGCTGGCCCATCTGTTGGTGCGGGAAAATGTACCTACAAACATAGAAGCACTGGAAGTGCTTGCCTGTTCCGTTAGTGAGGTGATTAGTAGCACTGGCACACTTTCAGGCAACTATTGCGCTCAGACAGAAAGAAACAAAATACATTTTCATCAGGTGAAATACAGAAACTGAATCTATAAACATAAAGCATCTGCTTTGTGAAAGTGAAAGAAAAGAGGAGAAAAAACAAGAGAAACATCACGGCTTTAAAATGGTAAAAGCCCTTCTCAGAACAATATACCATATTTGCTGAAAATGTGTGCGGCATCATTTGTCAGTTACGAAATTTTAAAGTGAGGATCAAAGGTACTGAAGATGGAGTATTTGCATGACACAGCTCTATTTTTCTTTTTCTGAAAGCCTTACGGTGCTTTTAACACAAGAAACCACCAACATGGCAATCACATTTCTGCCAAACGAATTTTCGGCATTGCCAGGAGGTGGTCACTAAGCCTGTTGAGCGGATTTAGCAGTTGCAGGGATGGCAGCATTGGACATCAGGCCACTTGACTGCTTGCTGCTGAGAAGGCAACCAGCCCCACTGTCACGGGGACACTGACACTTCTTACCAAGTGCCTTCTCCTCTGGCGGCCACATTCTGTACTTCAGTCACGCCACACCATGGTACTGGTGTTCCTACAAGCGGTTCTTCAAAACTCAAATAAATATGCAGTGGATTCAGGAAAACAAGATCTGATATTTCTACAAACATTCTTTAAAAGCAGCCCTAGGCTGTAGAATTTCACAGAAAACATATTTTTCATTTTCTTTAGCTGAATGATATAAACCAAGTTCCACCCCTGCTATAAAATTATGCTGTAGTGATGTTGTAACCACGATGGTTTAGAGATTAAAAAACAAAAATGAAGAAAGGTCTCTGAGTTCAAAAACTTCCTACTTTTTCTATGCATGTATGTCAGCTAAGAAAACATATTATTTCTGTGGCTTCAGCTATTGAGTACGTGATTCCCTATTTATTTCACGACTACTATTTCCTTCTTCCATTGTAGTACTTTGGAAATCCAGTCATGGACCCACACGCCTTTGTACCTGGCATTTACAAACAACACATAGGAATTTAAAACACGAATTGTGGCTGAAAAACCTAGCAACAACCCAAATTTCTTATTGTTCTGCTATAACCTGCAGAACGCCTCAAAAGAGAAGAGTGACAAACTCCACGAGGAGTGGCTGTAGCAATGTGGGTGAAGTACTTTGATGCCTCAGAAAAGAACTTTGTCTTTTATAGAAAATGCAGCAAGAAAATGCTACTCGGAGATAAGTGCCACAAACTGACAAGAGTTTTGGCTGACAGAAATCAACACACAGCCCTGCTCAGCCCACCTACTGAAAGATAATGTTGCATTACAAAAAAAAAAATCCAGCTGTTGTGAAATTCTTCAGGGACAAACCTGACTGATTCGTCAGCAGCCTCCTTACTGTTCAGCAGTTCCAATAGCATAAGATAGGAGAATCAAATATTAATAGCCCTGTTGCTCAGGCATGCTTCCGTAATGTAAGGAGGTATCTCTCATGAACCTGTTCCTTAAAATGATTGTGACCTTTCTGATCTTAGGTGAACTCCTAAGAAAGCCAGCACCACTAAGTCAGAGGATGGGTAGCACGACCCACCCAGCTTAACAAAGTCCGTTAGTGTTTGGACGGGGCTCTTTTATCTCCTTCCAGTCATTCAGAAGGAACAAACCAGAGGCAGCATTTGGTGATTTGAGTCACCTTGAAGAACACAAGCTCTAATTGTTCTGCTTCTCAGAAGGCGCATGGCTGTTCCCACCATCACTCCTGGCAGTACAGCATCACAAGGGCGTCATTGCACTCTAAAGACACTGAAAGGAAACCATCTCCTACCTTGAAGTACTCGCTGTCCTCACAGACAAATGCAGAAAATAAATGACACAAAGGCAGGAACTTCCCTGAAAGCTCGATTTTTATCTAGGGAAAGAGACAGCAGTGGAGCTGGTCTTCCTATTTAATACCACTTCCTAATCTGAAGAATGGATTTGGTGTTTCTTCCTCCTTCCCAATCAACATCTCCTTCCTTACTTTTATACCTTTCTAGTCGCTTCATCCTCCACTTTCAGAGGAGGACTATGTTGGTTTGAACACTTCCCTGCTGCTTTCTCACAAACTTCTTTGTCGTGTCTTCGGGAAGAACAACGCTACAAGATTTTTCAAATGTGTCACTTGCTATTTGTTTTCAGGCATTCATTTTGCAGGCTAAGCCAGGATGCCTCAAAGCGTGCCTGCATTCGTCTCTAGGCAGCAGAGCCCTTAAGCACGTGCTTAATTTTAATCAGGCACTCAAATCCTGTTGGCATCAAGGGGACTTACATCAGTGCTTCACTCTAAGGAGGAACTTCAGGACTTTGCTGAATTGGGGCCTGAATTGTGATTGAAGACTTTGATGTGAGGAGTTTCGACTTATATTTTTGGTTGTTTTCATAATCTCATTTGCCTTCCTAAATACAGTAATACTTGCGTGCTTTTTTTTTAAACCCCAGGTAATCATACAACATCAAAGTTATCACCTCTAAGGACTGAATACAACTGAACAAACACCTCGCCAAAAGCAACACCAGAAGTACGAAATTAAGTTTGAGGTGTGCTACGGTACCGCAAACTCCCTCCAGGGAGGATCTGGCAGACCTGCAGCCAAAATTTTACCAGTGAAACTTTTGAGCGGAAAGCCAATGGGATTTGGACATCCAGGTCACCGAGTAGCATCTGGAATATTTCACCCCTTTTATTGATCTTTCCTTAAATCAGATGCACACGTAGCATTATAAACAAACAGATGCATGTGACTGCACATGTGCTTGGGAAGGAGGAGAGAAAGGGAGGGGCACTAAATTGCAGGCCAGGATGGCACCTAATATTAAAATTACTTTATTGTTTCCATTCCACTTGATTTTTTGGGCTAGCAATCAAGCCAGATGGATTTACACTAGCAGAAGACCTGGCCCTCACTTTTCTTCTGAATTGTCTCTACTGGCTGTACGTCAAAATATGTCTTGGGCATTTGACAGGGCAAGGAGCCAAGATTGCAGGTTCATGGATTTTTCTTTTTGTTTGTGGGGTTTGTTGTTGTTGTTTTGTATTTTAAGCTTCTTTTGGAAAGGTTTAGTGGTATTTATCTACTGCAAGCAAGTGGGCAGGGCTTACAAGAGAAGCTTCGTTCAGCAGGCTTTGGTGTCATGCAGGCATGCTGCCTTATTTGAGTACCTCTCTTTTGTGTAAGGGATTTGTTATTTGTTTGTTGTCAAGATGCCTCTGGGTATTAGCCCCTACTTCTTATAAAGAGCTTATTTTTCTATTATTTTTCATGCTGTTCCCCTCCAGCAGTTTCAGCCGCTGTAATACTTGAGGATGTTCCAAAAGGCAGAGGGATAACGCAGGGACACTGAAAAAATTTAATGTTGTGGCTTCAGATTCTCTTTCCTGAAGTCATTTTCCTTTGAAATGGCTTCTTTAGGGTAATCTCAAGGTAAGAGCATGAGGAAGAATAGGTAGATGGGGGGAAAAAAATGAATAATACAAGGCCCTATTTCTCATCTCAGTGGGCACTGGGTATGAGCTAGACAGGTTTGTCCTCTGAGCAGGTGAAGGAGCGAAGCACACGCGTGAAGCATGAGTTCCAACAGCACTAGGCATTTCCAAGCTGTCCAAAAGCCCAGCACTAAATTCAAGCTGTTCTGATTCACTGGTACACGAATACAGAAATAGCTAGTCTGGCACCTTTCAGCTTTCTTCAGGATTACAGTTCTGAAAGGACTATGTCTGGAAAAACATCAACAGCTTCCAACTTGCTAAGGCAGAAACATTTGACACAAGGCTTTTTAACACATTTGAAAAATAAACAAAATTTAAGTGGAACATGAATCTGGATCCAGTACAGCTTCCCAGTTTATACCTTGAACTGGTGGGGGCTGGCATCTCATTACCAATTTGAATGAAACCACACTCATCTCTCAACTGAGAATCAGACATAACCCCTTTATCACTGGCCGTAACTGAGTTTTAGGACATATCTCAGGAGTAAAAAAAATGCAATATCAGCAGGTTTACACAGGGCAGATAAATAAAAGCCTAATGGTAGTGATGGGTAATAACTTGCACAAAGGGGTAGTTGAGGTGCATGAAAAAAACCATTAGATTGCTTCACAAAAATCACAGACTAACACCATTCAAAAAAAAAAAAAAAAGAAAAAAAGAGAGTTCTCTTGAGATACTGCACTAAATCTAGTGATGAATGTGCTGATAACTCAATACTTAGTTTTGTGTCACCACTGTAAATCAGAGGTCATTTTTCAAAAGTCTGAATGTTATTCTTTCTTGGTCCATCTTCAGCTGAGGGTTCTCAGCTCTAATGGCAAGAGTAAAATTTATAGTCCAGAACTTCGAGTTGGTTCTCACGCTAGATGGAAGCTTGTCTCCAGAGGTTAGGCTAACATATTTCTTACTCTCACAGATGCTTGGAAGTTTTTAAGGAAGTGTGAGGCTGCCAAAAAGCAGAATGAGAAGAAATAGCCTAGGACATAGGGGAGAAACAGATAAGAATCAAATTTTTAAAATTTTAAGTTTTTAAGTCTTTGTTATAGAAATTCTTCATTCTGGAAAAACTGTCTTGTTCTTCGCTACCAGACCAATACTCTAGAGCCCTCAGATGTCCTTGTGATGTCTGGTATATAAATTTATCCATGGGCAAAAGTCGCTGAGCCCAATTCACTGCCACCAGCCCACCACGTGGCCCTAGCACAACAGAAAATCCACACGAGGGTTTTAGTGGTGCAAGACACAATCTAACACTTTTCCTTTTGATCCAGATATTTTAGGGCTTGTCAACACAAAGATAATTAAGACTGGTCAACTAAAAGATATCAAAGTGAATGTATGTAATCAAATAAAGACATTGGACTACTATGAAAGCTCTAATTCAGGCGTAAGTGGCTTTACACTGAAGATCTTGGTTTAGCAATCTAAGGCCACTTTGCTCACACATGCTAACTTCACACTTTGAATTGATTCATTCTTTCTGAATCAAATCAGCAAGACATTAATTTCTTTAACATCTTCACTGAAAGGATCTGTCAAATTCTGAAAACGCTTTGAAATTTGTCACAGACATGTAACTGAAAAGTGATTTAGTCTTTAGTGTTGACATGAGTAAATAGTTTACTACTACTTTTTTGAAACACTGAAGTGAAACGCTGTGAACAGTGAAAGGCATTTATGTCAGTTGGAGAAGCAATCTAAAACTGTAGTTGGTAAACACAGAGACAAAAGACAAGAAGGAAAACAACTTCACTAAGGACACTTGGAACAAGTGCATATAAAACTCTTCTGCACTTTGCCAACCTACTGCACCCCATCCGGGATTTGTTAAAAAACCCATAAAGTAAAAACTCCCACAACTCTGCAAACATGACCGTGACACTGATCATTGCTGCCTAGATGTCCTGAAAACGGCTCATGCACCTGACCAGACCAGCTAGGCTGGAATTGTTGTCCACAGCACCTGCTTACAAGATGTGTATAATGCGTTAATGAAAAATTAACCTGTAAACTAACACACCATTAGATTTCTGATTTAGATCTTGTCATTGAAACTCATGTCTTAGATCTATTTAGTAAGCTCATCACCTGGCTAGCTGTCTTCTCCCATTTGCACATGACAAGGGAGCATCAGACACTCATGATTACCAGCTCTGTTCACATATCTGAATTATTTAATTAGGTTTTTTCCCTTTGTGAAAAAAGAACAGTGCAGATCACATAGCACGTGCTGAGAAAACCCATCTAATGACTTTATGGGTATCTCACATTAAAAGATTCAGTGGACTGAGCCCCAGATTTACATTATATGCTAACACTGATGTTCTGAACAGCCTTTTCAAACTCACCCATAGCCTTCCTAACCCTCGCTAAACTGGCTGAGTTACGGTAACAAAGGCTGCCACTGTGTGGTCAGTTTTTTTAGTATTCGGGTAAACACAATATACTTTTCCTTTATTCCCTTGCTTCAAATGGGAAGCGGAAAAGTAAGCTGCTTCATCTTGTTCCAGGATGACCTGGATGCAAGAACAAATCAAGGCTTTACATATACAGTAGAACAAAATAAATACAGAATGCTTTGTGCCAAATACTGTCCTCGGATGTGTCTTTGCAACCCTGCTGCCATCAGTTGAAACTAAAGGGAAATGAGATGCATTTTGCTTCTGCCAGAGAGGAAAGGGAGCTGGGAGAATGCACCGACACATGCCAACAGATAGGGAAAGGCTCCTACCTCAGCTTCCTCTGGTTTCAAGCTTGAGACGTCAGCTGCATTGCATGGGCGTTATTGTGTAAGCGTTTGGGGCCTGACTACTAATGTTATGTAATTCTTTTCTGGTCATTCTTAACGGAACCTTTTGCTCAGCCTTTAACTGCCTTCATCCCGTGTACTGGCGCAGCTTCAGGTTGGCTTGCCTTGCGAGGACGTACAAGTCCACCCAGCAGAAACCTCCCCTTCCTGTCTATCCTACTACTGGGAGCAAAGCCCTCGTGACACAGCGTCAGCCAGTGCAGACAGTGAACACCGACAGCTACCGTTAGTTACTCTGATTTACATAAAGCTTTGTTATAGGGACTTCTGTCTTACATGACGCTTTACCTGCAACACCAATGTGTTTCCTCTGATACCAGCACATGTCATGCTACCTTTGAACAGACAAACCCTAATGATCTGCACACACAAGCAAAGATGTGATGGAAACACGGATACATGCGAATGAACAGAGAAGAGAGGAGGATTGGAAAAAAATTTTTTTTTTTTTTTTTTTTTTTTTTTGCTATATCGTAGTGATTATTGAAATGCACTTCTCAGTAAGTAGAGAAAATCCAAATTATGGAAAAAATTAACGCTTCAAATCTGTCCCATTTCAGAAGAAAAAACAAATACATATATTAAATTACACTGACAATGTTTTCTTCCTTCTCATCAAATTGATTTGCACAGTATTAAAAATCTAATTAAAATACGACCACTGAATTGTTTCTCACTGGACCTCTCAGTACTGTGGAAAAGAAAACTCTTCACCAGTCTAAAGGGAAAGGTGTGCTGTGACTCAGGCCTGGAGAGCAAGAGAATTTCTGTTGTAAGGAGAGGTTGTTGAGATGCCCGTTTCTGATGTTGAGTTACTGACACTGGGCTACCAAATACAATTCTGTTAGTTTAAACGTCAGGAGGGGAAGGGATGCAGCAAAAAGATGTCACACGACAAGTCTATCAAGAGCAGCTCCCCAAAGCTACTGCAAGGCACGTGCAACGTCAGCCAGGACGCTTACGATGATCCCAGTCAGGTAGGAGGGAAAAATCATCTGTAATCACCCCGCAGTGCTCAGTGTCCTTACGTTTCCCATTACACAGCAATTCCAGATTTTATGTTACATTCCGGTACCAGGGAGTTTAGCCATAAATAACAAGCCTTTGTGAAAATTCATTCTGCAAGAATAGCACTAATGGCCTGAGCCCTTGCCAGAAGAAGATAGTCTACCTGCACCGCTAGCGAAGACAGCAGCAGCTCCCACAGTTCACTATTTACAAGAATAATTTGCTTTTAGGATGCAGAAAAATATTGTCAGATACATTTAAAACAACACATTAGAAACAAAACAAAAGCTAGACAGTGTAAAATGGGTGAATGCTAAGAATTCAAGGAGGAAGGGGGAAGCCAAAACGTGGTATCAGCTCCAAATTTAAGCCTCAGTTGGGGAATCTGTGTGTGTACAACCAAGATGGGGAGCTTGTGGCCTAACACGTCTGGACACCTAGATCTGCCAACAAACCTTAGGAAATGGAAAGCCTCCTATGGACTTCAGTGGGCTCTCACTGCCGTGGGATGCTCCTGTGCGGTTGTGATACAGAACATCCCACTTGTTGGTCTCAGGTGGTGGCACCTGTGGCTCTGGGCAGCACTGGAAAGAATAAATCTGCATACTGGGTACAACAAAACCAGCAGTGCCTGACACCCACGAATGACTGCATGCCTTCGCTCGCAGAGCCCCAGCGGAGGCGGCCCACGGCACTTTCGGGGAGAAGCCCATTTGTTCAGCCTCAGTGTACCAGCACAGCAGGGACCGTCTCTGTCTTGGTGTGAGAGAGAGGAGTTGTCCCGGAGGGCTTTCTGCTCGGTGGAGTTGGAATCAGCAGGCACAATAGGAGGGCAGAACTGAGTCTCAAACAGCTACTGCACTGCACCTTTACGTCTGGCCTTAATCCAAATCAGCTTTCACAATGTGAATAATTGTGATTTTCTGCCCATGGAGGGGACAGCTAAAATTTGCCCCTCTGTGTTTCTTCAACTAATTTCTCTTCTGGTCCAAGTCCCCAAGGCCAACAGACATAGTGCAATAAACAAATGTTAATGTGGCTCATTCTTGCCAGTTAATTAATAGTTCTTCTCAGAAACCATTTAGTAAATTATTTGGATGATGAAGAGTGCTTTGAAAGGGTTTTGCAGTTACTAATAACACCATTCTGTCTTCCTGTTCCACAGCTGGTTTTATTAATAGAATCTTTTCATAGATGAGGGCTGATCTGCAAGAACATTCGTTAAAATAACATCCAGAAAAATATTACATGTAGGCTGTTCTGAATCCCTAACCTCTAAGAAGTACAGCTCTGTTTTAGGAAACCATCAGTATGCTGGCTAAAGGAGACGGACTGCTTTCAGGAACAGAGCTTGACATTCTTGTGTGAGAAGCTGCTGTGAGTTTTCTAACTTTCCATAAAGCACCGGAGTTTCTAACAAGGAAAAATTCACCTGCTCCATCTCTTATTGAACTTTATCAAGTCTAATGGGCTCTACTGATTCATTTTCACTTAATTGGCTCTAAGATGTTACCTCATTATTAGGTGAGCTGCAGGCATTCATACCATCTTGGAAAGGTAAATTGGCCCTAAAACCAGAGAATTACTCCTTTAATTAGGTTGGATTGATCAGAAAGGCTACAGAGATCATCTGCATTAACTACAAATCAGTACATGTACCCTGCCTAGAGTCAGGGAGTGACAAACGACCACGGAGGCCTTGTCTTGTAGCACCCACTAGTGTGAGACCAAGTTATGAGATGCTCCAGTAAGGCCATCCATCGAACAGGCCGCAGACTGCAATCGTGCTTCATTGAAATTTGTTATTGTAATGAACTGAACCTTCTCAAAGTAGCAGATGCCAGGAGGGAAGGATGTTATATGGATTTCCAATACCAGCCAAACAGCCTCAAGCTTGGAGCCAAAATTCTGTCACTCTGCTGTGCCGTGGAGTGTCTTGTTTATGGACTTTCATTACTTAGCCGGCTTTGTAAACCACTCATTCCAGAGCTCCCAGTGGTATAAGCAACTTATCATCACTTGCCATCAGCTGTTGTATATTATGTACATTAGTAAGGTTCCCCGTGGAAACATAGCATAATAGAAGCAGTTTGTTTTATTTTCCCCAGTAAGAAAAAAAAAAAATAAAATCAAGATTTCTGCAGAAATAAGCTTCTGAATATATAAAAATTAATAACAAGGCACTAAATGTTTCCGTGCCAAATGACAGAGTAGGGCAATGAAAAGCTATTCAATATGTTGGTGCCTGGCTAACTTGATACACATTCTGGAAGGGGGTTTAAAAATTGCCTAAGTGTTCTTGTAAGTGTCCTATTTTCAATGACATCTGCTTCAAAGTTGCTCAGGTGATCTTGAGGATTCTCCCTTTTCAACGCCCAACCTATGCCATCAGACAGCTGTTAATAAGAGCTGAAACACGCGTAGTGGGGTCCACAGAAGACCCTGCCATTTGGACAGTGCCAAAATGTATTTTTAAAAGTTTCCTGTTGCTTTATTCATTTTGAGTTCCATTGAAAAACAGTCCTTAGTTAGAATACAGATACCCCTGCTTGCAAAAGCTCATAAACCAATCTTGGTTGTATGAAAAACATCTGTAGTCTGGATTCTGTTAAGGCTATAAATCTGCATTATGCTCCTCCGCACACCAGTATTTATCTTTGTTGTTTAGTGCACCTCTGCACACTGGAGAATTCATTAGGAAAATGACACAGTCCTGCAGTGTGGCTATAAATTAGTGTTCTGCCTGAAGAACTGCTATTGATTTTGCATGGCACTCCTGGATTTTCATGTTTGCCAGTTAGCTTAACCATAATACTATAATGTACATCAAAGAATATCCTCAAGAGTTGAGTTTGCAGCCCAGCTAAGGCTGCATTTTGGCGGTATGTTAAGCCTTCACAGAATGTCAGTGAGAAAAAAAGCCCCCAAACCAATTGATTAAGCATCTTAGATTTAGCCAAGCATTAAAAAAAAAAAAAAAAAAAAAAGAAAGAAAAAAATGGTAAATTTTGTAGCTTCCTGTCTTTAACATTTAAGTAGAGCAACAGTGAGGAGCAAACTCTTTAGCTGATATGCTAAAGTCGTTCTTGTTTGTCCAGCAATTTGAAGGACGACCTTGGCATGCTACACCCAACCAGCCCACAACCTCAGCGAATGCTCCTTGCAAAACAGGTCAAGCAAAATGGGGTAAATGAGCTTATGTTATTAGGGAGCAGAATAATAGATTAAAGGACAGAGCCAAGGCTTAGGTGAACACGTTCCAGCACAACCACACCATTCAGACTAGCTTATCCACTTCCATAACACAGCTTGAAAATGGAGATTCCAAGAAGAGCAGAAGCAAACACGAAGTCCCTGGCTTGGGCAGAATGAGAAAATGCAGAACTCCAGCAGGACACCAGTGACACCCTGGTAAAGGCAATGGGGGAAGAACGTTCCTTGTGGGAAGCGCCTGCAGGACCCGATATGAGGGATGTGAGTCAGAGGGAAACTGGAAAAATGTTACAGCAGGAGATGGAAGGCGGGAAAATACAAGGGGGACCTGCTACTTGCAAACCTTGGTGCATGATGTCTATGAGCTGCAGATGCCTTGGCGTTTACAACCACGAAAGGGACACCCCGTCTTTCGTCACTCAGCTATAAAATCTTAAAACTGAGTGGGCTTTAACTAGCCAGCAATCAATTATTGCAGGAGAGCCAATTGATCACATATCATGATTAGCCAGATAATTTGCTTCATATTTCCATTAACGAGCCCAATGGGCATGATTAATAGCCGCAGGGGGTAGAATTTCAGCATGGCTAGTGGGGAACTTGCTTTGTAATATTGTGAATCCCATTACCGTTAATGGAAGTTTAACAGCCAAATCCCCTGTGGATCACTTAGAAAAAATTACCCCTTAAGGTTAAAGGGGACTTCATTAATAGTATTCGAGGATGCTCTGATTTAAAAGTACTGTAAGCCTCCAGTGTCATGTAGAAATATGCATCCTACTGGTTTTTGCATATCTCTCGTTATTATATCTATTACATTACCCTTCTCAAATGGAATTTCAAAACACAGCTCAGCCTATTGAAATGTAAGGCACATTAAGGGTAAATTTTCTAGAAGTTATTCAAGGAGATTTATCTGCTAAATTCCTATTAATATTAATGGGAGTTGCCCAGCTACATTGCTAGACACTACTCTGAAAATGATCCCCGACAGCACTTTATCAGGCTCCTTGATTCCTGATGCCCACATATAGCAGAATGTACACTACATATAAGTCTAAAATTTGGGCTGGAAATCTAGATACCACATTGTCACAGTTAATGACATCTAACGCTTCATCTTGTACTAGTCTGAGATGTAGACAGAGTCTTATAAATGACTTTCTGGAGTGTTTGGCATCAAATGCCAATACATGGATGTCACTCGAACCTAGCTAAAGGATATGTAGAAAAATATTAAGTTGTCACTCTAGAGTGCCCTACTGACTGTCAATCACTAACAAACACTGGTGACAGAGTGCTTCTACTGTTGGGCAGCCAAGTTGACAGAGAGTTAAATTCCCCCTGAAGTGCAAGGCTTATGTTCTCTGGAAACCAAGGTCCATGAGATGGACACCCAAAAGAGTTACCTTTTAAATACCCATGAAACAAAAGGATAGCTGCAAATATTAGACAGTGTGTCCCAGACTGATGATACCAATAATTTAGAATAGATTTGGCTATTTTCCAATTTACAAGTAATTCACAAATGAAGCAGCATTTTCACAAATTCTTGCATTGCTGATAATTAAGTTTCTGGCTATTTATTGTTCACACGTGACTGTGACTAATTATTAAACAGTTTCATATTGGCCGCAGTCACACAGACCTGCATCTACTCCTTGATCAACTGGACAAAACTCTTCACACAGGGAAAAGAACTATTGAACGTCAGCAGTATCAGTGTGTGCATGGACTCACTTAACCGCAAACGTCCCCATTCAGTGAAAACACAGCTTTGCACGCGGGCAATCAGCCTGTGCACATCTGTTTGTTAAGCCGTTCAAACCCCATTACATTGAACACCCACAGGAACTGGTCCCTAAGACACTCTTCTGTAACGTTTTACTGATGCAAATCAATACAAACTCGTAAGTGATTGCTTAAAAAAAAAAAAAGATACTTTGATGTTTCAGTTCAAAGTTAGAGAAAAGACTGACTGGATCAAAAAACATAAGTTGGCACAGTCAGTGTCAGCCACAGCTTGATGCCACCACAGCCAAGTTGTTGCAAAAAAACCTGACTAGTTTGGGAATACTCATGCACATAAGCTGAATCATCCACATTAATCAACCAAATCAAACTGTCTATAATATCAAGCAGTTATTAGCATTAAGACCATCCCTAAACAATTTAGCTGCAATGGATATGAAGGGGGACCCATCTAGCCCATCTCTGACAATATCCAGGATTTATGGATACATATAAGGGCACTGTAAGAATTTTAAATTTTGTTTTCTGTTCCACTTCTACACCCTACAATTGTTTTTATGCTAAACCTTTGTCCACATTAGGCAACCTGATCCTTGTGTAGTGTGGTGCCTCGAGGTCTATTTTCCTCAGGCTGGTGAAAGGCAACGTTGGAGTCTCATTAGCATGAGATAATTTCTAGCTACTTTGTCCAACTACCTAGGGGGATGAATGCATGAAAAGAAAGAAGGCAGCACTGAAAACAAGTGACCAGAGAAAAAGAGACCAAAGAAGTAGAAGAGTTAATCAGGCAAGAGATAACAGAGTAGGAAACAGCAGACAAACCTCAGAACAGGAGTAGCTCTTGAGACCTTGAGGATTTCAGAGACTCCTGCGTACACATCCAAGTCTGGCCCTCCTTTGACCCATTAATCTGCTTCTATTTGCGTTCACCTCTGGGTTCAATTCCTGAGGTCGCTGTTGCCACCTTCAAATTTTTCTTTCAAACACATAGCATCTCTAGAGGTCTTTACTCCATCATCTTTCTACAGTCAGAGATGAAGTCAAAAGACAGCTCTATGATCAACAAAGGCTAATTTCCTACAAAACATAAGCCTCTTCTACTTTTCCGCTGAATTACTTTCTCTTCAAACGAAAATGTTTCCTTTACAGTATCATTTCATGTCACAGAGGGGACCCCTGGTTAATTGTTCTTGCTATTAAAAAGGCACCTTTTTTTTTTTTCTACCATGAGTAATAGCTTTTTTTCCTTCTCATCTGGTCTAGGCACTCGTCTTAAGCAACAAACTCCTCGAGCCTCTAATGCTTCCCTTACTTTGAACATCCATTGTGGAAGACGTTTATGAGCTTTCCTGGGAGTTGCTTAGGTACTTAAGAGGTCTGGTGTCCACAGCAGCACTGAGCTCGTAAGTCACTGGCGCAGCTAGATGAGAGCGTGGCACGTTAAGGCCTGGTGGAGCTGAGCCAGGAAAGATGGAGGGATAGGAGAGTGATGAAAAAGAATAAGACATATTGGCAAGAGCAGAAAACAGAAGGTGGAGAAAAGGTCTAAAGACTCGCCAGAAAGAAAGGAATTATGAGTGGAAGAAAAGCTGAACCAAGGCGGGAAAATTATCTGAATTTTCAACCTCCCCCCTGCGCCGCTCAAGATGATTCAGCCCTGTCAATTTGTCTCACGCACCTGAATAGCAGCTCATCTCCACTATCCCCATGAAACACTTCCTCCGCTGCCAGCTCCGCGCACAGAATGCAAACGGAAACGTCCAAACCTCCAAGACTCCCTAGAGAGGATGCAAGGAGTGCCGCTCGCATACCCCACCTGCCTTCCAGGGTTGAACACTGAGCAAAGTCAAACACGTACCTCCCTCTGCATCTTGTTTTCATGGTTCTCACCCTGGGGCCTGACATACAACCAGTGTGGTTACATTTACACCTTCCTTACTCCTGGTTTGGTTCTGTATGTCAGAACAGAGTAAGGCAGAACTGACAGTGGATCTGTTCTTTACCCCAGAGACCGCTGTGAAAGCATCTAGAGATAAATAAGGATGTGGTTAACAGTCAGCCCTTCACATCTAGACTCTTCACGCCCTTCATTACTTGCGTTGGGCAGAAGATACCAGCACCAATGGCAAAAAAAAAGGATATAAATAGTCTTTATTGAAGACCTAATGGGTCTGTGTTAATGGGGAAATATTGCATGAAGTCTTCACAGTGACAGAAGCAGAAACAGTGCAGAAATTAAGGCATGAACGGGAGAGGATTAGGATGTCAGATCTTTATTAATGTGGTAACAAGTGCAAAACAGCACTAGATTTACCAGAGTTGTTTTGAAAACAAATGCCATTCAGGTCTACCATAAATTAAAATCGGCGGCTGCTGTGCCTCTGCACTTAGAGCAGAAATCCCCCTCACCCTTGCCCCACACACCGGGAAGGCATAAACATCTTTCAGACTGGGTTGGGTACTCCATTTTGCTGTATATCACAATTTAGGGAGGTCAATATGCAGCAGGCTGGAAGATTTATCGTGCAATCTCTAGCAGGCTCATGGATCCCAGTTTGTTATTTAAGGTTTTTCTGGTTTGCTAAATCACAGCACTTTCTTCGTATCTAAGAGGCTGTGGACATTCAGCTAATGCCACTGAAGGAGAGTTTTTCCCTGTCTTGACTTACCAAAAGGCTAAGGAAAAGATTACGGGATCTTTAAACTACCTTTTGAGATGCAATTCACTCAGGCCACCATATCATCACTCATCTTTTCTCTTGCTGTCACATTCGCCTCAGTTTCTTACTATATCTGTGTCTTGACTCATTGCTAAATTTTAAACTTCAAATGCTAGATTGCATTATCCTTTTCTATCTGCTTTCCATGCTAAAAAAAAAAAAAAAGATCAGTGCCCCACAAGGTATGTGGAATGAAAAAGTTTTGTGTGAAGGTCTAAGAAACATCTTAATAAATGCTAGAATTTGCTATTTTTTCATGTAGAAACAGCCTTTGACATTTGACATGACAGGAAATGTTGCTGCAGTAGGATGGACAACAGGCTGTGCTTAATTAAAACGGGCAGAGGGAACAGAAAGAGAGAAAGTAACTTATACCACCTTCGCACATCACTATATCATCCTGAAGAGCTACTGAATACGGACTAATGAGGAACAAGAAAAATGAACCACATTTCCCTTAGCAATTATTTTTGCTGTGCTTCCTGCTGAAGACAACCACGAGTAACCCGTGTAAATGAAAGCGCACACAACGCGGAGAGCTGCTGCTGAGCAGGGGATGCCACAAACCTGGGTCCAAACTCTGCTTCCTAAAACTCCCTTCCTGCTTCTGCTGGAACCCAGAGGACAATACTCCCGCGTGTCCCTGGAAGCAAGACGCATTGACCCTCAAGTTAAAAATGTCCTAGGAAGGAGCTGGGAAGGAGGAGACAGAAGAACGCCTATGTTGCTTGCATGGCAAGGTAGGGAAGTTAATGGACTGATTTAGTTTACACTAGGTCCCAACATTTTGGGTGCTCGGTGCCAAACACTCAGGGCTTGGCTCCATGATCCATTATCCATACCTCCTTCCCCTCCAGGGACACGTCAGGTTCACTTGAAGCAGCTCATACAGCCACAGGTGGTTTCAAAACTGACTGTACCAAGACCTGTCCTCTTCTTTCAGGAGGTGCCTGTCAAAGTTTTGGTTCAACATGTCCCATTCTCCACCCTCTCCCCTCAAAGTTATTAATTACAGTGCCCCGGACGTCATTACGTTGCCTTCTGGCCCTTTGCGAAATGCCCACGTTTCAGTTACTCTCAGTCCACAGCTGCCCGTGTTAATCGCTACCTCCAAGGGCTTGTTTGCCTTATCTCACTCACTCCTCCTGTGGTTTCTCATCTCGAGCTATTTTTGAAGATCTCTATCAGCCATTTTCTTTCTTTTTTATAGGTTAAGCCTGACTATGCTTTTCCCCCACTCTTAATTCATGTGTCACAGACATCAAGGGAGGCGACACAAGGGAAAGCTGCATACGCAGTGAACTGAATAACCAGCTAACAAAATTTCTAAGGCGATGGAGGCAGTTCAAATAATATTGAACTATTAGTTCAATACACAAGAGTTTACTACAGCTGGCTGAGAAAATAAATGCATTATTGGCAAGTTGCTGGACACACCAAACCCCAAAGACAGAACTCCAGGCACCAGGTAAGATTTCAGTCTGACAAAGAAAGATGTTCAAGATCCGCAGCCTATCCGAAAGGGATGACTTTGGAGGTGGGTGCTACAGCCAGCTCTTCACACAGCAGATCTTAAAGAAACCGCACATCTTTGCAAACAAACATGGATTCATGCTAAAACTTAGGGCAGTGATTCCTTCAGCAAGTAGCTGAATATAAAAAAAACTGATTTGCTTTCTGAATTTCCATTCCCACATCTTGTTTTTTGGGGGTGTTGTCCCTACTTAAGGGCATTTTGCCTTGGGAATTTGGAATCTAATTTTAAATAAAATTTCAAGACATGCTAGATGATAACCAATTTCTAATTGATAGGTCAAACTAGATCTTTAAGAATGAACAGCTGACAGATTTTGCATGTGTCTATTAGAGAGATGACACTTGACCACATAAAATATATTTAATAGCTGATACAATTAGATCTAGGTCTTTAGAGGAATTAGTTACTGAAGGTGATACTTTAATAAAAATCCATAGAGGATCATCACGTACCTAACAGACATGCATGAACTGCTAATGTCTGTGTTGTATGGGAAGACAATGTTTCAGTGATCAAGTTTCTGTGCAAGGTAGATAATACGTGAGCTGAGAGAGAAATTCGGTTGTCTTTGCTGGTCTGGTTCTTCATTTGATGGAGGTAATGCTTTTTCAGACTTTTCAGACTGGTGTGCCTTTCTTGAAGTAATAAATTCTGATCTCTTTATATTTACTATAAAGGAGTAAAAAAAAATGCATCAGCAACGAGGATAAGGATATATTATTTTTGCAGATGCTTTAAAGAATTCGTCACAGTCCTAAGAGGGTGAGTTATTTGCTTTGGATTGTAGCAAAGTTTGCTAAAAGTCCCAGCCTCCTCCCAAGTGCCACAGAACAACAATTGGCAAAATGTTTTAGAAGGCAAAAATTAAATGTACGTGAAATTTAAATTTACTGAGAAAGTGGCATTTTGGTTGGACAGGTGGATTACTGGGGAGGGAGCAGAGCACTGTAATAAATGCAAATCACACAGCTGTAATTTATCATGTGAATCCATTCTCACAATTGTACGGCACAAAAAGTCCCCGAGGGTTATTTTTTTGGCTTACTCTGAAGCGATAAAGGTTTACCATTTGAGAATTAATGTTTACAAGATCTGAAAACAATGGACATTGTGAGCAGAAATACTGAGAAGCATTTTTGTAGGCATGCAAAAAATATCCTTAATAATCTGTGCAGCCTTTTAGACTGAAGATGCTTTGACTCTTACAAGCAAATCCCTCCTCATTTCATGTGTTCAAACAGCCCCAATTCTAGAAATCCTAACGCTTTTCTCTTATCTATTTACTTTAACAGCTTCTTTGCCTGATTCCTAAGTCTAGCACAATACTTCCCTGGCCCTCAGAATATAATCTTCATCTTCTTCCCAACCGCTTTGTCAACATTTTTTTTTCTATAATACCAGTAAATCAGAAAAACACACATTTTGAGGCTTGGAGCCACCTGCCTGCATTGGCTAGTTTTTCAAGAGTTTCTATACCGTTCTCAAAATCCTTCTTATTAGGCAATTTGCTTCTTACAACTCAGCACTGTAGCTGACCCTTCTTTCTGTCAACACACCCCATTTTACCTTCTTTTTCTCGTCGCTGTTCTTGGCACCCCGACCACACACACGGTGCGTGATGGATACCTTTCATCTAGAGAAGCTCTTGCAATAGGAAAGGCCCTTTCTCTTTCCCAGCCTTCTCTCTTTCAACCTCTGTCTACATTACCCTATTTCTACATAAAGGAATTCCTATACAAGTAAAAAACCTTTTCTGTAACCCCTTCCATCATATTCTACCACTACACATATATTGAGGGTGTATCAGTTCATCACAGCACACAAACAGTTTGGCATATACACAACAGATTTATAGTAGTCCCTTTTAAATTATACATATGCTATTGATTATGTATATTAATGGAACAATTTATGTGATGATCATATATTTGTAGTTAAGACAATTGGAGCTATGCAAAGTGTTCACAATGAAAATTTAAAAACCACCCAATTTAAAGACTCTGTGCGGCTTTCATTTTACAAAAATAATCGAAGCCAAAACAAAGTTTCTCACTTTAATCCTTTTGCTACAAAATACACCACTTCCATTATTTCTGCTTTTGGAGAAAAAAAAATGCTTCTATATTTGAAATTGTGCATTTTTGATTAACCGTACTATGAAGTTTAGTGTTTCAGCATAAATCCACCTGTTTCACAGAAGCCCTGAGAGAAGGAATGGCCCAAAACAAGCACTGGTCCATGACCTCTACGTACAGCTAAATATGTATACACAGACTTACATACACAAACAGGCAGATGAGTTACCAAGATGGGGAGACAGAATGTGTGTACGCTGCTGCAGAAAGAGGGCATGCTTAATTAAGGGAATAACAGTACATAGAAAAGAACAAGTCTACATGTTTGTGACAAAACGTCTGGCTTTCTGATATGTCTTATATTGGAGAGCATTGTAATATTTGGTTCTAGATCTAAGAAAACTGGAAGTTCTTAGATAGAGAGACATAAATAAAGCAGTATCAGAAAAAAACACCCTATCCTCAAATTCTTTTCACATGCTCATTTAGCAATCAACAAAAAATAACAATTCCTTATTTAAAAAAACCAAAAAAAGCAGGGATTGATATTGCTAATATTTAAACCACACATAGAAGGGAAACAAAGAACCTCAGTTATGTTACACAGGACATCATGGAGAAGAAAGCATGTACTATAAATCATGCGAGTTTCTCTGAATATCTGCGTTGGTTTCCAAGTAAAAAGTCCCCGCATAGCAAAGATCTGACATGCAAACTAACCACGGCTTGCCAGCGTTCAGTATAGTGTTACAGCATCCGAAGAGCTACTTCCAATGCCCTCTACTTTTATTTAATTTTAGTTAAAGATCTGTTTGCCTGTGTCCACTCTGGGGAACCAGAGGACTGAGACCAGGCCATGTGAAAGCCACCCTGGCTGGGGAGGGCAGGTGGTGGAAGAGGCAGCTGAAGCGCTCTCGCTTCATAACGCACAGTAACCCAAACTCCTTCTGACAAAGGAAATCAATACTTCAGTAGGAGACGTGCCCCAGCTTGGCACAGAAACTCAAATGAACAAAAGGCCTCTGTCTGCCTGAAGATCGCCCCCGGAGCACTATATCAAAACTCACCTCATTTAATACAAGCATCCGCAGAGGGTATTTTCCCCTCCACGCCTCCCACGTCCTTCTTTAACATTTACTGTTTGAGACCAGTAGTCTATACAATTTATCGCACCTGTCAAGGCTAATTTATTCATGCGATCTGGCAGTAATCAAAAAGACTGAGATCGATGTGCCAGCAAACCCTGACATTTATTCATATTTTAAAGTCCCGTTTGACCTTGAACTGCAGCTAACTGGAGCTGAACTTGTCAGCAGCTCTCTGAGGCTCACTGGGTCTGGCAGATCAGTGCCCCTGGGCTAAAGGCACAACGTCAGGGCAACAAACGCTCAGACCATGAGCACGAAAGGCAGAACCACAGACAGAGGGGTAGGGAAAATGGCACCATGAACAATGCAGCGGTCACAGACCCACCAGTCGATCCAGCACACGCACCGGTGCAGCTTGTATCTGCACGTTCCCGCAGTACAACTGTTCAGGAGTCAATGAATTTCTCGCTGAGGGGTAAAAAGGAGGGAAGAAGAAATATGACATGTATGTCTGCGCACAGCAGGACAAGCAGGACACCCTACGTCGTCCTCAGCAGACTGCTGCCAGACTGGCCCCACGTGGGCCACGCATGGCGAGTCAAGGGGAGGCAAAGGAAGAGACAGAAAATACCACCACCTTCCCTCCCTGGGGGGAACGGAGACAGCAGCTGGTGATCCAGCCACAAAGGGCAACGCAGAAGGTATAGCAGGAACTCTGCAACCCACTAGGTACCTGCCAGTGCAACGTGGCAAGATCAACTAGAAACAGGAACAGAAAAAACAGATCTCAAGAGAATTGCTCTGAATGTGCTCTCACACTCCTACTCAGGAAAAGGCTTTAGAATTTGCTTATTCCTCTTAAAGTCCATCGCTCTTGTCCTCTCCTCGCTCAATCATGCCCTAAAGGAACATAAGCATTTTAAGAACAGTTCCTCTAACGCATGCATGGGCTGTAACCTCCAGTAATCACTTCAGGCTTTGCATTCAGAACAATTAGTAGGGAAATACAATAAAGTCTATTTAAAATAGTTTCAACTTGGGCTCTGCCATCAAATGGCGCTCAAATGTCCCGTGAGGACATTTTTAGAGCCTTCTGCCTCAGTTTCCACTTGGTTAAATGGAGGCATACTTATTTGTCTGCTCCCCGGGAATGTGCTAGGAATTATGGGCGTGACGCGCTTTGAAGTTATTGAATTGTTTGTTTTTCTGCTGATAAGACGACATTTATGTAAATGACATGTTATTAGAGACACAGAGGAAATCTAAGTGGCATTTAAGTAGAAATATGCAACTACAGTTTTACTGAAACATGCAAATAGATTATTTTATTACAGTCAAAACACTTGAATATGTAATACGGATTTGTACCTAACACAGATTTTGCAGATGTATTTTGATGCTTCTCTGTGTTCTCCTTGGCTGCATTTCTCACGCTATAAATTCCGTATGTCATATTAAATATGATTTTTCAGTGAGATCTGCCTTTTCTAAGCCTAGAATACAAATAGAAATGACAGATATGCCATTTTGTGTTTGTTTTTCCTTTCTTTTGAATAGCTAACACCTTCCCATGATGTTGGAAGAAAGTTACCAATGGAAAGCAATTGGTGTTTTGGCCAATGCATTTGTGCACGTTATATATATGTCTAACATTGCCATGCAATCTAATCGGACGTTCATGGAAGAGAAACAATGACATATGAGGATGCAAAGGTAATTTGTCTGTATGAATCTAGACTAGCTGCAGTATGCAAGCAGCAAAACTACGTATGGAGCTATGTAAGTTACAATAAATGTGCTAATAAAGCATCTCAGCCAACCTGTTTCCCTATTTTTCCTATGTAGGAAACAAAATTTGAGAAAGAGAATCTTGGAACTTTTTAAGGAAGACTTTAAATATTTTATTGGAATTTTTTTTCATTTCCTTCCTTCCATACTGAAATGACGTAATTTATTTGTGCAGGAACAAAGCAGGAATTCAGCTCCACAATAATAATGGAAAAATGTATGGAAAAAATGTGGCAAATGGTTGTCATCAAGTTCCCAAATCCTGGCAGCCAATATGATCTAAAGGTACATTACTGCACACATCGTGTCCCAAAATTCTGTCATGAAACATGCCCTCAAAGCTTTTAAATGACACCGAATTGAAGGAAATGATGTACCTCTGCAGGATGAGCAAATTTGGTTTGGTTTTGTTTGGTTTTTGTTTGTTTGTTTGGACAATTGATGACTGGTGTCCTTCTACGACACGACTGCAAGCAAATGTTCGCTGCCACCAGTACCAAAAAGGAAGAGATCATAAAGCTGAGGCAAGCTTGGGAAAATATTTTAGGGTTTACTTGCAGGAGGGAGATTAGGTGGCAACAGATGAACTTCTCATCTGCTTCTTGTTTTGACTCCGTGCCAAGGGCTGCCATCGTGCCCACAGACACTCACACCTGTGTATTTTCTGTCTGTGCCCAGCTGAACAGTGATCTGTTTCCCTGCTCTGTGCCCTGTTCCAGCCCCTCCACGCCGCATCTGATTCCTCTGTGAGCTCTTTGGGGGAGAACCTGTCTCTCCCTGCCACCTTCCCGCAAGGTGCCTGGCCGGCAGTGCCTTTCTGAAACGTTAACTGCAAAACAAATAGTAAGAGCTCATCTGCGCTCCTGTCAGAGGGCATTTTCTGCCGCTCTAGAGATGACAACTTTACCATTCCCTGCACTGTTTTCCCCACTATACGGTGAATATTATCATTGCCATTTGCAGATGGGCAGACTGAAGGGGAAGGGTAGGAACCAGACTCCTCAAGATCATGCAAGCTGGCAAGTTCCCCAGTCAAGTTCTCGACCTGCTGTACTACACAGCCGCCCTGCCCGGGGGCTCCTTTGTGGTGAATATTCCCATTGCACTACGCAGGCCATTAAAAACAAATTTATAGAAGACTCGCATTAAAAATTTCTCATTGGTGGCTAATCTTCTGCTGCCTTCAACAGAAAATAGTTTGTCTCTCATGCACAGTGTTAAGGTGCTTTTTTTCCTATGTATTACACACAACGCAGATAATGATATAATTTTTTGGCACCAAGGAGCGAACCTTTATTCAACAACACAGGTACATGCATTATTCCTTCCCTGCTCCTGCTCCTCAGCTCGGAGGTATCTGTCACACAGGTCAGCTCAACATGCTTTGCTCTATTCAGGCAACACTATTACAAGGATAATTATTAGTCAGTTAGACATTTCTTTAACAGACTGCAAAAAAATACAGTAAAAAATGTCATATTACCTCCCAAAGTTTTCCAGGCAGAATTAAAACACCGCCAAACAAACCTAAACCCCACAACACTTCTGCCCTCCAAACCCACAACTCGTCAAAGATCAGCTCTGTTTGCCCCACGGTTCTGTGACAAGAACGCTTCCGCTCACCAGGGGTGAGGATTTATAGGCCTCTGTTTAACATCATAAATAACGGTGACTCGAATTTTCCTACAAGGGTAACACCTCAGCGACAGATGACAAGTTATACATTTCAACGCCTACAACCCCATCTCCAGACCCTGCGCTGAAGACCGGAGGTTCCTATAAATCTGACAGCCCACCTCCAAGGCTGAAGTGCATTTTCCCAAGTGAGACGGTTTGCCTGGAGGATGGTACCTGGGGAAACCCTCCCAGCAATACAGCCACGCGCAGGAGCCCTGGCCCCAGCCAAGGAGAGCAGTCTGGGCTGTGGGGCGCACGCTCCCTGGCTGCTGCCCCAGGACTTACCCAGGCTGCTGGGCTGGGTCGGGGACCTCCACGCAAGACACTGGCCCAAACCAAGGCTTTGCTCCAACTGCAGAAGCTGAGGTTCCAAGGACTTCTGCCATCCTAAGAGCTCTCTGTGCTTCCTAGAGGGTCAGATTAAACCTCTCATCCCCAGAAAAACAAGAACCACCTGGGGAGCTATTCAAAAGGTCAATTAGAAAATGGACATCTCCCTGCTCTGGGAACAGCTGGTATCCTGAAACACTTCTGTATTTCATTTTTCGAGTGGAAAGAAGACGTTTTCCACAGCACTGTTATATATTTTTTTAGGACTTCTGAAAGAGATTCAAAACGGTTCCAAAAAACTCAAAGAAATCTTTTGCCAGGTGTACTGGGCACCCAGCTAAGGACTGACAGTTGGGCACCTCTGGGTACACAACAGCCCAAGCCAGGCTTTCAGTACTCAGCATCAAAATTTAGAGTTCAGAACATTTGGAGTTTTGGATGAGTTGCTATTTTGCAATAGAAAATATGTTGTACCAGAAAGTTTCTGACCAGCTGTAGCTCATCTCTAGGCTTTTGGTTCAGTCTCCTCATTAGGCAAGTGAAAGCCATTTCAATCTCAACACAATTAGCACGCTCAACTTCTCTGCATTTTTCCTCTCTCTCATTCACTTCACACTTGCCACTGCAGAGGAACCTGTGTTAGATTTAGATTAAACCTGCAAGAAAGTGGCTGAGAAGAAAGCAGCAAAGACTAAGGAAGCATTTTCTTTCCTCAGTTCTTTCGCTGTTGATCTTTTTCTGAAATTTCCAGCCTTGTGCTTTTATAATGTCCTAGTACATGAAAGAGTTTGTAACATAAAACGTTACACTCGATGGAGCATGATGTGATATTGAAGCCAAATGGCCAGATGCTCTTTTCTGAGCTATTTCCAATGCTCCCACTTTAGAGAGTGTTTTTAACGGTATTCACAAGCTCTAGTCCTGTCGTTTGCTGGCAATTTCATGCTAGAGCACCATTGCACTATGTTCTGATGAAAACATTGTTTTCCATTCAAGGTTACAGTTATCTTCAATTTAATAAAAAAAAAAGACAAAAAAAAGAAAAAAAAAGCACACTGTGGTTCAAAGAATTTGCAGACAGGTGGGGAGTTGGATTCTCTCCCTAGAAATAAGATTGTGCATCCCATATAGACTACAATTGAGATTAAATAAATGATCTGGTAGGAGAAAAACCCAATTACTCTAACTTAGTCGGAACAGGCCAAGAGCCAGCTTGTAGCTGTTTGGCTTTGCTTGACACTGTTTGCACATGCCTCCCTTTCTGGTGCGGGAAGACCCGTTACATGGGAAACCCTCTGGTGTGAAACGTGGTTGATGTCAGACATTTGAAACCTGGCACCAGGCGCTGGTCGTCATGCTGGAATTCAGCCTGTCCTCTTCATCTGCTTTTTCATGGTTTTCTTGTCTGCTGACCGCGCTGCACCTCTCCGGTTCACTGCACGGAGGCACGAGCACCAGTCACTGGGAGGATACAACCACAGAGCCAGGACCAGAGTGACCAGGGCTGCTAACAGCTTGCTCCAAGCTGTCAGTACAGTTATCGCCCCACGTAGCCCGGTGGGACTGGCAGTTGCACACTGGCAACGGGGGCAGCGGAGATTCAGGGTGACTTCGGACACCCCAGGGTTCAGCAGCCTGGGATTTAATGCCTGCATGAGCGTCTTCACTTACAACTAAGTCTGTCGCGTTTTCCAGACAGAATGCATTATTGCTTTATACAAATGCCAAGCCTAATCTCATCCTGTTTGAATCAATGAAACTCCGCTGGAATTAAAAGATGCTGAACATTTAGACGGGTAGAGGACCTGGCTCATCATACATATATGCTCATCGCCACAGAACAGACTATTCCAATCCCTATTTTGAAGAGGGAAAGAAGTTGCAAATTAATGTAATCCAGGCACCATGAATGCAATCCTTTCATGATTTCTTAATGCTTGACTTTACAAGCTTAACGTTCTTTTACATTAGGAAATGCCTATAAAAATGCTACGTTAAACTGGAGACGGAAAAGAGGACACCTTTACTTACGTGGCTTATCTGGAGGGTGAGACCTAGGAAATTTATCACAGAGATCTTTGCAACCTATGCAACGGGGCAACTTCCAAGAACAGTAGATTACATCACTTATTAGGATTTTGCTTAGGCAGTGCAGAGTTCAGTGGAGAACTGGTCAGAAACATTTTAATAGCATTTAACTTCATGCTGAAAATGCTGATTTATTGCACTCCACTGTGAATAGGCATGTCTAAGGACAGAGTGCACTACATTTTCAGATGCCAGCAATTGTGAATTTTTGTTAACATCATTTAAGTGATTAAATGTCTTCAAACTGAAAGGCTTTCTTTTAAAACTTTTCATTTGAAACTGAATTAATTTATACCAAAAATTACAGCTTGGGAAAGGTCAAAATAAAAATGAAGTATGTTTGGATTTACCAAAAAAGACATTTTGATTAACCTGTATTTTTGTACAATTTTCATTTGTATTTTACCACAGCATGTGGGAAAAAAACCTGTAATTTTGAGAAACTCTCCAGAATGGGGTTCCTACTTACCTCTTAGCTCTAAGACTAGGGGCCTTGCCTCATGAATCACACAGGGTAAAAAGCATTGTCCCGAATTCAGAATTAAAGTTTGCCATACATAAACCTTGTGACATTTTTATTAGAGTATACCAGCCTAGAATCTGCATTTAAAACACTGACTGCTCAAAGGAATCTAAATCTCCTTAGCTAAAAGTAATAAAATCAGGTCAAGAATTCACTACTCAACAATCTACCATTCGCATTTCTGTTCGGAGAAGATGTAGTTCATCTGTTTTTAAAGAAAGTAAAGCCGGGCCATATAGCATAAGTTCGGAAAGTATAATGATTTGCTTGTGTATGAAAGTCTGTTAGGTAATGAGCTTCATTTCCTAGTAAAGAGATTCTAGTGAATCTGCATCATGATTTTTTTACAGTACGCACAGTATTTCTGCAAAGCCCCGTGGCGGGGCTGCATTTCCATGTACATAACCACGCGTGATTTCAGCTGGGCAGCTTGGCCACCATTAGCAATGTAATCACAACAACAGAGCGAGCAAACGATCTGAGCTTTTATCCCGGTTTCAGGCAATTCTTTTCAACTTGTGTGTTCCCAGGGCCATGCCGTTGCCAGTTGCCAAAACTGGCCAAAGTTACCTGTGGCACATCTGCACGAGTCGAGGTCACAACTAACCTTAAGCATCCAGCTAAGCTCTGCTAGAGAGCTAAGCCGCCGCTTGAATCCACCATGGAGTTCATTTGTTACACTGGTACCTAGGATATCTCTAATTGTTTTCTCTGGCCAGGACCTCTTAAACAGTACATTTGTTTAAGATATCTCAAACTGGGTAATTCATTAGTTTGGGATGGGTGTGTGTGTTTGTTTTGTTGGTTTTGTTTGGTGTTTTTTGGTGTTACTTTTTTTTTTTTTTAATCTCTAAGAATTCATCAACTGACGCAGATTCCCTCCTTTGAGGTATATCGCAGTGCTACTGAGAATAAAGTAGTATGGTCAGTTGATGCTGGCCATAAAAAAGAAAAAGTTTTGCTTTCAGTCGTCAATGTGGCAACATATTTTATATTTAATTTGTTTGGATTCTTAATGGTGGAAGCAGAATTCAATTTGTACTAGAGCATCCTTTAAAATAAATGCTTGATCTCTTCCCACTCACCATTACAGTTGATGGGTACAAAATAAAAAGAACAGCAATTCATTCACCTTATCACTGGAGCACCAGAGGAAGAGAGAGATCCTTAGTGCAATGATTAATGACTCGCTATAAAAAGATGCATCATAAACTGCCTGTATTAGGTCAAATCATAAACTAGGCTTTTAATGTTTATATGATCCCTTTCTAAATAATTGTGTCTGTACCTCCCACTAGGATGGGAACTTACATGACGCTTGCAAACCATGCAGTTTCTTACAGGGTCACAATTTGGGACCCTCACTTAAAGGGATCCCTGTCTTCCTCTACATTCAAGCATTGCTTGAATTTCTCTTACTATTGGGACATCTCTCTGTACTACAGGTCAGAGAGACCATTTGATGTCCAGAAGCAGCAAAAGTGAACATGACCTGCCCTGAGTTTAGGGTGTCTTCTTCAGGCACAGACACATTCACAGCTTTGCTGCAGGAGAAAGTACCATTACTTTTCTTTACCTCTGCCTCCAGGTTGGGAAAAGGACAGCTGAATCGCGGCTGAAATGAAAACAGGGCTATCTACTGCTCCCTGGATCCGCGTGGATACAAGGAGGTGGAGCGGTGGTGTGGTGCTTGCCTGAATGCAGCTAACAAGCCAAGCTGCCCGTGCTTGTGGAGGGCACCTCATCCACATCGGAGTCAGCCATGATTTGACTTGGTAAATTCCTGGCCAGTCAGCTTTCAGGTGCTCACAGACAATTCCCATCAGCTTCAGCAGCTGGTTGGTGAACACCGAGAGAATAGCACCATTTGTCCATAACAGAATTCAGTCCTGTATTTATCCATCTTGCAGTGAAACTGTCATCTTTGAAAAATATAGTACAAGATGACATTATATAAGTGTCCATCTATTTCCTTACTATCACAAGTCTGCAATCATGGCCATCTCCCTTTTATTTCCCAGAACAGCTGGTGCTTTTTCTCAACCAAACCAGAATCTCCCTAGCTTGGCAAACAGACAGTGGCTTCACTGCAACGCTACCCCATCAGAATGTCGCAGCTCTAACCAATATGAAGTTTACACAAAAAATAATATGAGTAAAAAAAAGAGCTGCAGAGCCCTAAACATTTTCAATAGATGTGGTAGCCCCAGTCAGTTTATGCACTGCTTACTCAATACAGAAAATAACTTAGTCTAATTATTTAAATATTTCCATTTATGGAATTTAGAAAAGGGAAAAGCCAATAGTGGAATACCCAAGATGATGATTTTTTAATAAACAATAGATTTAAGGGGGATTAGCTGGGTTATCAAACAGTATCCTCCCAAATCAGCTCATTAGTTTCACTGACTTTCCCTATTTCACTTTATTAAAACAATTTAAATGAGGGTTCATTAGATGCAATGTAATCTAATTCAGGCACTCCAAGCCTAATCCCTTTTCTTTTAGCAGTAACATGATAACAGTTTGCAAAAAAGTTTAAAGGATTATTGTTACAGCTATTTTAAATACGACTGTTTTCAGCTAAATGTGTGCCACCACTTCCCCACCATTATTTATTATTATATTATTTCTTGCTCTTTACTTATTCATTCATTCATTCCTTCCCTTTTCTGTCTTTCATTGCTCCACACAAGCAGAGTCACACATGGGCAGCAGCATCCCTCTGTGCAGGTGTAGGGGAGATGCCAAATATCCCCGCATGGGTCAGTGCACCAGGCTTTGGGAAAGGAACGATTCTTTGCAACTTACTTTGAGATTCTGGAGTTAAAAAAACCCCTTTGAAAATTCACAGTGATTTTATAAATATCCTAGAGGGAAGTGAGAAGGTTCCTGTGCATTTTCACGCTGCTAGTTTCTGACAGCTCTGAAAGACACACAGGAGGGGATCACGCGTAGGACTTGCAAATTAGGAGGCAGACACTGTATATTACTTACCACGCTAGATCCAGGCTGAAAATATAGAGTAACAGATCCATGCTATGGACATACAGCTTATTTCAGAATGAAGTCACTCATATTCCTGTACTTTCATAAAGCCTTTTTCAATCAGTAGAATTAATTATTCTTTATAGGGCAAAAAACCCCAAACCAACCAACCAAAAACCCAAAGAATGAGAGCTGGTTTCTAGATCCCAGGTTTCTGCAGACTTTAACAGGTTCCCTACCCCCGAAAACCTGTCCTCGCTCACTTCAAATCCTCGTCTCTTCAAGCAAGTGCCATTTCATAAGCCTATTAAAACCTTTGCCTCTGTTTACCAGGAGCCCTAATCGTACTCAGCAAGTTCTTCTCGTCTAAGGAAGAGCGACAGCTTTCAGATTTCTTAGGAGGCTTATTCATCAGCTACGCCAGAGTTTTGCCAGAGCGTTCAATCTATTCTGGGAGCAGCCATGTGGAAAAAGTTTCAAACAGCTCAAAGCCCTGCACAATGATAAAGGAAAGCTCACACAATCCTGGTAATAGCCTGACCCTCTTAAGGAAAATTGGATGATTTGTGGTAGCAGTTTTTCTGTCCCCTACGTGAATTCTGAACCTTAAAGTATAAGCAGTGTATTCACACAGTCCCATTACAAACCCTATCCATCTTGCGATGCTGGAATAATGAATACACACCCATATGTGAAAATAAACTCTTGCTGCAACGACCTTCTTCCTCAGCCCGCTGGTGTGAAGGAGTTTGTAGCCATTTTAGAAAAAAAGAGTCAGATAAAGAATGGACTAATTTGATGTTCGGTGTTTCACCATGAGCAGAATATATGCTTTAGTGAGCACATTACATGCACCAGGGACATGTTACTGTGAAGCAGGGAATAAAGAGTAAGGGGAAAATAATTAAACAGTCAGCTTTATAATGAGGAAATTGTGTTCATGCAACATTAAGTGGCCTAATTTTCAGGTGCTAAGCAAAGACATGTTCCTTGGACTTCAGAAGGACTTGCTGGCAAGCACCACCTTGAAAACAAGGGCAAAGAATCATAAGTATTAAACCTCCTATAGGTCCAGAAGCACTGGGTGGACTGATGCTGTCCCAAAGTCATCTCTCCACATTGACCTGTCCGACAGGATCGAATACCTGTACCCTGTAGTTCTTATTCTATAAGGAGGACCCTTAAAGTTTTAAAGTACCACAGCATTCATCATGCACGGTATGTAGAACATTACAACTGACTTCTACCAGCCTGGCCTTAGTTTTCTGTTGCTACTGCATCTTCTAGGCCACAAGCATACATCATCATCTAGGCACAATGAGCACATGAAGACTTAGGGTAGCTGTTTGCACAAGCACAGCTACTGGGAAAGGGGAAAATCCGTCTCATTGGGTTCAGACACTGACAGAATGAACCAATAACCATATTTCTGGCTGTTATCAGTTGTCTCAAGGCCAATAAGACCAGGAACATTCATTTACTGGGACTGTCAGTTCCAGATAGTGTTGCAATATCAATTACTTCAGCGTAATAGCCTATCAGTCAGAGAGCAATTCTGTTGGGCCACATGCTCCACGTCTTTCTTTGCAAATGGACATGGCACAAAGTCTCTTCTTTGTTACTCACCCTCATGCCTAATTCAATGTTTTCTCCTCCATAGACCTCCATACCAGGGTCAAGCAAGCCGATCTCACCAAAATACTCTCGGTCCACTACAAACGAGCATCCAATCATGGCTGGTGTTCTGCACAGAGACATTAAGGCAAAAAATCAAGTCATTTATTAGCTGCTACAGAACCCACCTTGTAACAAATTTATACAAACAAAACAGTTCTTAGTCTTCAACTTTGCATTTTAAATTTATGTATTAGTGTGCGATCACATTGCACTTCATCCCCCAATGGGCAGAGGACCTTGTGGGACCAGAGCCACCCAAATAACTAGCACACTGCCAGACACACGTGGACCAGCTGCCTGTGAGACAGACACAGGATGTGAAGTCAAGTACTCCATGCATGTAAATGAAGTATCAGGCTGTTTTTCCTTTGTTTTATAGACACAACCTCTGTGCTGGAGCTGAAGTTCACCACCATATGGAGTAGCACAAGACCTAGACAACACTGTATTTGAAGATTAATACACAAAAAACCCTCATAAGCTTTGTCAGAAATGAGGAGTCCCCTTACCCACATATGAAAAGTAAGTGCATGTCGAGAACCATGGATCAATCATGGTGTGAAGTTTGGCAAGGGACTCCCTGGAGTGAACTCAAGCAGATAAATTTCAGTCTTTGGGAAGCTGTTCCATGATTAACATTTCTATGTTTGCTGAGGTCGGTCTTTAGAAAAGAAAAAAATTTTCACATGAAGAGACTCTGCCCTCAGATCTGCCACTGACCAACTGGGTGATTTCAGATAAATCATCTCCCTTCTCTAAGCATCAGTTTCTTTATGCGTAAACCTATGGTTCTGCTCTCCTTTACAAGGCAATCTGAAACCTGTCACTGAGCAGCACTACCTGACAACAAATTTTGAGGTCATTTACCATATGAACACAAGCATTATTTCAATGCGATGCAAGCTAGTGCCATTTGCTAGTTTCATTTGTCCACACGTTCTCTGCATCTCTGTACTGGTCACACCACCTGCCTCTTTAAAATTCAAGGTAGGAGCTAGGTTTTGCTACTATAGCCCACAATTTAAAAATGTAAACTTGACTAACTTTAAGGTGGAAAATGAACAAGAGCCTGCAGCTCCATGTTTGACTTGCAATTCAGCTGCAGGTTGCACAGTGCCTACTGCAAGATCATGGGTAGTCATCCTGCCGTCTGACCTACGGGATGCGCCCAGGCCCTGGGGACAGAGCCCCCCATTTCAGTGGGATCCCGGCAGACCAGACTGCTGAATCAGGAAAACTAAAATTGTTTGAGAAACGGAACACTTTTGGAGCTGACCTAGAAGAATGAGCTGTGCTTCCTCTTCCACTGAAAGGGAGGCGATTTTGGACCATCTGGCAGATACAACATCATTCCTAACAGCGCTATTGTAAAAAGACATCAGGAAAATTCTAGTTTATGCCAATTTTCTATTTTCTAGTAGAATAGAGAATGCTCTATCTATGGCCCAAGCTTATATATAAACACACCATGAAAATGCCCTATAGAAACAAAGATGATGGAAAAGGTCTAAAACCTATTTTAAGAAGTCTCCTTTGTAATGGACTAGTGTTATACTGTCACTATGAAGTCTCTCTTATCCCAGATACCTGCATGTTTCTTCAATTTGTACAGAAAACTATTCACAAGGTATTTGCCCCAGACATCTGAGAAACATATTCATGAGGCAGTTTCATACACATGTGAAAAACTGCCCTGGCTGGCAAAATGAACACGTTTTTTACCCATGTATTGGTGGATCCCACCGGTAGCAGCAGGTGGCTGCTGGAACAGTGTTATCACATCAGGTCCTTTTCTCATCAGCAGTTCACCATTTCTACAGCAGGAGGTTAAAAAGGCTTCAAACAAATGGCCAGGATACGGTTAGATGAAACAACTCTTTGCTCCCGGGCCTAATGCATATCCTGACATTGCAGAACACAGTCCAACCTATGGCAGGAACTATCTGGTACCCTTGAAAAGGTTCATTTGCTGAAGCGCTGCTATTACTTATCTGTAATGGACTCTGCTGTAGCACTCACATTACTGGTACCGCTTCAGCATCCCTCCCTTGCACTTTTCCTCAGTATGAAAGCCATTGCAACCTCTCAGATCATTACAAGCCTGTACTGCAGTCAGTGCACACTATCCCTCTCGTTTTCTCTGCATAATTGAAAAAGGCAGCTGTTGATAGAAACACATTTGATTGGCACTGGTTCTGACAAAGAAGTTGAAATATCTTGATTAACTCTCACGTTCCACCCTTCCAGAGTGAGCTGGGGGGACAAGACTCAGTGGTGTTTACAAAGGGAGACATCTGGTTTACACAGATGACTTTGGACTGAAGTGGGGCTCTCAGCCAGATCCCTGCACCCATTCAGTCGAAAAGACTGGAGGAAACTGAGGCCAGATGTCACAAATCCTACAAAGAAACTGCAGCAGGGTGACCACCAGCGCCCTCAGTGCTTGGACCGCTCCCACGCCCCACAGTCCCCCTTTTGTGTGTGCAAGAAATTCCAGCGCTTCTCTGTTGGGTGCTGTTAGTTGTGAAGACTTTCTGTTGAATCGGTCTCTAGTTAGAAACGGTCTTAGAGCTCTATGAAGACCACGGATGGTCCTGGGTACTCCTGGCTGGACACATCCATCTTCTTTTGACGCATATACTTACACACCAGGACCTTTGCAAGATGCATGGCATTTATAAATTCAAGTTGTTTGGTAAAATGCACCTTCCTGCTTATAGTTCCTAAAGCCATGCCTGAAGACAGGCGTGGCTGAAAAGGCTGCGAGCTCTTCTGTACACAGGACCAGACGTATCCTATACACATCCCACTGTCACATCCTGTATCACTGAAAAACATAATTTAGGCTACCAAGGAATAAATCTGGTCTAGAAACTGAAATAAAAGGAGGACATGACCAAGGAAAGGGAATTCAGTAGCTCTGAAATGAAATAAGCCTTTGAGGGAATATTTACGTATTTCTTAAGCGTTCACCATGATAAAAAAGGGAAGGAGGTGAGGGGAAGAAACACATGCCACTTTCTTCATTTTCCTTTTTATATATTTAAAGCTAAACACAGGCTTCACTGGATGAACGCTAGAGCATCACTGCTTTGCAAAACTGAGCTGCTAGTTTGGGCTTAGACTCATTCTCTTTCCAGCCCCCCCCCCCCCCCCCCCCCCCCAAATCCTCTGGAGGCAGCTCCTTACAGTGGTAGGATGCTCCCATGAGGACATTTCTCCTTCCTTCCTAATGAGGAACGGTACCTCTAGGCTTTGCAGACTGCTCTCAGGTGCTGGAATCTCTGTCTCTGGGGGATGGATTTTTGCAGCTGTCGTCTCTGTCCATGAAAATACTGACTTGTTAATTGAATGGGGGTGGGTAATACATTTTAGATGCAACTACATAATCATCACTCACAAACGAATGCCACTGAGGACTGCCTTTGCAACTCCCTCTCTCTCTTCTACGTTTTATTTCTTCTCTTTAGATATATTCAAATACAGACCCCACAAGCCTTCATGGCTTAGTCAGAAAAAAAATGTTTTCAGGAATGAGCAACAATAGCAGTGCAATGGCAGAAGGAACCACATCCAGCTTTTCAGAGAAGCCAGTCAAAAATTGCCACTGTCAGCGCCTCTCTCTCCCCGAATTTGGCTGCCTGCAGCCACTGCTCTTCTGCACAACAGCTCGGCTGCAGCCCCAGAAGCTGAACTGAGAAGCCTGTGGCTCTGCCCTGGCCGCAACCTGACGCAATGGAAGAACTTGGCTACGACACACAATGTTGAGTTTTCTGCATACTGCGTGTTCAACACTTCATCAGGTTCAAGCAGAGTTTTGGGCATTTGGTGCTCATCAAGCCCAGGCCCTTAACTTCCCCGTGCTTTGATTGACCCAACTGTAAACTAAGTGTAATGCGGCTGCACAGCCCAGTGAGCTGGTAACCGTGCTGTGAGCCGGGGGACCCTGACTCTGCTCCCAGCTCTGTCATTCAGCCGGTCTTCAGTGAGTCGCCTCCCTCTGCCTCTGTTTCTCCATCAGTGAAGCACACATAATAATAGTGGGTAAAAGTCTGCAAACTACTTCAGCAGCTTGAAAGCCTAAGATTCACTTCTGAAAGTGCTTTAAGCATATAGGTGGATAATTTTATACTGGACTACAATGTTACATTGACATATTGCAAACATTTTTAAAAAAAACTGCTCCCCAAAAAGCATGAGATCCTCACTTAGCTGTCATCACTGGGTTTTTCCAGCACCTGAAAAACTCCAGTACATCCACTGCTTTTAGTACAGTGCAGCAAAGACTTCCCTTGAAAGTCAGAAACGGATACATGAGCAAAAGCAACTGTGTTAGCACGTCTTAAACACTGCTCACTAGCCAAGGGGCAGCAAACGAGAAGGTGCATGCCCTTAGCACTTCCCAGCTTCACAGTAAAATATATTAACCTAAACCACACCCGCTTTATATAAAAGGACCTTTTTCCTTAAGTCATGGAGTTTCTAGTAAAACAGTGACATTTTTAGAAGGAAGGTATCACAAAATAGCAATTAGAGGTGTACTATTTTTTACCAACACCTCAAAGGTGTTGGGAAACTTAATTGATCTGTGGAATATTCTTTGACACAACTGAAGATGTTATAAGCATTAATTATAATCAACAGCAGCATTCAAAGGATAATGTGGGAAACGCAGCAAAATGTTTTTTGCAGCTAAAACCTTAAAATGCAGCATAGAATAGTATTGATTCTGCACTGGAGAAAGATACAGCATAGTCAATTTGTGGAAATTACCTGATGGCATGGCTGTAGCAAGGGCGATATGAGAGAGACATTACTCCGGATAATACCCTGGGGAAAGGGAGGAAGCAGAGAGCAGCGCTTTGTGGCTGTAAACACTCCCTCCCTCCTTCCCTCCCCGCCTGCTGCTGCTGCAGCTACAGTGCGGGTGGCTACGAGGGAAGAGGAGCACGGCATGGAAGCGGGCAGTGCCTGCTATGATGGGGTGCCAGAAACAGAGGACTCGTTGGACAGAAATGAAAGCACCTGCTGTAGGTCAGAGTCAAGACTATTTCATTTCAGCAAGGTCTCCAGGAGCACAGCTCTGTCGGCAAAACTCCAGCAGGCGCCGATACCCATTTCTCCAGCCAGGTGCATCCCCCTCCTTCCCTTTACAGACAGCTGAAGGATGCTGCCTGGGGGTTCGTCAGGAACAAGCGAAGGAGAAAGGGATGAGCACTAGACTGACATACTGCACGTGATATGATAACTCTTCCTCTCCCTTACACATCTTTTCCCCCCTCCCTTAAGGTCAGTATACATGCAATTGGGTCACATTTGAAGCAGTTTTCAGAGCATGCAACAAGTCCAACTTCCAGGACAACTGACCTACAAACACACACACAAATACATAAATACAAACACAAATATAATTATAAATAAATATATACACGTAAACATATATATACAAGGATAAGGAGAGAGAGAAGGAGATTCAAATGACATATCACACCCCATATCTTTGAGTTTTCCACCTTTCCTGGCAGAATGTTTCTTTGGTTCAGGTTCCTAAGCAGCACCTCACCCCTGGCCTGACAGGTAAGTGGGGAAACCTGCATGGTACCTGCATAAGCATTTATTTTTTCTCACAACTCATGTCTTCTGCAAGAAAGAGTCACACCAGGCCATGAGAACAGAACTCAAGGACAGATTTGCTGCTCTGGAGCTGCAGGAAAAAAACTGACAAGCTTAATGATGGGAAGGCTTGTTAACCCCTTTGGAGAGCTATAGCATGTGAAAAAAAGCAACCCAGAATGCTTGGCTAGGAAAGGCAGGACAACAGAGATGTAGAATAACTCTCTGATGCCCCACGGAAGTATGTTTTTTGGAACAGGCAGGATACCCATCAGAAATTGGACAAATAAAAAAGAAACTGCTCTGTTATAGGCTCCTGTGAACCAGCAACTGAAAAGATGGCCATAATCAATCAATAAACAGTCACCAGTTTTATTATTACATGACAGTATGGCTTATCCTGAAAGACTGTACAGATGAGCCCCTTCCTAAGCTCATGTACATGGATAGATTTCTTGCCAGAGCAGCAAAGACCCAACGTGGCTGCGTCCCCATCGCTATGACAGAGCAGCACGGGGCCTGACCTGCACACGAGACGGGCACGCACACTCCCGGCCCAAAGTAGGCAGCACAAACCACTTCACTGTGGGCATGTCAGACATGAATTTATATACACAAGCGAGACTCACATGTTTTCTGGAGTGGCTGATTCAGTGCGTGTACATACACATTCCTACCGGTACCAAGCTACGGCATATTAAAGCAATAAGTGAGAACATATGCAACAATGAAATGCACCACTGCTGCTGGAGGAAGATAAAATGGAAAGCTGTGCAGCGCTTGGCTGAGTGAGGCTGACTAATGACTCTAATGTTAGTGGCTGCTGATCAAGAAATCAAACACAGAGCAGTCCATCAAAATCACGGCAGGTGAGGGAAGACCAGCCAGAGCTCAGGATACCAGACACCTTCCTTGCTGTTCCAAAAACCGGCACTATCTTCTGCATACAGAAAAAAAACTCAGCTTGTTTCAATACACAGTCAAATTCATTAGAAACCCTCTGAAATAGGATCCTTTGTTACACAGTTTGTTGCCAGATGATAAGGATGGTTTTGGGCAGTGTGTTCTCAGGAACACAAATGGAAAATGACATGATGGACACAGCGTGTCAAAATAACAATCCTCATTTAAATCTTCACGTTAGAGACATCTTACATCTCAAATGTCAAACACGCAAAATGGATTGCCTGCAGAAGCCGATTCGGGCAACATCAATTGTTCTGAATTTCAGAGTATTAACGTGGGGGGAAAAAATAAAAGAACTGACTTTAAACTGTATCAGAAATCTTTACAGAATCTGACACTTTGTTCTTGCTATTTCTTTACCTTTGTTTGCACTTCAAGGCCACATCCCCTTTGTCACTTGGACCACAACAGCTGATCTGACATTTGATGGTGTGCATTTGACATGACTGCCCATATGGGGCCCCACTGACTTGAGGGACAGTTCCTGCTCCTTCCCAGCAAGGCTCTGAACAGGATCACACCACTGTTAGTGTTCAAGAAAGCAGAGGATCAGGCTTCAAATAGAAAACTTCTGAGAAAAGAAGTAAGCACATCTGTTGTGTAATCCCGGAAGAAAACAGGAATTGGACTCTATTTTCTAAATGTCTCACCCAGTTCTGCAGATGGATGATATTTATCCATGCAATGCAAACATCAGAAATGCCAGGGCTCTCAGCCTCACTGACACCAGGGCAGACATTTTTTTTTAACACTGAAAATCTTTAATCCCTCTGGAGATCTAGGAGGAAGTATTCAGCTACACCAACCACAAAACCAGTCATGGGGTTATTAGTTATTAGCCTTTTCTTTTACAAAACACACACAGAGACACAAAACAAACCCACTATGCTGAAGACAGTGTCAGAGGAAGCCTTAAGAGGGACAGTGTCAGCAAGGACTAAATGAACTTGCAATTTTCATGCTGATGAACAGTCCTGCAATCTTATGAATGCACGGAACAGATACATGGATCCAACACCATCAATGTGGACCAGTTCGCATGCCTTGCAAACTGGACTGAAATAGAAATCACAGTTGCAGTACACGCTGTGGAAAGCTGGTTACAAAACCAAAATCTCTACCAAACTAACAGAGTTTTTTGAAAAAGTTTGCTCACTAGTCTGATTTCCCTTCCTTTTGAAAATAGTACCTTAAATTTTTTACAGCTAGTAAGTTCCCATCATTTCAAATCTCAATTCTAAGTACAGACTTCCTAGTCCTTTTCATCAATAACACTCACACGTTCACTCTTTCCATTACCATAATTACGCCAGCATATCGCTTAAAAGCCACAAATTGTGTTGTATTTCTACAGGCAGGCATAACACAACAGCACAGCCAAATGCTTTAGCAAACCCATCCCGGTGCTGCTGCTTTGGAAGCCCATCAGAAATCAGTGCAATGCGGCTGTAAAGTGGATGCTTCGCTCTCCTAGATCGCTGTCTTCAAAGCACGCGTTCCCAGGGAGACAGGTAAGTGTTCATGGTTCGACGTTGATGTCTCTGCATTTTAGGGCATGTAATTCATAATTTGCAGGAGAGATACTTATGCAATCACAGCGCCTCAGTGCTCCTGGTATTTGTCAGCAAGGGTTGGGCGCTCTCCTCCTTGTGCCGCTTGTCTCATCTGTCTCTGGGCAGTTTATGCACTGTTGAATGGGATGGTTTCTTCACTCGGGTTCAGAATAAAATTGCTGCTCTCAGGAGCCAGCTACTTACGTGCATCAGATTTCAGCACTACTCAGTGCTTGAGTTTGGACCCTATTCACTTCTGTATCAGTCCGATTCAGTGCCAGTATAACTCCAGCCAGAGCTTGAACATAAACCCGAGGAAAGCCCATGGTAAATCAGGCCCTGTATTGCTGAAAGAAAACTGACTCTTCTCCCAGTATCATCCCAGCATTACAGGGATGAGATTCCTTATTCTCTATTAAAAAGATCTGTAATGGAATTTCTGGAAGTGCTTTGCAGATGCAGCTTCCATACTCTAGGGAGTGCATGAGCTACCTCCACTGAAAATCACGTCTAAGGAACTTGCTGAGGTTTAACCTCTTAGTTCAGTCTTAGATCATTGTCTCCAGAACAGAAGACACTCAAATACTGGAACAACTCATGTGAAAATTAATATAGTGATTTCACATATAAACTGGAAGTAATGAAGTGTACAAAATCTTTCAGGAATAAAAGACTGAGACCCTGATGTCAGGAATGAAAGCTTTGGCTGATTAAGTTTCCTTCATCAATAAACTATTTCTCAGAGCTGATTGAAATAGATATAAAACACCTGCACTTTTAAAACAATGTGAGGAGAGCAGGGCATGTTATCCAGGAAAACTGATTTCCTAAGTAATTACTTTCCTGCTTATTGAGGTTTCAAGCTGAGCAAAGGGTCAGCGATGAAGGACTGGACTGTCCTGTGGTAAATAGGTTAATGTTGCTGTATAGCTCTGTTTTGCAGTCACGGGGCAGGAGAATGAACCTAAGAGCAACTTGCAACACTTGCTGAAATATGGATTGAAATATTACTCTTTGTATGAGGGACAGATCCTGTGAGATGGCCCCTTCCAACCGATCACTTAGAAATGTGACCAGTTCGTCTGTGTCCTTTCACTTCCAAAGGACCGCTCGGATCCTTTCAGTTGGGAATGTTGTTCGAAGTGCTTGGATGGACTTCTCAGGACCTGACAACTCAAGCTCTACACTGGAAGGGAAGTACATGAGCTTCTCTGCCAGAGCCTACATTGGGAGCCTACAATAGAGTTTTAGCTTACTTTAGGATGAAGCTGATACACATCAAGATGAAGATGACTCTAAGGTGGTGATTTGTGTCCTTCCTAAGAAATCTCAAAAATAGGGCAGAGCAACCTAAAGTGCATACCTGGGCTTCATATTTTTTAGTATTTATTTCAACAGTTGCTAACAATAGTACCCTTCACTCAGCACAGTACATCTCGGAGGAGCTGTTAGACAAGCATCTACACTGGAGGTGAAGGGCTAGGAGACATGAATTTTCAAATGAAAGGGAAGGAAAGCCCCTTTCTTATCAGTTCCTGTTTTCCCACTGTAACAATTCTCAGAAACACTATCACAATTCCTGAAACAGTATTTCCTTAGAAAATTCCATTTCTGTAAGGTAAAATGTTCCCTTATAGAGAAAAATAAAATGATACTCTGACTACACGGTCCAGTTTCATTTTAAAATTCATCCAGCAGGAAAACTCAGAACATGTGCAAAGTTCTCCAAAAAAAGAGCAACTCTCGAACAAGGCAAGGCTAACACCTCTCCTACTAGTGCCGCTGGGAAGCTCTGGTTTGGGCTGATGGCCAAGCGTGCTGCCTACAGACCAAAAGTGAAGCCAGCCTCTTTGTAATCACATACAAAATAATTTTGTTTCTCATACACACAATGTTTCACTGGCTTATTACTCATGCCAGAGTCCACTGGAAAATAAAAGCATAGATGAAAAAGATCCTGCTATCCTATTAAGGGCTACAATGTGAACTTGAACCACACATTCGCAACCAGAGCACCTGTACTTCTACGTACATTGTGGTGCAGCTCTGAGATGCGACACGCATCCACAGCTTTGTAGAGGCATCCATTTTCTTCAGTTTCATTCTGCTGTCCCTGTACAAAGCCTATAGCCTTGCTTCACTTAAATTCCCCCTTGGCAGACAGCTGAGATGGAAACATTGCTAGTACCAAACTGACAGCACATGGGAGATTTACCTGATGGGAGCTGACTCATCCCCTTTATCAAGCCAGTCCTGCGGTGGGATTATGTACATGCACCAGAGGCCCCAGTTATAGCCGTGGGCTGCGTTGGCATATTGCTGCACTTCAAAAGTGTTGTACTTGATATTGTCAATTGCTGGTAAGATGATCCGCTTTCGATCTTCTTTGATCCGGGTAAGTGCAGGTTCCACCCTGAGAACAATAAAAACAGCAAAATGTTTTACAGCCATCGAACAATCCCAGGTCCCGCTTTGCAGCCTGACAAAACGAAGTTCTCTAATACTGAGAGCAGTAACCCAGCGAGATGGCAGCCCATAACGCCGCATAACGGGATCGAATACAGGTCGCTGTCACACACTGGAGAGGCTGGAGCTTGGTGTGGGATACTTCGCATAGCAACAGCACATGAATTATTACCTTTATGAAGCTGTACCAGAGTTTAACAACACAAAATTTTACCGAACACTTATTCTGAGGCCTGGAGACCGTCAATTCATTTTGCAATGGGCAAGTGATGAGAAACACTATCACCAAGAGTCACTAAATGGTCTCCTAACGGCTACACCACCGGGATGCCTGGTAGCGATTAAATACCTGCTCTTGCTGACGCAGCCTGAAGAACAAAACACACGCCAGGGACTGAATGAATCTGAAGGTTACTCAAAGGTTTTAATCTTGTTTCCTAAGGACTGACCCCATCGGATCTGGTTTGAATGACAAGCATGGCTGCATTACGCCTTCTAAAACCTCTTTGGTGATGAGAAGATTTCAATTGCCAGATGGTGCAAAAGCAGCGAGCTGCAGGAAATGTGCCATCATTTCAAAAGGCTTTAAAACATCAATGTGCTTTCAACAGAAGCTACATCCCAAAGCATTTTAGGAAAGTAAAAAGCTTCAGTGCAAACATTCACTTCTGACCAAGGTAGTCTGAAGTTGCTGTGAATTTACAGAGAAACTGATCCAAAGAGGCAGCAGACTTACATAAGGGCGGAAAGCACTTCTCAAAGCAGTATTAGAAACAGCCACCGGTTCACTCCTTTGTAACTGTGTTTCCCCTTGAAATAAGCTTTGAAGATTTTGCAGAGCTCTCACATGTATCTTTAAGGGAACGGTGGTTTACTGTGATTCACAGAGGTAGCAGAATTTGAACACTGATCTTTTCTCATTATTCTTTTGTTGTTGGTTGAAAGGCCACTGTTCCTTTGTGGTTTCATGTTTGTTACCTTATATTTAGTTTGTTACCTTATATTTTCCTGCGTAGGCCAACAGAAAGGGACAAGTTATGAAATTAATTCAACCTCCATTTTCATTCTTCACTACTTCAATCTGAACTATCATAAATTTTCTGATCTATTCTGCAAGAAGATAGCATTTTCTCTGTACTTGAATACAGCAAAAATATTTGTCTTTTATGTACACAGACTCCATATTGCTTACACGAGGCCGTGTACTGCTTGCTTTCTCTTTTTTTGACCCCTCCTACATCAGTAAAAAGAGATAGATTCAGTGAAACCCTCGAGTATTGATGATGAGCTACTTACTGCAAATAAACCATCACAAAACAATGTAAAATAAGAGCGTAATTGACAAAAAGACAAGGTGTCACAGCATTTCATTTGGAGAGAAGTCAAAGACAGTTAAACTAGTTTTATTTGGATTTCTCTAGAAAAATGACATTTGAATTTATCAGCTGGATGCCAATAACACAGAGCATGGAAGTTTTAATAAAAAGGATGATCGCAAGCATGGTGGGAAGAGAAGAACGACACTGCAAGTTGCAGAAATTCCCCCCTGGCCAGGAAGGTTATGAACGAGATGTTCATCTCACATGCATCATGTATTGTTTTGTTACTCTACTTGATTTATTCGGGGAATAAATCAATGCATCCCCATGACTGGAATGCCCTGAGGTCTGTCTTACTACTGCCTGCCACCTGCGAGTTTTGGCGCAGTACTTCTATTGTCAAAGCCCAGTCCTGCAAGGGACCAAAGACCTCCAAGGAAGCACGAAAGCGCATCAGCCCAGGACAGTGATTTCAGCTCAGGTTGTTAAGTACCTTTTTTGCTTTAAAATATTTCCTTAGACAGCAGGATGATATGTTATTTCTTTTTCCCTTTTTTTTTTTTTTTTTGCATGGCATTCAAAGAACTGCACCCCAGACACAAAGCAGATTTTTTTATTTTTTTTCCTGCGGGAGAGACAAGAAACAACTGAGAGATGCTCAGATATCCAGGACAGTACAGTACATGATTCAGAATGCCAATTCGTACGGTCTTTAGGCCACACTCATGCACCCACATAAAGAGCCAATGTGACCTACCAAATCAGGATAAACCACTTCTGTTATTAATATGAGATTATATTTATGAGATTAACTGTTTTAAAAACCAGTGGGTGGAGAGTAGAAAAACTCTTGCAAATCCAATAAAGCAGGGAAGAATGCAGAAAAGATTAATCTGTTTTGTTCTTTCCATAACGTTATGTCTGCTTATCAACCTAGAGGCAGGAGAAGAAAATACAGCAGAACAACGGAGGTGTCAGCCAGACACCCCTCTCCCGTCACGAATCAGGTGCCTCCATGCATGGCTGTGGTAGCCCCTGTGCATAATATCAGCAGGAGGCTCTCCCACTGCCTTCTGGCCTCTGAAACAAAGGCTTGCAAAATACCAAACAACAGGTACAGATGTCACTATTGATAGGCCACTAATTGTTTGACTGGAAGAAGAATCCTCCTCTTCGCGGTTGTGGAGGACAAAAATGACTTTGGAGCAGGTCACTGTCCATGTGGAGCACTTGCAGCAGAAGCCTCATTACCAAACTGACTCTGCAAACTGCAAACCAAGCAACACCTTGGGAGGTGACCCGCTCCTGAAGCCCTTGGGCATCACTCCAACAGATTTGGTGCAGTGGGAAAGTCACAGAGCAGAGGGATTACATCCTCCAGTGAGCTCTGGTGCACATCACAGGCCACAGTCGCACCCAGTGACTCCCACAGCACGCACAAATTTATTATGTTTGGGTCTGATTTCCAGACCTGCCCTGCAAAGCAGGAAAACTGACTGCATGCCTTCTCAAGCAGAAATCTGTAAATGGATTTCCTTTGTAAGAAACAAATTCTGTCATTCACTACCATCTGATTCTGGAAACAGGTCTTTGACAAGCAAGGAAGGACTGGGAGTTTTTAAAACTATTTTTATCTCTCCTGGTTAGAGTTCTTTGGTCACCAAATCTTCAAGTCCTCAATTATTGGGATGTTTACGTTGATACAAAGCAAGATCGTTTAACCATCATACTTAAAACTATCCTGAAGTTTCCATGTTCCTTCTACAGTTCCTCTTTGTGTGCTCATTGTGCAAGTATTTCACTTTGAAGGGTAAATTGAAATCGTATAATGAAAAAGCTAAAAGAGATAAGGAATTCTTCTCCCTTAATGTCAGATGTCTGCAATAGACCCCTCACATCCAAGGTAATGGCCTCAAACTTTCATTCTCAGCAGAGAGAGGCAGAGGCTGGCACTTTTATAGTAAGATGCTTCTCATAATAACGTAGACACTGAAAATAGGTGAGCTTAATAATGTTCCAGAGGAGCCTATTTTGAATGTAAAGGGAATTTAGGCTGCTACTTTGCGAGACAGCTTAAAATTGGATTGTTGAAGTGTATCCCCAATAATGGTTAGAGAAAGAATGTGAAGATATTAACAGTCACTCTGATTTTCAGCCCTCAATCGTATTTGTGGTTGTGTTCATCTGATACTTGTGTCTTGGAAATGCTAATCTAGGTCCTCATTTTCTTCATAACAAGAAGAACAATCCATTCCCAGTGCTGGTGCTGCTGTCACAGCAGCCATCACCAAACTACCCCCATCACTATCCAGTTGACTGAATTCCCGTGTTTTTCCAGTTGTAGGGCTTACATTTATTGCCAGCTGACTTGTTGCTTTGCATCTGAATGGCACAAGTGGAGTGTATTACACTCTGGAGTGTAATACAACAGCTGGATCAAAATACATGATGAAACTTCATTAGTCTCTATCAATCTATTAATTTGAAATCTCAGATTTTGAACTTTCACAAAATCTGAGGCGTCTGCAAGCTGTCCATGTGATGGAAACTCTTGTTTCAGTCCCCCTGAAATGTAAATGTTGAAGATGTTACTACTTCAGCAAGTGTTGACATCTCTACCCTCAAGTTGCAGACGAAGTAAAATGCCATGCCAAGGTTATGGAGTGAATTGATATGAAAGCAATGTTGGAACTTCATTTTCTCAACCTCTCATCTCCCCCAATGGAGGTGACTTTCTTCCTCTGTCTATATCCACATGTGTGGAAATCACATGCCCACAGGTATTAGGAACAGGAAAGGTTCAGTATCTGGACAGGCTGCACATTTATCTAACTTCCAAAATATATTCACACCCACGAGCAAGAGAGCGGGCTCTGAGTCACAGATGGAAAGAGAAAAACCAGTGCAGAGTTCTCGGTTACTTAGCAAGACCCAGAATGGAGTGCCTGTTAATTAAACGTTGTCCTCCTGTGAGATTTCACAGCTTGTCTTGCCCGATCAGGGGGAGCAGAAGTAGCAGTGGGGTATCCTGACACCAAGCCCTAGCTCATGTCAGTGAGATCTACAGGAACATTCAAATCCCAGATTCTGCCAATGCCCTCTGCACCACCGACACTGCTTATGCTCTGGTTTTTGCCTGCCAAGATCCCCAGGTAATGGCCAACGCAGAAGGACTGCAAGCTTGAACAGGACTGGGTAACGGACTGTGTTTACATTGCATGTCTTAGGTAATCCATGACATATGAGGGGGGGTTTATTGCTATTCATTGCTAGCAAAGTCCAGCCTTGGAGTAGCTCTATTAGGCTCAATGGACTTACACAGTGTCTTTGTCTCTCTAAGCTGAGCTGCGCATTCATCAAATCCTTTGTCAACTTTGCTGGTAATTATGGCTTTGTCTAATTGCTTCAGGTTTTTGAAAGGATTATGATTAAATCTTTCCTAGTAATTTCTAATTTTTTTTCCTAATTTTAAGCTGCTACATTATTATGCAGATTTACTCATCCTCTTTATAGACACCAGTGTTCTTTCTCTGTTTCCCCCCTGCCCCCCTTGTCTTTTTTTTTCCACTGTGCATTTGCAGAAGACAGGTGCTCCTGGCAGCTCCCAGGACTAAAAGGACAGAGTGGAAGAGGTTGCTGAAGTCCAAGTATGTTGAACATGCCACGCTGATGAGCTGCGATACGTTGTCTGAGTATTTCCTTTCCATGTGGCCACTGCTGGCAGTGGGGCAGGATTCAGCCCTGCCTGATTAGGTACATAAGCCAGATGTGAATTTTGAGATTCATCTCTATTTTTCACAGAAGCAAAATGATTAGGTTCCTAGCTTGTATCCAAATCAACGTACTTTATGGGCACAAAGTAGCATATACTGTTAACAAGTTATTTACTAGAGCAAGAGGAAAAATTCTCCCAGGCATATTCATAGACATGATGGATTTCATCAAATGTAATCAAAAGATTCAGCTTTAAAGGTAGCGCTTCACATCATCCAGTTTTTTCCACCTAATAAAAACCAAGCAGACAATTTGGGCTGAAATTTGAGTGACATAAGAAGTTCCTCCCTTCTATACTCTCTAAAAATATGTATTTGTCAGTGTCCTCCTCTCACTCGGAATAGATTGCTGGTGAATGGTTAAAGCCAGAAAAGAACGGACTGTAAATTTAGTTCTCTTACAGACTCCACTAGGCTAAAGGGTATTTTCACTTGGGTTTTATTTCTCTGAAGCAGTTTCAGAAGTAGAGTAACGCACTGCTGAAGTCTCATTCCCAGGGCTGAGCCCTACGCTTGACAGTGCTTGGCTGAAACTCCACAAAACATATGGCTGTCCCATGATTTTGGAGAGCTTCCCACAGGCACAGGGATGTGCTGGGAGGAACACCCATAGCACGTGCTTTGGTTAGTGACTCCTTCTTACAGAAACTCTCTTGGGGAATTTGTGGAAGGAATCTCTGATTAGCAGCAAAATTCCAACAAAAGGATGTGTCAATTTGTCACAGGCTGTCGAGCATATCACTAAACACAGCACATGCATTTCATGCATTTAATGCTTTTGCCTACCAGTGGGTCAAGTTCTGGATTAACACTGGATTTTCCAAGGTGTTGAGCACCCATGACGACTTCAGTGGTTGCTCCAGCAATGCCAGTACTGTGGGCCTCAAAGAACAAGTGCTCCCAAGGTAAACATTAGAGTTAGGAAAAGAATTGGAAAGCAGAACCCAGAGTATAGAATAAGCCTGTAAGAAGATTGAGAGCAAAGGCAGGGGTCATACTGTGATCACACGGGCTTCACTAATCCCATTGTAAGTCTCTCTCTGAACATATATGCATTCTGTAGTTAATATTGGGCCAATTTGGAGCAGCTCCAACCCCACGGGAAAGCACAGCAAACAAAAATTGTCTGCTGTCTTACATGCTTATCAGATTGCCGGAGAGTTCATGCCAATGGGGAAGTCTGATTTTTCACAACGCTAAAAAGAACAGTTACTTCCAGATAAAAACCAGATAAAAATAAGTTAGCAATGAGCTCCTCAGCACACATGATTATATAATTCACCTTTTTAAATGTGTAAAAACACCTGCTGACTTCAAGCAGACTTTTAAAAAGGCACAACATAGGAACAAATGCATGCGATCTAAGAGAAGCCACACGCGTGCCGCAGGCCAGATCCTCTGCTGTCCAACTCTTCTACTTCAATGGACTTCACGACTTCGGGGAAGCTTTGCTGACATGCATCATCTGAGGAGCAGACCCAGAATACTTTTCAGTTCTTAAGCAGAATGATTGTACTAGGCATTTGTCAATGACTCCCTCCCCCCCCCCCCCCCCCAAAAAATGTCACTTTTTTTTAATTTGTCCAAAAGTAAATCCTTTCCTAAATTACAGGAATTGCACTGGGAAATGCCTCTCCTAAATTCTGCCCTGTCCCAAGTGGGTGCCCAAATACCCTAATCTCTGGGTTCTTTTGAGATAAACATGTCTTTTTTTCATCTCCACCATCACTATTCTAATTTTTACTCCAATAAAAAATGAACATTAGAAAATGCAAGCCTCGCCCCCCCCCGTCACAAATCAGAATATTTTTTTTTTTTTTTTCTTTTAAGGACTCAAGGAAGAGTCCTTATAAGACATAAATGAAAGACAACATGGTCTCATCTGTTACATTTTACGGCTCAGTAGGTTTAACACCATATTTTAGTCTGGCTGTACCACTGTCAGGTAACATGAAGTAAAAACTTAACACAGAAATGTAAGAAAAAAATCTGTGTAAACTGAAAGCTTATTTTACATGTGATTTTATACACTACCTCAGATTTCACTGACAGTATACATTTATCAGATGCAGACAAGCAGATCTACTGACATACATAATTCTTCACTGAGGCCAACTCAGGAATATTTCATGCAGAATGCCTTTCCTGTAAATAAGTGTCCAGAAAACTAAAAAGAAATATTTCATACTCCCTTCTTTGGTCTCTAAGACGAGAGAGAAATTCCCCATCTGTTCTACCTGACATCTCTATCAGCATTCCTGTGTGCCCGGGGAGGTTTCAGACCTGCAGCCCCCAGCCAGAATGGAGTGAACGCAGCATAAATGCCTGCTGGAGAGTTAAAGATCAGCTGTTTGGCTGCCAAATCTGAATTGCTCTTTTCTGCACCACTGAAAAGCAATGAGGATGCTTCAATGAACGCTCTAGGTTGTTTAGGTAGATGAATAGTTGAAGTTGCTTTTCTGGCGTGTTCTCTGTAGGTAAGCTGGCACTGTCCCATGAATCCGAGAGGCCCACATGGCTTATGGTGCATGCTTCCCTCTTCACTCAGATAATATTAGTTCACTTTTGCTATCTAAAGCATGTATTCCATTAAGTTACCAAATTGATCCTAAGTGATGGTAGAGGTTTTGGATGAGAAAAACCTCCCTTAATAAACACGTCCCTTCCTTTGCATTTGCATAAATGAAACTTCCCAGGTCAAACTCAGCACGGTGCCAGGGATGCTGCAATGAACCATGTCCTGAGCAGGGGTGATAGGCGTGAACCCTCCAGAGGGGAGCGACTGCGCAGGAGAAGGACTGCAAATGTAACTTCACCCTCATCTTCAGGACTTCTCTCACTAGAAGGAAAGAACCACCTGGACCTTGCCAGGTCCCCGAAGAACCACCTGAGCTTGAACAGGGTGGATGGGGAATTTACCTGCTGGTAGAGTTTGGCTTCCAGTACATTGCATGAAAATATTAACGAGGGAACTTTCAGGGGAGCGAAGACCTTATGGCTTTGCCCTACAAAAGCATAACCATGTCTCTGTTACAGAGTACTTGGGATAACCAAAGCCAGTAGAAGATTAGGAGGAAATCAACTTCCTTTTTTCCTTTACACACTTTCTCAAGAATCCATTGCTTACGGCCACTATAGCAAATTGCACTACATATTACAGTACAAAATAGCATCTGCAAAGTATTATCCATAGACCTGGGGGTCTTGATCTTTAGCTCTTCTTCTTAGTTCATTAAAATGCCAGCTTTCTATATTCTTAAAACACTGCCAGCTTCAGGGATAATCCATAATGATGGGCTGCGTGTGGCACAGTCTGATGGATACTCAGCTTGTATTTCAGGTCCTCTTTCTCATGTCAGGCTGTCTCTGTAATATATTGAAATCTTTTGATGAAATCCTCTTACTCCACTGCTTCCTTATTGATACTCCCCCTTTGTCTGGCAAAATTTTAATTACTACAGTACTGCATAACTCCATTCAGTCTCCGATACTACCTATGTGATAGGAGCAAAAGCAATTCCTAAGATAGAAAGCAAGTATAATACTCTATCATTATGTCTTCTTTTATGGCTCCTAGCACCCTCTTTACGGCTGCCAATATATTGTGGTCTCTGCATCTCACTTACTGATTTCTGCTCTCCTTCACTCAATGTGTCCTTTTTCTCACCCAGAGAATTAACACCCCATCTCTGCTGTCTCTCTTTCCTGCTCCCAGTTATAATGTAGCGAAGCTCTCTTCCCCTTGCCATGTTATTCTTTCCCATCTCTTAAAGACAGGAGTCTATATAATGCTCTACATCTTCTGCAACACCATGAGCAGCCAGGACACAACAGCCTGTACTCAGTGTTACTGTGTGCTGCTTAACGCGCAGTGGGTGGACCTAATACAAAAGTCAGAGCAGGAATGCTGGAAACTTCAGAGAACTGAAGGGAAAACTGAACTATACAGCCTTAAACATGCCCTCAGAGAGGAATGCACAGGAGCTTTTCACCCCTGTCGGTTCTGCTAGGTTGCTGGCTCTAGATGCTGACTTCTGTTGACATTAAGTAACCATTAAAAACAGACAAGGTTCTGCTGCAGGACAGGTAGAATTTTACATATGAACTGTACACATACATTATAATGTCATTTTAATTTAAAATTCCATTTGAGAATTGATAGTAATGGCCTCCCTTTCAGCTAGTCCCCTCCACTTCTCTCACAGCAGCAGTATTGGCTTACGCTCTCAAAAGCCATAGGGGTAACAGGTCAGTAGAAAATCTCTGCTCTGTGCTAATACATTTCAACACCTGAGAAGCAAAAAAGCAGCAATTAAGCACAGAAAATAAATAATTCAATAGTTAATTTGACCTGCCAGGTTGTAGAGTATTTTTTTATATCCTACCAGATTGTGTTTTAGTTTAGAAGAAGTGTCCCTGGAGAGTAATGCTGTGAGAGCCTGTAAAATGCTATAGTGTGATATAAGGCAAAAGCTCACCCATAAATGGGGCAACTCTTGTTTAAAGAAAAGTTTTTTGTTGTCGAAGTCCTGCATATTTCATGAGCAAGTGATGAAGTCCTCCTCTGATTCTTTATGAATTAATCTGCCAACTGATTAGGCAGGTAAGGCAGTCATAGATTGGAAGACTAAAATTGCGCTGCAGGTACTTGACTTTTAGATGGAACACAAACCAAACAGAAAGCTAATGCTCTTTTCTGTGGTAAAGGAATCGGCTTCTTTTTAATTGCCTCACAAATAATCCATAGACAGCTTTGAGTGGGAGCAATCCATGTGACCGCTGAATACATGAATATACATTGAAAATGGGGGGAATTACTCATGCAAGATGAGACTTAGTAGGAGAACAGAACAGGAGTAGTTTAACAAGATACTCCCGCATGACTACCAAGTTTACAGGGTTATGGAGTAGGGGTAATGTTAACCTGGTGGGAAAAAATAAAGCAGCCCAGATGGGAGGACTTCCAGTCCCTCCTAGTAAAAGAAAATGAGAGGAAAATTGAGATGACAGGCAACCGCATGTGCACAGGCGGACAGAATTAAAACTAGGAGGAAACAGGTAGTACAAGGTTTGCGATGGCTGTCAGCAGCCCCAAAGGTTGAGGGGAACAACAGGAGAAACTCCAGAAGGGACCACTCTGAGCCTCCACGTGCAGCTCTGAAACAAAGGGATACGTGATGCTTCTGGTGCACGTTTGCTGTTCTCATTCATCCTCTGCGGCTCCTCCAGAAGCCAAGTGGTCTCAAAGCAGCTGCACAGACTGGCTCAGCAGTATTACTGAGACTTAAGCACACTTGTTGAAAGGAGAGTACACCAGGGAGGATGCAATAAATGCAAACACTTTTTATCTTGGATATACACACACTCTCATTTACTGAGTAGTCTCGGTTCTTGCTATGCTGATTTCAACCCTTTCTGACATTAATGTAAAGCAGTTAGGCTAAAAAAAAACAGCCAAGCAAACAAACAAAACCAAAAGCATGCACAAACCCCTTTCCTGTTAACTGACACCATTGCCCAGCTTCTTTGGGTAGAGTACATCAGTAAGATCTCAATGTCCTTTATAGAAGGGCTAACAAAATTCTCCGCAAGGCTCAGAAAACTGCAGCACTGGCAACAGCACCCAGAGCATGCTCGCCCCAGTCCCTGATTTTGTCCAGCAGCTGATATTACCCTACATGAACATTTGCAGTGATGTGAAAGATCTAGCTGTTTTAAAAGTAAATAAATAAATTAAACCAGCTCTTAAGCTTCTAGAAAATTACTACAACTGCTATTATAGTCTTTCACAGTCCTGGGGAAAAAAACAGGGTGAACATAAACCAGGTGCACTACAAGACTTATTTTATTGCATCTTCCATTTTATAAAGATATTCGTGAACATGTAAAAATAAACACTCCACTCCTTTGCAATTACATTTCTCTCTGGTTGTAAGTACAGCTATTTTTAGTTTTAATTTGGGAATATCTCCCAGAACGGCAGAGCATAATCAGCTCCACCATAATCCTGCACCACCATTATCAAATACCAGCCTATCTTTGGAAAATACACATTTTACATACTGAAGGCCCCAGCAGCCCTTTTTCAGCTGACTGTACGTACCAGTTCCTTCAGTCCCGACTTCCAGTAACGCCAAATATTGGCCACTAAGTGGAGCTACAAAGATTTCCTCCACCTGCAGATCTGGCCCATTAAACCCCAAACTGCGCTTGCCACAGTCAATGCTGCTCCCTTGCAAAACAAAGGGGATGAGGAAAGGCGTGCTCATTTCAAGCCCCATTAAAAATGCAGGAAATAATTCAATGTTTCCCTCAAATGTAAACAGAAGAAAATCTATGAGGAAATCAGTTTGGTATTCAAGTTTCTAAGAAGAAATGATAGAAAATGACAAGGAGATTAAAAAAAGTACTTGAAAGCATGCATCTGCCTCCAGCCCAGAGCCTCCTTAATGGTGTCTCCCCATTTGACTGCTTTGGAGGTTTCGTATTCATTGTGGTTTAAATTACTTCTCTCTCCATTGAGCTGTACTAGAGCAGGCGCAACAGCTTTTTTATGGATCGTGCAGCCATTGCAGAAGATTGTCGGCAATGTTGCAATAATCAAGAATATTATTCAAATGTAATTGCTAATGTGACAACACCAGCCTACAGCCGTCTCATCCCTACAGTTTTTCAGCTCCCCTGTTGCTGAGCAAATCTCTTTCACAGCCTTTGAGGCATAGGGCACAGTGTAACAGTGCTGCTCTCCCTGGGGGAATAGCCAACAACTTACCAGCCAATGTTGAATTCAACGTGAGCATCAAAGAATCCGACGACAGGAGAGGTTGCTGCTTTCCAGCCTTGGATTCTGGCTCGAATCAGTCCTTCTCGTTTGTTATTGCGCACTATTTTCACCAGACCTGGGTATCTTTTATTGACGTACTGGTCCAGATTAAATTTTAGCTCAACTGCAGGACAACAAAAACACAGGAATATTCAGAATGAGAAAAGCCCTGCAACATCATGTTTTACTTTGTTTTATTCTGCAACAGAAAGGGAAAGAAATCCTTATATATTCCTAAACCCTAAGTCAGTCTCACAGATACAAACCAATACTGCAGTTGTGGCATGGACCAGTTCCAGGGGTATCAGCTCAGAGAAAGTCTCTACGCATCAGAGCAGTTACTGTTAGACTTGCACAGGTTTATTACGGCCTGATGGATTTGAGTATTGTTTTGAAGAGGTAGTTTGTCTAAATATTTTTAAATAATTACTATTCTAATTCTCTGATGATTTGCATTAGGTTACAACTGGCCTCTGGAAGAGCAATTCTGACCTTACTGTAACATGGGAGACTGGTGATTTTTTTTTTCTAATTTATGCTATTCAGTAATAGCTTGAAAAATAACCTCAATGGATTTTGGGTCAAGACCCAATTCAGATCAGAATTATTTTCCCTTAATTTTAAGGGTTTTCCCTTAAATATAATTAAGACTCCTCAATACCAGGCTTCTTCCCAGTTGAACTAAATGGATACTGAAGATTTCAAATAGACGACTTCTCTTTTACTCATTCACAGGCATTCAGCCACAGATGGAGCAGAACCCATTCACTCCTTTATTCAGCTTCATTTCAATAGACTTATAAACAGGCAAATTACCAAAATGGTCTCTGTATTTTTTTTAAATCAATCTAGTTGGGTAATTCATTTACACTGCAACTTATTCATAATGAGGCTTTTACTCAAATATATTTATTAGGAAAACTAGTAGAAGCTTCCAGGACATTAGAAGCCTCATTCTTCTGATCTATATTACACAGTAGAATCATTATCATCGAAATCAAAGACCTGATAAATCTCCAGTTATCTAGAAGAATGACAGAGAAAAGCCATATAAGAGTTCACTGAGAAACAAAGAGTCCAATTCTCCTCTGTATTACATTGACTCAAACACTTTGCAATCTCACATAATTACTCCATAGGTTACACTGCCGTAACTGAAAGCAGAACTGGACAAAAGGTTTCTTAAATCTATAGGTTTTGGAACTTATTTTTGGTTTAGTGATTTGTTCTCTCAACCCTCCTTTTGCTTTGGGGATCTTGAAGAGGAACAGCAACTTAAAACTGAAAGATTCAAAGTTGTTGATCAGTGGAGGAAACGCTAAACTTAAGCCTTATATTAACAAATATGATTTGAGAAGATGCAACAGTATTAGAAGTCTAAGGTATAACAACTTAAACCACAACAACACTGCTCATCACCTGTATCCTAAAAGTTCTTCAAACCCAACCGTCCTGTGAAACATGTTGATCAAAAGCACCCTATATGCTCACTCATATTTTGAGTTTTGATTGCTGTAACAGAAGTGTTATTTTTACATTAATGAACCAGATGACCTGGAAGTTGCATGTGCTTTGTGCCCATTCCATTTCATTCTCATAGTCTAATTTACTCCCTACCTCAAAAAAAAAATCAGACTCAAAATCTGATATTATCAACACCTGTTTAAATCATGAAGAAGCAGAGTGTGCTGCCATGTAAAAGAGTAGAAACTATTTTTAAGGAGAATCTGTGGCCCCACTTTTCCTTGGAAGCAGAATTTAAACTTTTAGTCTATTGATGATGATATTCCTCTGGATCAGAAAATTTGGAGAAAAGTGTCATTTCTATATTAAGATTGCCTACACAAATGTCATTCATCCTGTGGGGATTTCAATGAAATCAGCAGGGTTTATCCACACCATTTTTATTTTCTATACAAATAGTTAATATTTACTCACAGCTTTGTGCAAGTGTCTCAATCAACCCTTATCAACAAACACAAACTCTTGTAAATTCTACTGACTTCAATAGAGGTATGATAATTTACACCAATTTACGATCTAGCTTATTAGCCATAAATCAGTGGTTGCATGTATGACCTTCCTCCTCCAGCTGTTTAAATGCAAAATGACTCAATGCTGTTTCATCTCAACATTAAAAAAAAAAAAAAGCATTTAAGCTAGTAGAGACCAAACTCCCTTTGATTTACATTTCATGTCCATTATCCACACAGGATACAGTACTTAGAGGAAAAGTTACGTATGTTCACCATTGTCACTGTTGTCATCCACCAGAATGATCTCCTTCAGCAAGTGCGACGGGGTGTGATTCACGACGCTGTGCACAGAGCGCAGGATGACAGAGAGCGCCTCATTTACAAATATAAAGACCACAGAGATCTGGGGCAGGTCATCTGGGTAGGTCATCTGTTTGCACCTGGAGAGAAGAAAGAAGGAATTAAAACCCAAGCAGCCACTGGGAGGTAAAATACACCAAAGAGTGTCCTCTCCTCCATTGCTCTCCAGCATAAAGGGACTCGCAGGCTTTGTTCTTTCTAACCCCAAAGATGAGGTAAAGCTCCAAAGAAGCAACGTAGCTAGAAGCAGCAAACTTTCCATCAACTCAGTGAAAACCAAAGTGTATCTGCGTGCACACAGACTCGTAGCGGTTCTCATTCTCTGGAAGGTCAAAAGCATCTCTTGAAAATCAAAGGAATATCAATAACGAAACAACCTGGAAAAAGCCCACAAGACTATAGCCTGTCTGTGCTCCCAGGGGAACCGTCAGAAGGTCTGCTGTTAATTCACCATTAGATCTCATACTTTTAAAACCAGGACCCACTCAAGCAAATTTTGCATTTGCCCATACAAAGAGCACTTGCCAGCTTGTCTAACTTTGTAGTTTGTGCCGCAATAACAAACGCATGACGTTTGTTGTACAGGCACATGCCTACTGAAATATTTGCAAAACAGATCTGCTCCATCTGAGACGTCACGTTGGTATGCAGCTACATCCTGAGATTCACAATTTCCTTTTGTGCTTGCTCACTGATGCATATGTGTTACTATAGACCATTTTGAGAAGAAAAACTGAGGCCTGGAGAAGTCACACAGCACAGCGCAGAACCTCTGCTTCCCAAGCCCCCAGCCCGTGCCCCTCCGTAAAACCATACTGCCTTATTTTAGTGGAATTCTCTCCCACTAGCAAAGATGCTAACTTTAAAAAATTACCTACATGTTCTCACAGTCAAAAGCCATTCAGAATTACCATAGCAATTACTGAACCTGCTCTCTAAAATACTGCTAATGATATCACAGGAAATGACTTTTCCTGCTCTTATCAAACTTTCTGACCTCTTTGCTCATTACTTTCGCATAACAATTACTTTTTTTTCCCCACTATCAGCAGTCATGGGATGGGGAGGGCGACAAATGCTTGACTGTTGGGTAACCTCTGGAAATCAGTTATGAATTCTAGTAAAGTGCAATTATTCATAATTCCTACTCATCCCAGCACTATTTGCTCAGAGACTTGAGTACTTGTCATTGATTACAGTGTTACCAGCTACTTACTGGCAGCTTGCTGGTGGCCTGTACCATACAGAGGACCACTGTGTACAACTTCTGGCTAAGCAGCTTTCTTACACAATCTAAAAATAAACCTGGAACAAGGACAGAGATTTAGAGGAGGTGTGAATGCTCTGACACAGCCTCCTTTTTGAATTTCTGTTTGAATGTGATTTTTCTCTTGACCGCACCAATGTATCAAAGAAGTCCATCAGAAATACTTCATTAACAGGAAAGAGCCATCAGCTAAAAACATGGACCTTGCAAGATTTCCCTTGATGAGGGACATCTTTGATCTGCCAGCAATTTGCTTCAGAGCCTCACTTGTATCAGTAGGACATAGCAAATTGCATCTCAGTAAGTCGGACTGGTACCCAGGGAGTGGGTGCATTGCTGGTGGAAGTGAGGCCGAGGAGGGAGCCCACCCCAGGCCATCCATCCCGGCGGGGTCCTGCATCAGCACTCAGAGCTAGCAGGAAAGAAGGGAAGCAAAGAACCCACGTAGCCGAAGTCCGGAGACAGCAAGGAGGCTGTGGCAGAGGAGGAAGTGCAGCGAGAATGAGAGGGCAGTCAAAGCAGCACTTGGGATGCAGAGGGACAAGCAATCAAAGGAAAGGTAGGATGAACACAGGTGTCAGAAGCAGAGAGGTATGTGGGGAAGGACCAAACTATTTTGCCTAGGAAAAGACAGGGAACCACTGAAATAGCACAAGACCTCAGTGGCTTAGGCTGGGCTTCCTTTATCTTCAGATCAAGAAATTTTGCTGAACTTTTCTGGAGTAAAAAGTATTTGTTTTATTGGCAAGTGAACTGAAACACCTGGGCACCTCCAGCCACATGTTTCTGTCCAGACTGAAAGGCTGAGTAGGACTAATCCTCAGCGCTTTTCATCCATCCCTCCCACTTGCATTCTGAGAAAATTGGAAAATCGGTATTTTTAATTCAAGCTTTAAAACCAGCACACCTAAACCATAACCTCCACCTTTGATTTATTTGTTCTTTGTCATATTAAATCAATGCATTATTATCCTAAGTGTGACTCCATGGTCTTGCTGGTTCATAACACTTTTCATGCCTTGTTCTCAATGATTACTTACATTGAAGGGCATCATGGACCGCTTTAGACAAAAGGCTGGTTTGAAGTTGTTATTCCACCTGGGTTACGTCATTCCTATCACTTCTCACTGCAGCCTTCTTTCTGTTAGTTCTCCCCTTTCTCTGTTAGCAGGACATAGCTGAAAAACTGCATTATGTCTGCATTTGAAAAGAGTGCTCCGACCATTACATATTAGAATATCTTGGGTAACCCTGCTGCAACAAGAACATCTAGACGGGCAAAGGCAAACCTCAGAATTTAGCAGTGGTTTAAAAGCTGCCACAATTTTATTTATTACAGCAAGGATGAAGAACAGCAAAAGAAGCTGTCCAGCTGAGTAGACTTTTCAAAGTACAGCAGTGATTTAGCAGTTTATCTCCTGCAGATTTCCAGTCAACCTTGAACTCCCAACTCCTTAAGTCACTTCAGAAAATGAGATGGATGTGCTGAGGTAGTCAGGAGAAAGTACTGGTCCACTAACAAACACTTCTGATGATGTCTGAGAGCACGAGCAATCCCAGTCAAGGGGCCTTTCCTTAAAAATCAGTGGGTGCTTAAGTGCTTTGCTGGATTGTCGCCCAAGTGCTTCCCAACGTCTTCTGTAATTAGATACCAGCCACAGCAATTTACAGTTAATACTTCCTTCATTCCAAGAAACTCTAACCAGCAATTGACACTCTGAGCCAAACAGTGACATTAGCAAGTCACACGCAAGAATCAAAGCACCACCATGAAAGCACGGCCGCACCCGCTGTCACAGCTTTGCAGCTTTGTTCTCGGCTGGATGCTGCCAGCAGAGCGAGTGCATTGCAATGGGACATTCAGTCACTTGTGCCTGTAGGCAAGGTTGGGAAAGGCAGAGTGTCAGGAGGACACCTGAAGTCCTCCTTGGTGCAGCCCTTGATTTTGGCCCTGGAGCATGGCACCAGGAGAGAGTTCATTCCAGAGAAGTCCCAGGAGAAGTAAGGCTACAAGAAGCCTGTTGACTTTCAATGAGGCATAGGGCATGCTCTCAGAAAATGGTTGGAACATCAGCCTGGCAACAGAGGGAAAGTGTCAGACAAGAAACCTATGAGCTAACGATGGAGGAGCTTAACATGAGACTGGTCACTTTTACTATTTCTTTTGAGAAGAAAACATAACCAGAAGGTGAAGACATCAAACTGTACGAGGGTGTCCTAGCAAGGCACACCCGTATATGCTTCAACATTACCACCAAAAGGACTTTGGTAAGAAATTAAGAAATCATCCATTTCTGGCAGCATGATACTGTGCAGCAAAGTGCCTGGGTGCTTACGGCAGCCCCTTCCCAGGGAGCAGAGCCTTGGCTGCCCTGCCTGGGGAGCCCACAGCACCAGCACTACGCCCAGCACTCTGCTGGGGGGAACTGGGTACCACCACGCTCTCCACTTCTCTGCACTAGGTCTGATCACATTATCAACTGCGGCAACCGGGTGAGGGAGGACAATTACAGTAATTGATAGGCAAATCTTGGCCTCACTAATATCTGTCTAACACTGCTGAGTTCAGGAAGAACTTAGAGCATACATTGGACCTCTGTGGTAGCTAACAATGGTCCAAGCTGGCCACGCATAGCTCACATTTAATATTACTGTGACTCTAAATTAGTATTATGAACTGTCATCAGGTCTCACAGTGTACAACCAGCAAAGGACTCCAGGTCTGCATGAGCAGCCGTGCCTCTCTCCAGGGCAGCTATGTAAGCTGCAGAGAAATACACCACTGGGTGCATTTAGGACTAGTGATTCCAAGCAAAGGCTGACGATGCCATGGCTAATCGTTTCCATGGACTAGCTGATGGATTAGACCTGATAATGTGAAACAGCCCTTCAGGCACCTTTCGTACAACATGCCAAGATCAAACCCGAGGCATCCTGCTGTTATCTTGGGAAGAGTCTTTGAGTGTTCTTGCTCAGTATTGGCTACCGCAGAGCTTGGCTGGCAACCCAGAGGTATTTCCTTTGTACGTGACAGAGAGCGTGATGTCAGATCATTTTTCTCTACTCTGGAGATGATTTTCACTCAATTCTTTCCCTTGCATTGAACCGGTACCTTAAATGAACATTTCCAGCCAGCCCCTTGAGCCCAGCTGTGAGCACTGTCTACGCAGGCATAAGAAAACAGGAAAGGCTCTTCGGTTGGCAGACCAGAACCTTGGGAAAAAAAATCACATACTAACACAGAAAAGGTCATAAATCAGAAACTGGGACAATGAGAAAACAAAAGCTTCTCAGCTGCACATGAGCCTGCTCATGGCAGCCTGGTGAGCTTGCAGGCAATAAAGGGAGGGAAATTTTCTTTTGCCTGAACCTTCATTCCTTGATAGTTGTATTTATTCTATTTGTGTCTGATCCAACAGAAACATGTGAAGTCCTCTATTTATCAGAGCTGGTCTTACAGTCTATTTGAGTTGCATGAATTTTTGTGAAGGACTGACACTACAGTCACACGGGTAGTTCAGTGCGTTACCAAGGAAAGAAAAATCCTGCTCTCTTTCTCCTGCCTTCTCTCCTCTCTGCATACTCGCTAAACTCCAAAAATGAGTTTTGCTTGCAGACCTTAATATATTGAGTTTAGAAATAGATTAGGCAATGCATTTAGAGATTTCTGACAGCTTTACCCTTCAGGAAGAATGCAAACAGAATTAAAGCTGCTTCATGAATCTTTAAAGTATTTAATACAAGATATGTTTTGCCAATGAACCACTGGGATGGAGATGGCTGTGGGTTTGTCTCCTTCACAAACTTGATGAAATTGCTGGGCATGAAAAAAACTCCTCTGCAGTTCTAGCACAAAAACCCCCAACATGCTCTGTACCTTGAAAGCTGCAGAATGGTCTGTGTTCGTGTTTTATAGCCACAGCAGGGGAAAGAGGTGGAACAGCACTTCATTGGGTACAGGATCAATGAAAGGACAAAGATAAATATTGAAAAGATTATTGAATCCTTGCTCGTTAATGCTAACAAATACTACTTTTTAATCACCAGGTCAACGTGTATTTTGAACCCAGTTAAACCAAAGGCTCAGAGTAATCTTGCACAGTTACCTTTTAGTACCTAAATGCTGCTGTGACTTCCATAGGCACAGGTGACTTACAATAGCTAAATCACTAAATTTAGTGGGTAGTTCAATGCCTGATTTCTTTCTCCAGAAAACCACTGAGGCTTTGCAGCTAGTGCTAGATGTAATAGTAACTTTTCAGACGCAGAAATAAACCAGCGTTACTTTCTTGTTCTGCATTGGCACAACAGTGAAAATGTGACAAGCTGCAAACGCGTCCTTCCCCAGCATGGGATTCGACTGCTGACCAGTCAGCAGCAAAAGCAATGACAGGCTACAAAACTGATTAGCTTCAAGGATCATGAATCTGTCAGGCAGAGGGCTCCAACTCCTTCCTAATTAGTTCTCCTTCTCAATACAAGGTGTTAACTGTATTATGCCATAACACTCTCTTTCTATTAAGGATGGATTTTTCTGCCCTATCCGAAGGGGAAAAAAAACAACCAGTAAATTTTTGAGTTCAAGACTTGGTCTTACTTTCTCCTCCTGTTTTGCAACTCAAGGACAGCATTCCCTAAGAATCATGTAATGTAATATAAATACTCACAACTGTGAACAAGGGAGCAGCGGTACATAACACTGATGCTCTATGTATCTTGAGAGAAGCAGCCCATTGTATTTACAACTAAGGTAAAAAGAGAAGTGACAGTTGCTTTCAGAAAAAGCCTAGAGAATCTGGTGATACCAGAAGATACCTTTCTACCATGGCTATTTCTTTGCAGTCTGTGTTGCTTTACGGAACAGCCTCCACTTTGATTTATCATACAGAAGAAAAATCAACACCTTCTCCTTTTTCCTGAGTTTATTTGGGGAAGTGCAGACGCAAGACACAGTGCAATTCTTGCTGGTGCTGTAAGCTTAGTAGTCTAGGCAGCTCCAAAAAAACATCAACAGTGATGAACAACGGATTTGTTGGGTGAATTTCCTTTCCTGAGTGACAGCTAAAGAAATTGGGAGAGTTTTCCCTCCACCCCTGCAAGTACTATAACACTCCTGTCACAGTATCTGGACATTCAGCATTAACACTGAATTCCCGTATCCATCCATTTTTTGGGTCCTCAGCAAAGAAAGTATTTGCCAAAGTAATGAAAGCCAATTTTGAGCTCTACTGCCTGATTCTTGCAAGAACAAACTGAATGACAGTTTTGCAAGAACTAAATGTAATGCTGAAGAAACGACTGCTCTTCCTATTGCTCGAGACATCATCTTCATAGTATGCGTTATTTAAAACGCTCCCCTGTCAGGGCTTTACAGCCTGGACATAGTCAGCTTCCCTGGCTGACTTCTACCTGACTTCAGTCGCTCCCTTGGCCACAGTCCATGCACCATGTCCTCAGCAGTTATGCCCGAGGAAGAAATTCATTAAAATAAAGACAGCTCCTCAACTGTTCCTGAGTACAAACTGTGTTTGTTCCTCCTCCCACAGTGTTTCAGTGCTTCATATTAAAGGGGAGTCAAGGGAAGTCAACTAAAATAATCTGTACTCCAGCTTTTCTGGTACACAGTGATGTTGATGGTCATTTTCAGGATTATAATAAACTGAGATCTTAAATCTACTCCATAATGTGGGAATTCCCAGCAGCTTTTTTCGCATGCCTCCTTGACACACTTTTCCTTATTTTGCATCCAAAAGTCTAAGAAAGAAATCACCCACATTCATCAGAAAGAAATCAGGCCAAATCCTTGTTTCTGTGCTAATCTCAAACGCTTCCTGTATCAAAGAGAAGTGTCCTTTAATATCAACCAGAAACAAATCATTGCAATAAGCCATGAGTTCACCAGCACACATCTGCTCCTGGGAATTTCCCACATTCCCAGGCTGAACAATTGGACCTCATGCCTGTAGGATCTGCAGAATGAAGAACAGCAGCAGCCTTTTAAAAATAAACGTCTTTTATATCTTCGAACTCTCTTTTCTCTGTCCTATTTCCTACAGAAAAGACCAAATGTACAGGAATTTCTGTCCTGTAACACTTCCACGAAGGAGAGAGCCCTTTCAAGCTGGGACACAGGCAGTTCCACAGGTAGGTTAAAGCTCCCCGTGAAGCTGCAATAATACACATGGGACAAGTGTTTCCTGAGGATCAGACATTCATTTTTGTTCTTTCTCCTTTCTTTGTAAATTCCAGGCCAGTACAACTGGGACTAATTTCTCTGCACAAAAAAAATCAACACGTTTCTATCTTTTGTTTTTTAACACACTTGCTGCTCTATTTGGCTTAATTACTCCCTTCTCTATGACAAATTATTGTATGTGTCTGTTAGAAAGCCCTGCGAACTGTCAATCAGTGATTGATAGTGCAATATATATGCATAGTTAACATATGCAGCATGAAGATGGCCCCACTTGTAAAGAATATTAACCCTTACATTTAGGATTATTAGACTCTTCAAAAGCAGCTGCCACACACATGAAGTAAGAGCCCTTGTATTTCAGTGAGCTATTTCTGGCTTTCCTCAGGCAAACAATGTCAGAAACATGCCGTCATGTCTAATACTTACATTGATTTATACATATAAAAATGCTAAAACTAGTTCCAATCACTTTTAAAACAAGCTCCTTTATTAACATGAAAAATGGCTAAAAGTTCATGCTCAGATCTTTCTGTAGTAAAAAGTATTTGCCTTTTTTTGGTAACTTAACTTGAGTCACTAATATGTTTTGAAATACCATCTGTGAGAAATTTCCACTCTATCCCCTGGTGTGCCCATTCAGAGCTGCCTGTGGCTGTATGCATGCTGCAGCACAAAGCATTAGGCTGATTGGAAATTAATGGAGAAGCTGAAATCTGCTTTCAAATGCTTTTCAAAAATCCCCAAGGAAAATGCATCCCCCATGCGACTTTATTTTTAATGGCGCTGCACTTAAATTTAAGGAAGAGCCCAACTAAATTCCAAGTGACATATTCTGCCTAAATTTAGGTGATTAAACATTAATGGCTTATTTAGATTTGTCAAGTGATTCTCAAGATTCCTGAAAGATCCTAGTCCCTGTTCCAATTGGATTTTTAGCTTACATCCTTTAAAAGTAAAAACTAGACAAGAGTTGTCTTAAAAAAAATAAACATAAAGGTGGTCTTGCAAAATTCTGCTTTGAGATTGGAGAGCTCTTTGAACTTGAAGTGGAATATAAACATCAGTGAAACCAATGAAGTGATACTAAATAAAGGCAAAACTAAAGGCATTTTGCCAATTCACAGTAGCGGTGCTCTGATTCAAAGTTCTTACCAGGAAAATATATTCAGAAAACACTACCTTTTGTGCAACTTTTTGAAACTTAATTCTGGGAACTACGCTGTCTATGGAGGAGAGAGAATACACTCTCATCTCGGTGCTTCGCCAAAACTAAGACCTCATATTTCAAATCAGGAAGGTTCACAAAGAGCCATTCAAGAAACCAGAAAATGTTTTCTAGGGTGCATTCACAAAATTGGCTGCTACCCTGTGGCACCACTTCTTGCTCCTGCCACCAAGGGTCATTACTCTCCAGCTAGCAATGTGAAGTCAGCTATTTAGCTGCATTTCCAACAGTGATTTCTAGCAGATTTCCCATTAAGAAGTACTCTTCCACTCAAGGTGATGCATCAAGATCCCAAAAAAAGATCTTTATGGCAAAGGAAGAATTAATCCCAGCATGTCTGCAGGGAGTGAGAAGGTAACAGCCCAGATATCCAAAAGTGGACCACATATCTTAAGATACCACTTTCTCTACAACATCTCTCCCATTGCACTTCAAGTCCATACCAAATGTAAGGAAAAAATAGTGGAATGGATGAAATCAAAGGAATAATTTTCAGTAAATAATGTATAAGAGTAAACTCACCATTTTCCATTTGCACAGAACAGTTTGCTGTACCCTTGAAGCTATTTGTTATTCAGACAATAATATGCAAATACAGAAAGTTATCCTTGATGATTAAAAAAATCACTGCAAGTATTTAATTTTAAAAATTCAAGGTACTTTTGTTTAATTTTGACTATCTCAATCCCTCAGCTGGTGCTGGACAGAGGCTGAGTATCACAGCGTTACCTAGAAATGTAGGGCAATAAAGAAGTTTTCAAGGTAACTGCTGCAGAGCTCTTCACACATTTCATTACAGGTTTGCTGTCATGTTGCAGTGTGGTGGTAAGGAGGAGGACAGAGGAATGCAATCATTTCCCACTATTACTTCAGCTAACAGAGTTTTTTATGGTCTCGGGAGGACATACAACAATGTTTGGCCAAGAATCCTTTCTTTATTAGGCTCCAGCGTATTTCACAGGAGACCAGCTTTAATCTCTGGTCAAATCCAGTTATGCAGCAGAATGTTTCTTCCTACCTATGTACAAACACAGGATGGTTGGAGGAGTAAACAACCAGCTGGGAGGTCAGTCATAAACTGAGTAAAACCATCCCCTCACTGCCTGCCAAAACCATAGTGAGAAGCTCTTAATTTTGCCTTGTCCCAGCAGTTGCAAGGCTGGTTGTAGCACAGAAAGGTAATGCTTCCCCGGTAATCACAGCACTCGGTGTGCTGAGGTGATGCAGAAGCTGATTTGACTACCTAGCAATGGCCTTGAAATGTTTAAACAGTAGTCACAGGGTTTTTCCTCTTGCTTTAAAATGATCAATTTCTATCAGAGTGAAAACAGACCAAGTTTATGGTATGCAGGAAGAATTATGGTTCAAATAGAGCAGTGTTCCAAGAACAAATGCATAAAGAACATTGATTTAGCACTGAAAATGGGAGTATTAAATCCATGATGTTTAGATGCTTTATATGGGATCAAGCAGAGAGCCCGGTGGTAGCAGCAGTGTGTTTATAAAAAGACATGTCTCCGAGTCGAGCAGAGAGGACAAATGAAGGTGCATGCGCTGCATGTATTTCCCTCGCAAGACAGGGGTAGGAAACTGCCCGACAAACTAAGCCTCTTTAACAACAGATGATGGAGCGCATCCAAAGATCTCAACGAACGTTGGGTCAGGACCCTGCAGGATAAATCACTGGGCAAAACCAGCTTTGTGAAAACCTAAGAGCAGTCAGATTCTGAGGTGCAGATGGGACTTTACTCCTCTTTACATCTTTCCCAATGATACTTGCAGGATTGTTCTTTGTGTATTATAACTACTTTGCAAAATGTCCTATTCAAGTAAAGCAGTTAAGCATGTCTTAACTTCACTGGGGTTACTCATACACTTAAAACTAGGAACATATTTAAGTGCTTCATTGGACTGGAGCCTAATTGCACTTTTATAGCTTTTGTTTAAATTAAAGGCTAGCTAGAGGAACAGCACAGTGTTCAACAATTTCATGCACTTAGAAGTTAAATGTTAACAACAGTTTCTTACCTTCTAATTATTTTGGGCACTTCAGAAAACTCTTGAATTTTAACTTAATTTTGGTTACATTTAGAAGTAAAAACATTTTTTAAAAATCCACATCTACTGTCTAGCACAAAGCTAATATCTAGGGCACACACTTCATAGCAGCAAAACACTTCAACGTATGGGGATTTTTTATATTTATGAGCTCTTATCCTAATTCAGAAAAACAGGTCAGCATATGCTTACTCTTCACCCAGGCTGACAGAAATTAGGCACACATCCTAGACCAGGCAACGTACTTAAGCATGATTGTGAATTTGAGCGGGCCAAGGACACATGCTAGTCTCTTGCTGACTCTGAGAAGCTGCGGCCAGCGTAGCACATCAACGTTCATGCACCGCTCCTGCCCAAATCTGCCTGCTGAGAACCGATTTCCTTTTTCACTCTGTGTTGCCTGGTGTTTTTTTCTACTTGCCCACAGACATTTTGAAGTCACATCCTCAGTGTTTGCAGATTGAAATTAATTTGGCATCAGAAAGAAACCTAGAAGTGAGTGCTCTGCACTGGGGGAACAGATTATTCCCATTAACCATCTGCCCAGCAGACTGAGGCTGTGTTCACAACAATGCCCTTCTTCATCCCACATCTACAGACAGACACACTCAACCTGTTCCATCCAGACTATTTGCTCAAACCTCTACGTAGAGAAACCTTCCCCCCACTGCTTCCAGAGATTCCCAGATCTGTCAGGCAAAGGACTCGAGTGCTCCTCTATGAGCAAACAGAACACAAATTCCCTGTCTCTTGGGTACAGACGGGTTAATAACACCAAGGCAAGAAGCCAACGAACTAGCTGTAGGTCATGCATTTGTTTTCAGGCAGTGTAGAAAAAACAGGAGCAAAGCTCCAATGTCATTTTTATCTTGAGTTTAATGTAAACTGCACCATGACCCTCTGGGAGAACTGTGTCCTAATGAAACACCCACGGAAGGGATGAAAGCTTACTCCAGTTGCTGAATGAGACAACTGTTCGCTTTGTGGATGGAAATAACTAAAATTTATGCCTTTCCTCTGGAATTTTAGGGGTACAGTCTAACTTAGCAACAGCACCCAAGGGTATTTTAGTGCACTGTTTTAATTATTATTGCTGCTATTAATATTGTACCATTAGTCAAGTCTGAACTACTGTCTCTGCCGGAGAGGTGTGTTCCATGCTACCCTAGAGGCTAGCCCAGTGCTAGGTCATTCTGAAGACAAAACACAAACGCAGACCAACAAAAGTTCGGGAGCGTAGAATAAATAATATAACCATCCCTTGGAGCAAAGAAGAAAATAAACTAATTAAGGAACTATTTGACAACCTGAAGGCATCTCACACAGGTAAAACGCAACTCCAGAGGACTTCATTTCTAGAAGCTGAGAAACAGGGAGCTTTGTGCATAAGCAATACACAGAGATAAAATCTCCTGTAATTTAAAGCTGCCTAGGGCCTCACTCATAAATCCTGCCACACCACAACCGTCAAAAATTGTAGGTGCACTTCTTGGACCAAAAGGATTTGGATTTTGCCTGATGTCTGCGTGACAACTGCCCTCATTTTCTCTGTTTAATTCAGACATATAAGGAAAGATGTGTTTTTGTGCTGGGTAGCCAGCTCTGCTGTCCTCCTCCATTGAATGGCTTCTTGTCATTGCTTAAGTGATCCCTACACAATATATCAACTATATTGTAATTCTCTACAGAAAACAGAGAATAATGTTGCCTTCTCTTCTGTCACTACTGTTAACCTTCTGCTGAGCAAGGGCCTTCCAGCTTTCTTTCTGAGGAGAGGAGATAAGAAACACTGATGTGAAGTATTTTCAAAGTGTTATTTTCACGTATATGCTAATCTATACACCAGACGTAGTCAGAATAATGTACAGAGGATTCTTAACTTAAGAAATTGCAGTCTATATCAAGTTTCTTTGCAAAGAGTAACTTTGCTTCAAATATTCATTAATTATAGACTTAGGCTAGTCATCTTTCCAAGACAGAGCATTTACTTGCGCACCAAATGAAAAAAAAAATACTAGAAACTAGCATGCCGTGCGTTTCCCCAGTGACCCTGCCTTTACAATACTTCAGCTAGTTAAAAGCTCCATCACACATTTTCTGTGAAAAATGAAATTTCCCAGTTGAGTTTCCCCAGTGCTCACAAGACTATTCCTCTCAATGCACAGAATCGTCAAGAACCACAGAGATCAGGAATCTGATTTTACACCACATTTTACTCTGTCTGCTATATGCAGAGAGTGGTTTTTTTCACCACCTTGGAGTTCTGAGGCTTAGTAACACATGCTGCCCCATGCCTGCTTCACAAGGGTTATTTAAATGTGCCTGGACAGCCAAGAAATAGAGACAACGGTGATCAGCCTGGTGCTGGCTTTACAAAGGAGGCATCAAGGCACAGGCCTGGAGCTCCTGCTCCTCAGGGCTTGCACCACATTTCAAGAGAAGTCTCTAGATGGGAACATTCAGCTGCTACAGGATTTCTTGTAGCCAGAAGGATGAAGGCCAAAATTGCAGAATGATTTCTTATTAAAACAGCCAGTTGGTTTGGTAGAAATTTAGGGAAAATAGTGCACAGACTGCATGGGAAACAACTGTCCCTGGACCTCCTTTGGAGCTGCATCCAGCAAGGTGACCTGGTTTGACTATGGTTTGGTTTTGAGACCACAGCATAAGGCTTAGATGCAATACAACAGAAGCCAAGAATTATTCAGAAAGCTGGAGGAACAGAAAAGAGAGGCCCCATACTTCAACATCATAAAACTATCAAACAACTTAACTGGCAGGTGCTGTTTCAGAGAAACAAAACCTTGGAAAGCATCTAGATCAAGCTAACTGAGACAGGGAGCTTACATTTGCTAGCCTGCAACTGTCAGGTACTTCTGGCTCTGGCTAGTTTTAAGAGTCTCTCACTTTTATTAGCACTAAATTCACTCAAAACAGGAGACACAGGCAAAACAAGCAAGAACTGACACTATTAAAATGAAACACTGCATCAACTTGGAGTTCACAATTCAGTTTTATTTCAGACAGGAGAGTAAATTGTCTGACATTTTGGCCTGTTCATGTTTTTATCACAAAGACACAAACAACAACAACTAAAAAACCATGATGATATTTGACCTGAAACCTTGACATTCTTATACTATGAAACCTATCCAAATAAAATAGGAACACAAACTAGCTAATTTTTAAAGTGACACCAGGAGATAATACATATCTCACACTGTCAGCAGAACTATTTGCATGCACATTTTAAGAAAGAAAAGGGGAACATCTTCACCCTAAACCATTAGAAGAACTCCTTCAAAGCCGTAAGAAGGACATCAGGTGTAGTGTAACAGAGATACATGTAAGGAAACATAAAAGGAAAAGAAATACCACCCTGAATTCATCGCCTGACTTGTTCTGTTACTTCCTTTTATCCTGTAATGTGATATCATGGAGTGTAACATAACATGACAGTTAAGAAATTTACAGGAATACCCTTTTCTCCCTGGAACTGATAGTGGGCAACAATCAGCCATGGGCCCAAGGGAGGGAAATGAAAGAAACTTTAAAATGCCAACACAGAGCTGCAGACAGCTGCGAGTCGTGGCTGGATCTCAGCAGTGCTTCCGCATTACAGATAGGTATTTACCTGTGAAAGAATAGCATACACAATTTGAAGACAGCACCCCACAATTGCTCTTCTTAAGAAGGAAATACTCTTTCTGCCATGAAAATATTGTGGCGCTCTGTTTTCAACTTCAGAAAATTACTACAGTCTCTAAAGCACACTTTTTTTTTTAAAAAAAAAAGCTATCGGATTTAAGGCACCTGTAAATGTGCAGGTCACACGAGACATGTTTCACCTTACGATCTGTAAGAAAAACTGAGGGATACAAACCAGCCTTTTGATCATCTTTTCCTCCCAGCTGAAAACTGTGCTGCCTCCAGTTTTGCCTCCACAGCTGCTGAGTGGGGACCTTACCCAGGTTGGCCCTGCTGGCAGGTCATTCTTCAACATGTGTTGCTAATATAGAAATTCCCTCTTGTTTCTTTATGCCTTGGAGCATTTAACAATTTGGATTGGATTCATCTGAAATCCTATTTAAGATGGCTGTCCCAGGTTCCTGAGGGAGAGACCTCCAGAGGACATTACACACTATACATCTTAAGCAATGCTACCATGTCGTCATCGTCTTCTCCATTGACTATAAAGGCAGCTGAGTTGATCACCTTAAATTTGATGTCTAATTTTTAGTCAACGTTATGCAATCCACCTTAGACAAACTATTCATGTATTCAAGAGTACGTTGTGGTGCAGACAAATTGCAGGGAATGGCTTCCAGTCTTAATGCATCTAAACACAATATTGCAATCAGTTATTTTTCATGCTCTTTAGTTAATCAAATTCAGCCTCCGCTAAGTCTACATTTATTAGTGCTGACAGTCATGCAGAATTTGTCTTCAACTATTAATATACACAAAGACACTGCAAAAATGTAACAAAAGGAAAATTACTGCATTTGAACATAAGGTGGGGTTTTGGAAAATGTTGTTCATTTTTATTATTCTTTTTAATTTAGCCTTGCTGGTCCTCCATTCATTATCCCATGGGCCAGTGTTAATAATCAAGACCTATGTTATACACTTTGTGGTATAATTAAAGTCACTACTTAATTGGAAAGCCTAGCACTAAACAAAAGGGATCAATAACATATCTAATGGGAAAAGCCAGAGAACACTTCTATCGAATATCAGAAATAACTGTGAGATATTGCCACGTATCCAGCGTTGCTACTATGGAGACAGCATGGAGTCCGGCTCATGGGAAGTCTCTGCTTAGGAGCCATGTCCTGCAAAAAACTTTGGTGTGGTCTGCCCAAACCCTACGGGGTCCCCAACCCCTACGCACAACAAAGCAGAAGGCAGAGTATTACTGTAGTGCAACCTGGGCAGTCTCATGGTCCTACCTCATGGTCACGCCCTACTGCTGTTGATCAAGCAAAAGCAGTCTGAGAACCTTCCTGATGATGGCCTGAAAATGTGGTTGGAAAGTTTCTCAATATTTTTTTACTATTATTGGGAAACACGGTCACAGTGTTAATCTGCTCCTCAGTTAGCCTTTTCATTGGAGCAATTTAACATTGTATAACTAATTAAATATTCAAAGACTTAATGGTGACCTGGGTTTTTGGAGACAAAGATTTGAGCTCACATTCCAATTAATATATTGTTATTTATGCAAAGCGAATAGAGCTCCAGCAGAGGTTGGGAGACCACCTACGGTACCTTCATAAACAGGGTCAAGTCACAACGACAGGTCTCAATGACAACTACAGAGGCACAGTACAGGTAAACAGCACTGGTGTAAAGCCAGGGGCTGGCTGGTGGCACCTGTGATTCCCAGGGAGTTTCCTTTCCCAGCCAAAGGAGCAGGCGATCTTTCTCCTCCTTTGAGGGCTTTACACAGTTCCAGTCTGAGCCCTTTACAGCCAAATAGGAAACGCTTCCCAAAATGCAGTGATAAGCCTTTGGCATACGCAGGGATACCCAAATAAGCACAACTAGCCCAGAGGCAGCAGTATGAGCAAATTTAGGTTGTCAACTGATAGCCCAAATGAACTGAGTCAGAATTACAGCACCAAACGCTGTGCAGTAGCAGGTCAGAGCCCAGCTCTGCAGAGGAAGCGGCACAGGGATTTACCCAGTCCACACCAGTTCCTTCTGCTCTTGGGCAAGATGAAAAGTCAGCTCAAACTTGGGTACGTCCCTATGAGGCTGTATCACCAACTGCGCGTACAGATAATGTGTGCGCAAAGGCGCCTGTGCTGTTTGTAGGGGATTCACAGCCCGAGGAAAATGTCCAGCCTGTGTAACTTGGCAAAGCTGGTTGAGATCTATATAAAGTCCCAGAGCACGTGTACACACATGCCCCCTTTGCACTGCTCAAAATCCACATCTGGACATTGATTTGGGATCTAATTAAAACACTTCAGTTAGTTTCATCTCTTACTCAATTTCCCTCCAATAAACAATCCCAGTCTGTTGCCCAGAGGTAATTCTGTCTGCTCATTTTCCGTCTCTGTTTTTCCTTCGCTCTGCTTCAACTTACGTCATATGTGCAATCAGAGTGGCCAAAATGGGTTTTTCAGAATTGCAGCATGATTTTTTAGATTTATTCAGAGTGGGTGCAAAAAAAAAAAAGTCAAAAAGTTTCCTATTAAAAAAGCAGCCTAATTGAAATCAAAATATTGTGCCTGCACTGTGATTGTGAAACACTGTCAGATGAAAAAAGGAAATGCTTAATTTTAACTAATGTTTCACTTTACTGTGACCTGACATTAATCTGAAAGTACTGGTAGAAGCTAGTGATAGAAGATGCATTATTTTAAAACTAAATTTTGCATGGGAAACTAAATGTTTCATTGGTCTAAACATTTTGTTTAAACAATCATCTAACATGACACAAAATAATTTTAGGTGGTTTTTTTTTCAGTTGTCATTTTCTGCTCATCAGAAATTCTGGTTCCTGAAAAGCTCTGGATCTGTTCCAGTTCGAATATTCCTCGCAGTAGGGCCCTTTATGTTGCACTCTGGTTAACCTGGGAAGAATCCTAAGGGTTTGTTTTAATTTGGATATTCTTGTGTCATTTTTCTAAGCGGTGCAAAGAATACTCAGTGTCCCCAGAGGATTTGAAAAGTGGGTCATGAGGCAGAGCAAGCTGCAGAGGTGGAGAAAATCAAATAATACCAGGTCTAGCCCTCTCCAATCCACTGATCCAAAAGCTGATGCTCTTTGAAAGCCATCTGCCTTCCTGCCCTGTTCCTGCAGGGACATCCAACGCAGCCGGGCAGAGGAGCTGCCCGCTCCAACAGCCTCGGGCAGGGGCCCTTGTACCAGACCCCTGATCCTCCTCTCGCGACAGAGAACTTGCAAACACATGTATGATTTGGCGCGAGAGAGCTGCTGACTGATGGCTCAAATGTCACAGTGAGTCCACAGAGCTCTATGGCCAAAAGAAAGGGTCAAAATTAAAGGTGAGCATCCTGCGTTCTCAAAAGGCTCGAGCTCACCGGCCACTGAAGGACAATCTCCTACAGAAAGGCTGTTTTCTAGCTACTGGCCTCATACTAGCTACCGTTATTAAACCCTTGAATGAACAAATCAGAGGTCTATTTACCAAGTCTGCCCCGTGATAACACTATTTGATCAATTCCAGAATCCTCTTTGATAGGTAATTAAAAAAGCTTTTCCTTAGGTATAGAATGGAGTGAACCATTAATTACACTTCAGAGCCCTAGAGATGCAATTCCTTTGCTATTGTGAAGTGTCTATAGCAAGCAACGAAAATGCTCGCCTCTATAAAAGAACTGAATAAATGAAAGTAATTTCCTCGAGACCTAGATTCCTCTGCTTTTTATGGCTGAAGACTTGAGTTGCCTCAGCATTAATAAGTTTGTTCTTTAGGGCTGAATTTTCTCAGTACAAACATCCATGACCGTAACAGAAAGAAATATCTTCTTCAGCCGATAGAGCCAGTAGACTGAATCCATATATTATTATTATTGTTATCACTGAACTGCCACAATGCAGTCGGCATCAAGTTGCACAAAAAAAGATCAGTTAAATTAAAGGTCCTCACCAAGCGGCGACAATTTCTTGTAAAAGCCAATTTAGCCATTATGGAAGCTCCGGGATCATATTAACTTTTCTCAAAAGTATGCATAATGCATCACAGCAAGTGGTTTTGACAAGTGCATATGTGCGTATGTGTGGACGTGTCCTGCATGTAAAGGAACCCCAGAAGTTATTTAAGTTGGAAAGTTAAGTGATAGAAAGTTAGAAAATGTCAGATTTACAGGTGTTCCACCTGTTTAATTCAACCCTTTGCGATCCAGCCTGTGCACCAGAAAGAACAGGGGAATTGATGTTATCCTGAGAGACGATGCTTACGTTTGAAAGCATCTGGTTAGCTGACACTTCCCGATTTTCCAGGATGCCACGCTGTAAAACAAACAGCTTTTGTAAGTTTGAGGGCCTTCCTCCCCGCCTTTGAATGAAATTCCCTAAGGTTTTGATTTTTTCTACATTCTTCATCTTTGATAAAGTCAAAATCTACTGTCATATGGGGCTGTGGCACCTTTGTCTTCACGCATGATTGGGAAGGATTGAGTCTGATCCTTTGTTACTGGAGCACAGACTTATATTTCGTGCTACAGCTGGCAGCAGTGCAGGCTGCTATTCCCCCAAAAGGGCAGATGGATGGCTGCTGCCATTCCTGAAGCCTATTGTAGCAATACAGCATGTCCCAGCTAAGCCTGTTCTCTTTCCCTACTCTCAGCACCCCTAACAAATTAAGCCCCTTGAAGACAAATGACTACGCAGGGTTTTAGGTGGCTGACTCTGGGCACTTCTGCTCAAAAGTGCAGGATCTCTATCAAAATCTCAGCTGTGTTGCTCCAGATCTATTTTTGACTATTCAGTCAAACGTCGTCCCTTTGACATTATGGTAAGAAAGGCACGCACACAGCCCAGCAGATTTCACAGCATTCCCATGGGTAGGATTCAAGGCTATTCTACATCTACACGTATTGGTAGAGATAACTGGTACAAATACGTGTGCTTATGCTTTCCCGTGCATATACATAAGGGTCGTTGGCCAACACTGGATTTATCTCCACTAAGTACTCAGGTTTAAGTGATCACAACACTCATTTTGAATATGGAAGAATATAAACGGAAGTTAATCCAATAATATTTCACCATTAAATAATACTTTTCCCAGAGAACCACAGAGCAAGTTCTAGCTTAGCTGTGTGCTTCCAAGGGAAAAATAACCTGTTCCTTACAAAAGAAGCTTCTCTTTCTTCCATTGTACAGAGGAAACAGGGTATGTTAGTGAGGGCTAGAAAGTCCTGCTAATACCTTACTGCTAGGAAGAGAGATCAGGACATTAAACATCCTGAGCTCTCTGCAACGTATTTTCCATGGTGGTATAGCCCTTGAAAAACTTCAGCACACCGGGGAGCAAAGATGGGGCTGCAGCAGGGACATGCAGAGACCCGTGCTGCCTTCCTTGCCCCTTCTTCTTGTGCCTTGCCCTTAACTCGAGAAATGTTTTTCAAGCTTGATATGTGCCTGTATGACAGGGGATGAAAATAATTCCATAATAAGCATTATGAATTCCCTCGTAACAAAAATAATCCTGCAAAATTCTTTTGGCATTAATGTAGATTTCACACGTACTAGAAAATTTACTTTAGAATTTAGACAGTTAATAACAGTCAGTACTAACCAGACCACTATTTTAGAGTTATTGTCATGTATTTTAACAGACAACAAGATATCGACCGCTTTTCACTGAGTACATGAAGCAAAATCTCAGGTCAGTCCACTACTAGGATGATTAGCTGAACATTTCTAAATACTCATCAATCAACCATGATAAATCCTGAGTATTCTGCTTGACGTTGAACTGAAACACACTTCATTCCCACTACTCGGTCCTTGCATCTTCTGAGAGCACTCAGCTGCTTCAAGGCAAAAGTCGCCATTAAGACATATAATACGTTACGGAAAGATCATTAGCTCAACTTTAAAATCAGCCCATTTGATTTAGGTGAAATCCAACAAGAAATGAAAATAGTGTTCAAGGTCACACTGAATAAACTTACAAACTGGTAGGGAGGCTTTGCATTGCTTTATAAAACAAAATTGCAACTTCTCTATATTACACGTCTCTTGAAACTAAGCATAGCTTGAAATATCAATTCACAGTATGTTTTTGAACTGTTTCCCCAGGGTTGTCTGCTTTCTACACAGAGACAGGGCAGACATTCAAGCTGTGGGAGGTGCAACATCAGAGAAGAAAAAGCCGAGACATATTTATTACACCATGTTAGGATCAAACTATAATCTTGTAATTATTGTGTGAATTGTCATCGCAAGCAAGCTATTTACTGTCATTGCTTCGATTTGGCACACAAACACAACATGCACAACATCCGCTGTTGCCTCCTGTACTGAGTTAGTGATTCCTATCTTAAAGAAAAGGCTTCTGAGTTCAAAGGAATATCTGCACTGGCAGCAGCAGGTAGGAAAGCAGAACACAACGTGAGTGTATGGGAAAATCATCTCGAGAGCCGGACTACCCACCCAGGCTGGCAGACTTTACTGCAGTGGAAGGACATGGAGGTGACTCCAATTTAGGAGCCTTCATGGTCACGCTGTCTGACTGTACACCTCTTTAGTGCAACATATCTTTTAATTTGCTGTGTGGGGATGAAAATACCTCCTGAAAAGCAATTAAACTGCTGAACATTTACTGAAGCTATGCTAGTAGATGGAACAAAAGGCTTATTTCTACCAGAATAAGATACTGGACAACAATAGGGGGAGAGTTCAAAGATAAAATGAACAAGAAGATAATATTTCTGATCAAATTTCTTTTAAAAAAAGACTAAGCCTGGAATATTACAAGTCTCGCATTTGCATAGCAAAATCATGTTTACTTTCATAAATTGTGTCCATGCAATGCAGACCTGAGTATAAATTCTCCTGGTTCTTATCTTTAATACCTACTGGTGTGTGCAAATATGTACATCTGAACATTTTAAATGGAAGCCAGAATGAGGAGAAAGCATGGTTTAATACTTCGGGAATGTGAATCCAGATAAGTGTTTTATTCATAGAATGGCCATGGACTTTGTACATGGCCTTGGACATTAATTCTACCTTGCTTCTCAATTTAAAAATGGAAAGTCCTCCCTTTTTAAAAATGAAAAGTTCTGGGAATGACATGAATATAAATCACAAGCAGACTGAGAAGGGCTTAGCGATGAGAGGTATCATCAAGAGACAGAGAGATGAGACCATTGGGCAAGTCAGCATACAAAGTTGGACAAAACCCGAGTGGTTTTCCCAAAGCCTGTCTCAAAGATCTGGAGGTTTAGTTCTCTCCAATATGTAATTAGAGAAGAGTGTCTAAGCCAAACAGAAAGTCAAGCTCAGCTTTGCCTTATGGCTATGATGCACAACTACCACTTGTTAGGTAAGCAGATGTGGTACTACACGGTGGATAAGAAGAGGCTGAGAGGGTAGGGAGTGAACGCTGCCTCTCAGCGTTAGAGTGAGAGCACCCAAGGGAGACTGTGTATGAGCAGCTGTGCATTTGAAGAGGTCAGAGACAAAAAATGCTGCTCATGAGGACAGCAGAAATTTATAATAGAAAATGGCAACCAAATGGCAGCCAAAGCTCCTTTGATGCAAGTGGATAAAACTCTGCATATAAGAGCTTCTACCTTCTCCAGACTTTCACTCATTTTTCACAGCAAATGCAATCTGAAGGGTTTTCCTGTGACTCGTAAGTATCTAGAGACAAGTGTTTCAATTCCAGCGTCTAGATCTAACTAGAACCACCTCAAAAGTGTCAAAACACCACAAGGAAGGCAGTTCTCCCAGTAACTCAGACTGTTAATCACGCAGCACTGCCTTATGAGATTCCGAAAATGAGCACGTCAAAAAGCTTATCTGAATGACTCATCAAATCTTCCAAATAAAACTGTGGAAGAGTATAATCTGAAGTGAAATGTCACTGCATTGCAAATACCCGCATGCTTCTGACAGCTGCTGAGCTAGATTCAAGCTCTGCAACCTTCACTTTTGTATTTCCTAGCAAAGCATTCTCGTTTATTATCCACCTGACCGCGACAGCTAATAACAGGCCAGGTCGAACCTCACTGGCTTTCCTTTGAAAAGCTTCACACTGATTATAAGGGTCTTTGGAACAGATCTGATGTACAACTCAAATATTTGCATAACTACAGACTACTTCTTTCCCCAGAATAATTCCATGATGGATTTTTATGATACACCAAGAGAGATGGAGAGATAAGAGCATTTGAAAAGTCAGTATACTGCATCAAATGTGATATCAAAGCAGGAGATTTTTTTTCTCTTTGCCACTTCTTTTATCTAGGTTTTCTTTTGTATAGCCAGCATCTGAGAAAGCAAATGCTGAGTCAATACTTCTGAGATTAGATTAATATGTAACACAGCTAATGAAATTTGTAGTTAAGCTGAAGTTTTGTTTTGCTGGATTTTGTTTTTGGCAGCTTGAACTGCCTAAAATCCTAATTCAATTGCAATCTACTCACAGAGCACAGCTGTTTTGCTTGGCTAAACTCTTCTCGCCACTTAATAAGATACTTTTTTATTTAACTTTCAGTTCTGCCTAGGAGCCCCAGTGGGTCTTTTAAAACAGAAGATTATTATTAGAAATTAATTAAGTATTCTTTTCAATTCTGTCTCCTGAGAGTAACTAGGCATTGCTGCTGATCTCCTCTGCATTAAGACATTACTGATTGTCATTCATAGGATGACAGTGCGGATGTCTCATCTGGAAGATACATAACTCCATAAATATGAAAGATTTGAAAGACATTTAATACAAAATATAATAAATCAGTACAAATATTAAACATATAATTGCAATGTCAAACATAGCACAGGCATGTGAAGACTATAACACTAGAATAAAAATAAATACACGTTCCAAAGACAAAAAAAACTTATTGCAATTATAGGACCCCGACGGATTACACTTAGTCCATGTTTCAGCACATTGTAAACCCCGAGCAAACAATTCTAAGAACATCAAACGCAGTTAAAGAAAAACCAGTTGATTTGATGGGGGTTTTTTTGAGTGACCAATGTCTACAAAGTGTTTGTTGTCACTGCCCCACCTTCCATTGCACATGACTACAAGAAGCACAGACTACGGCTCCCACCTCTGATGGTGGGCTCAGCTGGCACTACCTGGCTTTAAGTAAACCAAACCCAATCAGCACCAAAATCCTGATGTAGTTTTTGATCTGAGGCCTTGAATGTGCATATTAATGTATTACTCACAGAATTAGCTATGCATTTAACATGGCACTTCGTGCTTGAGATGGCAGTTGGTCTTTCTAATTTTCACTAAACTCAGGGGTATATATGTATGACTAACTGCTGTCATACTCTAACCAGGAAGGGATGTGAAGAGAAGAACGTCACCATGGATGGACAGAAGAACAATCAATCACTTACTCTTCATAATAATGTGGAATTGTACTTACTTTTTCGGTCTGTAGTCAGGGATAGACCTGTCCAGTGATATCCTGTCACTGAGTTGGGCATTGTAACCATATTCTTCATACTTAGTCTCAGATTCATGGCTATCATCTCTCAGGGTAGCAGCCATTCCCCCCTGGCCCAAGCCTCCTGGACCTTCAACTAATCCCATGGGCTTTGCCAGACCTAAATGAAAAAGACAAGACAAATCAAATTATTAATATAAAGGAAATGGATCTAATCTCTTCTGTGACCCCAGAATGTTTTTAGGTAACTAAGATCTGAAACCCTCATGGCTCTGTGGAAATTATCCTTAGCTTTTTAAACCAGAGTCCATATCAACACATCTTGTAGCATCAGTGCATAATTATTAATGAGCAAACTATAAAGAATCAATTAGCAGCTTTCACGATTTATCCTTTTTCCTGTATAAATCCCTGGAAACAGGAATCTTGTTTCCAAGTATTCCAAAATGCTTAATTATCCTTAAGATAATTAAGATGAATTTTCCTCATAAGAACTGGAGGCCAGGCCCTTTCCCAGTATAGCCCATTATAGCTCCATTCATTTTAAGGGAGATATGTTGAATTTCTACCACATGTAGATCTGCCAGTTTAACTCCATATTAATGTCCGTTCTGGAATAGGTGTTGGAGCTGAGGCGTCTGCTCTGTGGCTCTAAGACCACCTGCAGCTGTGAGCAGTTCAGGTGTGGTTCCCATGCTGGGAATACAGGTATGCGACTGGTTACCAGCTGCTGCTGAGGAGGAACTACAGGGTAAATCTAATTTCACTATGTGAGTCACTAGATGGGTTATTTGGACTCAACTGCACACCTTGCCCAGCCTGTTCCCACAAAGATGTGCTAAAGCTATGAGGGAGCTGACACCATCTCTCAACCTGGGAATTACTCCAGATTTCCTCTGTCCTTCAGATCTCTGATGAACAAAATATGTAAGATGCTCAGCTCTATACAGCTTATAGGATCAGAAAGTTTGGACACACTTGAGCTAAAACGATTAGCCCCACTTGATTAGTGCTGATATATTAGCCAGTCAACAATGCATTTATAGGTTTCATTCACTGGCATATTACTGGTCAACTCGAAAATACGTGTAAAACAAAACTAAACCAACATAAAAAATGCCCATATGATCACATCACCAAGAACCTCTTCCATGGCAACAGGCATTTAACTTGGTGCTGAATTCTCATAAATAAGCTCCTCAAATATCCTGTGTTTAATGTCAAAGCTTTCCTTTCCAAAAGGCTCGCTATCAACAAGTCATTATAAGCAAAAAAGTTATTTCTAATAGTCTTGAGGACACCATACAGAAATGTGCAAATATCCTGCAAATCATTTACAACACAGAGCAAAACAATTAGAGTTTGACCTGCTCAACATTTTTCAAATTAAGAATTTTGCAAGAGGAAAATGTCATTATTTCAACTAAACAATTAAAGAGAAAGACAGAAAGAAACTGCCAACATTTGCTAGAAACAAACACGCAAGGCAGTACAAAGCTGGGACTGCCTTCTCCAAGTCACAGTAAGGTCTGGGACAGTTTAGTCTCTCATGAAGGAATGTCTCTTGCACCTCATTGCTAACACTGTCCTCACCTGTTATAGCTCCATCATCATCTCTGCTTAATTACAGGGCAGAACAGAGAGACAGTGGTTTGTTAGTGGTCTGAAAGAGTAAAGTTAGCGTTTTCTACTGTAGGTGCTTATGCGAAAATCCTGCGCTAAGGTTAAGTGCAACACTATCAATAGTCTGAACATAAAAGGACTGAGCGTACCTGCAGTACTTGGGAATTTTGGTACTGAATTTCAGACATTGCCTACAAAACCACACACCTCATACTGCAATCAGTGATCCCAAGTCAGGACAGACCTTGGTTGTATTTGTGTCTTTGATGTCTTCTTCATGTTCCTCATCATCATGCACTGAAACGCTCAACTGTCTCAGAGTGAATCATGAGTCTTAGCAGGAGGGGGGAGGGGAGAAGAAGAAAAAAAGGACACCCTAAAGAAAAACATTCTTGGCATGGCCAAGCTTTTGAAAAAATTCAGACAGTTCCAAGCATTCAAGCCTAGTGAGTTGTTGAAAAGAAAGGAAAACAAGAGGCTCACACAGCCATGGTCTCATTATAGGTGTGTGTGGGAGGTGAGCTCCAGGTCTCACTAGCAAGGGAGATTGAACAGAGGCACAAGCAGAAACCCCACAGGCCACACACCCACGAGGGGAAAGTAGAAAGATGACGCTTCAAAACAGCATTTTTTTCTAGGGTATTGTATTCCTGGGACACAGAGAGAAAAGACCAAAGCACCGACCTGCTGGGATTGATACTGATGCTTAATCAATAATGAACTTTTTCAAAGCTGTAAGTGAAACAAAATGCCAGGAAAAATGAAAGGTATGCTCAAGGCAAGGGAACGGGGTATCAGTAGACAGCTCTCTTCTTCAGTCAGTCACACTGCCCAGCTAGGATCTTGGCCCACCTTTGGTGACTCATCCCCCAACATTTGGTAACGCAAAACAGAGCCCTCCTGCTGTTTAACGACTACTCTTCCTCCCAGCCCTGCTACGCTGTCTTCCTCTCCCAAACATGTTTTCTTTCAGTAAGGTATGGAACTAACCCAGAAGACAAATAGGAAAGTGCTCAAGTCCTGTCCCAAAATATACAAGGAGAATGCAAGAAATTGGTTCAGCTGGACTGAGTTGAGCCCCAGCAGGATGGCAAAGCGCCTGTTCCTGCTCATCATCTTTCTGCTAAAAAAAAAGAAGGAAAAAAAAAAAAAATCACAAGGAGTTACCAGCACAAGCCACTAAATCCTAGAGAATTTGGACCTAACACAACAATTTCAAAGAAGTAAGCTAAAGGTCTCCAAAGATTATTATAATTATTTCAAATGCCTATATAGTTTTCATTCATGTCTCATATTATTCTTGAATTCATGAAACTGCCTTCAGGTACGTGCAGAAGCATTTAGAAGGTTTTTGCATGCTCTTCCTCTGTGCAAAAGTAGAGGGGGTGAGAGTCTTGTGATCTTAGGCTGGCCACATGAATCTCTGCCCAGCTGTATTTTCAGGTAAATGGAAAAATAGAGTTGTGTCTCTGCTGTCCAAACTTCTGGCCAACAGGAGCTAGCTCACGAGTTGCAATTTCCTACTGACTTACACTGATAGCAATTTGCTCAGAGACAAATCCAAATCACAGCACTGTGTTGAATTGCTGCTTACTAAGCAACACAACTGAGCGCGCTGAGTCTGGATAGGACTTATGACACTGGTTGCCATCCTCTAGTGCAGTCCTGACTGCTTCTGTCTTAATTATTAGAAATATTATGATGCCTACGGTTTGCTACTAATGTACAAACACACTAAGAGTTCCTACTCTGAATGACTAATATTAGCCCAGTGTGATCTCTTGAAAAATAGTATTTTTCCCCCTAAAAACTGAACAGATTTACTTCATACATCACAAAGTACTCTTCTTTATTGCTCTCATTTCTTTGTAGAAATGTACCTTATGAATCTTTCTTCCACTAAAACTGGCGCAAAAATGTCTGCGAACCTTCCATTCTTGCTCGCAGCAATCATCACAAAGCAACTGGGTTAGCATCAGTGATCAACCTGCAGCTGGGATCACACTTCTGCATTCTGCAGGGACAGGGAGAAACTGGCACAAGGGAGGCCCACAGTTAGGAACTGATACAATCGTGTCTCCAACTGGGTCATGCAAAGGAGGAAGCTGTAAGCAAAAAGTGTGATACCAGGATATTTGGTGTATTTAATGAGGATTATTTGAATTTTCTAATGAAACAATGTTTTGTAAGAAAAGTGGAGAATGAGACAGCCATAGTTTCTGTTGAAACATGACTAAAACTCTTCAAGAGTTGTGTTGCAGTTAGTGATTTCAAACAACAGAAATTCTTTTACCTTACTAAGTGAAGCACTTCAATACACATTAAATATTTCTGAAAATATTTTAGGGAGATTCATATCAAAGGAAATTGTAACATTTGTCCCTTTTGTTCCAATTTCAGATGAGAGGCTATTTGGCACTTTGACTAGCTTTAGTGTTTAATATTACTTCCTTTGGAAAAATTAGAACAGAAGGGCCTAATGTTGCCATCCCTGGCCTGACAACTAGTCCTTGCTCAAGTAATTACAGAAATTACATGTCTGAGACTCTAAATCTCTCCCCACCCAAAGGAAAAACACAGCAGCCTAATCTTCCTGCATGATACAGTCTCAGACTCTAAGAGCAAGCAGGGATGCTGCACACCTCTGCTTTACTTCAGCTCAGTTTCAGAGAAAAGTCAGCAGTTCCCTCCAAAAAAAAAAAAAAGGCAAGCACAAGCGGGCCTTATAAAATGGGAGTCAAATTAGGCTCTTTAGAACTTAAAGAATCCAGAAAACTAGACACTTCATAAAGTCTATGTCCTCGAAAGACTGCAATGTGGAAATGTATTTGCTGATCATTTGGAATCATCTGGGCTGGGTTCTGATGTGACATCAAAGCAAATTGAAGACGACTTCATTAAAGTTAACTGACCCGCTTTGATGAAAGGGACTCCAAGATGTGGTGCGCTCATTTGACTTTAAGCAACAATTTAATTCCGGTAGTTGAAAACTTTATCCTTTATACTATATGCTCTTGCAGTTTACAGAACAAAAACACTTGCATCTTTAAGGCAGAAGTAACAGGGGAATTAAACTTTCAACCCACAAGAAAAGTATCAAGCACTTTGCTATTTTTCATATGAGAGAATTAGATAGCCTTCCAAACCATGCATAATGACAATTATCTCATATATCTTTTTCCTAAATCTGATATTCTAGCTCTTCATGCTGCTAATCTGATCTTGTTCTAGGAGACAGTCATCATATGTCTGACTTAGTCTCAGAACATATTGCTGTGAGGTTTTTTCCCCATTCATTACCCAAATTGTAGCCTAGTCTGACTGACAGTTATTATAGCAATGCAGTAACATTGACCAATATATAGCAGCAATTAAATAAATGATATCGCATTGCTTCATTCTGCAAGAAAAGCACTGAAGTGCCTCTAGAAGTTCTCAGGAACAATGAATATAGTATATTTTTTATATGTGTGTGTGTGTGTGTTAAATGCAGCAATTACAGGCACCGTTCTTCAATGCATGGTTGGTTAGCTAGGCACAATATAACTACGTCTCACATAGGATAACATTTGCCTAGCATTTTTCATCTCAAAGGATTACCTGTTGCTTCCACAAATGTCTCCTCAACAGAGTGCTTTGCCCCATGACTACCATGTCAAGATCATAACTCGCTAACCTCCAAATCCACAGTTATCTGCATTGGTCAGCCTTTTGTGAAAAAACAGAAAAGGGGTGCCAGTTCAGCAGCATCTTCTCAAAAAAGGTTGGTCTTAAGAGATGGAATCAGGAGACAGGAGATGGGACAGAGTGCCCACAGGTTTGGCTGAGGCAGAGCCTGCTGGTGAACAAGACACACGTTCCAGCATGTCCACTGGGCCCCCATCCGAGGGGTGCCCCACGGTCTGGGACCACTGAGCAGAATCTGTTCCCCAGAGGCCTTCCAGCATGCCAAACATGGGAACACCACCTGGGACGACATGGAGGAACAGAACACTCTACAGCAGTGCTCCCACAGGACGCGTAGGTGGGCTGCCAAAGACAGGGAGTCAGCAAAGAGCAAATGGTTTGTGCCTTACGTCTTGGGTGTTTTCTGCTCAGCGAAAACCGAGGGACAGCCCATAGGAGAATTCATTCCCGCAGGTCTCATCTACTGGAACAACAGGGAAAGGGATACATTTCTGGAAACACTGCTGCTCAGCAGACACACAATTGCTATTGATTTTATATGCTGGGTGTTCAGGTCCTACAGTGATGGGGAGCAGTATAAAACCAAAAAAGACAGATAGAGAAGTGCTTCTGGTTCAACTTCCAGCATATATCTGGGTTTTAACCAAGGCAGATCAGATGAGAGAGCTTTTCCATTTGCTTCTTTTAAAGCTTGCTGCAGACTTCCAGATCCTTCTCTTATCTTTGAGTTACCTACCCACAGCTCTCACTAGCACCCATTTCCCATATATTTCCATGGCTTGTGACGACATTGTGGGCAGGGTACAGCAGCGCTGCTGATAGCGTAACCCTATGGCTCGTCTCAGAGTGAAGGACTGAAATCATTCTGCCAGCTCTGAAATGGTGATGGGTAGGGAGGGGAGAGAGGGAACAACAGTGGCAATGCCCAGTGAGTTGCTATTTTTAAAGCTGTCTTTTCTTTAAATTTTTAGACTAAGAAGATCTACAGCTCATACACTGGGATCAGTCATACCCAGTTCAATGCTGCAGATGACAATGAGGTCAGAAATAATTAGTGTCTGTCATTCATTTCAAATTTATTGCTCTCACTGCAGAGATTTCTGTGTGAGACAGAAAATGCTGGGAGAAAGGAGAGCAGAATGAACTGGTCTTAGTTTCTTAACCAGATTAATTACTTCACAGGATGCATAATTTTCTAGGAAGAAAAGAGATCTTCTATTTTTCACCATAAACCCTGTCACAATGGGAAAATTACTGAAGAGATTTATGTGAGAAACTATGGCAAAGCAAGATCAAACTACATCTGTGATTATTTTAGTGTCTTTTTTTTTTTTATTTGCAACACAATTACAGGCAGCTGCAAATCAGGTTCAGCCAGGGTTCTCAGACATAATTAACCTTTTGCCAATTCAAAATAAAAATAAGCAATTGAAAATAATTACGTACGCAGATTCACAATAGCACAGGCCTGTTCTTAGCCTTTTCCTGGCCTTTCTAGCACTTCTGGCCAGGCCACCTCCCCTTCAGCAGCTGTGGCTCTGCTCCCACACCTCATCCCTCTTTCATCAAAAGTCTGCCCAGGTGGTACCAGAGACGCTGGGCACAACCACACGGCCAGCTCCATCACCAGGGCCACCAGGTTTGGTAAGCACTGACAGAACTGCTCCAAAATCTCCAAAATGCCCTTGCTGCCCTGTGTCAGTCTTCGGTTGAGAAGGGCTCCAAAGCCAAATTTTTGAGCTTTATCTACACTTAGACCATCTGCACTCTTGAATAACTACACAGAAGTATTCTGGTTCCTAGCACCTTCAAAGGAGGGAATAAAACGCTTCCTTCTAAAAAAACTGGCATAGTCACCCAGCAGTTTTACCTGCGACTCCTGAAACACTTCTCTCTCTTTTAAACAGAAAACATAAAACTCATCAGCAAAACAGTTGTTTCCTTTCTTTTCCAATTCTGATCTCTCTGTTGAAAACATCCCTGCATACCTTGTAAGGCAATAAAAATCTTTAGATCCTAGTTTAACCAAGGAAGAAGAAAAAAAAGAATTCAGGGGCAATTGCAACTCTACATAGATTGGCAAAGCTGACTTTTAGCATTTCCAGTTATATCTTTTGAAAGAAAAAGGTTCTTGGACTCTAGAATAGGTTCAGTAACACAGCTAAAACAAGACTCAGCTTATAACATTTTTTTAAGCTAGTTCTATATGAAACCACCCTTCTGGAAGCAGGTATTAAATAGTTGCATCTAATGAATCAGCCAGAATGCTTTCATCTTGAATTACCATATTGTGCTAATTTTGTAACCTTGTTCTGTTGCAACTAGAAACTTCAGATGAAGGTCACAGCCTCGCTGACTGGCATATCTGTAGGCATGGAGGAAAAAATGGGTCTTCTTCAGGAGTTAACTGTACATGTTAGAGCAAAGCAGATGCACAAGAAAAGCAGCTGGTTGGAGGAGGAAGAAAGAGCAATAATGAGTGAGCTGTTCAACACTAAGCAAAAGGTCTCAGCTCACCAGTTGTCTCGCTGTTTATAGCTCCATTTAGTGATCCCTAAAAATAACTAAGAGGAACAAGTTTTCCAGAATAACATGTTTACATCAGAGACAGGCTCAATTGCATAAACAGTGCCTCGGCTCTCATACACACCTAGCACAGCGCAGGGACGCTCTGATCGGCTGCTCGGTTCAGTTTGTTGCCCAGACTGAGTGCTAGAGGAGACAGCCTGGGGAGGCTGAGCAAGTCCCCGTGGGGCACAGTTGCTACAGCCAAGAGAAAAGGTGCCATGAGTTTTGTCTCAATTCCAAACTGAGCACGAGTCCCACCAGGCAGATAGTTTGACAAAGAAGGGACATATAGAGGCTACAAACTGGCAGCAGTAACTACTTTTACAAAACGCTTTGAAATCTCTGGATAAAAACCTCCCAAGTTATTTACCACATTCCAAAAGAAGCAGATTTTGGGCTTGAGATTCAGTATCTGAAGAAGATCTTTTCTTCAGAAATAAATAAAACCCTTCTACCATGGATACTTTAGCCCTCGAGGTGCTTCAGGATCATGGTTTTGCACTACTGCTTCACATGCCCTTTCACTGGGCTACTGAATACAAAGCAGCCGCCCCGTACAGAAAGTTATGGTACTTGGTGCTTTTGCAACTGTCACTGAAACATCGTAGTTCCTCCCAAACACCAGTGAGGCTGGACTCCCAATGCCCCTTGAGGTTGGAAGGAGTCATCCTACCTGCCTTTGGGCAGAAACGATCCACTGAAAGGTTAAGGAACTCCCCAAGATTGCACAAGATATGGTGGTGGAGCCAGAAATCAAAACCAGTGGCTGCCTGAATTCTTGTCCCATTGTGATTAATTTGGGAATTAAAAAGCAGCCTCTCTCAGTTTCTATCACAGGCCTACTCTGGCAAAAGCTGAAGCATTTTCTGTCCAGTGATTCCCTGTGATGCCAGCAGGAGCTACCGGTGTGGGGTAGTATCATTTGGCATCACATGTAGAACGGCATTTCTCTCTTCTCCATCCTATGATACCACCCTGACTCTGCCAAAATGCTGAGCAAGTTTCACAGCCTGTGCTTGCTTTTTCCTCCCTCTCCCATGCTGTATGCTTCATTTTTGCCAAAGGATCCCATGCAAAAATTTGCCAAAACCAGGTTTGCCTCTTTCATCGACTCCCATAAATACTGCACAAACTATGGTTAATGAAGAAATGACCATTGCTAAAGAGCGGCTCTCTGAGATTATTGCCTTGGAGAATATAAAAAACTTGTTTTGTTCCACAGGCATAAATTTGCTGAATGCATTAGCAGCTCAGTGCACAAAAATTAAATCTGGAAAAGTAAAAGCATTTTGCAGTTGCCAGTACAAGGATCAACAATATCCAGAAAAAAAAAATCTTATTTGAAAGTATTTCACTATTTGACACTATTTCAGTCAACTTTGCAAACAGTAGAATGCAGCATGAGGAGTCAGTAGTGTCTGGCCCATGACTCAATCTAAATGTTAAACAGAGCCAGGCCCTTAATTTCTACATATCCCAACTTTCCATATCCCAAATCAGTTTCTCCTGCCACCACCCTGCAGTAAGCCTACATAATATATAAGATTTGCTGCCCAGGGAACTGATCTGAATTTTGTCCATATCAAAGGTGCTTACTTTCTGAGCTAGAAGGAACGCTGTATGTGGATGAGATCTAGTTTTACATACAGAAACATTCACCAAATCACACTCCACAGGGACGCAGGCTCCAACTCTCTGCAAAGAGGAGAGCAACAAACAAACCCCCATCGAATTTAAATGACTCCAGCACTTCCATTTACCTGAAATCCAAAATACAGACCTATTTTTTATAGTTGTAATCAAGTTTTCTGCATCCTTGCTTGAAAGATTTATGTCCCCTAGTATCCAGTATCAGCCCCAAGTATCTCTGAATATATACCAGGGAGAAGACAAACAGTATCCTGTGGCTGATGGTTTGTAAAGGAAAAAAGTGCAGCAACTTGTAAAACTGAAACATTTAACGTGCAAGTTTTTGGCTCTAGGTGGTGCAGCAGTTTTGTACCTTGACCTCATCTCCAGACCCTTCTGTCTGTTCAGGTGGGAGCCTGAGATAGTGTTTCTCAGCCTTCATCCACAGATGACTGACAATCCCGTAAGACATTTATCTGTGAGAAGACTGCTGAACGGCGGTGAAGGGACGAAGGGATTTGGCAGCTCTGTCTGTAGGAGGGCTGTTCCTCTTCTGCCCACAGAAGTTAGTCAGGCAGACAGAATGCAGAATCAGGAGCCTTGGAAATGATGTAGATTAGAACAAATTATCTGGTAAGAGGACTAATATCCAACCCCTTATGTGCTTTGCCCTACGTTTCTTCTTTTTTAGAACGGGGACATTTCCTGGTTGCAGGGAGCACGCTGAGGCACAGCCTATGAATATCTGTCAAGTGCTCCAAGTATATTAGATGAAAAATGCCATAAAAATGCCCAGGGCTGTTACCGGCATCTGGGCTAGAAGCTGACCCTTACTCCATCCTATACACTCTGCCCCTACCACATTGATGTATTAATCCTTAAACCCTTTATAGTAAGGCATAATAGGACAGGATTTGGCCAGAACAGCTTTTTTTCTTAGCGGTCTCATAACATGTAGTCTAGATTCAGGACACCATTGTAGCAGATGCTACACAAGCCCAGCAAGACAGTTCCTACCCCAAAGAGTTTGCTATCAGTGTTGAAGACAAGAAACAGATGCAGAAAGATAATCAGGAAAGACAACAAGAAGACAACATGGATCAGTAAGAGAGGCAGAGGCTGCAGTGCAACAGTGGCCTGTGGATTTCACCCTTGTCATAACCACAAAAAACTATGTTATTTCATAGCCCATTGGAGGATCTTCTTTTACACCCCATTGAACAGATTCTATCCCAATGTGCTCCCCGTATGCAGATGGCCTCTGGGGGATGAAAAGGAGAGGATTCCTATGGCAAAGTAACCTAGGGAAAGGATTTATAGTCTTTTCCAAAATAACACGATCAAGATGTTTCTGAAATGATTCCTTTTGTAGAAAAGCATGTGATAAAAGCTCCCTACTCATTCAGAATATTTTGAGATGACGAAAGACAGCAGTTCTGGTATATATAAGACAAGTTTCCCCCTGAGAAGGCTCAGCACAACTCCTCCTGTGTCTATAGAGGGAAGGAGTCCATGCAGATCTCTGGTAAAGCTGCTCCATGCCAAATGCAAGACTCCTAGTGCATGACTTGAGACTTAGAGGAAGAGGAGAGCAATATCTGAGGAAATACAAAGAAAAATGTGTAATGGAGGGCCAGATGTAGGAGACAAGCATAGTAGGAAAAAATGTGTTAGTTGTCTTGGCACAATGTGGAGAATGATCAAGCCCATCAATGTATACAATAGGCCTCCTGGGGGAAAAAAGGAGCATACGTCCTTGCACAGCCATCTTCTCTCCCTGACCTACTATTCCAAGGTGTGGCACACATGCCACTGCTGACTTCATCAGCCCTCTTACAGGCCTATTTTTTTGTTCGTTGGCTTAGCAGAAACAGTAGCATTGCATAGGCTACTCCCTCTCTAGACACAAAATTCATTAGTGCTTTTTAATTGGAAGAAATACTGTGTTTTTATGTACAGATATCTAATATCAAAAGTAATTGCTTTTATAGAATACTCATTTGGAGCTGGTTTCCCCTTGAGATGAGAAAACGTATTCTAATTACAACAGATAATGCAGGAGGAGATAAACAGATTGACGACTGGAAGGACCAAGAAATAGGAGCTACACAGACCACGGGAGATGAAGATAAAAGCTCATTTGTGAGGTAGGACACTGATCCCAAGCCTATAGATAATAAGAGCGATGCCAGAGTTTTGTCACAGCCTTGATATAAACAAAATCAATTTCCTAAAGAGCAGTGATCCTTAAACAAGGGAGATCTATGTGATATATTTTTAAATTTAAATTTTGAGTAAGAAAAAAAAAAAGACCCTACCCCATATGCATAATTTTAAACTATACATGTGTGATTCTGATTTTTTTTTTCATTTTAATGATCGAAAAGATCATTGACAGAGAAAGATCAGTTTGTTTTCTTTAAATAAATAACAGATGCCAAGATTCTTCTAGAAGTTTTAAAATCCCAGATGACTTGAGGTTTGTGCTGGTGAAACATATAAAATGGATTTTTCTCTTCAGAGCTTTGGAGGAAAGCCAGAAAACTCCTCTGGTGATGGCATAAATCTGGAGTTGGGAGGGGGGGAGCTGAAATGTTGGTGTAGCTGCCCGGCAGCCCGCTGATATTAAAAGGAGACAAAATCTGAGTGTCATCAGTTTGGTATCTGGCCTCTGGCAGTAGCCAACACCTGAGGCTTCAGAGGAAACGAAATACAAATCATAAAGCACTTGGCCAATTAAACTCTGCACAGAAACCCTGGAAGCAGAGTTCCCTTCTGAACCCTATAGGCAGGTAACTAAAGCCCTGAAGCATAATATTAGATTACCCTCATTATCTTAACTCAGACAGGTAGAAATAGGGCTTAAAACTGCCGAGTCCCCTTTAAAAGTCCAGCCACTAACACTGCATTCAATGGCCTCCTGCAGCAATGAACTCTCTGGTACTGTCATGGTCAGTGTCACTGACTCACATGAAATGGATCATGTGTATCAATATATTAGATTTTTTTTAATTTTTCCAGGGAAACAGAGGTGAGAACTCCTGTGGCAAGTGATCATTAAAACAGTAAGAGAGCTATTCTAGAGAAAGAAAAAGGGGCTGCTCCTTGAAAAGCTCCAAGGTGCAAGAGCTAGAACTTTGGGGCTGTTTAATTAGATTCAGGAACAAGCTGCTCCAAGCCAAGTTAAAGAGCTTTCATTTCATAAACAAGGAAAAGATCTTTTGAAAAACAAGGAGTTTGCTTGTGCCTATCAGAGGCAGGGAAGGGAAGCAGCGGGCTGTTGCAGTTCTGACCCAAGGTCTGACAGGACAGAGCCCACAGTTGAAAAGATACAGTTGGATACAATGACATTTTCTTGCACCTACAGAGCTGACGGCACATCTCTAACCATTAAAAATACCCCTTTGATTTCTGACGCAATTCTGGATGAGAAATCCCTGACTGACCTATTCTCAGACCGGCTCAACTACAGCAGTAAATCCCACAGGGTTAGGTTCCATAAGGAAGAAATTATCTTTAAATACAAGGAATCTAAAAAAAGCGTATCTGTCTAACTCTAGGTCCTATGCAAGCTTGTACTACTCTAGACTCCATTGTGCTGATATTAAAGTCTAAGCTAACCAAAGGCTGTATCACATCTGACATTGCCAAGGCTGCCAAGTTACTTCCTCCCAGCCCAGGTTTCAGCCAGGCCCCCTTGGGACTCTGCTCTCTCAGAGGGATCATGTCCAAGACTAAGCAAGACTCTTCTCTCCCTGCTCAAGGGTGCCTGATGAGCTCTTGACAAGGGCCAGACAAGCCCATCTCCTGCAGCATCATTTTGCAATCATGCTCCACATTATTTGCAGACATTCATATGCCTCTCTGCTCATTTACCTAAACAGCCTGCTATTAAATTAAACTAACATAATCACACAGGCAGCTTTCCCAATAACAAAGTCACATACACCACTTGCCATTCGCATGACTGAAAAGCTCCCGGCTGTCCAACCCATTTTACACATCGGAGGATGACAGCATTAAACCCAGACATAGTAGCTGCTGGAACTCAAAATCACATCATGCTTGAAAGTAGGATCTCGATTTTCCACAGCTGTGAAATTAGCCACCAAGTCCACCATGGCAATGCAATTACAATAAAGAGACAATGTAAAACCCACAGACCTGCTGGCTATGTCCACCGTTCTCCCTTCCATGCTCCAAGAGTCACTGTCTGGTGTCTTTGCTGGCCATGAGAGAATCAAACGATCTGAAAAGGTGCCCGGTTTTGCCAGAGCAGTGCTGGTTCTCTATCTGCTACCTCTCAATCTTATCATTAGGCATTTCTCCTTGGGAATAAATGGTAGAAGAGATCAGCTGCCATTGAGGACATGCGATTTCAAATACTTCCATCAGATCTCTTCAAGGGCCCACACTTGAAAATCAGTTGATTTGGGTACCAGTTTTGACAGGAGCCAGAAAGAGCCTTGATTCCTCCATTTTCCTTTCAGTGTGATATTGCCTTATAGGCTCTTTACAGGTGACATACTTTTCTTTTGCATCATTACACAGCTTCAAAACATACTCATTTTCCTGACAGTCTGCCTATTTTACATCTGTAGATATGTGTATTTTTCTTGAACTGTGTTTGTGTGCTTCTTTTTCAGGCACATCTTTGACACCTTCTCAGGGAGTTTGGCTTGGAAATTTGGGTTGAGATAGAACTTGCATCTCTGCTTTTCATCCTCTTTCCTCCCCTCACTTTATTTTCCTATCTCATGTCAACATACCCTACAGCTGTGCCTTGCTTGTCAATGCCAGGCTGCAGTGCCTCCTTCCATCAACCTCTTAATACGCATATGATTTAATTTTCTACCAGCAGGACAAGTCAGTTCAAAACCAAACACAGGACACATTTGAAACAGCAAAAATACAGCCCAGAACCCAGCATCTGAACCAAAATGTTTACAAACCAACAATTTATGGAAGTTTTGAAGCTACAGTGGTTGAAGAAAGTTACTATGTAGAAGGTCTTAATTGGTGAGGTAAATTGGCAGCCACATTTATAGCAGATCTGTTAGAGGATGCACCACAACTAAAGGTCTGATTCTGTCCTGCTCACCGAGGAGGAGGAGGAGGAGGAGTAGAAGCCATCCACAGTGCTGAGAATCATACCTGGTTTCCAAGTGCCTTGCTATTGTTTACGGAAATGTTGAGCCAGGATTTGGGTTTTGCTCTAGAGAGTAAAGTGTTCCCTCTTGAAATTCATAAAAGAAAGCCTATTTAGAAATGAAAGGCACAACGTTGCATGGATAGCTCATAACATACAATTAATCAGGGATTTATCAGGAAAAAATAAAAAGAATTATGTATCATACTCTGTGAAGGAAGTAAATCAAAGGATGAGATAGTTTTGCAAAAGAAAGGAGGAATGAGGATAAATAGCAATTGTCAATAAATTTGAGAAAATAAAGATGTAATGTTAGGGAAAAAATATTGGCACAATGTTTTATTTAAAAGCGGTAATAAAAACATTGCTTAATTTGATTTCTGCCCTTTCTGGTTTATTGTTGATATAAAGATAAATTGACTCAGACTTCCAGGAGCGGGAAAGCTACAATCCACTGTTACAGGCACTTTAAAAACCAGCACTGCTATAATACCCAATTCATAATTAACAAGATTGGCTTCATTGCGTGTTGATATTTTAACGAATTGACTGTGACCTACGGCTAGTTTAGGCCCTGACAAACTCACTGCAAGATAAAGTGGGCTTTGTTTGACAAAGCAGGGGTGCATTTGGTAACGACATGCTACTTTGATCCACCTACAGACCATGTTTAAAGCTATCACACACATACAGAATTCAGGTCATATATAAGGACAAAGGTGAAGTTTTTGAAATTATGGATCAGACGTCTCCAATTTACCTTCCTAATGCCATGGACTGCAATGGTGCTTATCTGCTTTCTACCAAGGCAAAGTAAAAAGAAATTCAAGTTTTCAGAGACTCATTTTTTCTTCAAGCTTTCCTTTACTTTGTGCAGAAATTCCATAAAAGAATGAATGTTCTTGTCCCCTGATGTGTCTCAGGTTTGTACTTATGACTACATTATGAGATCTTAAATTACACAGTAAAGAGAGAAATGAAGACAGTGATAGAAGGTGCCTTTATACAGGAGAAGATGATCCTTCAGTGAAGAGACAGGTATGAATCAGAATTTGAATTTCAGAAAACTGAGGTCTGAGCTTACAGCTTGGACTCATCACTCCTCAAGGACACAAAGCAGACATGCTACCTGGTCGTGCTTAAACTTCAGGTCAGACCCACATGTCCCATAAGCAGAAAGAGCTTTCTACCACCAAACAGTCCCAGAGAAAGCCAATGCTGAGCCCCCTGGGCCATGAGGGGTACCCGACGAGATGAGCAGCAGGGCATGCTTCACGCTGCCTAGCAAAGAGCAGCGCAGGATCACTTCTCTGCTCCTCGCATAATTTAATTATTCAGTCACTACTGAAAGGCAATGAGACAAGCTAGTGGGACCCAAGTCTGCCATTTTAGGAAGCTGAAGATAAAGGAGGCTCTCCTGCAGTACTGGTGTAGTGTCAGGGAAATTTCATGCTGCTGTAGTTATTAACCGAAGTAAGCAGGAAAGCAGAGAAAAAATGCTTGTGTTAACATGTCGCCAATTAGCAGAGCAAGCAGAGGAATTCAGTGTGAAGATCTGAGTCTGGTTCCTTTAAAAGCTAAGAACTTGATTTTCATGTTTGTGTTTAAATGAGTAAAAATCCCATTTGTTACCAATATGATTTTTAGCCTGGTTTGCTAAGAAAAAAACAGTTTGACGTATCATGCTGTCTGCATTTGTCGATCAGTTTGCTTCTCTCTCTCATACCCTCCCCTCACCTCTGCTCGTTAGATTTTGAGGACTGTGTGTAATTTCAGCCAAAGCTTGGCAGACAGTCAGAGGTCTCCAAAAATTACATTTCCGCAAGTGTCACAAAAAGTCGACATCTGGGAAGAAAGTGGCATTAAAATGTTCCTACTGAGAGAAGAGGTTCAGTGAAAGATCAAATACAAAAGACCTCTTGGAGCTATTAGAGACCACCCAAGAATTCACCTTTAGGATACCAGCCCACAAGAAAGTCAGCTTTCTTGCATTTGCTGCTTAAGGAACTGAACACTTATTTTTAGGATTAATTGTGGTAATTACTGGATCTAGGTCTGTTGGATATCTGGCTGTTATTTGTATCATTGATTAACACTATCACGAGGTAAGACGCTGCACAGACTAGTCCGGACTGAGACCTCCTCACTTAAATAGAGGACACAGATAAGGGGAGGGGAAGGAAAAGAGCAGAGAGATGAGCTGGCACCACAGCTAAAGAGCAAAAGAACAGCCAAAGAGCAAAAGAAAGGCACACGTGGAAATGAAACCCAGGTCTCCTGAGCCTGAGTCTTGTATTTCAGCAGCTCTAAATATTTTCTCAAAAGCTAGCCCTGAAGCTGCTCCTTTAGCCCCGGTTCCTGTGAGCTTACTCACGCTTCTTGTCAAGTGTTAGTGGCAATGATGAGAACCAGGTTAAGCGATAAAATTTCATCATGGGTTTTGGTCACAGATTAGGGGATTCCTAATGAAATAATGAGGTATGTCTGTGACCCCATTTAAAACCATTTTCCCTCTAAAGATACCATGTTAAAGAAAATTCATATGGAAACGCCTGACTCGCCAAATTAGCACTTCTTCCCTTAGGAAGGGAGAGACACAAACTTAGAGGTGAGGCACCATGACAGCAGGACACCCCACTCCATGCAACTCTGCCCGTTTCCCCTGGCATTTATTAAGAAATTAATCCTTCTGATTGTTTATAGTAGGGGGTGCTTTTCCCTTCCTGCCTTTGAAAGGAATATAAGGCAAGGTATGATCCCAAACCCACACAGCCTCACCAGCAGAGTATCAAACAGAACCTTTTTCTTTTGTTTTGTTTTAACAGGGAATTTGTCAGTTCAGTATCTGTCAAAATACTTTTGAAAATAATCAACCTCTAGTTTCACAACCATATGCTGAGACACTCGTATCTAGCGTAGAGAAGCCATGGGCATGCAATATCACCCATCAAACAGATTAGTGGCATCTTCTTCCAGTTCAGGGACAAAACCAAAAGATCATAAGCTGACTTCTTTTTCTAAAATAAATTTCTAACCAGGAACATCCAGTTTTGTTTTCTGAGAGTACAGAGTACAGATGATATCTCAGCCTACCATCACACAGAGCATCGCCTCCTCATGTCTAATTGGCGTCAATCCTGCATTAGCTGTCCTGTCCTTTGGGCCCGATTCTGATCTTGTTACTACAGTGCCATAAGTAGGCTACGTAAGAGACAGCTTTCATCACTTGAAATTCTGGTCCAGAATAGTTATCAACAATCTACGTTAACATGAATTGTCAAACTGTGTTAAGGGCTTTACCAGAATAACCTGTTGTACGTTGTGCTGCAATGGGGAACTCCACCTCTCCTTAGAGCTAGAGCAGTCCTAGCATGACTCATGCATGGACCCAGATTCCAGTTCACTAATCCCCTGCTTACTTCATCGACTATAAGCAACTTTAATAAGAAGAATTTTACAAAGTATTTCACTAGTCATTCTTCTACAACCTCCACTCTGTCTCTAAGACAGCAGTATTTGTTCTCCAGCTTCTTGTCAGCATGATTAAAGGCTGAAAGATGCCTAAACCAAGTAGTTCCGTAACATGCAAAAATGCCCTCTGCAACGATCAACATCTCCTCTGAGGGCTGCATCACTCAGCCTGTGTCCATTGGCATGCCAGGCTGTACCATCCCAGCTTCAAAGTTAGGCCATGGCTTTGTTCTCTCATGAATATTTCTCCTCTATTTCAGCGTATCTTCTGTTCACTCTTCTCACTGTGCAAGGAAGACTTAAAAATCTCACTTTGTGACCTTTTTAATGTGTGACAGAAAGAGGGAGACAAAGAATCCAGTTATTAGACAGATCAGGTTCAGAATGCATCACAGAAGAAATTCTTAATTCCCTGACGTCATCTAAGAGGACTCTCTGCAGCCTGGCTTAGGGGGTTGTAGGCCTGAAATGGGAACATGGCTGTGAATATCGGAACCATACCAAGCTGACTCTTTCAGAAAACAGAAGGTTTTACATATAGCCCCACTGGATACTAGCATTAGAAAAGCCACTTTGTTCCAGAATTAATTTTCTGTTGAATGAAAATGCATTGAGCCAGATGAATCTATTTCTGGAGGAGGATCAGGCTGGCACAGGTCTAAAATCAAAGATTATTGGGTTTCTGTATTCAAAGCCGGAGTAGCTGAGAGCAAACTGTTCAGTGCAGGTGATGACATGTTCAGGTCTACGCCTAAAGGAGTATCCCAGGAAGGATATATCAAGTGAGTTTGCCAAATATTAAATTGAAGAAAGATGGGAAATTTCTAATTAATACCTGCAAATCTTTTCACTGCTCCCTACAATACTAGCAGTGAATAAACAAAAGACATTCTTCAAGTGTTGAGAAAGCTGCAACCTCTAGCAGATGCAAAATATCATTAAAAAGTGGGAGGAAAGACTGGTCACCAGGAATAAATACACAAGCAGGCTCCAGTGGACCATTTGGCTGCCCACATCCCTGCGATGGTGCTGGAAGTCAGAAGTCTAAATCTGCAGACCTGGATTCTGGGGATTCTCCATGTGACACAGAAATTATGTAACAGAACTACCAAAAAAAAGTGGTTTCCAAACCCAAGGTTAACACAGGCTAACACCTAAACCACTCAACCACCCATTTTTTCCAAGCCAAACCCACTCATTGCTTGTGTAGGTTGTAAGCGCCAACTATCTCAGCAGTTAGGCAGCTTGGTATTAGGTTCTTTAATAACTTGAGCATGATCAGCTCACTCTTACCTCATACTCCACTCCCATCTGTTACATGGAGCCACCTGCAATCTATCATCATGTGTTAAGATTAACAGCTCTGTGCAGCAAAATCTGTTTTTCCTATTAGAGGTGTGAACAGTACCTAGTCCCTGCTCAGCACCTCCAGTACAGCGCTTGTAACACAAGTGGCCCCAGAATACATAAGCCTCATCGGCCAGCTGACACCACCGCAACGGGTATCGGCATCTTTCATCGGCAGGTTTGTGCTTGTGGTAGTCACCAATGGGATTGAGTTTTGCAGGTGCAAAATTGTGCAGCTATCAGTAGCCTCATTTTACCCAGGGCGGGATGACTGGAAATCTGCCTTACAAGGAATCTGTACAGCAACTGCAAATTTTAATCCTAAGGAAGACTAACCTTTGGGTTATACAATGTTATTTCAATTGGCAATATTTTTAGTCTTATCACTGCCTTCAGTTCAGTATGCACAGGAAAGAATACCACCAATGTTTTCCACAACACAAGGCTTGCTTGAAAATGAGTTAATATAACAAAAAATACATTTTTATTTACAAAAAGCTCACATCCTAGAGGCATGAGAGCTGTAAAAAAAATAAATTCAATTTCTAAAAGGGCAGTAAGGCCCCATTGCCAAATAAAATACAAAACCAGCATAAAGAATCCAAATGAAAAACAATCAATTAACCCTATCACACCCCCCACCCCCCCCCCCAAATGCCACAAAGACAAAATGAGAAGATAACTTCTCCAGTATTGCAGGAGAGGCCTTTCCAGCTGTCATGATGGATACCTTCCAAGAAAAATGAGCTCCTGTGCAACAAAGCCCCTTTTGCTTTGGGAACTGTACGGCAGTACCTTGGCTAGGATGCTAGTTTGGGCTGTGGTAAACAGGAACTGGAGACTCTGTGTGACCTTCCACAAGTTCCAGTTTTTAGTGCATTCCAAAGTGCTTTAACACACTGGGGATAACTCCTAGGTGCTAGCACCTGGGGTCCAAGCCAAGTGCTTGCAGTATGGACCTGCTCTCCCTTCAGGGAGAGATCAAACCTTTGGCTGAGGCTCGGGATGGGGCTAGTCAACAGAGGATGCTGAAAGGCGTGAATGAAAAGTCCTAGCCTTTCTATGAAGTCTGAAAACATTTGCCCACATAAGACCCACCGCTCTAAAGAATGCAGCAGACGTCTTACTCTTCACCTAAAGGAAAGGGAAAGTTATATGATCCTCCTTTTGTTTTTATTTCTTAAACAACATACTAGTGGTTAAAGTGTTCGGCTAGGATGCGGATAATGCATTCACATTTAATTGCATATGCACACTAAAAATACTTAATCAAATCTTGAGGAAAAGCCTAGTTTTGGATCTCAGTTAGACTCCGTGAGTTAGGCACTGACTTGCCCAGCGCTGTCAAACTGAGACAAAAATTATCATAGGCAGAAGCAGATCTCAAAGGTCAAAAGTGAAGGGCTTCTACCATGCAGGCACCGGCTGAGGGAGGGGGGAACTATTGTCCATGGGAGCACAGGCAGTAGCTGAGGCATGGGGGGGGATGTGCAGCAGCATACGTAACAGACAGGGTGTGGGAAGACGATTCAGTTTTGCTCCGTGGTAGGTAGATAGCACGGTGCAGTGTCGTGGAAACAGATAAATCAATCTCTGAACAAAGCTTGTTCCGATACCAGGAGCAAGACATCCACGATAAGGCTGCTAATCTGACCTCCTGGTCTGTGTACTTCTTTTTGCAAAATGCAAATTGGAGCCAAACAGCACAATCACAGAAGCAATCAAAGACTCCAGTAGTAGGGGTCAGAGGTAGAAACACAAAGCCCACCAGATCTGTACTAGAAAGGGGAATCACTCCAAAACCTTCAAGAAGGAAGGATCCTGTTCTCAACCATACTAAAGTAGTACAGGGACACAGCATGAATTCATCCTTTATACTACATATACATCATCATAACTAGCCAATATACTGTTCATCCTGTGGCAGAAGTGCCTTCATTTGGCCAAATTTACTACTGGAGTTACTATGCTAATAACTACTGGCTGTGCTGATGCTTCTGGATCAATAACACTGATGAATTTAGGCAACTGACTTCAACAGAACTAAGTGCATGGGTGAGCTGAGGAGAATTTGGATCATTGCTGCAGACATAAAAAAACCTATTTGAGCAAGTTACCCCAGCCAGCCAGCAATATCTGTCCCTGGCCACACAATGCACTGCTGACAGCAGAACAGGGGTTGGCAGGATCTGCAGTTTGCTTAGAAAGCATCGTTGGATTTGTACCTGACTTACTTCCTGACTAAACACGACTGCTGACTGTATCATAGACATGGTTTTTAACAGTTCTCCCCAGGAACAAAAACTAGTAACACACTGGAAATGCCACAGAGACCAGCTTTGTGCTGCCTGAGTCTATGAAGTCTATGACAGAGGATACCCCTCACAGGTATCTCTGCATAGTCTAACACAACCCTACGTGAACCTCTGTAGGTAGTACTTGTGTTTCACAGTATCTGAATATTTGAAGAAGGAGACCTGGCAGGATCCATTTTCTTCCCTGACCGGTTTATCAGATATTAAAGCCTAGTTGGTAGGCCTTTTATGCTGCTTGTACCAAGCAGTGATTCAAATGCAACTCTAGCAAACCTGGTCTGAGTCATGCCTTAAAGCATGTGAGACCCTTACGCTAGTGAGCGTTTATTCTCATGAGTACTCCAGTAAAGGCAACCGGATTGCCTATACAAGTAGCTCTGAAATGTAAGTAGAAGGTAGATAATTGAGTTCCATGGCTGCCTTTTGCCTACACAGGCTCAGATTTTCTCCTCTGCCTCCTGCCGCAGCTAATTGCCTGAACAGGGGAAAGCAGTGGTTTGTACAGCCAAGAAATTGTCCTCCTGGAGCCGAGTCCACTGGCACACAGATACAAAGGCCTTTACATCAGCAGCTTCTTTCCACAGACATGTCTTGGTCTTGCAGAGAGGAAGGAGGCATCAGGGATCTGTTGGGGGATAGCACAGCTTTCGCCAGTGCTATACTTTTTTACAGTGTCTATTCAACCCAAGGGAGATACTGCCATTACAGCAGCCTAACATTTAACCCAGGAGGTTAAGATCAAAGCAAATGCACTAAAGAACCCAAAGGCCCAACATGTTCCTTTATATTTTAGGCATATTTCATCCACTGAGTTTGGGTTATTTAGATGTGATTTCCAAATGATGCTGTGAAATAGGTAAACCTCTCCTGTAGTATTCTGACACCAAATACCTCTGCCTGACAGAACTGTTTTTAAGTAGCAGTGCTTGGAGAAGCTGTTTCAAAAACCTTTTCCTTGGTTTAGTTTTCTTAATCATTGCCCATTCTCCCAGGATGACATGCAAATTACAGCTCAAGTATTAAAAGTATAAATCAGACTGTGGTGGCAGGGCTTCTAGAGAACGGCTCCATAGGAGGTGGTGCAAGGCTTAAAATATTCAGAAATCTATATTCTCACCTTTTCTAAAAATGTTTTGCTCATTTACTCAGACAACTCTTCAGCCCCTGAGAAAACTCGACATCCACTCTGCTCATGATGACAAAGCAGCATCAGTCTATTGTCTCCTTCGCTATCTACTCTGCAGCTACCCTTGGACTCTCCTCCAAAGCCAGTAAGCAAGAACATACTTGAAAAAATATATATATATATTAGGCCTTTTGCCATTTGTCAGAGATTCCCAGAACTGGCCTTTTTCTACTGCATTACTTCGCTAAGGACTCCCCTCACTGAGGATACAAAACAATTCATGGTCCCAGGCTCATCCTTGGCTTGAGAGCAGATCCCTCAGAACGAGTCATCCAAGTAAAATAAAGGGAGAGGCATGTAGCCACATCTGCTTCGCAAGACAGCTTTACAAGACTGGGCAGAACGCACACAGAGTAGCTTAGCCTGATGGCAAACAGCAAGCAGGTCTACTTTATCCTGAGGACATCCATTCTTTCCTCTTATACAAGACCAGCAAACTTGCCTATAGTCATTGAAGTGAGCCCTCAACACACATTTCAGAAAGATGACATAAGCAGCATCAACAAACATACACAATTATTGTAATTATTGAAATGAAATGGCCTGAGAAATGCAGTAAGAGGGGTAGGAAACTGGTGTGAGATCTCCTCTGGATGTTCCACTGGATTTCCCACAGAAAGTGCTGCTGTACTGTCTTTCCATGCAGAGCAATGAGTCCAATTTAGCTAAACCAGGTGCAATAAAAAGCTAGTCCAAAGAACCACAGAAGCGCAAGCCCACTTCCCTCACCGTGGGAGGAGAATGTCAAACAGAGGAATAAGAAAGCAGAACTCAGCTCCAAAATACCACTTCTCTGGACATCTACAGACTTGCATGTACACACACAGCTCACTCCATTTAGATCTACACCAGATCACAGGTGTGACATCCCTTCAGCAAGCCAGCTGGTGAAGCTCAATTTGAAGAAAGGACCATTTGCCACAAATAGTCATCCCATTCTCAATTCTCTCTGTTTTAGAGGACCTCTTGCTGACGCAAATGAAGGCCCTTTCCTACTGTTTCAGAGTTCAAAAAACCAAGGCCAGACAAGTCATACAGATTATCCATGCCACACTCTTGTACGCTACCAGTGCAGATACTGTGGACACTGAAAGAAGACAGAACGAAAATTAGAGGTAAGCCAACACTGAAAAGATGAAGGCTAACAAGCTTTGAAACTATCTTCACCAGGTGACATTCCAGTGTACTGGAGAATTTGCTAATAAGAACTTGAAAGCCTAGCAGATTAGACTAAGAAATAAATTGCAGAACCAGGATTGTCACCTTCATCCCCAGCAGTGCTACCATGCATTTTAACTCAAAGTCACCCCAACTAAATGAGAGGACCTGAGACCAAGTTCATAGAACCATAGAACACCAGGTGGAAAGGGACCTCAAGGATCATCTGGTCCAAGCTTTCTTGGCAAAAGCACGGTCTAGACAGCATGGCCCTGCACCCTGTCTGGTTGCATCATGCTGCTCCCTGATTACTCCCTTCTGTTCCGTAAGTCAAGCAAATCTTGGGTCAGGAGATAGCCTTGCTACAGGTAATTTTTATGCTCTTTTTATGTCCTGCAGGATTTGCTGAGTAACCAGCAAGTGTCAGTTGCACCATAGCTTGTCTCCAAAACTGTCTGGGAAACCTGGATATTCCAGAACACCTCAAAGGATAAAAACTATAGGGCAGAAAGACAATTTTTAATCTGTTTGTATCTGCTGTGCTGCCCTTGAAATGCGTTTTGCCTCCACCTACAAGGCTTTCAGAAATTCACAGCCACTTCCATGGCACCATAGCTATGGGTTTCAGGAAAAGCAGACACAAGTCATATACACATCCAATTAGCACTTGGCTGCTTTAGCTCTGTGCTCTCAGGAGAAGATGACTTTGGGTCAGTGGGAGGATCTTTATCTGGTTTTCATTCTCAGAAGCTAAAGTTCTCTTATTTCAGAGGACAGTTTTGATCAATAGGACTACAACAAGGTTGGAAGCTGCTCCGCTGTCATTGGCTTTCTTCCTTCCTGTTATCCAGAACATCACAAGCTCATTTTATTTTCTTTTTTTCCCCTCTTTCAGTTTTTTTTTTTTTGTTTAAAATAGGTGATGGAAATGACTACCAAGTGAAACCCCACAAATAATAACAATAATAAAAAAGTATGCCAAGTATACTGAGAAAGAGAGACTGAGTACCCATTAGTAAGGTTAGAGAGGGGCATTAATAAAAGGAAGATTTGTTAAACATGACTCATTTCTTTTCCTTCCTTTCATAAATCTTATTATTTCCTTGGAGAACAGCCATGCACTCAGTAGCTGGAACTGCATTCTTGAATGATGCTCTTGATTTAACTACTACCTGCATTTACTTACTTAAAAAATCAAACAAAACCCCTCCTAAACTCAAAAAACAACCCCACCTCCCACTATCAAGGGTATTAACTTAAAGCAAGGTTTTCTAGTCCTCTAAACCTGTATGGTGGTTATCAGCGTGCAACAACCACACTGCAGCTCTTCACTAGAAAGATGACAGACCCATATTTGCTTTTCCAACTCCAGCCACATCTACAAAGAGATGGAAGGAAACTGAACCGGACTGAAACCGAACTGGAATGCCTCCTAAAAGGCAACAAAAACAACACCAAAGATTTTCTTTCCCCCTCTGTAAATATTGCTTTTAACCCTATATAGTACAAATGATCCAAGTTCTACACAAATGAGTCAATGATAAAATTATCACATTATTTTTCTGTCAAAATAAGCTTTCTTCCCATACATAAAAAAAATAGTTACCAGTATATGAAACACAGAGTACAGGGAGAGACTTTAAAAATCATTGATGTGCTGCTGGAATGGAAATATATTTTTTGTATTTGCCAATATTTTGAAGAGTTGAATGCAATTTTGCCCACTTTATAAAAGAGATTTACCCTCTTTTTTCTACCAAACTTTTAGACCTTTTCTTCCTAAAGTGCCTTAATAGAGTAATACTATTTCAAATATTACGTTGTATTTTTATAGGGGCTATCAAAATATTGACTCATGATGTTTTCTTCCCTTATTTTGGGGAACAAAGTCTTGGCCTTCCTGAAATCACTGATTATGAGTTTCCTCAGCTACATAAATCAAGACTAACATAGATAAAGCTGATGTGAAGTGGAAATCAGTCTCTTGAACTTGACCATCACTTTGCAATACAGAAGGTCAGGCCTGTAACAATGTTTACTTACCCAAGCTTGAGTAACTGATCCAGAGCAATTGAAAATACTTGTTACGTGCTGTGTGGTAAACAGATAAACTGCAGCCTAACTGAAAAGAAAAAGGAAACGTAGTTGGTATTTTTCACTCCTGCCTTCACTAGGCCCAACCTTGCATTTCTTAAAAAAAATCCTCAAAATGAGACCACACGAAGACGCCTCTCACCAATGCAAGGAAAGCACATGGCCGAGAGCAGTCCCCACAAATAAGCTGATACTTTTGGAGATAATTATGTGCTAATTTTGTCAGATGTGTGTTAGCATCAGACCATAACCAAGTTAAACAGAAATAGCTGTAACATGACAATCCGTATGTGGATATGAGAAGGTGCAGTTTCATTAATGCAAGGCTGGCAGTCACACTTAATCTTCCCCCATGCACACGTGGCTTTACCTCTCTTCTCTGCAAAGGAATTACTCTTCAGCTGAAAGTTGCCAGCTGTAACAGCTTCTTTTTGACAAATCTGATGTGGACATTCGCATGATTCATTTGCAGCCTGTTCCCAACGCTTACTTTTGATATGGAAATTTGGAACCATTTTCAACCAGCCCCAAGCCTATGAAGAATAAACTGTCCTTTTAAAAATACTACTGTACCTTTTAAGTATGCAGATTGCCAGGCTGAATTTTAAATGCAATCACTTTGCTTCCAGTACACTCTAAAAATCAGGAGTCACAGTCTGCATGAATCAGGCCTCTGCATCTAGGACCTGTTATTTCCATCTTTTAAGCCTGTGTGCTGCAATTACACGAATTGTCCACTTTTTCCCCCCAGATTCCTGCATGAAATGCATATGCAATATAAAACCCATTTATCATACTGGAAATTGCTATTGTATTTAATCTTCCCAAAGAGACCAAAATCAAATTATGATGTGTAAAGAATGATGACCTGCCAAATGCAAGGGAATACTCCAAACTTATCCCTCCACGTCCGTAACAGAACAGGTCAAAGAGGTCTAATGTAGAAGACATGGGTAGGAAGACACGATGTGAGCATACATAATGAGAAGATGAAAACTCTCTTAATCTTTGCAGATTGAATGAAATCTAATTACATGCTGTATTGATTGTTGTGTATTACTGGAAAGAGACAGTGAAAAGGGAAAAAGGCAATTACAGTGAAATTGTAGTCTGACCCTTCAATTGCTTTTGGCATGAAAGGTTATGCTGTAGTTGGGGCATCAAAAATTCTTTATCCTCTATGGTAAATCATTAGCAACAGACTCAGATGCAAAACTGATTAGGGGAAAAAATTCAGTCAATTAAATCTTTTCTGTGTTCTCCCCTTTATAAAAAATAGAGGCAAAGGAAGAAAATACCAAGGTGTTATCATTATGCCATTTCATGAACTGGCTACTAAGTCTGTCTGGCATTAGGTCTGTGTTGACTGACAATAAATCACATTCATCAATAGAAATACCGTAGTAAAAGTGAAAATATATATAGATTGATGAACTAGATCTAGAATAGCTCATTTTTTAAAAAAATAAATGTTATACCCAAAGTCAAATATGAAGAGGTAATATGAAGTTTCACCAAGGAAATTCCACAGACACGTTTCATTGCTTTCCTTTCCCTTTGCACGCTCCGTTCATTTACTTCCACCAAACCCAGCAGCAAAAGCTGCTTTCAGCGCAAAGCAAGCTTTCAGAAATACTATTTTTCTAAGTTGATAGAAAACCAAAGCACGAGCCAACTGCAAACTATTGTTTGGGTGTACGTCTGCACGACTCGGCAGGGAATCACGGCAATTCTGATTCATTCTATTCTAAAAATTCTTGTTCTGGCAAAGATAACTGCAAGGACCAGCTTCCTACTGACTTTCATGCATGGTCCTCTGTGTTGTACACACACCTCCACAGGCGCTGTATGCACAGCTTTTATTCAAACTGAAAAGTTAATGAGTTCTCTAGTGATCAGTTTTAGGTTGCCTCTTGATACACTTGTAACATCAGTGCTTGTGTTTATTTTTCCTTGCAGAAGGTACACTTTCAAATAACATTTCTTTGATTGCATGAAAACAAATAAGTGTGACACAAACAAAATTCTGTAGGGCTGCAGCTGCAGGGCTGGTCTCTCAGAAGTGTCATTCTAATACACTGGATCTTCAACAGAGTCCCTAGAAAATCCAGGTAAGGTCTTACCAGTTTAGGACTACCCAAATAGAAGAGAAAAATGAAATAAAGGAACACTGAGACTTAATTACTAAAAAAATAAGATACTTAATAGGTGGCTCTAAATTTGCTGATCTCAAAATGGAAAGAACCAAAAGCAGAAAATTGAAATACTGACCTGAACAGACCTACCGTAACAATAACACTAAGCTGGACTCAAACTCCTGGTGCTTGCAGGAGTTCTGGGTGTGCAAGGAATTCATGTTCCTTATGAATCAAATCTGTCTACCCATGTCTGTCTCTCCCTATAAAAGCGACTTTGACCCACCTCATTAAAAAGCAACATCTAAGGCAGCCTCCGATGGGTCTCTAACCTTGTGATACAAAGTAATGTCTGAGAAACCTTGCTCGAGACTAGGATGGAACTGCAGAGCTCCAGAGCAGACAGAGCACTTGTCTAATACCAGTCCTTCCGTGAGACACGGTGGAGCATTGTCACAGACAGGCTCCTTTGAATCTCAATGCTGCCAGAGCAGCGTTATGCCTGTTAATGGCATAAGTAATGAGTCATGATATTAAAAACGGAATACCAGTGAGCTAAACCCAAACACAGATGCTTGATCCTGATTTCACTTACAGTGATGCAACTCGTGATTTCAGTGTAATTTTTTAGGACTTTTTGGTTTTATTGCCACAGGAGCGGGGGGGGGGGGAGAAAGTGACAAAATATCTTTTCATAACGATGACAAAATAACTCATCTGTGTTAATGTACCACTGTGTAATAAAGAAAACAACCATGTCAGAGAGAAACCGAAGGGAAATGAGTAGGAAATTGGAACAGCTCAGCTTGAAAAACTTTATGTATTTTCCAGTGTAAGAACTTTCAAGAAGAAGAAGAAACTGCCTACAGTGTTTATCGTGACCTGAAGCAGCAACATAATGTTTCAGTTCAAGTAATTTCACTGACTTTCCATATCCGACAAACCAAACTAAAGGAGAAGAAGAAGAAAATCCCCCCAGCAGAGGGACACTTCACTGAGTACTTCCTGTCGCTGGGAAGCCACAGCCATTACGTGCAATGGTGCCTGCCTAGTACATTAAGGACTCCTGCCGATTCTCCAGGGGATGCTGCGCTGAGATGAACCCAGAGCAGGTAAAATCCTGCCCAAAGTCTCACCTATGAACAACACCAAGAACAAATCAATTTGGGCCAAAAACCACCATTCAATTGAGCTACGATGGATATAGCCCAGGGACTAATCTAATTTAGTTTGGGAACTCTATGGCTTTGTTGAATTTGGGAGGAGGATTTCCCTCTTAAATCCTACATTCTTCAAGACAGCTCCAAAATACGGTTAGGAAACACAGCTGTTGACACTTTCCTTCTAATTCATGACTGTATTTTTGTGACTAACACCCACACTCCGCACTCCCCTTCTCTCTTCCCCGTTTATACAGATGAGTGCTAAGGGGATGCCTGTTCTGTAACACTTGCTGGCATAGACTGCGCATTACCGTGACAGTCTAACCTACTTGGATTTATACAGTCATTCAGAAAGTAGTAATAGGAAATATACTTTACCCTAACCCTCCTATTTGTCTGCATTTTGAGGCTGCAGTAGCCTTTGTTAAATCAATGTTATGAGTAAGATGTTCACAAGCAGCCTAGAAGTACATTTGGTAGTCTTAAACATATTTACCCTGGAAGGTTTATTTGGTGCTAGATAACTGTTACATTTATATTACAATTTCATGTAAAAGTTCACTCCTTCAAGCTGCTTCTTCTCCAAAGCATCGATGTATTTAATCACATACTTATTTCTTTGATGTTCCACATTTAGAACTTTACGAATCTATGCAAATACAAATGTACTTGTTCTGAAGAATTAGTTTCTATATGAAACATTAGTTGTCCTATAACAACTTTTATGGCTTAGCCTGCTCTAACTACCATGGAAGGGTTCTTTGCTTACCTACCAAGATTTTTCAGGGCTGTTGAATTAGAAGTGAATATAAAAAGAAGTGGTGGATGCTTCCCCTCCTCACCAAAGATAATATCAAATTTAAATGGCAAAGTCATTAAGGAAACATATGGGTGCTATGTTTAAATAGACCATTACAAGTACACAGCGTAAGAACTCAGTAGAATGTTTTTAAACTAGTTCTGAGACCAAGCGTATGACTTCCAGCTATAACCTAACAGTGTATTTGCTATACAAACACCTACCCATGCAGAGCGAATATATCCAGGCAAACAGTAAAACCTGGTACAGTTTGTAGGGGGGACTTCCACCAATCCTTAAACCCATGAACTCCGCAGCCTCCTTAACTTTGTATCTATTGAGGAAGTCCTGACTTTGGACTGAGAGTTAGGGGGGAGGGGGGAGGCTCAACAAAACCTCTCCAGCAAAACCCTGCAGCCACCTCTTGCCCTTCGTTTTCAGCACTTCAGCAGCGGGGTCAGTGCTTATGGTGCCCGGGCTTCCCTCCCCACCGGGCGGGTGCTTCGGGTGCTCTTCCCCAACCCTCCCAGGACCCAGGGCACCTCCCAGCCCTCCGTACCATTTAGCTGGTTGTAGACCACTTCCTCCAGGTGGTCCAGGCGCTGCAGGATGGACTCCCTGTCAGCCAGGCTGCCCACCTTGGTGCCGCGGCTCCTGGCCCGGCGGTCCGCGCTCCGGACGATCTGCACCAGCTCCTGGGAGCGGTCCTGGATCCTGCAGTAGACGGAGAAGAGGATGATGCCCACGAAGACCAAGATGTTCACCGTCAACAAAGTTTTGATTTTCCGTGCCACCGCCATGGGAGCCGCCGCCGCGGGGCCGGGGGGCACATCCAGGCGCGGCGGCCGGCGGCCTCGCGGCCACCCGGCGGCGGGGCGCGCGCGGGGAGCGGGGCGGCGCGGAGGCGCGCGGAGCGGAGCTGTCCTTCAGCACCGCCGCGCCGCTCCCCGCCCGGCGCGCGCCGTCGCCCCGCGGGGGCCGCGCCGCGGCGGGCTGGGCGGCATGGGGGGGGGGGCGGGCCGCGCAGGCAGCGCGGGCGCGGAGCCGAGCCGCTGCTGGCTGCGGAGCCGCCGCCTCTCCTCCTCCGGCGGCTCCCGCTCGCCCGCCCTCGCTCTCCGCCGCCCCAAACGCAGAGCGCCGGTGCGGAGTGACGTGCTCCGGGGGATCTCATCTACATGCACACGGCGGAGCCGCCGTGCCGCGCCGCCCCGCCTCGCCCGCGGCTCCCCGCCCCGCATCCCGGCCCCGCCGCGGGCCGCCGCCCGCCCCCGGGCCCCGCCGTGCAGCCCCGGCCCTCGCTGCTGGATTTCAGCACGACGGATCTGTGAACCAGCCGGGGGAGTTGCGTGCGTGTCTCCCACGGAAGACACCAGTGGCCATTTTCTCTTCATTGCCCACCTAGAGGGCCCTTATCCCGCCCAAGCACCGCTACAGACAGCTCCTGAGAACGGACAGCACGAAGCCAGGTGCAGCCCCTGGAGGCGAGACGACGCCCCACCCGCCTCACCGCTGGAAACAAGCTGAAACAAGTTCACAGGCTCCCGGCACCAGGGAGAGCTGCTAACACACTCGACTCCGTAGGTTTCCCAGCAGCCAAAGTACAACATTGGTTCGTGATCCTACCTGGAAGTGACATGGCTGGAACCACATCCACATGCAAGAGAAGTTCTTGCCAAGCATACACAGGTGGAGAAAAGCAGCCTAGGCCCTTACCCTCAAACACACATCCAGTGACTGCTGGAGAATTACCAAGATCTCTAAGCTTGATACCTGTGGACATTAGGCAGATGAGCCCTTTCAGCTGGCAGCTTCTTCATTCATGTTCACAGTGGTCCTCCTTTGTATACCATCTCACTTAGAGGGTCACATACCATAATATAATCCCAGTTGTGGGAATTTTTTTTTCCTTTCATCCTTCCTTCTTGATTTCAGGAGCTGCCAAGCTCAAAATCCAGCAGAAGTTACAACCTCCTTGAATTTACTGTAACTTGCCAAGGGCTGCTCGGGGTTTCCTGAGGTATAAGCTCTCCACTGCTGTTCTCCTCCTCACCCTCCTGTTGCTCACCTTCTGCACGGCCCTTGAGGGTGCAGTTTGTTTGAGAAGAGATGCGTTTCTGTCTCAGAGGAATTCTCCCCTTGTCTTTTGGGGATCACTAATGAAACCTGCGTTGGAGGGATCAGCAGCGCAGAACAAGCCTAGACTGGAATTTCACCGTAATCTAATCTTATCTCCGGCAAAAGATGCCAAAGGTTTCTGCAGTATCATCTCTTGCAAATAGGCATGTCTCTATAGAAATACGTACAGGATTTGGTTACTCCCTACAGTACTGTATTCTTAAACACAAATAATACCTAAATGCAGGGTAAGATGTTCTTTCACTGAAGCAGTAGTAAAACTCTCAGTCAGCTCTGCAGAAGCAGCTCAGAACCTGCAATTTTGCAGTGTTTTGTTTATTTTAGTACTACTCTTACAGCAAGTCTGTCACAGCATTACATTTTCCTAGAAAATACCAATTTGGTTTAGGAAAATGTATTGAACTAATGCTCAAGTGTAGCTTATTAGATGTCTCCACAGCATTTAATATATTATAGCAACACCTGCTGGTCTTGATATGGTTAAGAATCTGTTAGATCACTATTTCCATTATAAACTCCAAGTTCACAAGCTGGCCACAAGAATTCAGTTTGGATTCTGACACATTAGTGTATAGTTTGTCCCAAGAGTTACAAACCACTTTCAACTATCTTGGAGAGTTTACCAAGTTTTGATGGGGTTTTTTTTCACATCACTGCAGTTTTACATGGGCTCTTTCGAAGACATGATTTCATCCATGATTGACTTAGGTCAAACAGCTGTTTCCTTTTGCTAAGTAAATGTTCTTAAATGTTCAGCTTAAAATAGTCCACAGTGTGTACGGAAGAACACGAGAATACACTTGTATGGCTGAAACCTTACCTAACACCATTCAAATAATAGCTAGCTCTTATAGATCACTGTTCAGTCAGAGATCTCAAAGCAAGTTACAAAAGATATACTATTAGAGCTGACTGAAGGATGGCAGGAGTGGTTTTGGAAAAATTTCAAGGTCAGAAAATGTACTTTCTTTTTGCATTGGAACAATACCAAAAAGCTTTGAAATATTTTCACACAAACAGCATTGAGCTGAAGCCACTGTCTTCTGCCCAAAAGGGTGAGGTTCCAATTTTTCTTCCCTCAGAAAGGTTTATATTGCCAAAAGAAAACTAGATCAAAATCAATATATGCAACATCTGGATTTCAGTGAAAATGCTTTTGTTAAAACCATACCGATCAGCTGAGATTGCTGACCCATCTTACGAACGGCAAACATGGGAAGGCATTGGAAACTTGTTCCAAATCAATGGAACAAGCCAGAGGCAATGCCAGGATCCCATTCCAAATCACAAATCCATTTTTTCCCCTCTCTCTCTTGCTATTAGTCTCTCTCACTATTACTCTCTCTTATTGATTTTTACTCCTACTCGTCTCCATAGGGCTCATGTTTTCACTCATATCATCCAAGATGAATTAGGAAGCTGCTAGAAAGAAACACCAAGATACTGTCTACTCAAATGACAGTCTATAGTTGATCATACTCTTTACATCTCTCTGCTATCACTGTGCTCAGTCTGAATAAGCACGTGGATGAAGGACAGCTGACTGTGATGATGATGTTGTTAAGTAGCCAGAGGTAAAGACTCTAAAAAAAAAACCAGTCAGCACTCTAAAATAGCCATCTGTCAGAGGCATCTCCCCTAATGTAGTAAAGATGGTTTATTGCCTTGGGGCACTTCTGGGCTGCTACTGGACTGTCAAACAGCTAAGGCTGCAATGATAACAGCAGCATAAAAACCCAAACCTTGCTATTGTCTGTGGCTCTCCTTGAAACTGTGCTTGGTCTTGTACAATGTTGATCTTGCAACAGTTATCTTTGCTTCTGTTGACTCTTGGTTACTGCAGAACACTCCATCTTGGCATGAAGATGTTGATACAGAAGAAAAACTTCAGCTGCTTCTGCATTTACAATCCTGTTCTGCTCAGCTACTGAGGTCAAAGACAGTAAATTTCACTTCAAACAATACTGAACTAAAAGATTTTGAAAAGAACCTCTAGTAAAGCATCAGTCTTATAGCCATTATCTGCAGAGCCCATCGTGCAACTAGTCAAGGCAACTGACCCCAGTACACGTGGAGCTACTAACCTCAACCAATACAGAGGAACTAGATTTTTTTTTTTTTTTACTAGCTGGTGAAAGCTGTAAATTGTGCAGCAACTGAATATGATCAAGATACCCATCATCATCTGGACATTTCCCAAGTTCAAGTTCTCCCCCAAAGTGGTCAGAAAAAGCTATAAAAAAAGACCATGTCAGACCTAGAAAGTACCATCGCTATAGCAGAACCCTTGGAATCACCATGCCTTCTGTTTCACAGTCCCAGGTATGGTGAGTACATACTCAGATAATCAATAGGAGTTTCAATTTTTATGAGATGTTTTCTGTTGAATTTCATTTTAATGTCCCTAGAAGGACATGAAGGAATTGACTTGCTGATGAAACAAAATAAGTAAGGTTTTACTTTTGGGGAGAGGTGAGAAGAGGAGAGGGTGACTGAAAAGTTTTTTGAAAGTTTTTTGAATTTTAACAAGCGTAGGTTGAAAAAAAAAATATTGAATTCAAGTTAATAACCATAAAATCATTCCCCACCACTTTTCCAAAAGAACACGAGATTGATTTACCATATCTAAAGAGGCATACCTTTCTGATCATTCTACTGCACGATATGAGACATTTGCAAGAATGAATAATGTGTACAAGGGAAGACTTTGATGTTTAAAGTATTTGAACACTAGCTTTAAAGAAAAAAAAACACAGGCAAAATATTATGCCAGTGGTGATCTGCAATTGTAGATTCCAGCTGTAGTTATTCATGCACACTAATATCACCTACCATTTTCCTAATGAAATCCAAACTGCATTTACTAGCCCATCACTTAGAGTTTTAATATAGCCTAATGTTTTTCTACTTTAAGTATTACTTATTTAGAAGAAAACGGCAACAAAACCAGACAGCAAAGTCTAAGATCTCTGTTAAATTACCCAGACACACAGAACTGAGGCCCTCATCCTGTTGCAAAGAGGTACTGCAGCCCATCAAATAATTGTGCAATTTAGTAGTTGTGCAGCCCCCTTTTTACCATAGTTCCAGAAGACTCTGTAAGAAGAGATTTGAACAAACACGATGTTTGCATGAAGCTGCACAAAGTTTTTTGCAAAATAAGCTAGCAAGTTAGGAGAGAAATAAATAAGGAAGCCTCAACTGTCTCATACTTGAGATGTTTCCAACCAGCCTCTTATCTTTTCTGCTGCAGCTTCGGAGAAGACGGCAAGCTGGCATTACCGTGGCACAGGAAGGCCAATAGCCAAATAATTCCTTTTGCAACAAGACACTGCCACGTTCCTAAGGCTTCAAACTGCCACTCTGCTCATGTTGATGTAGAGGCTTTGGAGCGTGTTCACAGTTGACCACGTGCCTGTTATTGCTAGCATAGCAGTACTGTGACCAGGTAAGGCAGAGAGAGGACTCCCCAACCTGGTATCCATCTCACCGCATTAAAAAGGCTGGAAGCCCAAGAGCCACGAGGGATTTCCATGCAGTGATTCTATGCTGGGAACACTTAGTGCTGGTTCAGAAAGTAAGGGTGTATGGTGACTGGATAGCCCTGAATATAATCAATATCTACTTTCCTTACAGCAGAACGACAACACGATATGCTGCGCTGTGGTTTCAACCAAGACGAATGTGTTTACTTCAATAAGATGACCTCTCTGCTATACTTATTACAGACCCGATGCCATAAGCATTTATTAGTGGGGTCACAATTACAGTGCGCAAAGACTCTCATTCATAACCAGCAGACCTACTCAAAGCAGGAGGCACAACACAGGGATTAAGTATTCACAAGATTAGCCTGGAGGTGCTGAATTTTAACTTCATCTTGAGGATGATTCTAAATCAAATGAGATGCCTTAAAATATGAACACTTATTTCAGAAATTCTGTAGAGGTATATATCCTTTTAATTTTGGCAGTATTAGTCACTTATAAAGGTTACACAGAAGTTTCCTAAACGGAGTTTTGGGACGCTTCCTTCTAAAACTGCAGCAATTCCCACTTGCACATGGGACAGTTCTTCAAATGTACAGACTGCACCGTGTTCTAGCACCTGTTGCCGCAACACAAAGATGCACTACGCATATATTCCTCATACTGTATTAAAACCACAGGTTGACTCTGCAGAGAGGATTTATAGTACACAGCACAATTGCAGGCAGATCTGCTGCTTTCATGCTTGTGATATTGTGCTGATGACCACACTGTAGTAAATAGCATACAGATAAAACCCAACAATTATCCAAACACGCATTAAAAACCCCAATAAACCTGTCATTGTAAAAACAGAATATAAATGACTGCCAAGACTAAAATATTCAACCCACATGCTTACATTTAACAAAGCTCTAATTTATAAACATTACGGCTCTCACCAATTTTAATAAGAACGAGTTGAGCTCCTACCTTTTTAAAATCCAACTGCATAGTCCTCTATCCATTTTCTATTATCTCCTACTGTAATTTCAGAATAGGTGCTTGTTTGCTGAGAGAGGATTATCACCATTCACTGTGATCAAAAGATTATTTGCATGGTCTTAGATTTACTCCATGCAAAACCAGAAAAAAATACTTGAGGACCTCATCTCCCACAAATGGCAGAGAGGGTCAGTTCATCTGTGCCTCAAAAAGGGAAGGTGGTTGGAACCTGCCTGACAGCTGCTGCACTGGGATCCTAGGTTGCAGACTGATGTTTTTGATAACCATCAGAACTTACTGTAAGGAATTTCAGAGGTACTGTGACAAGCTAGAGATAGAGATACAGAGAGACACACACACTGGAAAGAAATCTGGGAAGTTTTCAAGGACAGCTTCTATGTTTATGAGAGTTCTAGTAAAGAAAATAAATGTGCAAGAGATATATAAATGTAATTTAATATCCAGCTGTTACAGATACAGAAATTACCTCATTATACTCCTTGAAATCCATCTTTACTTATTCCCATTGCCAGAAAACTTACAAAAGCCTAAACAATGGCTAGGCTGTTCGCATGCTGAGACTTCTGCTTTTCATACTGACCAATATTGTCTTCTGGTTCCCTGTGTTCCCTCTTCTGCTGCAGTCACTGTCTCTGCTCTCATACTCTGTATAGCCTTTAAAGCAGAGACTGCTTTTTGATAGTACTGTTTCAAAACAAATGGTTCATGAATGGTGTTCCTAATCCCAGGAACAAATCAATCTTTGGCTCTATCTGTCAGTTGACATCTATGGACTATGACCCTAAGTTCCTCCCTGGAATCCAGTTGTCTTATTTCCACCTTCACTCTGTTACCTTATGGTAACAGAATTTGCAGTCAGCTCTCTTACCAATATTTAATCAAATATTATCTCAGGCAGAAAATACTGTCTGGATCAAGTTCTACATTAAGGCATGCTTTTAATATAGCTGTGCTTTTAGGTAGAAGTCTGTTTACTGACAGGACTGGCGAAAAGAAGTGAGCTTTCTCAGATAGATGTTGAAAGTAACAGTTCTTCGCTGGCACTAAAATGGCCAGTAGACCCCAACAGAGGGGCAAATACAGCTGGAAGGATGTTGCTCCCTGTCCGATCCAGCCAAAAGCCTATGAAAAAGCTGAACGTTACCACTGGCTTAGAATAGTTAGAAATATTTTGCTACCGGAATTGCACTGAATTCAGTAGGGTACATTCATCTTCAGCCATCCTTGTCACAGTCCCAATTCTGCCATGAGGTACAAACTCATGTACGTCTGCAGGTATTTGCCCAGGCTGATCCACTTGTAGGAAAAGAGCCTCATACAATATTCATTACTTACTTGTCTCTTCTTGATGCACATTATTAAGAGATGCATGGCCCTCCAGCGAAATCTTCACAACAAAATTAAGAAACACAGCCAGTCATCATGTCAAAGTCAGAAGAGATTAAATATTCTAAGTGCAGCAGCACAGGGGTAAATTAGTATTGTTACCTTCTGACCCCCAGAGCTGCACCCAATGCTGGCTTTAAACAATAAAAATAATGAGATTTTTAGATTCCATTTATTTTGAAACAACAACTGGCAGCTTGAAAGAAGAAAATATGTTTTGGCAAATAAAGTTGACATTGACATTTTTAGCAAAGACTAGCTATACAGTGGCTTGTCACTGGGCAAATCTGAAGAATCACCACTGCCTCTGATGTATGATGTTTTTCACAGGGATAGTGTATGCGTGAGTAATAAAGAACATTTAGTACAGTTTGTATCTGCCTTTAACAGAGATGTTCAGAATATTTAAATAGAAACCAAACCATTTCTGGCATTAAAGTCTTCAATGTATTTTTTAAAAATATCATCCTAAAAAAATAAGAAGATAAAAGTTGATGTATGGTAAAATTCCATTCTAAAAACTATGCCAGTGAGAAGCCTCAACAGATGGAAGTAGGATGACAAAACCAAACTCATCTAGTTGAGTTGAATTCCTAAATATTCCCAGTAAAGGACAAAGTCCCATTTAACAGTTTTGGAGGCTTTTTTTTTTTTTATATACACTTGAAAATGAGCCAGTTGGTAGGAAAAGAACACTTAAACTATATTGGACTATGCAAATGCTTAGCTGTTACGCTGTTTCCTGTTCCAGACCATACAACTTCTCTAGTTTTCAAATTCTCCGTCTGAAAATCGGGGACAGCTTGCTGTAAGGGAAGTGGAAGAATTTGCTTTTATTAATCTTCATCTCAATTGATGTAGAGACCATATGCTGCTTAAAACAAATAAAAGTCCAAAATAAGAAAAACATGGAAAAACAACAGATCTGTGACAAGGCACCAGAAGAGCAACATGGTGAGGGGAGCTGCAGGTAGACAGGGACACGTAGGTATGACATGCACAGATACTCATAACCCTTTTAGCTGTAGATGCTGGGAAGACATTCTCTATTATTCATTAATTCTATGGTAAGCAGATAGATTAAGCATTTTTCCCCCTTAATTAATCTTGCTGTGGGCTATGAAGTTGAAGAGCTTCGTTTATTTATATATTTACTTATTTTGAGGGAAAAGTATTCCTCACCAAAACCCTCCACAGTGAAACTTCAGCGTCAAAGCCGCTGGCCTTTCAGACTGCCTATGCCTTAGGCCACTACATCATGATATATAATTCCAGATACAGAACACTTACTGCTTTTGATACTACATACAGAGAGAGATTTTATGTCGGTGGCTTGATTTTCCCACGTACAGACATTAATACCAGCCATAAAGGACAGATCATATTCCACCTATATAACGGAAACATGAAATGGAAAGGATCAGGTCTGTAGTTTTCTTTATGCTGTTTATTATTATATATTATGTCCAACATGTGTCCAATTGTATCAGCTCACAAAAATTTCCTGACATTAAATCCTTTAATGTCTATTGAGCTGCTTTTGATTTACATAAACCAAAGATCAGCAGCGAGCAGTGAATAGGCTGCCTAGCGCTGAGCAAAGCTTTTGCTGGTGCTGGTTATTCCCCTCCATCCCGCAGGCACACAGGCCCCTGGGAGGACACGCCTTGACAGAGGTTAGCACAAACCTACGTTGGCTTAAAATACAGGGGTTTCAACGGCTATTTAACAGAGACAGCGTTGCACTGAGCAAGCACTACTGCTTGTTAGCATGCTTTGTTCAATACAATTAGTACAGTACCCTGCCAGAGTAAATACTAAAGGATAGTTCAGGTGACAGACTAAGGTTATTCAACTTTTGACAAAAGGTTAGGGGAATTCTCTGGAAACAGTAATTGTCTGTCACATGAAATACTGCAACTTCTTGAACACAGGAAAGAGGAAACTATAATGTGAATTGGATTAGGGCAAAAGGAAACTAGAGTCGGGCAGGTTAATACAGCGGAATCTAATGGATTTACCAATAGAGTCTAGGGTAGATTGGACAGAAAATCAAGAATAAAAAAAGTTAATAAAAATCTCAAATTCATCTGATGTGTCTGTAGCTAAAACAACTGAGCCTGGTTTCCTCCTAGGACTTAAGAATATTTGTGGTCAGGACGTGGATAGGGAACTCCTGCGGTATCGCAAAGAAGGGCCTCAGAGGATTTGGCATGGGATGCTTTCCCATGTGAGCCAAAAAAAGACAGAATGGCATAGACAGAATAATGTATTTCTAGGGGCGACAACATTCGCTACACCATAAAAACAGACCCACAAGTAATACATCATCTTAAAGATCCACAGCCCGACACAGACATAATGCCATTGTTACCTGGCTAACTGGAGGTAAGAGAAGTTAATTGCTTGTGCAGGCAAATGTTCTGCAGGTTTGGTTTGAGGAAATACTATTTAGGAAGCTTTCAGAATGGGTGTACCTTTTGCAGAGGTATCATTTCAAACACATGCATACACAAGTCGGTTTTGGAAAAGAGGGTAAAAAAAGGCTTAAAGTAAAAACATGTGAATTAATCTGGCAGTAGAGCCAGAAGTAATAGTCACAGAACAAATCTTAACATTGGCTTTAAATGGTCACAGATGCAACTACTGATTACTATCAAATTCATTCTGTTGATGAATCCTTCAGTCTGTATCTTATAATCCCCCTTATCCCCCATGGCACTTTCCCAACCTTTTTGTTCTCAATGCTCGAATGGAGCATTTATCTACAACGGGATCCTGATCTTGATGGGGACAGTGAGATGTTTCCATCTGACATGCGATACATAGACAAGACAAATAATAATGGGCAGCAGTGATAAGAATAGCACGTCTTTATAACATCCACTCTATGTATGACATAAATGAATACATCAGATTACTCTTAAAATAGCCTACTCTAAAATTAGATAAGTGAATACTGCCACGTAACACTATAATACTAATGTAATTGGAAGAGATGGATATAAAGACTAGATTTAGTGCTGAGAAAATCCTCTGCCTTGAAAATGCAAATTCATGTAATTGCCACTAATTGCGCATAGCATCAGTGTAAATTCAAACATGAAAACTGAACAAGCATTACCGAGTCTGACCTTTGTCAGGTACAACGTTCATTTTAAGGAAAATCTGTATCAGAAGCAGTGAACATATGCTCTTTTACACCCACCTAGCTTTCCAAAGCATACTGCAGACAGCTACAAGGACAATACTGAGATAAACATACCCCAAATTCATCTCAAATAAAGTGCAATTTCTGTGGCATGCACAACAGTTCTAAGCCACATCTTCCATCACTTTGTTCCTCAATTGCACAATTCTCTGAACTTGCATCTTTGAGGGCAAAGAGAAAGAAAAAATTGTTCTTTAAATGGAGCTGACGAGAGAACCTGTGCAGAGCTTGCTCACGTGAGGGTTTTCTGGGCTGATGAGAGCGCTGAACCGTGGACTTACAGGGATTATGGCAGGATAAAACTACTTTACTTGGAGCAGTAACAGACTCAAATTTCTGTGGGCACAACTGGACTGTTGTGTAACGAGCTGTCAATTCGGAAATGCCTGGTCTCCTGGCCAACAGGCTAAGCAATATCCAGGGCTACATACGTAGCCTGTGGCTGTTGAAGATGAAAGTCAGGTTCTATATATGTGGTCCACAATAGTTTCACATATTTGTAGGCTTAGCAAAGACAGGCATGCACAGTAGACAAAAAACCCCACTGAATGACATTTGACTTGTGCCATTGTCTGTGGATTTTATTATTGCAAAGCCTCAGAAACAAGATTTGGGGTGAATTTTTCATGATTGTTTCCTTTGTGATTTTTACCACAAGAAATCATTTCATTTGCCCACTTATCACAGGCAATTTGTTTGAGAGAGAGGTAGTCTTGTTTGACTCCAGCATTCACAAAACAAAAAAAAGCAAACCCCAAAAAGCCTGTAAAGAGCCTTAGCTATGACTAAGTCCTTACTGCTTTGTAACTTTTGGAGCATCACCTTCCAGTCAGAAGAAAAGGCAGATGATGTTAATAAGCAATCTGCTGCTACCAGCGTATCTTAGCCCGCTGGAGAACTGTGCAGCATCGAAACAACGCCTGGGGTGCAGTGCAATATCTGCATTAAATCCCAGCCCGAGATCTAGCAATGCTATCGAGTAACACCAAAAGGCAGGGCTCCACCTTGGGAAATCTCGTTACCAAAGAAAGTATTAAAGTCCCATAGCCGCAGGATAAGAAAGCCTTAAGAACTTGCAGCAAGTTACAACTGGCAAGAGTAAACCTTTTATCTACTTTCTGTCCTCTGAAATCTCTCCAAGTTGTGGTACGTGGTAGCAAATCTGATAGTATCTTAAAATGGCTGGAGAAGTATCTGAATGCCTCTCTGTCCACTCCTCTAAATCATAGTAAATCCTACAATAGATAATTCAGCTTTACAGTTGGACTTGATGATCTTATAGGTCTTTTCCAACCTCCATAGATCCTATCGTATGATTTTATAAAAATTCTTACCCTAATGGGAATTTGGGGGTTTTGGGGTGCAGAGAAAAGGGAAGACAAGACTCTCTTGTTTTAAGGAATGAAAATCTATATCTGATATAGCCAACAAGATGCTAAACACTGCCATGATGGACACAATTTGGTATGTTAGAGGAAAATTGCTTGTTCTTTTGGGAATATATTATCACAAGCCCGCTGCTTATACTGGATTAGAAAAGGGAATTAGAAAAGGCACAACCCAATTAAAAAGTAATGTTTTGTTTGTTTATTGCAGTTCTTTTGCTCTTTCATAACAACTTCTTCTCATTTTCAGTTTTAATTTAATATTAATATTCACAAATAAATCCCAAGGTTCATGTCTTTTTAAAATATCTCTAGCATTTGTTTTCACACCATGGCCTGATTCTGCAGCCGTAAATGGAGCTACGCCAGTTTCCAACAGCTCAGGACGTAGCCCCAGGCATTCCTCTGCAGACTTCAGTGGGAGAAGGACAGTCTCTGAACACAGTAAACTCTCCATATCGTCATACCAAAATGAAAAGGCGCTCCAGCCTTTCAAGCAAGGACACACGAATCTATATCACTTTCAAACAGATTTATAGAAAAGTCGAAAGAAGGATCATGCTGGAGGCAAGACAGAATAGGAATTTTTCTCTTTCTACGTGTTCCTCTGGTAGCACAGGTTGGAAATGGAATTGGTACATAACAGAAATACCAGTATGTTAACTCTACTACCATCTAGAATGGTCCATTAAAATAACAAAGCCAGTAACAGGTGATATTTTAAACCAGCACTGAAATTCCAGAAAACAAACAATAGAACTGGCTGTAAAAACCTACACAGGCTTTAAAAAATACCCATCTCAGATTTGCCAGATTTGAGGGCACATTCCCATTTTTCAAAGTGAAAAATAGAGTAAAATCAAATTACACAACTTCAGATAGACCTGTGGACCTTTGAATTCTCTACTGCTCTTAGAAAGAAGAAGGGTTTTAAAGATGCAAAGCCCCAACTCTTCCTTGTTGAAGAGAAGAAAGAAACACAGTTGTTTATTAGGTTCCTTTAAAACCTGTGAAAAATTTTCAGACAAAAAGCTTGTGGCACTCCATTTATTCTTGCTTTCATGAAGCAACTTATACGATTAGAAAAGAAATATAAACTTTCTGTACTGAGATGAAAGAAAAGGTTAAAATCAGAAAAGAAGAAAAAGAAAAACCTCCAAAACTATGATCTTGCCCTTCTAGTAAACCCCCTTAGTCTTCAGATGAATAAACGTATCCCATTGTCACACCTATGACACTCTGAATAGTTTCTATCCTGATAACTTCTCATTTTGGGAAGCAAAACCTGTAAAGAACAAGGAATCATTCAACACTTGTGTGCTTGCAAGTCCATTTTTTTTGTTGTTCATTTCTGTTGGGTTTACCCCAGTTAACAGAGCTGTAATCTCCCATCTGGGCTACCTGCCTCTGCAAGCGGGCTCTCGGTGTGCTGGGGACCCACAGCACCCTCACAAGCAGCCTGGTGAGCTTACTGAGTGCAATGCATTTGATTTTGAGATTGCAGAATTCCCTCCGTCTTTCAAGTGATTTTTGTTTGATGCTTGAAGTCAGAAAAGTCAATTGAAACTTAATTCTTTTCTTCTTTGATTTATAGCCGCTGTGGATTAAGAACCTGATTTGGGACAGATTCAATTGTTCCCTCACAGAAAACAAACTAAGAGTTTTTCTTAAGGTTTGCACCTTGAATAATGGTTGTGTGTTTTTTATCGTATTACACCACTATATTTTATTAGAAAGCAGTAGTCAACCCTTATTTCCTGGAAATTCACCAGTGGTGCACTCCTATGTTGTCAGAACACTCAGTGCTCAAGACACAGGGGGCTTGGCTAACCTGGGAGATGATTTCCTTCATTGAAAAATAGAATTTAGACACCCAAAGATGGACCAAAAGTATTTATTGCGACTGTTAGTAGGATTTTTTTCAAATAGACTTTAAAAGGGTTATTTTGTTTCAAAATTTTTACATCTTTCCACTCCCTTGCATTTCTAAATGACACCCTGATATGAAGTGGACCCAATTCTGACGCTAAAGAACTTTCACTTTTTTTTTTTTTTTCCCCATTTAGTGAAAAAGCTTAAAGAATTCATTTTGGATCTGGATATTTCTCTTCACCAGTGTTTTGATTTAGTCAACAAACAAACAAAAAATCAGTTATTTGTATATCCCCAGTCTCCCTACTAAAGTCTTCCCTTTTCAGAGTTTATAGGAGAGAGCATAGTTCAAAATAACCCACTCTGAATTTGGGCTTAGAGAAAAAGGTGTTTCGTTCATATAAATCAATATATCTTCAGTGAGGAAGATGAAGCTGTGTGCTTTCATGCCAGGCTAGGAACCGATCCATTTTTACTATCTCATTTCAGAGATAACTTTTTTGTTTGCAAATACATGTGTTTCATTACTCAAAAATATTTAGCTAAAAAATGTAATTACAGAAAATGTTAATGTAGTATTTCCCTAAAAAAGGTGCACAAAGTATTAGGAGATAGGGACATCATGCTATACAAAAATAGGAACTCTTGACAAAAGAGTAATGCTTTGAAAAGATAAAGGGAAGATCAATGTGTTCCACCTTTATAGACTCATCTTGTATTCTCCTGTAGTCTCAAGTCAAAGCCTACTTTTGTCTGTACCCTAACAAAGGGTATCGGTGTTATGAAATGTAATTACTTCTTTATGCTCCCTGATAACTTGTCATTTATAAACAGTCTGAAATTCAAAACAGCTTTTCCTTTACCTGCCTGGTTCCCTTTGCAGAACAGCTCACAACTAGCCACAGTACGGCACCTTGGTTCCCTGCATTTAAAAGGTTGGTTCCTTTGGCTGGATCCTCCCTGTCAAGCCATCTAAATACACTGCCAACGACGGCCAGAGCAGACAGCTGGCTGAAGAATAAATCTATTTAGCTGATGTACCAGGTACTGCCGTAATTCACTGGACAGTAAACTTAAAGCTATGTTACACATTGAAAAGCAAAATACACCTCAAATGTACCCACAACCTCAGGCAAGGATGTGGCAAATCAGCCCCCATTCACCCAAGCTATGATATTCGGTAACGTTGGGGGTGGCACACCTGCACCAAGGGCATGCTGTCTTGCAATAAGCAGCTCAAAACTGAGGCATCCAAATACAGAGGTCAAGCCTGTAGATTCAACTAAGCAGCCTACTTTGTATTGCTCCCGAAAGTTACGGAAGGGAAATGTAAAACACTACTCCTCCCGGCAAGTGCAAACCACAGCTGTGTAGCAATTTAAGAACAAAGCTTGTTACCTGTCTCAGAAGTACCTAGACGTGACAGCAATTACTTGTATACAAAGAGACACTATTTTCTTCCCTTTTCACCCAATTATCTGTATTTAAGATGTGCCTGTTTACAAGAAGTCACGCAAGACGGAAAAGGAAGTATGAAATTGCACTCGCTTCTTCCAGAATAACTGAAAATAGCCTCCCTGGAAACACAAAGTCCCTGTGCTATTCCCTGGTGTCTCAAACAAGAAAGCTTTATAGAGTCCTTCCGCGAGGTACGCTGTGCCTCTGTTGTTTGTGCTTGTATTTGCACTGGTATTCAGCACTACTTTGAGAAATTCTGAAGAAATAGGTCTGGGGAGAAAAAAAGAGGGGGGAGGGGGTGCGCCAGTCTGGGAAGCAACATCTCTCTAAGTTCATGGCAAGGCAACTTGCTGGAGCACCAGCGTGAGTTGTCGCTCACCGGCTCCACAGACAATTCGCTCAAGAAAAAGGAATTCTCTTCAAAATCGGATTGACTGATTTCTTTCTTTTTCATGTGTCACCATTGTGGCTAATTACAACTAGATCAGCAGCAGACTGGTTAGTTCACAGCATTCTACAAACATTGCATAAAATAAGAAGTGGGGTATTAAAGGGTGCAAATGACTGATGCGACTACAATCTTTGTCCCTCAAAGCAGCTAAATATACAGGAGCCCGGAATAGGGGACAATGCAATCTTTTCAATTAAAAAAAAAAAAAAAAAAATCATTGAAAATGTACTTCGGCACTTCTAGATATAGCACAACTGACTTTTATACAGAATAGACAAAGCAATTTTGAACTCAATTTCAACATTCCATGCTTATCAAAGCTTTTTCCTTGATCATGTTTGGAGAAGGTGGAGAGTAAGGAGGATGCAAAATTCTCATAGTTCTTGTTTCATTTCCGAGCCCCCAAATCCATCATTGCAACATCTGCAGTTGCCAGAAATCAGAAAATCCTTTTCCACGTTGGCTCTGATGACAAAATCCCAGCACTTTCCATTCATACAGAAGCCCATGAAAGTATAAGGTGGGCTTTTCCAATCTGAAAAGTCAGTCAAGACCTTCACTTGCTTGCTGCCCATCAGTCCCACCTAGGGAAAGCACTGTGCCTACACCATCCAGGGGGCAGACCTTCAGCCTGGGGCAGCACGAGGAGACTTGCACTGTTTCTTTAGCAGAGGCTGTAAATCAGACACTTGCTTTATCCTGACATAATTGCATTCATTACGTGTGTTACGGCAGATAAAGAAGTAGCCGGCAGGACAACAGAGTAAATGATGCCCACAACCAGCCTTCAACTTGCAAACACAAAAAGCACCTTCTTTGGAACTCAAAACTGCACTAGATTAAAGCCTGAGTTCTTGATAAGGAAGCAGATTAATACTTGGAAGAAATGCTAAAAAGACAAAATCCTTTTGCCGCAGACAATGAACTGTTACGAGGAGTGAAACCCATTTCTTATCTTCCAGTGAGGGTTTTTGGATGCTATTAGCACAGTATTCCTCTGATCATTTGTAAATGTCATTTATAAATCCTTGCACAATCGTTCTCTGCAGAGTAGATTACAGGGTCCAGCCTTCCTTCCTTCAGATTGCAAGACCATGCTCTGCGTTTAACAGGGATGTTGCATATTGTGTTTTTTCAGTTTATGCTTCAGTGACTATGACCCATGCTGCACTGTAATGAACCAGACCCTCTACCAATTCCAGTAACCTGCTGAATGTGTGATATGTGAAATGCAGAGGATCACACTCTCAGCTTGAAAACTTGCACTCATTTTCTCATAGAGCTTTCTTCAAATCACCACTGATTCTGGCTGGATCGGAAAAGTGGGCTGATCCCGCAGAGAACCAGCTGCATGAACTCCCCACATCCACAACACGCTCGTGCACACTGGTTTTCTGGCTGTATTCAGAGCTGTCTTGATTTAGCTGCACTGTAGGGTCAGCCCCTGGCCTCACACCTACCAGTGCAACTTACCAGTTTGTGGTATTTTTGTTCCTTTTTTTTTTTTTTTTCTTTTTTTTTTGCCGAGAATAGCACAAACAACAACAGCTGTTCATATAGACCAGACTGTCATTTATGTTCAGTCTCCTCTCAGAGGTAGTGAGGCAGACAGAAAGGGAAGTTTCATTTTGATCCTATGCTAAGAATTACCTATTTCCTGACCTAAATCCTACCTGCAGACAGGTCTGAAATTCATGCCAGTAGTGTCCATTACAGGAGGACTAGACATGGCTCCTCTCCATTCCCACCTAAACAAAAAGAGCAAATGCTACTCCACCGTAGCACCTGAACAGCAAACACATGAGGTAAGGAAGACAGCAGACATGGCAAATAAAGCTCCTGTGACGGCACACCATAGACTGAACTCTGTTCTGGCTTTAATTGCTGCATGCAAGTAATCTAGAAATCTAGAGTACAAATTAAACACTAGATGAATTCTTCACCAGCCATTTACATAGGGTCCATACATGCTTGTTGAATTTTAAAATTCCAAGTATCAAATAAACATGCTATCATGTGAACCGTGGACCAAAAGAAGCAGATGTTATATGTTTACTTCTACTTTGAGCTGTAAGGTGCACTTGTTTCTAGGTATTTTAGTGATAATGTTCAATTCTGAAAAGCTGCTAGGTGTTTATTAATTTCAAAGGAGGAAATAGAACTCTCTGTTGAATGAATTAATTTCCTTCAATTCATGCAATGCTTCTCCTTCTTCACAGCTTGTGATCAAAGAAAGGATGTCTTAAATAATGTTAAACAGGCTTTAGGTTTTACAGTGGGCTATCTGCTAGTTTGGTTTTCACTTTTCTAATGAATCTTTTGTAATCGCATCACACAAGGACTGTGATAAACACCACGCAGGAACAAAAGAGCGAGGGCACCAAGTCCGATGCAGAAATTAAACAAAAGCCAGTTGCTACCTTATTATTGCCAGTCCTGAGCTGAAACAACAGAAAATCTCCTAAAAACTAGCACCTACAACCTCCTCACAACACAACAATGAACAAACACCTTCAGTATTGGGCCCAGTACCATTTTTTCCAGAGGAATCCAAAGTCAGTTGAGGAAACAGGTGATTCTCAAATGCTACATACACCATCCTTGTCCTGCACTTAGTAGGTGGCATTTGGATCTCTTTCTGCGCTGCAGTAAGTAGAGGTCCCACACAGATGAGTGGTTGCTCTTTCAGCACGTTCCAACGGCACGGAGTCGGTACAACTTCAAAGTCAGTAGGACTACACTCACCGCGCAGCTGATTCCGGCCCAACGCAGAGAATTATGTCATGTCTGCCAAAATATTAATGCGTGTTATGCTCCAGTGTTAACTAAAAACATTTCTTAATCTATTGCCTAATCCAAACAAACAAATTAGTATAATTGGAGAGCTGTGTTTACAAATACAAAGCATAAAGAGAGGCAACACATATTGTCTTGTTGTCATTCCTATCAGGCAGCACTGTTCGGTTAGTTCTGCTCCTTGCAGTCTGAGCATACTGGTATAATTGATGGCAACATTTATCATAACAGCAGCGCAAAAGCATCAGTTGCTTGATGAATTTATTTACTCCTGCCCAGAAGTGAAGCTATGATTGGACCACTTTGTAAACATCAAACTGCTGTAGACCTGGTCTGTTGTTGTTGATTGCATTTAAAGGGGAAGAGAGGGGAAAAAAAAAAGGAAGAAGAAAAAAACAGGGGAAAAAGACCCTGACTGGGAGGCTAGAGGTTGAGTGAAAAGACAAATCTCTTTGATTAGAGGAAAACAACCATTATTTTACCTAATTAAAAAAAAAAAAAAAAAACAAACACACTTGCATCCATGATCAACAGCTGCAGTATTATCTGCGGCACAGTTTAGTCCTTTCTCTGGCAGGTTTTTTCTTCCCAACCCACAATATTCCTGGAGGTAGAGAGCTGTGAAGAAAGTATCAATCTCCCAAACCAACATGACAAGGCCTCTGGGCTTAGCAAAGCAAAAACATGAACCACATCACATTCCTATTTTGTGAACTACTTGTCTTCCATAGAGAAATATGGGACCGTATTCTCTCCACCCTGGCACTCCGCAGTCATTTAAACCTGTGCAAAACTCTGCTATTTTTCCTGGGTGGTTTCTACACTTTGTGTGCACAGATGGAAGTAAATCCAACGGGAAATAGGTCCAATGGCTCTACATTTGGTAGATTTCCAGACTCACACTCTAGCTCTAAAGAGGTCTGAAAATCATTGCTTGAGATGGAAATGGTCTGTGACACTCAGTCTGCATGCTAATAAAGTATGGTTGTTTTTCAAATAACAGTAACTAAAAGGAGAAAATTTTCTTTTCCTGGTTGGCTCCTTCAATTCCCCTCTGAGAAGAGCAGAGGGCAGCAGGGTCAGGAGATGAAAGTTTCAAACACCCAGTTACGTTTGGAGCAGCCTCTATCCAGTCTACATCAGAGCCAGCAGTATCATCGCAGGACGATTCACAGGCTGAGAAACAACACGAATGCCATTATGGGCTTCAGCGAGGTAAAGAGTTCACCCTTAATGAGATCTTAATGCCTCATAGCTCACTAGATAAAATTTAGTTTATGATATTATGTTAAGAAACCAAAGCATAGTCAGGCCTGATACAACCAGGCTCTTAACTCCATAGTTAAGACTCTTAAGTTAGTGCTTCAAACTGCTGAGAAACTAATGTCTGCTACTGAGCTATTCCGTTGGCCAGTAATTTTAGGAAGAGGTGACAGAAACCCCAGAAGGGGAAACCATAGGCCATGGTAATGCATATATACAGACAAAGGAAATCAGCTTTAGGTAACCTTAAAAAAAACAAACAACAAAAAAAACACAACACAATTTTGTACTCAAGGTGTAAAATGGAAGAGGAATGTTTTTAGGCTCCCAGCTGGATGAAGAGTTGTGACTCATGATGGCTCTTACATACGATGTCTTGTGTAGTCAGATGCTCACCAACACAGCCTAAGGCTGAAGATGCATTGAGTCTGTAACACTTTCCATCCCTGCCCACTAGAAGAATCCACTAAATCCTGATGCATCCAGTTACTAATGTTACACACCCCATGGAAAATTGGATGACAGCAGCAAGAACTGCTTGTGGCACAGTTTCCATCCTGCCGGTCTGCTGAGCACACGAATTGAGTCAGTCCCTGGCAGCCCACCCAGGGAGAGGGATGGCTATTAATGTAAAAGAAAAGCCTGCATAAGTAGGGGTAAGCAGTTTTTACCATCCTCATTGCTGTTCAATGAAAGGCGCAGCTGCACCTTTCTCTGAGTTATCAAAGATTATTTCAAAAGCATGCAGAATGGCTTTTACAGCAAGATACATCCCATCCTCTCGGTTACTCTGTTCTACAAAGCACTGGGACATGGTACTCTCCCCCTTTAGCACAAGCCCCTTGGCCAAAACATTGCTCCCCAGAAGAAATGGCTGCTTACAGGTAGCCTGCCACTACCTTGGCCTTAGTCAAGTCCTTCAGTCTGACGCTGTGCTCCCTTTGCCAGAGAGGTGAAGAGGAGACAGCCTTCCTACAGCTGTAGTTGGGACTTACAAGAGAATGTAAAGTCTCAGGCAAATGCCTCGGTAGATGAGCCAAGGTGGCCCCCATTTGCCCGTGCTAACAGATGTCAGACAAAGCTTGGCTCTGCTGGGAGTTGTCTGACTAAACAAATGCTTTGAACAGAGGAACTGAGCACAGGATGAAAAGACCACATAATAGGCTACAGTGGTTCCCATTTTAGCATGAATGTCTTTGGTTTCTTCAAAAACTCTGGGAAGGAAGTTGAAATGGATCTCTAATGACTTTCAAAATTCAGAGGCTTTCAACAGAATGGAACAGATTTCTATCAACAACAATTAGTTTGCTTAAGACAATAAGTAAGGCAAGCTTAGCTCTTAAAAAAAAAAAACAACACAGCAGTGTATAGCAGCTGAGGACTTTGCTTCCCCATACTAACAGCAACGTTACTGTAACATTTCCTTTTCTTCCTTTTTGCATCATAGTTCAATGATAGAAAGAAAAGGTGATGGCCTTTCCATGTGGTTACTGCTCTTTTCACTGAATGCGATGGAAAGAGTTTCTCTGGAGTTACACCTTCATGGGAGTCTGAGCAGCTCTTCAAGCCCCAAAGGCGGCTGTTGTCCAAGGGATGCTTAGGGGTCTGGAAGCCGAGACGTGCAGATGGCCAGCTGGCTGGTCATGCACAACACAAAGGCTATGGAGCCAGATGGCTGATGTTAGGAAGAGCAAGAGAGATCAGCTTGATTGAACTCGCTGGCATCATTTACGGTCATTTCAGGACAGGCACGAGGGCACCATCATGAGTGTTGCTCTGAACTGTTCTTTCATATGCGCATACCCTTGCTCAGAACACAAAATCACATTCACCACGGTTTGCAAAAAGTCCTCAATACCATCAAAGTAAATCCTTTCTTACTATCCAAATAGCCTTTTTGGAGATACTTTATTGCAGTTTTAATAGTTAAATAACTATTAATATTATTTATATACTATTTAACTATTCCACAAGCATGCTGCAAAAGCCTAGCTAATTACAGGAATTCCTCTGCAAACTATTAATTGCAGAAATACCTCTCAGGTATGCCCTGGGCCTCAGCAAAGATTACTCACGAGCGACAGTGGGATGTACAGCTCAGACCAACATCAGGACCACACAATCAGAGAGTCAGAAACAAGCCACAGAGCTGCCAGTCACACTCCCTTAGCCTGGGTCTGGTGAGCAAGACTTGGTCCCCTGCAGAGGATGGAACTTCCCTGGAAAAGCACAACACTATCACCACATTACAAGGGCACAGGCAGTTCAGCTGTTCCTTTTCCATTGTCTTTCCACTCATTTCCCCTCTCTGCCATCTCTTTCTGAATAATCTCATTCACTCGCTCCTCTACACATCAAAAGGACAACTAAGAATCACCCACCATCCAACCTGAAGAGACAAAGGGGAACAATGCTTTGAGGAGGTGAGCAGGGCAGAGCTGTTGCACAGTCGCAGAGGAGCGTTAGCTTGGGTACAGGATCCGGTCTGGCCACGACAGCACTAGTCCTCGTGGGAGATGAGCTCCCCAGGGTTCATCTTGCTTTTCTGGGGAGCTCTGCATCCTACCCTGAGCTCCAGGCTAATGGAGCTGGACCACAATCAGGAGTGACTTTAAACCCAGACTGAGGATGCCGCGGACCAAATCTGCAGGTAATGTGAATGAGCACCAATGTCATTTATACCAACTGAGGAATTTGTTTTCTCCCCAGCCCATCTTGCAAGAATAAAGCATTTTCTTTCCTCAGTCATGAGACACTAGCAGGGTTTGCAGGGCTCTGTCTCCAACTCCCTCCAGAGCCAGGCCTGCCTCCTGAGGGCTGCAGCAGTTTCACCCAGGATGTTTGGTCTTTTAATTCAATTCCCTTAAACCAACAGCACTGTCTAGGCTTTTCCCTTCCATTCTGATTAGCAGACCAAATATGTTCTACATGAATTGCATAATTATATCAGAAAATCCATTTTCTTCTGCAATTTTTTTTTCCAGTTTCCCAAACCATAGGGCTTTTTCCCCTGCAGAACTCCCCAAAGAGATGCCACAAAGCAAAGCAATCATGCAAAAAGATTTATGACAGTCATTTGTATACATGAGTATGCTCACAGACATTCGAGTTCCCTCTTCTGTCTTCTCTTTTTATTTAGTGTGAAAGCACAAGCTGTTCCCAAGTCACATGTATTCATTTTTTATAAATCAGATATACTACTCCTATCATTTTAGAGATGGACATGAGGGGGGGTTGCGTGTTTTCTTTTTCCAGGGTCTCAGCATATTTCATGCTTTGCCTGGAGTCTTTAGCAAGCATCAAATTTAATGAAAAGGGACACTCACCTCGTGGTTAATCGTGACCTGGACTGAGCCTTTGCTCAGGGCCCCGTGTAGGATTGGCACTGAGGTGCCTGAGGAAGGAAGCCTGAATCGGACACAGCTCCTGCCTCACCACTCACCACTGTTTGATCCTGCAGCTCTTAGCTAGGTGCAGTCTGCTCATGTGGAGTCCACTTCTGCACCTTCCAGGTTATATTCCTGCTTGGGGCGGAGGGCGCGTGAGACAGATGAGCAGTAACACACCAAGCCTTACTGCAGGCTGTTCTGCAGGACCGGGTCACAGCCTGGCTATTCATTAGCATTAAAACAGCAAGAGCTGGGTAAAGTACACGATTCATAAAAACTAACGTCGATTTCTGCATCTGCTATGGACTTGCAGAACAAACATGGACATCTCATTTAGGTTTTTCCCCATCTCAGTTTCCTATTTGCAAATGCCTGCACTATTTTACAATACCACAGCAAATGTAGAACAACACACCTCTACTAGAAACAACTTCTTCATCCTCAGGTTCTTGTCAACCCATCTCATTCTCCCTGAAGAATAATGAAAACTGCACAGGCTGGGAACAAATCTACATCTCTGCCCTAAAGAAACCAGTAGTAGGCATGCATCTCATCTTTCAATCTCCTGCTGAAAGATCGAGACCGTCAGCTCACTGCTTGATTAGCCCATGTCTGTCTTTTGCGGTCCTTTACTCTGTGCAAGCTGAAGGTAAAAATGCTCAAAATCAGAAAGGACAGGCTCAGGAATTTGGGACCCTGATGTCCTAGGATGGAGTTTGGACTGCCCTGTAATGGAGGGTGGGTTATAACATTTGCACAGGTTCCTTGAGTGTTACAAACCAAGAAGGTCCATGGTTGCATGTTACAGATCCACTTGCAGCACACAACATGCACGAGACTGGAAACAGCAGGCACTTGCCTTGCTCCGCTTTGGCAATTCCCGCCTCACCCTGTTCATAGCAACATATATAAAACAAATGCAAGTGGCAGAATCCCTCTACACTGCTTTGCATCCACTCTACACAGGTGCAAACAACCACCTGAAGTGCATGGCAGGGGGGGAATCAAACCACAGCACATCATTTGTCCTGAGCGTCTGGCTAGTAACTCATCTCATTATAGTATAAACTAGAAACACAGAAGCAGACTAAATGAGTTCCTGAGTCGAATATCCACCCTATTACTCAGCTGAATGCTTCCAAATAGTTACCAGAAAATATTAATTATCTGTATTCCTGGGAACACACCAATGCAGCATGTAGAGTTAAAGGCCAGGGAAGACTTCAGCCTTCCAGAAGTGTTTCAGCCATCCAGCGCTTAGCACGTAACCTCCTCTTACGACTGCCCTCTCAGGAAGCAAAGCCTGGCTAGCGTTTGGCTGACATCAGTCGAACAGAGCAGAGAGATCCATGTTTATCTGTGTTTATCACACATTTTATGCTACTTAAGGCAAGTGCCTTACTTCTCTGGTTCAGCACAACTGCCAGAATTAGGATTAGTTAGACAAATGGGGTTTTTTTCTTTCTTGTGGGGAAGTTGAACAAAGCTTTTTCCATTCTTGTCAAATATACATTTGCAAAACACTGACATTCATTAGACACAAAAGCCAAAGAAGGTGACAATAGAAGCTGGGTAAAAAGAGAGTTTGGGCTGTTTCCTGGGAATAGAAGACAAAAATTGATAGACAAAATCAGATACTTTCTGAAAACACTTAATTTAATTGAATATAACTAGTTTTTATGGTGATGATGATTGCTCAACACACAGGACTGCTGAAGCTTTATTCAGAAAAGCTTTGAAATCACACTGAAAGATGCCATTTCTGCACAAGAGCAGTATCAGAAAATGTTCCATATTTTAGTAGTCTGGAGTAGCAAGATCACTCAACAGTGGAAGGTGGCGAACAGAAGAGGCTACTAACTTATTAAAACAAGCCAAGGATCTGTCCAGATTAGAGAGAACTCTGAACAAAAAGTCTCTTTTTTTTCAAATACTATGTTATTCAAAGCCTAGCATGACCAAATTATGCTGAAATTGCTGATATGTGTTGCAAGAATAAAGATGAATATGACAAGAAGGAAAAAACAACACCCAACATATTAGGAGGAAAAAAAAAAAAAAAAACAAAACCAAAAAAACCCCAAAAAACAACAAACCAGTTTCTAACTGATGTAATTTAAACCTGGGTATGGAGATTAGTCTCCTGATGTGGTTTTATGTCTAATCATTATAAAAGTTGATATGTGAAGCTGTAAAGCTAGTCAAAATGTGTCTATCTCAAGATCTATGGGCTGTACGTTTGGCAGAATATTTCTTACAGGGACATCAAGCCACCGCTCTAACTGCTAGTTTAAATAATCCTGTAAAGATAACAAGTAATGCTCTAATTAAAAACATTTTTTCCATCAAGTAAATCATTTTAAAGATATCTGTGGCTGATATGATGGGCATTACAAATGCTGGTAGCACCCATCTGGGCCCGTGCCAGCAGCACACTAGTATATAATTTTATCTAATTGATCAATTAAATTAAAATAATCTTTGAAACAAGCTATAATAAGAGTTGTATAATTCCAGTGCTACCTATTATTTTCCTTGCCACTTTATCTACTCTGTCTCACTAAAATATTCTTCCAGGTCCTGGCTGAGTAATAAAATGGCAGCCCTGATGGTGTCATGACAGAACAGCAGATCAGCTACAGCTGAACAATTCAACTAATTCCAGTCTCTCCCTGTGTTAACCATTTCTTGCTGTTATAAAAAGTATTGAACCAGATCCTTTTCTATGTCCCAGTTACTTCATCGCTTACAGCAATCCTCAGCCTTTAGAGGACAACCATGACTAACACAAACCCACTCATGAGATGGCAGTTTTACACAGGAGGTTCTTCACTGAGATACTGTCTTTCTGCTGGGTGTAGACAGGACCTTCTGCAGAAGAATGCCCACTGGTTCCTCCAGGCCTCCCATTACAGAGGTGCTAAAACTCTGGTAAATCACATTAACTCACACCAGGTTTGAGGCTGCTTCATGTCAGTGCATTTTCCCCCTCGTCTCTGTACATATTGCCCATTTTCACACTTAACAATATTGTCGTCTTGCAAGGGGAAGCAGATGCTGGCTGAGATATGGAGCCTTCGGACAAAAAGCTTTTGCTAGGGAAAATAAGCAATTTCATGATTAAGTTAACAGCTAACAGAGTAAATGCCAATATGTATTGAAATGTGTGGCAGCTGGTCTCCAAGTTGTTCAGTCCCTCTGAACAACTCGTGAGGCTTGAATTTATCTGGAGGGATTCTGTCTAAGGAAAACTACAAATATGCTATTAGAGTAATATCTTTTCCTTTTAAAGATGAGATTCCATGTTCAAGCATGGACAACGATCATGTCATATGGTCATCCACCACCTTGTGTCCCAAAGGGCTGCAAAATGGTTGGAAATTGATTTCCCTTTACAGTGCTTTCACTACCAGAGACTCACCTAGAGAGTCTGCGGGCTGGAGTATGAGTGCTTGGAGAAACTCGGGGAGGAGTTTTTTCCTTAAGCAACTCAAACAAAAAAAATCCCACATAATCTAGCTCTACTGAGATGGAAGCAGAAACCTATGCTGAGCACTGCTCAACTTGAGACACAGCTTTGCTCTCTTTCCCCTCTCTGCTACAGGGAACGTGTCTAAACCTCGGTGAGGCGCAGAGCAGCTAACGATGTAGCAAAAAGTCCAGCTATTTCCTTGTGTCAAAGTCTTTCAATGCTTACGCAAGGTGTTTAATTCACTACGAAGTCTCAAATTATCGTTTAAAATGTTTTGCCACATGATTTTGAGAAGGCAAAACTTCTTTCAGCTTCCTCTTCCCCTGCAGAACAGCTCTTGCACTGCAACACAACCCTTTGCAAAGCTCAGATGAGAATTTATATTAAAAGTCCTGATTTCTACACTGGCAGACGTAGATGACCTTGGAGCTTCAGCAATCTCCATCATCTGTGAAACATGCTTATTTCTATTTAACATCTACCTGGACAGGGCTCAACATGCATTGAAGTCACAGTCATCAAATCATTGCTGTCAGTGCCTCCAGATTTACATTGCTGTAAAGGAGAAATACTTGGCCCATATGGTCTTAATTCCCGTTTTCCCTTCAGTGATTGAAACGGTTTATTTTGTTTTTCCCAGGTGTGAGGCCTACTGTCTCTGCACATCTATAATTCTATTAAACTGCTCTTCCTCCTTTATTTCCCTTTAAAATTACATCTTCTAGTTCACTGGTATATAAGGAATCTACATTGCAGGTAGATAAGTAACAGATACCCCAAATGAAATCAGCCACCCACAAAACCTACTGTTTAGCTTAGCAGCATTCGCTACACTTACATGCAAACACCATCCAAGTGTGACAAGGGGGAAGTTTCTGGTACGAATAAGAGCGAGGGGTGAATTCTGCCAGATCTGTTCAGCCAACAAACACTTAGCACTTCAGCCAAAGGCAAGTAAGCACGTGGTGAGAAGTACAGTCCCCACGGGAACTATTCCCATACTCTAAGGTAATGCTTGCTTAAATGCTTTGCTGAAATGATGTTGGCATATTCAGCACCTTCAAGGATCAAGTTGTTGCTAGTACTTAAAATATCACAATAGGAGATAGGGGCAAACAGCCAAGCCTAGAAAGAGATCATGGCACCGTGGAAACGATATACAGCTATTTTCTGAGCTCATCGTCCTATGAATAGTGAGAACATGAGACTGTCTCAGCCTCTCTGTCTTTTGCAAGAAACAGCACATGTAATACCCTTTTTCAGGTGGAATCCATAGGCAGTTTAAGTGGGTTCTGGTTGTTTTGCATTACTTGGGGGCAAAAGTTCCCCACATAAGTGAGAGCTGAGAGAGAACTGGACTGTGGGGGTAGCACAAAAAAGAAAATTACAAGAGAGGGGAACAGAAAAACTGGGAGAGGAGAACTGCAATAAACCCAGTCTGAGGTCCTTCACAAAGGGCATTTTGTTTTCCATATGCATTTACAATCATTTTGTAAACCTCAAAGAAAGAAATCGAAAAATCTTGGTCTCACTTGGGAAAGCAGAAAGCTAGAAGAGAGATGCTGCCCTGCCCAGATGACGACAGCTGCCTTTGGGATGCTGATCTCAGGAGGGTGAAGTTTCCCACTTTTTCACAACTCAGTATATTGTAAATTAAATCTATTGGCTCAGGCAGACACAATAGGGAAATTCTATTTCAGTCAGCCGAGATCGATGAGCAGACCACTGACCGGTAAAAAGAGTCAAGAATTAGCAAAGCAAAGGACTTTTTAATGGAACTTTATATTGTCGATCTCCATCTGCCATCGAGAGTCTTCAGTCACAGCATGAAATGTATTCAGACATTATAACCTCCTAGCCTTACTCTGACATTGGGACTTAACATGCCTTCTCTTGTTAATATCATTCAGCAACAGCTGCATTATATTACCTGTCAAAAATTATTAATCCAATTCTGTTTTCATGTATATTTATCATTTCACTGCCAGAGTCAAATGATTCTGTAAGACATATTGATTTCCTGAATGAATTAAATGAAAAGTATCTGTCATAAGTTTTACAGACAGTGGAGTGATTTTCAGGTACTCTTTTTTTTTGCTCTCTTTTATTCCCAATAACTTGCAGATAACAATCAGGGAACAGAGATGCACTACTAACTATGAGGAGGTTTTTGCCTCCTTTCATTTTACTTGCTTAGAACAACTGTGGCATAGAGCCAAATAGCCTCACCTTCCTCATATACTGATTCCACTTAATTTTAGGAGAGCTCCTTGTGCAAAATACTATTTCACCACACCTACTCATCTAAGTAGTTCCCACAATCAGAGCTAACCAAGCCCATTTTAACAAAACCATTCTGTGCTCCTGCCCTTGCATTCATAAGACCCAATATATAGCAAGTTACTGCCCATCTCCCACTGCATTCAATGGTAGGGTTCCACCAGCCTTGCCAAGGATGCATTTGAGCTTCACACCCCATTTAAACAATTCCCCATTTACAAACCATTGCCCAGGTCATGCAGTGGCCCACAGACTGCACTCTGCCTTCCACAACTGGGTGGCCACCTGGCAAGAAGTGCAACGCATCTCCCCCAATTAATGAATATTTACCATTTACATCTAGTGTCCATGAAGAGAATTTAATACATTAAAAAAACCCAAGATGGACTTATTAAAAGACAACCGGAGGTCTTGGTCATTGAACCCAGGAGTCCTGAGGAAACACGACACTTCTCGAGCAAGCCCCTTTCATCATTTTCTTCAAATGAAATTATAATAAAGTTCACTGTGCCTAAAGCAAAAATTAAAGTCCACAGGGACTTCAAAAGTGACAAAAGGATAAGAGATATGTTAATATGAACAGAGAGTCTCCTTCAATCCAGAGTGGGAGGTGCCAATCACCTGGAGATAACAGACAGTCCCTCTCAATGACATTCAAGTGACTGTTGAGGAAAAGTAATTTTGCCTGAAACTTCTACCTTTTCCTCCCAACTCCCTTCAAGCATTGATAAAGTGAATAAAAGCCTTCGAAAGCTTCCTTGTCTCTCCTCCAGCCCATCTCTGAGGGTGTCTTGTAGATAGCCCAGTGTTTGGAAAATGCTGCGTTACAGAGGTTCAGCTCTTGCACAGAAACACAGCTGAGTGGTGAGGCAGAGCGAATCTGATCCATACCTATTTGATAATGCCAGTGAGAACGCCCAGATGACCCCAGAGTTGTTCATCTCTCAAGCTCATTGCCTCCATCCCATTCCCCAGGACACCGGTTCACCTATCATCATTATTTTCAGGTTGTAAATCTTCCCTATCTTCCAAAGGACAGAGATGCAAAATGAAGCTTGTTTTCAAAGATCGCACTGCCAGTAGCTAAGACGGATGCTCCTCAGAACGATACCAAATGAGCTGTGGAACACAGGCTGTTATGAGTTGGACCTTGTGTGCAATACATCAAGCTTTTAATAGTCAAGACACAGCACTGTGCAGGTGAGGTTTATTGCATGGTTTGTAGAACAGGTGTGAGATGTTGCTGAGCTGGGTAAAACAACAGCTGAGCAAAGCATTTGCTGCCTGTACCCTGGGCTCTGAACTTGCAAAAAGCTCAGCAGCTGTGGCCACACCAACAATGACCCTATCTGGCAAACACCACATTTCCCAAACAAGCGTTACCGCATCAGTAGACCACACAGAGAAAGATGCATGTACAATAACGAATTTTGCCATGTTTTCCACATGAATATCTAGGGAGAGTTTGCCCCCTCCTATTTATTCATGGATGCAAATAAATTTGGGAGATGAAGACGACGGACAAAAAAAGGACAATCCTCCCCACACACATCTCTTTTGGTCAACCTAACCTAACCTAAGTCCTTTCTTAGCAGAAGCATGGAAGAGAAGGATCTTGAGACAGGCTGAAAAAGCAGATGCCTCAGTCCAGAGGTGTGCTCCACATACAAGGAACAAAGGAGCATACAAGGAACATCTGGCAAAGATACTTGAATTTCCAAAGGTGATGTCAAGCAGCAGACACTTGAGAAATGGTAGGTCCCCACTTGAAGGAGCTCCCAGGAGAACAGGCAAAGTGGGAATCAGAAAGATGATTTCAGCATTTGTAATTGTGTCTGTATCAGGGAGAATTATGCAGATTTTAAGGACACTAAGAGAGAGAAAGCTACAGTATTTTTGATTCAAAGGAGTGACAGTCTAGATAGGAAGCCTAACTGAGCACAGAAAGAGAAAAGGCATTTCTTAGAAGTGATAAAGAAAATATTATCTGTCCACTGCCTGAAGGAGGGAAGGGAATTTGGGGTAAGACAGGGAAGAGATGGTATCTAGGTAATAGGCCTAGGTTAAACTGAGCATATTTCCTGTATGTTACCCCTGATGCTTTATTACTGAGGTAAGAGGCAATGATTTCATTTCACTTTCTTTCAGGCAATGCAGTTTGGTAATTTCCCTAGGATCATCTTGATTTTGTACTCCTCTTTGACCTCCAGCTCTCTGCATTTGATATTTCCTCAGCGAATTTTTCTGTAGCCACTGTGAATAACAAAACTATGATACTTCTACTCTCAGTATTCCCAATTCTGCTGCTGCTATTTGCTCTGGAACTGGAGTTCTTTGCTTTGGCCGTATAGACTCAGGTCTCCCACAGCCCAAAACTGTGCATTAGCGCCATTTGTAAAATTGAACAGTCACTTACTGAAATACTTCGTTTTTCACACACAGCCTGCACTTACAGTCAGCTCCCTGTGAAACAACTAGAAAATATTCCTGAGGAAAGGAGAAATACTGGCTTTTCTTTTTCTTTTCTCCCCTCATCTGACAAATGGGAAATAGGAAATTCGTGCACAGTGACAGCAGTGCCTTAGCTCAGGCTTGACTCAGACATTTGAGAGGTTTCCTCCCTTCACCAACCTGCAGGACAAGTAACGTCTTTACAAGCACATAAGAAGTGGTACTGGCATCCCATCACACCAAATGCTCTGTATATCACCAATTTTATAGGCGCATAAGCAGCCCTTTCTTTTCCCCTCTACCTTCTCCTCAATATTACCAAAGGGGCTTGTGCGGCTAGTTGAGAAAGCTGAAACACAAATTAGTTGGCTCAATCAAGATTCAGACTCAGACCACGTGCTCATCGAGAAAAGGCAGTCTGCCCTCCCTAAGCCGGCTCCCCAGAGCTGGGGCAGGGAGGAAACACTTGATCTGAACATTCAGGTGCAGATTGGTGCTGTGCTGTGGAGGGGACAGCCAGACAGCTCACATCCGTCAGCTGGACAAACCCCCAGGTCAGCTCAGCTGCCACTGGGAAGTGAAGTGTCACGGAGGGATATAAATTGGTAGCAAACTACTCCTCCTGGTCCTCCCCGGGAGCAGGAATAGCTTGTAGTTCAGAGGGCATTTCTGAGTCATGGCACTGCGGGGCTCACGCGCAACCTCTGCGTTGCCAAAGCCAGCCGTAACCCTAAGGAGCTCTCTGGGGAGCATGTTAGTTTGCTAGAGCTTTTGTGCCCAAATAACCATCTGAAGCTTCAGCTGGAAGAGGAAACAACATAGTGTACATATTGAAACAGCTACAACGGAGGAGGAAATCGCCTTTCATTAATTTTCCATAAGTGGATTACACCAAGCAGAGTGTAAACAGTCCCACGGGCACCAATTACCAGGCTTATTCTATAACTGAATTGTCCTAAACAAGCACCATTTTAATTTGAATATCAAATACTTTACACAGCAGGAAAGAGAAGGAATAAACCAACCTAACAATGCATTTGTTATGGATTTCTACAAAATTGCTGTGGAAACCTCTGTGTCCCCAGTGGGTTGTGCGTATTCTCTTTGCATATGCTCATGCTGCACACCTCACTCAATCAGATAAGAGGCAGTATGGGCACGTGTCAGCTATTGTACCATTAACAGAACTGCTCCAGAATTTAAGGAGAGGCCAAATTTAAAAACAAAACAAAACAAACAAAAACCCCACAACAAAACAACACAAAACAACCACATTTAATTAGATTTGGCATGATTCCCCCCCCCTTTTTTTTTTCTTTTAAGAGAGTAACTTACTAGACCTATTTTCTGCTTCTGAACGTCTTGATGAAACTAGCCTTTGGGTATGATTTTTCTTTAATAAACTGGAATGAATAAATACCTCATATCTCCAGGAATGAATGAAGCCAGTGGCATTAAAGAAACAGTACACAGCATTGTCCACATCAGTTCACCAGCATAATACAAGCAGCACATATTCCCATGAAGATTTGGGGCTTTCTTCTCATTTCCCATCCAAGCTCTAGCTTGTTCCTGAACTGTCATTCCAACTCCTAACCCAGTCACAGAAGAGCATGTCACCCTCATAGGATGAGCTACTAGACAGAGATGTTTGCTTGCTGCTCTGCAGTACAGATGAAAGCATGAATCACACACAACATAAAATGTTGAGGCCAGGTAGCTTAAGAAACTATGTAATGAAGAATTCCAGTTCTCACTAGTGGGAACGGTAGAGCACGGTGCAAAGCTCTTGCTGTCCATAAGACCTGAGCCAAAGCAAGACAGAACCAGCCAAAAACAACCACCAAGGAGTGGATCTTTGAGAATAGCTTGGTTGTCAGTAGACTGCTGGCAAATATGGAATGGGTTGGTGAATTCAGTCCTGCTATCATTAGCAATATCAGCAAAAGGCCAAAGATTAAATAGATGAAATTAGAAATGAGATAATCAAATGTTCTACTGTGTCCAAAGGGAGGCATAGAACTTCAGGGAACACTCCGCAACTTTTTCAATCCTGGTAAAACACGAAGTTTTGTCCTTATATTTGTATGCAGTTCAGTTGTGGCTATTACAGATTAGCCCTTGTAAGTCTTGGCCTCACTCAAAGACATTAAAGCCCTGTAATTCCTGTTTGTGGAACTGAGAATTTGCAGCCTATTCAGGCTGGAGAAAAGGTCTAAGAGAGAGAGTGGGTTATCCCAATTTAAAAAGTGGAAACTGATGCATGTATTAACTAGTTTACTCAATGAAGCTCACGTACATAGTCTGAAGGACATCTACTGCTTAAATGACAGGGCTCCTAGCTCTTAATCTTCTCTCTTGTAGAGCATTCATCCTCCAGAAACAGTAACAATGCTGGGAAAAAGCATCAGAAAGTATGTCTCCTGATCTAAATTTCCAACACATCGACCGACAAGGCAGATTTGCAAGAAGGTATTCGGAGCCTTTATTGATATAAATTCGGCAATCCTGCCACAGGACACTCACCACTGCAATATGTTCCAACAGACAACACTGTAAATTGAAAGTAAAGCATTCTCCGTACAGTTCTTGAAGAAATAATTCGGTTCCTAGGTGAAGACAATGTTGTTAAATGTCTTCGAAGCTCTGAATACTAGAGAGTCCTTTTTTTCCTGCCAGTATATTTTGGGTTCATTTTATATATCATGATGAATGGGCAGGAAAGGGCAGCCTTCTGGAAACTGAGTTTGATCTTTGCCCAAAACCATTATTCATTTCCATGTGGCAACAGCAAGAACTGCACATTCTCCACTTGTACTTACAACATTAAAAGGAAAGGCCCTAAAGAGAAATGTGGGAAGAAATTTTTTACACATAAAACAGAAGCTATGAAGTTTCCTCTTATTCAGTTTCATTAAGCAGAAGAAAACTCAACAATTACTTAGACTGAATCTAACAATCTTATTTAGTAACCAGTCTCCAAAAAGGCCAAGCCACAGGGTCCTTCCATTAATGTCTACCTATATGAGGGCAGGATTAAGCAAGGTGGATCAACAAGACCCTAAAGGAAAGAGTTTGATGTCTTCCAAATCCATCTGGCTGCTCCTACACAGAAGTAGAAGTTGGGCCCCTTCCTCCTACACACTCCTCTGCTTCATACTGGCAGATTAAAGGTCATCAGCCAGAGGGCTTTGTGCCCAGACGCAAAGTGCCCAGGAATCCTGTCTCCATCTGTAACCCCTCCTGTGCCAACCTATGTCCTTCTGAAGCTCCTCCCTTCCTCGACAAGTGACTTTAGCCAGCCCTGCATGGCCACAGCCTCCAGGCATGGATACTGGTGTAGAGCACTACTGTATTGGCATTTCCCCTTTTTCACTGGTTTTTAAGGCTAATATGTATCACATGTTTCACAGAAGAGGTGAAGACTACAAATGGCACTGAGTCAGCTTCAGGTACCATTAATTTCCAGACTTTGCCACCACTGAAGAAACAGGAAGGGCAGCCACACAATATAATTTTTAGCCTTTCCTGTGGCTGTCAGGAGCTCAAGCAACTCTCTTATTCATTATACACATGCTATTCCCGTATTCTGCTTGCTGCCTGAATATGGCAAGAGCACGTACTTCTCATTCAGCCCCATCCATTATTGCCAACCCAACGGAAAAACAGTTCAGATCCCTGCTCCAACACAGACTTCCCATGTGCCCTTCACCAGGTCACTTCACCTCAGGTCTTCACCAGGGAAACATCCACCAGCTCTTACTTCAATAGAGCACCAGAAAGATAAAATAAAATTCACTGGAACAGATAAGTTACCAAACACTGGGATAATGATTAAGGATGGCCCTACGTTTTCCAGGTAATTGGTTGTGCATGCTACGCTTAGTACAGAGGCCACTAGATTCTGCCTCATACTTGCATAGTCCCCCTATAGCCCCTGCAACCACCACTGTATCCGGGCAGCTTGCATATAGTTGCGTTATGTTCCAAATCTCTAGTTCAGCCTGTGTGATGAGATATACTGGATGAAAAATAGGAGCAACAAATTTCAGCCTCAGTGGGAAAGCTCCCTGTATATTTATGAGCTTAAGCCCAACCTTTAAAAACCCTCTTTTCCCCAGCGCAGTTTCCTTCAACAAGAAGTCATGGATAAAACACAGAGAAGCTGCTAATAATAAAATGGTCGGGCAGAAAGAATAGATTTGGATTTTTTTTCCACATCACTACTAGCACAGTGAAATAGCAAGGAGCACCAATAATTTATTTACTGGTCTTCAGTACTTCATATCCTGCTGTTTTTCTACCCCCAAACAAGACCCTGTGGGTTTAATTAAGTTTTCAGAGGAGGCTTGGGAGATATGATTTCACTCAGTCTATGTCATTTATTCCATGTTTTCTACAGATGCATGGGAGAAAACCTACATGGCACAATAAATCAACCATGGTGCTGGTGAGCAATATACTAGACAGACAAGGCAAACTGCCCTTGTTTAACGCTCTGATACTGCAAGGGATGAACACAACTGAGGGAAGTCCAGAAAGCCTCTGCCTGTACAGGGCAAAGTAGCCCTCAGAACTTAGCATATCATGGACATCATTCTTCATCAAGAAATGGGAGGAAGATGTGAATGAGTCCCCTGATGTACCCTTCCTCCCTCCCTTGCTGCATCCACACAGCACTACCTTATCCCTGGACATCTATAATAAGGCTGGCATTTCCAGTCTCACATTTGAGACTCCCACAGGCAATAAACTAATGCTATGAACTGGACAAATCACCTAGGAGTGGGTCCAAAGCAGTATTCAAGACCTCTGAAGATGCAAATGGGCACCTGCAATTGGGAGTTCGGCACTTGCAAAAATCAACCAACAAACAGACTAGGATCTTGAGACAAGTTAAAGGTTTTAAGTATTTGGCCCTTGGACTTTCTGCCTCAGTATATCACCTGCGTTCCAGGAAAACATGAATATCTGACCTCTGAGGGACAGTGTGAAAGACTAGGGAAGTGCTCAGATACTACAGGGAAACGCGTAGTGCATCAGTACTTGCAGAGACAGATATGCGTGAAGATATAAGTCTTCCTGGGCCCACTTTCCTGACTAGGACACAGAACAGGCCTGTGTCTTATGGCACATTTAGACTTCCAGAATTCATGTAACAAAAGGTATTGGGATTTTTTTTTTTTCACCCTTCTGATGAAACCCTAGACTTGTTAATGATCCCCTTTCAAGTCAAGCAGCCAGTGCTCCGGTTTCATAAAATGCTGTGTTCATGTTGAACACAAAATACTCTGCAGCAAGATTAACCCATCTTTTTAAGGTTGCTTCTGCCAGAATTGGTATTAACATGATCTAAGCCTTCTACCTCCACTTTTTTCTGACACAGTGAACATGGTCCCAATGACCTGCATGCTAAAATATATCTTATGTCCCAGCATTTTGAGTTAATCTGCCACCTGAATTGTCTCTGTCCTAAGGCCCTGCATTGCTGTTATGAGGCTCCAGGTCAGTATCAAGACTGTCTTCACTTGCGTGCACACCGACTCTGCTGTCCCTCCACAGGGAACTCCTCTACCTTGACTTGTCCAATTGTTGGCCAAGAGGGCCTGGAGCCCTCGAGATCCTTCTGGGACAGATAACCATAGGAAAAAGTTGTTGTACTCAAACTTTTCTAACTGAAAATGAGCCACCACACAGCTTGTCCTCTTTAAGAGTCAACAATTACTAGCAGACCATCTGAATTTCCAAGCAGTTTTGCTTTGTCATTTTAGATGACCACATGTGCATGACCATTTCCTGCAGCTATCTTAAATGAAGGAGTTTAACCCAACCTACCCAGTACCTTAGCAGAACACTACAAGTAGGAAGAGGTTCGGGAACTGTGCTTTGAGACAGATTAAGATTGATCCATATTTGAGGAACATGACTAGAGCTCCAGAGCAATAACTGAAAATGGTTCCCAGCCTTAGGCCCTCTGTTTACTGCCGTAGGCAAAAAAAACAACACACACAAAACTACTTAAGCTTGGAGGCCACTGTCAGTGTATTTTTCATGATTTTAAAAAATGTCTAGGTTTATTTTCTCTCCCTGTTGTTTTTAAGCCAACATCTTAGAAGCCTGAAAGTGAAATATATTTCTTTATCAATTTCTTGTTTTTCTCCTCCTCTGCCACTCATGCACAGCAGTTTGCTTATTGAGGTTCATTCATGTGTAGGGGCTGCTGGCATTGATGTATTTTGTTAGCAGGGTGGAGGGGTTTTTCTTTTTTTTTCTTTTTTTTTTTTTTTTTTTTTTTTTTTTAGAGCAGACTGGCACATTAATTTAGGCTGGCAGAATGAGAAGATGAAGATGATGTTAATTTTGCAAGCAGAAACGAGCAGGGACAGGAATGCCAGGCTCCCCATATCTGAGACATCACAGTAGGCTACCACACAGACAAGCTCAGGACTTCCAGACTGTAATTCTGAGCCAGCCTTATTATGACTACGTTGTGGCTGAGGACCCATAGGTAAAAGGTTTCACTCCCTTCTGAAAGTATATGTTGTGGGGTTTTTTAAAATTGTTTTTACTCTCACAGAACAATTAGATTTTGAGATCATGTGCAGGGAGAGCGTTCTCCCCTAGTTCTATTCACAAGAATTCCTGCAGTCTCGCTTGTCGTGCTTTCAACTTGCTGTTGAAAATCGAACCCTACAACATCACACAACTTAATGTCCTTAAGGAAAAATGAGAAAGCTCTCTGCAATGACATTGTGGTATCTCTCAGACAGGGAGGATGAGAAATATTCTGTGAGCATCCCTTCCAGCGAGAGAGAGACAGCTGCCAGGCTTAATCAAATCAGTACAAACATCTTCCTCTCATCCATGTCTGAAATTAAGGCAATCACCAAAGAAACCAATTAAGGAAAAATTTTGATACAAGTTAAACCATTACTTACACAGGTGCAACTGTTTTTAGCCCTACATGCGTGTAAGAAACCAGAATCATTCCTCCATTTCCAAACCAAACTCTACTGTGAAACTTGTTTACACAATCAACAACATGGCCCATTTGAAGGTGCCAGTTCCCACCCTCTTTATAGCCATCTATGTGAAGAGCAGATCAGGGAGGGAACTACAATTACTGCCATTTTGACCAGCTAGGCATCATCACTTGAACAGAGCCCAACTGCTCGAAGAACAGAGAGATAACAGATGGACAACACGCATTTCAGCAGACAGAAGGCAAACCATGCCATGCGTGCATGTGTATCACTTAAATAATGTCCCTTAAAACTGTCTTCTCCTCTAGGGTCTAGACAATGCAGAAGGCTATGAATTCAACCCAGTCCCTCCAAACTCCTCACCAGGCCAGAGCACCAGCACCCTGAATTCCCAGAGGGAAACATTAACACTCCTGCATTATGGATTGTGAGGCTGCATCGCCCAACTTTTCCACAGCCAAGGTCAGTAGGCATCCAAATTTTAGTTGTTCAAACACACCTATTCTGCTAAAGCATTCAGCTCATCCAGTGATTCTGCACCATGCAACACCAAGCCAACAAGTCATCTGCCATATGGCTGTCTTCTGTGCTGCTGTGCCTCCCTTGCCAGGCTACCTAAAAAATAGCTTTGATTTGGGTTTTTTGAGGGTTTTTGCCTAGTCCAGAGAGATGAAAAGTTGTTCACAATGTAGACAGATGAGGTTCTGCTCCAGCAGCAGTTTGCTGGATTTATCATCCTCTGCCCATTCAGCCGGCAGAGAATTTGCAAACATAAATTTGAAGAGAAAGGAAAGCTGTTCAGAGGATGAACTTCTCCCATTGGTGATAATCTTGTCATAATATCACGTTTCCACCAGGCAGCATCTTAGTAAGTATCAACAGTGTTAATGATGGGCTCTAACTGGGAAGTTAAGAGATAGGATTGATCTTGGTAAATCTGACTCATGCACTTGGTCTTCATTGAGATTTACTTCAGAGTAAATCTGTCTAATGCAGTTCTTTGCATGCTAGTCACTTGTACATAAAATACGGACTTTTGCAGCAGTAGCAAGGAGCTTCTAAGCCTTTTGGCTAAGATCACTCACAGTATCACTTTGATAAAAGATACATCATCTCCCATCAGGTTACATCCTGCTTTTTACAGAGAAGAAATGTAATGATCTAATAGGCCTCTTCCATCCCTAGCATTATTGAGTAGGATTTGAATAATTCAAATAAAAGTTAATTGTGGTCAGAATCAGTCCAATTACTTTCATTAGATGCAAGCTCTTTGGAGAGAAGAGGAAGGCTTTGTCTTCACTTTTTAAAAGAGCAGTAATATTTATCTGAAGGAACTAACAAGCACTAGCTATCCTACAGCAGAGGCTCCTGGCACTCCACTGTGAGACTGAGTCACCAAAGCAAACCCAAGGAAAAGGTCCAGGGTTGATCTTGGCCACTTTACCTCCTTACTGAGCACCACATTTTAAAATTTGTTTAACAGGAATCTTTCCCCTTGCAAACACCTAGTCGTGCTCCCTGATGCACTGCAGAAACCAAGGGCTCCCTCTTCTCTTACCCTGCTTCAGACGCAGGGCTGCTACCCAGCTCCCACAGTGGAAAAACCATACAGTAGCAGTAACCGTGAGTTAAAATCCATCTTTTAACTCCGGTATCTGTCATGGCTACATCTGCTAGCTCATGCACAGCTTTGTGAAAGCCTGAGCTTGTGCATGAAGCCATTTTGCAGCAGCCATTTGCCTACAAACGCCAGGTATAGATTTCAGACCTCCTCTGAACACATGCACACGCTTATATCTACACAAGTTTGCATGCGTAAAATCTGTCCTTTGCCTGGGAAAGGGGAAGCGTGCTCGAAATCTTGCACTCAAATGGAGGCTGTCTTGAAACAAGAGCTTGCTTAGACATATGCTGGTATTTCTGCTGAACAATAATACTTCTACAACAATAAGGAAAACTCAGAAGAAATCTGAGAACACAGAGAATTTCAGGCATTGCTTAAGGTCTCTTGTAATATCACAGATTATTATCCCTCCATATTTGTTAGATGAGTTTGGGAGAAAGAGGAGGGATTGCTGAAAATTGGCTTTTAAATCTGGCTTCCCCTGAGAAAGATGGTCATGCTCTGAGGTTTGTGGTATTACTTGATAAGCGGTGATTAAAACAGTAATCCCAAATTGTAATCAAAAAAGTAGTCAAGGCTCTGAAATTACTTTTCACTAAGCTTTTTCCCCTTTCAAAGACAGCCCTGTATGGCAAAAGATAATAAAACCACAGATGCCATTCCAATTTCATTTAGAAATATTTGATCCATTAATTTATAGTTTGGAAAGGTTTTTCCTCCTTTATTTGTCTTTAAATCCCCATCAAAAGTGGGTCTGTAGTCTAGGAGGATAGAGGAAATTCTTTTTGCTGTAGCTGTTCACTCTGGAAGAATGCCTGGTATATGTCAGCACAGTATGAAGTAGGGAGAAGGTTTCCCCTTACCCAGTGAAGTGCTAGCTGAAATCAGCCTTACCCAGGTTTTCCCAGGCAATAAAATGTCAGGCTGGTCCACGTGATTGTTAGCAGCATAAAGCCTCTCCTAATTGAAACGGTTTTGAGATTTCTGAGAAGCAAAGCTCATGCTGACTTGATTTCATGAGCAGAGTTTACTGCTCTGACTTCAGGATGATCTCTGCAGGATCACTGGACAAAGACACCATACAGAGTGGGCGTATTCTATAACTTCTACTTCAGCCCTTACAGCCAGAGCAACTGCTATGTGTTCATGCTTCTCCCATCAAATGAAAAGCACAGGCAATAGCTCATGACAGTTTGATTTTCTACATAGGAAATGGTCAAGCTAGCAATCAGTTTGTTTTCAACAACGATGTTTTCAGAGGAAAAATTATTAGCAACAGGATGGCCCAACAGACATACCTTTTAAAATTTCACAGGTAAGTACAAAAAGTCTCATTAAGTTTTAGAATTTTTCCTAGTTCTGTGCAATGGTTTGTGATTTTTTTCCCTTTATGCTGATTTTGCAAGAAAACAGAAATAAAATTCATCAAGCTGTAAAAATCAATAGCGATGCTTTGTCCCATGTAATCGAAAAACTGCAGAATTTTATCAAGCTGAACTGCAAAATTCACAAAGGACAGCAGGTCATATCTGGCCACAGGAGGAATGCAAACTGCTGTTTGTATATCACAGTCTGGCCCCACACCCGAGTCTTAGTCTTTATTAGGGACACAAGAAGGACACCACACGGTGTTGCCTTTTCCCAAACATGCCATTACAGCTCTGGAAACACACTTACTTATTTTAGCAACAACTTAGAGATTTCCATTTAGTAAATGCTACTCATGGACTACCCTGAAACATAGTCACACAACTCACACCATTCCAGGTCTCGCATTTCCTCCAAAGATCAGTTAAGTACTTTTCTGATTTTATCCCTCCGCATTAGTAGTTTGCAGTGTGACATTTCCCCACTATGCATTTCCTACGGCCAACTGCCTCAGGAAACAGGATCAGCTGCTTCAGATGTGGTGGAAACATAGATCAGCCTGAGCCTGAGAGACTGCAGATAAGGTGGAAAGCCTCCACAAGGCACCGCCCCGTCCTGAATGCCTTTGAGGGCACCGGTCTTTGGAATAACGATGGTGAGAGCGCCACTAAAGCTTTCTGTGCGTGTTGATTAACCAGTCAAACTTGTGAAAAGGCCCACTAATGAAACGTATATCCTTGATTTATAGAACTTGATGAAAGCAAAGCTATAACACAAACTTTTCAAAAACAAATTTTCTCAGTGATAAATGTTTCCCTTCTGTTCCATTTAACAGCTGGGTAGTGAAGATGAAGACAAAGCACATGTTTTATCCATGGATTAAATTAAGCCCTAGATTACAGATCGTAATTGAGCATAATTATTCCAATAGTACAAAAATTTAAGGTTGCCCTCATGAGGCAGAATTTGCCCCACAGAGTAGCATTAACATGATCAAAATGGTTATGTTCTACTAATGCACATTCTGGCATTCTATTTTCAAGCAGCTAGAAAAACATCTTCAATTTCTTGTGGAGGAACAAAAAATCCCAAGATACCTTTATGTTTTATGCTAGTCTATAAAACTAGCAAAGTGTAAACTCTATAAAATGGCTTTTAATCTAGCACAAGTTTACTTTATACTGCGTGATACAATCATCTAGAACAAATGTTGTGGGTTAAATTTGGAAAACAGAAGCTGAAACCTAACAAAACCATCTATTTTAATGTCTGGAGAACAAACCCCAGCTGTCCTTCATAATCAAAAGGCTTGAAATCAACAGAATATGCTATTAGCAATGCTGGTCAGGTTAGCATTTCTTTCCATAGAAGGAAAATTCCTACTATTCTTTGGTCACGAATACTACTACTCATGTCAGTAGGGCAAACAAGATTTGACTTACAGAAAAACTCTTATATGCAGGATCTGTGATAAATACAAATGCCCGTTTAACACTTCATCATTCAATCTTATGATCTTGTACTTGTGTAATTCTATTGAAATAAATGTAATGCAAAAATGAAGAAAGAAATGCATGAATTGCACTGTCAGAAATCATGAAAATCAGGACTTCATCAAGGAGGAGGAGATTTATTTTTGAGTACTGTGTTCATGTCCTTTAGAGACAAAAAACATACTCTGGGCAACAGATAAAAGCTGCTAAGCGGACATCGTGTGTGCTATGAGGACGTGTAACTCCCTGATCCTGTCTAAAGGCATCAGCTCCCAAAACATGGAAGATCACCATTGAGCAGCATCCTCAAAAAAAACCAACAGCTTGTTACATCACTATTTACTAGACTAAAATGTAGGGTTTGCCTGCTCAGCTCGCATGCAATAGCTGAGAGAGCCCATTGTAGTGGTGGTCATGTACAAACCACAGCCAGCATAAACAGCACAGCATGTGTCACACTTGTGTCGTTTGGGCTACACTATAAACACATGTGGGAGCATTACTTAGAGATTTCACCCCCAGGAGTAACTGGCATATTGCAAAGCCAACCAGTGTTGCTCAGTTTATCTGATGAACTAGCTGGGAAAGGCACCATCCAAGCTACAACAGCACTATAACACGTAACCTGGAACATTTAATCACACTGTTTGGACCAGTGAAAAGCAAGCAATTTTGAGAAGGACATGTCACACAAAATCACTGGGTTTTTAAAAAGAACTATGACGTGGGTCAAACTGTCATTATATTGTGTGTGATACAATAAAAGTGAAAGAATTCAAAGGCAAAATTGACATTTGTCTTGCCAATAGCAAGAAGTATCTGACTCATCAGAAGATGATTTCATCCAGCCTCTCCAGAAAGATGGACATGACCGTATTCAGTACCCCTCAGGATGATTTGGGATGCTATTGGAACATCCAGACTCACAGAGAGCAATGAGGACCCATTTTGCTAGGCAGCAAGGGACACTAGACTTCCTTTGGAAGTATGTGGGTGATTACAGATAGAGACAGGGGAGAGCAAAAACCCAGTTCAGCATTAAGGTGAATGCAGTATTTATAGTAACATTGGTTGCAGTACATCAGCTCCCTTACTGCTAAAGTGGAAGGGAACAGCGATTCAGAAATAGGAGAGAGATGACAGCAGGAGACGTATGATTATTACATTGGAGGGGCTTGGTTTGATGGGCTGGAGGAGAGGAAGCCCTCCTTAACGTGTAAAGCAGTCAGAATAACAAAATAAGAAGATAACTCCATTCAAGACAAACGCGAATAAGACTCTCTAGGACAAAAAACAAGAACACAAAAGGCAGAATGAAACATGAGAATAGGGAAAAGCTAGAGGAGAATCTTGGTTGTGCAGAGAATGAAACTACACCTTAGACATACTGGATAGGAAGATGATAAACCAAAGGGGGGGTTGAAAAATATACCAAGGAATGCCGTAAAACCTATAGCTCTCTCGACCCACATGGCACTGAAAGAGCATTCTTGGGTTAACCTTCTTTTTGTTTCTGAGATTTTTTGGATTATTGCTTATATCATTTTGTTTCCATTGCAATAAATATAACAATATACTAATAATTTCAATGCACAATGAGCATTCCTGTCCGACTTCTGTAAGACACAGGCATCTCCAGATGTGGACAGAGACCGTTTTTACCCGCATACCATACACACACACACATATATATAAACAATATACACAAACTTGGATAAAGGCTAGATTGTGTCATTAAACTGCGTTTAGGATCCTTCGTCACACATCAGGATCTTACTGCCCTAGACACTTACAAACACAAACCAAAGCAAGAGCTCCAAACATAAGACGAACAAATGGTGGACCACAAGGAAGAAAGCAAGACATTACTGGCTGACAAAAAATGTAATTTGAGCAAATATGCACTCTGGCTGTGGTCAATTTTTCTTGGCCTCACAGCAAAGGACAGTTTTAAAAGTATGATTTGAAAGAAACTAACAGTAAAGCCCTATGGACTGTTAACAGAAAGCTTTTGTAATTCATCTCAGAAATCACAGGTCCTACTTCCCTCCACATATATACTTCAGACTTGCTGTAACAGCAGCTCTGTATACATGCATAAGGTAGAACACAGCTGTGCGTCCAGTTCTGCCTCTCCCTGTAAACAAGTGAATTGGGGTCATGATTTCCAAAGAGGAAATTCTCAGTCTACATTCAAAAGGTAAATAATGACTCTGACCTACTGTTCTGACCCAAGACAGTGCAGGCTGTCCCTTATCCATCATTTACTCTCGTAGCATACAGAGCAGTACAATCCGGGGAGTAAATTAATCATTTTCTCTTTCTGCAGTGTACAGAATATGGACTGCTCCAGTGAGTGACTATTTCTTTATAAGATAAGGTTAATCAATAAAGACAATTAGACATTTCTGGTTAATATGTCTATGTCACTGAAAAAAGCACATAAAGTCCTGCCATCCCTTATTGAAATACAAACAAACACTGAACCAAAATTAACTGGTATAAAAATGACCTAACTGTATGGAATTTAAAAACTCAGATTAAAAGTACTACTGTATGGTTCACTCCAACCTGAACATTTCTGAATCTCAGAGGAAATCCCATACTACCTTACCTCCCACAGTCTGAGCCACAAGGTTAAACCTCTGTGTTCACCTGGAACCATCCTGATTTCACTGGACCTTTGAGCAATTTGCGGCAAGTGTCAATTTGTGAAACCCCTAGAGCTGGCATCCTGCATCTTGGCAAAACTGGCTCAGATAAAACCCAGCTCTGGTTTGGACACAAGGGTCCAGCCACAAAAAAAAGCACCCTTACAAGACTGGACCCTTCTTTGCTATTTTTGGGCCATCTCTACCCAGCAATTACAAAACTGGAGGTTGATTAATCTCACCCCAACCCCATAACCTCTGCCTGCTCAGGCTTCCTTTGATGCAAAGGGAGATTTAAGCAGGGGCAGTTTGTCCAGAGCACAAACAAGTTCAAAGGTGCCCACATTGCTCCCTCGGAGAAGTCCTTCTTTCCAATTGCTTCTGTGGCACCTACAGCTTTTATTTTTAATTCCTGTGAGCCACACAGTTCATCTCAGATCACTTCTCAGCCCTGAACAGGGAGGGCAAGATGAACCTGTCCAGCTAACAACGAGAAATCTATAGTGATGGACAACCAGCAGATCATCTAGCTAATCTCCACTTGTCCCACTTTAACTGAAGCTTTTCGCAAACAAGTATCGATCCATTGTTCCACAGTCACAAATCCTCGAGTAATTCTCTGTGAAAAGAAGCGCTTCTTTTTGGGAGGGGAGGGGAAGCTTTCTTTTAACCAGAAGGGGGGAAGGGGGGAAATCTTCCTGCAGCACCAGCAGCCACACAGACACTTTGCTTCTGCCCACAGACCAAGAGCTCTCTCTCACAAAGTCATACAAACGTGTCTTTTGCTTCCATTTCCCCTGGTTAATATTTCATCCCCAAGCAGAATTTGGACATTTTTACTTTTAAGTAAAAAAATTTTTACTTAAATTTTGGACGTTTTTATGTCCAAAGAAGAATTGGACATAAAAGAATTTGGACATTAAATTAAATTTTGGACATTTTTAATAATTTGGACATTACTTAATAATGTAATTTATTAAGTAATAAATAATAATAAGTAATAAGTAATTTGTAATTTAATTTGTAATTTAATAATGTAATTTATTAAGTAATAAATAATAATAAGTAATAAATAATTTGTCCAATTAAATTGGGACAAATTTAATAATTTGGACATTACTTAAATTTTGGACATTTTTATGTCCAAAGAAGAATTGGACATAAAAGAATTTGGACATTTTTACTTTTTAAGTAAAAAAATTTTACTTTTCTTACAGTAGTGCTATTGAGTGTATTCTGCTTTCCTTGCCCACACAGCACCTTTTCACGGGGACGGCACTATAAGCCTTCCCTGACTTATTTTCACTTCTGTACAGGATTCCTCTTTCTTGACTTCAAAATGAAGGCACCAGACAGTGTCGTGACTCCATCTGAGTTGTCATCCTCTTATTCTTGCAGGTCCCAATATGCAGCCACATACAGCAGTGGCTAGTGAGAGTTCCAGGGATGGTTTGTCATTGTAAAATATCTAAGTTTAACTTTTCATAAAGAAAAGAGAGTACCAGCTTTAATGGAAGGGGGGAAAAAACAACAACAAAACCAACCAAAACCCAGCAGGAGCCCTTGCCCAAGAAAGCTTTTACAGGGAACAACTACTTTGCTTTTCCCCTTCACCATTTGAACAGTAACACTTTTTTCTTTTTTCTACCAGCACATCTCAGCATGTCCACACTGATGTTACTTTCACAAAAGTGGTTGAAGTCTAAAAAAAAAAAAAAAAAAAACCACAAAAGAAATCCAACCACCACCAACCTACTAAAAAAATAACAAGTGTTAGGCTGGGAGTGGAGTTGCATAACATTGCGAGATGATCACCACGACCCAGTGGAAACATTCGGAGAACTGTAAGAACCAAAAGCCTGAAATGATGGGAAGAAATTAAGCACAACTGGGCCACTAAGCCCTCCTGAAGGAAACCACACTAAGACGCTCCACGTCACGATAGGGTCTGACCGATTTGCACCAGAATGGTGTTCCGGTTCAACAGGAAAGGGGCTGAAGAAGCCCAGGCAGGACAGTGGCTAGAGTTTATCATCACAACACAGTATAAATAGGAGAAAGGGGAGGCAGGAGATGAGCCCAACCCCTCTATTTTATTTAAACAAAAGAAAATTTTTGCTAAAAAAAAAAAAAAAAGACATATTTCAATTTTCTTGCAGATCACTTCAGAAATTAAACTTATTCAGTATCTGGTCTTGTTAACTTGTGTTAGCAGGCAGATCTCTCACCAGAAATCACAGGTCTTCAAATGGGGGTTGTGGGTGAGACTCTGTTGCCTGCATTACGAAAAGGGAAAGCAGATGATCACCATCTGATCCTGAAGACAACAAATTAAGTATTTTTTCAGGTGAACAAACATTTACAGTCCAGAAGAATAAGGGAAAATGCTCAGTTCCTGCCATTTTTAGTATTACCTTTTTTTTGTTCTTATTTCACTTCAGATTCTGAGGTCAGAGACAATTTCACTATGATCAAAATGCCAGATCTACCAAAGAGTATTCCATACCCCCATGTCACCCAGAAAAGTAGTTTAATTGTTTTCATTATCTTTGGAGTTTTATTATTCTAATTATCTGTGTGCTTTTATTATCCTAAATATTGATCTTTCCTTCTAATTAAGCCTATAATTAAGATCGGAAGATGTTGAGTCTGTTTGTAACAAATGGCAACCAAGAGAGTATAAAGCAAACTAATCACTTGGTGCCATGGAGGGAGATGGAATCAAACATCTGGAAAACTTTTAAACCTCTGAATTTTATTTCTAGGATGTGAGAATCTGAATTTTATGTTAGTTGCAGTTTCCACATACAACCAAGGACTAATCCATTGCCAGCTTACTGTCACCGATAGCTGGACTGCAAGGGCTTTGAAAGGAAGAGACTTTTCATTCCGTACTTAAGCTGAACTTTGCACAATGCTCTCCTGGCCCAGGACTGCCGAGTCCGTCGCTGCAATGCAAAGGACCAGCAAACAAATTATTCTCTTCTGCGTCTTGTTGTATTCTTCTGCTTCAGTGCTGAAGAAGTTATCACGGCATGTCATATTTCATTTGGAAAATCTATTTTGCATGGTTTCTTCTACAATTTGCATGTGCTTTGCTTGCTTTTCACAGCATTTCACATGCAGTGGGCATTTGTAGTAAAGACAGACCATACATAGTAACAAGTAACATTCAGTGTCATGCAGTACAGCTGCCTTTCTGTTCAAATTTGGTTTTGTTCCCACTGAACCAAGACTTTGATGCTAGACAGCAGTGGAAGTAATGCTGAACTCACAGTACTAATGTATTTTGTAAACGTTTCCAAAAAAAAATGTGTAAACAGACTGTTAACAATTCTGTGGCAAATACACAATTAGCGCTTTATGAGGCACTATAATATTTTTCTCTTGTATTTTCTTCGTAAAAAGACCTCTGTTAAATATTTATGCAATAAAATAGATGAAGGTGATGATGCTACAAGAGCAAACAATTATGCTTTCTTAACAGCTTCCTTCCGTAAATTAAATCACGTTCCTGAATTTTGAAATCTTTCTCCTTTAATTATTTGAAGTTATATCCCAGGATGGCATCTGGCTTTTGGTATATTGTTTTGAATGGAATTATGTAGACAAAACTAAAAATAAAATTCAGGATAATGATCCTTATCCTAGAGTGGGTATAGGAATACTGAAAACAGTTCACATCAACATACAGGCTCCTGTGTCTCTGTTGTGGTTTAACCCCAGCTGGTAACCCAGTACCACGCAGCCGCTCGCTCACTCGCCCCCTCCCCAGCGGGGTGGGGAGGAGAATCGGAAAGAAAGGGAAACTTGTGGGTTGAGATAAAAGCAGTTTACCAGAACAGCAAAGGAAAAAAAAATATATATATAGTATTAATAATAATAATAATAATAAAATATAAGAATAATAGAATATATGAAACGAACAATGCACAATTTCTCACCACCCGATGACCAATACAGCCCGTCCCCCTGAGTCGCGATCACAGAACAGGAATATTCCCCAGCAGCGATCTCAGAACATCAAGTTCCAGAGAGAGAGAGAGAGAGAGGGAACAAACAGCTGAACGAATGAACGCACGAATGAAAAGGCCCAAACAAAGGAAAAAAGGGAAAAAGAGAACTGGCCCACCAGCCGACCCCCACTTATACCGGGCATGCCTTCTATGGTATGGAACACTCTCTTTGGCCAGTTTGGGTCAACTACACTGGCTATACCCCTCCCAGGTTTTTGCAAATTACACATTAACAAAACCTGGGAAGCTCGAAAACATCCTTGATCACTTAGCAGCAACTAATAACGTCAGTGTATTACCAGCATTGTTCATATACTAAATCCAAACCACAGTAGCTGCTGGAAAGAAAACTAGCTCCATCCTAGCCGAAACCAGGACAGTCTCATCTTCTAACGCACGTTTGTGATTCTGGACAAAGACGCATAGGCCTTCAGCAGAAATAAAAGTCCTATTCAAGTATTTTCCATCCCAAGGTGGAGGGAACAAAAGATGGATCTTTTGCAGCTGTCTGAGTGAGCAGTGGTAGAGTGAGACATTGCACCAAATGAAGCAAATCAATCCTTACAGACAGCAGAAACTGGTAATTATTTTTACACGTTTCATGTTTTCTGATTAGCAAGCAGCAGCACTGCCACAACTGCTGCAGCACGACAGCCTTTGCTGGCTTCCGCAGGGGATATTCAGAACTGCATTATTGTTTCTAGAGCAGGACACGCTACCAATTCCTAACACAGTATATAAAATTCTGACAGTCCCAACAGCTTTATTTGTAAAGTATGCAAAATCCCTTAGTCAGAGATGGAGAAGCATCCCGTATCAAGCTGAGTTCCGCTGACAAAACATTATCGTGATACCTGAACAAGTACAAACGGTCATTTAATTCCTGAGGAGGTATATTCCAAGCATCTCTGCAAGAGCTAAAGGAATTTCTGACTTTAATTCTAGGGCGTATCTCAGAGAATGACAGCCTGGCCAGACACTACCACTTTGCATCTTCCAGCTCACATTCAGATTCAGCTGACTGCACACAAATTGTATACTGGGAAATTCAAAGGAGCCTTCTGCATTGTAACTGCTTTATCACCTGCTCGAGTAGCTCTGTGCTGCCCATCTGACATGATTGTCAATTCATTTTTAAGCTTGATACTTAAAAGCAGATGCACAGTTTCAAAACCTCCTGGTCTATCACATACGGAGATGCCATCTGATTTGTTACTGCTCCAGTATGACCACGTCACTCAGCTCTTTCCTTCAAGGTCTACTGAATGCCAAGACACAATGAACTTGGTGATAGAGGAGGGAGGAAATTCAGATTTTCTTTTCATTCTGCCATGACTAAGAGGATGAATAGGCAATAGATGCTTACTCTTAAGTACCACATAATATTAAGAAGCATAAGAAGTGTATGTAAAAGACTAGTGTAGCTGAATGGATGAATCACTCGCACAGTAACCAGCATGTTCCTTTATTTTTCATGAAGAAGCCTGAAGTGCCTACTCTTTCCTAAGGCCATCTGTGCACAGCCGACAGTTCTCCAGGAACAAGAGCATGTTTACTTGCCACCCTGGTTTCTTTCTTCAGTTTTGTGCTGCATCAGAATTGGACAGGTAAACGAAAACAGCCTGCTGAAACGTTCTACCTGCTCAGATAAATAAAGCACTCAAGTTTTAGACTGGCCCCGGATTACATAGCCAGAATGTGCATATGTAAAAGTTCAAGTGCAGGTTTTCATGAACACTGAATTGGAGAAACATGATTGAGACACGAAGCAATTACTATAACTGATAGAAAAAAATCCTGTAGATGAGGGTCCCAAGGAAAAGAAAAAAGTCCTATGCAGTGCTTTAAAACTTGATGTTTAGCTACCCACTAGATTCAGAAAGATTGTACAATCATTTCCATGGCTTTTATTCTACAACCAGGTCCAGCCACAATGCAAAACCGTGGAAAGCGTATTTCTCACGCTATTTCTAGACTTGGTGTGCCCATTGTCCCTAAAAAGCCAGCAAGAATGACTCAAAAGAGCGCTCTCATAGAAAAGAAAAGGAAGGTCTTGTACAGAAGATCCTAAATCAAAATCCTGGATGTCACAAGCCAATTAGCAGCTTCAGCATGTGATAATTATGTGAGCCTTCTCCCTGCATCATGCTGCCTCAGTCATGCATAGGTAATGCTCATTTCACCCTTACTTTATCTTATTTATCAGGACTAAGCTTTTCAGGACAGTGACCATGCTACTAAATGACGCTGTGGCTCCCGCAACATGAACAGAAGTCTGCGCTTGTTACTGTATGAGAAACAAGAGGAAATATAAAATTACCATGAGGGGACATCAGGCAAAAGAAAACTATTCAGATATTTTAAGGCCATTACCTTAAATCTGTAATAGCTTTCAAGCTCATACAGATCTTTATATTGGCAAATGTTCACTCTGGATAAAGATATCAAGATTGGAGTAATGTATTTAGACCCCTCTATACCTGGTTATGGTCCGTGCCAAGTTCAATGTCTTTGACAGAACATGTACAAGGCCTCTGAAAATAATCCAGTCTAGATAAGAGCGTTTGACAACAGCCTTAAGCCATTCATATGAGCAAACGGTCATAACCTGACAAGGCTTCCCAGATAGTGAAATGAAGTCATAATGACAAACCTAAGATATAAGTCCTCTGATAAACCAAAGGATAACACAAAAGCCACACTGCTGCTGTCAAAACAGCATTGCTCTGACAAACCCCCAGTGCTAAAACATGAGTCACGTTGGCTTCCCGCTTGGAGAAAGCATCCTGGGCGATTCAGAATCTTCTAAGATTACAAATCACCCTTCAGATACAGCACTGCTGGTTCTTCAGGAAAGGTATTCAGAGGAAACTGTATCTACAAGCTTGGAAGGTATTTTCTTCTCTTTTGGTGTTATTAATACATAGAGTTCAGACTAGATTAAAATATCTACTCTGCATAGTTGTTTTACTACATTACTGCATAATGTTTTACTGAATTGCTCCCATGCTGCACTAGGAACTTGTACTTGCCCAAAGTTTATATTTCAGAAAGGCATCTGGCAGCAGCTAAAGGCTGCTGGAGATGGGGAAGCCATCGTTTCCTTCTGGACCCTGCGAAATCCTGGGTCTTTGCTTTGTGCAGTCAACCTCAGTCGTAATGCTGCCTCAGGACATATTATGTAATTAAACAGATGAATCCACACTCTATTTTGTCCACTGAACACACGGGGCCCTTTTCAATGCTCTCATATGCGTATATAACCCTAGGGGATCACAATACTCTGCCTGTACTGGTCCAGTTCCCCTACCTTTGCCACTAAAGGAGTCATTCTAATATCAGAGGTAAGTTCATGAAGGTTAGATCACACCGATATGAAGACACAAGATAGTGTCCTTTTACCCAGATTATTCCTCTAACATGCTGAAAAAGGAAACCCTTACTGAGAAGAGTGGGTACTAATCAGCACAGAGCTTATTGCTGACGAGAAATCGGCAGTTTGTTAGCCTGGACACCCAAAGACATATCCAAGTCTCAACAAGGAAATCTAATTGTAGCATGATTAATGCCAGTCGTTTGCTCTTTGCCAATGCCCCCCCCCACGCCTCCAAGGATGGCGTTTTTCCACTCTGGCATCTATAATATAGTTAATGCTGTGTGGCTAAAAGGCAGAAGCAGAAATGAAAGAATGTGTGCATAATGCCAGAAGGAAACAGAAGAACGCAGGGTATAAGTTGCCTATGAAATGGAGATGATTACAGGCAGCGCAATTAGCAATCTGTGTATCTGCCTTACTATGACTCCCCAGGTCAGAACACACTCATATTGCTGCAGTGTTGAAGAAAGCATTTCTTTGCTATTGCAAGAGGATATGAAGCAGAAAACCTCCAAATAATCCAACCTCAAAGACACGTATCAATTAGTGGCAAACACAAGAGGACTCCACTACAGAGTTGATGTTACTATGGTGAAGACTACAGCAAGAAAACTGCCCCACACCTACATTCAGTAGAAATATTTTTCCTTTCAAAGTTAAGGGTGCATGAACGCTACACTCACCTGCAGTGAAAAGACTCCTTTAATTCAAACTGAAGTCAGGGAGTTATAACAGTGCACATTTTTTTCACATCTTTGCTCAGTTAGGTCCATTTCCACCATTTCACTTGTGTCCGATAGCTGCTGTCTCTGCAAACAGCCCTACGGAAACCAACAGGCAGAATTCTCACCTTTCCTGAGCAAGAGTGCATCAGGATACCCGAATCAAAGAGGCCTAAAAAAGAAAGATGGGAGGATTTGGTTCTTCAGGACTGATGCACCAAACTGATTTTCACACCAATCTGAGAGTGTTAGCTTAGGCCTGACTTTTCATGAAGGCCTTGGTCCAGCAAGTCCATGACCAAAAGCTGAAGTAATGATGGGATTATTGACACCTCTGAAGTAAGGCAAGTGCTTTTCTGAACTGGCAAAAACACTCCCCCTCCCCCCCCAAAACCCCTACAACACCCCCCCAACCAACCAAAAAAAAAAAACCCACACAGAGGCAGCTAGGGCAGGAGAGGTGATGAAATCCTCTGTATTACCTTCAGCACTTTCTTTTTTCAATCTTCAGGTTTTAAATGCACAAAAATCTCAGAGGAATGCTACTCATTTTCTGTATCTGTTCTTTCTGAATGTGGCTGTGTGTTTCTTTTTTTAAAACAATTTAATATATTCTTAACATGAAACATTTAATGCCTGTTGCACAAATGTGTAATAAAATTCAGCCCTGTGGCTCTTTTACTGTCAAGCTAAATAGGATCCATTTGAAACAAACGTGCAGCTCTAAAATTTCTTCATCTGAATGTTCCTGTCTTTGAAGGGAGGAATTCTGTTCTCCTGTCCCCTACAGATCAAGGGGGATTTAGAGGAGCAGTAGGAGGGAATATTTCGGCTTTGGTTTTGTTTTGCCAACCCAGGGTTTTGGATGGCAGAGCTGTACCCTACTGCCTTGAAGAAAATGAATCCTTCCCCGGAGGCATTGATTTTAGCAGGTATTAGAAGTATACACAAATAGAAGAAGAAAAGCAGCCCCAGACATTTCCAAAGAAGGAAACAAAAGGGGTTGAGATATGGTACAAGGGATAACTACTGCTAAGAGAAGTCTTTTCCTAACCTAGATCTCGCATCTCTCAGGGCCAGTTTACCACCACACACAAGCATAAAGGAATTCTTAGTGGTTGAAGGGGATCCTCTACACCACCACTGAGAATCCAGCTGTCTCATCCCCAGGACAAGCCATGTTTCTAAGGTCGTGGAACGGAGGTGCATCTGAACCGCTGAAGGCTGCCTGGCTTTACTGTCTACACTTTGCCATTGCTTACTTCAGATTAAGCTCTAGACTGATCCCCATAGACTGAATGCCCCTTAGAAGCTGGAGCGTGTCTTCCAATTCAGTTCTGTGTGAATTAAAGTACAGTAGGTGGGAATGAGTGGAAGATTTACTTTACTACTTTCCTGATCCAACCTAAAACAGTAGTGTAGATGCAGCCATAAACAGCCAAGAATATCAGGCCAAACATTGTGTTGCAATCAATTATTTTCTTATCAAACACAAAAGAACTGCAATTCTTACTAGCTCCAAAGCTGAGCAAGTTTTGTTAATATTAATGTAGTATTAAGACAAGAGTCAACAAATTGTTTTATTGTGACACATAATGTTTCAAACCATTTTCCTAACGTGTGAGTTAGGCTTCAGTCTTTGAAAAGAGCTGTTAATTTTAAGTTTCGTTCAGCAATCACCCTTGGAGAAACTCAGTGGTGGTTAGCAGGGTTTGCTTTCTGGGGATTTTTTCCTACCCTCTCTAAATCTGTAAGCAATTTTTAAGCTAGAAACGCTTCCCAGGAAGGTGTCATTAGCTTTCAGGGTGGCATTTCTGGAAGGCAGAATTATCAGAGTACTTGCTTTGTGACGGCTTCTGTTCCAGCACTGGCATAAGTATGTAAATAAAGAGAGATGCATTTAATACACTGATTCTCTGTTGTCTCCTCCACAGGGAAGCTGATCTGCAAATCTCAGGTTTCTTTAACATGCAGCAGCTGCACTACACAATGTCCAGAAGAGAGACCTCCACATTCTGAATAATCAAGCATCTTTTTACTTTGAAAGAGAAAAATATCTGATTATAAAAGCACATGCTGCAAGTAATACTGGATTTAACAGATTATGTGATTAAGCATGTACATGTAGCTTTGCAGGTGGAGAACAGACTAATGTGACTTAACTGGTACACTTAAAAGAGAGAAAAGAAAGTTATTATGCCTTCATTTTTTTAAATGTGTAGGTAGGGAGTTTTAAACACAAAGAGAGAGAGAAGGATGCCATTCACGTAAGAACTTCAGTCTCAGTCTTACCACACTGAGCTTGCAAACAAAGCTTGTATCCAACTGATTTTGGAACTGCATTGAATAAAATCAGACAAAACTAGAGAGAGAATAAACATTTCTTTTAAATGAATCATGATAGAAAAGCACTAATTTATGTTTCTAATTAATTTTCTAAAACAAATGAGAATCACATTTCTAATAATTAGCATTTCTGGTTTGCAAGCATGTATTAGCCACTTCGTTCTCATGCAGCACAAGAATAAAAGCTGAGAGTAGAAAATACGTCAATAAAACCAAAAAGCCCTCAATGACGCAAAATACAAAATGCAAAGGACAATGGAAACTTCCAGTGATGTGTAAAGCCCTATGGGGCTTTTGAGTTTTAATTGGGTAGCAAAGATTTCTACAATACCAGCTATCATCAATTATGTAATGCCTCGCATCCTTCTTTTATCTGTGGCCATTTCTGTGATATTTCTGCAAACTAAGGCTATTTCTGAGCTCTTAGCAACAGGTTTGTGTTACACCTCTCCTTGTGAGGACATAATGTGAAGCCCCCTCACAAAGGCAGAGTCCTGATGCACAGAATGCTGTGGAAATTATCATTGCTTAGATGAGAAATAAAAAGCTAATGTCATAAAGACATGTTATTAATCCAAGGTACCTCAGGAATGTGCTGCAGAGTGCTAGTAAATTGTGGGAAGCTGTAAAGCTCTGGGCAAAACCATTCTGGGGAGCAACATGGCTGTTTCAATGGGAAATTTTTCACAACCCTTCTCTCCTCGGTCACACACTTATTGAATGCATCCAGAATACTACACAGTGCTCTTTATTTGTGTTTCTGCAGCACCAGGTGCCTCAGTTGAAGCATTAGTAAAAATATAGTTGTTGTAAAAGAAGAGGAAGTTAAGCCTTCTCTAAAGCACTCACAAGATCTGTCCAACTCTGTACTACTAGTCTGCTATCACAGTCCAAAACACAAAGGCTGATTGGGTATGGAGTCTCAATCACCTATGACCTCACCTTTCATCTCTGCAATGACACTCTCTGCTAAAGCCACATAAGCCCAGAGTCATTCAGCTGACTGGAGAGGAGTTATCTTCAAGCACATCCAGTATCAGAATGAGGTTTTCTCATTCTTCTTGGCTTAGGCACCACTGCACAATAAATTCCTTCAATACCAGTATTTTAAAATATCTCATTTTTTTCAGCCAGTAGGTTGTACTGGTAGCCTTCGGTAGAGTTCAGCTGTGACCAATACAGAAATACAAAAAGAGTTCCTTGCAACAAGTCCGCAATGCTGCATTTAAATTAACAAAAGTCATATTCATTGAGAGATGGCATGGTCTAAAAGATCCAGCACACCACAGCTATTCCAGAGACCTTATTTCATCCCTTTCTGGCTCTTTTCCCAGTACATAAGATTCTTGAGCAAGACGCCTGCCATCTGAGCATTTGACAGTCATCACAGAGCACGGTGCACAGTGTTTCCTTTGCCTTTTATGACAGTGACGTGCTTTAAATGCTCACGCTGTTCAGGACAACCTGATCCCTTTACATGTAGGCATTTTGAAACTTTTCAAGCTCCAAAGTTGTCAGATGTATCTGTATGCAATCACAATGTTGCCACGCAAGGCCTTGAGTGGAAGGGTACCATTACATAATACTTTTTGTTTAGTGGTTTACAAAGTCCTAATGCGGAATAACACCAAACTTGAATGTCTGTCCCTAAAATTTCCTGTACTTCTTATTCTGCTGTTTTGTCTATCCACACTTTTTCATCTTTTTTTTTTTTTCCTAAAAAAAACAATAAAACAAAAAAACAGGAAAGTGTTTCAATAGCTCTTTCACATATTGATTAGGCCAGTACTAGAAGAAGGGAGGTGATTGATGAATACACCTGTTCATTTAAAGTAGGTCTGAGGCAGCAGTGAAATTAGTTGCTGACTTAAGTAACTTCATCACAAAATTATGCTCATGCAAGTAGCAAATAGAGTATTTCTGCTGTGCAGTCAGAAAGTCAACTTTTGATGCTCCAAACAGAAGAAATTCTGTGTGCAACTTCTTTACAGCAGCTTGGACAGATTAGTGACTATGTGGTGGATTTATGCAAGAAACCCATAGAGTTAAGGGTTGAAAAACCACTGCTTTTTAGCCAGGGATAAATCATCCCGTGTAGAATTTGTGAAGCTGTTACATACCGACTGTGGAAATTACACCTTTTCCTTTTCAAGTACGCATTGAGGCTAGAAAGAATTACAGTGCTATGTGCACATAGTGAAACCTGTTCCAAGCACCTTGACACATTGATAAGACAGAAGCTGCCTTTGAAGGACTTAAAAAAAGTCTCCGGCTTGATTGTGCTGGGTTTCTAATGGAGGTACAGCAGAAATGCTTTCATGGCTTTGGTAACAGCTTTAGGCAGGCAGCTGCCTAAATAAATTCAGATGTCTTAAAAGGACAGAAAGGTAAACATGCTGCTTGACTCCATGGAAAGGAAGCCTGGCCCCATGTTTACAGAGCCCTCTTCTTTTCTATAGGGCAACTAGGACCCTAAGGTGAAATACTCATTCTCCATTTATGGACAGGCAGGCCATGCTCCTGAGGATGTGAATGCACTTTTTGGTAGTCCATACAGAACAGCTCTGTATCTGTACCACATTTGTACTACTGCAGCACCGACGCACCTTCGCCAAGTATCATTAGGCTAGATTCTATATGAATGCAGACTGAAACTCTCCCTGCATCCCACAGAGACCAGCGGTCTGAGGGACACGTTCACCAGGAGCTCAGTGACACAGCAACAGCTCCTTTTCTCGCCTCTTGTCACTGCTCAGCGTGAGCCAGACACAGGGACACAGCAGCGGTCACCATCTCCTCTGCTCCTCCCTCACAGTGCACACCCTGGCACCGCCATTCTCTGGATTTTATACAGCTGATTTACACCAACAAAAGCCTTAGTATAGATGCAGTTACAGCAGCAAAAACACTTTTATCAATGCTCTCCATTTTGCTGGAGGAACTGGACTTAGCTTCACGTCTACTGAGAAGTTTACCAGTGTATTTTAAACCCTCTTATTGGAGAAGCTTTTTGTGTCAATGAGGCACTTTGGCTCCTATGTCTTGTACCACTTTTTATGCATAGCCATAACAGCAAAGACTTTCTGGCACATGAAGACACCCAAAGACAAGTACAGAGACCACAAGCAGACTGGAAAACACAAGAAAGCCCAAGTCAGCATAGTACTGTCTTGCTCAGTGCTCTCAAAAATGTTTTACTTGACAAGCATTTCCAATTCCCCTGGCAATGAGGACAAACCAGTTGCCTCTTCTGCACACAACACAGCCATTTTCATTGCAAGAGCAGTACTCGAAGCCTCCCGAACACCCTCAGGTCTGGTGCTAAGGCCTGGGGAATCCAGAAGCCCTTCCTGAGAGCCAAGGCTTGCCCAGCTCCTGCGCATTCCTGTTATGAGCTTGTGTTGTGCTTTAACCCCAGATGCTAACCCAATACCACACAGCCGCTCGCTCACTCCCCTCCCTCCCCAGCAGGGTGGGGAGGAGAATCGGAAAGAAAGGAAAACTCGTGGGTTGAAATAAAAACAGTTCACCAAGACAGCAAAGAAAAAGATAATTATATTATATATTAATAATAATAATAAAAATAAAATATAATGATAATAGAATATATAAAATGATGCACAATTTCTCACCACCCAATGACCGACACAGCCCATCCCGAGCAGCAATCACAAAAAAGGAATATTCCCCAGCAGTGATCTTGGAACAGCAAGTTCCAGAGAGAGAGAGTGAGGGAACAAACAGCTGAATGAATGAACGAATGAATGAAAAAAGGGAAAAAGAAAGGGCCTGGCCCACCATCCGACCCCCACTTATACTGGGCATTGCATCTATGGTATGGAATACTCTTTGGCCAGTTTGAATCAACTATACTGGCTATAACCTCTCCCAAGTTTTTTATACCTGCACATTAGCCAAACCTGGGAAGCTGGAAGATGTCTTTGATTGCGTAGCAGCAACTAATAAAATCAGTGTATTATCAGCATTCCTCACATACTAAATCCAAAACACAGTAGCTACTGGAAAGAAAATTAGCTCCGTCCCAGCCAAAACCAGGCAGATGGGATTTTAGCAAAGGCAACGGGTAGGTCTATAATAATATATCTTAACAGAATTAGGTAACAAAAGGAAAAGTATAATTGCTGAGCTTCTAAGCAAGTTTTTGGAACATTTCATTGAAGCAGGATGGCTGGCCAAGTTTTCTTTAGGCAGCTATAAATATAAGAATTGGATATCATTATGAAAGAATATTTAGGCAAACTGTTACAGCAGAAACCTGGTGATGAAGTGGGTCTCACCTCTCAGCTCTAGGTACTTCAACACTAAGTCTATAATAAGTCAGTGTCAGGCAGAAGAAAGTGGCAAGTACAACAGCATAAAGACAAACAAACAGTGGGTATATCCTCACCACAAAAGGTGGCTGGAGTGATCAGTGCCTTACCTGGGCTAATCCATGTTACAGCAGCACCCACTGCAAAGCTGCATCCATGTCACCAGGGTGCACTTTCCAGATCCCGCAGTCCCATCACTCAGTGACTGGGCAGAGCTGGCCAGAAAGTTGTTCTGTCATGAGAAATTCTGAAAAAATCCAAAAGAGAAGACAACACATTGTTGTTCAAATTCAAAATTATTGTTACATTTTCAGGAAAAGAAAGACCAAATCAAGAACAAGTTCATTTTTGAACCTCACCACCAGGCCCATCCCCGTCAAACACATATACATACCATGAAATAAAAGGTAAGGCAGGCATTGCAGAGGAATGACTATCTCAGCCCAAATTCTGGCAGCTCTGGGCAAGCATTTAAGCTACTGCTCAGCCTGTAGGATTGGGAAAGTGCTGTCCTGAGAGCCTTACTGCTCCTAGGCACCAAGGGTTACTCTGAGGTAACTGGCACCAGCCACTGCCAGAGAGTAGACAAGATGGGACCAGGGCTGTGACCCAAAAGAGCAGCTATTACATTCTCAACAAGATATCATATGCCATAGGAATACAATAAACAATGATTACAACCTGCATACTACTACTCTGCTTTTGTATCACTTAGTGTGTGGGGTCCCTTTCCTCCAAATCAGAAGCAACTGGTACACAACTAGAATAAATATTTAACACATCAATGCAAAGACAACCTCCCTCTTCTTTCTTTGCCCATCTCTTTATCTTTCAGCACTGCTACCAGATCTGCTGTTTACAGAGCAGTGACAAAGCCTAATTAGGGATGCATCTTTTAAAAAAAAGATGTGGGGAAAGGAAGGAGCAGATATCCTTGAGATCAGATGATTCTCCAAAATGTTTGATCCCTCAGATCAAATGCAGTATTTTTCCTCCCACTGTGCATGCGTGCGTGCACATCTGCACCAGTTTGCTGGCAGGTACCACGGTCCTTAGAATTCCTGATCACAGTCACAGGAGAATCATAGCAGAAAGGAACAAACATTGTCCATTAAAAGACAGCCTTAAGTTGTTTTCTGCCAGTTTTTTTGCTTTAGGCTGATACTTTGGTGTTCATTCAAACCACTGAAGTCTCTTATCAGGAACAGCACAGCATACAACTTGAAATGGAAAAACACAGGCAATCTGAGTTTCCTCAGAAAATATTAGAAGGCAAACTTTGAAATGTCTCAATTTTAAACTTCTTTCTCTTTACAATTATCTTTCCCTAAAAGCAAAGCGATGACAGTAAAGTGACACCACCACCACCCCCCCCCACCCCCCCACCCCTAAAAAAAAGGAAGAAAAAGAAACTGAAAAAGAGGAAGGCAGAAGAAAAGAAAAACCTGGGAAGAAAAGATTACTTCCCCAGGGTTTCTACTCTGGTTTTTTTCATATATATCATCTTCCCAACCACAGAATAGGAAAATTATCTTCTATTAATCACATTAAACTTAACCATCCATTAAGAAGTATTTTATTACTACCTGTCTCAGAAAACAGAAAAATCTCACAGACAGACATACCATTTTCCTGATGCACCCACCTTCCTTCATGAAATAAAGTTTATATCAAAGGAAATCTAGGAATTAATGGGGGTCTGTATCACCCTACTACCAAACTCTGATAACCTGTACTTGCTCGTGATGGGAATGTAATGACAGAACTAAAATTTCCACTGGAGCACACTGGGTTTTTTCCTTTCTTACTATTCGTACAGGCTCAGCAGCCCGTAGCGAGCAGCAGAGCCCACGAGGAGTACAATGTCACAGCCGGGTACCTCACCCAGGGCTGAGGGTCCGTTTCTTGGTCTGCCTGTCAGCCTTGAAGTTGTCCTTGCCCAATCTGTGCCGGCAGAGTAGTGAAACCCACTTTCCTTATCACAAGTTGTGTGATTTCTAGATGCAAAGCTGCCTAAACCAGTGCTATAGAGTAAGCGCTCTCATACACTTGTTTGTTATCTAACAGAGCTCACGTCATACTGCAGCTCAGCATTTGACTAATTCAGACTATAAGAGATGGAGAAATCCAAGTCCCCCTCATTATTTAACAGACCTTGGGGTGTAAAATCATAGGATCAACCTGCCAAAAGAATTGCATCTTTTAAACTCTTATTTTGAACCTATTTGGGTTTTCAGGTAACCAAGAAACTCATCTTTATTCGTAGGCAATTTCTTTTACAGCTGCCTGTAATCTCCCAATTTCCAGACTGAAAATCATTTAAAAACAAATGAGCTTCCCTGCAGATAAAATTCAGAATCTCTCTGAGCTTTCAAGATAATAAAACTAAAAGGCAATGTTAAGTTGAAAGGGGAGATGAAAAACAGAAGAAACTAGAAAGTCCCATAAAGTTGAGAATTTAACCTTAAGGCTAGAAGAAATGGGCAAAGAGTAAATTCTTCATTTCCACATGCCATTTTACGGAATTGGGATGAGAGCAGCAGCGGAGCACAATGTCTGTATCTTGTTAGCACTGTTCATATCCTCACATGTTTTTGTATGTGTGTGTTTGTACTCCAGCTGGGCCTAGTGCCATCACATATTATGTATTCACAGCTTCAGACTTTACAGCCAAGATTTTCAAAAAGCTCTAGTAGCTGAAGGTGTCTCTCCAATGCTGAAACATCCTAAAGCAAACAGCTTGGCAGCACTTTCAGCAAAGGAGGCCTTTTTAAGGTTTCTCAGACTAGATGCTCAAATAGGCCAGTACCCCATAATCATTAATTTGTGACAAAATCTGGCAGTAGCACGAGGCACATTTCCATATATATAAACTGCTGATGGAGTTGGTAGGCAGTTTTGGTTGGACATTTCAATAATATCTGATATCAAATATAGGATAATTGCAAACCTGCCTCTCTTTTCTCCAATACTTTAGCATTTTAATGAACTGCACTGAAACGCTTTGCAGGAACACTCTGCATACTGTGGCCTGTCCCCTGTGAAATGCATCTCGCTTTGTGGGTCGGTAGCACTAACCCCGTGGTGGCTCCTCTGTGACGGACTGCAGAAGCACAGCCTGTTGGTGTCAATGGTATAGCACAGTTTCCACTCCAACTTCTACAGGGTACAGCCCATGGGAACTAGTGCAGAGATATGATACAAGAAACTGGACGTAGACCCAGTGTGGGATCAAATTCCCCTCCTGAAAAGCAACGGAATCTTTTTCACTGAACATGGAACCACATTCTTTGGTCTGTCTCTACAGAATTTGCCACTCTCATCTTTGTTTCAATTCACACAGATGCTTAAAGCTCACTTTGAGAACACAAGGCAACTGCATGTCTTGTTTCTCTAATGCCAAGAATTAACATAAATATATTATTCAATTTTTCTACTATTTTTACAGATTCTTACAGACTTGCAAAAGGCTTCCTGTGTATGCGTGATAATTGCAATTATACTCAGCATATGATTTTGTCACTTTTATAAAGTTTCCCTCTTAACTTGAAAAAGTGCCTTGAAAACAATTAAAGTGCAAACACCCTTAATCATATTCTCTTTCCCTACTTCCATGAAAAATCATCGGCACAACCTCATCCTTGTTTAGGCTCACAACACTCACTACCTATTCCTTCCTCTAAAATTGGTCTGCCACATATATGCTGCAAATGTCCCTCTCCATGACAGTTCAGCTGCACTGGTCATTGTACCATGGAGGGAACTGTGCACCAGTGTCTGCGGGGCAGCCACTCACTCTCTTTTACTCTACACCTCCAACAGCCTTAGCACATGTAAGAAAAAGACTTATGTCCTCTTTTCTGATGAATATACTGGGTAACAAGCTGCCACTGCTGTGAAAAAAATAGCTATTTTATAGGAGAAATGGAAGGTGCCTTTAACATAATAATCAGGGAGGACAGGATAGAGGGAGACTGTTAGGCGAGAAAATGAAAACAGCTTGCCCAAGAGGAGGCTACACCTCTCAGCACATTTTGTAAGGCTTTGCATATATGCAAATGTCCCCCTGCGCTTCTGCACATCAGCACAATGTAAAAGACTAGATGAGTCTATAGGGGGGAGGAAAAAAAATTAGGCCAGCAAAGGAACTCATGTGCACACAACTGTTCCAAAAAAATTAGGAAGAAAAAGGGAGAAAGCGGGCAGCGCAATCATTTGCGTTGACTGATTACAGTTCTCATATCCAGGCGTTTCAGACAAGGCTTGGCTGGGAAAGTCAGCGGCATAACAAAAGAGCAAGATACTGATAGGGTTGCTGTTCAAGGAGTACAAGGAATGGAAGACACTGGCTTCTTGCAACAAAACCGAACCTTTTGAATCCCCGTCTTCTCCCCACACCTGACATATGAGAATAGAAAGAGACTGTACCCTGGCATTAAAAATATTGGCACCATGCCCCTCTAAATCATTTGTGCAAAGCAAACGGGTACCATGCAATAGTATTACATCCACAGCGTATCCTGAAATCAGCCCATGCTGACACAGCATCCTAGTACCAATAGTCCAGACAGTTTGGCAGGGACAACGTTGTGCCTGGTGAATTAGAGCCAGCCACGCAGACTTCCCAGGCAAACACAGACCCATTTCAAGCAGGCTAAGAGGGTACAGATGTTGAAATCATAGCCTTGACTCTGCAGCAAGACATAACACCTTTCTCACTGCACTTCTATGTAAGAGGAACATAAAAAAGCCCAGAGATCCAACTCCTGATAGCAGCAGTAATTCAGCCTATGAAAAGTAATAATCCAAGAGATTTTTAAACAATCATTAAATTAAAGAATTTGAGATCAGTCAAGGAGCAAATATGTTTTTACATACTTCCAGGCTGCTGTTTCTAAGAGCACATGCAGTGACACAAATACATGCCAAACAAGTTTCGTGCTCCAGTAATGGAGCAATGGCTTCAGTGTCACACGCTACAGGGGTGTTACCCCACAAAGGGCACAAGGACCTTGCAGCAGCTCAATATTAAAATGCTGAAATAAGCACTGTGTGTTTTCTTTTGCAGGGAGAAGGGAAAAAACACTGTTTGACCTTCAACTCAGCAGCCTCTTTTGCATCGATCACAATCCTAAGGCTGAAAAATATACTCCGCCTTCTGAAAAGAAGGAGGAAGATCCATATCTAGCAAACAGACAGATCAAATGAATCACCATTTGTAGAGAAGTAATTATTAACAGGCAACTGAGGGGTATATGATCGTGTTCGCAACATCAGAGCAACAGCAAAGCTTCACTGGAAAGATCCCATTAGATTCATCTCACAGCAGAACCTCAAAGCTGCCCTAAAGGCACAACGTACCCAGAAAGAAACATTTCTTGGCAAGATCCAGGCATCTTTCTCTCTCTCTCCAGTTTGTAAGGTTTCGCCATTGTCAAGAAAGATTTCCAAAATGAACTTTTCCACTTTAAACTGAATGAATGAAAATAAAAAGTAGAAGAAAATTATCCTCAGTTCACTGATTCACACCAGCAGATGTCTGGCGCTCCCCCTCACCCTCTTGCTGTCCAAAAAAATTCATAGCACAATGCTCTAGGATGTGTCTCAACCTACTAAACCTGCACTGTCCGACTGCAAAATATATGGCTTTGCACTTGTGTTTTGAGACTCAAACATTTGTGACTGTATCTAAAAGATCAAAGTCAATGAGCGATACATGTTTTCAGCTACATTGTCTTCAGTTACTTAATTAAATGCATCTTCTCAGGAATATGATAAATGTAATTATTTCCATTGGATCAGCCAACTCAACTCAGCATGCTAGTACTGGATCATCTCATCTTTCTCAAAAAAACCAAACCACCAAGAACAAAAAAAGCACAAAAAAAACCCACCACAGTAGAAGTCCCAGCCCAGGACCAAGTGACAAGCAGGACTGTGAGAGGGGTCAGAGGAAGCAATATAAGTGTTGCCACATCATTTGGGAAGGGAGAACCGTAGGATTTACCATCTGCGGCCATGTCCAGAAGACACAGAGACAGCACCTCCGCCTTATCTACATGAGCCAGAAAGCAGCTGGTCCAAGGAAGTTCTTTGCATTATTTTTCTGCTACTCCTGGAAAATAAGGTGAACCCTAATCAACAAGGCATGAAATTGAGATCACTTACAAGAAATGCTGGGAAAGGTCAAGTTTCTCTAAACTTTGCAGAAAAGTCTTACACCAGTTTTGAGCAAGATGGTGAATCGCATACTGAGTTAGAGATATTCAATGGTTTGGGCTGCTGGTTTCAATTTTCAAATTGCATCTGAAAACAGAACCCCCCAAACAGCCCGATGGTATGCTTAGTAGCACCTAGCATTATCTCATCTAACGGTACAAGATTCAGTAGTTTAAAATTCAGTCACGTCAGCTGGAGCCTAATTTATCTCTCCCCTGTGGATTCCAAGTGTCTTTTCAAAGCTTTTTGGCATTAAAAAGCAGAGCCAAAACCCCCCCAGAATTTATAGTAGGACTTCTGTATCTCCCATACGGCTTTGTGCCAATAAATGTTTTTGTTTGATCAAAAGAATAAAAGGTGAGAGTTAAGATAAGGTCACCTCCTCTACCATATCCAGCACCTCAAACCAAAGGCTTGTTCAGTTTGTCAGTAAGAAAATGGTTACTATGAACTAATTCATCTTTAAGAGTGAACATTATGTAGAAGATATGGGCAGAAATAAAATTTTTCATCCTGTAAAATTGAAAGTTACACTTGCCTCTGCTTCTTTTTGAGGAAAAAAAACTTCAACCAACAAACACAAAAAATAGAGTAAATAATTGAATCATCTAGAACAGCACTCACTGACCTGGGAGGTGGCAGACATGAGTTCAAATCCCATTTCTGAATCAATTCAAATGAAACTTGGAATAGAAATCTCCCAAGAGCAGCCTAAGCTCTGTCACATTCCACAACTATATAAATGTACAACTCCAAAGGGAGGGGAAAAAAAATACACAGCAGAATGGCCTGGTGGTTAAACCACACACCTACGAGTGTGTTTGACAAATCCTTTGAAATAGCCTTTCAAAGATTACTGTTCTGCCTTGTCAAGATAACTATGACATTTTCTTGAAGAAGTTGCCTCTTCTTAAAACCAAAGTTACATGTGGATGAGAGATTTAAAGAATGGAATAAGAAAGTATGAGCTTTTTCAGCCTTACCAGGAAGAAACAACAGGCTACATTTGAAAAATTGATGGAATGCAGCAAAGATGGATTTTAATCAATGTGCTTAAATTCCACAATTTAGCTTGTGCCCTGATGAAAAGAGAGTCTGAAAACAAAAAAGCCCAAGCAATTCTGTAATTCTGGAATACGAGTCTGGTACAAGAAGCTATTCAAAGGTCTGTTTACATGCTGCTTAAGTTACTACACAAATTAAGAATTAAGTTATCATCATTAAAATGATTCATAAAATCACTATTTTTTGCTTGATTATTTAACTGTGAAGCATTGTTGTCACAAAGTCTTTACATGAACTTGCAGATTTCATTCAGGAAAATATTTTGCTGCATCTTTCAGACATCATAAGGTTCTTTGCCTCTTCCTCTCTTTTATCTAAGCATGGGATTTGCACCTTCAAACTCTGTTGCAAGCAATCTCAGAGAATGTCTCCTCAATAAAAACAAAGTTCAAATAAAAGTAAGCACAGCCCCATTGTTTCATGCATTTTGATATAATATTACAAATTCTTTGAGCATGGACCATCTGCATACGGCCTTGCGCACATTTTCAAGTTTAGAGAGCACACTGGTTGTGGAAGACTCACTGGTTGAACTGTTGCCCCTATTATGCCAATGCCAAAACAGCCCATTAGTTCAGCTGGACCAGAAATTCACCTTTAGATTTTAGGGCTATGCAGTCTAACCTCCTGTACAGTCTAAAATACACAGGACAAAGTTTTTACACATAATTAATGCTCCAAACTCCATTGTACAAAGGTATCAACCTTAACTATTCAGTGTCTGTAACGTCCTTTACATTCCAAGAGCATGAAAGGACTGACTTCATGAAAACCCTAAGAAAAACAATTTATATTTTCTTCTAAAATTACCTGCCTCCCACCCTGGCTAATAATATTCATAATAACACACTGGCTGAGCACAAACAAACAAGTATTAAATTAGGAAGTGGTGCATTAGCTTTTCTTTCCTGTCCCCCAACACCGCAGCATGTTTCCAATTCAATACGAATCTATCTTAAAAACAAATTCACGACCCTTTTCTTGTTGGATTTTTGTTGTTGTTGTATTAAGAAATGTAAATCATATTTCATTTTCATTCAAGTAAGTACCAAGTCAATTTTTTGTTTCTCCAAGCGTGGATTGAGTTACAGTACCTCGTTTCCTTTTGCACATACTGTGTTTCCTCTCCCCTTTTGATTGCTGTTGATTAGTTCAAAGAGCAGGCAGTGGAAGTAAAAGATGTTGCAATAAGATAGAAAAGTCAAGCATTTTCAGTTATGAAATAACAGATGCTTTGAAGATGTGGCATAAACTCTATAATGCATATCATGCTGCTAATCTAGATTTACTATGATTATTAGAGAAAATCTAGATTAAAGGTAAATAAAATAATTTGCTAAAATCTACACCACCTTGTGAGGATGCAGATATTTCCATTTTTCTGCAGTTGTTCTTATGAATGAAATAAATATTAATTTTACTGGAAAAAATATTAAGAACTCAACCCTAAACAATACTTGTGCTCTAGGAAATTGAATACATGAAAATTCAGATCAGCTATGCACGTGCCCGTGACACTATGAAGAACGTGAATCTCTCATCCAAAACAGTAAAGACTAAGAAACTGCAAAAAGATATTTGGGAAGGGAGAAAGATGCTACGTTTGAAACAAATGCTTTTGTTCTTAAAAGACAAGAGAAGAGAGTTAATTGCTTCATAATGGAGAAAGTATTGAAGTATGAAAACAATCTGCAATTCGCAGAACTGTTCTGTGTCCACAAGTTAAGAGTTCATTACCAATGCTTTATACATTTATTTTAACATCACTGCACTAAATTCCTACTATCAATCGTCTGCTTGCATCAGATCTCCTTGAATTTTAGCAGATTCCAGTTCCATTCTGGAAGTGTTGGAAGCGGATAACTCAAAACAACTGCTTATGTGGATACAGTTGCTTGATAAACCAAGGTGACAAAACATCCTCCTTTCTGCAACTGGGAAAAGCACTGAGGTTTCAGTTAAAGAACAAACAAATAAACAAAAAACAGGCACGAGGAGCTTTCCAATCACAAAATCAAGAGCAGTCAATTGTTTGGTTTTCTTACAGGAAGGAAAAAAAAAAAAAAAAAAAGCAGCTCCACAGTTTCCTGCAGGCATTGTTTTGGGGATTAACACGGAGCCAAGGAAGTTAGCCATAAACCACATTTTACAGCATCATTAAATTGTCCAGAAACCACAGGCTTATTACTTAAGTACTATACATGTTCTTAGCAAAGTAAGCCCCCTCTCCCCCAGTTTGTATTTTGAATATAAGACCTATGATAATAAAAAAACATTCTTGTGCTCATTTCTGGAGGCTCCTTGTCCCTTTCTGGAGACGGCCTTGTTCTTCCACCCAAGAAACACTGAGCAATTACACCTCTCAGCTTGAGACTCACCAAATATCCCCACCAAGGTCTCAGTTTCTCTCTCTCACGGCAGCTCCCCTCTGCCCGGCTACATTTGTGCTGTAACTCTTGGACATCTTTGGCATCAGAGTAAAATAAGCTGCTCGCATCCACACTCAGGTCAAAGCGCTGAGCAATGGCCCTTGTAGGCAGTTTACACTCTGTCGTTACCATATTTTATATTACAGGATTAGGCACTTTCAAAATGATTCACAATATAGAATGTCCACATCCATAGAATAAGTTCATCATAGTCTGTCCTTACTGAATTGCTTTTGAGTAAATATCTTCAATTGCTCTGTCCATCAGAAACCTCACTTCATTCAAAATTCATCACAATAGACAAATGATTTAAAGTGTTCCTCCCCATAGTTCATTAGCTGAAGCCTACCTTGGGTGCATTTGCCTTTACTATTTCAGAAGCATGGAAATATTAACACAAAGTTTCCTTTAAAATATGATTTGCAAACCTGACACGTTATTTATCAGAGGGAGTTGAAATTGTTTCCATATTTCCCTAAAAGAAACGTACCATGGAGTGTTGAGTTAGTTTAAATAATGTTGCCTTTGATTTGACCTGCCAGCTGCACATCAGTTCAGCTATTAAACCTTCAGACCACACCTCATGTCCAAGAAAAACTGAATTCTAACATCAGCAAGTATTCTCATTGCAGAAGCTGCATTGGCCTTCAAAACCCCAATCACTGGAAAATTCTACTAAACTAATGGAAAATATCCAGTCTGTCTCTGAGAAAATGTGAGCTAATTTATATGTAAACCCATGTAACACAGTGTTTCATTTCTTCAGGCCTGACTCACGCTGATAAGCTGCTAGCCCAAATAAGGGAAAAAAATCTCTTTAAACAGAAAATTAGCTGTTGAGCATCCTGCTCATTCACTCTGTGCCTGATCTGAGCTTTCTCATTCACTGATATGGAAAAGAGCAGGACCAAAAAAGAGCACTGGAGGACCTCAGGGCATTTTGCTCTACTCCTGTTAACAGAGGAGGGTTTGGAGCCCGGAGGATATCGCACGTCCAGTACTGGAAGAGGTGAAGTCAACCACACCATCTAGGAAAGGGACCTTACAGCTGTTTTAAGGGCTTGTCTGTTTTAGCAAAACTCAGGCATTACACCTGTATTTCTCCTGGCACGAATGAGGGGAGTCTCCGGTTAGGGGTGCTGGAGCATCACTGCACTGGCTGTGCTGGAGCGCACAGCTGCATCCCAGAGAAGGCCCTCCCTTCAGAGACCACTGACAGCCTTCTGAGCCCTGAAAATGGTAAATGTTTTACTGCTTATTATTCATATTTGCCAAGATTGGACCACTAAAGGACTTGAATGAGGTACAAGCAGTTACCCTTGCTGCTAATTAGTCCTCAATTACTGCTAACACACGATGGCTTCTCTGATAATCTGTCAGTTATTTGTGTTTAGCAATAGCCTTGAGAAACATCATCTGTGACCACTCTCATGCAGTTTCTTTGTTTCACATCTCCTACTTTTTCCTCTTTTCTACTGGGCTTCAATTTCAGATGAACAGCCTATCTTTTGTTTTTAATTGCTGCTGCTAGAGGTGTCACACTTCACTTACAACTGTACATCTCAGGTGGAATTAATCTCTCCCAACTCACACTAATACTAGGGTTGTGTGAACAACTGATCTTCTACATCTGTGGGAAATCTGAAAAATATAGTGGAAAACTGTTTCGGATGGATCCCAAGACAAATGTGTTTGTTTTTTTCCAGGCAAAACCCTCAAACAAATCCTGATTAACTTCAAATTGATTTAGGTCATACGTACTGCTTTTGCTTAAAATTATTTTTCTTTGTTTGAGGCTACTGTTTTTTAACATTTCAAAAATAATTTAGTTAGAATGTTTTGGGGAAAAAAATATTGAAAGCTGAACTGTATTTTAAATATTACCCTAAAAATACCAGAGCCATAGGTGGGGATAAGCATAAGTTCTCTCCAGAAAGTTTTGTCCAATGTTATTTTTATACCTTTTTCTGTTAGGACTATAACTGTCCCTCAGAAAAATTAATTAAGCCCAAACAATACAAAACAAAATCCTGTGTCATGTTCAAGGAACCTGCTGGGACCTATCTGAGCTACTGTAAGATCATTTAATGAGTACTCATTAAATTAACATCTACCCCCACAGCAAGTTCAGCAGTAAAAGATACAAGCAGAAGAGCTTTAAATGGCTTTTCCTGCTCTCAGGGCTCCCACTGTCTCATTTGGTTCAGGCAGCTTGAATTCTGTGCCTCCGCACTCCCGGGAAGCTGGGGCTGGCTGCAGGACAGGTTCACAAGACTTCATTTTTACTGTAAATTTCCAGCATTAAGAGGAAAAGGAGACTTACTAGCCTCAAACAGCTGCCTCTGGAATTAAAGATACTTCCCCAAAGGAGGTGTGCGCAGAGCTGCACGCAGCCTCTGCAGGGCAGCGTCAGGTTATCCCCACTCCCTCGAACTCAAGGAGTCTCGGGGTGGGATCCCACCAGCAGTTGCCCTTGGGGTACCCCTTCAGCCGGTACCTGGAGGAAGGATGCTGCCTAACCCACTCTGCAAGCTTTCACTTGTCTTTTTTAATCCTTGACTTTCCCAAATGAAGGATGTTTGTGAGAAGCTGGCTATCCAGTGGGGAGACTCCTTGCTGGCTTGTAAGAGCCCTTGCCTGTAAGTGGCTTATACCTGACAAAGCGAGGCTAGAGTCAGAGGGATGCAACTGGGACAGACATTCATATGCTCGCCCTTTAATTAAAAAGAAAAAAAAAAAGGCAGGGGGTGTGTTTCCCCTAGTAGGTGATTTAGATGTGCTACTAGAGTACTACGGAGACCAATATGAATGTACCAATGTTTTATAGCAATACTTAGATGAACATAAAGAAAACTCAGTTAGGTTTCGTGCTGACTCATATGCCCTGGATAATGTAGATACTTGGCTTTGAACTCAGAACGGTTTTGCTGTTACAGAGTCTGCCATGCTGTTTGCTGACTGGATAATGCACTTGGTTCAAAAGGTATCTAAATACACTTGGCACCTGGAAAAGGCAAACTACTTGATACATTTTTAATACTAAGGTACTACAAAATAAGTTACCAAGTGTTCAGGATCACCCAACTGGCATATTATCAGCCCAATGCATAAGGAAAATAATGGCATATTAGGATAGTCCATCAATACATTACGAATACTGACTTTCTCTTACAAAACCAACCTCTAATACCTCATCTGGGCTACAGCAGACTTCAGTATCAGTTAAAGCAGCATCAAAAGCAAAGTTTATTCACATACACAATACTTCTCAATGATATGGCACTGTCTAAAGGAATTGTATGTGTCAAATAGATGACGCCCCTACACATGATGAGGAAGAACTGACTGGCTGTTAGAAAAGCAGAGTCCCAAAATGTCCTACAGGTTCTTGGCTTTTGGAGAGCTCCATTCTAGCACGTAGACTCCTCACTAGTCTGGAGATTACTGCTGCTAGTACTGGCAGCTCTGCTAAGGTCAAGGAACACTGTGCTAGGTGCTCTACAGGCAGAGTAACAAAGTCTCTTAAGGTACTCACAGCCTATATGGAGAAGAAACAACGGCTGATGAACCTTGTTTACTCTTTCTTTGTATCCAAAACCAATCCAAGGGACTGCACTGTTGAGTTGGCAAGGAGTTAGTTACCAACTGCTAGGCCCTCACCTCTGGGTCTAGTTGCCAGATTTCTGCGTTCAAAGTGCAGCAGCTCCAAACCGTGGGACAGCCTTTCAGGAGCGTGCTGCTGTCAGCCTCAGAGCCCGACCCTGCCAGGGAAAAAAGGAAGCATTTCGGAGAAACATTCACTGGACACGTACCAGCACTTTATTACCAACCTCTCTGAGCCAGGATCTGTAGCCCTTCCTCCAACACATTTTCAGAGGCTGTGCTGGAATCATTCGGGAAATAATGCCTGGGGCAGCCTCACTAAGAACAAACAAATCCTCTAAGCACTACTGGGACACAGCAAACCAGCACAGGGAAATCAAGAAACAAAACTCTGTAGTGAAATTGTGTAGACATAGCTTATCAAAGTTTTGACAGTGCTTTAGTCCTACTGCAAGCAGCAGTAAAAGCAGTGACTTCCCGAATGATTCTCTTAAAAAACAGAGACGAAAACAGTTCTACCCTCTATAATGGGCATTTTAGGATAGAGGATTTTTTCTGGAAATTAAAGTATATTCTATCTCCACTACAGTTGTCCAGGAGATAAAAAGCTGTGGATTTGTGTGGGAGGAGTACAAAAGAGGGTTGCATACAAAAGGTAGAAGTCTTTGCTCCCCACAGAATTCGGTGCTTTATTTTGTTCTAATGTTGTGTTTGTCCCTGGGTCATTTTTCACTTCGGGCCTCTTGGCAGAGCAGGTGAGATAGAATAGTTTTGCATGGACAAAATGCTTTAAAAAATGAAGAAGGAAGAGGGTATTGGAATTTAGAAATGGATTTGTTATGATGGAGATTACTACAAGAATGATTTCTAGTGGTTAAGGATTTTCCTTCTGCCTGGAGTTTTTTGTTTTCTCCTCGGCTTTTTTATTTTATTGTGTTTTAAGAATTTAACATGTGCACACACATGCACACTTGCTTTCTCTGTTTGCTCTTCCCTGAATCTGTAGCCCATCTTCCTCTCTGGCTGCAGCTGAACAGCAATAATGAAACTTCCTTTTGTTCTTAAAGCCGACTGCTGGGAGTAATGGGGTAGCATCGAGGTCAGCAAAGGATCAACTAATGCATAAAGAACCAAGCGCACAAGTTCTCTCCAGATAAACTAAGGTGACACAGCATAAGAAAGCCTGAGCTGAGGTTCTCCGTGCTGCAGATCCCTGCAGAGAATTTCACCCAGCTGAAATCAGTGTTAAACTACATCTGAAACTGAGCCAAATTTGGAGGCTTTCTATATTTGGTGGCTTGCAGGTTGCTGTGTAGCCAAACTTCTTAAGAGGCTGTTGAAGCAGTGACCCTGGAGCCTGGATTGCTTCGCAATAATGCTGTAGCATTTAGGCCTCCGCTACTGTTAAATCTGCTTTTATGAGTGGGCCATAAAGCTTGATGTGGTGGAGCAGAATTGCACCCTATGGCCGGCAGCAGTTGCCCATCAGTCTGGAAGGGAAGAAGCAGAAGCCATGCCCACAAACATAGCTTACAGTATAAAGCAAGTCACACCATTTAAATAAAGCTCACTGTGATATGGAGATGCTCTTTGGTGACTGACCATCCCTTTTGCTCCAAAGAGCTGAATTACTGTAGCCCTTGGGAAAATTTGTTTTATTGATTTCTACATGAGTGATTAGTTTTAACGGGGACCCAGACATTTTCACTCCCATATTTAATACAGCAAGAAAACACCAGCAGGCATCAACTAGCCTAGTGTAGCCTAAATGCTCTGTCAAAACTCAAATACAGATTACCAGACTAGATGCCCCAACCCCTTGTCCACTGAGCTTCCATGTATTATGGTGTCCTGAAACCCGTGTCTAAACTTAGTCCTAGATCAAGTCCTCACTGTTTTCTCCTAACCTTTCAGACCCCATTGCCCCAGTAGTCCAAACCCCAGGCCAATGTCAGCAACACCTTGTAGCACCAGGTCAAAATCTGCCCAGGTAGACCTATCAGCCCCTGCTACCTCACACTATCAGGCACTACATCCTTCACCAATAGGAGTGTTTGGGTTTTTTTGGCACTTTCTGTCCTTTACCCCAATTATAAGTCCTATCTAATAACTCTTCCCAGTCCTAAACACAAGCATTGTCTAACTCCAGCAACAAAACCTACCTCAAGCAATGCCTGTAAGCCCCAAACCTCACCTTTAACTATATTCTCAGCCCTCTCTGAGAACAAGCAGATCCTACTTGCCCAACACCAAAGCTAAGCTGGTTGCCTGTCTTGACTGGTAGTCTTCTGTCACAGCCACATTGGTGCTAATTCTTTATCTCAGTATTTCTCTTCATGCCTCAGGACTTCATAGACGCAGAGGAGTTCATTGCCATTACCAGCTGCGAAGAAATATGAATTACTTCCGAAAAAGAGAAAGGTGTGGGTGGAACAGTAGGAAGCATCATGTTCTCTAATGGTTATTTCCATTCAGCTGCTGAATCAGGGAACACTTTCAGATTAGTGCCGTCACTGTTTGGAACACACATTTTAAATGCTATTGATTTTTAAGATGAGTTCATTTGTGGAATACTTTGCCATTTACAATGTCTTAGATGAAGTCATCAGCAGCTTTCCAGTGGCATTTGGAAAGCCACGTTCTGGAGAAACAAGATCTCAGAGAACACATGAATGCTGGGCCAACTTCCATTTTTCTGACCATTGTTCAGCTACAGCTAAGGAACACTTAGTCATTAATCCATCTTTGTAACATTTTTTACTGAGCTGTACAGATGGATTCTCACAATTACCATCTGTAAGATACTTAAAGCAGTGTGCAGTACACATCAACCTTCAGATGTCGACACAAGTTAGAGACTAGGTGACCGTGCATTCTCTTGTCTTGCAAGTGAGGCAGCTGAAGCACAGATGATGGCTGGTGTCAGAGTAATGTGCAAGCACCATTCATTTTGCTTTGCAGAGCAAAGGAACCAGGTCATCCTGACACAGAAGATGAAGATGTTTGTAGATCTGAGCTATGGGCAAATCCTTTGAAGTCAAGCTGCAGAGCATGATGTTAAACACACTTTAGTCTTTCCGCACAGCAAACTCATACCTGACAAACACACCAGCAAAGGGCCAGGAAGCAAGCACTGCCTCAATTAAGAACGACAGTTCTTGCCAAGCACTGACTCTAAAGCATGGGATATAAACCTCCCAAATCTGATGTGCATTTCAACAGAAATAACTGCTTTGAGGGATCAACTAAAGCAAGATACAATTTCAAGGCTACTGGCAGCCTTAACCACAGCACATCTCTACAAAGCTTGACGGAAACAGGGCTGTAATTCCAGCTGTGTCAGCTCTGTCATCCTGAGCTGACTGTATTTCCAACTGAATAAGAGATGCAACAGTCACCCCCAGCATCTGCTCCTCGAGTGTCAGGAGGAGTCCAACAAGAGGAGTTGCTGTTTGCAAGTTTACTTACAATTTAACCTGGCTCAGGGCGAACAGAGATCAGCTTATTTTTTTTAATTAGCCACTCTACACACTGATGTTCCCAAGCCAATACAGTTGCTGATGGCAGCACACATCAGTGGATCTGATTATTTTAACCTAGTTGGACACGTGAAAAAGTCTGACAAGAACTGTGCCTTTGGAGGATTTACCCAAGAGGCAGCTGCTTCACTGGGCTGCAGGTTAGCTGATAGTTTGAACAGGAGAAACTTGTTCAGAAGAAAACATGTCCAAGTGACCTATAATGAAAACATGATCACTTCTCAGAGAAAAGCCTGGTCAGAGCGTGCAAGATAGTCCATACCACAGCTACTGCTTTCCTGCTAGGTAGAGCTAAAGCTCCTGGGATAGTTGCTTTTTTATACATACTCCCTAAAGGCTGTGTCTGGCACCAATTGATTGGAAATGTGCTAAGACACAACTCTTCTTCTGAATTGACCAAAAATCCATATAGCACCATGACATTTTTTTCCAGTAGGAAGGGATTACAAGAATCAGAGGCCAGGTTTTATCTATACACACACACACACAAAAGCATACAGTGTGTGTGTGCACATACCACTGTAAACCAGTCTCTCAGCCCAAATTGAAAGATTAGTTCAGGCTTTCTTTAATATGGCATTGACTCCTGACATTTCCTTTGTAAGTGTTATCATACGCTCAGGATTTGCTGCTAGCAGAAGCTGCCAAACCCCTTATTCTCAAACCCTCTGCATTACCGCCTCTTGCAATTACCACCAATCCCTCGTCCACACAGGACATGAACACCTCACCCTACACCCACAGGAGGACCTCAAAGAGCCAAAAGGAAAGGGTTTCACAGGCAGGGTAACAGATCAAACAGAGAAGCAGAACAAATTCCACAAAGAGCGTATTATATCCACAAAGAAAACAGAATTTTCTGCCAGCAGCCACCCCCCACTTATAATAAGAAACATCTTGCTTGTATCAGCTTGGAAAGAGGTGATCAGCCTGGTGTCTGGAATGTGCACTGTGCAGAACTTTTAGGATGCTTAGCTTTCTAAAAGTATCTCTTTCAGAGCAGACTTGATTTATGGCTTCATTGACATTGCATTACAGCATTACAACAGCGGGTGACAATGACAAGGCAGCAACAGAGCTCCATCACTCCAGGCAGGATGAATCACACACAAGAGCGCTAAAGGAAGAAGTGACCCATGTGCACAACAGTATGAGAGCACACAAGAACCAGGATGGGATCTTACACGCTGAAAATAAGTATCAGCATTGCTAGTGGCACCCCATTCTCTTATTCAAGACCGTGGTCAAACACACCTTAATGATGCAAAAACTGACAGCAATGGTACAATGCTCTATACTAAATTTTTGAAATTTAATAGGGTTTTTTGGCAACAAACCAGTGACACTACGCAGACACCTCAGTGACCCAAAGGCAGCTATCAGGGAAAAACAACATTAAAGCAGATCAAATTACATAGCTATCTGATATACAGAGGTAAAGACCCAAACTCTGGAAAATTCTTTTACTTATGGGCAGCGTAACTCCCAATCAACTAGTCCCACTAACATCCTTATACTACCTCAAATACTCGAAATTTAGATACTTGCCCAAGTTCTTCACTCAACTGGTGGCAAGATTAATTGGTACACTATATTCACCTATAAGTGATAATTCCAATTATAAATACCAAACTGCATTCTGCCTCACTAAATTCAATGTGCGCAGGTAATAACATGAATCTGAAATTGGTTTGGCTCAGCATTCATCATAATTTGGAGTCCTCAAAAAAACTGTGTAATAAAACTTTTGCTACTTTGTCCTAAAATCTGTGACAGCTTATAACTGTCTCCCTGCAATAGACATGTCAGCAATATCTTCCCTAATATTTTCTTTCCTAGTAATAGTTGGCCAACAAGAACTGTAAATTGATCTGTGCTTATCATCTTCTGGTTATCGCAAAAACCAGGCCCTTCTGAAACAGTGTCATCTGCAGTCTGCAAGATGAAATTAAACCTAAACTTGTAGGCTTAATCATATTACTTTGAATTGAGTATCGATTGCAGCTAATTTTACCATACATTTTGAGAGGTTTGCTTGCTTGCTGGCTGGCTGTCACTTTGATAAATGGGAGCCAGCGGATATCTGAAGGGGGACTGATATTTATATTTGAGAAAATATCACCAGTAAGTGTACAAAGAGAAATAGTCCATCCTTTTTACTAACAATCACAGGAGCGACTAGGTTTGAGGAGTCACAGTCACACCTACCCTGAAGCAGATGGTCAGTTCAGAATATCTGGCTACTTTAAATTGCATTTTCTAACAGTCGCTGCAGCTCAGGCGAGTTTGGCGCCTGCGTGAGCAGCAGCTGCCACTTTGAATTTCAAAAATACTCTATTGCAAAGGCCCTCAGGAGTCATGCCATTTAGTCAGGACTGTGTCCATCCAAATGCTGAGGCGTGGAGACTAGATAAAGATGGTCCCGAGAATCAAATTATCAGTCTGAATTTCAACACCGCACGGACACTGAGGCTACCTGCCTCCCTCTGCCTCCCTGACACCGGCAGCACTCGGCAGCAGCTGGAGCCACATGCAGGTTCAGATTTTGTACACAAGTGCACAGTCAGATGCATGTTTCTGGCCTGGGCTGTCTCCTCCCATTACAGCTGCCTTCTGGTTGAAGGAAATACTGGTGGGAGAGATCTAAGCCCATCGGCTTTGATCGGCAGCGTAGGGAGGCAAGGTGAGTCACAAGTGATACAGCTTTTGTTCTTCCTCCTTCTATAACCTATTTCTATGAAACCACACAAGAACCGATCATCCTTGGGGCATTAAGGTTTACAAAACCTGCTTTCACATTTGGTATTTTAGCTTTTGCTTCATGATAACTTTACTTTAACGGCAGAAGATGAGAGACAAGACTGAACAACTTTTATCTTTAATGAAAATTAATACATTAATATTAAAGGCAAAAGTTACGTGAAGTTTGCTTACTCAGACTCATGCTATTAAGGATTCACTGTATAAACAATTTTCTCTATTTGGTTTGCTTCCTAAGGATAGCCTAAATAGATTTTGAAGGATTGATCAGCAAATATCAGCAAAACCTGCCTAAAACAAAGATATCTTTGAAACTAAATCTAGGGAAAAAAAGCCTATCGGGGATTTTAAAACAAAGTCCAGTCTCAAAAAAATCTGCCACTCCAAGTTACAGAAGTAGTCCATTGCCTACTTGTTTAATATTTCAGAGTCACTTACCCAATTCAGATTCTTCTTCAGATGGAGATTAGCACTAAAGCATCCACATGTATAGATTATAAACCCATTATCTGTATTTTGGAACATGTGGCAGATTGCAGTGCAGCTAGATGCAAAAATCTGTTTACAAAATATATGACCTTGGTTCTTCCTTGGATCCTTTTCAGACACACTGTCCCTGATAATACTATCTGATATTACAGTATATTTCTCAATGCCAATTACAGGGCTGTGGTTTCCTTCTGAAGTATGCTTCTCATTCCTCATTAAAGCATGTTCTTATCTTCACAAGTTCAAAGGAATGAATCCTTTTCTTTTTTTTCTGCTCTTGCTCTGTTCTTCCCCCTGCTCCAACATACAGCAGAATCTCTAATGAGATCTTATTTAGTTTTGGGAAACAGAATGGAAAGAGTATAATCCTTCTTGGCCAAGTGATGCCAGCCCAGAGAGGGCAGGCCACTTCATGAGATGGTTGAACATTTGAGCTATCTGGCATGCATCCTTTTACCTGATGTCCAACACCAGGGTTGCTTGTATCCTCATGCTTGGACATAATTCCCTATATAGACCAAATCTAGAAGAAATTGCTTAGGTACTTCTGGTGCCAAGGACAGATCTGCATTGCCCCCATTTTCATATTTACTGCCATGAAAAAAATACCAATATGAAAATTAGATGAGATTCTTCACCATGAACACTCATCTGTGTCACAACTCAAGTGAATGAGCGGCTTATCCTAGCATGCGATTAATTGCACTTCATCCTCAGTAATAACTGGGCTTTTGCTCTGGTTCTTTTTTCTTCTTTGAAGAAGGAAGCACTGCCAAAAGCCTACTATTTTAGCTGCATAAAGAGCTTTTATCTTTATAAACAATTAGGCTGATTCATCAGAATCCTGAATTCTCCAAGCAAAACCTTAAAATGAGGGAATGAACTATTATTTTATCCATTTCAGAGAGAAGAAAAGAGATTCAGAGGTGCCTAATTCAGGCAGAGTCTGAGTACAAATTTACAAGTCAAGATGTACTCAAGACCCAGGAAAGAGATCTAAAAACATTTAAATGCCCACCATAGTTGTTCTGGTAAACATTAATCATGCAGAACTCAGTAGTAATTGGTTTGTAAAAGCAACTGTTTCTGGACAGAACCAACCTTGACTTAAATGGGGAATGGCAGCCTATAGATTATCCATCAATTATCCGTCATTCCAGGGATGCTCATGGGTGAGGATGAGTGTTATCTCTCTTCGTCCCCTGGACAGACATAGCTATATATGGCAGTGAGGGACCAGACTGGAAGACCCAGAAGGCCACCCAGGACTCATTCTGCAGGAATCCAGAAATCTGGATCTCAACTGTGTCTCCACTAACTGGCTGTACTTTTTCTTACCTTCATCCTATATCATACTTTTGATACTCAAAATTCAACATGCAACATTAAGATATTGCAACAACAGGTAAAAAATTCTACCAGTTTTAGAGCCAGAAAGGACTATTAAATGTAATCTACTACATAACACAGGCCAGATGACACTGCCCTTTCATTCTACCACAGACGTAAAAGTTTCCTCCCTCTCTCTTTCTCCATCTGAAGGAAAACAAATTTCCTTCAGTTGTATTACTGGAAAGAAAAAAATTGCTATTTTCTCAGTGCCTGGGCTTTATATGAGATAGAAATAAAACGGTACCGAAGAATGGATTGTGTCTATCATCAGAGTCATATAGACAACATATGCCTTCTTTTTTTATTGGCTGACCTCTGCAATATCACAGCTTATCCAATTTTGTGAATTATTGTTATTCTTTATATTTTTACAACTGCAGGTGAAGTTTCTATGACTATAAAGGATCACCGCCATCAAAAAGCATTGGCTATAACATTTTACTCTATTATACAAAGTGAACAAAAGCACTGCAATCATAAGAATCTTTTCAGGCACTACGCATTTAGGGCCACCAAATCCTAGGACTAGGACTGCGTCTTAAATTTAATCCAAATCTTTTATTTGTAATCCACTATATTCAGTTCAGTTTTGCTTATCAAGTCCACTTAATAATGTCCAACAACTATATCCAAAACTGATAAGTAAGTTCTTTCTCTGGTTGACTCAATAGCCAGATCTCACTGGTTCAGGTTTCTTATCAGGCTTCTGCACAGGCTGTCAAGCATCATCTTGGGAAAGGCCTTGCAGCCCCCCCATGATGAATTCATCACTCAACACTCATCAAAACCCATGAAAAGATTTTCATTGGCCTTGACTGGTGTTAGAGCAGACCATTCATCCATCTCGTCTACTTTAACTACAAACTCTCTACAGCAAGGATGTCTCAAAGTACATGCATATGTACTACAGATAGCCCAAGGGGCCACATGGCGCACAGGTGGTGGCATAGTTGTGCCATGAAAATAACCACCTGATAATTAGCAACAACTTAGTTTTGAAAAGTTTATTAATACACTTAACCATTTCCATTGCAAATATCATAAGAATTATTACTCTATTCTTGAGTTTCTTTTAGTTTAGTCATAAGAGCAGGATTAAGATATGTATCATCACACGAGTCTCATTTTGACTGCCTCCTCTGATGTTCCCGATTCTAATGAGCCATCTGCATGACCTCTTTTTCTACAACTGCCCTTACAGCAGCTTCTTAGCATACACAGCAATGCCAGTAATGAACTGTAACCTCACAGAGTTACTCCCCAAGTAAAAGGAGAACAGTGCAACTAGTTAAATGAGCAAAAATACTAGCTGGCTATATTCCTATGCACTCCCAAATTACTTAGTAACTGGTACATTTCTTGCCACACAGCTATCTCAGAGTGGTGTGTGCAGGCAAAGCATCTTGGATAATATCAGGCAAGCTGCTGTTGTCATGCAAGAACAGCAGCAGCCTCAGGCAGGGAGCCCTCGGAAGAGTGGGTGCAGCCATTCTACAACCCACTGTGGATCGTCCTCTGTGACCACACTGACAGAAACAGAGACATGACAGCAGAGGACTGAGTTATAGCAGAGAATATGAAGCTAAATGAAGGTTTAAAAAGGGAGGGGAGAGAGGGAGGAGAAAAAAAATCATAAGACTTTAAAAAGAAAGAGGGAGAAGTGGAGGAAAAACGCACTAAATGCAGAGTGGTGAACTGGGGTAAGGAAGGTGAAACCACAGTGGAAAACAGAGCCAGAAAACAAATATCAGAATAAAAAAAAAAAAGCAAACAAAAAACAGGAGAAGAAATTACTAAAAGAAAGAGAATTAAGGAGCTTAGTGTGATAGCTTCATTATTCTCTGAAAGCCCCTTTAGTACTAATAACAGGAGAGATTAAAGATTTTTCTTTCAACCATCAAATTTTTAAGATATATTTCCTCCTACTATACCTCATTCCAAATGTAATTTCTGCAAACGTTAAATCAGAATCAGGGGAGACTTTCATATGGGACTAAAACTGGGATAAAGTCTGGAATAGGCATCAAATAACAGCATGCTGAACAAGGCATCATGGCATGTAAGGAGATTTTTGTTTTCTTGTTTATTTGCTTTTTAATATCAAACAGACACTGAATTATGAACATAAAAACAGTACATTCCACCTCTGTTGCATTTCTTCCCTTTCCAAGTTGTATCAAATGGCTCCCAATGAAGTCAGGAAAAAAGTTACCAAAGGTTTCAGTAGAATCAAAATTACTGACCCTATCACAGCAAGACTAAATCTGTCTTTAAAAACATCTTGGGCTGCAGCTGGTCTCTCACACATTTTCCCTAAGAGATTTACTTGCTCACCAGCTCTAAGCACCAGACATAGAAGGATACACAGGTGACTCTCAAAGCTCACTCAGTACCCCAGTACCTCTTGGCAGAAGTTGCATTTATAGCTTCAGCTGTCTTTCATTAGAGAAACTTAACAGGATGAGGCAAGAATATTGGCCAAACACTCATTACCATGATGTGGGAAATCCTGACACAGAAAAGTATTTTCTTCAAAATGAAAAAAGAAGGGGGGGGATCACTTTCAAGATAAACAGTGGGAAAAGTACTTTTCTGTTTCAAAATCATCTAAATATTTGTGAAGGAAATGGAGGCACTGAAAATCCCAACATTGTCCTTGGGGTTCTCAGGACCTCCAGCACCTTACAGTGGAGATGCTGCCAAGGCCAGGGCATGGCCAAGTGACCAAAATCCTTCTAAATTTGGCTAGAGCACCGATACGGAAACACAACATTGATCAACTTGTGCCTTTCAAAACAGTGGTTTTCGTTACCTGTCTCCTCATTCGCATCTTCACCTTTCTGGGTCATTGCCCAGAAACGGAGCAGGAAGCCCAGAGTGCTGGTAGCATACTAGTGGAACGTACAATAATTTGACCCTTACCCATTTTCTGAGATGGCTACGCTCCTTATGGAGAATGATTTTAGAAGACAAACTCCTTTGAAGCAATAGAAAGCATATCCATGACTGAAGAACGTAGGCCAGTCAATAAAATGAATGCTTTATATATTAAAACAAATTAAATGCCAGACTCTCATGCTTATCACGTGAACATGCTCAAATTCATTAATAGAAACTAGTTGATTCCCTGAAGTACATGCTGGGATAATAGAACAAATGCATTTGTACTGACAGTCATTGGTAAATGGCTAATCAATCCCTCAGTGCTTCTTAATTAGCGACTGCAGGAGACCCTTTTAATTGGCATCTGATACTTGATTTGAACAGACAAATAAACTGCCACTCAGCCCCTTATTGGCAGTCAACCTTTTTTTCCCCTACTAACTCCACTGTAGCTCCCGAAGAACAGTTCTGAAGACCAGACCAAATTACCATCTCCCTGCCATAGACTAGCTTGGCACCCTGAAGTATTTTATCATGATTTCCGTGCTGATGTTGCACTGAAACACTGCATATGCTCTACTGATTGCTCAATATGGTTTATATTAATACAAGTTGCAGGCTGTCACTGTTCAGAGAGTAGGTAGTTACAAGGAATGCATTGGTTACTTTATAACTGTAATAATTTATTATTGAACAAGCAAGTTCAACAAGCACTATAAAATCAATTTATAATTTTTATGCACTTCATCTGGGCTGAAAAATGGTTTTGTTCTCCACTATTTTCTGACTAGACCTCTTTGACAGAAAAAGGGGGAATAAAGCTTTTAAAATTGCATTTTGGTCAGCAAGGCACTCTGGAAATCGAGATTAAAGATGACAGTTTTCAGATGCATAAGTTATGCTTACTTTGTCTTATGGACCTAAGGCCACCATGGTGTCAGGCATTCCATCGTGAAAGAAAACCATCCAAAGGTTAAAGAAAGAAATATACTCTGACAGAGTCAGCCAAAAACTTAGGTGATTTGCATTAGCTGAAAAGCTAGTCCAGTTTTGTTTACTCCTTCAAATCATTGATTCACAAAAGCATGTAGCTGGTGGTTATTAAAAGTTTCAAGAGGAATGGCAGTTTTGGAGGAAGTAAAACAAGGAGCACCAAAATCTTCAGTGGCTGCTGCTGTAATTGCTATGCAAGACACAAAATATACACCTTCCCAGTAGCATGAAATTCAATTAATACAGTTCTGGGAAGACTCAGTGCTCTAGTTCTGATGAAGATTTAAAGGTGCAATGACAGATTGTAGGAGTTAGATTGACCTAACACCCCTAAAAGCCTTGTTAATACCAGCAAGATTTACTTAGCATGTGTCCAGCTGGTCAAGTTAAAAGAGACAGTTCATCATGCCGACTAACAGGAGCATCTGGGCTTTGCATTGTATCACCAGATCAGTTGGAAGGAGGAAGGCACAGATACCTGGCAAGATAGCCCATTCCAGTAAGGTTTATTCAGTGTATAACACTAGGACATTAATCTCAGAAAACTATCCCGCCATCATGCATCTACGAGCTGTTAGAGGATTAATGCATCAGTGTCACCAGACAGCCCTGCTCAAAGCCAGATCCAGCTGCTCCGTCTGTGGTGCCCTTTGCACTATGTTGCATTTACAAAAAAAACAGTCACACCTGCCCCATTATCCAAGCTTTCTGTCACCACCACATAACACATTGTTTCACAACACACACATATTTATTAAAAGGCACTCTGAGTAATCCTTAGCAATGATTAACATCAGTGAAATGCCTCCTGTTCACAATCAGCACTTTTCAAGGCCTTGTTTTTTATTACTAAACCTGTTTATCATATTGCAATCACCCTCAAAATACTTTACAGTCTGAACTCTTATGCAGTTTGGAAATACAACTACTCTAATGCTATTTAATTAGTTTTTACAATATTCAACCTCTTGGAATCAAACATCCTATGAGGTTGTTGCACCAGCATCCCAACAGACTGTACAGTGGAGAAGGGCGAGGAACATGGTGCAAAGCCCGTCACACACATGCTATTTCCTTCTGAACAGAACCGATTGCTTTTTGCTCCACTGTGCAAGGTAAAAGTCTTGTGTTTGACATGTGGCTGCTTAATCCAGGGGAAAAGGGGATGAGAAGACACTGTTTGAAAGAACATGTAGCTCCAAAACCTAAAACTCTAGCTGAAGTTTGGCAGGTAAAGGAAGAAGTATATGTGTTGAGGAAACTTTGACCTCCCAAGGTGGTGGCAAACAACAAGCTCACACAAAAGTTCAAGTTTTGCAGGATCATTTATCACCTGTGACAGTAGCTTGCAGTAAGAAAAGTTCAACTGTGTAAAGCATCAGCACTACTTTCCTTCTGCACAGGAGGATGATACTGCTCTAGGATTTTTATCAGTGGATTTTCGATGTCCTACCTATCAAACTATTTAACACAAACATACATCTGAGAGGCTTAAAATAGTAATCCACAAAAGACATAGAGGAAGATAGTGATTTGAATAAGCCAAGCATCTTCCTCCCTCTTCCCACTATCCATAGGTTTCCTATTATTTGAATCCACCACACCTGTAGACTTTTCAGTTGAGAAATATCCTAAATTCATTGTGTGCCTGTAGAAACAGTCTAACAATTTTAAGAGAAATACTGAAGCAACCAGTCCCACTGCATGAATTTCAGAATGACGTAAGCCATCAATGGGGGAGGAAAGACAGCTTCTTGTGGAACGGGGAAGGAAGGGATGATGATCATAATTTAGACAATTTCTATTTCCTGAGCACCACCAAAGCAGACCACAAATTTTTGTCTTAGAATGCTTAACAGAGGGAAGGAGATGGGCAATAGCAGCTGTGAATGGCAAGCAAGAACATTTCAGGGATCTTGAACAGAAAGTAAACCGAGTTTAAGTTAAATGGTAGATCTGTTAGAAGAAAGGCAGCGGTATAAGGTTTTGAAGAAAAACAAGCACAACCGTATGCATCTCTATTTTCAAGTGAAAATTTCCGCTTCCAATTCCAGTTTGGAAGCTTAAGTATTGTAGCTGAAAGCAGAAAAGTTATGGTTTGGAAGTGCTGCTGCCTTGCCCAGGGAAACTGTAATTTGGCTGCTCTGTGTTTTCACTTCCTTATGTGGATTGGAACCCAGGTGGACACGACCATTGATGACACCTCACGATTTCTCCTTATGCACAACCAAGAGGACAAAGGCATTCTTATAAGAGGTGCCCAGCTCAGGAGCTCCAGCCATAACAGAGAAGAGAAAAAATGAGTCCACTAAGTGGAAATGCCTACAAAACACTACCAAACCTATTTTGTAAAGAGCAGTGATTAGTCAAGTCCCTTTAACTCACACAAAGGGACATTTCTGCTGAAAGACATTCAGCTAGGCTCCCTGCTGAGCAACTCGGGTCTCCCTGCATGCTCTCTCCTCCATGCTGTTCCACTCGCTGCTTCATCAACTATATCCAGAGCAAAGGGAATCTGTATCCTTTTGGCAAGATGCTGTCTCTGGGTCTGACAGATAAAAGCCTTCCAGCAGAGATCTTACCATCACAGACGGGTATCTGCCAGCTCCAGCCATCTTGTGGAAGACACTACTAGAGTGCAGCATTATTTAATGAATCTCACTCCCAAACTTCAGCTTTGTGTGCATCCTTCTCAAATCAACTAAAGGGTTGTCTTTACAGCTACGCCATTTAGATGACATTGGAGCCACGATACGATCAACACCTCAAGGGAGGTTTGAACAGTCTGAAAATGTAATTACTCCAAAACTGGGCAACGAACTGTACAAATTTCTCCCCCACTAGATCAGAAACAGCACTACTTTCAGATTCAAGTGCAAAAGTAATTTTCTCAGCCTAGCTTTCCCCCAGCAGCACACTGATGAAACTTCACAACTCCTAAGGGAGCGACTGCAGTACTGTTGGAAGATGCAGCTATAGGATGCATACACACATGCCACACTTTAATCTGGCTAGCAGAGGCTGGGAGCTGTGAAGCTTCAACAGGGCACGTTTTAAAACAGAGCACTGGAGTCCACCTGGAGCCACGGATACTTATTCAGCACCTTGGAGACTGGACCATCGCAACTGCCCTCAAGATCTAAGCTGTTCAGAATAGAGCCAGCTGCAGGTACACTGCGTATCTTCGATCTCACCTCTAAATACCACATTAAACATTGAAGACTAATGACAGGCTAGCACTGCTCAGACACTAAGACATTTCAGCTTTGTAATGCACTTTGCCCTGACAGTTTTAGCCAGGGAAGGCTGCAGATGGGGGAACGATACTGCATACAAAGTGGAACTTGTCTGTCATAGAATTAGGGTCTATATAATTTAAAGTCATGCATTCTTACAGTGTCTGGCATTTGTTGTTATACTCTCCAAGGGCTTTTTAAATGGCTCCAAGAAACATTTATAGGGTGAAAAATAGCCCAAGACCTGGACTCCCCAAGATATTTCAGCATTAATGGATTACAGAATTACCAAGGGAGGGCTAGAAATCATTCTTTAAATAGTCTCAAAGGTAATGAAATAAAACCCACTGAAAGACAAATAGGAACATGAAGGCCTGAATATTACTATTTCTGCTTTAATCAGGTTCCTGAGACACCTAAATCCACTAATGCTAATTAGCAATAAACAATAATAGCACTTACATGGACCTATTCAACTCTGAGATGTTATAGGCACTCATTACGAGCGCATAGAAGACCAATGAGATAGGTACTATTCTTCAGTATCACCAATATTGGCTAAAATTGGAATTTCTGTTCCAGGATAAACGCTCACAGAGTGTAGTTTCTGTTCCAAACTGTAACAATTCTTCTAAAAATTTCATTTCACGGGCATTTTTAAACACACTTCGATTCATTTTAATTGACAAATCATGAAAATAATTGATGTCAGTATCAGGTCTGTTCCACGACTTTACAGCTCTAAAAGCTGATCTTTTTCAAGTATCTCAACTCCATTTTTCTTTCAAAAATCTAGTTTTGTCTGGCTGACACATACTGCAAAGTTGAATTCTGACAAAGCTGCTTTTTCTAGAAGAGAAATGGGCTGGTCCAAAAGAAACCGCTGCAGCAGGAAGGATGGCGACCATGGACAGTTACTCAACATAACGCCTCATTTTCCAACCAAAATACATTCAGATATCATTCAGCTGCATTAATAACAAAAATAGAAAATTCAGACAGACTTCAGGAATTAGCAAGCATGAAAAAAGCCTTAGCCAAGTAGGGAACACAGGCAGCAGAGCAACATGCTAATTTTCAATAAACATAGCTGCCACTGGAGTAAGTTTAATTTCAGCCATCCAGCTAAGCGAAAGGGCACTTCCATGTAACCTCTGTCACGGGGAATTCCTTTTCTCCGAGCACTTGCCTAACATATGATTGTTTCGCAGTGATTAGCAGTAGGAACCATTTACTTCTCAGATGCTGATTCAAAAGTTATTAAACATATACACACACAAAAATTAGCCTGTCTTAATTACGTCTTCATCAAATGCAATCACAAAGGCTTGAACTTTCAGCTCAGCCACCTTGTGCGTCAAAGTAAATGTAATCCTTCAGGCAAAATGTTTACCAAGTTGAATAACCCATAGTGGTGGGAAACCAGTGTCACATGAAAAATTAAGAGCCTTGGTGTTTCTAAAAGCATTCCAAACAGTGGGGAAAAAGCAATCAAAATGCATTAGCAGAGGAGGGTATTCGCACCTCCTCTCTACTCTTTTTCAAGCTATAAAAGCAAACACCATATGAGCAAAGCAGATAAAGCTTGAATGGACAGGATTAATTAGAAAACAAAATAGTAATGGGAAAAGCTGCTGTAGTTTTTTTTTCCTCTGCAATTTTCAGTTCAGTAAGTGGCCACTTAGAAAACCCAAACAAAACACTCAAAAAATCCTAGCATGGGATGACAAGTCCTTGTCTTTCTTTGAGTAATGAACCTATTTTCTTGTTCCTTGAAGATAAGGCAACTTTTGACTATGAGAAATATAGGAGAAAGTTTTCCATTATAGGTATAGGTCAGCTAGAGAACAGAGGCAGAAAACTGCAATACAGCAGTGATACAAAGTTGTGGAAGATAAGTTTTCCAGATGCACTGCTATACTCTCTTCTTTTTTCACTTTCTGGGATTTCAAGGGCAGATACCAAGAGACAAGACGAGTCTCTGATGGGAGTTCATTCATTTCATAGATAAAGGGAATGGATCACTAGGGGGGAGGTGGAGAAAGAAAGAAAAAAGTTGAACTGAAATTTTTTGTGTTCCAGTGCAAGGGTAAGTGAGGATGGGGAGGGAGCGGCCTGGCCAGGAGGCACCAAGGGCTATTTGTTCAATCTAGTTAGCGTTGAACCTGAAACTTCAGATCACGGAGCTTGATGTTCCTCTGAAACCAATGGATACAGAGCAAATTTCTAAGCTCCCCCTCCCCCCCGAATTATTCTGATGTCAAAGCCAAAGAGGAACGCTCTGTTTAGCTGGAATTAAGCCAATGTTTCACCACTCTCCTCCCAGGAAGAAACAAGGAAACCTAAATCCCTCAAAGTGATGGAAAGGAAATGGTCTTTATCTCCAGCTCCCGACATCCTCTCTTTTCTTTGGAGCACTTTGCTGCGTTGCTGGAAATGTCTAGATCTGGGACACCAATTCACAGGCATCTCCCACCTGGAGTAGGATGTAACAGGCCCTGACATAAGTCTGCTTACACAGACAAGTGTCTCCTGCAGCACTATTAAAGTAGCAAACCCCCTCCCTTCAGAATACATCTAGCTCTACTGCCATGGATTATTTAAAATAAAGCACAGTAAACAAATACATATATACCTATGGAACGGACATAAGTTCTTTTCTACATACATGTGTGCATATACATATGTAAACATACATGCAGAGAGGGAGAGAGATTCTAAACTACCAGAATAAACTATGCACTGGTAAAAGGCTACTCCCTGTTTAATAATGCTGTCAACTGGAAATGCTTTAAGTCTTCTACAGGCAATCTCTCTTGCATCCTTACAGTTGTATTTGGGAGGGGGGGTGTCATCAAAATATGCAGCACTGATGTGAATAATTGAACTTTTTTTTCATTTTAAATAATAATGAAAAAAAAGCCACAAACTAAAAAATATTTCACCACATTTTCTGTTTTATAAAAACCTCTAGAACCAAATGATTGAGACAACCCTAATTAGAAAGAAAAATAAAACTCCTGAACTATTTGCAGCTTCCTTCTGTTTTAGATGGTTCAGATCACACATTGGGTTTCTGTTTGTTTTCTAACACAGATGGTTGAGATGTTGTTTAGACACATTCTGCTGTCAATAATCATCCTCAGCTATGCGCCATTGATGCAAGGACAGGTAAACTTTCTGAAGTGAAACAACTTTAAATAATGATGATTGCTGTTTTGACTCTTTCTATTCAGTTGGCTCTTGCATTTGACGACAACAATATCATAGACAACTGGCTTCTTGTCATCTGAAGAGCCATACTAAGAAGATTCACCCTTTTCAGACTACATGGTACTTGTAGCTATGATGCAGGCTTATTTATACTCCTCCTGCTCCTGTCTTTGGATGCAGATGGAATACTGTTAGCCCTTAAGAAACACCATTTGTGAATCAAATAGCAAAGGATTTAGTGATGCCCTTGATTTTCCTAAGTGATCAGACATAAGCCCAGACAACCCTCCCACCCATGCAAATTTAATTTTTGGTATTCTTACTATGACATGAGGTGTTGACATTTTCATAAAACTTGTAAGATTAAATCCTTCCTTCCTCCTCAGAAATAAGGGAATAATCTACTGTTAGGGTAAGTGCTGCCCTCTGTACTCGTGTCAAGTACATTACTCCATGGTTGTTCCATACAAGTATTTTATCAGCAGTCAGATTAGGAGTGACAAAATCTCGCTATCACATACCTAAAGGTCTCTATCATCTCCAGTATTGTGCCCATGTTCTTGATCCTGCCAGGAGAATTTAAAACAACGTATCAAATCACTAAGCTGTTTAAGCAACAGATGAATCAAGGATTTTATAACACAAAGTAAGACTGGGTGTCACCAAACCAGAATAAGAGAAGGCTTATTAGTACTGAGCTGAGGAGCTGTGCTACAGCATCTCTAGCACAAACATCGTTCCAATGTGACGGGGTGACATGAGAGATGGGGAAGGATTCTTCAAAGGTAGCACAGAAAGGAAGAAAATTAAATTCCCTGTCACTCAGCTGTAGGTGGTCTAATGAAGTGACAAGCAGATTTCCCAAAATAAAAGAAATGCATGCCTCTGTCTAAATAAACACCATTAGACTGAAACCTGAGAGAAGCTTGTGAGCACAAATGCCAAACTGGAATAATCACCTTTCCTAGCAAAAAACTTTTTCTAGCAAAAAAACATTGCCTTCCCCAGGTACCAAAAGGCTGTGTTTCAGCAGCAGAACTCTCCTAGCCCAAATGCAAGAGCAGGTTCAGCAAAGACTCATCCTGCAGCTGATACTGCGCTGGCTGGCTCAGCACTGCTGGAGTGTCTCTGGGGAAAGAACACACCTTCCTCGAGGACAACGCAAAACCACAGCTATAAACTATCTCTCGTCTTGAACCAAGCTCCTTTTCCCAACAGAGCGCTTTCTCCTGGTGGAAAAACTCCAGGAGAACCTCTCTGAATTACTTCCCGAGTTAGGGCAATTAGCACATGAGGCCAGGACTGACAGCACTGGATCACTTCCAGCGTCCTCCAGTCAAGCAAATCCAGCCTTCTATAGTTAATTAAACTGCAAGTAAAAAGCGAATAGTTTTGTTTCATCACCAGAGTGTCCAGCAGCCCAGAGCTTTGCTTCAAAATGACCTAGCCAGAAACCACAGGTATTGAAGCGATCTGTTGTTAGAAGTATTTACCACTAGCCAGGTATTTCAGGCACCAGTTCTCAGAAGGCTGCACTATGGGAAAATGAAATCTAAAGCAACCTGTCAGGGCTTGGAGAGAGGCCTTCAAAGCAGGACTGACTCCAGCCTGTAGAAATCTAATGCAATCACCATGCTTCTGTCCTTGCCCCTAAAAGGCACACCTGGGTCCTTCCCCGGACCTGAGCTTCCATCCGTACACATAGCAGCTATGCAGAAGACGTTCTCCACTATGCTATGGTTCATGGCTCACTCACTCCTTTCTCTGTTGAACAGTATCATACGCTTAACCTCTAGCCTTACACGATTGCTGGGGTACACTCTCAGCCTCCTTGACATGTCATTTATCCCTCACTTCTCCCCAGTGAAAATCAGGAATGTCATATACAAAGATATAATATACATTATATCATGTAGAGCATGTAGCTAATTAGAAAATGTTTTAACTGACATGTTTGCAGCATGCTTTTTCCCCTAATAGTGGATGGCTTATCTCAACCACGTTTCTGAGAATATTCACTGACTGTTTCCCTATGGAGGCACTTCTGAACTCAAACTGCCTGTGAAAATTTCACTTCCTCCAGTTTGTCTTACTTTCCTTTCACTCAGGTAACGCATCTGAATTTTCCCAGGAAGCCACTCATGATTCTGGGAAGAGGCACCAAGGAAGAGGGTCTGGGGAATTCATTTTAACATCAACTAAGGGTGTCTTTTCATTAGTTATCTTCTTGGAACTAGTCACACATCAGCAGCTCGGTATAAATGAAAACAAACTAAATGCTCCTCTCTGATCGCTTTACAGTACAGTTCCAGATAGGCAATGAACACTCTGAATTTATTTACAGTGACAGATATTTCAAATGTTGATGGCTCTCAAAGGTACTTCACATGGCAATTGCCCTTTTGGTAAAAAAAAAAAAAAAAAAAAAGCAGCAGCAAAACTAACAAAGCAAGAAGTATCACTTTGGGCCACTTCTAACAGTGAATTACACAAGTCTGAATTAAGCTGGAACATATCCCATAAGGATGCATTAATTCTGCACACTCCAAATCCAGCAATGTTGAACGGATTTATCAAGAATAGACAATTCAGATTGCAACTGAGTGATTTAAGATGCTGCACCAAAGGAGCACATATGCTCAGCCTCTCCTTAACTGGTCAATTTTTTTCAGCTGAGCTATCATTGACTGTCATATTTCATTACTGTGGAAACCCTGCTTGGAAACAGCATCAAAGGAGAATGCCCATTCCTGGGCCTCTGCTAAAGAACCTGTTACAAGTTTCCTTACAGCACAAGAGGATTTCAAGTATTGGGAATTTTTTTCTGTAGTTAACCCACCACAATACGCACAGAAATTAAGAAACACATTTTTTACATTTTGAAGTTGGGCAGGGAGCACCAAAACCAACCTTGGCACTATTTCCACAGAGTTAACAATTTTCCTGATCTTCCTTCAGAGCTCAAGTAACTCCCAAAAGGCTGAAGGCCTCCAGCAAATCCAGAAACCTTCAGAAAAAATCTCAGTTTTCTCATCTACCTAGATAGCTCCAGGGCAACACTGTTAACAAGGTTAAATGTCTCTCAGTCATTTTAACCAGAAGCCCTTGCATGTGGGCAGTTTCATCATGCTCATCATCAGGGTATTGTTTACATTTAACCTTAACATTTGCCCTTTCTCAAAACTGAGATAGGTTAGAAAGGACGGATTTGGCTTACTGTTCACAGCATTTATCAACCTGAAGAGGTTATGATGATAGACTGCAAGTCCACAAGGTCTCTTGCACTCTAGCTCTGATTTCCATAAAGCTATAGATTTTGTGATTACAGCTGGTCTGAATAGGTGCATTTAGCCAACAGTTGCAACGAGCTATCCAATTCAGCCCAGCTGAAAGCAGAGCCCCTGTGAGAAATCTTAGTGTACTGTCTACTGTGAGCTATTGCTTATCATTTTACCTTTGTAGAAACACAGAGCATTGGACTATGCACACAGAGAGGAGGTAACTTCATGTTGAAGACCTATAGCTTCAGCTACACAGCATCATCCAGCTCCAAAGCTGGTATCTGGACTGTGCCATATAGATATAGCCCAAGTATTATAAGTATCAAATATCAACCATCAAGTATTTGCATCTCAAGAGCACCGACAGGGTCCCCAGAAGACTTCACTTTGCAGCTGATGTTACTGTTCCTCCTCTGATCTAGACCAGCCTGGCAGCCTGCTGCAAAATGAGCTTGGGCTATCCTCATGCATTGCTGCTGCTACCTCAGGAAAGCCCAGCCCTACTGATACTCATCATTCCTATACAACAGAGCAAGGAGAAAGCAGTCTCTTCTCTGCTTCTCATTGAGAAGGTCAGGTAAGAAAGCTCAGGTGTAACAGCAGTTCTTACTGTCTTACCTCATTACAACCCGCGTACACCCATTAAGCTTTGGTAGCAGAGCACCAAGCCGTGCTTGGTGTTCAAACTCCAAGCCCAGTACAGCGTTTCCCAGGCCTGCCTCCTGGACAAGCCGTCCTTCCTTTTGACACTCTTCCTTCAGCTTGCTTAAGATGAGCTCCTTGATGCCATGTGGGCAGAACTACCCTGACATTGAGTTTTGCCTGAACACCTGTGGTGCTTAGTGGTCCTCAAGCCATTTTCATGAGGGCAGCTTCAAAGTACAGGAACACTTTAATCCAGGTGAAGTTGCAGCAAGGAAAATGAGGATTAATCTCTTCATGTGTCACATCCATGGTCTTCCTCCTTCTAATAAGGATATCTATCAGTACTACAACAGTTCAAGTTAACAAAGAAAAAAGGCCCTGACCCAATACTGTTCCGATAAGAGACTGTAGGTAGGTCAGTGACCAGGGCTGTCTACCTTTAACACTTTCACCTCTGTTAGCCAGCCTAAAATATAGCCATGCAGGGCATTCAGCCTCCATTTTCCTCTTCACATGACAGCCCATGACTACAGAACTGACATATTTCAGGACCAAGGATGGGCTTGAACACCTCAAACCATATTTTTCTTCCTCTCTTCTAATGAGATCCATGGGCCTAGCAAGAGATATTAGCCCCACCTAACACATTGCCAAGATTTTCTCACATACAGTTACGTAGATAAATCTCCATCCCCAAAAGGCTAAGGCACTGACAGGATGAAATACTTGCCTCTACCATGGTTGCTTTTCACAGTATTTTAACTTGTGTCTTACATGGTATTTTTATTTGCTTGTACAAAATACTATAAAACTAGATTGAATTTTCCTGAAAAAAATCACAGAGACCAAAGTATAGCCATGGAGCATTTTTCCTGTGCCAATCAACCTGCACTGGAAGATTTTAAAGTTTCTGGTCACAAGACTTTTTAAAAACCATCAACTATCCTCAGAGAAAAGACACAAATCTTCACTTTTATTTGCTAACTTGATTGGTGCTTTATTTTTCTTTCAAGATTCTGCTGAGTCTGCTTGGCTCATGGCCACAGGATACATTTTGCCTCTCTATTTGTATCAAGTTAAGAATGACCATATTCAAGTTGATGGGGAGCAGGATGGTAGAGAAACAGACTATTAAATAAGCCCATTTCCTTAGAACAATCTGTTTTTCTGCAGCACTTTTAAAACTCCGGTTTTCAGTACCACTCCATGCTGACATGAACACTCTGCCTCTTAACCTTAAGCAGATCAGAGCCATGTCAACACTAAGTGGCAAATTCAGATGGAGTAAATTGCTCTGAACCTCACCTTTCTCGTAGCCTGCCCTTAAGCTGCTGATACTTCATATTCAGGAGAGATCACAACCCAGAGGGGCCTGTGGCATTTAATGTGGATGAACCTTGCCCTAAAAGACACCTGGACATTTCCAGTACCTTATTTGTTATTCAACCAATGACATCCTTAATTAAGGCCAAGTGAAATCTTAATCCTGTACGTGCCTGTTTTTCAAAAAAAAAAAAAAAAAAAAGACAATTATCTCCAAGCAGACAGTGTATCTGGTCAGGATACAAAAGTTTCTGTGCTTAACACAAAACCTTTGGTAGGAATGAAGACAGTATTTCTCTGCTCCTAGGGCAACTAATTAGTGCTCAGAGCTGTGTTCAAACATCTTTCCCTAATGCCACAGACCTCAGCTATTTCCTCACACTGAACTTCCCATAAGCCTAAAATCTGTAATGTCTGTTCTATAACTTAACAAAAGCTAAATCCCTTCTCAGAAGGAAAAAAAGCCAAAACACAAGGGGATTTAATTAAGAAACAAGTCTTCATCAGTATTGTTATGAACATGTAAAACCCCACAGTGAGTTCCTAGTAGACAAGAGTCTCAGGAATGAGGACCTACCTTCTACAGGTTTGTGGTTGCTCTGTTCTCATCAGAGCCAAACAGGAGCTGCTCTGAACAACCAACACCCAGCAATATTGGTGAAGACCAGGAGGAACCTTATGCGATCAGGCATGTCTTTAAAGAGAAGAATTCACAGGTCTAGCTTTTGATTTAAACCTTTTGTGGATCAGATTCAGTTTGGGGTCTGAGGTTTACACACATTTGTCTTGAGAGCCTAAGACGTAGGCTCCATTTACACAAGCCTGATCAACTGTTAATTACTCCAGTTCAGGCAACTGGGAATACCATGTTCCAGATCCATAGTCACCATCTTCACATTTGCTAGGTAATACCTGGCCCAGCATTGTCAGTCTAACAGAAAACCATACTTTTTATGATTTCAGAGAAATTGCTCATGCAGTTGCTCACAAACTCAAACTTGCATACACATGGTTGCAGGACAAGGCACAGAACTAGAAAAGTGAACAGCACTGCCACAATACAGCAGATCTTTCATTTGCATCCAGGAGCTGCTCTAGAACAGGTGTTCTGCTGGGCTTCCCCACTGGATATACAACTCACTAATTACCAGATTTGTCTCAGGACTACCAGCACTAATTAACACTGCAGTCTAATTAATCAGAAATTCAAATTCCACTGAAGAGCTTTTATGCAGCTATTTCTGCTAGGCACAATGGAGGAATTATTTTTTGCCTTTTTGATAGCTTATTTTGCTTTGAACTAGTAGCAAGATTAATAGTCTTGATATGAGTAGAATTGATCACTTTCTATTAAGCAGCTTTTTGTCTTTTTGTATTTTCTTAAACTAACATTGGTCTTACCAAACTCAAACACATACCCTTCCCCCTGCCTTGTATTTTATTCTCAAAATACAGTGGTTTTTTATATGACAGTAATCAATACCTTAACTGTTGCTTGCTATCTTTCCATCTCTAGCCTATGAGTGGCTTGGGCTTAACCAAGGAGCCATCCTGCCACAAATTTTAAAGACTGAGATTATCTGTGATTCCCCCAGCACCAGAACTGAACTCAGCTTGCCCACAAACTCACATTAAACACAAATCACAATTGTATTCTCCAATTTAGCTCAACTATCATTTCTTCAGGGACATGCATGTTACTTCACTATGCTGGTAGCGTTTCAAGGACAAACACAATGTTTGATCTGACCTTGCAAGAGGCCAGGGCCAAGCACGGCCCCCAGATTCTTCAGGAGTCTGAAATATTCACAACAAAGTGCAGATTATCAGCTGCTTGGGCACCAGCTACCTATTTACTATGTAATAATTTACATAAAATCCTTTCTCTCCCACATATTCTAAATGGACATTCAGCTTCCCAGTCACCACTTTCTCCCCCTTAAACATTTGAAATTCTGGTCTCCTGTGATGTAAACAAGAGACAATCATGGGATGCTGCATGGCCTCCTGCATCTCCCAGAACCTCTATTAAAACAATTAAACAAAAGTGGAAATATCTATCCCCTTTGGAACATTCTCAAATTGCTCTCTGGACAATATTAATTTTAGCCACATGGGAGAGAATCATCCAATTTTATTTTTACCAGAGCAATGATTTTTGGTAGAAGTGAATGAACTTGAGTTCCAGCTGCTCTAACTGAAAAAAATAAACTAAACTGAGAAATGCATAGCAGACCATAAATAATCCTCCCTCCTTACTGGTACTCTACATCTCTATGCAGGTTTGTCATAATCCTTAGCCCTACAATCCATAATTAAGGTGCTTCATTAGCTATTTGTACTTTGCACTGCTTAAATAATTCAAATACAAGCAACTAGAACATTACACGAAGCTACACTACAGAGGCTTACAGCAGACACGGCTTTAAGCAATTTCAGCACAATTCAGTCACACACTATTTCACCAGTCCAAGAGAACCCTTCAGTCCCCATCCAGCAGGACTTCGAGTCACCGGGACTGTAGTAACCTACCCGATTTTACGAAACAGCAGGAGATCATACCATCAGTAGCTGGTTTTGAAAAAATACATTACATTCAGATCAGCTAAAATCCAGGTAAGCACCAAGGTAAAGAGCCATAAAAGAAAGCCTTCCCGTCTGGCTGTTCTGGAAGATGTGGTGCACTGAATGATTTAGCAGCTGCAGGCAATGGGAGCTACAGGTGCTCAGCACATCAGAAATACCACACCCATGTGGCAAGCATGGTGGAGAGAGCAGAGCTGCAAACTAGCACAAGCAGGGCTTAATCCTGCTACTTTTAATTACTCAATTGGCCTCAGATAAACAAAAGTTAACCCTTATCTTGCTGGCTCCTATGTGGGGTAACATGGTAAGTCCTCACTGGCTGTACACTTAAGAAAACTTTCCCTGGCCTAAGATATTAACATCTAAAGGCATCTAGACAGACAAAACCTTGTAGAAAGGAAGCTCTTTGTGCCTCGTAAGCACTAGGAGGCACAAAGAGGAAACCTCATTGTGCTTGTGTCCCACTCTCCCTGTCCCCCCACACCGAGAAATGCCAACTCCAGATAAGCTGCAGCAAACATCAGCAGTTCGTTCACCAGGTGCACATTAACCCAGGTGCTTTTAAACTTGTACAGAAATAATTTAACGCGGGTCTTGTACCCCTCTGAAAACCATGGCACGTTTTCAATCTCCCATTACACATCCAAACATCACTGCATTTGCTTTCCAGAGTTTTTGTATGGAAGAAAGAGGGACTTTGCAATCATCCTGCTGATTATACCTACAGCTGGTAAAAATTAGGGAAAGCCAGATGGTGTCTCACCAATTGTTCTGCAGCTGGCCACAGCAAAGGCAGCTGGGGGAGACAAACACTCCCACCACACTCATCACACAGAACAGCACAAAAAAGAAATGCATCTCCTCCTAGCAAAACTCCAATTCGTTATTCAAAAAAATAGAGGGTGGAGGAAAATGGTTTCATGCAATTGCCAGGGGAGAAAAAGGAAAAGAAAACACAAATAAACAACCTAGAAGTTCAGTTGCGTTGTCAAATCAGTGCAGCAAAACCTAAATTAATGTGGTTGATTCCAAGGCATGGGAGTGAGGGATGTCCTTTGGCTGCAGACGTGGTAGCCATGTGTGTTCCTTGTGATGCTTCACATTTACACCTACAAGCTTGTTTCCTACCATCCTCTTGTAATGCTAAGATTTTCCCCTCCCTAGGCAACACACCATTGAGAACAGATGCAGCTCTAAGGCTCAGAAGCTGAACTATGTATTTTTGAGAAAACACATGCTGGCTGGCAAAGAGAACCATTCATTAACACAAAAAGTGAGATGATATCATAGGCTACAATGGGACACTGCTCTACTGAAGTGCTCACCTGAAACCCAGGCCTTTGATTTCATTTTACGTGACACATGTAAAACCTGTCTTTGAATGTTACAGACACCACAAGCTTCAGTCAGCCATCCTCCTGCCTGAACTAACCAAAAAAGGAATCTGTACCTAAAGCTTTCCATAATTCTCAAGCACCAGCTGACTATGAGGTGGGAACTGTCATTTTGATGATTTCACAGATGATTTGGAAAGGTAATTCCTTAAAGGGTCACTGACTTGTCTCTCTACACCTTTAGCTTCATTGCATCCAAGGGCTCTTCAGATGCTGGATCCATTCCCAGAGCACGTCCCATTACATCTCTCTAGCCAGTCATGTTTTTTAGCCTTGCAACCCTAAGCCGATAGTCCTGTAGCCCTAGATAAAGAGTGCTTCCAGACTCTGAATCTATTTTTTCCAGAGCTGTGATGGCAGCAAGCACTCTAAAATGTCTACAACAGTTGTGCGCATCTTATTATTTCCCCTCACCCTCCAACCTCAGCAAGTTCTCTTAAACTGCTCATGAACACCCAGGAGCATTTACACACCTGCTGATCCTTCACTGTGCTCAGTGGGTCAAATAATCATTTGGGATTCATCCACAAAAAACACGAAAAAAAACCAAAACGTAGTTTCAGTCTGCAGGCTAAAAGCCACCAACGTTCTTCCAGCATGACAATACTACACTGAATGACATCTCTTGTCTTTGTCAGAAATCGCAAAAGATTGCAAATAAAGCCCAAATGCTCATTTTCTTGAGAAGGAAAAACAGAGCAATCTCCAGAGATGTGGTGACAAACTATCACGGTTCTTCCATCACTCCACATGATCAGGCTTTTGTTCTCTTCCGACAGTCCATCTTTTCAATGTACTGATTTTTTTTGCAGCCAAGTACCGTGCAGCACTGCTACAGAGCCTTAAAACAGCTTCTGCATTTCATCCCAGAGGCTTCACCATTTCAATGACAAGGAAAGGGATTCCTATCTGCATGCAGATTACCCAGCTCTACCGCGCAGAGCTAGCCAGCGTAAGACTGAAGATATCATGATGACCAGAGTTCATGATGCTTCACAGATTGGCTTTTCAAGCAGGGGCAATCTCATTGCTTGTGCATCTGACCCCAGAAAGAAGGGACACACACGGTTTATTTAGAAAGGCTAATATGTTCATTGGCACTGTAGCTACATTAGAGGCTTTTTAGTCCATAGCTTGAAGAATATTACCTCCCAACTCAGCCTAGCTTGACATTAAAATCAGAGGTCCTGGTGGGCAAGTATCTAATAAGAATAGTACTTTGCCACTGAATAGTACACGATGAGGAAGATTTTCTACCAACAGCAGAAAAATTACTAGTTCCCCTCATGCCTGTCCACTATTAGGCACATCTGCTTTGAAGACAGCAAGATTTCTCCAGTACATTAGGACAACAGAGGACCATACATTAGTCTCCATTTAGTTAATAAGCTCAAACCTACAACGTGCTGAGTGTTTTCACTGAATGAGTATCAAGTGTTTAACTGTGTGGGCTTAGCTAGATGAGGAGAAAGAGAAATAAATCAAACTTTTGTGCTTTAAGAATATCATAATGTTTACTTTTTTTAATTAATATTACTGAACCTCTGTAACAAACTTACGAGGACAAAAATATTGCCCCATGAACTTTTCCCTCTAAGCTTACCATACTTGAATGCAGATATCAGCAATGATCAAGAAAGAAAAATGGAGATAGATAAAAATTTCATGCAAGAAATCTAAACCACCATAAACTCATGTCTTTCTACAGATGATTCACTCATTAAATCTAGAAACATGTCCAGACACTGAAGTGGAATAACATATCTGTGTGGGTATGGGGTAACTGGAAGACTAAAGTGATGGATAATTTGAAATGTTAAGATACTATATTAAGAACATATATTTCTGACCAGAGCTGAAAAGTTCCAAAATTTTCAAAAAATGTAACAACTATGTTTTGGCTGTATTTAATTGATTTTCCTATACAGGCAATGTTTGGTAAGCTGAAGAGGAAATAAACCTATTTCCCAAGCAGCTCCCTTAGGACTGAAGCACAGTGTCCATACTCCTCCTCCCCAAGGCAGCCGGTATGTCTGTGTGCAGCTGATAGCTTAACCACGTGCTGCTAGCTCTTGCAGGCTTTAGCAACCCCTCCTTACGCACTGGAAATGTAGGTACCTACATTGTGTACACATAGAGCGATTTTTTTTTTTTTTAAAAAAAGAGATATCTATCTATCTAGAGATATATAATAAGTAAATAAATAAATAAATAAAGTACCAGAAAAGACACCCAGCTTAAACTAGGACTGCACTGCTGCTGCTCTGGGCTCTGCTTTCAGCATACAGCTACCACATCCCCAGGGAGCTCTCAGCCCACACTGTATCATGCCATGTCAAACAACTCCACATGGACCGGCTCCTCATCTGGTGCAAACTGGCACTGCTCCAATGACTTAATCAGAATTTCGCTAATTAGCACCAGCACACGACTGATGGCTTTCTGCCTGAGGAGATGTGAACAATTCTCCTGCCTGCTGGCCTGTGAAAAGCTTTTGCTAGCATGGGATGATCTTTTCTGACGTGGTAGAAAAACAGTTGTGTGTTGTATTTCCATTTCTGGAAAGAACTTCAGTGACTGCTTGCTGCACTGAGATGGGCTCTAGCAGGCTGCGGTCCTGTAAGACCCAGTGATGTCAAACAGGACACTGCGACCACACAGGTCAACTGGAAAAGTGTGCTTCTGACACACTGCCAGAGGAAATGAGCTCTCCTCATCGATGGCACATAGCTGTGCTGAGCCAAGCAGTCCCCCCACCGCAGTGAAAACCCAGCATATGTGCAAAGTAATTAACAGCTACCATTTAACTCTGGAAACTAAATGAACAGGGACAGAACTAGAGAATATTAGTGCCAAGAAACAATGGACCAGTTCTAACGAGGGACAAATCGCAGCACTTCCCCACTCCCTCTGCACTCAGGTCCACTTACACACACAGCCATGCGAAAGAAAATATAACTCTCCTACCATCCCAGCAGTATTTATTATTGATATTTGTGACAAAGGGCACCTACATAGTGCAACAGAGATAGAATCTAACTGCTGTAACACACAGACTCTGCCTCCAAAAGCATAACACACAATGACACCATAATGACAGATGAAGCATTTGTGAGCGAGGCATGGCCAGATTAAGCGATGTGACCAAGGTTACACAGCCAGCCAAAGGACACTGAGAATCTCTGCCACAGCCCCCTTTGTCTCCTACACTAGTAAACTCAGAACGCATTCCCAGATGGAGACAGACAATAAAAACAGAGTCAGTACTGCCGGGGATCTTCGGCTTAACTGGAGTCACTCTGATTTACATTGATACTAATGATAGCATGTAGAAAAGCTCATCAATTTTATTGAGTGAAAGCTTCATTTGATCTAAAGCAGCTGGACAATAATGGGCATGAAATTAATAAAATAAAAGCAGTACAGGATCATATAAAATTACAGACTGATTTCTCTCCCATAAAAGATAATATTCAGAGAATGGTAAAGGCACTTCCACTAATTAAAGGCATTTGATCACATCTTCTCTTTGAGATAGATTCAAGTTCATAGTTGGAGCTACACTGGTGTTAAGAATTAAGGCAGTGGAAAACACAGCACAGTTCTTTTAGCTAACCTGAAAATACAGTGCTCCCATTCTCATCTTCAGTTGCTATTTCTTTCAATGCTGCCAAATGTTAAACAGACCCTAGAAGCAAAGAGCTCAGCAGTTAATGTGGTACAATTTATAGGAGGAGATTCACCTATGTAAAATACAGCTCTGTGTCACAAACCTCAGTCGCATGGATTTCCTACAGAAGATGCAGAGGCTATGCTGACTTCCAAAGTTATAACTCAGCAGAAGAGCTGGAGCAACAAGCATATTTTATTATGAGAGGCTGCAGGCTTATTTATTTATCCAGCTTGTGCACCAGGCAGATGCTAGAAAGAAGATGCAACCTTTTCCCCAGGCTTGCACACACGGGCAATTATGTGTCTGAACACCTCCCTCCCAGAGAGGGCATGGAGTCTCACTCTGGAGAACGGCAATTCGACACTGCAGGAAGCCAGCACAAGCCAAAGAAAGATGCTGTGGGAATTCAGGATAGCACCATGATTCTCAACCTTTTCCGAACTCCGCTCTTTCTTATTCAACTGAGAACCAGTAGCAATGCAGCATTATATTTAATAACTCGATAAGGCTGGCAGCAAGAAGCCCGGAGCTAACAGGATATTAATCTCTCCATCTCTGGAGCAAGCACAAAGTGCGAGAGCAAATATGACCCAAAGGGGCATATAAAAGACTGTGTTGTGCATTTGCTTTACAGGGAATCCCCTCAGAGCTTTTGATCCAGATGGAAACCCACAGGTGCAACAGGGGATACAAAGGTATCTTTTAGCCACAGTTGCACACATACCTGCCCCAAAGTGTTCAGGCACCAGGTTGGACGCTGTGATTTGTGCCAGTGACCACTTCAACTTACACTGATTGCCATTATCCTCAAGGGGCCACTCTTGAATCCAGGAGCAACTAGTGCTTGAGGGAATCAGCATGGGCAAGTATTAGGAGCTGCAGGTAGTTGGAGGGCACCTTAGGATTCCCTTATAGTGAAACTCCTATAACCATGCAAGCTGTTTTTATGGTAGCTCTGCAGAACAAACTGCACTTAAGACAGACAGTTTGCGTGCTTCCTTTCTAGAGCAACTGGTGGAGTTGCAGCAAGACCCTACAGAGACTACAAAGGGGATAGGCAAGAAAGGTTGCCTTTTAAAGATCAGGCCATGCTCTGGCCGCTTTCCCAACATTAATTGCAGAACTGCCTGCAGTGAGCTCTTCCTTGTTGCATGGCCTCTTTCAAAATCATTAGCACGTATCATGACAACGTGACTTCGGCAAGAAGGGCTGCCGATTAATGTGTCTGTACAGCAGGCCTTTCACCTCACTAGGACATTTTGCTTGCAGAGTTAACTGTCCATTTGTAGCTTCCAAATGAAAGCTGTCAGCTGTGTAAATACTGTTGGCCCCACGGGAGTTGTGTCTCCAGCCCTTATTCCAAATAGCACAGAGGCTGGGAAATCCAACAGACAAACTGAATTCTTTGTAGGGTCCCTCTGAAGTGTTTCTGCAAATGATAGTCCAGAGCATCCTTCCAGGCTTTACATTTTCCTTCCTTCCTGCATCTGCAGGCAGCACATGCTCAGCAGCTGTGTCCCTACCTTCCTTCTAGTGCCAGCTCCTGGCAATACACATCTTTGAACTCCATTACAATTGGGACAAAATTCGATGTGATTTGCAAAAATCTGAGTGCTTAGGTTTTGGACTGGTTGCAATTTAAATCTCATGAGCTGCAAGATCACCTCGGGGTTCTAAAACAACTTGTATACAGGTAAGAAAAAAAAGGTTCATTTAGTTTCTGGCAGTTTCTCATCAAGAGTTGGGTAGCATCTGTGAAAGGCTATTTGGTTTTGATTAACGAGAAAGGTTTGCTGAGCACAGATGGAACAAAACCAAAAACATTGTGAGCACAACTACTGGGTTTACCCATATCCAACACTCAAACACACAGGATACAGGGACAAGGAACTGGCCTCACAACAAGACAGGAGCACATTTATGTATTCATGCGAGACACAGTCCGATAGGACTCACAGTCTGGAACTCAACTGTCATAGACCTTTTAAGGCCATAAGGACAAGCCCAGTATCTAGAAGAATGAAGTCACCATTATTATGGGAGGACTTTGTCCGTCATAGGCCTATTTTAATCAGGGTGGTGCTATGCCTGTGTCAATTTATGCCAACAGTCATTAGTCCCAGCACACTACAATGGCATGGTCCATTTGCAGAAATTCTCAAACTGTTGCTCCATCATTGGTGGTTCCAGAGCTACCGTGTCTTCGCTGTGCCCTACAGATCTGCGGTTACACTGGTTCCTCACCTTCCAGGTGTGCTGACAGAGCAGACTCCAATGAGCTCAGTGCTACTGTGGCCAGCTGGGCAGGTAGCCCCTACTTACAGTTTTGGTTTATTAAGGCAATTAATGCCCAGCACTTCCCCCACTGTTGGGGATATAGTCATGCATGGGCTTTAACTTCCATATCGAGCACTGGCTTCCACTTAAGACAGAGATATACTGACAACAGCTAGACATATATTGAAATCAGGCTGGCTTTGAGGCTCTAAAGTGGCATCCTACCAACGCTTCCCCCTTGGTCTCCCAACTTTCTCAGGTTTTCCAGTTCATTTTTCTTTTGCCTAAAAATTATTGCTTGCACTTCCTTTTAAAAAATCCACTTGATGCATTAGGTTTTCTATCTTCTTCCATCTCTGTTTCTTAGTTTCAGTTCATATGCTCTTGTTTCTAACTTGCTCCCACACAGCTTTGGCTCCATCCACCTTCCCCATCCAGAATTTTACATTTCAGTCATGTCCTCTCCTCTCTTAATCTCCTGTCTTCTAATGAATTCAAGCCTAATTTTCTTAACCTCTCCATGCAGCTCTAAACCATCGAGACCTTTTATCCTACTAGTTACTCTCTCCTGCACCTTTTCTAATTCTTCAATATGCTTTCTGTAATAAGAACAAACCACTAGAGGTAAAAGCCTCTTTTCTGGCAAGTGGAAAGAGATTTATTAGAAAGGACAGAAGAATGCTAATAGCAGCCCCATTTCCTCTCTGTCTGTGACAGACACCCATTTACAGCCTAGGTAGATCCCGAAGAATCAATCCTGCAGCAGTGGCAAAATGGGAGCAGCTAATCTGTAGGGGATTCAGTCTGCTTCCTCTTCTACTCATGCTCCACAGCCTGCAGCTGCTGCTCACCCAGGTAACAGAACAGTAAAAATCTGATGCCCGCTTCAATGAGTTTAAAAGAATTTCAGCACTTTTGCACAGTGCAGGTACCTTATGGGCTGGGGCAGAACAAGTTCCTTTCAACAGTTTTACCAGTCTGCTTCGATCTTGACCTAGAGAGACGGGGTCAGGCATTTCATTCTAAGAGCTTGTCTATCAGCCTTCCTCATCTATTTCCTGGTGGTACAATACCACTGCAAATTCACAAGAGAGGTCAGTCTAAAGACAGAAAGGATCAGCATCTTTACATCCTGGATGCCATGTGTAGAGTGGTCTAAAGGTTTACTCATCCCTAAAATAATTGCCCCAAGCAAAACCCCAGTGGACTCTCCTAGTGTAGTTACTGCAATGTCACTGTTAATAGGTGAAAACCAAAGCAGTTCACAGAAACTTCTTAGAGACTTGTTCAGACATCTTCAACCCACCAAGTTAAGAGAATATGAAGGAGATGTAGAGCATTTTCCTCCTCATCTTCATTAACCCAGGGAAAACATGCTGCAGTAACATGCTGCCAGTTGTCATCATATTCTGCCTGTTAATCCTCAAAGTAGGAGAAACAGCAGCACCTCTAGAGTAGAAACACCTCTAACCTCTAGAAAGAAGTCTCTAACTTTGACTCTTCTGAATTACCAAAGCACTTAAGTTCAGCTCCTAATTCCCCATCTAATTCATAATGTGTAAAAGCCTAAAAGTAGACTAGCAATGCTAAATTGTAACCAAACTTAGAATTCAAATCGGGATCTGAGCTTTGCCACTGTTGTAGAAAAGTTTGGAGCAGTCTGAAGCTGCATGAAAAACATTTGCGGCAACAGTAACCCATGTTGCAAAGCTACTGTTTTATTATTATATGGTGATGTTATAAACAGAGAAAATACAGTAACTTCTTTAAGTCATTATATTTTTTTTTTCTTTCATCCTTGCTTCCAGCTGTTGCATGTTCAATCTCAAATCTTCAGTCAGGCCTGCCAAAGATCACAAATTTTGCTTGGCACTTGTGCATTTGCCAATTCAGCCACTGAATTCCGCCCCACTAGTAAAATGCCATTCAGTGTAAAGGAAACTTGGGGTGAATGGAGTTCTGCTGAAAAAGACTCAAATTCATATTCCCACTTAGAGAGAGGGGAATATAGCCCCCTACTAGAACTGGTGGGGCTCTAGGAATTAGAATGCTTGTTTTGTAGCTATCCAAGAGGTATAGATGGTTTATATGGCATAAAGACAGTGCCCCAGCTGTGGGAGCAGCTTTCAGAGTCTTCCTACTCTTCTGCTCATTAGCTCAGCAGGCCAGGGTGAGCAGGCTGCTGAGGCCAAGAGGAGTATTAACCCTGAAAATACAACCCTGCAGGAACATTTTGGGGTTTTGGGTTTTTTTCATTTCACCCACTCTTTTAAAAACCTTGGTGTTCCTTCTGCCAAGCAATGAGCAGTCTCAGCTGTATTTTCAGCAGCTTCCTTTGGTGAAGTACATTCCCTGGTAGAACACAAGGATATGAAATGAAACATTAGGGACTTCTCCCAGAGTAATTGAACCCATTACACTTCATGAGATTTCTACATTTCATTTAGACTGAAATAAAACAAAGATTGTGTATCTTTCCTGAGTCTATCGAGTGAAAAACCAAATGTACCTTTAACAGAGCTGCGAAAATCAGTCTCCTCTTATTAAATCATACTTAACAAATTATAGCAGTGACACAAGTTAATTGCAGAGTTATCTGGAGGATGGTAGAGTTATCATGAGTCACTCTGTAATTAGGAACAGAGCATGATTTCTAACAGTTACCAAAGCTATCACATTGGAAGAAATTCTTACTGTGAAATGATGAGCAGTTGCCTGTTATGCTCTAACGCATCGCGGCCAGACCCCAACTACACAACTGCCATTAATATCTGCTCCCACACCACTAAGTAGAAGCCCCAGTTGCAGCGGCATTCACTGTGCTATGAAGATGGGCCCTATTCAAAAACTTCATCGTGTAAGGAAGCGTAGCCTGAAAGGTGACAGGCAGATATCGTCACTGACACAGCGAAGAGTGAGCAGCACTTGGTAGCACAAACCCCGCTTGCATTCAGGGTGAAAATAGGTAATCAGAGACTATGGTAACAGGATCCCATTGCCAACCACATCCCTCTCACACATCCCAATGGGACAAGAAATGTGGCACATCGTGTCCCTGCTGTTGAGATGCCCATGGATGCCCACATGGGAAAAATGAGAAAAGCAGCACAGTTTTAAAGTCTGAGAAAGAACATCAGCAGTCAGTTAACTGGCTAGACATAACCAGAGACCTGGTAAAGTGACAGCTGTAGAAAAGGGGAGAACTGGGGCATGGAAGATGATAAATGCTAAACAGAAAAACCACCACTCTCGAGAGCAAGAGGTGAAAAACTGGGTAAGTAGGAGGCAGATTCTGTGACACCTTTAGAGATAGGATTAAGAAGGAGAACAAAATAAAAGGCAAGATCTTCTTTTAGCTAAAGGATCAGACTTTCCTCCAGAGGAGGCTCAGAAATGCACTGAAGCACCTACATATTAAGAGTTTGGATGATCACGATTACTTCATACTAAAGAAGAGCAATGTGTATTGCCCAAAATGCCAAGAAATTCACTGTGCCCCTTCACAGACCTCAAGTGCCAGGCTGCAACCATTAGTATATAAACATGGAGAAAAGTAGAAATATTTAATCAGATTTAACTGGGCAAACTTCTTCTCTCAAGAAAAGTACCAGAGATATCTAATGTCTGCTCAGTATAGTCCTATGACTTCTTCACAACCTCCTAGTGCTTTCTGCCCACAGTTTCTCTTGGGTAAAGAGAGTAACCGCTGCCAAGAGGCCTGCATCAGTGTGGGGGTGCGAACAGTCCCTGGAAGATTTAATGCTGCATTTCAGTAACAGCCCACAAAGCATTCGGTGAAACTTCCTTAAGCTGCTTTACGATAAATCAGTGCTAAACTGTAATTGCAATTTGCTTTTCAAGAACACTCATTTCTCAGAAGTCTATAAAAGTTCAGAATGAACACCAGCTAAGCCAAATTTTGCACTTCAGCCCCTTTGTTTTTCAGATTTGAACTGTCCCCAATTACTTTCCTTATATACCTCTGACATTTATGAGATCTATAGCCAATGTGTTCTGTGCCTGTTGGCAGGAGCACAGCATTATTCACACTACCAGATACCACTTTCTGTAATAACTCAGAGTGAGGGGAAGGTGCAAGCAAGGCAGCTCGACCTATCTGCAAAGAAAAATAATGTATTTTCCTTTTCTATGCTACGAAGTGTACATAGCATTTTTTCCACACACATCTAAAAAGGGAGCTTTGGGAGACAAAGGTCTCATTTTAAGCTCCATATCCTCCAAGGGTATGGAGGACAATCTCAGAGGGAAGGAAGAAGAAAAAAAAAAAAGAGAGAGAGAGTAATGATAGCCAGCTCTTTCTGTCCAATTCTGTCATTTGCTATCACAGCCAGACATACCTCCCCCGTGTTTCTGGGATCACATCTCATTAACCTGGGGTTCGTGCATGCCTAAGGTAATCGGTGTTTTGCAGAGGGTCCATGGAGCACACAGCACAGATTACCATTTTAAGAAAGGAGGCATTTGGAAGCCTATTTCTGAAACAGATGCAAACAGTCTTTCCCAAGGCTTACAACACAATGATGTCCTTGCATCTCCTTTTTCACCAAAGGGATGCCCCCAGGAACAGTCTCTCAGTGGTACTGTCTGCAAAGCAGACCTGGCCAGATACATCACTGATTCAGCCTCTGCTAACTGGGTGTTGTGAATTCCCTGGTAGAAATGAGGGATCATCTGCCCTTGGGACTAGTTTCATCAACAGCCAAATCTCTACATAGCTGCGCCAAAGCAAGTCTCTGGAACAGACATCTGGACCATTTACCCAGCATGAAAACAGGGAGTGCTACCCTGGTGGAAAACTGCAGCTTACAGAAAATCAGTGCAGCTACACGGGTAGTTGAAAATCGAGAGCTGGATGGTAGATTCCCATTTTGGAAAAGACTCCCTGGGGAACACTTTAGAGGAAAAACCATATGGCCTTCTTTCGTATCAAATTCTTGCCACTCTTGAATGTCAGAAAAGAGAGCTGCATGGGTTAGTACAATGTGTAACTCCTGCACCAACAATATAGTATTTTAGAAACGTAAACATAGCTGCAGTGCATGTAAGGACAATGGGATCAAGAAGTGACAATGAAAAAAAGGATGGTTAATTGGATCTGGATGGCATTTGCAGAGAGCACCTAATCAACATGCCAGATAATCCACACAAGGTAAATTTCATCACTGTCATTACTCCATTCATTATCAGTGGTAATTTTCTCACTTTGGACAATGGAACTTACTTAACTTACTTTTGCTAGTGTCACCCTCCAGTTCTACTGTAGGGATTGCTGTGAACTTCATGATTCCAAAATATAAACCATATCCTTCATCCTCTTCTGTCCATTTTTTCCATTTTCCATTTGTGATTTAACAAACTTTGTAGGAAAAAAGTCTACTGATGCTTTAAGCTTATTCTCAGTGCACATCCAGTCAGTCCTTTCTGCAGGTATTTGTCATTTAAATATGTATTCCTCATTTTCAAAGTTTAACTGTAAGAACTTTGCAGCAATAACAATTTTCAGGATACATGTATGCAAAGAAAACGGACTGCTGCTATACTGCAAATAAATTGTAGTCAACCCAGTTAGCTGTTTCTAGAAAAACTTGATTTCTGTCTTTATTAGCTCCACTATCTGCTTATAAAAGGAACAAACCAATGAATTCTACTTAGGAAAAAAAGAAGAGAGGGGGCAGGGGAGGGAAGGTTCTCCCTTTTGACACTGACTTTCTGATCGCTAGAGAAATAAGTGTTGCAGAAACGATCCACGCCGTGCCGAGTATTTTAATGTAATGGGCATCCTCTAATTCGTACTGCAGACAATTCCATCCCTAGGACATTAAAAGCTAAATTGCATAGTAAGATAGCAGAAGCTATGAGATCACAGAGGAGTTTAAGATCTGTTTAGGTTTTGTCTACCACAATGGAGCAGCATTTTTCACTCATACTCAATATTTGTCATCCATTAAATCTGCTTAGGAGGTTAGTTCGTCAGTTCACACACACTCCATCTGGTTTCACAGAATGTCGCATCCCTTGGTGACTAGTAAAGCCAAGGAAATTGAACGGCGAATAGACTGTGTTGCCTCAAACAGCGCAGAAACACAAGTAATGATAAGTTACATCCATTTAAGTTTACCCTCTGCAGCGCAAGGTAAAATGGGAATGAGTGGTTTATGATGCAAGAATTGAAATGATGCATTTGTAGTTCCCCTGTAACAGCTCAAAGACACTTTTACCTTTACCGAGGAATTATAATCCCCTCGTGTATCAATCTCGGGGCAGCTCATTGAGAATTCTCTCTTAGCATTTAGCCCTGTATTCAGCAAGACTGCATAAGCCAAGCAGTGGGGAACATGCTGTCAAGGGGGTAACAAATACGCCATACTGTATTTTAATTATGAAAAAGAGAACAAGGTATTCTGACAGATGATGGCAGGCTGCATTGATGGTTTCTTTGATGGAAGCCTGTCTTGGTGGATGAAGTGTCTTTCAGTACAACGAAAATAATGAGCTCCCTAGTGTAGGCTCAGCTATTTTTAAGAAACCATTTTCTTTCTGCTCCACAGTTACCAGCCAAACTACACCAATCCTTTCAAACATGGCTCAGGGTAAAAAAGAATAGCTGGAAATGCACAGCAGTCCAGCCTATCATTATGGCTAACAAAACAAACTGTGCCGTGTAGCACTTAACACTGATTTAGAAATGCTGCAATTTGATCAAGAAGGCCCTTAACTGACTGTGCAGCCATGCAGTCACAGGCAGCACAGATTTCAAGCGCAGACAGGCATCATCTTCCTTAACAGCCAGATTCACCCAATACTTTCCCCTGAACGTTGCCACCCTGAGCCCCTGCCATGGCACCTGGCTCCTTCAGGGCACCTTCAGCTGAGTCTTTATGCTCTAGATTCTTCTGCTAGATTCCCAAATCCTGTCACTGCAGCTCAGCTCTCAGCCCCAGTTACAGCCTTCCCACAGCTTACTTAAGACTGCCCTTCTCTCCAGGGACCATCAGGCCCTTCTGGCTGTGATTCCTTTAGAAATACTTTACAAGAAGGCTCTCAACACATCCTGTTTCCCCCTGGCCCTTCTTAAACCGTGCAATAGGACATCAAGTATTTTATATGACACAATGGCATCATGTATCCACAGCTACATTTCCCACAGATGCCAGTGTTGGAGATATAATTTCTGGTTACTTTTAGCTAGGAGAGTTGAGCATTTGTTGTCCTAAAAATCAAATTTCTCCATTGATAGGCCCAATATAACCCAGAGCAAGGGTGATTGTGTTGTACACTGGGGGAAAACAAACGAACACCAATGCCAGGGCAAATGTTTCTAAACAAGTGGCAAATTTATAAGCAGACAGGAGGAGAAATGATTAAGCATTGAAATGAATACTGACCATAATAAAACCGGCTAATAAAATGAACATCACATTCTAATTATGGGAAGGAAATAACTTCTAGTAATAGCAGAGCATTAATTAACCACTACAAAGAAAATTAAATTCGGTGGTAATTAAATTTGGTGGTAAATTAAAATAAAAGCAAAAATTGGAAATCAGAAGTTAAGTAATATTTTCCCAGAGAAAATAGGAGGGTTTGCCCCTCATTCCAATCCTTTAAATATAATGTACTCCCTAAAATTATTCTGAGCCTAATTCTCCTCTGGAATGAATCAGCATTGTTACAGTAACTTCAAAAGCAGAAGTACAAACCAAAGACCTGATGCTGAAACTTAAGAGGGGGGAATAGGTCTTCTCCACTATCATTAATCTTTCATGAGTCATCTCTGATTCCTGCAAATTTATTCATTATTTGAAAGTATTTCCCAAATAGTCAGTATGAATCATTTCCATACTTTGGACAGTTCACTGAAACGTCCATTTCAGCAGCACACAATTCAACATATGCGGTTTTGTAGCACATTTCCGCTTCTGCTTCGCCACCGGAAACGTTTCAGCAGGGACATAATGACAAGGAGACAGGCAGTGCACATCCAGCGCAAGCCGCTATAGTTCAGGAAACGGAGAACGTTCTTCAGTGAAACCAGACACAAAGATGGATTTCTTATACCCTGCAAGCATCCTCAAATATCATAAGCAAATTATTCATGAGCATAATTGAGAGGGACATGGTGAATTCAGTTGCATCTTTCAGTCAAGCTGGAACCCATTTTCCAAGTCCTGGCCTTAGTATATGAATGACTGAGTAAAGTTCATTAAGCCTGAATTATAGTAAAAGGTAAGATTAGATTATAAAACTAATTCTTAATTAACTATAAATCTCTCTCACAATTCTCTACTTCTAACACACACACAGTCTAAAAAGAGATGGCCAAACAGCAGAGTAATCCTCCAAGAGTGACAGCCGTGCTTGGACAACCAGTGCCCGCTTGCAGGACAGGAGCTCTGCATCCCCTGGGAGAATAACCCCGGTTGAAGCCTGGACGCAGAGTGGCAGTCAGCAGTTCTCTCCTCCCCTGCACAGCTGCTCTGGCCCAGAAACCAGGAGGGTATAAGAGTTACCAGAATGAACCATATTTCACATGAGTCAAAACCTACTTATATATTTCAAAAAAAAAGGAAGGAGGAGACAGTGTACAAGCCAGCCTTCAATGGCCATTCACCAAAGATGTATGCATTTATTATTTCAAGGAAAACACCCTATAGCCCTTGCCCTCTAACAGGTTATCCTATAGACCATATCTTTGAAATTGCTACTTGGCCTGAATCTTTCTAACCAAGTCAGCCTGAGGCATCGTTCACTGAAAATAATTAAAATTTCAAGAAGGTACTAGATACCTCTAAGAGGTATTAGGTACCCTCAGCTCCATGTACTCGTGTTCATAACTATTGTGACTTCGAGAGGAACTTTGTTCCTTTAACCACAGCCAGCACACTTCAGGAATTATCCTCATCCAGCTGCATTTTGGCATGAGAGCCTTCCTGAACAATAGAGAAATCACCAGGATCTCTTTGCTGGTCAATATTTGGTCCAACCTCAGTTTGGATGGGAGGAAATTGGCATTTCATTGAGGAAGCCTGTGAGGACACACATTACATGTGCTGGGGAGCTCACCCACAGGGTCCTGTGTTTCTTGTAAGTTCTCACTCACTTTGTGTAGGGGAAGAATTTCATTGTACACAAGAGAGCAAAGCCCACATGCAAACCCAGTATTTACCTGAATTCTTTCACTCAGACCATTCACCTTCCTGATGATCCAAGTCACTCAAGCTTCATGGATTGCAATCCCCACCACGGGCAGAATGGGATTTACCTCATGTAGAACTGCAACTCAAGCATGTCAAAGAACCACCATAGGATGCTGAGCAGTATCGACAACTGAAGTCTCCGTGCCCATCATTTCTGACACTCTGCGCAGGCATCGGTCGGAGTTCACAGTGTCTGACAGCTAGAGAATAACAACCAACCGCCCACGTCCAGCGCTGCAGGGGAGAGACTTTGACAAATCAGCCCGGACTGCCTCTAATTCGAGTGGACTGACTCCTTCTCTATGATCCTGATGACAACATAAGAAGTTTGGGCTGTACATCCTGAAATAGAATTGGAAGTAAATATGAAATGGGTTCCCAGGGGCCCAAGTAGATTACGCACTTGGACTTAGCACTTTTTTTTTCAGCTGTCACTTCCAAACATTGCCTGGCACTGAGTGCAGACAAAACTTGTTTCTTCAGTATCCCAGGATACCTTGATTGCTGTTAAGGAGCCTGATCCAAAGCCTCCTCCCTGAAAGCCTGTGACTGCCATCCATTGAGCACTTTACATCATTTCCAGAGCACCTGGGTGCAGGACTCTCCAGGGTCATTTCAGGGTCTGTCACAGAAAGGACTTAACAGAAAGGAGCTTCTCTTGGCACCGGTTAACTCCTTCACGGGCACTCATGAGGCAGACCCCCCCGTCTCCCTGCCACAGCGGTGGACTGCAGTGCAGCAGCCCTGGGAAATGGCGCTCCTCTTGCCCCTTCGCCTCCCTCACCTCAGGGTCGCAGCGAGCCCTAGCTTCCATTTAAAGAGCTGCCAGGATTAGGGTGTTCAGAGGACAAAACTCCAACCCTAATTAATCACATGAATGCAAAATAAGTCCGTAGAATTGCACTGGGTGCCCACGTCCAGGTGCTGTGGGGGCTGACTCTGTGAGGAGAGGCCGGGGCTGCCCCGCGCCGGTTCCAGCCGGTTCCGGCCGCCCCACCACAGGGCGCAGCTGAGCCCCTCAGCGAGGCTGGTGGCACCTCTGGGAAAGCACAGCTAAGAAAGGGCAAAACGCTGCACAGAGTGAGGAAAAAAGTGTGAGAAACAGCCCTGCGAGCACCCAGGTCTGAGCAGGGGGAGCGGGAGGAGGTGCTGCAGGCACCGGGGCAGAGAGTCCCCTGCAGCCATGATGGGAAAACCAAGGGGGAGCAGGGGAAGGGTGTGAGGAGGAAGAAGCGGCAGAGAGAGCTGTTAGGAACTGACCACAACCCCCTGTTCCCCATCCCCCTGCGCTGCAAGGGGGCAGAGGAGGTGGGGGGGGGGGTGGAGAATGGGGAGCAGGGGAGCAGAGGCACTGGGAGTGAAGGAGTGAAGTTGAGCCTGGGAAAGGGGAGGGGTGGGGAGAAGATGGTGTTTTAATTTATTGGTTTTCCACTATCCAAAACCATTGTAATTGGCTATAAATTAATTTTCTCCAAGTCGAGTTTGTTTTGTCCATGACCGTAACTGTCTTTTGTCTCGACTCACGAGTTTTTTTATGTTACGTTCTCCCCCACCGGCCATCCTGCTGAGGGGGAGTGAGAGAACAGCTGAGTGGGCAGCTGGGAGCCCGCCAAGGTCAACCCACCACAAGAGTGTATCAAAATCTACTGCTTATTCTCATTTATTGATGAAGACTTTCTAAAATTGGGGAAAATAAGGGAGGCAATGGTAAAGTGCGCTGGAGAAATTTCCATCTTGAGATCTCAAGATGTTTTACAGAGATCAGAGACCACATTATACCTAGATTTCTGGGGGTCCTCAGGGCAAAAATGTGAACAAAATAAAAGCATCCTTCACCTCATCCAGTCATGTTCACAACATATGCAGCTCTATCACTGCTAATGGCCTAACACAAGGGTTGTGAACAATAAGAGTTAAATGCATCTGGTATCTCCTTGACAGACTTGCAGGGGGGAAATACAGTCCTAATATCTAGTTTTGGATCAGGCCTCCCTGGCATCCAGCTGTCAGGAAGCACAGTCAAAGCACACTTGTGTGGAATGAAATTGTCCCCAGCTCAGCCTTCAGAAGCATTTCCAAATTTCCATTTTGTCAAAGTAAACCAGTTCCGTATGTGTTCGCAAAGCTTCAGCACTACGAAATGGAAAGTAGAGAGATGACAAATAAAAGCCATACTATAAACTATATTAAAGAGGGAAAACAGTGCTTTGTGAAAGAAGATTTTTTTTTCTTATGTTAGAACATGGTTTTAGGTGAAGAGCTACATTAATCTTATATAAGATGCATGATTAATGGAGGAGCCATTGCTCCTGCTGGTCAGTGGGAACAGCAGAGGGACAATGGTGTTAGGTAACGGTGTTATCACCTGATATACGTACATTTTAGGTCCTGACAAAAGCAGCTTAATGTTCCATAGGATATGAAAACAAATGAAGAAAGAGCTACACTGAGGTCCAACAACAAAGTGAGCACAGAAGCAGCACAGATATTGCTGGGCTAGAAAAAACAGCCTTTTGAAGGTAAATTGAAGTTTGGAATAACAAAGTGTGGCTAGCACAGCTGTTGCTCAGTAAATTCATTGGCACAACTGACACCCAATGCATTATCACTTATAATGTGACCGTGCCAATCTAGACAGGGAATCTGCTGAAATCAGATCGGGATCCTGAGTACTGAAGAGCTCCACACAGTGCAAGAGACACCCAGGTAATGAGACACAGTTGCCTAGTGATCCTCCGCCATGTCACACTGAGAAACATTGCTGCTGTCAATAGAAAAATCTCACTTTCAGATATATACTGCCTGGCTCTGCCTGAGGATATTCTGGGTTTGTTGTGCAGGATCCCACCCCTACTTCTATTTCTTCAGCCCTTAGCTGGGCTGAGACACAACACGATGAGAGAACTGCAGCCTGTAAGGGAGACGGGAGCACAAGGCCTTGAAAGCGCAGCTTCCACCTGGCTCTGCAGGAATAAGGGATTTCTGTTCAGGGTGATCAGGACTTCAGAAATACTTTTTTTTCATTTTCCAAAAGGAAACTCTTGCTTTTAACACTAAAATGTTTTCAATCTTTTCTATGGAGAGGAACAGCTGCGCTCAGACCCTTGCCTTTTTCTAGCCAAGGATTCCTACGACCCTGAGCTGCAGCATCAAGGAATGCATGGAAAGCTTTTGAAAGGTAATGCTGTACTTTTTACGCCTTGCAACATGCTGAGAAGGAGGCAGGTCACCTTTGCTATATCTATCACCAGTGAGAGCTATGTTCCCTGGAAGGGAGGCAATTCTGCCGGCAATTGCAGACTCCTATGTCTGTGTACCTATTTGTAAAACAGCTACAATGCAGATGCCAGAACAACATTTGTTTGGAGCAGTCACCGTACTATAAAATTTGCTTTGCTGATGGGAAAGCAAGTCACACCCTAGCTGCATGCAATTTAGCTTGAAGACTTTCTCCTGTCACCACTGGCCCCTGCATGCTGTCCTTTACCATCATATAACAGCAACTGCTGACAGTGTGTGTTCCTACTGCTGCATGAGTTTCAAAGCAAAAGAGAAATGAGCCCATTAACTTCATTTTTTTCTTACTTGTACCAATCTGATCCTGGTTCCCACCATACCTGTGGCACCATTCCCTTCAAGCTCAAATCTGCAGGCGTAATTCTTATGGAGCTTTATCAATAGCTATTAACTTCCTTCTACGAGTTTCTAATCCTCCAACTGACTTCTAGGCAACAGGATTCATCGCTGTTTCTTGCCCTAATACAAAAAAAAAAATATTGTTCATGTCATTTTGCAAATGCTTCAACTGGCCCTAGCTCCGCTCCTTCACTCTTCCCAATCCGAATCCTTTAAAAATTGTTGATTGTGACTATACATCTCCTAGCACATTACCAAATTTCTTCTTACAGTGTTAGTCTGTCCAGCTGCCAACCCCCCTTTCCACATACACATAAATAAATGAGCTGCTGAGAGCATTTTCAGCCTGTTATCATCATATTGGGTGTTCCACACAGAGAAAACTGGAGCAGCTACAGCTCACACTCCTTTATTTAATATGTATCAATGCCAACCGGTATCTAATGGACATAATAATTGAATATTGACACGCATACTTTTCCAGCCCAGTTCTCCTTTGGCAATAATGCCTGACCAAGATTGATGACTCTAATACCAAAGCAGGCAGTTTGTTTGTTTCTTCTCTAGGCTTCATTTTTCAACTAGCCTCAGATTCCCCTTCCCTCCCCCAAAGAAAAAGGGAATGGAAAATTGTGATGACTACTGAGATACCTATATGAGTTCAGTTGCTGTTTCCTCAGGCCACCAAACCACAAAGGTCAGATTCACTAACACGCTAACTTGGTTTATTCTAGCATAATTCACATGGGTTTATATCAGTATAAAACTGGCCTGTCACAGTGACACATGCAGGTCCCTCGGTGAGGGATTCAGTTACTGGTGTGGAACGAAACCTGAGCAGGTCTGATCGGATCACAACAGGCACATTTCACACATACTTATCAAGTGCCCACACAAGATTCAAGGCAGTTCTCAAGAAGAGTGTCAGCAGCACAAACAAAAACAACAAAACAGACTCCACATGCAAGGCATAGTTTTCCTCTTCACACTGTCTTTAGGAGTCAGCAGCAGATCCCAAGGACATCGGAGAACAGCAAGGAAACACTGACATGCAAAGCTGAGCTAGGAGCCATTTTACAGCAGGGAGCAAGACCACAGTGTATGTGACTCAAAAATAAGACAGTTAAAGTTTGTCTTGCCTAAGGAGAATCCACTGGGAGGCAAAGTACACTGCTGTATGCTACAGATGGCAATTACCTAGAAAAAAAACAGAGGAAATGGGAGAAAGCTCTAAAATAGGAACTCGATGGTGTATTTTGCCAGATTTCTCCTTAGAGAGCCATGTTGTATTTGTACATCAACTCTCCTATGTTTTTATCAAGAGCAGTTTGGACCTGGCCTACTGCTTAGTTCTGTTGTTGTATCACTTACATTTTTATATGCTTTTTATAAGGGAGTCATCTGTGTCTTGGGATACATTTAAAAAAAACGAAGACACAGGTCTTGCTCCTTACTGGCATAGCAAGCCCATACAAGAGATGCTCAAGGGTTGGACACAGGAATGTATCTGCTTTTCCCGAATCCTACCTGTGGTAGAAACTGCTTTCGTGTCCCACTGGTGTAACAACAGGGTCACTCTGACCAGTGTAAACTGAACAAAAAAAGGTGCAGGAGTCTGTCTGCCATGAGCCTCTGAATGCTGCACAGTGAACACACACAGGCTCAGAAACCAGCTGCCTCTTTCTCAGCTCCAGTCAAGATGCAACACATACAGAGACAGAATTTCTTGTGAGCCATAAGCAGAAATAGCCTCTCTTTAAAATTTCCTGAGTCCCATTTATATGAGATCTTAGCCAGCAGTAGCACTTGTACTTCAGAGCCAAAGACAAAAAGCAATTGTAGAGATGAGTCCCCAGAGGGATCTTTGCTCATCCTTAGCCTAGAGAACTTCTTGCTAGCCTATTATACTGTTCCTAATTTGAAACAACATGCGATATATAGGAAAGGTTAAATAGGACTGATCAGCAGTAGAAAGTGAATTTTACACTGAATTAGGTAAGGGTAAACAAGAGCCAGCAGCTGTGCTATATGGTAGATCTATACTATAGTGATCACATATTCTTACAAATCCTCTTCTGAATGAAGCATCACCACACTTATACGCCTGAAAAAGCTAAAAAAAAAAAATCACTATGACATGCATTTTCAAATAAAAACCCATTTTATTTTTGAAGAGACAAGCAAGAGATTTCATTCTTGATGACCTTGAGCCACAATTCTCAGCCATACATCCCTGATAACATTACCAACACACTTCATTCAACCTACTGATTCTACTGCATTTCTTTGCTTCAGTTTCCCTCCCCATGCCACCAGTATTTGCTGAAAAGTCCCTGAACAGCTCACAATCCTGTAATCAAAGATTACAGATTAGACAAAGGCAAATTATACGGTCTGGATTGAGTGCAAGGACATTTGGTGAATGTCATTCAGAAAACACAAGAGCCACAAAAAAATCCCAGACCTTTATTGCTCTGAAGTACCCTTTGCTCTCAGTAATACCTAAATCTAACTCATCTGCTTCGTATTTGCTTCTCACTTTATTGGGAGGTTTTTCTCAGAGCAGAGGTGCCTTTGAGCAAAGGTGGATCAACCAAGAACAAAGTCTTCCTTGAGCAGAAGCTGAGAGAGGTTAAATGCTTGTGAAAGGAGGCAGCAAAGTAATGAGATGCACCATTAAAATGTAAATACACAGAGTACCTTATACAGACTCTGGAAATAAAAACAAAGCAAGCTCTCGCTATGTTATTTAGTACTCTAGTTGTCAGGGTACTCTAGTGAACGGCGATAGAAACAATACAATGGACATTATGTGTCCTCCACAGACACATAGGCACACACGCATACTTACATAACCACATTTGTACATGGACGAAATCTAAATTTTAAGGATTGAAACCAAGTTAACAACTATATTAATAACAAGACTAAAGCATCCTTGTAACTATGAATTTAAGTATTGGATCAAAAAAACTCCTGTCCCAGAATCCACATCATTTGCACCTAATGCCAAGGCTCAGGTACCTCTCCAAAAACATCATAAAAGTTAACATAGTTTTCTTTACTACGTTGCAGGTTCGTTCTGAGTGGAATCAGTCTCATGGCTGGAGACGATGAACTATGAGCGTAAGTGCTGTATAACATCCTGCTGAGATGGAACACCATGCAGCACTCCCACCAACATTCCATGCAAGGAAAGAACAAGTGACTGCTAGATATCTTGCGGGAATATTATTTGCTAACATTTGTTTTAGAACAGGATTGTTACTTTCAATGCTCTCAGATGCTATTCCCAGCAAAGGATGTAAGCAACTCCTGAAAACAGAAAGAGAGGCTAGTTTCCTTGTCTTTCAGCACAGCAAGGCAAAAGCTAGCCCAAGATTTCAAAAGAAGCAGACGTTGATTTGAAATTTTCTTAATTTCACCTTACTGCCATAGGTACAAGTGTGCCCATGGCTCTGGTAAATCAGACTTTTGACTTTCTAGATTTTCTATTTCGACTGAATTCCCATTGCCTTTTTTAGAAAAGGAAAAAAAAGTTTTATTATTTTTCACATGCTAAAAATAGTATTGTCACTAGCTGCATTTTATATTTTTGTTTTCTTGGGTTTTTCTGTTTACTTTCTTGAGTAGATAGATCACTTGTACTTTTAAGATTCTGGGTTTATTTCCAGCTTGGGACTGAAAGAAAAAAAAGAGCGTTTCTTTCACATTGTGATAAAAGACATAGTCACAAAACTCCACAGCTTCCAGAGAGTTTCGTATACCATCAGCTTCAGCTAATTCTTAATAATTCATGGGTACAACATGTGCCAAGGGCAGAAATGGGACTAGGCACTTTAATAGGTCCACTTTTTAATTTGTAACCTGGATCACACAAAAATTTGCCTGGAAGCGCTCCTTCTCCAGGTAGGTCTAGAAATTTGTTGCTAGCAAAACATTACTGCCCACATTGTAAACAGCCCAGCCCTATAGGAATACAGATAATTAGCACCTACGGTATTATTTGATAAAAATGCAACCGTACAAGAACATACAGGGACTCACAAGTCACTGAAAAAAGTGACTTGGATACAGTCCTGCAGCGTGCTGGTCAAAAGCAAATGCATGACGAGAGACTGGAGAAAGAGCACTGACTTTTGTCAGCTTAGGTAGAGGTAAGGAATCAAAAGGAGTCGAGAGCAGCACAATGCTCCCAGGGAGCAAACGGAAAAACAGAGTTCTGGTATTCGAGCCATTAAATATTACACAGAGGCTGGACCACTGCTGATATTTTCAATTGGTTAGTTACAAGTTTCCAAACAAACGTAGTCAAGAAATACAGACAAAATAAAGAAATTTTGCTGCTTATCAAATGCGTACACAGACTTTTTTCTTTACTTCGCAAATGCTTGACTCTAATTCAAGATGTGCTTTTCTCAGAGCAGTATGAAAGTCTCTAGTGTTTCTCGTCCTTCGACAGTTTGGTTTGCACACACAACCCGATATATATCTGTATGGGTAATTCACCAGAGTAATTTTGCATCGTTACATTTGCTTCCACAGCAGTAGCACCAAGGTGCTGTTGAGTAATAAAGACCCTGCACAGTCACACAGCGTATAAAACTTACCAAATCCCTCACAATCCACTTATAATAGAAGAGTTTCAATTTAGCATAAACACAAATCAAGGGTAAAGAGCCTTTACGAAAGGCATGACAAGGGACATCACACAAGTAGGTGGTAGTTATGGGCATAGATTGCTGCCTCAAAATCATTTGAAGCTCCACTTTCTTTGAAAAATAAATATACATCAGCAAAACTCCAAACTCTGCTCAATCCGCTAAAATTATCAGTAATTGCCTTAAATCTTGTAGATGTCACGGAAGTCGGTCTTGAAGATACAGCTCTCATAAAATAAGACTTTTTCACTCAAAAACTGTTTCACATTTAAAATCATTGGCAAAATACGGGGGATACAGTACCCATTCCAGGCTCCTAGATCTCCAGGTCTCAAGAGATGCCTCACTGTTTACTTGGTAAAATAACCTCTGATAAATTCTAATCCAGCTCCAATTTGGTTCAATAGACTTACTCTGTACAACATGGCAGGTAGTGACGCGTCATTGGGAACTGTAACTCACAGAATAACTGGCTGCTTTGAGGTCCTTTGAAGTGAGGTTACTATTCTTGGGATATTTTCTAAAAGCCCTTGCTAAATGATCCATATCCTCTACTGCAGCTAAACAATAATTGATTTTTCTGTTCTTTCTAAGCACTATCCCATTGCCAACATATATTTCTCATTTAAGTTCCTGGAGCATTTTGTTGCCTCTCCAGCTTAATCTTGCCATTCCATAAACTCACTTTATGAGCCTCCCCATCTGTTTCCGAGAGATGTGTGTGCATGTTCTGTATGTGTATCTCTCTATACAGCTATTACCCGGACAGGTATATGTTTGCCAACCGCACAGCACGTACACGCAGCCTGTCAGGAGCTGCCATGACAATGCTGTAAAGTGAGATTCTGAATCTGCTTTGCTGCTGATCCTGCTCCCTCTTTAATATCTGTGACCATGATGAATTATGTTGGACATCCTGGCTTCTCCTTACTGAATCATAGCCTGCAACATAACATCTCTCCCTGGTGTTACACAGGTTGTTTTGGGATTACGAGCTCTTTGTGTGCATTAAAACTCCATTTTTGGCCCATTACTATTCTGGATTTTATGCTGCTAGTAAAGCAGATTGTTAGCATCACATTCCTCTTTATCTGTTTGCCAATAACATGTAATGTCAAAATATTGCTGAGTGAGGAACATTATTGCACTGCCCAACCCTCCTGCTTAATATTAGTACCCTGGGGAGATGCATCTTACACAATTAAATAAAGGTCAGTCCTAACTGGGTTTAGTCCTGAATAAAATGGCTCCTCCTACCCCTTAGAAAAAAAAAAAATCATTAATGTCCATAACACTAACAAAGAGCCTCATATTGACGTGTCCCTGTGGCTGCCTGCCCTGGTTGTCAGGCTCTGAAGCCAGCCCTACCCCATCCTGCTGCCCAGGTGCGGACATCAGTTCAACAGTTGTATAAAGCCTCGGGAGCAAGATCTAGTTTCAAGGGCTGGTTCGTTATTGCAATAAGCACAGGATGCAAAACCACAGCTTATTTTAATGTTCTTGGGATGGCTTTGTGTACTTAAGTTAGCTGAAGAGGGCAGCAGCCAGATAGCTTCTGCTCAAACCACTGGTCCCAGCAGGCAGCGGTGTCTGCCCGTAACCTGTCACATTATGTCTTTGCAGCATTGTACTTGTCACTGGTTTGGCTAGGGTTTAAAGAGAATATACACAAGGCTCTGCTTTCACAGGAGCGTTGTGCACAATCACCCCAACAGCATGAAGCAGGGTGCATGCGCTGAATTCCCTTCTGCTTCCTTTTGCATGCATGTTAAGGGTTAAAACGCATCACCAGGTTTTGTGTCTTTTTCTGCCCTTTGATGATTTTTCATAACTGAGGATGTGTTTCCTCTTCTTAGGCCCTCAGCTGGGAATTTCACCTCACTGAGCTCCTGCTATTGCAGAGACCTATGACCTCCAGCATGCCTTTGGGCCCTCCTGCTCTTTTCTTACAGCACAGCATAGCTGTAGCTTGTGATTTTTACTGCAGGTCTTAAATTTGTGCAGGGAAGTATTTTATGCGTTATGACAGTGTGAAGCCATGTAGGATGGATTCCTCCAAACACCGCATTTATCCCCACCCCAATCTCTTTCCAAACTTGTCTTTCCAGAAGTTTGAAGACTCTCAGTTGGAATAAACAGCTGAAAAGCAAAAATACTCCTTCTGGGAATTTGCAGACCAACATATTTTTCTAGAAAGTGAGCATTCCTCTCCCTGCAGATGAAACACTGCTCAGAATCACCAGCAAATACCACTTAATCATCAGGGAAACATGCATAGCAGCTCAAAAGGGTCCAGGTCCTTTGAGGACAGGTCAGGTTCCCACTTCACGGGATCTAAGCACAGTAAGGTTAAAGTGTCAGTGAACACACTACATCTTGACACTTTCCGATGAGTACTTGTAGAAAGGTCTCCTCCAGTACTGAGGCCAAATCATTAAATACAGCATGGTGGTCAAGTGCTTGAGACCCTGTTTAAGTTCAAGTATTCCACGCTTCAAAACACCGAATCTACCTGCCCTAGAAAGGGCAAAATCCAGTTTGTGCCTGGTACTCAAGGCAAGTGTTCTTAGGGATTTCTGGATCCACCTACGCTCATCATTTAAGTCAATACTTACTGTAAAGAAAAGTAGAGAAAGAACTTGCAGCCAAAGTGCCTTTATTTTGCTACAAGACATGTTTTCCAGACACCTTCTGCTGTTGCTACAGCCAGCCCCCTCGGGTGCCACCAGCCCATGTGCCAGGCCCACAGCTGGGCCACGTGTCCCCAAGAGGCAGGTGACGGCAGAAAGAAATGGGGGAGTACCTCATTTATTTACATTGCCCAGACTGTAAAAAACAGGGCGCAGATGGGAAAGGGAGGGAAGGCCATCACGCTAAAAGGTTCGCTTTGATGTTGGTTTTTTCTCTCTTAACAAATTAAATAAGAAGTCTAAAGACTACAGCTTGCATAATTTAACATGTCTGTAAACATGGAACATGCATAATTGATGTTAAACAACATGCTAATTACCTCATAATGTGAATAGAGGGGCAACCTACCCTCAGTTTATGTATAAGTAACAAGATGGAAGCCTGCTGAGCTCTGTATAATAGTTTTTTTTCCCCCCCTCTTACATTTGTGTCTCAGCATGATGGTAAGCCACAGCTTAGGCAGGAAACCTAATGTATTATTTACGCTAAGCTTTGAACTGAAATGCTTTTCTCTATTTTATATAAAAATATATATATATATGACTCCTTCAAACACAGTGATTGATTCTGTCAGGTCACTGTAAGAATAAGTTCCCTCCTGCAGTTAAAAAGGGGACAGCCATGCAGCAAACGGCAGTAGTGGGGCAAGATGCTTGTTTCTCAGTGCAACAGACACAGTCCCAAACCCCTCCCATTCCCGTAGCTCCTTTGGAAACTTCACAGAGGTCCAGAGAGTTATACAAGTGCCCACACCAGGGAGCACTGCAAGAGACGCTGCAGAGATGACCTGTGATCTTTAAGACATCATTGAATCCACTGGGGAGTAAAGTACTGCCAAGAGGATCCCGAGCTGTTGGTACTGCCTCTCAGACCAAAGTCCTGATTTTCTGGTAACTAACACCGACCTTCGCATGAAGTACGCCAAAGTAGACTGTTTGGAAACAAACTCCAAAGTTATCCTCTGGCGGAGACACAGATGTTGACATGCAGAGATCCTGATCCACAATCAAGTCTGTTGCAAATACAGATGCCATCAGTAGTGAGATAGAAGTACCTTTCCTCCAAGTGTTCCCACTCAGAACGAAGGAAGTAGGTCTGTCTGCTCTCATAGAAACTGAGAATTTCTATCTAGAGGCAGAGGAGAACAGAGGCATTATTAGGGAAATAAGGGAAAGCATCAAGAAAATAAAACCAACAGTAAAAATACATGGAGCAGGAATGGCAGAGGGAGAGCAACAGGCATGCCCTGCTAACAGCAGGCATTGCAGGGAAGCCGGAACGCCACGCACACCAGGCTGCTGAACGCAGGGACAGAGCTCCTGTTGACTTCAGGAGGAACACGACTGAGCTTAGGAGCAAGTTTAACACGAATTGTATGTTTCCTCCTCCCATGATGATGCAGATGGAGGCTGAGTTAGACTAACAGGTACAGCACAAAAACACAGCAATGAATCCGCAAGTAGCTTCTGTCTAGCTAACACAATACATATGACTTCTGCCTTGTCAGAGGTCTGGCTTTAATTAAAATCAATCTTAAATAATTTACATGGCATTTCATTAAATGCATGCTGAGTTAGACCAGGGCACTACCATAGCAATTTAATGTATCCTGGATATGAGCTGAGAAGCTAAGGTCATAACAGTCCATTTGTGCTTCTTTCTCCTTTTTGGAATTTGCTGTTTAAAGATAAAACACAAAATAATTTTTAACCTTGCTCCAGGCAGACCAGCTCTCTCCCATGGAATACGTTAGCCAGATAATTAAAAGACCACAGATAGCCACAAACAGATGTGAGTCATTCTGTTTTAGTGCCAGAGCTGTTTCACCAATGGCACTTCAGAAGTTTGACGTGAGTTCCAGCATGCCCAAATTGTGCTCTCAGCTGAACAAGGGGTAAATATTTGATGCTAGAGGGGAAAGGAAAAAAGAAAATAATAATAATTTTAAAAGAACAAGAAGGCAGAAAGAGAAACAAAAGATTGTACAAAATAAGAGAATTGAGTAAAAGCCCTCAAGGTGGCAGATAACATAGCTAGGACCAGCTGTACTGAAGAAAAAGTGGTTTTTCTGTCTCTGAAGGTATAGGCATCCCTTTAGGGTGATGGCTGCAGTGGCTGGAAAAGTTAACTCTGCAAACTCTACCTGCAGGCTCATTCTCACTGCCCACCCCACTCGTATCTGTTGGGGTGAATTCTCTTTAACTTGGTTCACTTGAACTTCAACATCTTAAGATATGAAATATCGTGTTTTCACTGATTTTGGTGGTGGTGGGTTCCAAAGGTCTTGCACAAGTCATCACACTGGCAGCTTGCGAGGATACAGCCACAACAGAAGGCAAAGAGCAGCAGAGGTAAGAGGAGAAGTGCCTGCACTGAAACATGGACTGTTCGCTGCCAGGGAAGAAAGAGCACACAGGACGCTTCCACTGGGACCCCGAGAGGCTCGGCCCTGGAGCTGCAAAGGGTTACAAAGCCAGCTTGGCTTGCTTAGGTACCTTTGTGCACAAAATGTCTCCCCAGGAGACATGGGATAGATGCAGTAGCTCCAAATCACCTAGAGGAAAGGATATATCTTTGTCCACCATCAGTTTTCAGCTTCATACATCAGCCCTTTCACAGAGCAGACATACTAGGTACAAAGCCACCTTTGCATTCCCTTCCTATCTTATACCAAGGGCAGCCTTGAGAGACCAGTATCTCCAGCATGCCTCGATCAAAAATGGGTTTTGCTCAGTTCAAGTTAATCCTCCTGTGGCAAAACATTAAACGATGAAGGAGAAAAAAAAAAAAAGGAAAAGAATCATCACAATCTTAAGTAAGATTTGCAAAGTCAGGTTCCCATTAGAGAAATCTGCAAAACAAAAGGCTTTGAACTGCAGAGAACTCACCTTGGTTCCTCCCTCACCCCTCTGGGATGTAAGAAATGCTCCATTCAAGCACAAAACTCTGCCTGTACTCGCAGCCCCGGGGGAAGCAGGGAAATTGTGATCAGGAAGAGCAGGGAAAGTGTGGTGCTTTCTAGCTGCACAGCAAACCTTTTCTATTTACAAGTCAATGAAAGAAACAGTGTGTGCACATGTGAGAGAAAGATGGATTATATAGAGGGAGATTGGTGTGAGAATTACATTGCTGGGAATGAAATTCATCTCTAAGCCAGATGGAGTCGAGTCTGTTTACGAGTCTGAACTGTGATATCCACTCAGTCCATCTGGCCGACGCTGAAGGGAAGTCCTCTCAGCAGATACCCTGGAACTACCGCCCTGCTCGAGCTTGAATTTCACCATTCCACGTTAATCAATGTGTTATCTAGACTAGAGGTGAGGATATCATGTAGAGAAAACATCAAGCTATGAAATTCAGCACTCTCTTCCTAATCAATACTAAGACTTTAAAAAAGAAAATCTCTTGAGCAAACCCTACCAAATTTCTGCAGCGGTATCTCTGCAAAGTCAAGTCCTGAATCGCATTTATATAAAGGGTACTTTCCAGCCCTCTTACAACTTGCTGGTGCCTTATTGTGGCTGTAAACTGCATTAACACACCAAAAGCCCTGTACCACTGCCAGGGGATTTAGAGATCTCAAGATCAACAGGAATGTTTTCCTGGACTATTATTTTTTCCTGCAACAGCTGAGGTGTCCTGACTGTAACCACACTGTTGTTCAAGAAGGAAGATACAACATTGGACATTCTGCCACAAAGTACCGAGAGCCTTTAGGAGACTGTTCTCACACGTACAGTTAACAAGTAGCCTAACAGAAGAAAAAAAACCCTCTTTCTCCTTGTCATTGCAATGAGTTGCTGACATGCAATAATAAACTGGGGCGATGCTGGTACTTTGGCTCATACTTTCCCATCAGAATGAGGTAGAGGGCTCACAACAACCGTGAAGAAAGAGCTACGTACTAAAACCCATCTATCTTCATATTTAGTAAAAACATGCAGTGATACAAAGCACAAAGAGCTGAGCAAAGACAGCTGAGAAAAGTTCATCACAACTTACACTCAACTCAGTTTGGCCACACAAGCTTTTAAGCAGATTTCATATTGGGAAGGAAACACTTTAGTGTGGTCAAACTCCTCAACCTGCTTACACAGTTTTGCCAGTAGCATAGAGCTTCACATCGTGCATAAGCCCACACGTAGCAGAGCTTGCCAAGACCCTACAAATGCTTCTGGGACAGCTGAACCTTTGCTGATGAATGGGGAAACAGGATCTTCTAGAATTAAAAGCTACACACCGTACAATGGCTTGGTTGTATGGTCCAGACTCCACCCAGGCTACCTCACTGCATCCCTCTATGGATTAGCTGGTGAGGGGCTTCATTTTGTCACAAACAACAAATAAGTTATACAACAAACAGGTTATATCGCTACTTGTTTTCCACTGGGAAACAGAGCACATCCTCGATTCTGCATCACCAAATAACTCTTGTTAGTGGGCCTAAAAATCACAGTAGACTTCCACAGAGATGCTTGAGAAATCCAAAAGATTTTGATGTCATTCACCAGGGAATGGTAAGGAAACTCAAAGGAGACAGTTATGATTGTAAGCCCAACAGCTCAGGCTTCGAGGAAGCTCTGTTTGCTTGGGAGCTTTCAGAAGAGCACTCCTCTTCTAATGCAAATCTTCCTCCCACGACAAGTAACTGAGATCTGTTGCTATACTGAACAGCAATATGGAGAATTATTAAGGATTTTTATTGTCATTTGTTTGATTTTGTGGTTTGTTGGGGGTTTTGTTTGTTTGTTTTAAATCTATAGGGAACCTAGAGGATTACTAAAACTAGAGTTCAAGTTAATAGTCTGTGAAGGCAGGGAAACAAAGTCTTCCATAGTTACCTTTCTGATAACAACAGTCTGGAATGTGTCTCATACAAATCGCAGTCTCTCCACTGACTTCAAAGGAGCAACAGAGAGGGAAGAGATGGCCCTTTGAATAAAGCAGCATCTTCTCAGCATGGTCCAGTTCTCCAATGGACCAGGTATAGTTTTTAGCTTTATTCAGCAGGGAGCATTGCATATTATTCTAAACAAGTTTTCATGGTTCAAACACCTGGCATAATTACTAATAATAAAACTCAGCGAAGGCACGCAAAATATATCCTCGGTGCTGGTGCCACAACTTTGTTAGCCTCATTTCTCTTCAGAAGTGATACAGGCTTAACATCCCAAATTAAACAGAATTAATAAACTGAAAACAAGTACCCTTCTGTTTAATATTTGCTGTGAAAATTGCCTCTCATTTCAAAGGAGAAAATAGAAACAAAACAAGAAACTGAAGTAGGGTAAAAGTGATGATTATTGCTTTTAATTTAGCAAAGTTTGTTCTTCTCCACTGTGGGTGCAGCCAAATTCCAGAGAACACCCAGTTTCAAGCACAGCAGAGTGAGTCTATGAGACAGCACTGGCATCTAGTGGGTATCTGCAACTATAACACATTTCTCCTTCCTACCCCCAAGCTCCTTCCTCTGGTTTGGGACCACAAAGTGCTCCTCTGCTTTGGTACCACACTTCTGGGAAACCAAGCTTGGAGTCCCCTCGGTGGACCCACACGAGAGCGCTACTCCTTGAGCTCCCTCATCACATCCATCACCACCCAGTAGAGAGCACAGCTCCCTCTGGAATTCCAGACATAAAAGTGGCCAGATTTTCAGGGCCAGAGCTGCCCCTACCATACCCTCCCCTACTAAGTCTCAGATATTTCTTTTTGGTCATCAGTAGAAAGACTCCTTTCCAGTCAGGAGTGAAGAGTTCAGGCTAGGAAATAATGGACATTCATACCTGGAGGCATTTATCTAATTAAAGCTTGTGCAGTACACTAACCTTAGAGATCCCCAGTTAGTACTATTGCCCTCTTCAAAATAAAGCTTCCTAATAAAGCCATAGCAAGAAACTTTTCTTAATGGTGACACTAATCCATCACCAAATTCTCTCTTGGGATAAAACAGTAAAACTGCCAAGCCTAGAAGGGTTGCAGCTACTCCTGAATCGCAATGTTTAGGTCTGCATCCAGATCTTATTCTGCATGTTTATCACTAATCCATCAGCTATTCCTCCAACTCAACGGTCCTGCCTTCCTCCAATTCCCCTCCCCGTTCCTAAGACACTATTGTCACCAGCTAAGCATCGGACCTTTCTTCCAGAGGATGCTTAGCAGCGGGGCTGCCTCCCTTGTCTTTAACTGAGGGAAGCAAGAGCAGCCAAGTAATGCATTTTTACTATAGTTTTACATTTTGTCCTTCTGCAATCCCTCTGGGCAGCACTTGGAGTCTGGATGAGGATGGAGATAGGACTGGTAGTGTCATATGGAAGTTATACCACTTATGAGATCCCCATCCCCAAATCTGGATGAGAAGAATTGAACCTTTGTGTATCTGCTTTTGTATTTCCTATTAGAAACTTCTGGGGCAGAATAGATGGTTTCAGCCCCCAAAGAGGACACCTAAGGACACCTTGGAGGTATTTAAAAAACATGTAGATGTGGCGCTTGGGGACATGGTTTAGTGGTGGGCTTGGTAGCGCTGGGTTAACGGTTGGACTTGATGATCTTGGAGGTCTCTTCCAACCTGAACAGTTCTATGATTCTATGATGTGCTGCATCAAGCTCCTATTTAAAAGCTGAGTCTTTGCTGTCAAGACATCTGCCTAGTTTTGAGTTGTGAGGTTTTTCTTCCACGTTCCCACTAATCTCATTTTTCTAGCAGTCCCTCTTTACTTTCAGTTTTATATCCTGATCAAAATTTCCCTTTATAACACAGTTCGCCCCTCCTCCAAAGATATTAACCCACTTCATTTGCTGCCTGCTGGGTAAAAAGATAAAAGGACTCCGCTTGTATCAATTTAAACTCTCTCTTAATAAAGGGAACCAGAGCGTTTACGCTAGCAACTATTTACCTCATTATGTGACATTATAGCCACATATGTGCTCCAAGTTTAAAGCAAGTGGCTAAAATCCATTCTCTGCTCCTTTCTCTAAGAGAGGGAGTGCAATCAATTGCTAATGAGATTCCAAATTCTTCATGCCCAGCAGAGGACAGAGCTGTATTTACAAGCTCAACGGCATGAGAAAAAGTGGAGTCTTAATTCCAAAGCAGACATGTATAACACAAATTAAACAGCCAAGATTAACTGCGTTGCATTGGGATCATTGTGTTTGCTATGATGAATATATTGTACAACCTTCATCAGATCCTATGGGCTTTTAAGATGCAGGAAGGTCAGACACACTGTCATCGTCCTCAGAGCATTCAATTCTCCATTGTACACAGAGAGGACCAGAACACTCTCAAACATCATCTTGAGCCACTTTTATAAGCCTCTCCTTTTGAGGGCTACAGGTACTTATAAAATACCTCCAACTCCGAGCCAGCCAGATTTGTCAGCTGGTTGTTTCACTTTCAGATGACGCTATGTGTCAGAGAGAAACTTCCCCGTCCTCTTGAAGTGAGAAGATGCCATCATGAATACCAATTCTTACTTTACCCATCCCCTGAGCTCTACTTCTTGCCAAATAGTTGACTCTCCATACCCAAAATGATGTACCAATACCTTTAAAAAATGCTTCACCTAAAGTTTCACCTTTCTAAGTTTCAAATGACCAAACGCAGTCAGAACAGGCTTGCTGGGAACCTTCAGAGCAGGTGTTTTCCCACTCTTCCCACTGTGTAAGAGCCCTTCTGTCTCTTACTTTTTCTGCTTTCATCAGATAAAACAGTGCTGGAAATCCCATGGACATTGCCTTTACTTTCATTTTGACTCAAAGACGTTAAAGAAAATACAAATATTAGTTTAGCCTTGTGGTGTAGATGGCATTCATTTAGTCATAGTGCAAAAAGTGTTTCTAAGCTTACATAAGCTTTACTGAAACTAAAATGAAGTGATCACTGAAACCAGCAACAGCAAAGCAAACATGAAGAAAAACACCCTGCAAGCTGAATGCTTGTTAAATGGGTAGGTGGGAGGGACTGAAAACTAGGAGTTCGATCCCAAGCATAAAAACAGCAAAGGAAAACCCTGATACTTTGCTTTAAAATAGTCTCACACAAGAGTACCCCGCAAGCCTCACTTGAAGCCACTAGATGTCATTCTTGGTCTTTCAGTTGAAGCAATTGTTTGGGGTTGGTTTTTTCCCTCTAGCTGTTATGCCAGTTGCCACAGCGAATGAAAACCTTGCTGTCATTTTACATCTTAATTTAATATGATGGTTCCACAAGAACATATTGGGCTTAATGCTTATGAGAGAAGACACATGCCAAATCCCCCCCGTATGAGATGGGAACTGGTCTGCTCATAATTCAGGTCAGTGTATGATCTTCTTAAAAGGAAAACCAGCTTCAAGAACTTCTTGTTTAAATATTGATCTTATCCTCAGCATTGTTTAATCCGTCTAGAAACACTAGAAGAAAGTAGTACCTTACTGTGTGATTATTTTTTTTTTTCCATCTTCTATTTGCCAGAGCTAGAGGTGTAAAACAAGATGTTTCTGGAGGTCTTGTTATTTAAGGAAACTCTGATGGAGGCGGAGCGCCCCACTAACCAGCATTGCTAAATCCTTAAAACTTCCCCTTGTGAAGAGGGAAGAGTACAAGGGGTGGAATCAAGAGGCATAAAGCAGCAGGTGAAAGAGGAGCAAGAGCAAAGCGGGAGCTCAGCACAGCAGACAGACCAAGGCAGGACACTGACCAAACGGAACTTGAGAACAAACTTTCAGATTGCCAGCACCAGGATATGACTCCTCAGGAAAGACACCTGCACATGGCCATGGTGAACAACATGACAGAACTGAGGTGTATTCAGAAACAAAAAGCATTCTGGTGTCAGATCCACACCATGAGGATACAAAAACCTGAAACTCCAGACAGCATTATTCCGAGTCTGGGGCTATAGACAGCCCTTTCACACACACACACACCCCGAGGCTTATATGTTTTGCCATGAAGGTTACTTAGATGCTCGAGTAAATCTATCTGACCCTTTTTCAAGGTCGATTAATCAACACACTGGATAAACATTCCCTTGCCAGCAACAAGTGCACTTAGCCACGGAGCGATGCGCCCTCCGAGCTGATCCCAGCCAGGAAAGGTCACTGCTTCGCAAGGCACGGCCTCGCCTTGGTCCCGGCAGCAGCTTTGACACGACCAGATCTCAGCAAAGCACAGCTTGCAATCCTGGCAGGATTAACCCAGCTCCTCACCTTGCAATTCACCCATGTTCAGTTCCTTTACGGAGGGAGCCACACAGAATCGCCCTTAAAACCAGCAGAGATATCTGCCAGCTCCTCCAGCTGGGCTCAGTCCTCTCGGTCCCTTTTTCCTTCCTGCAGCCAAGCAGGAGTTTGCTTATCACAGCACTCTGTGTTTCTCCCTGCGTAACTTAGAAGGGAGAGCAATAATCCACACGCGTAAGACACACTGCTTTCCTCTCGAAGTGCAGAGGGAGGAGGATTCCCATTGCCAGAAGGACCCGAGGGTGCCTGTTCTCAGCAAAACAGCAGATGTGCTCCAGTCACCTGAAACCCATCACATTTGTGCTGGTCGTCACAACACTCCTTTCCTGTTCCACTTCCCACAAGATCTCCAATGTTTAAGCATGTGGAAGTGATGATCTAAAGACCAATACTCACACTAAGGAGGAAAAAAATAAAAAAAGACTGAAAACAAAAACTCTAATTTAGTCAGGAAACAGAAAAAATAGCATCTCACACAACCAAAGCAACCTGATTGCAACAGACTCGCAAGAGAAAGCTGCACACAATCTTCACACAGGGGAACAACTGGAGAGTAATAAACAGATCTAAAAAATGCAATCTGTTTGGAAAGAGAGCGGGTTTTTTACTGAAGGGAAAACGTGTGTAACGCTGAATAGGAAATAATTCATCCAGCATCAGTGAAAGGTCCCATGCTAGAAGCACCTTTTCTCCTGAGGCATCTTTAAAAGTGAAAAATTCCCTCATGCAGGGATTGTTTAATTTATTGCGAGCTACAACCATCAGCCACAGAGAGCCTGGTGACCACCGACCAGTAGCACCACATGAGAGTTCAAGATGCAGCTGAACAACGATACTTCTCCTGGACATGAAGGCACTGAACTTAAAAATAGCATATTCTGTAGCTGAAGAAGCTTCAGCGGTCCTTATGACGGACACATAGCTGTAATTACAGCTAAGCAGCTGCTTGCTCTCAATTTTGACTCAGCCTTTTTTATCATATGAAGCTGCTTCCTATACAAGCAATCAATTTGACAAACAACCCAGATGTTTTCTCCCTCCCCACAGAAGCTACGTAAACTATGAAGTTCTTCAGCTTCAGCGTTCCTTCTGCCCAAGAAATAGGACATCTGCAGTTGGAATTTGGGACATGGTATTACATACTTCTCACAGAGGCTGTCAGTACGTCCCAGTTCTGCTTTGCTGCTGTGAACACAAGGGCCAGAGCAGCCTCACCACCTGATTAAAGAAGCCTTGATTTATGCAGACAGTAGACTGTAGCTACAGTAAATAGATTTGTAACAACAAAACATGATCGTGTTACAACGGGTAGCTGGGGATGAGTTTAGGGCAGGTGTTCTGCAGGACTTGTAGTCCACATCTGTATCATGAAGCAGCAGGCATCCTATTTAAAAGGACAAGGCAGTGGACAGAGTCTGAACAGTCCTTCTTTCTTTTGTTTTTTTTTTTTTTAAAAAAGAATAGGAGGAAAAAAACGCAGCCAGCATTTGCAGCGACCCAGTGGTCCCACTGTACTTCTAACATGCTTAACATAGGGGAAAACATCTTAAGGGAGTTTGAAGTGGTAATGGGCCATGAAGCATATGGCAGTGTTGTGGCATCTCAAGAGCCATATGTAAGGCCTACAAACTGTCGGGATGTGATACACTACAGATAATATCCATGATAAATTATTCACTTAACCAAAAATTGTACATCAACCCTCAACAGCTGGTAAAAGCTGGATCCTTGCCCAGTACATTAAGGAAGTTTGCTTCCTCAAAGCTTTACTGTTCTTTGGGGGATTTGAATTATGCATGTTACCATGAAAGCTAATGCTGTACATATGCATTCAAAGTTATTATTAACCTCATCAGGCAGAGAAGTAGAGAAGGCAGCTGTTTTTCTAGCTCATGTGCTTAGGATGTGGTGATGTTTTAAAGGACTTGCTGAGAGCAAGGATATAGGAGAGTTTATTTTTTCCCCTCAGAGGAGCTTGACAGTAGCCAGTTCAACATGAAGGGTCTCCTTTGGGGTGCTCACTGGCAGTCCTCAGCCTCCTCTTCACTATTTTTATACTAGAAGAACTAAAAAGTAACTTTTTTTTTGTGACCTACGTTATAGCTGTACTGTGCCTTCCGCTTAAGGATCTTAAAATGCTTCCCACGTGTGGGGGGCAAGGCCGACCCAGCTCCCCAAGAGCAGAGCTGCTGCTTTTAGTGACAACACCAAACCCCAGTGCAGCTCCTAGAGACCCTTGCTTGAAGGGTATGCCACTGTAGGATTTCATCTTATATAGATCGACCACACTGCCTTTGGTGGCAAACACATTAGCGAGTAGGGAACTGGACCTCAAACCTTCAGTACACAAAACCCAAGACAAAGCATTATAAAATCATGGTGCATCTTTGAAAGCTGGACTGACTTTGGGACAGATTTTACACGACAGCAGAGCTCAACACGTGTAAGAAAAGCAGAAGGGTATTCCACACACATCTACGCTAGCTCTAAATTAGCTCAAGCAAAAACTCAACTGTTTGGCTCTCAAACAGCTACAAGACAGTGAACGGGGCTGACATAACAGGTCCTATGTCACCAGATCAGTACTCCATTAATGGCAGGAGCCAGGAAAAAATTGGGAGAAATTACAGCTGCTTAACCCCTCTCTCCACCCCCAAAATTGTCCCTGCTTCTCTCTTCTCCCCTCCTCTGAGACAGGTTGAAAGTTAAAATTGAGCTGTTTTCTGTTCAGCTTCATACACAACCACCACCTCCATCCAGACAAGGTCCAGAATACAGGAAAATATAAAGCAGCTTTTTCTCCCCATTGCAATATCCAGTATTTTTCCCAGCCACCAGTTTGCCAGTCCCCCCCTTTCTCAGCCTCTCCCAGCCCCTGGAACAGCTTTCCCCCACCTGCTTTAGGGAATTGTCTCCTCCTGACAATACCATAAATTTTCCCTCAAGGGTTCAAATCCACTAGGCTCTTACCTTTGAAGTTTACACTTCATTATACCAATTTGAGTGGAATTTATTAAGGATGCAAAAACAATTTAAGTAGCTTCAAAAACCTCTCCTTGTACACACTCTGAATTTCACTGAAGAAGCCTAACTTCCCATTAAAGAGACTTTGATTTTTTTTACACAACTTTAGGCTGTATCTTCAAATACTGCCTGCAGGACTGACATTTTTCTCTTGATCCCAACAGCAGGAGCGTAGCTGTGGCACGAACTGCAGATGGAATGCCTGGGACAGTGAAGGTAGCACCATTATCTCCTGCTTGGCATACACATGCTCTTGGCATTCATTTTCTGTAGCACCCCCGGTCGCTCATTTCTCTCCCTTTCAAATATTTTGCTCTGCCAAGAGAGTCAAAGCCAGGCTATCTGGATAAATGGCCAGATGGTGCTACAGCACAGAGCATCACTGGCTAGAAATGGGTTTGAACAACAGTTTGGGGGCAGTTTACAGCCCTCGGCCAAATTAGACAAGGAAGACAGACCAGCCATGCTGCTGGGACCTGGAATAAGATTTTGCAGCATTAACCGGTCTATTCTAGCAGCTGCTAGATAGAGCAATAATCTTTGAACATGACTTCTTGGTCTCTTCTTCCAGAAAGACAAGCTAATTAAAAAGGGGTTACAGAGAGATTATATAGACTAAGGGGAGATTTCTGAAAGGCATAAAGAGCAGCACAGCAGCCAGATCTCCTCAAAAGTCAATGTGAATTAGGCAACTAACTCCCACTTGTCCTTCAAAAAGCTCTGCTCACAGCTTTTAAAGCTTGTCCTCTGGTTAAAATAAATAAATAAGTAAATCCCAATTTCTTCTGGCAAAGCTAAGCATCATCTAATACAAACTTCTGATCCTTTAGAGGATCAGTGTGCAATCACTGTACAGCAATTTTTGGTAGTGCTATTCCCTTATCCCATCCCTCAAATGATCAGTCCTTTAAACACAACCAATCGACCTTCGCTCTATCTTTAGTGAAAGGCATTTAGTAAATAAGGCCAGCACATGCTTCGTCCTTTGCTGCACACACGAGCAGCTTTCGCTGTCACTGGTTGCGGAAATGCGACTATTAAATCAGCGTGTCCCCAGGTTTCCTAGAGACACGAAAGGAAGCAAAAAGCGCTGAAGTGAGAACAAGGCTCTGCTGGCTCGCTCTCCTCCCCAAACAGCAAACGGCTTGGGAGGCCAAAGCAGCACCTGTTGCAAGAGCAGCAGCTCTTTGCTGCAGGCTCTTCTCCTGGGAAACCCTAGGAGGAATTAGCAAGCCGCTGCAAAAGCCAACATCTCATCTTGAATGTCAGTGTCATTTACACAGCAAATGTCACTTAAAGCTAACACCAGAAGGAGCTTGTTGGTATAATTCGGTAAGAAGTGGCAACAGCAGCTTAGCAGCTCTTTTCCCACATACATGTGTATATATAAAAATATTTTTATCTAAAACTGGATTTAGACTCTGAAAGGATTTCTAGTGATGACATCAGAGCATCAAGCTCGAGTTTACAGCTGTAAAATCCCCTACATGGTACAACTACATGCCACAGCCCAGACATTTTTTTTATAGACACTGTTTGTAAAGTTGCAGGCAGTTTACAGTCAGCATGGGCTAAATCTTTGGCAGCTCTGCTGGGAAAAGGCGGCCAGCCCCGTCAGTGGTTCTCAGACTAGGTACGCTTGTCCATCCATAACTGGACTGAGAATTGTTTGCACATTTTGTACCGAACACTGAACAACAAATCAACTCAAATGTCAACCAGTCACTGCTAGCCTGGATTTTAGCTGAGAGTTGGAAACACGGTTTCTCTCTAGCAGACTTCTGCTGTCTGGGCCAAGTGTCAGAGCTGCACCTCAGTCCCTTAAATCAGCAAAAAATCCTGATCCCCACACAGCAAACGCAGTTAATTTTCTTGTGTAGATTCAGACAGACACTTGCACTGGTGTTTCTGATAAAGGGAGGGAAGAGGAGGGAAACCCAGCACACAGATTTCATCCTTCCTGGCCTGCAGGCAGAGGAGCTGCAGACAGTGCTGCCGCAGCTCATTTCCCCTCCAGACCGAGGTAAGGGAAGCTGGCGCTGCGCCTGGGGAAGCCATTTCAGATGCTTACCGGATTGACTCCGGCCACACACTTTCAGCCCTGAATAGAAGATAAAGGTATTTACAGCATCTCTTACAGAGAGAATCTGAAATTTGTAACTAATGCATCCCTTGAACCACTCAATTGCGTGTTTGTGTCTTTCAGGGTATGCCCGTCTCCTCCCAAACTCTTCCATACAAGTTACCTGGGACCTGCAGAGCAAGCACAAGGGCAAGCTTGGGAAGCAAATACAGAAGAACTGTTCGTCAGACAATAAGGGTTTGTAACCACACGCACATTTCGTTGCTCTAACACAACCCACATGCCTGACACATGCAAACAAAGTGTCCACCTGTTGAATGGCATTACCTACGGTGATGTGTAGTATATTGTTATAATGTAAAACACAGATTGGAGTCTTCATTTTCTGCTTCCTTGACATAATGCAGCTGCACAGAATTGAGACATAATGCGAGAGCCTCATGAATCCAGAGCTAAGCTGCAGGAGACCAGAAGCAAATAAATATTTCACAAAGTGTTAGCACAAGACACGACAGCATAAATAAAACAGAAGTGCGAGGATAACGGCTCCAAATGCAATTTGGCTTAAGTCATCTGTGCCTTCAGAAATAGAAAGATGATTTATTTCAAGCCTGAACGACCTGAGAGGGAAGCAGTGGGGTTTTCTTGGGTTAGTTGTTTGTTTATTTTTAATCATTATCTTTGACCTTTAGGCAGGCAGCAAAGGGAGCAGAAGCAGTGGGTCGCTGATACAGTGCGTAGGTTAGCACTGGAAACATTTCTTCGTGGTCTGACAGATACCCGATGAAGTTAGCTGAGATGATCAGTGCACTCCCCAAAGCCCCTTTTGCTGGAACTTGTTAACTGCGTGCCTGTGCCTTGAGCCCACGCCATGGCACAGCTGATGAAAGCCTTTATATTTGATAGCCCTCAATGGACAGTTCTTCCTTGAATTCATCCAATTGCTTTTTGAGCCACATAAAAATTCAACATCTACACCCCCTTGTCCCAAGGCAGGCCAGAGCTTGGCAGGGCACTGTGCGAGGAAGGATGTCCTGTTTGATTCAGATCTGCCATCCGATAGTTTCATTTGATGCCCCTTAAGTCGCATCCTGGAAGAGAGAATGCATGGTCGTTCCCTATTCAGTTTTCCTGTTTCACTCAGGATTTTACGGCCCTCAGTCATATCCTCTTCAGTTACCTCTTTCCCAGGAGGAGAGTCTTGGCCCTTTTCTAGCTCTTCTGAACCCTATTTGAGTCAGAGCAGGGACCAAAGCCAAACACGCTTGTCCCGCAGCAGCTGTCCCATGGATTCAAAACAGTGGCAGAACAAGGCTGGGCATGTTGTCGACTAAAATGAACCAAACTGCTGGAGTGAGGAACACAACACTTCAAGCAAAGACTTGCTAAAACAGTGCCCTAGATCTGACTCGCTCCGAGATCCAACCCCAGGCCGGAGGGCTTGGCAATTACAGGAGAGAGAAAAAGCATCTTTAATGTATTCCTTATCTCAGGGCTTAACCTGTTTTCTCATATTGCCCCAGTTCATACAGAATTAAGCAATATAAAAACCAGAGTAAATCTTGGGCATTTGTAAGGCACTCTTCAGGTATTCGTCCCTAATGTGAAGCAGTGGAAAATAATAATGAAACAGAAACTGTGGAGTCCACAAAATTTAAATTAGCACAAACTTAGACCTGCAAAACACTACAGAGTCAGCTCGCGAAGCAGAACAGTTCAGGGTTTATTCACAGGTAAGCGTGCTGGGATTCCCAGTTACACACACAAATTCCCACGCATCAGAGGAGCAAGCGTGTGGTGTATATATAGCCACATGCTAAGTTTTCCACTAACTATTTGGAGCCTGATGGTGCTTTTGGGCACCAGCAGCCCTCCCCAGCTGTGGAGGAACCGCTCCCATTTTCCACTGAAGTAGCTGGAATTTACCCACTCTGATTTCACACTGTAAGAGGCGTGACGGGGGCTGGCAAGTTGCCACCCCCTTTCAGACACAAATCTCACGGCGCTGAGCCAAAGGCAAAGCTGCGTTGGCACCTCCAGCTCTCCAAGCAGCAGAAGATAAGAGCAGGGTGGGGGGAAAGGTGAAGGCCACGTCATTCTTTAGGTAGGAGTGAAGTCAAGGGTTACACACAGGCTGGCGAGTGAGTCATTTCCATTTAGCCAGCTGGAAGAATAGTGGCAAGTCAGTCAACACAAGCACCTTATCTCCAGCCTTCATTCCCATCACGGGCTCAAGCTTGCTCTGGGAGGAAGATCCACGGGGAACGCTGTACTTGGCACTGCAGCTGCTCTGGCAGCTACTTTTAGATGCTCTCTAATGTTAGAGTAGGAGGCAGATTTAAGGAAGAAGTGTGCAGATAATGATTTCCTCCTCTGAAATCCCTGCTTGACTTGGCAATCCCACAGCAAATGCCTTAGCGAGAGCCAGCCAGAAGGCCATACCTTCTTCCGCCTTCCTGCTTTGAGTGACTGGCAATAACACATCCCCTAGCCAAATATCCCCCAGCCAAAAAAGCAGCAGAACCAGTAACTGCTCTCCCAGAAGCGCAGTATCTGGTTTGAGAGCGCGGCGCGCTCAGCCACAAGGCAGCCTGCAGTTTCCTTTGCGCGAACACAAAGCAACAGTGGGTAGTTGACCATCTGCAGCAGGGCTGAAACGCTGCTTAAAAGCAAACAAAGGGCCAAACGGCTGCCACGTGCACACGGATCAACCCATGCACGCCCAGTACCTCTGACGGCACATGGCAAGGCCACGTTGACACCCTCCAGGTCGTCAGGAAACCAGCCAGGAGGCAATTCTTTACCACTTTAGCATGGTGTAGCTTCGAGAGCCATCCCAGAGGAAGCCAAACCAGAACCTGCCATTTCCAGGTAGGGAAGGAAATGCACTATTATGGTAAAGAAGGCAGCTTTTACTATCATTTTGCAACCTTCTTTTGTTAATACAACAAACAGACTCATGGCCTGATCCTCAGGCAGCTGTAAACCAGCCCAGCCCTGCTGATTTCAGTGGGCTGAAGCGGATACGCTTCAGTGGAGGACTAGATCCTCAGCATTACAGCAGCAGCCTAATTGAATCCCACCCATTTGACTCTGGGGCTGGATGCAGTAAGACAACAAACATCCCTTGACTGCTGAGGGAGCGGAGTTAGGCCAAGGCTGGATGCTTCTGAAAATCCTACCCTGCAGCTATCGCAAGGGCTGGCTTCAACTCAGGAATTTAAGAGCATAGCGCGGGTTAGAAACGTGACTCAGTAAAAATGATGGTCACATTCTCAGCTGGTATAATCTGGCATAACTCCACTGACTTCAAGTGGAGCAACAGCTATTCAGACCAGCTGACAATCTAATCAAATTACCCTGCTTTGGACTGAGAGAAGGTACATGGTTCCCAACCACAGGATACAGCCACGTTGATCAAGGCCATGTACACACATGTAGGAAGAAAGGAAACTCTGTCCAAAAGAAATTGTAAAATCTTTAGTGAGATTACTAATTCATATTGTCTTATTCAATTAAAGGAAAAAGATGCTATAGAAGACTCCTACCTGCCAAGGATTGTACTTCAAGCACTTCCCCCTCCATCTCTGATTGTGCCCCCTTCCCCAAAATACATCTTCTCTCCTGTAAACACGTCCTACTTGCATATGCTTACATGGCACAAAATAATGCCATAAAGAGAACTCAATCACATCCAGTTAAGGTTTAAAAGCGAGCTCCAATATACCAACCAAGACTAATTAGCCCTACCTGAACCCTGTGCAATTTCAGCTATGCTGCTTTTAGTATCCAAGCTGGATTATTTAAAACTAGCCAGAATTCCCCATGGCAACCTGTGCTTTATAGCCACATCCTTAGCCCCCCTTCATGAAGATGCACAGAAAGTTACCTTTGTTATCAGAGTGGTCAAACTTTTATAGTCTAGTGAGCTTTAGGTTGCTTCACTTGCAACATGTTTAGGTGGCCTGATTTTCAAAAGAGGGTCCCCTAGCACTTCTTAAATATGAGGCATCTTCAAACTACTGTCTCAAATCCTCAGCAAACGCTGAAAATGCAGACTTCTATTGTCCCAAAAGGCAGGGCTAAATACGCCGCCTTCCAGCAGGAAGATGGACAGTCCATCGCTATGGTAACATACGGTGTGACATTTTCTCATAGATTTTATGACCCTGAATGAGGCACTCCACAGTCCCACACGACCCAAGCAGTAGACCTTAACTGCCCTAGGCACAGGACAAATATACATAATAAACTGTCTTCACATATTTCCTTCAAAAGTGTCCATTATCTAGCTTTATCATCGTTTTATTTGCACATGCTCATTCCGTCTCCAAAGCTAAAAAGTAATGATGAATCAAAGGCAGATTAATTTCTTCAAAAGCTGTTTTTACACTTTTCTCACCCATGTTGTCTTGGTTGCTTCTTTAGGCCCAAGGGGAGACAAGAAAGCTCCTTGGGAAAGGACTGCTGTTTGGTTCCATCTCTGTTAAAGTGCCCATGGTTGGGATCATCACAACACGGAAGAATATTGAGTTTCCATTGAAAGCTGACCATGATCCAAGCAGAGGTTAGACCAGGTAAGCTCCAAAGATCCCTTCCAATTTAAACTACTCTACAATTTCTTTACACCTGGGTGAAATTCAATCCGCTGTAGTTAAGAGCACATAACTGGAGTAAGACTAAAAAAGTCTTTAAATGGTACAACCTACCAATCTGGTTAACAGGACAATTGAAAAAAAAAAACCACACACAACACAAAACCAAACCCAGTAGATCAAATAACGCTCAATATCCAAAATTAGCTGCATTACAAATATTGTTTTATTCAGTGTCATGATTTATTGGTCTCCTCCCCCTTGAGAGCTTCTACTGACCTCAGATTCACCTCAATGAATCTTGATTTTTAAATGAAAACAGCAGTCAATAATATTTACTTCCTATTGACTTCATCCTCAACAGCACAAGGAAGAGACTGAACTGTTCTTGACCTCCCTGTCTCAGTTCTAATCACAGCAGCAAGATCCAAGGCACCATCTCTGCAGGTCAGAGAGAGAAGTAACACCCAACGACCCCACCATATGGTGACAGACAAGTTACACATCCAGCAAGTTTGTTTATGCAGGGAAGCAACAAGTTTCCTGAAATCTCATGGCCAGTTCTGTGCGACAAGAACTTTAATTTAAAAATTGTCCTGTTCCTATTGCTGGTCATCTCTGTTTAATCTATCACCAGGGAGTAGCAGCTTCAAACCGTGATACGAAGACTTGCTACGAGCATCTGGCAGTCAAGTTTGCATTGCTGGAGTGATTCAATTGCATTCCAAGGCTGCTGCTCTTTATTTACACCTTTCCTAATGACCAAAGGATTTTAAATGGAAAAGCTTCTATTTGCTACTCCTCACCCACTGATCCTTCCACCCCGAGTTTGACAGTAAGGTATCTTTCAGATGGTCAAAGTCACAGCTTAGCTTAACTGTGACTGACAATGGGAAACTCAAACTCTTCCCAGCACACCTAATGAAAGGACAGAAAGGGCTTTTCAAGTGCTGAGTTTGTTTTCTGCCTGCAGGATCATCCATAAACAGACTTGTTAGCCCTGATTCAGACTTGAGTCCTAAGGAACACGTCAGAATCTCTTGCAAACTCACCCTTTGCATTTATCAGTGATTTTCTTATCTACTAGTCATGTTTTGATTCTTAAGTTTATTGGACTCCCTCCTTCAAATTCACCTTGTTCTTTCCCTGAAAAATGCAATCATTGCATTGACTACGAGTCTTGTGTTCAACACCCTCCTATATTCCCACGCACAGATGCTATGTGTCCTGCTGTGATGTTTCAAGCAAGAGCTTGGTAAGGTGAGTCCTGGTGCATCCTCTACCCACCTCCTAAATCATGGCTCCTGTTCTCAGCCTCCCCAGTTCTGTGGCCATTTCATAAACCAGAGCTCCCAGCCCACAACACATCTTTGCTCAGCTTTCCTCTAAACCACCTGCTTGGGTTTCCTCTTCTGTCTCGTCTGCCTCTGTAGAACTTTTTGTCTAGACACATTATTAGACTTTCTTCACAACCACACACGCTAAACTAAGCTTATTTCCCTCACTCTAGTGCCATGGGCTGCAGGCAAAGCTAACGTTGCCGACAGGGAATGTGGGCAAGTCCCACGTGTCCAGCAAGGCATAGTCGTGACAACAGAAATCAACCACTTGCATCCAGCAGGCACTAGCTAAAATAGTCCAATTGCCTACATTTTTTTTCCCTTGGTACACTCAGGCTCGGGGAAGCAGTTCCAGGTTACCCCTCATTAGGCAGATGTTCTTTAAATGATTTATGCTTCTATCAAGCTTGATATCCCCACAGAAGATTGTTAGTGAAAAGCTCTGTGTAATCATTTATAGTGGGATTTATGATGTTTAACTTAGCAACTCTCTGCAGGCCCTCTAACAGGATGAAGGTGGGCTGTGGGCAGTAAAAGGTCAGTCCCAAAGGAAGCCAAATACGATGCTAAGAGGAAACTAGAGTAAGGCTCTAAAGGGCTTTGTTCACATTAGAGGGGAAGCAGCAGAGACTTTAATCATCCCTGCCAAAGGCATGTACATGTAAGGAACAGAGGAATCAAGCAAGATTTTGCCTCAAATTGTCAAGGCTGGTGGTAAACGTGGGTTTAGACTGGTTTTTGGCTTAATCTTGGCCTCATTTCTTTCTCTGTTTATGTTATTTAAGTTGCCTCAATTACAGAGCTGTATTAAGCAAGCAGCCAGTCACGCAAATGTTGGGTGTTTTGGGGGGGAGGGGGCGTTGTTGGTTTTTGTTTTGTTTTTAAAGTGTTGTTAATTTATTTTCAGGCCAAAAAAAACATCCAAGCTAGAAAAAAATCTAAAATGCAAGGTAAATAGTGAATAACGAATTGCACCAGACTTTGGTCCCCTCTGGCAGCACCACCATACTCAGGAGGAAGAGCTGTTAAAGTCATTTCAGGGACATCTGCAAACCACCAGGACGCTGGAATTTCAAGTTTTAGTCATCTTTGTACTTCCCTGTTTCTTCCAGGACTAGAAAGTAAAGTGCTAGAATACACCCAAAAGGCCAAAAACACAACAAAAAAAGTTCAGTAACTCCAGAAGCAGAAATTACTGGCAGGCTCCTGGGAACGTCCCAAGTTTTCCTGCTCTGCGGCGCAGCCCCCTCAATGCTCGGATAATTCAGATTGGGATTTTACCTACCCAGGCTAACCTGAACCTCCTGGAAGTGCCTGCTCCTGCAATCCAGAAACCTCATATTTATTACTCTGAGGCATTTTTAATTGTCCTCGTTCCAGATTTCTGACCAAATGACTACCCACTTCTGGCCCAGCGCATAATGAGGCCAGCAGCTTACCACCGTGGACGGCATCACTGGGCAAGCTGGGAACACGTACTAAAGAAAACTGAGTTATAGCTCGTCGAAGGAAGCAGCATTATCCTAAAGTACCCCGGGGAAGGAACACGCAGCCCTGCATTCTCCTCCCCAGTGCACCCAGCAAAGCTTCTGCAGTGCTCCGCTGAGCTCAGTTATCTGCTTTCTGTCTCGGTTTCTTCACCTGCAAGATGAAGTTTTGTTTAAAACCCTGTTTCCAGAGCATGCTGTGAATGCTCCTGGGGTAGCAGCTCTCACAAAACGAAGCAGTTTACAAATCTCTTACTGGTTTTATGCAAAGTAGCCAAGAGACACGGGTCTTAAGGTTCATCACGCAGTAAGGGATGCTTTCTACCCTAAAAAGGTTGCAGGCAAAATAGCCTGGACAGTCCCACCATGGTGGGAGGAAAGAGAAGATAAGCAAGCAGTGGCTGCAGACAGCTCGCACCCTGCTCAGCGCCTTCCCTCCGCGCACACAGCGCAGGCTCTGCGGCGAGGGCAGATGATTAACAGCGCTACAACTGGAAACCTGGCTTTTCCACAAAGCCTACAAATACCCTGAGAAAAGCCTCGCTGTTTCCTTCCCACCCACTTCTCCCCCAGGCCAGCTCCACTGGAAAATCCCATCCTCCCTCCTACATAGCACAGAGCAGGGTTTTGACAGTTCCTGGAAGAAAACGTTTTAACCACACACTTGCACCTGCAGCGCCTGGCTCTGCGTGTCACCGAATTCAGAATTAAGTAGCACAGCTATTGTAAAAATGAGTTGCAGCAAAAGCTCCTTCATCTCAGTCATCACAAGGGCTATATCCCACTCCTGTTTTGGTACCAGATGGCCCAAGGTCTATTTTTCAACAAGTGCTGTCTGCTGTACTTGCTGACACAAAGCCCTTTGAGTTACAAGCCAAATCTCTTCCCTTAATATCTTTTTCATCCTTTTTTTCTCCCCCTTTTTGAGCTCACAAGCATGTCTTTTCTTAAGAAAAAGAAAAAAATCTATTATCCTTCAAAGGCCCAGTTGTGTCCTTCATTTACTGAAGTAGTCAAAGAATATTATGGGTCATTTTGTCACCATGGAAACCACAAATAGACCTTCAGGGTTTTGGAGAGGTGATATTATTTTGGAGAGGCCGTGTAGGGTTCTCTGACAGAAAATAATAGGGATGGCAAATCAAGGAGACCTTTTATACGGACTGTGTGAAATGCAAAGGGTATCAAACATCATTTCTCTGCCACCGAAGACTACTCCAGGCAGCAGTTTAATATGGTATCCTCTGACAGCTGAGCCCAAATGGAAAATTAATGAGGCAGCATGATATATGAGTCTTTTTAAATCTCATAACCAGCCTCCTTTATAGAATAAAAATGGCCAAATCAGTTTAATATTAGTGGAGAGGTTCTCTGTGTGTCTTTCTTCAGAGCCTTGTCAGTGCAGTGCTGAAGAGACAGTTTTGTTTTATTGACTGTGTAAGCCTAGCTGTTTCCAAGTTTTGGATTATCTAAATCAAAATAATTCGGAGCTTTATCGGTTTATCAGAATACAGCAAAGATATGAAAGTCTGAGGAACACCTGGGCTCTCAGAGGCGCCGTGTCCTGCCCTTCGGGACCAGCAGCACGGAAGGCAGCCCAAGGGGAGCCCCGGCTGCTGTGCGCCGGGGGCCTGGGACGGCAGCCCCTCCTCTGCCTCCTGCCAGCGCGCCTTTCCCAGTCCCACTCGCCAGAATGCCGACACTTGTCCTTTCCATCATGTTAAGGCGTACACAGAAAGGAGGACTTCTCCACAGCAACAATATGCTAGCTACTATGAGGAAATAGCGATGTGGTCCAGGAAAACGCCCTGGATGGAATGTAACCCGCACTAGGTTCAGTCCCTGCCCATGCAGATGTCTCCTCTCTGAGATAGTAGTGTGGAAAAGAGCCAGCATCCCTTTAGAGCACAAACTCTCGGGCTGGGTACACGATGCCCACCCCTGCTGCTCCATCTTGGATGGAGTTCTTCACGCTACAGAAATCAGATAACGCCCTCCTCCACCAGCATTTCTGATTCTTACAGCCCCGCAGGCCCTACCTGCGCTGCAGGTCTGAGACCTCTTTAAGCTCTTTTCTTAAGAGCCAAACCAAGCCATCCAGTACGAGATACATTTCAAAGGCTCAGCCTAGCACTACCCTATCAAAATCCGAGTGTTGCATTTGGTAAGACTTGTTCTTTTGCAAGCAAAACTCTAATTGCACAAATAACTTAGATGATGCAGTTCCCAGATCAGAAGACCTTTTCCATGGGCACACTAGCAAACATATACTCACAACTGAAGGCCAAGCTAAAGACCCACAGAGGTGAAAGAAGCAGCAATTACAAATGGAGCTTACAAAAAAGACTACCTGGAGTTGGATGAATTCTAAACCTACAGAGTATCCTGACATTTCAAAGGTTGCTGCTACCCTGAATTAGAACAAAACCTCAAGTCATTCTGCACAACAAAAATTTCAAAATACTTCTGTCTAGAAACAAGCAACCACTTTACTGAAACAGTGAAAAAACAGCTCAAACAAAACAAAGGAGTCAAAACAAACAGTCCTTTCCAAACTTTTCTGCCAAAACATCTTTGAAATAGACACCTTCCCGCAAAACATTTCAACTTCAGCAGAAAAAGAGCTTCCTTTGCAAAACTGCTTTATAGAAGATACAGCTCCACTAACTTCCCCCATGGAACAGTTATAAGCAGATCCGTGACATACAATCACTCACTGTGGTTCAAGAGTTGCGGCTTCCCTGTCATCCCGCAGCTATGGCAGTATAATTATCTGGGCACCTTCAGCATCCAAGCCTCCAGTAAAACACAGTGCTCTACAGACTGAAACTTCATAACATTCAAGCAGAGGGATCAGCAGAAGTTAGACAAACAGCACTTTGCTAAAATTAAACCCTCAAGAATAAAAAATGAGCATTCAACATACAGCAACAGAAGGAAATTGCTGTAAGCTTCATTTAAGCTTGTGAAGACACCCTCCACCCCTTTAAAACACTAAATTAGCTAAGGTTCAAAACACACCGACAGCACTTTGCCTCTTGCATCCCACTTACCTGGCTCTGGTAGCGCTGTGCATCTCTTGCAAGGAACCCCGCTGCAAACAGACTTGGAGGAGCAGGAGGAACTCGGGCTCTCTGTAATCAGAAGGGCCCTGGTAAGCACATGCCAGAGCAGCAGCCTGGAGCAGGAGTGCCAGGCAGGATCCTTTAAGTAGCTGTCAGGTCACTGGAGGAGGAATTGGATGAAGCTGTGTGAAAAAGGGTGGGGAATGGAGCATCAGCCAAGCCTCAGTCGTTTCAAAGATGCCCCATTTGATATGTTTAAGAAGGATGATGAGGGGGAAACAGGGACATCAAATTAAAAAAATAACTTTTCAGGATTTCCCTCATTCCTCAACCCTTTTTAGAGAGTGAATGTTTTATCTTTCAATAACGCTACAAGCTTTTCCTGAAATTAGTGTTTGATGCAAAACAGATTGAACCTAGCTCCTCCAGTGCTTTGTGGAACCTCCTGCACCTGTGCAAGGCAGAGGTGATTTCCACCTTTGCATATGCAGTTTTCTGTCCTCGTTAAGGACGTGGCTACGCGGCCGCGTGCTATAAGGTTGCCAAAGTGGTGTGTGGAAATAGAAACACCCAGCGATGTAGCAAAGAGGGAGAAGTGCTAATGAGAAGGCAGGACTGCTGCTGCACTAACACTCCAGGTATCAGAAACATTTGGATGCCTGGGATATGAATTCCAGCATCTTTTCTGTGGCTTTAAATGAAGACCTTGATTGGTTTCATTTCTCTAATGAACAGCATGATAGTACCAATAAATGTATTTATTGGCTTAATAACACCTCTATTCCTATTTCATCAAGAAGACTTCACTCAGTGGGTGGGGAGGAAGACAAGGAGGTCATTTAGTATTTCATGTGAAATTAAAGTTCATTGCCCAAAGCAAACAGTAAAGGTGGAATAATGCGTACTTGTTTCCTTGATCGTCTACTGGTATGTTGGGTTTGCTCAAGCTGTAAATGCCAGTGCTGTTTCACGTCCTCCTGCTCCCTGCAACGTTGGCTGCACTGCGGTGGCTGTAGATGGGCTGCGCTAAGATTTTGCCTGCTTTAATCATCCCCACCCAAGCAGCACCATATCCTTGGAGCAGGACTGCATAGCATGAAATACTGCCCAGTGTCAGCAAGAATATAGCAGGCTGGTGTTTAAGTTCTTCCTCCACTAAGTACTTAGAGACCTTTTCTTCCCTAGGCTCCCTAAATGCTATATAAACATTTATAAACAGGCAGAGTGAAAAATCAATGCAGAGATACTGTGGGGAGGAAGAAAGAGCAGGGAAAGAAAAGACAAACTCAATGAAAAATGAAATAGTGCCCATATGTTAGCTACCATCAGCCTTGCTGTTCCGGGGATTTTTCCTTACTCTTCCCTCTCCCAGGCTTTCTGTGGAGGAGGAAAGAAACAGACATTTTGTAATGATTAACTGAAAGAAACAATGTGGTTTTAATAACGGGACTCGTTCTTCCCCCTCCCTTAAGCTATGGTTAGGTTTGGAAACTCAAAGACGGTTTGAGAGTTCTGCAAATAACTTCACTCTGGAGCCCTGACCACCCTTAACTGCAGTAGCTGGTGACATGGCCCGGCCTGGAGCCCCAGGGCCACCACCAGGAACCTCCACGACGCTGCGGTACATCCTGCGAGACCACCGCGAGCAGGCGTCCGTGCGAACGCCGCGATGAGCGCCGGACCCAGACAGCACAGCGCACCGGCCCCGTGCGACACGGCGCACACGGTACGGTTCAGCGCTGTCTCGCCTGTGGGCAGGCTGGTTTTCCCTGCCTGCGCCCAGCTGCCTGGGCAGGCAGAAGGCAGCCAGCTCCGCCGCGGCAGCATCGTGCGGCGCGGCGACGGACGGGGGCAGTGCGGCCCTGCGCATCGCCGCCGGCGCACCAGAGCGGCTGGAAAAGCAGCTGTGTGGTACAAACCGTCTGCCCTTTCTGTTACTGGTGTTTGTAAATCAGTACCATGCCCTTGAAAGGACGTAGGTTAACGGGGAGAAATCTACTGCCAGGTTACTGAGGACTTTGATTCCCTGGGTCAATCTTAAGTAGTAATAATTAATGATCGAGCACTGAAAATTAATTTCATTGCTTAAGAAAGGCTTCCGTATGTGCAGATGTTGGGGTGCTTTCCCTGACCCCTAATCGGACGCTCCAGTTACCAGTATTAGTGACTCCCCATCCACTTCACTTACTCCAGTTACCTCCTGAGCAGGCGATCCCTGCACGGGGCAGCCTTTTGGCTGAGAAGCAACTTTTCAGGGACATTATTCATCCACCACAGTGTATAAATATCTCAAGAGCGGGTGTCAAGAGGACGGGGCCAGACTCTTCTCAGTGGTGCCCAGCGACAGGACAAGGGGCAACGGGCACAAACTGGAACATGGGAAGTTCCGCCTGAACATGAGGAAAAACTTTTTCCCTGTGAGGTGCCAGAGCCCTGGCACAGGCTGCCCAGGGAGGGTGTGGAGTCTCCTTCTCTGGAGAGATTCCAACCCGCCTGGACGCAGCCCTGTGCAGCCTGCTCTGGGTGACCCTGCTCTGGCAGGGGGTTGGACTGGATGATCTCCAGAGGTCCCTTCCAACCCCTGCCATCCTGTGATTCTGTGACTTGCCAGCGCGAGTTGAGACTGCTCTTCCGATGCTGCGGGTGGGAGCATGGAAACCCAGAGAGACAAAATGACCCCCAGCTTGCACTGTGGGTCAGCGAGAGGCCTGAGAATAGACCCCAAAAGGGCCGTATCCCCATGTCATATAAACGGCTGAAACGCAGGACTCGCACTCAATGAAATCAGTAGGATTGCACAGACATACAACTGAGATGAGATCAGTCGGATCTCACTGCAGCCTTGTTCTGCTGCCTGCATTTCTCAGGTGAATGCAGACACTTTCTTAAAACATCATAAATTTAATAACTCAGCCATACTAAGGTCAGAACTTCTGCACAACCTAGACGAGACACGCTCTTACCCTGACTTGAGCTGCTGGGAGTTTTACTTTTGCCTTCAGCAGGATCAGCAGCAGACCCTGAAACAACAACATTTGCTAGGAACGTGCTCGGTGCACCTTGCCCAGGTGCTGTATTTTATGTAGCCTAATGCAAACACTGTTATCTCCCTTACTCTGACAGACAACTAATAACAAGTTTATACAGTTCATCTTAAACAAATATTGGGAAAGTCAGTCCATACAAGGTCTGCTAAATTGCAAAGACGTCTGTGCAATTGCAATTGATGACACGGTGTTGAATTATACAAAGGAAGAGGTCAATGCCAGTAAGGCTATTTCTCAGAGCAGATTGCATGGAGGTCTCATTTAACACTGCCAACTCTGAACATGTGCACTGTATAAAGCAGAGCTTTTATTGTTCTATCACAGGTCCCTAATTTGGCTCTAGGAGCCATCTGCTGATTTAATAGGGGATCTGGATTGTTAAAGGGTTTTTTTCATTCTTATAAACACCTAAAGCTTAGGCATTTAATAGAGAAAAATATTGCAGTGAGATAATCCTCTGTGCAGTAAAAAAGGGGAGAAATAAATGTATTCGGCTTTGTTTAATTTTGTCTCCTAAGCAACCAACATATTGGATATTGTTGGTACCAAACCTTAAGTGTGTGAAAGTCGTTAAAGCAGCCCTTCCAGGACTGCTGCAACCGTATTATTAGGAAATTTTAGATAAATTACACTGTCAAGACTGTTAAGTATCACCTTGTGCTTTTATCAGCCACTAATTAAGACTGAAACAGAATGTTAATGCCCCTCGTACTTCAGCTAAACAAACATAGATAATACACACAACGCTACCTACACATAGATACTAGGCACAACACTCCCTTTTCACATGTTCTTCCTACATTTTCCTGTGATCATTAAAAGCCCACTGTTGCCAGAATAAGGAACCTTGAAAGGGCATTTCACCTACTAAGTACCGCAGCCAAGGCTGGTGACATTTTCATTTGTCTTCCAAGGCAACAATCTTAAGACTGTGCTTCCAGATGAGCACGACGGGAGCAGTGGGTTCAGCCGTTCACCAGGCCCCAGTGCTGGATCTCTCCACGCAGAGGATCTACTGGTGTGATTTTTTTCTTAAAAAACCTGAGCTGACACAAAGGGACGCCAGACCCAATTTGAACAGGAGTGCCGGACCAAAACCAAGGATTACACAGGACCGCTCCGACAGCTCAAGCTTTGCAAACGCCAGGGATAACCCCCGTAAGGCGCTCCCCAAACCTCTCCTCCCTCCCTCACTCGGGTGCAAGGGCAGACACGCGCCCTGTGCGGTCTGCAGCCCCAGCAGCTCCGCTCTGCATTATTCAACGCAAGCGTTTCGGGTTAAGACGAATGCCTGCAGCGCACGCTGCATAGCAACTGCTCCTCGTGAACCCGGGCAGTAACTCCTGAAACAAAAGGTCTGCTCCTGCCGCTCGTCCTGTGGTGTCCAGCTGCGCCCAAGAAAGCAGTCGGCCAAGGAGCCCCGACCAAGAGGTCTGAAGCAAAAGGCTTTCCTATGCCCTGTGAGCTTCCACCCGTCATCACAATGTAACCGCAGGAGACTGCCACACCCCCGCTCCCCTAAATAATATTGGTTGCCCTCAGCTCAGTCTTTGTTGGCAACAATTTGCTTCTTTCACAGTAGCCATCTGCTTTTGCTTAAAAACTTGGGTTGTGTTCGTGTGCTGTCAGCCTGAACCATGTGTCCGGCCCTTGGCAGCTGGACTTGCGTTATTAATGCTTCCACGTGCAGCCAGCGCCGCGCGGGGCTCCCTCTCTCACCCATCAGCTAACCAGGAACGGGGAGTAAAACCTGCGTGAGAGAGGCCTCCCTAGCTGTCTCTCCCATGCAGAAATAATGTCTTCAGCCACTACCGTTTCTCCTTCTTGCCTGCATATCATCTTTGCAGAAATGGCTAAAAGCCCCAAGTTGGTCCCTGACGAAGCTGAGACTGAGTCACTCATTCAAGGTCTGCCTGTGCTGGAGGTGGACGTTAGCTTTCCAGCAGCAGTACAGACTGAAGACTTCATCTGATGCAAAATCAACGCAGTGCCACTGAAATCAGCCCCCCTTCACCGGGGCTCCAATTCAATCACATTCCCTCATTTCTAAAGAGGCTTGAACAAACATTTTATGCAAAGGTCTCAGATTTCTCATTTCAAGGGCTGTGAATCTCACAGGCAATTCAGAGAGCACAGAAACGGGTTAGAAGTAATTACTTTTAACTAGGTTGCACCTCAATTCCCTTCCGAATTCAGGGCAAGGAATGAGCTGGCAGCTGAGCGCTTCCCCAAGACATTTTGCACAAAATCAAGGGCAGTTTCCATAGTCACATGTGTTGAAGCAAGACAGGATGAATGACCACTGGATGTGACAATTCACCTCACCACCAGAATCTCTCCAAGATTTACTTCAGTAAACAGGCTTTACCCTTTATTCATGCAGTTGTTTGCAGGTCAAACATGTTTATCTGTGTTATTTCCTTGATTCAAGCTAATAGGTAGAAGCACAAATAAGCAAACAAATCCAAAAAAAAAAATGGAGACCTAAAGCTAACATGTTTTTGTTATAGCAGTAAAGATGAGAGAGAAAACAATTTACCAACCAATTTACTGAAAAGCTACGGTGCATCTCCTGCTACTTGCATAATGGAAAGTGCTTTGAAAATGAGTTTCCAGATTTCTCATTTGTGGTGTGTTATGAGCACACGTGGATTTAATATCATGGGTAAAATTGTTAATTAGACAAGAAAAAGTGTGCCTTGAGTTCATAATATCTAGTGATCCAATATGATTCCTTCTTATTCTTAGTCCATGGTTCAGAGACCTGAAGCATTTCTGAGGCCCAGGAGGGAAGAGGATCCAACTTATTCAGCATCTGAACACATCCTAGTTCAAGGAAAAGGGGTTACATTAGTGATGAATTACACCCTGAATGAAAGCAAACCTTTTCAGGTTGACTCAAATTTAAATGCTTCTAAGAAAACCTGAATTTCTCAATAGGGCAGGTGTCTCACAAGATGGCTTGAACCTCTTGGATGCGACTGGGAAGACAGGACTTTGCTGACAGCTCAATCCTGATCGTGGCCTAGCCACAAATGGAGATAGTGGAAAATTAGCAGGTGACTGAAGGATAAAAAAAGCCCAAATTAATTGTGCTTATCCCTATTCTAGAATGGAAAGTATACTTTTAAGATGTCACTCAGGCAATGGCACAACTTTGCTCGGGGTGTTGCAGTTGTAGCCGCAGTATGTTGGCCCATAGGACACACCACCTCAGCAGCTGCTCCACAAAGAGCTGAGCTACCCAGCAGCAGGGGAGGCAAGCTCTGGGAGATGGGTCCAGCAGAGCAGACATCTACGGCCAGCTGTCCCACTTGGGAGCATCCCCATTACAGCCCTCTCTGCTCTTGAAGCGTGTCCAGTTTTCAGGGGAGGACAGTTCTCCACATGCTGGATGCAGAAGACCGTCAGCAGCTGACTACCTTGAGCTCAGAGAACACAGCCTCTCTGCCGCAGTCATCCGGGGCAGCCACAGCCTTAATAATCGTTAATTATCCTATAAGCCATCATTCAATGGAGCCGGCGGACCAGCAGCAGATCCCTAACTCACAGAACATGACTGAAATCTTGAGACCCAAGAGTCATTGCTGCTTCTTTGTGTGATGGGAAAAGTCACCCCCTTAGCTCTCAGATAGCTTCGAGACAAGTCTGTGCAGAAAATCCTGGAGTGCTTGTCCTTGTGGTGGTGTGGATTGCGAAGAACGTGACCTGGACCCGAGAAGAAAAATGGTGGGTGCGCGGGCAAGACACTAACGCTTCACAGGGGTGTAATCCCTGCAATTAGCAGACTGCAAGAAGAAAGCCGGAGAGGTGGGAAATCAGAGGAGAATGAAGCCTTAGCCTGGGAGTTGGGTCTGAGGGTATGCAGGGATAGACCAGAGAAAGCCCGATGCAAAACCTGGCACTGCATTCTGGCACTCTGATTGACCTCTTACAGGAGATAACTTAAGAGTCTGTTTTTGTTCTTTTAAATACACGTACAGTCTGCTCCAGCTGCTTGGCTCCGGTGCTAGCTCATGGTGCCAAGCCAGACATATTTGGCTTTGATACCAGGTTGGCTCAGCCTTCAAATAAACCACTGCTGTATTGTCATTACGAAACAGGAGCTCTTGAGCGATTTCGCTGGAGAGGTCTCAGAGCCGCCACAGCAGGCAGCGCTGGGGTGCAGCCGTGCTCGCAGGCGGACGGTGGCTCGGGAGCAGCAGCAGCCCGGCTGGAGGCAGCAGCCTGCTGAAGAAAAATCTTGCATTTTCAACATCTGTCCTTTATTCCTCAGCCTCGCATGATTTGTGACACACTGAAAGCAAGCAGTGTTTGGACAATCTGTATATCAAACGTGACAACCCCTTAGAGTTTGGGTTCGTTCTAATTTATTTCAGGATTTTTAGGATAATACTGCCCAAACCTATGGCTGGTAACTGAGGTCTTTGATGATCTTTATGCAGGAGCTCTGCTAATTCATTCACTCAGTTAAACTTGTGTTATCCTTCAAGGGCAAGAGTGGCAGCCAGGCTGAGCAGAGCGATAGAAAGGTCTATCCTATTGCTGCAGTTAATGTCAGGCTAGCCTAGGCACAGGACTTGGGTATCTGCACTGTGTTCGTGAGCCTCTCCCACTCTTGGTAGGATCACACCTGATACACTGGTAGTACAACGTCTCCCTTCTGCTTGGTATGTGCCAGGTATGAAAAATGCTGTGAGCACCGGCGAGCTGCAAGAAATCATCAGGCTTGGGCTCACGAGAAAGCAAAGTCCCTCCTGGCATCGCAGTGCGGCAGCTCTCTGCTCTCGTCGCACGACTCGCCCCAGGGCATGCCCGCGGTGGGAGACGGGAACCTTGTGAGGTCTGGCTGCAGGAGCACCGTTGGGGCAGGATCCACCGGGAAAGCACAACAGGGTCAGGTTAGAAATACTTGCCAGAAGTCAACAGTGATCTTGCTTTCATCTGCTGACAGAAACTCTGACAACTGTGTATAATCTGCCTGATTTTCTCTAGTCCAAATAGTCTTAAAAATAGAAGTAGTTTAGCTTTTACGGGAGCTGTCCCTAGAGAACAGAAAGCTTGCTAGACAAAACAGTGACCGTGGAGGAAGACTCCTCACTCTCATTCTTCCCATCTCTTCAGCATAACAGATCTGGAAAAACAAACACATCCATCAGACCATTCCTTTGAAGACGGGAAATGCAAGAAGGCAGGGAGAGAGGGAAAGAGCGAGAGACATCGTTCTATTTTTAAACACTCGAGAATGGCTCCAGAACTACTGAGAATGGCATGGAAAGCACTTAGAAAAAATCACCCAAGTACACATCCAAACTCCGACTGACTCCATCACGGGCTTTGCGCTCGACCAGACCAGGCAGGGATGCTCCGTCCTTCTCGCTGGGCTGGCTCACATCCCCTGCCAGCACACGACGATGGGGCAGGAGGCTGCTGCGCTGCCCGGCCGGGCTTCTGCTCCTCCCCACCACCTCACCTCTCTGCCCCAGGCAGCGGCGCAGCTCCGTTTCCCCAGGTGTTTTCCCCTTCTCCATCATCTTGCCTACAAGCCCTACGAACGTTGCCATTCCTGCTGCAGATTCCCAGCAAACCGCAGGGCAGAGCGAAAGAGGAGAGGGCTAAGGGGAAAGAGGTGTGTGACCAGCAGAAGCCTAAAAAGGATGGAGTCACACTGTTCTTCTGAACTGCAGAGGACTTGCGTGCTGGAAATCAAGAGTAAAATCCTGAGTGATGTCAAAGGATTCAGCATTTTTATTCCCTGCCCTATATTCCCAACATTATCACAACAGTCTAGCAAAATTTAGGAGAAACTTATTTAAGATCTGAGAGTAGGCTTTTTGAATCATATTCTGGGATTTATGCGGGGTTGGGAGCTAAAAATTACAACTGAGATATGGCTTTCATCAAAGAATATTCTATTAAAATTAAAAATGAAATAACTACCCAGATACTTATACAAAACAGGTGTTAGGCTTTAAACATGATAGCATTTACTGCTTTAGCCACATTAATATTATGGTTAAGACATACTGTACTGATTACAGCTTTAATTTAATAAATGTCGGCGGCGCAGAGCATCATATCCTTTATTTACACATGGCATCCCTCCTCTGCAGAAGAAAGAAACCAGAAAAACAAAGGGACTTTTACCATGTGAAGTTTGCCTCAGATTAAAGAAAGCTCTGTCAGATTTCAGGTTTTAACAAACAACGTGATACACTGCTGAAGCAATGGCAACACTGTATTGGGTTTTATCATTTCCAGAAACGCCAACGATCTGCCTGGGTAATCCTGCATGAGCAGTGCTGCCTTGCCCCTTCCCCGCCACGGCTGCGTGTTCATTTGTCTCTTTTCCTCCCAGAATTATTGTACAATTTAGTTTGGAAGGACCTTGGGACCGCCTGGTCCTGCTCGAAGCAACGCTGACTTCAGAGTTAGCCTGAGCTGCTCGGGACGAGGTTTCTCTGCCAGGGAAAACCAGCTCGGGGGCTTCCAGGTGAGTGGGAGCGCCGTGGGGCAGGAGGGCCGCAGAGACAGTCAGCATCTGCCTCGCTGCATTCCCCTTCTCCCTTCTTTTTCTTTTTTCTTCTATTTTGGGAGGAACAGGGCAAGAATCATGTTCAAAGAAGAATCTAGTGTTTGTGGAACACAGTGCACCACCCACTGAGGTCAAGGGGAAAAGGCAAAGACCCAAAAAATTAAATGGAAAGGAATATTCTTTCGCAAAATTAGGGAAAAAGGTGTCATGAAATCCTGATGCAGTGGATTAAAAAAAAAAAGCCTCAAGAATCTTCAGAAGTGCTGGCAAACCTTAAAACAAAAAATTACGAGATGGAGGGGAAAAGAAAGAGAAAGAGAACCCACAAGTACTTTGAAAAGAAAAGAAGCCAGGCACTGCCAAGGCGTAAGTTTAATCCTCGGTAACTTTCTCTGGCTGTACTGACCCCTCAACGAAAGCTGCTGTTTGCAAACAGGCACGGGAGCCCCACAACAGCCCGCTGTAATGAAACCGAGCTCACGTTCACTCCAGAGCCGCTCGGCAGGGTCAGCCAGCCAGCTACATTAGGAAGAGAGGAAAGGTTGATAGCCGTTCCTAATAGCATTTTGAAAGTAATGTTTGCGCAAACCATAAGAACAATGGCAATAACATTCTATTGTCTCTAGGTTTTAGAGCCACTAAGACTAATGAGTTCATTTATAGCCCTGACGGAAGTAATTAAATCTGAAAATCAAAGCACAACATTCTTGTTTAGTGCTCTTTGAAACCAATATTCTAATGGAATGCTATCAACAGCTAATTGAAGCACTAATCTTGCCCAGGGTTGGGCCCATTGCCCAGATGGCTAATATATCATTTTCTAGTCTGGCAAGCAACATATTGCACTGGCTGGATAAAGCTGCGATTGGATATATCTATATGATACAATGGAAGCATAAGAACTTTTCCAATCAATATTTTGATGAAATTGGCATTTAGTGTCAATCATTCGATATGATGTACAAGAGCACGTCCTTGGCTTTACAAATAAAAAATCTACTGCCTTATGTAGGTAAAAGTTCCTACCGACTGCATAGGAATGGAGATACAGAAACATCAGCAAGATAAATGCCCAGTGACTGCTATGAGGACAACTGGGAAGCCAAACAGCTTAATCTTCCTCCTATAGTTGAATCACTTAACAAATAAAGGTCACAATTTTCTGCCGAAACATGTCCTTTCTGCAAGGTTTTGCATATTGCATACTCTGTCAGAGGGAGGGCTGCAGGAGAGTGCAGTCGTGTGTGAGAGACATCCGACAGGGATTTCTGATCAGTTGTGCAGACAGGAGGATTCTCGTCTCTTAATGTTCATTATAAGGTGCCTTCACCCTCTGCGCTTGGGATGCTATATATCGCTACTCTCAGAATTGGAGAGTAAAAGTATCAGGGACCATGTTACCAAGTTTTACATGCAAGCAACATGACTCATGTTGCATTTCAAGTTGGCATATCAAATTGTAAATAATTTTTTCCTCGCAGGTTGTTAATTCCTTTTTTTAACTTAATAATGGGACAGCTAGATGTTCAGCAACTTCAGCCTCTATTATCCCTTTTCCCACTGGCTCCACATTCAGATATTTTCACTCAATTGTTTAGTGTTTATTCAGGCAGACCCTCCGCTGGTGTAAATCGGCACAATTCTGCAAACATCAGTGGTGCGGTGCCAGCTTACACCAGCTTCCGAGCGTTTGGTGCACTTGGAAGGAGGGAGTCAATGAAGCAAGATAACAGGAAGAACATCCTTAAGGTATCCAGTGATCTGTGTCTGCACTCTCTGAAAATGCGGTTTGAACTTCAGCCTTGAACCATGAATTAAGAACTACTCACAGCACATGGTTTTTCTTGTCAAGCACTGCATGAACCCTGGAGTCCGCGGGCAGCACGGACACTGTTACGCTTCTGTGCTTGCGCACGCTACTCACACAAGCTTTTGAAACTGTACAACTGTCTGTGCAAGCACCCAGTCCTCTCTAGAAGGCATAAATAATCTCAAGAGTATCCTGATTTATTGATATTTTTCCAGCAGGCTGGTCAGAGAGAGTATTTTGAAAATTACAAATCTTTTTAAATACTAAATGGGATATGGCTTAATGCCAGTAAAAGTCCAAATGCAGCATTATCTGGAGCCCCGGCAGGAGGCAGCAATTGCTGCCTATCATGATACAATGCTGTCTTACTTGAGAAGACAAGGATCTGCCTTGAGAAGTGGTAGAAGGGAGAGAACTAAACATCTATGTTCATCTACAATTTTTTTTTTATATGTACATCAAATATTTGGTATTTCTGGCCCTCTACCCTTACTACATACGTTGTGGCTTTGCATTCTATAATATAAGCTTAACACTTACTGTTAAGCATTATTAAGTGTTTTCCCGAGGTGTCTAAGTTAGCCGTGTAATCATCCAAGACTCCCTCAAGGACAGGGAAAGAGAGAGGCAGTTTCCAAGGACTGTTCAGCCCATCTAAGACCTGAATTGCCCCTCTCTCTGCCTCCCTACACTGAGGCTGGGAGTAGCCTAGGACAGGAGTTTCCCAACTTACGCATCACTGAGTAATTGTCCAAATTCCAGGTGAACTGCAAAATAAAGTTTCGATATGATTCTTGACCCTTAAAAACTCAAGAGTGAGCAGGTGAAAGAGCGAAGGCATGGTAAATGTCCCCAAAAGGATGCATTTTTTTCAGCATGTAACTCAGAATCAAGTAAACGTACAGAACCAGCAGCAAATTACAACTTTGGCATTTTCTAATACCTCAGACCAGATGCCCTGTAAATTTGGCATAATAGACCCAAAACAATGCTGTCAGATGGCCCAAAGCACTACTCACTTTGCTTGTTCCCTTTGTACCTGGGTACTTTCCGCCACATGACGGATCATCCAAACTGAAACTGCAGGCAAGGAAGTGTAAAGTTGGCACTAAATCCCCATCACGTGCTCCACCTCTTAAAATGGAAATGAAATCACATGCCTGCACTTGATTGGGGCAAGATGATCTGGCAGGGCACAGCTCTGATATTAATGACTGTGGAACCACATTTTCAGTGTAAAGGAAACTTGAGAACTAAGTTACAGGTTTAGCAGTCATGGATGTGATCCTGCTTCTTCAAGAGCCCTAGCAAAAATCAACAGGGAGATTAACATCTCTGGTGGATTCAAGTTGCTCCGTAGCATTCTTCAACAGGCATAAAACCAGCATAAAAACGATCCCATAAAGAGCTGATTCAAATGTTTGGTTTACAATCCATTCCTTTCTATAGACTTACGAGTGGACGCAGATACAGCAGATACCCAACGTTGGCATCATTCCCCAGAAGCCTTTCGAAGATGTCAGAGATCCATTGGCTTTTAATGGCAAAGCACGTAATTGTTCCCACTCTATTCTGAGACGCTGCGTTACCAGGATACATTTCCTATTACTTTCTTGTACTACCTCCATTTAAGTTCTTAATTGGGCAGAATCATTTCACTCAAGCATGGAGAAGAAAACCCACACGCGTTTTCTTTTTAACCAATAATTAAAAGGCGCGGCGAGCCGTCCTTCGCCACAAGCTTAATACAAAAAATATTAAAGCGTGTCTTGAAATCTACCCCCCAGGTGGAGCTCCCAGTGAGGTGTGAGCAGGTCCCGTGGTAGGAGCCAGCACACTCGCGTGAGCGTGCAGGGGAAGGGAAGGGGGGGACGGTGTTGCACAGCCACGCTGGTGAGCTGGGGATGTTACGCGCCTCGGCGATGGCTGTTAGGAATAATGAACTTGACCTTGTCAAAGACCATCATTATTGATAATAACAAAGTTCAACAGCATTATTATAGGATTTCACAACTGTTAACCTTTATTGCTGGAGGGCTAATTGTGACCTTCCTTGTGTCTCCTTCACACCTAATTAGGTTTCCGTTGTAAAGAGATAAAAGAGTGTTTGTATCAGTGGGGCATCGTTTTCTGCAGCTGAATGAATTCATGAAAGAGTGAGATTGTTAAGAGAGAGACAGAGAGAGAGGAGGGGGAAATACAGAAAAAGGCAGGAGGCATTAATAGACTTTAGAATAAAATCCTGACAGATTCAAATTGATTCTGCTGCCTGAGAAAATTGAGTGCGGAGGGAATTAGATTTATGCACTGTTAAATGTAACTGCCTGGCAGTATCCATACAGAAAGCTGTTAAAATGGTAATCTTTAGAGATGTATGAAAATTGTGTGTGAATAGACCAATGAACCATCACTCGGAGCATGCCTCTTCTAGCCGAATAACACAAGACAGTATTATTATTATTAATAATGTATTACAAACACTATGCATTATGTATGTAATTTAATCACAGTATCTAAATGTATAAACAACAGCACAGGCACTCAGTAACTTTTTTGTGCTTGCAGTTGTGCATTAACTTTTTCAGGACCCCTGAGCAAACGGGGAGTGCTGCTGGCAACCCCGTACAGCGTGTGAGCAGCTGAGCCAGGTCCCTTGTACCCCGCGTGGGAGAGCCCGGCTGGGTGCGAGGGGCTGCGATGGGCTGCTCGTGATGGGTGTCAATGGGTGTTTGGTGCTGCAAGCACATACCTAGGGCAGGAAAGCAGCAGACAGCCTGAGAGGGGGGTCCTGTCAGACAGGCAGACTGGGCAGATGTGGGCAGACAGCCAAAGTATCTCTGATGGGACTTTTTTTTGTGGTTGTTTTAACCTTCTCAGTTAAAGATACCTGATTGATAAACCTTACAAAGGCTAATTTCTAGCAAGAGGCATGGACAGCACGTCAAGTCAACGGGAGTTTTGAGTTACCATCAAGGAAGCTGGGAACAACTTTGTAATAAACATATCCATAGCTCAGATTGAGGGGAAAAATGAAACTAGAAATAACTTGATTCCCCCATTTGAATTCAAATCTGTGGTTCTTATGTCAGGCTTCTCTCTGGCATCAAAGCAACTGAGAGTGAGACGATGTTACCACTGATGATAGGGACAATCACTGATTGGTCTTTCAAGATCTGATTTGGATTAGATGCTGTCACAGGCTCTTTTTATAACTCTGATGGTTCTGACTTCGCTCTACCCATATTTGGAAGTGCACTCTCTGTAGTAATTGAGCTATTTCAGAACAGAGCAAGTTGTTCTTTGGTTCTTGCTTCATCTCATCAAGTACAGGGGGCTGTGAAAAGTTGTAAATCCAGAAACACTTCCAGGTGAGCCAGACAGTTACTTCCTTTAGACCTCTCTGGTGCCAAACTAGAGCACATCACATACTTTCTTCCATTGCGAAAATGCCATTTCTACACAGAACAATTACTTCACTAAAGCTTCGCAAAGAAGCATAGCCACTTCCCAGGTCCGACCCGATGAACCAGCAGCTAGTACCCAGTGCAAGGGTCTGAACAAAGCCTCTCACATTCCCAGCCAATTCTCTTATTTGCCAGCTGTGTGGTTATCTTGAAAGGCACGCTTCATGTTGCTTCATGAACACTATTCCAGTTTTGTTCCAGTGCATATACCAACAGAGTTAGTCATGTGGAACTTCTGTTTTTCAGCCACCCTGATGATGGCACTGATGCACTAGTCAAGAAGTAAGACAGTGTTCAATGCTCCAGCTTGGATGCTGTGTCCCTATCCCTGCCTCGCATGTAGTAGCACATTGCACTTGACATTCATAAGGATTTATACTGCCAAATGGCTTTTCCAGAGAGATCCGGCTGGAGCCAGTAGGAATCCTCCTCACATGTATCTATAGTTCACGCTGCCACAGCAAAACACAGTAAACTGGCATTTGACCGAGGCGCTGAGGGGAACCTCAGCATCTACCCATCGGGCCACCACATCCCACGTGTGCACCACACCGGTTCCTCCGTGGTTTCCACCCTGTTTGGTGTTGGAGTATCCAAGGTTCACCTCCATCCTAACACTGTGCACAGGTACCAAGAAGTACAGTATAAACACATATAAACAGAGCGTTTGATAAAACAACATGGGCCAGCTAAGGGCGGTTCACTTGCCGTGACTTCCCAGACCGCCTACCACCAACTGCACGGTGAAGCCACACAGACGTATCCACCGCTGAAAAGCAGTAATGTGGACAAAGTTTCAGCTAACATGAGATCATTTTCCCTCCCCGGTTGATTTCATTTTCTCTAGTTCTTATCTTGGTTCTTTATGAGGCAGCACTGAAAATAACTTGCTCGACTTGTAACTGAGTCACCTAGAGCAGTTTTCTTCTGTGCCTTTGAAAAATAGGTGTAGCCCTCTGCATTTAGCTAGGAACATAATTCATGGATATCTTTCCAGCTGAGCTAAAACGTGATTAATCTGTGTTGAGCTCACACAAACTAGTAGAGGATTTAATCTCCAGCAGACAGTTTTTTCATTCTACTGTGTGTTAGTAAAGGACAATCCTCTCTGGTTGCAGAGCGGTTGCGATATTGGGAATTCCTTTTATGAGAGCTTTTGGAAGCTCTGAATGTAAAAAAATCATAAAATCTACACATTTGTTGGATATGAACTGAGACGTATTAATTTCAAAAGGAGGTTCCTTGTTTTATACTATTTAAAGAGCTGGAACTAGTTAAAGCACTCGCTGATTATCTGGGAGAGCAAAGCACCAAAGCTGTCCAACAGCCTTCTTTTCTTGGGGAGTGTTGTTCTCCTAGGCTGGCCCAGCTCCTCATAAGGGAGTTTAAAACGCAGAAAGAGCCCTTGATCCTCCCATATTTGAATCCCATACATAATACAGGACTTCAAGAAAATCTCGTCAACACAGGCACATGCACCTCTGCTTCTGAATTCCCTGAACTTAGGTATAAATCCCGGGAAAGCCAGTGGGATTATTATCTGTGTTCATTGTAAGCAAATGCAGATTTAGTCTTAGACAGAAGAGGAATCAAAGAATACCAATTCTGGAGTATCAGCATTGCCAAAATCGACAATATAGGAGGGGTCTGTGTAAATTCATGTCTCATCTCTGGAAAACACTGGTGTAAGGAACCGAACAGACGGAAGTAACAAAAATTTAAAAACTAAGCAACCTGCAGAGAAAAGCCATTCCTGCCCAGTTCCCACCCTAACCCGCAGCTGGAGTATGCCCTGAAGTAAGGCTGTTTATATCCTCCTCTGGGAGATAAGATACGTTATCTACCGCATCTGGTTCCATTCCAGTAACTCCAGAGTCAACACACTCCATCACGCCTCCTGAAGCTGCTAAGCGAGAGAAACAGGAGAAGACTATCCACGCTTGGTCAGATAAGGAAAGAGCTTAATAAGCAAACAGAGAAAGAACTTTGTTTTCAAACATCTTGGAGAGCGCTACTAAATGCATATTATAAACACAGAAAAATATCAAAAACTCTTATTGGTTTCTTACTTCAAAAGTATCCAAAATGCTTTCCTGGCATAAAAAGCTGGATGAGCTGATAAAAGTCTGTCTTTTATGGGCTAGAGACTTGAATAAAGATGTATTTTCATGCATATTTTTGAAAAAACTTTCAGAAGGGTACAGAAAATTAGGGTCACAAGTACTCACAATTACTGGGATTCTCTGCAATGGGATTTTTTTACTCTTGCTGTAGAGCGCTCTAAGGTATTCCCCACAACTGTCCTGGTTACACCTTGGGGGAGCGCGAACCAGGTGCAGCGTAGGGCTCACGATGGGTCTAACTATGGAAGTTCATCGTCTTGTTTCATTTGCAAATAAAGGGGAAAAAGTCCCAAAACTAATTGCATTAACAGCTTTTCAAACAATCAATAGCAGCAACATTTTCAATGTATTTCAGATCAGCTAGCAGAAGCAATGCAGTGAGATGCTCCACTCAGGCAGAGCAGCAGGATTTTTAAGGATGAACAGTTAGTTTGAAGGCACAGCTGATAAAGATCCTGGCCACAGTTTTGAATCCTAAATGCTTACAGCCAAAAAAACCCCAAACCAGCCAACAGGAGATACACAAACTCAGATACACAAACATGAACTGGAAGTAGATCCCAGAACTGAGGTTAAGACCAACACACCCACGAAAAGAAAAACTACCTCCACAAAGAGGGGTGATGGAGTGCTCGCTCAGAGGCCAGCACGCACTTGTTTTCAGGTGAAAATGCCACTGTTCAGAATGGCCTAGAAAAGGAAAAAGGAGTCGAAACCAAGGTCAAAACATGACTATAAAGTCACAGTGCAGTGAAAGCTACCCAGTCTCTGGCTTACACCGTCCTACTGCAGCACATAGGGCTGAGCGCGGTACAACACGACAAACCACAGCACAAGAGCATCTGCTCGGGACGTACCACGTACCACACCAGTGCTCTCACCGGGGGCGAGGGCAGCCTCCCCAGACCTTCCCGAAGGCAGGCACAGCCGGATGAAAACAAGACATAGAGGGGGGCCATTTTGTTTAGTGTTTCATTTTTGTTGAGCAGATGTTTTCTGGGCACCATAAACTCCTACTTTAATTGGCCTTGTTAATAATGTGGAGCAGAAACCCCTGATTAACAAAATAATTAACAAGCATTTGAAGTATTTTTATTTTTTAGCATGTTTCATTGTAGCAGATACTGTAGGTTGATTCTTTGAACTGGAGGAAAAATTGGGGTATGGTTGAAGCAATAATATATCTTCCTCATCAAAGCTGGTGAAGAGCAGAAACAACTTTAGCCTTTGAGGGGACTCCAAATCATACTTAGAGATACAAGAAAGCTGGAGAGGGACTTTTTACAAGGGCATGTAGTGACAGGACGAGGGGTAATGGCTTTGAACTGAAAGAGGGTAGATTTAGATTAGATATAAGGAAGAAATTCTTCACTCCGAGGGTGGTGAGGCACTGGAACAGGTTGCCCAGAGAAGTTGTGGCTGCCCCATCCCTGGAAGTGTTCAAGGCCAGGTTGGATGGGGCTGTGAGCAACCTGGTCTAGTGGAAGGTGTCCCTGCGCATGGCAGGGGGGTTGGAACTAGATGATCTTTACAGTTCCTTCCAACCCAAACCATTCTGTGATGTACCCCTAAAGTGATCTACCCCTTCTGAAATTTGCTTTCTGCTTCTTCTTCCCAGTCCATCCCAAAGGACCCACGCTTTTAATGCCAGCTCTGCATGGCCCACACATCCAAAATGAACCCCAAACCAATGCTCTGGCTGAAACAGGTCTCCCATCCAGCTGCTCCACAGCACAGCTCACCCAGCAGGGCCATGGCCAGGGCTGCCCTCCTCCATCACCTCCCACAACCTACCTACACGACCCCACGGGCTCTGCTGCTTCCCCGTCCCACAGGAGCACTAACCTTGGTGCTCAGTCCTCACACAGCATCCAGAGTCGCGCACAGAGGGACGAGGCTGGAGCTGCAAGCGCTGCCTTACGCAGGAAGAAGATTCGGTGCCAGGGGCTGGGACGGAGGCAGCCTCTGTCCCCGCGCTGCCACCGAGGCACCCACCAAGCTTCTCCTGAGGGTGGGTAGCACCTCTGCACTGTCTCACACACACTATGACCCGAACTGGTGTGCAAACAGCTTCTCAGAGCACCTGCCATGAGGCAGTTCAAAGTCACGAGAACCCAAGCAGACACTTGGGCTGCCTGAGAATACATGGGGAACAAACTTCCCTCCTCCCCTGCGTGGCCCTCCTGGACTTTGGGGTCAGGAATTACCCAGCGCTGCCTACTCATGAATTCTGTAATCCTCACCTCGAATCAATAGGAAAAGCAAGTGCTCTGGGAACGTACTCAAACTGGTTTACTGCTTAAATAGGCATATGCAATAACGTGTTGACAAAAACGTATGGGGAAAATATTCTTCGGTATATTGTGCTGTGGAGATAAGTATGCTAGCAAAAGCAAGCGTTATGTTTTATTTACCAGGTCGGCTCATTTTCAGACTAGCTTTCTGTAACAAAAGAGTTTAATAATATTGTTGAAGGCAAGAAAGATGCCTATAAATAGGACCAAGACCTGTCTGTGGAACTTTTACATGAAACTTTAATGGTAAGAGAAATAGCCTTAATGTATCGCACTTGGCAAATTCTTTATTGCATTTCTGCCTAAACTAATGTAGTGTGAAAGTAGGTGGCAGAATCAAGAAAAGATTTCTTTATGCGTTCATGACTCAGTTTTGTTAAGCCTTCTCTATCCCAAAGCCTGGGTACCGGCCCCTGTATTACCCCTCTTGCTCTGCCCTTGGATTCAGGGAACGGGACAGCAACAGCACTGCTCACCAACACTGGCACTTACCTGTTGACTCATCCAAGCACCTCTGCCTTCCCCGAGATCAGGGACAACTGGACACTCCAGCCAAGCAAAAGGCAATTATTTTCTTCAAAGAAAAAACAAAACAAAACAAAACAGCTCAGAGCTTTCTCTAGAAACCTTCACTCCCACCACAGTGACCCACTGCAGGGCTCACCAAAGCTCTACCTCTGGATGAGGGTCCCAGCAGGTGGGGTTCAAGAAGGACGCAGCCGCCCTATAAAAGTCTCAAGCCCAAGCCATTCACTCTGTATTTAGTCAAACCTTGGCCACACACAGGGACTCTTGAAATGAATGACCCGTTCATTTTCCTTCATCTGTTCAGGTGGCCTTTGCTGCATCTATTAACTACAGAATCTCCAGTCTATCAAAAATGCAATCTGTCTTCCAAGACTTTAAAGATTTTATCTACGTGCCCTCTACACATATACTGCTACGTGAAAATGAAAGGGATTTCATTCTGGGCAATTCAAATGTTACATCCAGCCCATTAGGAATTTCAGATGAAAAAATATTTTTTAATAAGAAATGGTAATTCCTACTACTGATTTCCATTTTAATAATTTCATTTATGTATATTACATATCTATTACCAAATATCGATAACAAGTGCAATACTGTAGATTGCAAAGCCCTTTGTCTCTCCTTCCTCTTCAATCTCTTCCTCTTTAAATCTTTGCAGCGCGTGTAATAAAAAAGCAGTGTGCCTAGCCTGAGATTGCTCAGAAAGAATCCAGAACTGCATTTCTACTACTGGCTGCTCTGCATGTTTATATGGACGTCTGAGAAAGATTATAAATATCTCTACCTTTCAGTCATTTGGCTTCCTAGAACTTTACAGGAATATTTCTGGTGGATGCCACCACTCATCTGTCGAGCACCTCAGTGCGTCTGTCTCTAGTCCCACAGCTCTCGTCTTCCCAGAGCTTTGATTTTCCTTTAGACGCGCCCCTAGAGAAGGCAGTAGAAAATGTCACGTATCCCAAATTGCTTTTACTACTCCACAGTCCTGCAAAAGACTGGAATTTACAAAGGGAGCCTAAGGGAATTCGGCACCCAAATCCTCTTGATTTCAAGTGGGTTTGGGACACCAGAATTCACAGCCTAAAGGAAGACTGAAGTGTTGCTGAATTCCCAAATACTTCAGAGCAGAGCCAATAATATTATCATGTCAATTAATAACTAGCAAGGGGAAGGGCTGGGCAAAGCATGTTTTCAGCAGGAATTTAAAATACACTGGAAAGCCCTTTGCAGAGGGACCAGGAGAGCTGTTCCAGCTAGGAGCTGCAGAGCAAGAGGTGTTACACTGCCAGGGATTTGCACGTGAACAGAGGAATCCGGAGACGGCCAGGGAGGAAGAGTATATGCACCCCGACCTATGGAGAAGAGACTTGCAGCAGCTAATATAAATCTTGACGATGACAGCTCAGATGAGAATTTCTCCTACCTCTCCCTCATTCATGATCTTATTTCATGATCAGAATTACAGACTGTCACTACGCCCACAGTGTTTAAAAACCAGCTCATGCTTCAAGGAAAATCACTTCTACAGCAAGTACACAAACAGACGCTTGGGATCTCATGCAGCCTGAGAAGAGGCAGGCAACGGTGATGGCTTTCTTAGTTCAAGAGATGTTTGAATCTTGTGGCCGGAGAGACAGCCCCTTGGGTGCCTCTCTGCAGCACCTTCCGCACAGTTCTTCCTCTCAAAGATGACTTCATTTTACAAGTACAAAATCACCTGGTAGTTTTGATGTCCTCACTGTCTGAGGACTAAGCCACCAATAGCTGTTTCCTTCTGCAAGGAAAGAATCCAGCGCTTCTGCCCATCTTAGCAACACAGCTGATGCTAACACCCACCCGGTTGTGTTTCCCCAGAGCAAAACCTCATTTGCAGCCCTGCTACTCAAACTCTCTGCCAGGTCCTGAACTTCCAACTCCATCGCTTCCCGCCGTCGCGGTCGGTGGGGGTCTCCTAACCATGGGCTGGTAGCTACTACAGCCCTCAGCCCGAGAGCGCCCGCAGCCAGCCGGGGTGATCCGCTGGCTGCTGCCCCGACCCCCTCCTGCTTTGGCGGCTCGACAGAAATGTCTGGGTGGAAATCATCAGCCGCTGCTACACACCAGGGCCAGGCGGTGTTTACCTAATCTGCAGACCAGGCACATCCACTCGGGGAGAAAAAAAGAAAATCACAGGCAATTTGTCAGAGCATTAGCTGATAATTCAGACAGAAATGTTAGATCTTGAGGCACAGCTCTGGGCTGCAGGGGAAATGTTATTGACTCTGACAGATCCCTGATGACATATCCACTCCCTCTCCCAAGGGCAAGGCTACATTTAGATACACTTAAATTTTCATTCAAATTCCAGATTAACACAGCAAGTGGACAGCGGGGAAACAAAGTGAGAGAAGGTTAGTGGAGGAAGAGGGAGCTTGTATGGTTGGGGTTTGGCTTTTCATCCCTCCTCTTTAATTGTGGCCTAATTATTTCCTTTAAAACTCATTGACTTCACCATGGTAATTATTACTCAAGCTTAGAAATAAATATTCCTTCTGCTCAGAGACAGCCATTCCTGCCTACTTAATGCTACTTATTTGCTGTAATAGCTCAGAGTCCAGATTTAGACAACACGGAATTCTTTTGAGACTTGATCAAATGTTTCACGGCTATCTTCCCCTCACCTCTGGCTTCCCAGCCAGTTGCATTTATTCACTGTCTCTCAGACAGAGATTTTAAGCACCTTCAGGTTATCTTTTTTCCTTCTTAGATGTATTCATAGCATCCAGCACAAAGCTGTCCTGAGCCTTCAATGACAGCTGTTAAGTAGCAAATAATAGTAATAATTGGAGCATATCTAATTAGACTGCAGTTTTCAAATTTGGGTGCCTGAGGAGGCGCATTATTGTTCAGCATGGCGCTGCTCCTAATTCATTCCAGTTGCCTTGAAAATGCCACACCTGCAGTCATATTTAAGCACCTAAAGAAACATCTTCATTTCTGGAGAGGGTGAATATTAATTTTGGTAGAGCTTGGGTCTGACACCCCGAAGCATCAGGGTCACTTCTACCCATCTTTAAACGTATATCCTCAATCAGATGGCTTTCTCGGGCATCTGCATATGAAAATATTGACTGTTTCTATCTATAAATGATGTTCACGTGTTTCACAGAATCACAGAATGGTAGGGGTTGGAAGGGACCTCTAGAGATCATCTAGTCCAGCCCCCTGCTTTCATTTCCCTTTATCTCCGTTTCCACACCATTCAGCACTAAACCTCAGTTCTGTGAGTGCATTTAGTATCTCCCAACTTTTGCTTAAGGATTTCCTTCAGCCAACAACTGTGCTGTGAGTGGCGAGGTGTGATCCCAGCTTCAGCTGCTCCCCCATCCAGAGCACCCCTCTGCTGCGCGAGCAAAACAGCCCGCTCGAGAGCGGCTTTCGCACGTGGAACCGGCAAGTCGTTTGCCGGCGGCTGGCAGCAGAAGATCAGCGTGGAGTTCAACAGCACACACCTCCAGGGAAGGCTTTTCTCCTGGTTTCCCTCAAGATAGGGAGATGACTTCATAATCTCTAAATGTCTTCTTGGCTCTTCCAGACCGTACCGAGCCTGTCAGCTACTGGGCTCACGGGGAATACGGTTGTATTGGTAGAGCTCACAGTACCTTTCAGGTGGCTTTTCCTCAAAAATTATGGACACCAGCAATTTTTTTATTCGACCCTAGGAGAAATCTCCTTGTTTGATTGTGGGGTTTTTAACTGGACTTTCCTTTCTTGATTTAGGATGAGTTCTGGGTTTACAAAACACCAATATCTTAGTTGAAAAAAAGCACATTTCATTTGATTTTTCATCAGAATTGGGCAAAATTTTGCATACGATTTGTTTTTCAAACACACAGTTTGCCCCCCAGTTTGCCAAAACTGAGCCTGGTTAACATCAAAACTTTGCAAGCTTTAGCATAACCTTAACTAGATGTGCTGCACAGTGGTTCTGATATCACTGAAGGCACCTACATCTTGCCCTACCTAACATCTCATCCCTTCCATTGGACCTTTCAGGCTGTATATTCCTTTCACTCCTGCCCAGGTATTTCCATCAACTTTGGGAACGCTGTGCATGGATTCAGCTGAAGGCTGCTTGACTTTTGGCAGGTGACCAGACCCAGCTGCTCTGGTGGCTATTAGTGTGTTTAAAATGGCATAAAGACTCTGCTGAAGCAAGCACAAGCGCTCTCAAAGCATCATGTACCTGATGAATCAGGGCCACAATGAGCATGAGGGAAACAGGATCCCATTTAATCCTGGACATGTGCAATAATTTAAAGACGACCCTCTTCCATCCCAGCTAGCATACAGGATGCAGCTGTTAACTTTCAACACGCTAAAGGCCAAAGACAATGAAAAATCCAGACACCGCGGAGGTTAAATCAGTGCATCATTTGACAGGGAACTGCGAGCCATTAACCTTTCCACTGGCACTCGCAACGAAGAGCTGGAAGATAAACACGTTGGGTAGGAAACAAATTGGTTCATTCTAACGCTATTAATGTGCGTGCCCTTGGAGGCCACATTTATGCTTTTGGAAAATTACACATTCATGCATAATGAAGTGAGATATAGCTCACCGATTGCCAACAGGGTGCAAAGCCCACGATAAGGATTTATAGCAGGTGCCTAATTCTCTAAACATTTGCAAATTAAGTATTTACAAGCGTAATGCTGGCTATTTTATTGCTAGTTTAAGTTACCATCATTTGAGCTTTTTATTTTGCACTGAAACTGAGCTGAGCATTTAATATCCATGATGTGTAATTTATTCAAGTATAATTTGGTGATGTTACAGCGGGAATTAGGGCAATACCCAGAGACCTTCATTATGACACCACTACACATAAACATAGGAAGAAATCCTCTGTCCTAAAGAACTTGTTCTTAACTGACAAAAACAGATAAAGATTGTAATACACACTGCAGAGTGGAGAGATGTTGTAAAGAGAAACTGAATGACTTGCTCAGTGCCACCTGAAAAGTCTGTTGTAGCTGGAAAAAAATGCAGGCCTCCTGCCCTACACACCTGGGGCATAAAAGTAGATTCTTTTACCTGCTCACGGATGATGGGCGACTCTCCCAGCCTCAAGACCCCGGGCCTTAGTGTTACTGAATACAACCACAAAGTACACCCTTGCTACTGAAATAATTTGTTTCCTTGGGAAGCTGCCACAGCTTACAAGTGAGCTAATATAAAGATTTCAAGGAATACTGAACAGAGAGAGCATGCATAAGAGGTGAAAATATGGCTAAAAGAGGATATGCCAACTAAATATCCCTATTGCATCTGTTTCCCATGGAACATTCAAAGAAAATAGAGGGATTCACTCTGGTGTGAGTTCGTAAGAGAGAGTTTGCACAGCAGCAAAGGAACCAGGTTTCATGACCCAAGAGATCCCTTTCAGGCTAATGTTACTGTGAAAACACATTTCATAGTCTGTAAATGAACATAAGTATTTCTATAAGTCACACAAGCAATTTACACAACTTTTTTCCATAGAAAGACTGTTTTTCATACTGCACCATTTTGCTAAGCTATTTTGCTGAGGAAAAGCTCCCGTGACTTCTGCTGAAAGACCACCCCTAGGTCTGAGGTGAAGGATCAATCCCAGGCAACTCATAGACCCTCCCTGCAGGTAGAACCAGAGACAGTCAAGAACAGTCCAAAACTAGAGAGATGTCACGGCCACCCAGGTGACCTGGTCTGGATGATGTACGGTGATATTTGTACCCGGTACCCCCATTCATTCCCCACTAGTCGGTGAGGTTTATCTTGTTTAACCGTTTCCCACACGCTGCACCGTGCGCAGATTGATGGGCATACTTGGAGGAGCATCAGCTCATCCCCAAAGAGGAGCTGCTAGTGCTCAACCAAAACCCAGCTCAATGTCTTTAATATTCCCCCTCTCTCACCTCCCGCCGCAGCTGCTGCAGCCTGGCTGGACCACGGGAACGGGCTGTTTGCTTTGGAAGGTGCCCAGTTCCCCCCGCAGCTCCGTCTACAGGCAAAGGAGAGCATGGATGGGCGGTTGAGTTTCAGCCGTGGAAAGGCTTTAAAACTCAACATAAATGACTCTCAGGAGGAGGAAAGGATGAAATGATTCACATTGGTATTCTCCTCGCAGGTGGAGGGAGCACGTCTGTTTTTCTCAAAGGGAAGGAGCAGGATCTCTCTCCCTGCCCGAGCCGCCGGTGACATATTTAACCTGTCAACCTCCTACTCTGGATCTGCTGATCAGCCCTCCGGCTGGAAGGTAAATAATTTCCCTGCCTCTCCCCTCTGCGTTTTGAGGAGCTAACAGCTTAGAAAGAGAGGAAGAGAAAAGATTACTCATTCATTAAAAATGTGGCTTTGAACCAGGCCTAAAGTGTTATTCCAGGACTCTCGTAATGAAACACGTAAAGACCACTGCTTTTTCGCTCTGCTGAGCATCCCTGGTGTAAGGAGCTATTGCTCTTCAGAAGATGTATGTGTGTGCAGCCCCTGCACGTCCAGAGAAACGTTCTCCACTGTGGCATCTAATTCAGCCCCCCAGTATAGGTCTTAGCAGGACCTACACGCCGTTAGGTACATGGAGAATGAAATTGCAGTGCATTTCTTGGATGCTCAATTCCCCAGTTAGGTTTCTGACCTTAGCAAGGTCTCCACGTGCCCACAGGAGTTTCCCTGAAAACGAACACAGGTGTTGGGCTGAAGTGGGCTGTGTGAAGCCACTTCCTCAGGCAACATTTGGAGGACCTTACCTGATGTAAGCAATCTTCCTACCAACTCCCATGCCAGTACCCACTGCTGCCGGATGCCAGCAGTATCCTAAGCAAATTAACTTAAGCGTCATGACTTAAAGAAGCAGATCTTGAGATATGAAATCTCTCTTGGCCAAGTCACCTCTTAGTCCAAACTAAAATAGTAATTGCCTTTGGCATTGTCCAGGCACATGTGAAAGGAGCAGACTAGTCTTTGCTGCACATAAATACAGGTCCCGTGAATCAAGACAGAAAAATCTGACACCTTGCCTACCATAGGGTTTTTAAAGATGAGGATCAACTAATCCAGATGAATTCATGCCATACCCCGGGAGCCACTAAACATACTAAGTATTTCTGGTCTGCTGGAAAGTGGATAAAAAGATACCATTATGGGAAAACTGTTAATGCACAGTGGTTCAGGAAAAAGGAGAGGAGGGAAAGAAACCAGATGGGACTGGAACAACTACCAAGTATTTAAGCTGTTTTCCAGCCAACACTTACTGACAATGTATTTTCAAGTGTAGCAAGGGATGCTGTTAATGATTGGTGAGCAAGCCCTGATGCTAAGTGCTGCATATAGGTTTAGAACAATTGACATTTGTAGAGGTTAAAATGGAGATTCTTCATCCATAAGATGCTACTTCTTTTTCTTCCAGAGATGCTGAATGAAACACCCATAGCTACAATGACAGATTTAGAAGAGCTGTTAACACCAGAGCAGCATTTGAAAGCACCTATTTTCCTGCGAGAAGCTAAGTGGGGAAGCACACACAGGTCTCTAATTGTTTTCCTTAAACCAATAGTGCTGCCTTTCCATTCACTCTCATGAATTCCCCTCTCCTGGGAAAGACAGAAAGAGAAAGGCAGCCAGAATTTTCAACGTTTGAGTTGAATTTGGTGACAAAGCGAACGGGTCAAGGCTGCGTGACTTTGAAAATCCCATCCTTTATCTGGGGCTGAAGCAATGACAGGAAAACAAAGGGAGAGATGGAAGACACAAAGTGCTGTTCCACTCTTCTGACATCAAAACTTATCTCCATCCACTAGCAGAAAGCTTGTGGACTATTAACAGGCCTCATGCACCTTCCCATATTGATTCAATATGAAGCATTTAATTCCCTCTCTTTAAATCATTCTCAGTTTGAAATTATTCTTACATTACTACTTCAGACTGTCTGTTTTCCCTTCTGAAGGTATTATTCTCATCTTCCTGTTGCTTTACACACATGTAAGCTTGGGATAGTAAAGAGCTTGATTTTTAGCACTATAAACACACAGGGAATTCTTGTATATTATCATTTTTTCCATTATTAATCCAGATTTTCATGGAACTTCTGTATGAATTAATGAAATCATCTCATTGAACCACAAAACATTGACGTGGGGAAGAAACTTAAAAGTTAAAAGTGTTAAGTGAAGTATGTGTCATGCATCAATAGAAGAGTTCTTACGGCTCGTCCAGGTCAGGTCTGACAAAAATGAAAGATCCATACCAGAAGCACTGGTGACGGTGTTATCTTCACTTTCAAGATCTCTCATCCTTGCAGTGCTTGAAGATCTTCACAAACTGAGAACACAGTGAAGGTAAGTCTTGGTTTTGGCATTATTTCAAAACGCTTTTACTGCTTTTACTTTCAGGATAGATACAAGCCCAGATATCCAGCAGTAGCCAACAATTTTGCATATTTTCAGTTCTAAAAAGCCTTATTTGTCAGAGACAGGGTGCTCAACACTTGTGACATCCAACCTTGGTGAGATGATCAAGTTGGGCCACTGAAATCACTATTCACTAATCATTTTTGAAAAGGGAAGGAAGATCTTGCAGCCAGCACCATGCTCGCAAGTGGAGGAGGAAACTTCCTTCACGTATAGAGCAAATACTTCAAACTGTGCAGCATATTGATGGCTACAATCAGACATTTTTATTAAAGCTCTCCTCCCTTCAACTACATAAGTGTGCAGTCGTGGCTTATCACCTGTACAAATATTATTTCTGAATGTCGTTAAGCCTGTGCTGGGACTCTCCTGAGAAATAAGCCTAGAGGAGCCAGTGATTTGTCACGCATGTCCTGGGTGTGTTTATAGGCAGTCTATATGTGAAGCAAAAGTCACGAATAAGCACATGATTTTGCAGAGAGATATGAGAAGATGAACCCAGATACCCATAAGAACCACACAAGACTGGAGCACACAAGCTCTGTAAAACTTCTGAGGAGGTAAGGATGTGATCTTGGAAAGACTGACAGAAAACTGTCACTGAAAGAACCTTTTCTCCTAAACTATGACTTATTTGAGACTTGTGATCATTCTAACCTTCCAGCCTAAAAAGATGAGAGCTTTGAGGCTGGCAGAAAACTTGGTCTACCCTGTATTTATTTTTATTCTTCACAACACAAATTTTGCCCACTAAGAAAGATACCTTTCTCAGAACCAGGAGAGGGACACTTATTCCCAGTCATACTGTGTACTTGCACTTTTCTCGTGATTGTGTTGAAGAAACCTACTTTTATTTTAAATTACAAAAGCAACCCGAGTGGAGGAGGGACAGTCATAAATCGGAGTGAGCACGCATTGAGGTGATCAGAAAGCACCCTAGGCTGGAGATAAAACAAATGACATCTGGTGATCCATCCCCACGCAGTTCTGGACCACGATCCATCTGTGGGCAATGACACGAGGGAGGTTATTCTTCCTGCCCACAGAGGGAGACAAATGCCTGTGAATCTCAAAAGCTGAAAACAAGCTTCCACGAGAGCAGAGGGAGAACAGAGGAGTCTTTACCCAAACACACAGCTGGGGAATGCCAGCTCCTGCCGCAGCCTTGCAGGATCTCCATTAGGAAGCAGTGCCTCAGTTCAAACCTGCTGGTGGGAACCCAACGCCAAGCTAAACACAGAGTTGCCGGGGGCCAGGAAAGCACGGGGGCTTCGTGGGGCCTAAGTGCCTCCTCCTTGTTAGCATCATCTGAGCTGAGGGCCCCACCACAACCCTCTCTGGTGGGCCTGCTGGCCTCGTTATCATGGAAGAAAAGCATTTGCTGAGTTCTTCTGTCAAACCATCAAGAACCGAAATCAGGATTGGCTCACCTACCATGTACAATCACTTGGCTCCCCCCCCTTCGGCTGCTTCGTGTTTGCCCCCAACGAGCAGACTTCAGCTCAGGATAAGGGTGTTGGTTTTAATTGCCATTTTTATTCTTTAGTTCGAAGGCAGCTGAAGGAGGAAGCGAAGTGCTGGTGCGTGCTTCCTCCCGCGGGCGCAGGTCGCCAGCCCTGCCCCAGCACATCCCTCACCCCTCGTCTGAAACGCCTCAGCCGCGCTGTCTACAGCGACGCGCGGAATTCGAACACGGACCCGCCGGGGTACAACGCGGCACTTGGGAGGGGTGAAAGGCACTACTGACAAGCGGGAGCCTCCTCCTCTCCAGCGCGCACACTCCTTCCCCTCCAGCTGAAAAACAACGGAGGAAACCTGTATGAGCTGGAATGCAAAACAACCCCGCGCCTCTGAAACAAAGCTGGATGTGTTCCTGCGAAACAGAGACAGTTGTCAGCCCAAGTGAGGCTCACGACGGCAGAATTACATCTCTTAATTATTACCAGCCTGGCTCCCCAAATGTTCGCATTTTTTCACAGTTACTAAATAAGTTAATCACTTCATGAACAAGGAAATCTGCAGATGCCTTTGAGGCTTTGTTAACATAGTGCCTAAGCCAGCTTTACACTCTCTTCTAATCCTCTTTAAGACAGTATGAGGCAGTGAAGTAGCCTATAATCAGTTTTTAAGGTTATAGACAATATCCCCACTCAAGCTGGTTGCCTAGAGCAACAGTGCAGGAACGGAACACTAGCAATGAGATTGGATTACTTGCCTTGTTTATTCATCCATATATATTTATCCTCTGCTCTGCCTACAGCAGAAGCAGGGATTTTTGTAGCCTGTGCCATACACGTCTGGATGCAGAGCAGAATTTATGTAAAAAAATGCAGACAGGCTTCAAGAATTAATCTCTTTCCACTTCTGATTCTCTCCTTTCTCTCTCCACCTCAATACCTGAAAGTTCAAAACACTCCCAGAATTGAGATTGCTTGCACTGTCTCAGCAGCAGTAACAGCCTTCCCACTGCTTCGCGTCTACACGGAGGTGGAAAGCCCTCTTTCATGAGTGCTGGCGTCACCAGCGACATTTAGGCCCCCTGAACCACCTCTTGCGCTGGCGCACACCCACCAGCAGGCACGAGGAGCTGCTATGTCACCTGCACCGAGGATCTGTCCCAGCCTGACCTACGGGAACCCCCAGTGACAGTTTGCATAAAGCAAACTGCTCCGTATTTGAAATCCACTGACAAGAAGTCAGCCCATGTCCCTGTTTCCCTCAGTTACAAGCATTCTAACTTCATCTTCTTTCCTTGAAAAACTGGCTCTGCCAAACCCCCTTCCCTTTTGTACTTTAAGCTTAGGCATAGTTTTAACCGGAGCCAGAACAACTTGTCTATCCATTCTTGCCTGCAGCGGCTCTTCAGATTGACCTGGTGTAACTTGTGTTAAATCCAGGCTCTTCCTTAGAAAACAAGGTGATTCTAAAACCCCATTACAGATGGAAGACTCATAGCAATGACGCTAAGACTGCAGTCAGCGACTGCCCAGTTGTTACCGACAAACTTCGGAGCTAGCAGATGGCCAAAGAGCAATTGAAGCAGCACCCTGAACAGAAACAGCCTGCGTGCTTCCTCACACCTACAAAAGGTACAGTGCGGAGGTTTAGAGCAACCTGCGAGAAGTCAAATCAAGCTGCCGTGGACTGGGTTCCAGAAAGACCTACTCCTCCTGCAAGAATAAATGTCAGTGGGGTTTTTGTATCCCATCAGCCTCCTTGAAAATCCCAAAGTGCACAGAGAAAGCATATGCTAGTGCTGCCATGCTTCTGCTTATCTGAGTCTTCTCAGAGTTCACACCTTCTGTATCAAATTTAACCAGGCTCTCCTATGCACCAGCCAAAATACCTTCTTGGGGCTTTCTCTAACCTCAGCCAATATAGAAACCTCAAAATCAGTCGTTAACGGTAAACCGAAAGGATCTTCTTCACTTCTCACATTTCAAAACTTCCCTGGAGCTCGGCTGTGTTCAGTGGCCAAACCGACCTACAGAGCTGATCTCTGCTGTGCAGTGGACATCATTTATCAGAGTAGCCTCGCAAAGAAGAAATAATTCACCCAATCTCCCTCCACAATTGGAGCATCACACCCTCATGCAGCCCCGTTACGCGACAGCTATGTTTTATCACACATCAGCTCGCCGAGGCACTGGCATTGCCAGCTCCTTGGGGAAGAGGGGCTGCGGGAAGGTAGGATGGAGGACCAGGTCTCAGGGGAACCACCACACGTTTTTTAACGTAATCTGGGACATGTCACTTTGTAACTCAGTTCTCTACCAGTAAAATGGTGTATTCATTCAAAAGAAGAGATTAGAGGTTTGACAGGTAATAAATTTGCTGAGAAACTGAGTTTTAAAGAGATCTAACTGAACGGCAGATGAACTTGGCAAATGGTTGTCACTGAAGCAAAGAGGGTGAGGGGTGGGAAGGTTGCTGCTAGGAGGGAAACCTAAAAAAAGAGTTCAAGATTCATTTCAGGACACTGTTAAAATGAAAAGCCTCATTTTGGGCAGGATGAAGTGTATCCCTTCAATATTTTCAAAAAGAAACTTTGTAGCTTTTCAGTTTGAAGTGTTTTGTTGTTTTCCTCACATTAAAAGTCACCTAAATTAAGAGGAAAGAGGAAAAGCAGGAGTTAAATAACCCCAAATCAAAACAGAATGTTTCATTTTGGATCTAACCGGACATTTCAGGTTGACCTGAAATGAAAGTTTTGTGGTTTTCATTTCACTGAAAAAAAACGAAAACAAAAATATCTGTCTCAAACTGACACGAACCGTTTCCCCCCACACCTCCTGCCTTGAAACCCGTCTTCAGTTTCTCGGCTAACAGAAAAGACCAGTAATTCTCACATGTTACTGCTTGACTTCTTGCACCGTTCATCCAGCTGGTGACGTACAGCCTAAGCTGTTTGGGACCCTCTACCGTGTGCCTGCAAAGTGTCTCCCATGGGGGCATCCTACGCCACGTGCCACCTCTCTGCTTTTCCCAAATCCATAGAAAATGAGCATCTAGTGATGGGAGAGCCGCCCGGGCCGCAGGCGCCGTGCCCCCGCGGCGCTGCCCTGCAGATGGCACTGCGGGAGCGGCCGAGCCCCCCAGCCCAGCGCAGCCGCCGCTCCCTGCGTCAGCCCCTCCACGCAAATCATTTCCTTGGCCTACTTTCTACTTGGGTTTTTTTTCTTCCTACCAGAGAAATTATTTATCGTAGGGATTGCCAGCGCTTAATAAACATCCCTCCAAGAATAAATTTGTTTATCTAAGGTATTTTATTATGCTGCCTCAGATAAAAGAGAAGGGGAAAAAAAATCCTCCCCAGAATATTTTTGACTGTGCAAACAGTGGAAGAGCAGTGTCCTTGAGCACAATTTTCAAAGGGGAGGTTTGTCAGAAGCCATTTCAGCTGTTAAGGAATGAGTTATCTTCCAAATGAACAAAAAGAGGTGGCGGCGTAGGCCCTGGCAATTGATCCAGTGTGACAGAGACAGATTTAGGAACCTCAAAGCGTTTTGTTCCAGGGGCTGCGCTGGTTGTCCTCCTGTTTCACCTTCTGTTGTCATCCAGACTGGGTGGCAGGGGGAGGAAGATGGAAGCATTTTAAATTCAGGTTGCACAGGTTCAAGTAGCAACACAAGACAGCAGGTCATGGAAAATCAGGACTTCTGTCACTCAATCCCATGGCGGTTCCTGCCTCTGCCTCATCCCCCTCCTTTCACTGGTGTAGGAGCCTGTGTCTCTCTGCTGACGAGCAACGCACGAGCTCGCAGATCCGCTACACCAGTCAGGCTCCCCACGCCACAAAGTCATCGAGTAACACCAGCTGGGGCCCTGGCAAGAGCAGCCCTGGGCTGTGCGAGGAGATAATGCAGTGAAAGGAATGCTTATTAGAAGCAAGAAGCCTGGCAGTAGGATTTTTCCTCCCAAATACGAGGTTTGCAGCAGTATAAATAATGCATGTCAATTGCCAGCATCCTGAAAATTAGTTAAAGTAGGTTAGGGGGAAAAAAAAAAAAAAAAAAAAAATCACACACTAATGCTCTCCATTCAAAAGGAGTTAGCTGCTTGTAATGGGCCAGTACAGAAAGAGAGGACAGTAACTAAAACCTCATCTTTTTTTGCATGAGACTGTGCTAGCAAGAGACAGAATATTTTCCAAGTTGTTGGACCCAGCCCTTCAGCTTCTTGCCCAAACTGCACGGCGTTGCCCTGCCTGTGACGCGTATGGCAAGTCCTGTACCTTGGCTCAGAGCAGGTCACCCGAGTGTGTGCCTGGCTCTCCCTCCCAGAAGACACCTGGAAAACCACTGCCCGCAGCTCCCAGGGCTCCAGCGCCTGCTCAGGGACAGGGCAACGCTGGCCCATTTCCCTGAGGATCCACATCGCTCCCAGCGGGCCAAGCCCTGCCTCGGGTGCTCAAACCACTCACAAGTCACCGTCAGGGAGCAGGAGGTGGTCTTCCAAAGCTCTGAAAAGTCTTCACAGAATCAGTGCTTTCAGCCTCCAGAGTTCTGAAAATTTGCCAGAACTGGCCACTTTTCCCCTTGGCAACTGATGGAGGGGAGAGGCCTCGGCTGCTGCTCTCACCCATAGCAGCCCCACCTGGGGACTCCCGCCCCAGTCCAGCACTGCACACCAAAGCCCTACAAAGCCAAAACCCACGGTGCCAGCAGACACGCAGGGAACCTGCCCTTGCCGAGCCGGGAAGGCCCAGCTGAGGCAGGACCTGGTCGGAGCGGTCCTGCAGGTACAAGGGAGCACAGCTGGCAGCAGCACACCCACCACGGAATGCAGAGGACAGGCATGAAACACATCAAACGCTCATTATCTGCAGTGTTTTCAATCAATTTCATCTTTGTTTGGGGTGACAGGATTTGCCAGTGAGGTGTTCAATGCCCTGAACGTCGCTGCTAGGAACGTACTTTACTTTCTGCATGTTGTTGCTGGAGTACAACCAACCTACAGCCTAAGCAAAAACAACTAAGATGGAGCCTTTTGAATTCCCGATCTTCATCCAATAGCAACCTGAGCACCGTAGATATAATCAGAGTACTGGAGGCCAGCGGCTCCCTCTGACTAGTCAAAAGCAATTTCATTACCAGCAGCAATTCAAGCAATGAGTCGTCCCTTTCAGATCTATCCAAATTCCAGCTCCCATTGAACTCCCCCCCCTCTCGGCTGCAATCTTCTCCCTAATCTAATAATAATTCCACCAGCAATAAAACACAGCCACGCTGGTAGAATGCTTCCTTGCTAAAATGCCTCTGTGCACATCAACGATGATCTCTGTGAAACTGTTACAGTAAAAAGAACATCCTAAAAAAAATTCTGAAAAACCTGCATCTCTTTCCATCTAATTTTGATCACCATGGCTAACTTCCAGCTCCTCTAAGTGCATGGGCCTTTAGAAAACACCAGATATCATGAAAAAATGGTCCCCAAGGAAAGCTAAGCACTAAGCCAGTGATTGTCTCAAATAATCACCATATGCATGAAAACATACATCTTTCTGCATATGGCACCAAACCTTTCACTCCCGCTGGACCACACATACGTCTTCACAGAAGTTTTCCAGGAACGAACGCCCATCCAAACATGCAGGGTACCACTGTCTGCTCCACCAGGCAAGAACATGTCTTCAACACAGTGGCTGGTAGATCTGTCAGCATTACAGGAATTAAAAGCTCTGACTCCATCACAGCTGGGGTCTCCAGAGACTAAAACTCCTTATAGCATGGGAAGCAATTTAACTCGGAAAATACAGAAACATCCCCATCTGGCTTCCTGTCTATCCTGACCCAAACTTTGGATGCCATTCAAAAACACATCAGGGATCCAGAAAACTGCTGGAGCTGCCTCTTTCACATTGAAACAAAGCATCCATTCAAAACATGGCACTTCCAGTGCAGATCCTGGGAAATAAAACATTTTCCGTGTTACTTCTGGAGGATAAAGTTCCATGAAAAACAAAAGGGACCCAGGGAGCTTTTTATTTAAATGAGAAACCTATGGTTTTTCTCTTCAAAAAACAAATGATTCAGCATAAGAAAGGAGAGATGTGTCACACCTTGTAGGCAAGGCAGAGTATCTTTCTCCCAAAGTAAGTTATGACCACTTTGGCTTTTTCCCTGGCTGTAGGTGTTTGCCAGATCCCAATCCTTTTTGCAGCCAGATTAAAAGTATTATGGTTGGGAAGCTCTTTTCGACTGGGTCACTTTCTCTGTTAACCCATTCAGGCTGTACTTCGCTTAAAGACCAAGAAGCTCTTAATGAAGACTGCACAAAAACGGGGCAAAGCCCCTCCAGGTTTTGCTGTACATTTCCAGCCAGAAAGGAATGAATAAGGCATGGAGTCAGAGGACACACTCGATGCCAGAGTTAGGCAAGTGTTATGAACCAACTTTTATATACTTTTGAAGGATAGCTGGACCCTGGCACTAACATAAGGTAAATATTAATGAATATGATCAACAGAACTGCCCAATCCATCAGCCACACCAAGCACACCAACGTAAGACATCACAGGCACTGGCACAAACCAGCAGCAAAGATACTAACTAGAATACCAAAAAACCTAGGTATGTGGCTAAAGAGAAGCACCTCTTTTAGCTCTTCAACTGAATCAAGCCCCATAAGACTAGCAAGGCAAAGGCATGTTTTAGGATGCATTTACTAACTTCCTTAGATATTTAGATTAGTCCTGAACACGCTGCACTTCGTATCCTTCAAGTGAAGCTACACTTCATTTTGTGTGGCTTACACCACAGGGCAGAGCTCCTCAACTAAAATTAAATCCACACAGAGTGCTTTGCAGTCTTCTCTCCCGGGGGGATTTTATTGGGATGGGGACCTTGCCTGTGTCTCATTCTTGGATGGCGCTCAGCATAGTGGATCCCTTGTCCAACCTGGAGTTTTCCTGGGGAGGAAAGCCCCTGGATTGCATCTCAGGAGGCTGCTTTCAGTTCCTGGTTATGTCAAGCCTCCCAAGTGGCTGTGAGTAATTGTGTGTCTTTGCTACTTCTCTGTAAAACAGCAATAATAATTCCTCCCATGTCCTTTGCCCATTTCTGTTCAGACTGAGCTGTGCATGGCAAAAAGCATGTCTTGCAATGGGTAGATACAGCATCTGGAATAATTCACCTTCCCCACTTCTCTGTCGAGATGCTTTTAAGATAAAACTGAATCACAGAAGCGTAACTGGGTTCATTTTCCACTTAAAAGAGAAATCTCTCATCGCGATATGGTAAAGCTTTCTAATGAATGTGCGTTCTATGCTACTTTATAAAAACAGCATTCAGGGAAATTCATATCATAATAAACACGTGTTAAAATGCCATTTATATGTTACTTTGTGACAAGCTCAAAAGCAGAGATTCTAGCATAGGGATCAGACACATTTCATATCCTAGACTATATTTAATGGAGTTGTAATCAGAAGATAATTTTGTGGGATTTGGAACAGAATATGGCTTACCTTCTACAGGTAAAGAAGAAACAAAACCAGCTCAGTTTGACTGTGCTCACCATTGCCAAACAGCCACTGTGAGCTGAGAGGCTCTTTTAAGTTCTTTCCCTTATTTGCTTAGGGAGCCTGGTTTGAATTTTTGATTTACAGTGGTCAAGTGCAGATTTTTTTGCTTAAGCAGAACAAATAAAACAGTAATATGAAAATTGCTCAGTTAGTAGAGTCTCACAGTCAGCAGAGGTGTAGGGTTGCTCCTCGTTCGCTGCAGACCGGTTGCCTTACATGCCCCTACAGCGCTCCGTATTGAGCACAGTAATTACACCACTTCCTTCCCATCTGGGATTCAGTCCAAAGACATTTTACCAAGTAACAATGCTTTCTCTATTCGCCCTCTTCAGCACAGAATAGTATTGTTTAGTTTAAGTGGGCTTCCAGCCAGAAGAAGGTCAATCACAACAAAGAACTGACATTAAGATAAAGGCTAAAACTATGCTTTATGAAAAGTATCCAGCTCTCGACAGTTGGCACTTGAGTGACAAGTTTGCACTGGGAGCGTTTCATGTACTTAGCTTTTGTAATTTGGGTAGTGTTCGATTTCACATTTGTGTTTATTTATTGCAAACCACAAAATCACCCTCCAGGTTTTCTCAATTTTCTCTTAAGGAAAATACAATGTTCTATTGCAATTAAGTAAACAAAGTTGGTTTTAACATACACTTTAAAAAAACATTGGTTTTTAAGCCTGCCAGTGGCTCAGCTTGTTTACAGTTCGCGGTCTCAGGCGTTTTCCCTGTGGTTCTCTATATGGTAATTTTGCTGTAGAAAATAGCTGGCATTGTCTAGTCTCCTTTTTTGGTGATGTTTGCACGGAAAGCTATCTCCAATAAAGCTGTAAGGGTGAGAATATCTTTCCAGCTATCACACACCTACAGATTAAAGCTACTTCTTTTATTTCTATTTTTCTTCCCTAAAACAACCCCCCTTGACATTTGGTCTAAACTACCCCTCCTGTTTCCCCTCCGCGCTTTGACACACGCTGCTTTCCTATCAGTTCTCCAACGAGTCTCTGATATCTAGCTGGTATCCTCTAGAGTACCTGTTTGAAGTTTTGCTGTGTCTCATCTTTCAGTCTCTCCGTAACTGAGCCGTTTTTGCTCTTTCAGTGTAGGATTAGATAACCCTTCCTGGTTAATTTTCCATCCACTCTAATATAATGGGTTTCAAATTGAGATCCAAGAGGAGAGGCCAGTTACGTGTTTAAGACCCTAGATTGGAGCTGGGGAGATTCATTTTCTCTATACTTTCTCATTTAACCTTATGTGTGTCACTCAATGACACCATGCTTCCATTCCCATCTATAAAAGAGGACAATCCTTTCATTTACTCCACTTTTTTTTCCCTTGGCTCTTTAGGAGGTAGGGGGTTATACAAAGCCCTGCACAGTGGAGCCCCAGGGTGATCTGGGGTTTCCAGCTGCTAGTGTAATAAAACTAACGCAGTCCGCTTGCAGAGCATCCTTCCACTGATGTTATGTAGCAGTTATGCTTTGTGATAAACACTCTTGCAGACAGACGGAGCCTGTGTCAAGTTAAAATGTTGACGAAAAATGCCTTCACTGTTTACCACGTTGTCACTACCCTCCTATTGCCAAAAGGGCTTATACTGAGAATGAGAACATAATTTTGAAAGATGAGAGGATTTTGTGATACACAACATACTGGCCAAATATTTAATATATGCCTCAGTCAAAAATTCCTCCATTGCCTCTCATATAATCCACATTTAAGTACTCCCTATGCACTACATTTGTCTAACATTTTTCCCTCCATAGCCAGTAAAGGAAGAATTAACACCGCAACATTACAGTCGAAGACACACTAAGACCTAGATTGCTAAAATGTTTAGGGGGCAGACTCCTACTGATGTCAAGTGTCTTGCCCAGGAGCTGCAGCTAAGCAAGAAAATGATAACAGCTCCCAGGAGTGCCCTGGACTGTCACTTCATGAACATCCCTCCTGCCCCTCGGTAGTTCTCCCTTGAAATATTTCAGGGTCTAGTACTCAAAACAAAGGTGTTAAGGAGAGAGAGGCACTGCTTCTCATTATGACAAGACAGGAGAAAACAAACTTCCAGGCACGGAGTCTGTTCAGACCTGTCAGATGAAGACGTTTTTGTGAGCTTGTCAGATTTTGGTAACTGCTGGCAGCTGATTTAATGCAGGACGGTATGTTTCCCCACAAACCTTACATCTCTTATATCCTTAAACCACTGTACTAGTAATTCATTTTTAATAATTTATTCCTCCCCCTTCCTGGAAAGCTAGAAATATATTAAAATATTCATTTAAAGCATGTATGTTGAGGGAGGAGGGAAGAGAGGAGAGGAGGATGAACACATATGCACTAGGGACACCAGATGACACTGCTGCCTTGGGAGAACTGCACTTTTCTGTCCCGCATCCGCCTCTCATCAGCCTTATCGTTATCACCAATAGCCACTGCACAGCCCGCTGCGCTGCCAGCGTTCACTGGCCGCTGCTCCCTTTCAAGCAGACACAAATCCTCATCACAGAAGTCACCCTCGTACTAACCGAAATCCCAATTGACAGCGTGTGCTATAGGCAATCTGGAGAAATTAAATCACCCTTCATCTCTGCGTACGGATCCTTTCAGAGGCTGGGCAGGAGAGCGTTAATGAGGTGGTTACACGATGCCTTGGGTAACTGCAGCCCGTGGCGCGCTGCGTGCTGTCTGCTGCCTTTAGTCTTTAAGCTAGTTAAACTGGTTTCATTTGTCAGAACTAAAATTAACTCACACACACTCTTAACGTTATCTTAATTTGCTAAATTCTACAGTTCAACCTAGATTATCCAAACTTCAATTATCCAAAACTCCCTGGTATTCAAAACAGGGTCAAGTCTCTTGACATCCATTAAGTACATTGAAAATTCCCTTAGTTATCAAACCTCATTTATATGAACATATTCCATATTCCCAATGGTTTTTATATAATTGAGGCTGAATGTCAGCAAGGTTTTGATTTCGGGATATTTTGACTGATAATTGAAATTTCCAGAGATAGAAATTATTTCACTATATTATTTTTTGCCTCTTTTTTTTTTTTTTTTTGTCCTGAGAAATCTATTTTATTAAACATTCGAATTCTGACTAAAAACTCCTTTTGCCACCCCACCAGGCACTTCCAGACCCTCAACACCACCCGAAGACAACACGCTGCACTGCAGGAGCTCCTGGAGGCCCCAGGCGAGCTGGGAGTGAAGCACAGAGGAAGATGGTGCCTCCAGGGGCTCCTCCAGTGCTCCTCCAGCGAGATGAGAGCCGGAGGTGGGCTCAGATGGATCACCACATTCACAGCCATACTCAAGCTCAGTCTAACTAGCTGATTGCACCTTGAAGAACACATAGCAACTGCAGCTGAGCACCAGGGGACACAGTTAAGGTCTCAGACGTAGGTTTGATAATTGAACCTCAACCCCTGGAACTAGTCCAGTGCCTTGCCAATGACCCCTCTTCTTCATGCGTAACTGAGATGCTACCCAGTGCGAGCAGAGGTTAACATCTGACTCCTGTGCCACGTGATTGGCAAGAAGAGACTCCACGGATGCCAAAACAAATTTTCTGCAGCTAAATGTGGACAGAGTCCACCTCTATGTTTTCAACCAGTGAGACAAATTTCACTGCACATATATCAAAATGCGTCCAACACAAAAGTTAACAGCAAAAAATTCAATTAATATGAAATTCAAATACTTATGAAATGAGGCTTACATAAATATTGCGAGTCAACTACTTTGTATTACAACTTATTAAAATTTACATTCCATACTTATTTAATTAAGATATGTTGCAATCAATATAGGTGATGCAAAGTGTACATTTTGCACAAAATTCAAACGTTTTCAGCTGGTTTAGCATTTCCCTGTTGCAAACACTTTGCATAATGTATGAACTGGAGATATTGATGTGGCAAGCACGTCCCTGGCAGGACTTACCTGTGAATGTGAATTTTGGAGCCACGAGCAATGAGCAGAGCACATGTTATTCGCTGAACCACCCCTGCTCCTCACGCGTGATGCCATCAGGCCTGGAATGGATCTGCAGAGCTGTGAGGGGGTATGATGACAATGCCGGGGAGGGTGATGTGCAGGTTTGAGGGACATCAGCTCTTCACCATTTCCTCACCTACGTCCCTAGGAAGGAATGGGTGCTATATGGATCTACCAGAATTAGAACGGGCACTCCCTCTCAAACTGGCTCATGGTTATGCAGGCAGATGCCTTTCTTCATAACATATCATACAGTGCTTTTAGGTTTCCAAAGCTCCAAACACACCAGCTGTACATCTCAGTGAACAGAAAGGCAGTTTGACTTGTAACACACAGAATAATCACAAAGATCTCATACGTGGTACAACGCTGTCCTGTAACCATTCAAGGGATTCGGCTGCATCTCCAGTCATCGCGCGCAGAGTTTGAGCGAGCCCAGTAGGCACACACCGTGTGCAAAGAGGCTGAGGAGCCCCACAACATTGCACGGGAGCTATAATCAAACACTTGAATACACTTTATAAACTGTTTATACAAGGAAACATAATCTAAAGCGCTAGCAGATAATTAATGACTGCACTAATAAATTCTTAGTCAAAGTTCCTAGACAGGTCACAAGGCAGAAGATTCAAGAGGTTGCTCATCAATATTCCTTTCCCCCTACCTGGAACACCTGCTCCTGATGCTTAGAGCACACGCATTGCCTTCTCTGTAAACGTCGATAATATTTGTTAATTGGTTATTATTCCTTCCTCACCAGAGCCTTTAGGAGTGCGCTTAAGCATTTGGTGAGCGAAAGATTGCCATAATTATTGGGATGGAACTGTGCTCTGCAAACTGCTTTTTTTATTGCATGCTGTGCGCATGAAAAATATGTTCCACAGCAAACTGAACTATAGCTCCAAATACTAATTCATCCGCTTAAACATACACATCTGTGTACTATTTAACTAACTGCTAGCTGTAGCTGAAGCAACACGGTATTAAGATACAAGAGCTGGTAAGAGAAGGTACTGGTATCTCAGCATGAAGTGACTTGATGTGCAGAGCACAGATAGGAGGTGATTGCACAATGTGACATAAAACGTCACCACCCCTCTCATCCTGATGCTCGTTAATTGTTCGTCCTGGCTCTATCCAGGTTGAGAAGGGATGCAGAGAAGTAATGCTGTGCAATCCGGGAACAGCCTGCGCTACCTTTCAGCTCACAGCACTTCCAGTTGATAGGAAGTTAGTACGCGATGACAACCACAAAAATGTCCTCGTTAGCAGTGTCCTGGAAGATGGATATTCTTTTTGCTTGCAAAATTGTTGGTTAAAAATGGCTGCCTTGTCTAAGCAAAGAGCCTTGGGATAGTAAATTTGCTGGCACTGTGGGAGGACAGCTCATCCTTCAGTATAAAAAAAGAGAGAAGAACAAGATGTAAGGACGAGAAAGGAAGCAATAAAAGTAGAATATTAACAGCAACAATAAAAACAGACAAGGAAGGTTGAAAAAGGTCTCATGAAGGAGCCAGGCCCAGGAAGTTTGGGAAGGAGAAAAAAAGGACTGACCATGCTCTTGTAATAATCCGATCCCTTTTGAACATTGAATCAACCAACATCAGAAGACACAAACCATAATGCGTCCTGCTTCTTGGGCTCAAGATAGAAAGCTGCCTTTGGGAGTCTTCTGTAGATTTGTCTAATTCTTGTATTTCTTATGCTTTAAATAAAATCAAGATAAATTCAGAAATTCTGGGAAGGTCCATGAAAAGGACCCCAGAGCCACACTTGCAAATTTACTTCTCCAGAAGTATTTCAGGAGAAGGTGTATGTTTTGGTGTTATCTTGAGGAGTCAAACCTGGATCTCTTGGAGGAGGAAACACCAGAAATCAAGTTCTTGTGAAGTTCTAGCAGCTGAGAATCCAGACATCTGCCTTGGTCATGTACCCCAAGTCACAAATTTCCAAAAAGCAAGTGATACAGAGAAGATAATTTTCCTAAATTTGCACATTTCAGACAACACGGGACACATTACTGACAGGGAAAAAAAGCCTTCTGGATATTTTCAAGACATGGTGTCAGCAGGGGAATCCCAATCTGTCCCTTTGAATTGGAAAACACCCTTGTGCTCAATAGCACTTGACTAGAGAAAGAATTAGAGAAACAGATCCTGGCAGACAGCAAATCTGGTTTGGATACAAATTACATAGCAGGGTGGCCAGGGAGGAAGGGATACTTTCCTCTACCTTAGGTCAGTCTTCAGCACATTACCCTGATAAAGCTAAAATCTATCTTGAATTGCCTGCTTTCATAGGCTTTATCAAGCAAAGCTATTTTCCGCCGATCCGCAGCTGCACCAGCAGGAAGCGAGCAGCTCTCCTCGCGGGCCCCATGTGCATGCCTACAGTAACCACATTAACCGCAAAGCATGTTTTTATCTTGTTAAGCCGCTAAGCTCTGAAGTGTTCCGTTTAGTATGGTAATAACAAGGCTGAGTGATAAAGCTTTTAGTGGGTAGAGAAATAGCAGCCAAGATCTCCTGTGAAGGGGACATGCAGTTTGTTTTCTTTACACGGATTCTTCTGGACATGCCAGCACAGAAATAAATCAAATTCCATTCGCTAGATAACACCCCAGCTATGAGACGGACCAACAAAAGCCAGGAAATTCAGCATTAAAGAGATGCTGTTAAGTAATTTAGGCCAAGAAGTTCACCTGTCAAACCTGATAAGGAATATCGTCTAGATATTAACCACCCAATAAAATAAACCACACCATTTAGGTACTCGGATGTTTTTAAATAAAGCCAATATATTGTTGTCAGTATCTGCAGAAAGAAGTTATTTTTCTCCTGTTTTGGTTTTGCATGAGTAGTCCCCTAATGAAAACAGAAGCAGTAAATGCACCCACCCAACGTTCTGCCCCCACCCTGCTCTCTGCCGCAAACACACTAGGCAGTCGTTCTCTCCACCCAAAATACTCGCGTCGTTCACGTTAGGAGACTGGTCAAGACCCTCTCGCTAATGATTTAGGCCTGCAGTGAGGGTCACGTGAAAGAGTTCAGGGCTTGAATAACCTCAGCGGCGTCACTGCCTTTCCCTGCGCTTGGGCAACCCGCGTCAGTTCTCTGCCCCTCGGCTCCTCCTGGCTCCTGAAGATCCACCTCCACTTTTCTTTTCATAGAATCGTAGAATATCTCAAGTTGGAAGGGACCCATAAGGATCAACATAAGGATGTTTTGTCTCCAACAATGCTGGAGCAGGTTGTTCTTCAGGATTCGGATCTTTCTGCTGGTCTCATCAATGTAAACTGCTTTTCATTTTTTGAGCTCAGGCCTCCCTGTTTTTGAAGTCCCATTATAGACCAAAGGTGATGTTCATTTGCAACCCAATTTAAACTAATGGAAAGTTATTCAAGTATCTACAGATGAAAGAAACCAGACTATAATCACTTATATTGCTATTGCACCCCTCTATTTCAGCTAGCTTGCTTCATCCCAAGGCAACTGCTCTCAGACAGCTGTAGATCAGTGGTCCATTTTTCACCACCACACATTTATGCTCTCTCCAAAAGGTAGTTTCAACTAACAGTCTGTTTATGACCATGTCCTGCACTCACAGAGCAGTGTCAAACAAAGTTAAAAAGGACAGTTTTCATAGTGTTTCTTTGTTTTGATCACTTGCAATAGAAAATAAAGTTAACAAGGAAAAAAAACCCTCACAGAAAAGGTAGAGCTCTGGTTGCCAGCTCCTAATCCTTACAAACCATGCGACTAGTACTCCTCCAGCCTGCTGCAAAACAGGATCCAAACCAGCCACATGCCTGAAAAGACTGAGCCCACTGTCAGCCTGCTGTTAGTGATGGGATAGTGTGCGCAGTGCCTACGCCAGGCAAAGAAAATCTCACAAATATTCCCCTTGGCAAAGACCCTTTTATTTTGCACAGTGGAGATCTGAGGACCATGATGGTCCCAAGAAATGCACAATCTTGCTTCAAATTCCTGCTGCAGATTGAGTAAGGAATAAGATCTTTACGAGTGGAGCTCTTAGCACTTGGAATCAGCTCCAGGTAGTTTGCATTTTGATTCATTATTTTAACATCTCGCTATCTTGTCACAAACAGCAGCATCAGTTGCTAATTTGCAGATAACAGTTCCAGTCACAGAAGCCAATGCCTTCCATCTCCAATGTCATTGGCCTCTGCCTTTTAAGATAAGAGAAACTATTTTTTTTTTTTTTTTTTTTTTTAATCACTGCGAAACAGTCTTTTGGAGACACAAATTACACCACTTCTGACTTGCCAACTTTCTGTTCAATGCACAGTTTTGCAGCAATGCACATTTCCTCTGTATCTCTACTCCCGCAGAAAACTGAAGTTCAAATAACAAAATGGTGGAAATATCTTCAGATTTAAATTAACCATGTTCTCCCGCAGACAGCAGAGCTCTCATCAAGTATATGGCCTACTGCTTGCATGAACTGGCTTCCCAGAAGTTGAAGCTCTGCGATACCAGAGCGTGGGGCTTATAAATCCACCATTCGCATCCTTAGAGGCCAGGAACAAAGGAACTGAGATCTGATGTCAATAACTACGCTTGTCCCCACAGATAGCATAGACATATCTACAGAATATTATTCATACAGTGTGAGGTGCTTGGTGGGAAACTGGAGTTCACATGGTGAGGGACCTAAGTGAAGAAAAATAGGTCTCCCAATATAGGCTTACTTATCTACGTGCTTCTGCCCGATGCGTTTCCAAACTTCATAAAAAAGGAAGTTTTACAGCCTCCAGCAGTCTGCCTGCCAGACAACTGCCGATTCCACCTATGCCCAGAGCTGCCTCTGAAAGGCAGAGACAGGCCACAAGGAACAAAAAGGGGAAACAGAAAAACATCAAGTAGATCATCAAAGCCAGGCTCTTGCTGCAAACATATGCTTTAAAATTGTCGTGACTCTTCAAAGACTAGCAAATCTGGGGCATGCTCCAAACCAAATGCTCCAACAGCAGAGCAAGGGCTGGGAGACATCACCACGGTCCACCATGCTGGACCAAGGATTTGGCTGCTTTGCAAATCAACAGGATGAAAACACTCAGAAGGGTCAAGTGCCTTCATCTTGTTTGTCAAGTGCCAAAGGATCTTTGGCTGAAAGCAAAGGGTGGGATGCAAAGGATCAAAATAGCTGAGAATAAACTAGGAGTTTCCAAATTATTTTTTCAAGGAGAATTGGTGCCCACAACCCTCTTCAGAAACCCATCAATGCTGCCGCCCCTTGGAGCTGCAGGCACTTGTCTGGGAGAGCAGCAGCTGGTGTCGAACTTGCTAAGCTTGAATTATCACAGTCTGATCGGCAGATTAGGCTGGATAACAGCTCAAAGCCGTATTTGACTATTAGTGCTCACAAGGGGCTGCATCTCTCTAAACAGCTCCGTATGGCACGGCTGGTACCTTAGCTGCAGAGCGCCGTGGCTTAAACCCTGCAGAGTCCACTCAGCTTCCTAGGAGATACTTTAATCTCCAAGAAAACTGACTAAGCACTTGGAGCGAGCGCAGGAGAAGCCTGAGAGCTTGGGCTCTGCAAGGGGAGCTTTCAAGCCACCATCCAGATGCAGACGTGGGTTTCCATGTAGAAGCAGGCAGGCTCCATCCTGCTGCAAGCCAGCTGGGTGAGGAAATGAATCTCCTCTGTCTTTAACAAGCAAAAAGAGACAAAGTGATTTCCAGCCTCCCCTTCCTAATTCCCCCTCCAAACTGAAACTAGAAAAATAAAGAAAACCACCGATCAAAACACTAGCAAACCCCTGCTGCAGCAGCTCTAAGCCACTTCTTCTGCATGCAAGGAGTTAAATGGGAACGTGGCGACCCACTGCAAACCACCCCCCAGCAACTTCTTCAGCTGCTCCAAGGAACAGATTCGCAGACTGCTCTGTTCAAACACCATTTAGTAAACTGTGCCAGTCTCCTGCTCACCCAACAGACTTTCCAACACCCCAACTCCACACCCATTGAGACTGGTGCGGAGGCAAACACGTGGTGACCAAGTTCTAGACCATAGTCTCTTCCCTGATTCACAGTGCCTGACATTCATAGTACTTTTATCAACCAGCTCTCTTTGCATGTGTCTTTCTAGTTTCATTCCCCACAAATATTTTTGTTTCCATTCCCTTGCTATTCTTCTCCATCTAGTTATCTCCACACCACATATTTACTCTTTTCTGACCTTACCACCTTGCACCCTTTCTTCTTGACATTCTTCTAAACACATGCTGCTCTTCCCGAGGCTGTATTTTAAAGAGCTGTGAGTTACTAACAGTAACCCATGCTGAAGTTACAGAGGAGTTTATTAGCATCGCCTGGTGAGTCGCTGACAGCAGATGACTAGATATAAGGAAGACATACAGATATTTAGATTAGATATACGGAAGAAGTTTTTCACAATGAGGGTGGTGAAGCACTGGCACAGGTTGCCCAGAGAGGTGGTAGAAGCCCCATCCCTGGAAACATTCCAGGTCAGGCTGGATGGGGCTCTGGGCAACCTGATCTAGTTGAGGATGTCCCTGCTCATGGGGGGTTGGACTAGATGACCTTTAAAAGGTCCCTTCCAACCCAAACTATTCTATGATCCTATGACAGACTGCAGGAGACACTCTGCAGGTCTCCAGCACAGTTCTGCTCCAACCCCTGTGCAGACTGACACCTACCCACTTAGGCTGGGAGAGCTCACAGAGCAAGGGAACACATTCACCAGCTTGCAGAAGCAGCCACACCAGACACTCCTGTCTCACATTCCCCCTTCATAAATGATACCCTGAAGCTTTCTGCGCACTCTATGAACGAGCAAAGGGGCTGAGGCAACGACCAGTAACGACCTCTCCATTACCGGCAGTGGGTTTGGATAAGGACTGCCCTGAAATAACCACCAGAAAGTGAGTAAAAGTCCTGGGCATGTTATAAATTCTTAGACAAACAGTAACATTACAAACAGACTGTACAAGAACATTTCGGCGCCTGCAACTTATGAGGCAGATACTCCAGTGTTCTCCTTTCCATAATATTTTAACTCCCATTTAAGCTCACTAGAATGCCTATCCCGCCAACGCAAAGCACGGGAACAAAGGAAATAAGCAGTTAAGTCAGTCAAACCCCAACTCCCATACAGTCACCAGTTCCCTATCATAGCCTCAGTTACCTCCCCCTCACCACCCACAGCCCACATCTCCCTACCCTCACCCCGAGGAGCCGGCACGCACGCTTCATTCCCCTCGCCATCGCTGCTTGGTACAGCTGCTTAGACGTGAAGGGGCTGATGTGGCTTTCTTCAGTTAGGCTGGAGAAAATTAGGGTTGCCTCATACAAGGGTGACACAGAATAGGATTACTGCTCAGGTTTCCCCTGATGGGGACTGGATAGGGTTGGGTGCGGATTGCTCCAAGAGCTTCAGGAAAACCTCCAGGTTCAGTATGTGAAGTCCACCAGGAACTTCAGCCTGAAAGTAATCTTAAGCCTGTGATTTTGGCTTGGCCGTTTGCGACGACTAGGCTGCTGCAATCCAGTGGCAGTCTGTAGGAGTTCAGCCGCTGACCCTTTTAAGAATACGAGTGTCTGGTGGGCATCGCTGTAGTGGCTGAAGCCTTGCATAAATCAAGCGCTCAGCTAAACCTCAGGGGACTTACACACCGCAGGGCACTGTGGATTCAAGAATGAAGACAGCAACCGAGAGTGGAGAGAAGGGAAGAGAGAAGGAGAAATTAAGATCTTCGGCATTAAGATTTGACTAACTGGATGAGACAGGATTATTAAAAAGGGGGGGATGGGAAGGGGCAGGAGGTAGACAATTTTCCCTAACCTGCCCCATCCTGCCATTAACATTTAAATTAAAATGATGAATTACTGAAATAGCCATGGTCAAGGCCTCCGTATCCTCCCCCTTAGTAAGTACCATGATGCATTGTCATGTGCAAACAGCTCCTTCATGAGACACCAAAAGCCTCTTAATAATGGATATTACACTTCTGCAATGATCGCAGTGGAAAGCACCCAAAATTACCAGCTTTCTTTGCAGAGTAATTTGTTATTTTAATGCTGTCAACCTGCAGAAATAGATTTATTGTTATTAATAATAGTGATTTGCCACATTTTGCTAGTTAAATTACAGTGCTGTATAGTTAGTTCCACAATAAAGGACTGGAAGTGTGCCAGGAGATTGCTCATAGCTCAGTGTAACAGCAGTTGGCACTGTTCCCATTAAGGCATTAAAATTTGAGTCAGAAACATAACAGATGCAAAACAAAACATGAGGTTGCTCGCGGGGATTATATAAAAACAATTAAAACAAATTAATTACCAGTTATGTTAGTGTTGCTCGGTGTACACGTAGAATGATTACAAATCCATGCAGAGGTCTTTTAAAGACCATAAATGTCAATAAGGATCCCTGAGGGACTACGAGGGAACTTTTGGTTTCCAGCACAGCAGTGGGCTTAGGGAGATGAAATACGGGGAGGCACAGGCTGTGGGACAGACCCAGCTTCCCAGGAGCAGCAGCAGCTTCTGGAGGCTCCTGAGGAAACCCAGGTACGGGGGTTACGAGTGGAGAGAGGGGAGGACAAGTCACAGTCCCTTGGTGCTACAGATGGTAGAGGAGCCCAGGCGCACGAGGCTATGAGCAATTTGGGGCAGCCCTGCCAAAGCACCTCGCCCCCAGCTCAGAAAAGCCGAGTTGGAGCCAGTGAGATAAACTGGAATCGAGGGGATGCTCCAGAGCTCACAGCGGGATAGACTTTGTATAAATGAGTGGTTTGTGGAAGAGACTGCGTCAATTTTCTCCCCATCTTTCCCTAAGCAAACCTGCAGGTTTCTGGTCCTTGCAAAACACTCGCTGGAAAGTCTCTATGGGGAATGCCTATGGGGAGCCTGCCCATCGCTAGACTTGGTTTTCCAGCCACGTGCGCTGCTCTTTGCAAAAAAGAGAAATTGTTTTCAGTAGGTTAAAACTCCTCATCGTTACCCTGCAGTCAGGGGCAGAAGTTGCAGTTTCCCATAGAAGCAGGGATCAACCATGACCAAATACTGCTGGAGACCTTCTCCAAAGCCCTCCCTGTCCTCCTGCTGCTTCAGAAATAAAACAGTAAAGGAACCCTGATGGCCTGAACTACTTCTTACACCTGTGCAGCCCCACCGACTTCAGTATTGTTGCTCCTGACAGTCAGCGTCACTTCACTCCCCCCATGCTGTCTCCCCACACCCCACCTTACCAGCAGACCAGCACAGCTCCACAGAAAACAAGTATCAGAGATGTTTGGCTGTCCTTTACATCCTAAAGCTGTGATTTGGTTGTAATAATCCTTGCCTCCCTGAAATCAATAGGAAAAAAAAAATGCCTTTGAGTTTTCCGTTAGTTCTTTAGTCCCTGGATAGTATGATCTCAAATCGTGTCGGCCCTCTCCATCCCAGCGGCACAGGTAGAATATGCATTTTCTCAAAATGAGCAATTTATGTGGCACCACAGATTTATTTGATGTGGTCTGACCAGCACAGACAGAATCGTTTTACCAAATTCTAGCAGCTGAGTTTGAATAAACTGTCTCTTAAAACTAGAGTATTAAACATGGTGTACACTTGTGGTTTCTCTATAAGATTCTCAAAGTATTTGTCCATCCATATGGATGTGTGCCATGGTTTTTACCTATGGGGTATTTTGTCTCCCTCTTCTTGAGACCGTAGGGATTATCTGCTTTTTAATACATCCAAACCTAAGCTTTTCCTTTGGAATATTAACTGGTATTTTGTGAAGATGTAAAACGGTGTCACATCAGAAACTCCGGGCACACATGAACCAGAGAAAGTAGTAGAGAGGTACAGATTTCCTTAAGAGAACCAGGACTTTCTGGAAGCAGACGTACAGTGCCTGCAGCTTTCAATTAGAGCAAAGTTTCCAGAACTGAGAGACGACTCCTTGGGCAGCGTACGAGGTGTTACCTTTCTGTTTGATTGTTGTTTCTAGTTTTATATTGCCAGGGAAAAGAAAAAGGGCTTTGGTATTTTAGCATCTGAGTAATGGTGTGAAAACATTATCTCACTATTGCTCTCCTAGGGGTGATTTAGTTCATATTCTATCCTTTGGAAAGAAACGGGTATGGAATAATCACACTGACTCTGCTTATTGTGCACGTATAGTATCTAATATTAAAGAAATCGAATTCAGCCTCACTACAGGCCTCTCCCTCTGTCCCTCATGTTTGCACATTCAAACCATCATTTTTCATATTAGTTCTTTGTTAAGCATCATTTATATGCTTGATGCAATACAGGAGAGTACCAAGTCCCTGCCCTCAGGAGCACAGCTATCTTTTTTTTCAAGAGACATAACAGCAGGCATGCACTGATCCTGGGAGGTGGTGGTCTAGATGCACTGCCAGGATTTCGGCCTAAAGCCACTTATAATCCCTTGAAGCAGGGAATAATCTGATTTCTTTCCAACACTCCATGTATTTGAATTAACCCACAGAAACTTCTTTTTCTGAATTGTTTCAATTTGCATGAATACTGCGGAAGAGGGGGAAGCAGAAGCTACATACAAATCTACGGCACATAGACCTCCAGGTGATGACAGACAGGTCAGCAAACGTCCTCCACCACCGCTTAGTGGAAACGCGCCCTTTTTGCCCAGATCACATCCCTGGGTGCAAACTAAGCAGCAAGGCAGGGACAGACCACATTTAGTGAGGAAAGAGGAAAGGTACATGATCACCTCATGCAGGACATTCAGGAAGGGAGAAGAAAGGAGACCAGAAGAGGTAGTTCTTCGCCCTCTTCTCTCCTTCATCATGAGGAGGCTGTGGTCAGCAGACAACCTGCTCATTGCAATTCCCCTGATGGTGGAAGCACCTACAGAGAAGAAACTGTAGCTTTAACCATAGACCTTCCACTAACATTTCTCTGTTTGACTTTGGAGCATTGACAAAGACATCAGCAAAAATATTTCTCATGAACAGAGAGCACTTTCCATCTTATTTAAACAGTTTTCCTCTAATTATTAGAAAGGCTGTCCCAGTTCGGATAAAAGTAAGGCCTAACCAAGCAACTTGAGGTCTGCAATGGGAGTAACGCGCTTCCAGCAAGGATTGCAGTCCCGGCCCGTCAGGATGCATTAACGGGAGGTGTGAGAGGGGCTCAAGATGAGTCATGGACATTTATGTCCCTTCTTCTCATGCAAGTAGCGCAGGGCAGTTTGTCACCCAACCCCACTCCACACACAGCGGCACAGCACCCTTCCCTGCTGGCGACATCCCTCTGCATCCAGCCTTTGCCCACCAAACATCAGCACGCTGTAGTACCAACATCCCCAAACCGAACAGAGCAAGCTGGCTACCAGGAGCAGCCCTGGCAGGTCTTTGTCTTGAGTCAAGCCCAAGTGCTTTGCTCTAACTTACTTCTCAAGTAATAAGGAATTTGCAGGCTCTAACACCACCCTCTTAAAAAGCAGATAGAAACAGTAAATATTGATGGGTATCACCAGATGTCACTGTTGTACAAAGTCACCCAAGTTGCATTTCTTGGAGAGCACATGGTAGACTTGAAAAGACACCTTGGGCTTTCCCCTTGCCTGCCCCCTTGGCCTCTCCTTGCCCTCAGCAGTCCAAGAAAAGGTTCTACAAGAGGAGCAGCAGCAAAGTTTGCTCGCTGGCATGGATGGTTTTAAAGCCAGTTTCTTAAAGCAGAGGCATGCTAGGCTGTGGTTTGGGGAAGGAACCACAGTGAACTACGACCGCTTTTGTTTCAGATCTGGTATGTTTATATCGAGCTTTATTTTCTAGTTTTGTTCCAATACCTTTCGTTCTGCTGGAAAGCTAAATTGCAGGGCTGCAACCACTGCTATCAGCTAGCAAAGAGATAACAATAATTAATACTTGGCAATATTGAGCCTAGAATGTCTTTTGTGTGATGCTGCCTTATTAGTTTCATCAGAGATTCTCTGAGATAATCAAACCCAAGATTTTAGAGTTCATTTGCCTAAAGTCTGTTTCATACAGATTTTGATATACTTCTAAGATGGCTTGGATATGAGCACTTGCTTTCCAATAATAAAGTATTGGTCACTATCTGCAAGATAATCTATCGGAAGAGCAGAGCAGTAGCTAGATGAGCTTAGGTTTGAACAAGATACACACAAAGCAGTGTCCTTTCAAAAGCAAATCTGTTGAGGAAATAATTTCAGCTAAGAAAATAAACATAACTGGCACCGCATCAGAAGAGCAGCACAATAATGTTGATCCACTAAAGGAACACACTTGATGTTTTAAAACAAAACAGATCTGTGCAAAGAAGTACTTGCTTAAAATATGTGTGTATTTTTATTCTTCGAGACACATTTAAAAACAAAAAGAAGACAAAACATACACGCACATAAAGCCCTTCAGCCCGAGCATGCTGCTGCTGGTTTGTTACGTACCGTTAGCTATTCCCAAGGTGACAAGTGTTATCTGAGTGCGGTTTGTGCGGTAATCCAGAACCAATTACGTATAATAGTTCTTCAGCAAAGTACATTTTAAAAATAAAGAAAACATGCTGATCGACAAATACACTTCTCCACATTCAGGTCTCATGGTGGCACAGGCTCATCGGTTCCCTGCTCTCCTCTGGCTCATGAGCAAAAACCCACCGTCGCAGCAGCTCGCAGCTTGTGCTGGCAGCCGGGGCGAGGAGAGGGGGCACTGGGGGGACCCAGCCTCTGAGGAATGGGGGATGGCAATGTGTCACCCCCCCAGCCTGGTGGCAATCCCCCCCCAGCGCACCAAGGAGCGCACATGCTGGTGTCCTGGAACGAGGGGGTGATATTAGGAGAGATGGGGATAGCTGGTCCCCACCGGTGCCACGCAGGCACTGGCCAGAGAGACTAGTCAAGGTATTTCTAGGGTAATCATTAATGGCAATTAGATTTTCACTATCAAGGCATTTAAAAGGCAGCTCTTTCTGCCACAAGTCCTGCTGGGAAATCATCTGCAAAGTTCGACTTTGGCACCGCGTCGACCATACAGTAAGTACATTTCTGGTTAAAGGCAACTGCTAATGAACCTTCAGATATTGTCAGCCCTCACTGTGGCACGTCAGCTGCGCCTGGGCACGTACACGCTCCACGCTTCTCAGTAACAACGACTTTTACCAGTTTAAGACTCATCCTCCTCCCCGCAGCTGGGCGACGAGGGGTGCACACAGCTATTTGCTGAGGCCGCAGCGCAGGTACCCCGGCGGCGCTGGGTCCCACGCCTTGCTCTGGCACAGGTACGGCACCGCCGTCCCACCGCTGCTGTCTGCTCCTGGTGCTGCACGACCACATCGACATGCAGCCAGCGACCCAGACAGGATTCACCTAATCCGAAGATCACAGCATCTGAGCTGGGCTGGACTGATACCTTCAGTACTTATCAACATTAACATGAGCCATCCCCTCTCCTCACAGCTATTTTCACATTAGGCTATTTTACCCCACTCTGCATTTCACAAATGTAAAGCAATTTTTTATTACTCATCAGCTTCCAATTTGGCTCAGCTACACACACCTCCACCCCTGTTTAGTGCTGCCTTCAGCATAATGAACAAAGGAAAAATAAGGACCAGAAATGCATAGCTTGAAGGGAGATACTCATGGGATACTACAGGGATTTGTCAGTAGCCTAGTACAATTTAAATTATTTTTATTAATGTGCTGAAAGTAGAACACAGAGCAAAAGGTACAGGAATTAAGTTCAGATCGTTCCAGAACGAAAAGTGTTGCAAAGAGAAATATAACAGGCCTGGGGAAGTTCACAAAATATGGGCATGAAGTAGCAAAATGATATTCCAGCCAGAAAAATGCAGAGCTAATGCGTACTGTGGAGGCTGGAGAAATAAATCTCACGTGCAACAGTTTGAGAAGGAGATGCTCATGAGGCACGGTAAGGGGAACGCTCTGGGCCGACAGCAAGCGTGTTTCCTCCAAGGGGCCAGCACAGTACTGCTGCTAAGCTCTCTCCCTCTTCCCATATCCCCCCCGCTTTTCCAAGGGTCATACTGAGGGACACGAAGGCAGTTCAGACTTTTAACAAGCAAGCATAAGGCGTAGAGCTTTGGGAGAAAGACTCCTTGTTTCAGGATATAAACCAAGAGCAAACTACCCGAGGTTAGGCAGTAAGCAGCCTGCCGTCAGACCGTAATTGCCTGCTGCAGGATTTCTGACATTTTCGTCTTATGCAGCTGGTAGCACAGTGGGAAACAAAATATTGTACTCTGATCCAGTCCATGAGTAGACTTAATCTCTCATACTCTCTCCCCTGCCATCCTTCAGTAGTATTTTCTAATAAAATGGAAGGACTTTTGCTCCAAATAAAAAAACAATGCTTAAAGCTCAGTAATGCCAGCAGCAAGGTCAGCTACAGGAGCTATCCCAAGGTCACCCAGGGCTAAGTCAGCAAAGCAACCCAGACCTCCTAAATCCCAGCCCCACCAGCCTGAACTTTTTAAAACTCTTTCTCAGTCTGACTTTTTAAGATCTGTCAAGGGCTCACTGCAGGGCAAGTTTTGCTAGGACCTCGGGTATCTGCCCCCCTCCCTCCCTGGAGACCAGAACCCATACGAACCCAGCTGGCACGCGGGATGCTCAGGGCTGGTAGCACTGCAGCTGGATGCTGCTTCTCCAGAAGCATGTCTGTCACGCTCACCTTGCTGTGGCCCTCCTGTCCCCACCTCCAACCTGCTGCTTCTTCATACATCCTGCATCACCAGACCTACACAGAGCCTTTCCAGCTGCTGTCCTGGGAAATTATCATCATCGCCATCCCTAAACACAGGCGTGACCTCAGAGCCGTCCTGCAGAGGCACTGGCAGATTCATAACTTCAGGAGGAACCTACCAAGCACGTCTCAGCCCAGCTGCCTCCCACTCCCACTGACTCACTGCCGTCTCGGTTGCCAGCTCTCGGCAGGAATGACACCAACGAGACAGGGAAGAAAAAAATCACAGTGGAGGGATGGAGGAGAGCCCAAACCTGAAGCCCTTCATGTTTGGTCCCATGCATGCTGCAGTGCATCAGCCTGCAAAGGACGGGGCTCACAAAAGCCTCCATGCAAAGGAGAAAGGAGAGTGTGATGAGGTGTCGTGCATTAATTTGTAAGCCCCCTTTGGCTACTTCTCTGACTAGAGCAGCACAAACTGGTCTTAGACAATGAGGCCCCAAAATGCAGCAAACAAAGCAGCGAAAGAGAATGCTGTGTTTTCACTCTTTACTCAGGCAGGGGCTCTTTCGAACGGGGTAAAGTTAACTGCAAGGCCCTAAAGGCAGAGAACTGGGTTTGCTCCCTCGTATCCACATATTCAGCTCTACAATTGTTAGTGAAAAGTAAGTTCTAAAAAGCTGAACAGAATTATGGGACATCACACACAAAGCTCAGCCATAACATGAAAATGTAGGAATCAACAGAAAATCCCTTCAGCTTTGAGTGGATGAGAATATGTGCTAGACTGCAAAAAATCCCCCCTCTCAGCCATTACCAGTTCACAGGCAGGTACAGGACTGACGAGATGAAGGTATCGCATCTAAAAAACGTGAGACACTTTGCAGAGACTTCAAATCACTTCAACTCTCAGTAGGTCACAGTCTGAGCCTGAAAAATCCCCCAGACTTTCCCCCAGCTCATGAAGACACCTTCTTTGGTGCAAGCGCTCACACAGAGGTGCCCACCGGTGCTCCCACCTCCCGCTGAAGGCTCTCCCCGACATCTGCTCTGCAGCACCAAGCACCACCACACCAGCACTCGCGGCAGGTTTGGCTCCGCAAGAGCATGGGCCATTCCTGGCCAGCGAGGCTGGGGCAGACGGGTATGAGACTGTTAGCTTGGGAGATACGGCAGAGAAACGAGAATCTGGGACAGCAATAGGAAGGGAAAAGAGAGGGAAAGGAAATGCTCTTCCTAAATGCTTGCACACGTGAGAACAGTTGCCTGAAGCTGATCTTTGAAGCAATTTCCCCCCTACAACCGCACAGATTTCTCTTCTGCTCTCAAAAGAGGCTGCTTAATGCCAGCACAGATGAGCAGCACAAGTTAGAAAAACACTAAAACAAGAGGCACAGCAGCAATGCTGCAGACTCCAGCCACGCTGGAGGATTCCTAACAAAGGGGTATCACAGAGCTGGAGCAGCTGCTTGTCTTTGCTCCTGTGGCCTTAACCCCTGCAGAAGGTTGGGAAAGCAATTACAGCCTTCCAGAGCTGGTGGTTGGACCCTCTGCTGACTGCCTGCTCCTGGCTCCTCACCCCCAGTTCCCCCCCGACATCGCACCCAAAACAGCCCCCTAAAAGAAACCCCAGCCTCACTATTCTTACGAGGCACTGGGGACAGCCTGGCCTCGGCGAGAATAGCCGAGTGCTGTTGAACGGCTGGAGCACTGACACTGGATAAACGCTGTCACCGAGCCAACAGCGGAGTCATCGGGGGCTAAAGAAAAGAGCAAATGTTTGTAATCAGAGCTGCTGCAAACTTACTGGTTCCTTGCTAAGCCCTAAGAAAAACAAGGAGATGAAAAGTTGGCTTCTGCTCTTTTTAGTAGGCACTGGAAATGCCTTGACTCGGTGCAAACCGATGGTGTTTACATAGCCTCCCCATTGCCTCCTGCTGCATTCCCTCTGTAAGCGGCTTCTGTTTACAAGCAGCAGGGAATGGGATCTCTGTCCATGAAAATGGATGATGTCAGGGTTAATTAATCCGACCTGAGGTGACATGGCCAGGAGCAGCCACTACGTCTCCCGGTAGGGGGAAGCTATATATAGTTCCGTGACACGATGAGACATATCAGTCATGGAGCAAAGAAAACAAAAAGGCACTTTGATTTAACAGCAAATTCTACTTTGCGATCCCAGGAAGCCTGGCCAGCCGAAACAGTGCATGACAGTCAACTACTGCGCAAAATGTATTTTCAGATGTGGCATTTACTGGTAACGGTTTGCACCTTGAAAGAAGGGACTGTTAGAAGATTTGTGCATCTTTAACAGGGAAATTTCCTTACTAGTCTGCAGGTCACAGCTGTGCAAAACACCCATCAGCTTTGCTTCCCGAGGGTATGTGAACATAGCGCCCAGTTCAAGCTGCAGACTTTGTCTCCCCCTAATTTCTCTTGCAAATCTGTCTGAGCCCAGAACGCAAAGCAGGATTCAGTCAAATACCCAGGCAAAGCCACACAAAGCCATGAATTTCACGTGGTTCGTGATGGGAAGCTATAAATCCATCTAGGGTTGCCCCCAAATGTCTCCCAAACCTTCGAGGGACTTTTCAGCTACTTATTTATGGGATTTCAAACACAGGTCACAGCTGAGCTAAGGTGGCTCTCTCAGGGTGCTGGCCTCGTTCCTGAGCAATTTTCAGAGCTGATGGGGAAAACCAAAAATCCTCCTCACTCTCTTCCTTCTCGCCAATTACCTGACCGTAAATCCAGCTCACTGATCAGTGCCTTCGGGGGCCATTTCAGGAATCGGTTGATGTTGCTGGACAAAACAACAACTAGAAGAGGCTGAAATTTCCCTTTAACACGACACAACGTGATTTCACTGGGTGTGTTGTAGAGATACCCAACAGCCCCAGTATGTACCATCAACAAACACCAAGAAGAGATGACCATCACCCCAAAGACTATGATCAAAGCACCATATCAAAAAAACAAAACAAAACCAAACCAAACAAAACACCACAAAACCAGAGAGAAAGGGCTGGTTGCAGCAGCAAAATAAAGCCTGGAGCAGCAGTGGCTGCGGTGTGATGCGGGGTAAGCGGGCGTTAGCTTTCCCTGGGTGCAGACCCCCTACAGCACCAGCACACTGGCAGCCCTTCGGCTCAGCTCTTTCTGTGCTGGCCAAGAGAAGCGGGAGTTCAGACACGGTCTTCAGAGAGACCCAAATCAAGCAGAGAGCCAATGCAAGGTGCAGGAACAGACCAAAGAAAGAATGGGTGCTCAAAGCCGAGGGGATCCTCACAAGGCAGCAGCTTTGCTTTGGCAGCAGGTTGGTGCCACTCTCTGGGAAGAAAGTCATCAGCTCAGAGCAGCGTTCCGGTGAGCAGCCCGTTGTGCTGATGTGGGATGCTCCTGCAGGGAGGCAGCTTGCCTGCATCACATCGAGGGCTAGTAGACACCTTAAATTCAGACAAATCCCACCAAGGAAACACCTGCCCTTGTTGCTGGTTCCTGCTCCAATCAAGAAACCCATACCCTGAATTGCAGCAGGATCAACAGCGGGCGGGATGCCGTCTGCGCTGCCTCTGGGCACTGGCTGACGGGCCGGGCTGCAGACGGCTGATGCTGTTCTGCAGCCTACGGAGGGCAGAGTGGATAATGATAAACGCTCCCTCTAGGCCTTCAAACAGATTAATCTATAAATATTGATAGCCCTGAAGATTTAAGTGCTCTGTTTATCCACAAAACAGGTGAAATCTTGGCAACAGCCAAGTATCTTCCTGGAAATGGCTTGGGTTTATGTGCTTTCCCAGCCTGGGGAGAAGAAATGTGCAGTGTGATGCATTACCGGGCTACCCAGAGATTGCCACCTAGAGCTAATGCCGCTGCTGGCTGCTACAGCAAAACCAAAATGAATAGTCAATTTGTGTTACAACAAAAACAGAGCTGTGGGATGGGGGATTTTCCTGCCTCAGCTGAGGGACAAGAAGGAAAATTATTTAAAAAAAAATAAAATTCAACAACCCTCTGTCTCTGAAGTAAGGCTCAAGTGACTGAACACGGTAATGACACAGTGCAGGTGCAGCAGGGATTTGTCAATGACAAACATGTGTGAGAAGAGTGTATGTTTATCCTGTACGTACACTGTGAAAAATATAGCCCCCCATCGGTACCACGCCTGAGCGCAGCCCTGCTCAGCACAGCTCACGGATCAGGACGAGCTGACAGCTGGGTATTATTTATGGCAGCTTTTCCAACTAGGTAGACATTTACAAATCAAAATAACTGTCATCTGTGTTGTCTGAATGCAATTTTTGGTGTGTTTTATCCTCTGCTTTCCCCCACCTACTGTATTATTAACAGCCCTCGGCCTCTCCCTGCCAATCTCTGTCTCCCCGTGGATGGTTTCCCGGCACGCTGCAGCCCCCGGAGCAAAGCCCCTCTCCCGGCAGATGGCACTCAGTGGCTCCTGGGAAACCCACACGCTTCCAGAAATCCCTGCCCACCGAGCAAATGATGGGGTAATTGAGATTTTGTTCTGGCTGACACTGTCTCAGGGATGTTAAGCCCAGGAGCTCCCCAGGGCTATCCAGGGAAACATGAGGTGCAGCTGCCCCGGCCAGGAGGGCTGCCGGACTCGGGTGGGCGCTGTGCAGTCACCCCAACCCCTCCATGGAGCCCAGCCTGAGCCAGGGGAGGGACACAGCACCCCCTTTTCCACAGCAGGTCAGCCCACGGCGTGCGGCTGCAAGGAAGGGAGGAGCGGGGTGCATTTTGTGCTGTCCTTCAAAGCTGCTAAGGCAGCCAAGAGGGGAGGTGTTACGGCCACTTAATTGCTAGGAGGTGTGCGGGAACGGTCCAGCTCACGGCCGCCTGGGACCGCTTCTTCCCTCTGGGATGCTTTCCCTGCAAAACCAAGCACGGGGCAGGTCATGCTACAGACCTGGAAAACGCCAGCAGGGAATGTGCCCCAGGAGCGGAATTTGGCCGGCAGCCTCTCAAGAGGGGAGACGACTTCCACCAGCGCGCGGCAGCCGGCGCTGGATTCACCTGTGCTCTCCCCCTGGGTTTTCTGTGCAGCCACACAGGCATGAGACCCGGTGGTAATGAAGCAAACTCCACCTGCACTCCTGCTTTCCCCCATGGCAGCTTCATTATGGGAATCCAAATAAATAAATAGATAAATAAATAGATAAATAAATAAACTGATAAATAAATAAACTGATAAATAAATAAATAAACCCTCCTCACCTCCACTTTCCGGAATAATAATCACCAAAAGGCTGCACAGAAAATTTATTTTTATCCCTTCACTGCAACGGGAACATGTATTTGTTTCCTAAAAATTGCATCTCTCGCATCATGACCTGCCTGCAAGCGGTACCTGCCTCGAGCCGTGCGTGGTACAGAGGTACGTACGGCCGAGGAGCTGGCGGGGGGTTGGATTAACAAGGGCTTACGGAGGCTGCAGCCCTCCCCATTAGCTCTCTATCATGTGCAATAAGAGCAGCTGTCCTACTGTGCAGCCCTTCCCATTCCCATGGAAACCATTGGTGCATCCAGCCAGGAGTATAAATAAACCTCTCATATGAACTTCATCCTGCGTGTTATTTTACAACCACGATGTCTAACACCCTTACTCGGGCACACAGGCGCGTCCGTGTTTGCGGTGCACCGGCACAGTACTCTTCCCCTTTGTACCTAAATACAAGCCAAGGGAGCACGCGCAGGCAGAGACACGGGAGCCCAGGGAAGTGAGGGACCATATCAGGGAATATAACAAGACATGATCAAGCACCACATCCCACAACCATGTAGAACAAAAGTAGTCCTACCACCAATTTTAATTGTCCTGGGTGAATTTTTAAAGCGACAGAGAACAGCGCTAAAGAGACACTTAAAATGCACATAATCTAACATTAATGAGCCATGCAAAAAATAGCCCTGCATCTTCAGTTCTGCTGGGCTCCCCACACTCTGGTAGGGTTGCACAGGCCCGCCTCGAACATTACAACTCCTGTTAGATACTCAGGGTGATGGGGAATATCTGCTCTGAACCCATCCACAACACAAGCCAGGGACCTTCAGGCAGCGAGTCCAGCACTCACCCGTAAAGCTCGAGCACTCAGCCAGCAGTTTTTGTTTCATTTTAAGGGAGATTGGGATAACTTGCAGATGATTTATAAAGGTCGTGTCCTGTGGGACACACAATAGCCTTAACTCTAGTTGTAGTGGTCCATCTTTTATCCACACACATTATCTGCTCCCACACACATACCTTTTCCTGTCTTTCCATAACCATTTTTTCCAGGGAAGGGGGTCTGTCCAAACAATTTCCATGTTTGCTTTACAGAAAGGATTAGACACTGCACAGCGTAAGATCACCTGCTGCTGCTCATCAGGACAAAAACTGTAAGTGCTATCAGCTGCCACGCAGTACTTCTCATCCCGGACTCCAGCCCTTACACGCAGGCAGAATTAAACATTAGAAGGAACGGCAGCAAAGGAAACGTCAAACCTTTCCAGGGTTTTTTTGCCAGGTCCTCAAAGCCTGCTGCCACCTCCGCTTTATCAATTATTGTTATTATCGCTAATAATTATCGGATTAAACTCCATGCAGAGGAACTTCTCCAATTAATTACAGCCAGAAATAGTAACAACAAAAGCATTGCCAGACCTAGATCAAACTCCTCGATGACTGTGAACCTGTGTTACAGCGGTGAGCCTCTGACAGCAAGGGAAAAAACCCTGCTTGACTTTGTTGGAGTAATTTTATTAACTCTGGCTGGTTCTGTTAGTTGACAAAGTGACAGAATCCTGGGGAAAATTTCTCTGTGTGTTTAGTACATCTTTGGCAGGTGTCAAGGTATATTCTCTGGCTTGTCACTCACCATGCTGCCCTTTAGATAGTTATTATTTCATGTAATTATGATTATTACATGCTGAGATGCCACCCTTATGAATAGCCTCTGGTTGCTGTCACTCACTGCAATGTGATGCGGGAGGATGAGTTGACAGGAAGGAACTGCAGGGTCTGAAATTGCCACATTTCTCTATTTTAAAACAAATAACCCCATGCTTTTGCTGGTCATCCCATTCCACTTACCGAGCAGCATGCTCAGGACAGAAACACTTGGGCAGAATGGACAGAAAATCATCCCCTGTGACTCCATGGCAGAGTCACGCAGTAACAGCAGCCGTAGCCCACCCACAAAATCATTGTGGCATGAAGCTGCCAGGAGAAGGAGAAAGGATAATAACCCTGGAGCTGCACACCAGCGCTGTACTGTGAATTCTCTGCGGCATTTCTCTTCCAGAAATGCTTTCTCCTTAGCTGCTCAGTTCAAAATAACTTCTGCAGCTGCCCATGCCTGACCTCCAGGCATCCCAACTTCACCCATCCCAACGGCACAGGCTTACCTAACAGCTGAGCTGCCTTTTGGAGGTGACACACGCTCCATTTACTACAGAGAGGGCAAATCCCACAGGATTTCACACTGCCTCCTCAAAACTCAAGTGTTCAGGTAAAATGCTCAATTTTGTACAGGTGAGGTCTCTATAGCAGACATACATAATGTCTACACTAACTGCCAATAATTCCTGCTCTAGGACTGTTTCCCGCAAACCAAAGCATTTGACTTGGACTAAGCCAACTTCGATTCTTTCCTGAAGTCTGCTACAGACTCTAACTGACCTTGGGCAAATCATTTCGTACTTCTGTGGCCCTGTTGTAAAATGGAAGTCACAGTGTTTTCTGACAACTCTTTGGACCAAGTGTTCCTTCACACAGTAACATCTGAAAAGCGCAATGCAAGAAGGCTGCAATCTTGACTAAAACCTTCTGGAGCAACTGCAATATTAAAACCAAAAAAATGCACTCTTTCACTCAATTTTAGATACCTAACACTTCGTACAGTACACAGCTTCCGCAGGGAGACGTTCACAATTACAAATGGGTCGATATTCATAAATCATCTCCCTACAACAGCTGAGCAAATCATTTGTAATGATTCATTTCCTTGATGAATTTTGCTTCTTTTTCTGTCTGCAAATTACGCGTGAACAGAGAGGGATTTTCCAAATTGATTTTTTCCAAACCTTTTTCCACCCCATGTAATTTCTGAGAACAGCTTTAAGCCTTAAAAGAACTCCAGACGCGGTGTCCTTGCCTGCCCAGAGCTCGCGGTCAGACCACAGCCATCGTTAGCAGCAACCAACTCATTACAGTCATGATTACCCTCCTTGGTTTAATGGCACACACAAGTTGCTCAGCTGCTCGTGTTTCTTGCCAGGATGAGTACGGCAGTCACCATGAAGTTTCTAATGCAAGTACTTAGAATATCTAGGTTTGCGGTCCTCTTGGAGATTAATTTGAACAAATATTTCCCCTCCCCATGAACAATCCTGCCTGTAAACATGCTTGCTAAAATATTCACAGAAAGCTAACACAAAAAGGACAAAGCAAAGGTAATATTGAAGCCAGGCGTGCTGAAGCATTTGCTCAACTTAATACCTGATCCAGCTCAGACACAATTCTCCCTGCTAAGCTCTTTTCCCATATCTGGAGTCATGGACAATACTCTAAGCATCCCAACTCACGGATACTCCCCTCGATGCTCTAAGCCAGCCCTGCGCATTGCTCCCTCCTCCCCAGCACGCAGAGCCATCGCTAGCCACAGCAAACTCGGAAAGGACGAAGAGGCATCTCTCAACGCTGCAGTTAAACATTTGTATCTAGTCCGGATTTATCGCTTGAGCAAGGCCTGCAACCTAAGACCCAAGGAGCAATCGACTAAAAACAACAACAGAAAAATGCCATCGGCTACGATTCCTGACCAAAGCAGCATGGATACGTCTGCAGCACAGATATATCTGGAAGCGCAGGGCAGGGCAAGCTGCCCTAAGCCGTGCCGTCTGCACGGACACTCGGTGGAGCCCTTTTGGCCCTGCTTGCCCAGCCAGGACTGCAGCGCAGGGCACGTCTCCCGGGCTGGCTCCAGCCAGCCAGCGCGGGGAAGAGCCCCCGCAAAGAGGTGACAGCGGGGCAGACGCACGCCGCCCTCCGCACACCCCGGCTGCCTCCGTTACTAGCTGGAAGGTGTCTGCGCGAGACAACACCACGCTGCTGATAAAACGAAGAGCACCAGCGTAGAATTGCAGGCTGTGAGCCCAGACGATAAGCCTCCCATCTTCCTCCCAGTGCCAGGAGCCATTTCCCTCCCCCTGCTTAGCGAGCCCACCTCCCTTCCCCCAGAGCATCCTCAGGTTTATTTTAAGCCCTCGCCACCCCAGCCATGCTGCTGGGGTTACCCAGCTCCTTCCAGCTCCTGGACCTGTTCTCTGGACAGCTCTGCACCCCCGCGCTCGCCTCCCGCAGCCATCAGGGATCCTGGTTCCATTTCACCGGCACCGAGATCTGCTCTGCTCCGCGGGGGCAAGGCGGATTGATAATTAAATCCGCTATTGAGATATTCACATTCTGTTCCCTTGCCATTTAAGCAGACATAAAACATTTTATTATTCTGCTGATTTAGGAACCTGAATTTAAATATTAGAGTATTAAAGCGATACTTAATTAGTTGACTGAATGTTCTCCCTTTTATCAGTGTTGACAGATCTTAATTATAGCATGGGCTGTGAAAGCTGATAGAACAGCTGATGGCAGCAGCACCGCCAGGAATACTAAAGTGTGTCAGAATTACTTGTCTGTTTTCCCTCTTCCCTCTTGCTCTGTTCTTCAGGCATGCTCTGAAGTCCTTGGCAAATAAAGCCAATGCCGCAGCCAAGCCTGAGCAGTTTGGCATTTACTCTCAAGGACATGAGAAACTGCTCACCCTTGAGAGAGCCAGGATAACCCACAGGCCCAGACTTTCAAAAAAAACCCCAAATGATGGGAAATTATCTCCTGGTTAATCATTTTCCTATCCACTAATCAAGCAAACATGGGGATTACTGTGGAACAAGAGTGCTGAGGTTGCTTATTCACTTAAGCCCTGCTTTAAAATGCAGTTTAGACACGTGGGAACGGTCGTCCCAATGAGACCTGACCTTAAGGTTTTCAGCTGCCATCATCCATGGCAAGTCCCCGCTCCAGTGACAGCAGGGGTGGCTCTGAACACCAGCCATACCAGGTAGATCGAGGCACACCCCTGGCTCCTATCACCTCAGCCCAAGCCAGCCCTTACCGCTTGCCAGCCCAGAGGCACTGCCTTGGCACTGCGCCGCTTCAGTGCCACCCAGAAGAGGCTGACAGTTCAATCTACTTATTTGCAGCCAAGGGCTGTGCTCCTTCCTCCACCGAACCGCAGGGATGGATGGCTCTGGCAGGAGGCCTCTGCCGGGGTGAATTACGCCTCGCAGTAGCACATCCTTCACCTTCCTGGGATAATAACAAATGTCCCACCTTCGGGGAAGGCGGCTGGCATTAAGCATGTCTTGAAGAACATATATTTTACCCGCCCCCTGCAGAGCCCAAGCCATTCCCTCTGAAGCAGTAGTATTTAACACCGCTTTGCAGGAGTGACAGTGGCAAAACACAGCACAGACAAGAGGAATGAAGAATTGGTAACTTGGCTTTGTGCTACGAGCCCATGAAGTTGGGCTAGTCGCTTGTCCTGGATTCCTGGCTCACCAGCCTCCTTGCCTGAAACCCACCATCAAGCCTGGTCTAGGGCAACACTAGTATTTGACTTGGATTTTATTTTCCTATCTATTCCTTTTAACATGAACTAGGAGATCTGCAGCTTTGTTTAGATCCAAGGCACAAGCAGAAAAACTCCACGCCACCCAGGAAAGATGTTCGGCCCCATTCAGTCCCCAAGTGCTCCAAGTCTCTTGACCACAGAGGCAGGGATGGGCAAGGACCACCGTACTCCAGTCTCATTTCTGCAAGTCTGCCCCTTAGTAACTAGCCTTATAGACTCTGCTTACATTACGTTGTTTGCAGAAAAACTTGCTATGAAAAATGTGAGGTAAGCGAGGTAGAAGCAATGTTTTGGAGCCAATTGTCTAATCAACTGAAGTTACAGTCCTAAAGCAGTCCCTAGACACCAGAAATACAGCACAGTTCTCCAAAGTGCTGAGCGCTGACTACATTTCAGCTCTGCATCCCCACCCAGAATACTTAAGGATTATTAAATTACCCAGATCCAGTTTTATTCTGGGAAAAAAATGTGGTAAAAATAGTGAATAAAATCAGTAATTTTCATCAGTTTGTGTATCCTGCCTTTAGCTCCTTCCTTTTAAGGCTGCAGAGGAAGAGAAGTTTAAATCCCTATGGTACATAGATGCTTTATAAGTTATTCCAGCATGAATGATCTCAACCTCAGGAATGATGTGTGCAAACACTGCCAGAGCAGAGAAGACAGGCATGGAAGAAGAAACCCTTTGTTGTCACGATTCAGGCATGCGATGGGTTGCGACACCTTTTCTCCGAGTACCATCCATCACGCGCAGATGTGCAGCACAGAGCCACGCTACCTCCTCGCCGAAGGAGCGCTTGGTTTCCACTGCCAGTCACAGCTGAAGACAAGCCCTTTTTTGTCCCATTATTGAATGAGGTAAGAAATTACTTTGCACTTAGTATGTGCATCGCACTAGGCAGGCAGAGGATCTCTGCACTAGCTAAAGGCTCCTCTCTGCTCCCCTACGCCACAGCCACTGCCCCTGTAAGTGCAGCTGTGTCCCCATGAGGACAGCAGGACACTTGTCCCATCTCCGGTGATGGCCAACACCCTCCAGGAGCTCAGTGGGAGATGCTGCATGCACTCTGGGCTCCAGGGGATGCACCATCAGCAGGTTCCCATAAACAACCATGTCCTTTACCAAAGTAAAGGAGGATTATTTTACTCAGGCTGGCAAAAAGCCGAGGCACAATTATTTTAAACAGCTACAACAATCCAGCCATTCCTAAGCCGGCCACCCAGACCACATCCAGGAAAGCAGAGATTGGGAAATCTGGAAATTATCATTAGAAGGAAAAAAAATGGGCGCAGAGTCCTTCCCATAAGACTGTTTTCCATTTAGCATTCAGCCCTAACAGGAACACTAGTTCTTCCATTACTTGTGCCACAAGCCCAGTAAAGCAACAAACATTGATTGCTCTTTGGTAACAGCTTTATAGCAGCCTGGCCAGGCTGTCCGTTTTGCAAGAGTAGATGTTCCTCAGACATGGTTTCTTACTGCCTTCTGCCTCTGATGGTGCTGGAAACCCAACTTCTTACCTTAGAGTATTTTAGGCATTTCTGCTGCTGGCTAGTACCCAAATGAACTAGAAAATAATGGCTTAGGGGGAAAGGGAGATGTTTACTCAGCTTCTACTAATAGTCCCCAAAAGTTCAAGTGGCAGATTTGACTTGAAGCCAAATGATTTTTCCAGACTGGGCTTTCCTCCATCGAGGAGGCAAAGCTGGCGTTTGCCATTTCCCTCCCCTGTGCCCAGAGCTAATTCCAGCCTCAGCTGGGGCTGGGCCGAGAGAACACCACGATACAGTGAAACATCACGTGGAGCGGTCGATGCAGGCGTGTGGGTTTGTTTCAGAGGCTCCTTCCCGCCCTCCTGAAACCCTTGCCGCTAGTCCCTTTAGAAAACCTAGGGGGAGGATAGCAAGGAAAGGTTTTGTTCTTGCCAAGGTTTTTTTCCTTCTCCAGCATCAGCACATCTAATCGCTCTGACCTTTGTCTGGGCCAAAGGAGCACTGAAACCAAAGCAAGTTCATGAACTTCTAAGAGCAGGTGCTGGCTCCCTTCAGAGCTTTTCCACCCAGATGAGCTGTGCTCAGAGCCCATCGTGGAGCACATTGTTCGTGTCAGCGACAGCAGATGTCAACAGCGGCGTGACAACAGCTGGCAAACTGACCGCCGTGCCTGCATCCAGCTTCCCGGAGCGCACGCTGCGCGGAGCAGCCACGCTCGGCTCCCCCAGGAACCCACGTGCTGCTGCTCGCTGCCCACCCAACGAGCCTGGACCCAGGCGCTGAGGCCGTCCTTGCAGCCTCTGGTCTGCCCTGGCCTCTGTCCAGCAGCGCAAAGCGATGAGTCTCTTGCAATTGATTTAGTGGACATTTATAAAAAAAAAAAATATCCTGGTAACAGTTCAGTCTGCAGCACGGCCCATGCTAGAGGAAGGATTACTCTGCAAAGGCTGCTCCTGTCAAAAACCCAGCCCCTGCCTGCACCCTGCCCACTGGGGCAGGCAGCTCCCTGCGCCATCACGTAGCTCTGTGCGTGAGCAGGTACCAACGAGGAGGTTCCTGGCCCCAGAGCCATCCCTCCACCGCAGAGCAAGCGGCAGCTCTGCTGCCCCGAGGCCGTCGCAGAGGCAAAGCGCGTCCCCATCCACAGAGCACAACACTCTCGATCACCACCACGCTGCGTCCAGCAAGGCACACAGCCAGTCCTTGGACCTGGCTTGCACTGGGCATTTTTAGTTTAAAAGTTAATCTAGCTGGGAGCAGAATTACCCACGCTGCAACCCCCTGCCGCTGGCTCAGCTACAGCGGCAGGACCGCATCAGTGGGGCCCTCCTGGCTCCCGGCCCTGCCTTTATAAACACACTTAATGATCAGCAATGATGTCTTGGCGGCTTCACCCGCTTACTCTAATGCCCATGTGCTGGAAGGGCATTTTGCCTGCTTGCAAACAAGCCAATCCCATTTAACGGGGCAGAGATTTAAGAGAGGCAGCCTGCACGGCGCAGCTGAGTGCCAGGCAATCCTCTCCCCGCAGCAGCCCAGCTCCCTGCTGCCACAAAGCTTCTTTGCTTAATGAACCTGCCTCCCCCGAGGAGGGAAAAGGCATCAAGGGGAGGGAACATTTCTGGACATCCGCTGCTGCTGGTTCACAGCAGCCCTTTTAGACAGGCGAGGAGACACTTCGCTGCCTCCCCTGCTCCCCCGTGCAGCAACCAGGACACCGACCGACAGGGACAGCAATGAGTTAATTTATCTAGTGGAGGCTTGCAGGGCTAAATGCCATGGTAGCATCCTGCCCAGACAATAAATCCACCCGCGCTTGGATTCAACACACCACACAGACTACCCAAGGCAAGAGGCAACAGGCAGGCAGGGAGGGAAGGGGTCTGCCTGCCCTCCAGCCCCCCTCTCTCCACTGAGAATACCCCAGCATTTAGGCACTATTCTCCATCAGTTCCTCAGTGACCCCAGGCTGGTAAAAAGGCAGCAGGAGGCAGTTACACCTGGGCTGTTTGTCGGGACCGAGTTGTCACCGGTTTGTGTTGCTGGCACGGGATTCCATTTCACATCGGCCATCCCCCCATGCACCCCCCGGGTTCGCTTGTGAGAGAGCAGCCTCTGACCACCTGCCTGGAAGATGCTCAGCGAGCGCAGCTGCTACTCAAGGACTTCCCTTGAGCAATCCAGCCTTCTGCACTTCAAAGGATAATGTCATTTTTCTCCAAGGTAGCCTATTACACAGTCATCCAAAGCAAATCTGACATGTTACAGAAGAGCACGTTTCAGAGGTCCACGCACCTGGGCAGCTGCCCGCGGAGGGAGGGGGAGAAGGAATTGTCTCAAAGTTGGACTAACTGTGTTTGACAAGCCATCTCTCACCACTGACCTCAGCAAGCTTTTCTTCCACCATCAACGTTTTTCTGCTGCTATGATTGCACTGAATGAGTTGTAGCTTCTTCCTGGTGTATATTGCCTCTCTTTGGCCAACATCCAGTGTTTGCCCCACGAGTTCCATTTCTGTCTCCAAGAAGCTGTCACAAATGGAGCCACAATAAACATAATACACAGACCACAGCTTTCCAAAGAGTTGGCAGGCACAGTCGGCAATGATAAAAGATCAACGAGAATTTCAAGTGTTATTTTAAATGCCTGTTAGGCTGTGAGCTCCCTACCTTTGATCACCAGCCACGCACAGTGGTGGGGATTTTTTTTGTTATTTAATTTACGTGTACACGGTGGCCAAGAGGTTTAGGGTGCCACAGCAATGACGGCACTAGAAACAAAAAGTGCCATGGAGTCCTTCCCTCAATGATGATTGAAGTTGGAAAAGACCCTTAAGATCATTGGGTTCAACTGTGATGTACAGGCTGAACTGGAAATGCAGAGCAGGCAGATCCAACAAACAGGCATGGACTAAACAGGCCCCTCCATGAATCCTAAGAAGAGAATCTCTTCTAAACAAAACCCTCCATACCATTGCACAAAAGAAAAGCCAACGCCTCTTCCTCCAGATTTCTTTGCATCTAGGACAATATTTTTCTTCAATATCCATCAACAAGAACGAGCTGCACCCAATTTTCTTAGCACACAGCCTGAAGCGTGTCTGTTAGTGCAACGGACTTCTCCCCGGGTGCAAACCAGGCCAGATCCTTCCGCTGCAGCACACCAGGCCTGGGTGAATGCCGACTGGTGCGGCGCTACCCTGGCTTGTGCCAGCTGAGGCGGTGACCCCTTCTTTTCAATTGCAGCTGGCATTTCTCAGCCTCCCACTGCCATGGCTCTTGGTGAGCAGAGAGAACTTCTGCGACACTGGCGTTGCGGGAGCTCACTGTCAGAGGATGTAAACCAGTTTGCAGCTGGCTGTACTATCATTTCAGCAAGCAGCACAATAAATCAATGCCTGTAAATTAAGCATTTTGTTTACGCTCCACGCAGCAAGGGTCTTCTCTGGATGTGAAGCCAGCATCAAGGAGCTCTGCCCTTGGATTTCATCGTATCCAGCCTCAACTGTGCCTAGAGGAGCCGCCTGGCAGGTATTGCAACACAGAGACACCCATCCGAGGGACTGCTCCCGTCCTGCTCTGCTCCTGCTCCAGGCAGTTAGCAGTTTGGTGATGGCCATGTGAGCTGCCGTGTCCAGCACGGCCTGTGCCGTCTGGAAGGCTCCCAGGGACAGCGAGAGGTCTGCCACTGCCCTGCCTCCCTCCAGCTGCCCTTGGGAGGTGATATGAAGCCACGCAGGATCCCCAGGAATGCCACAGCAGGGCAGGGAGAAAGGAGGAAGGGGAGAAGCTTCTGCCATCGAGTCCCAGGCTTGCTTGCTGAGACTCTCACCACCACCCTGGGACCAGTGCTCCCCAGCCTGTCCCGTTCCCCAAAGAAACACTTTCAGCCCCAGTTCAACCCACAGCGTCATGGTGCTTCCCCTCACTCCCACCCTCCTGATGTGTGAGCAACGAGCCCTTTATTGGCACTTTTTAACGATTTCCTGGTAACGCGTATATGTCTCCCTTTTGGCACTTTACTGCAGAGGTGAGACTTCAACTCCTATAAACCACCAGCACCACGAAGTTGAACAAGTCCCTCTCCCCACATAAACGGTGCAGAATAAGCACGGCAGTAATTCACCCACGCTTTCAGGGATTCCCCCCTTCCTCCTTTTCCTTTCATTTGAGCTGCCATTGCCTCCCAGTGCCCAGATCCCCCATCCCACTTGCGCTATCCGTGGCATTCATTGGCAGGCCCTGGATTAAAGAAAAAGCACGTCAGGAGCTTTGCTGCGATTGTCCGGCTAGCAGCCTGTCTCTACACAGTTTAACCGTTATAATCCCTGCTTCTGGGTCAGATGTGGCTCCAGTCACACAGGAGACAGGTTTGAAAGATCTTACACGACTGCTTTAAGCTAGAGCTTTAATAGCACTTGGGTATCAGGGACCTCAGAGGACCACGGTACGAGATGCTGCATTGGCACGCACAGCAGTAACCCCAAAGATGCACTGTAGAGGCGCACACATGGACAGGCTGGGAGAGAAAACAGAAGCACAAAAACAAGGAGGGGAAGCAATTTACACAGCAAGTCAGGGCAACGACACCCCAGACACAGCCCTGAGCCTGGCCAAAAATCGGCGGGTTCCTCAGGCCTGGCAGAGAAGCGCCACGTCCTGCTCTTCTCCCTGGCTGAACGAACAAAAACATGCCAAACCAACGCACCAGCGATCCTGACGGCCAGCGCTATGGCTGATGAAACTCTCACATGCAGGCACGGCTGTGCCTTATTGCCGCAACAGGTTGTTGCCTGGAGCAACAAATGGCGGTGGAAGGACCATCGGAGGCAGACGCTTTCTGCCTTGCCAGAGGCACGAGCAGCTGCGCAGCCTCCTAGCAGGGTGCTGTGGACAACAGGAGTTAGCGTGGTGAGAGACTAAGTAACAACACTGGGACGACTCTGCCTCCTTCCCCCTCTGCAGAGGATCTTTTGGACACGGGCCCTGCAGGCAAAAGCCCTTCTGCTCCGCGGTTAACACTCGATGCTCGCGAAAATCAGGCTGCTGTAGTGTTCCCACTGAACTGTGGGCTTATCTCTGGACAAGCAACCCTGAAAATACCAATGTACGCGATTTGTCTTTCTCCTGCACCTTGGTCCAGGAAGCATTACTTGTATCCTTCCCCAGACGTGGCTTGAAGGTGACTTGAGCAGAGATAAATGTTATTTCCCAAATCCCAGGCTGGGAAATCATAGGACTGCAGCTAATGCACAGGCACCCGGGGCTGAGCCAGCCGTTTAGATCTGCCTGTTCGACTGCGTCACCCTGGTCCCCAGGCCTGCCTTCTGCCCAGGAGAGCAAATGGTGATCGATGGCCAGTTAAAAAGGAGATGGAGAAAATGAGGTTCAGAGGTCTGCACACACGCTTGTTTCTTCCAAAAGCCCATCCCTGTATCTGCTTGCAGCGTGCATTAGGATGGAAAGCCTGTAAAAGGAGTTGTTTCTCCTCTCTCTGACCAAAAGCTGGTCATCTCCCCCAAGAAACAAGTAAAACAGTTTGCTGGTAACTCAGCCGTGCAGCTCCTTCTCTATACTCAGGACATGTCTGCATTTTAACAGCAAAGCAATCCCTGCACTTATTTGTAGTTAGCACAGTGGTTGCAGATCCTTTGGGACTGGGGACATTACGTATGTGAACGACAGCAATATTTCAGAGGATGACAGTGATAGCCAATATAGACTGTTGAGCTCCCTGTGAGGAAGTATTATGAAGCCCATAAAAGCTGGAAAGGACTTTGCAATTGCCATCAATTTAATGGAGAAGATGCTGCGGTGATGGGCAACAGGTAAAAACCTGGGAAGAGATTACCCAGCTGAGACACAAGGGAAATGGAGCATCTCAGCTAAAGACCACAAGAGGAAGGAAGTGAGCTGAGAATTGAACACTGATTCCTGCATATCAAATCATGGCCATAGGCAATAACGTAAGATTTTGAAGGGAATTCATTCAATAACTTACTGCGAGGGCTTTGTGGGGGGTTTGTGGTGTGTTGGGGGTTTTGGGGGTTTTGTTTGTGGTTTGGTTTTTTTTCCTCCTTGTGGACTATTGAAAATTGACTACTATATATTTATTTGTGAACACATCTTTTCCACATTTTCAGCCAGCTCCAGCTCTGAGGAGGTGAGAAAGCTATATTTACTCTAGTTCAAGTGCTTTGACACTCAGCAGAGCAAGTGTGGAACAAGTCCCCAAGCCTCCCAAAGGGAGGGCACGGACCACTCTGAACTCCTCTGCAATATTAGCCCTCGATTGCTCCTCGCATCCCAGCCATGGCAATACAGCTATGCCGCTTCACGTGAGCTCAGAAAATAGCTGGGAGCCTCTAAGCCTTTGCTCATATCTCAGATAATGCTTTCATTTCAGAATGAGGTGGGTACAGGTACCCTGGGATGAATTCAACTGTAAATATTCAGAGTGATTCATTGTTTGGCTTTTCTCTCCAATCTAAATAGTCGGAGCTGTCAAAATTGATCTGAGTTTTTATGGTACAATACTTTAGAGAGAGAACAAACCGTGGATTAAATTTGCTGTTGTGGCCCAAAATAGCTTTCAAATATCAACACAGGCAAGATACACATAAAAGAGACTATTTCCTTGTGAAGCAAGGCAAGTCCTCACATCTCCATTTAACTGTCTTTCTCCCTGGAGGTGCACAGCAGAAAACTAAACGTTTGAGCTGCCTCCCTCTCCCCTTCTCCAATACCAGATTAACTGGGAGCCATGGAAAAATCTCTTTTGCTCATGAAAAGTCCCTGCTTGGGCCCAGTAAGCTGCCCAGGGTGGGAGCAGAGCTGAAAATAATAAGGAGCAGCCCTTGCTTTCTTATTATATCATTAATGTAGTGCTTATCAGAACAAAAGATTATTTTTGTTCAGTGCGTATAAATGCTCTGACTTCTATTTCTGTATACTACGCCCTCCCTGCCCCCAGTAAAGAATAAAAAGGAGTATGGATCATCCAGCTCTCAGGTCCAGGGATGTTCACGGGTTTGCGCATCCCTTTGCAAGCACACAGGCCTCCTTACGGTGCCAATGATCCTCTTTCCCCTCCGCCAATAAAAGGGCCTGACTCTGCTTCCCTCTCCATTGCAGGGAAGCTGCAGACACAAGAGACGGATGGCAGGTTGGAGATGAGTATCCATAACAAGGGAAAAAACTAGCTGCTTACAAAAATAAACAACAGATGAAATCTCATCTGGTAATTCCCAGATCCCCAGGATCTGAAGTGATGAGTAGCCTCTAATGGTTTTCTTCTGAGGTTGCCACAACACCTCCAGTAGGTATATAAGGATACACATATATTGGCCTAACTGTCACACTCTCATGGGATGCATCACTCTTCTTGGGGTTTAATCCCAGGATACTGCACATGACAAAATGCTGCCCTGCTGAGTCTGTCCGGACGGCATCAATAACTTGTATTCCACCACCTTTCTTTGGGGTAACCCTTTCTCCACGGATACCCGCTCCCAACAGATCCCCCTCTGGCTGCAATCTGCACGGGCAGCAGGCAGGCAGGACGTGTTTTGTCACTTCAGGGTGAGAAAAGAGCACAATGATGAAAGAAAAGCCCTGTCCAGAGGGAAAATACTCTAAAGTTAAAAAGACAGAAGAAGAAAACAATTTTTTCCAGCTGGAAAAAATCCATGGGTGCTTGTCACTGAAGCTTTCTAAATGCGAGCTACTGCTTAGGTGAGAGGCATTCAAAAATATGGGTGGGTACTAGTTGTAATTCAAGGCAGTACACATCCCATTATGAGCACAGAAACATTCCAATTACACGAAGTGCTAGAGGAAAAGATAACATTTTCTTTTGTTGGTTTCACTTAAAAAAACAGAACAAGGCAGTTTCTTGAAAGAAGGCCAGCTTTTGCAGGCGGCACCTTCCAGCGTTTCATGCAAAAATTATCAAGCAAGCCACTGTGAGGCGATATGATATTGAAAAAGTACGGGGGGGGGGGGAGAAAAAAGCAGCATTGGCAGGTGAAATTTTGTGGAAAGGAAATTAAGAATTCCTCACACAAATATACCACTGTCATCAGCTCAGGGGTTGCAGGAAAGCAAAGCAGGACACAACAAAAGAAAAAGCCAGAGAATGCTCGCAGTTTTTACAACTATTTTTCATTGTGCTGTTTGCACATCTCCTAGTAAAGCTTTTTCTTTGTTTGAGGACACAATGTAAAAGTCACCAAACGTGCATTTTGACCTTTTAATTCAAAGATTAAGCTCAGTGTTGGAGTCGCAGACTCCACTGCGTGACGTACATACTTGGTCAAAACAACTGAGCTTTTAAGTCAGCCGAGCACGCAGCGCTCCCACAAAGGTTAGGGGCAGAGGCCGAGGCACACTCCTTGGTGGGAAGATCAGCAACGATTGTTTCAAGATAAACAGATAAAGCAGTTAATGTTCATTTCAGATTGGAGATTTGAAATAAATTGGCCTTCACCCAAGACACAACCATATTGTGGGTCAGACCAAGAATTATCCATGCAGCCAATGCGATCTATTAAATATTGGGCATGAGAGCGAGAGATGGAGCAGAAAACCTAGGTGACAAGAGGAAAAACAATGGCCAAAGAAAGAGCTCTTTAGGTCAACTGTTGGCTGAAAGAAGCCTGGAGCCTTGAGCAGAGAAACACTTTCCTGTTTGAAACTGTGGAGAAAGAAATGGGACTTTGCGCATCTCCGCTAAAGAACAAGCTGTGACAGTAACCCATCTCCACCTTCAGACTTCCTCCCAATGACCGGGATAAGCTCTAACTGAAAGAAATGTTATGAGAAGGTGCTTGTAGCACTTCCATGGCCTTTGTACCCATGTGACAGTAACTCCGTGCCTCAGTTTCCCCTGCACAGGATGAGGCTACAGCCCTCGCTTTGCCCAATTGCTCTCTGAGACAGAGTGCCTTTTACTGTGGGGTTTTGCACCATGATGCACAGAGCACGAGAGGTGCCACAGTAAATCAAAAACACTGAGCAAATTCCCTGCCTCGAGGCTACAGTGCTTGTGACCACAGCCACATGGACACCATACTATGAAGAGGAGTTTCCAAGGGAGACACGCACATTTATAAAAAGAAACCTGGAGGCAGGAGGAAAGGGCTGCTTCCCAAAGCACCAGGCTGCTCTCCAGAAGCCACGTTCCATCCCGCTGGACTCCCAGAGGCAGACAATTAATAATGTAGTGGCTGTCTGTTCCTGCGAGGGACCCGGGGGAGGCAGGCCAGCAGCTGCCTACTGCTCCATTATTGAACACATCTGAGAACAAACATAATCTGTTTTTCCATTTACTTTCCAGGGATTACTGCATGCTGTCTTTGTCTAGAAACCGCCTCCACTTTGCAAGCCCTCTTCCATCCATTTGCATATCCTTGCTCAGCCTCTGGCTTCTGAGAGGCTCCTGACTTCACGACACAGCTCTAGTTCTCAGACCTTCTAAGGCAAGCCATGCTGCAAAATTAAACCATGAACGTCCAAGAACTGGGAGAAGAGGATCCAGTTTCACAGGGTTCCTCTGCAGAGCAGGCAAAGACAAGAGGAGAGGAGTTGTAGGTGTAACAATGTGAGGAAGGCTTGGAGATATAGTCTTACATTCTTTAAGCTAAAATCAAACAACCCAAAAGACACAGATTTGGATTTATCGTTGGACCACAGCCACCTCTCCTCACTATCAGTACCAACTGACAGGAGCTGCTCCCACACCACAGGACGCAGGCATAGCTCCAGTCAAACAGGGGCAGATCTGCCTTACAGTAGCAATACGTGAGTCACCAAGGAAAGAGGGACATCTGCCTTTTGATTTACCCAAGGCTACATGCTGTAGCAGAGGTTTTCTAACAACTCTCAGACCACAACTGCAAAGTAAACCCTGTCTCCACATGTATCCAAGAGGGGTGGGTGGAAGAAGACAGAATCTAACAGGATCCCTCTGAAGTGGCTCAGACCATATCCCTTGCACCAAGAACATCTTCCCAGCACGTCATCTTCAGCTGGATCCTTATGGCTGTCCCACTACCAGATCTACAGAGCGGTGCCACTCCTACAGTTTATAAACAAGGTTGGTCAGAGCAAGGCTCAGATTTGTTATTGCACTAAGGACAGATGGACGACAAGGGTGACTAATCCCTGATTGCCATCCAAGAGGCTTTTCTGCAAGATCTGGAGCAGAAACATGAAATTACCATTCCCCGGGCTATTTCTACACAGTTCCCATTTGTGTCTGTCAGCAGGTGGCACGGGAAAGAGAATCTCGTCTCTGCTGCCGGAGGCAAGGAGACCATGGGCAACTCACATGGATACAAGATTTTCTGAAAGCAATCTGTAACTTTTAGGTTCACTGTTTTTGCCTCAGTTCCCCCGACACTCAGTATACCTTTTCTACATGAAGGAACAGCTTAAGGTGTTGTCACGAGCTAAGAGACAAGTCTTAATGAGTCTGCACATCACTGCCCAACCTGCAGGCAAATGTTCCTCTGCATTAGAGCAGGGCTATTAAAGGAAGAGACACCCTTTGGTGTCCATGGGCTGCCACTTCCAGCACCAGACAATGCTTCCCCTGCAGAGAGATGGAAACGTAAAAGGAGAGAAAGAAGAAAAACAAGATGAGAAGGAAGAGAAGAAAAATAGATGGAGTCAGAGGTGTTGCAAGATGTGCTGGCAAGTGGGCAGTCAACCTCTCTCCGCTCAAGAAAGGATGTGTTATCACAGGTTCAGGCTTCCAGAACTTGGCTGTTGTATCTGGTAAACATACATTCACCTTCCTGAAGCCATGTGGCTTCTCTGTAATGCACTGCTGGCTGCTAGTATTTCACTACAGAGTTAAGTCTCCACCTCAGGACGCGCTGCCCCATAACAGGACCCCAGCATTACGGTAAGGTGCTGTTACTTTTAGGTCTAACCTCAGAGCTGAAGGAGTCAGAAGAGCTTGTTTGCCAAGGACACACCAGAGACCATTTAAGAGTTACTCAGAGAAGCTGTGTAAAGGCAGGGGCTGAGAACAAAAGCCCTTTTGGAACAAGTTGGTGACAACACTAACGTACATTAACCCATGGCACACAAACCCTTTAAACAGCATGAAGAAACCATTAAGTAAAACCTATCAAAAAACATATAAAACCCGTGCTTGCGGGGCAGGAAAGGGATGGGGGGAAACGTACACTGCTTTCTGAATGTCTGGCTGGGGAGGAAATGTTTGCAAAAAGAATGCAAAGACCCCAAGGAATCCATTAAATTCAGCATAACCACAATGCATTGCTAGTGTGGACAGCCTAATTACACTCTAATCGTAGCCTCTGAGCCAAAGTGCAGACCTGCTTTGCTGAGATTTGTACCTGGAGAGGATATGCAGTACTTCTTTTCAGAGAGATTTGCCTGCTACAACCTCTTGCTCTAACACAAGAGGATATTTGATGTCCGCGTGCAATGCACTGAACCAGAATGCTCTCCCATCTCAGCATCTTGAAATAATTGAGAGTCCTTGGAGCCAAACACAGAAGTGGCTTAGCAGCCGTAAGGCGGTAGCACTTTGCTCCCATGCTGTGTGTTCTTCTGAAGACCTCAAAGCTCTTTAAAAACATCACAGTGTCACAAGGACCTTGCTGGAGCCATTACTAAGCTCATTCAGCCGGTGGGTAGACTGAGGCCCAGACAGGGTAAACAATTCTTTCACTCAAGATTGATCAGCTCTGTCATGGCAGCCCAAAATGATCAACTCTTATTTTCCTTACTTATCCCAAACACTTTTCTGTTAAGGCAAGGGGACGTTATTGCAAACTTTTCCCTCTCCATCCTAATTCACCCTTCATCCCCATCTGCTTTGAGACAGCAATAGCACGAGAGTTACCATGGCTGCTTTTACCTCTGCACAACTCAAATGCAGCCACAGCTGGAAAACTCTACTCTCAATCTATAATTGTCACGGGCAGAAAACCAGCCTGTAGCATAACAACAGGCTTTGGTGCGCAAGAGCACTTGCCACGCGCTGAAGTGCTTGGCTAGCAAGGCTGGGTACACAGAAGTAATGAAAAATTTGAGCTATCCTTCTGCCACATTAAGGACATCGATCAATAAAAATGCTGTATTAAACAGCATAATAGAGTTGTTAAAGATCATTGCTGCTTCTTTAGCTAACCAGTCAGCTTCTGAAAAAATCAGTTTTATATGGAACCTAAGATACATAAACATCGGCTGAGATCACCAGCAGGTGTAAATTGATGTAGTTCCACAGATGGCCGTGGAATTGCCTTGATTTAAAAGCCAGCTTAGGACTTGGGCATGTAGTATTATGCAGTTGGTAAATAATAGCCGTAAAAATTAGGGGAAGGGTGAGGGGTCAGACCAGACTGAAGCTATTTTCTGTCTTTAGTCTCCATGCACTGACACTCTACTTTCAATATTGCCAAGATACTCAGGGTCACCTCTAGGGTCATAGCTGGTACAACTGATCTGTGAGATCGTATCTCATGAATCAGGCTGTTTCCTTCAGACTGAAAAAGGATGACAATAAGGCAATACATCAGTTCAGAAAGGATCCTCCACTCCTGTCCTGCTGAGCCAACCTTTCCCACCCATCACCGATACCACATATTCAGTCTATCCCATCACACTATGCAATTACAGAAGAGAGAAGCAAAGATGGATGTGCTCTGGATTATTTTATGACCTGCATTCATAAGGCAACACTGGACTTATGCTGCTCATCTCCAGGTTTTTACCTTAACAAAAAAAAATTATTTTGAGTATTCAAATAAAGCTGAGGACTGCCACCCAACTGCAGAAGTCCAATCCCAGTAGAAAATGCATGGAAGGAGAGGGCCTGAGCACTTGCTTACGCTCAGTTTCTCATTATGAAAAGCACCAGTAGCCTGTGCCCAGTTTCACTGTTCTCCCAGCTGTTCTCCCAGCCTGGCTCAGCCCCTGGCTTTAGGAGGACGTCGGTGCATGGGTGGCGATGTGAGGCTGACCTTCTCCGGCAGCCTTTCCGGCAGCTGCTCTGTCAGCAGCCAGCACCGGAATACAAGGATCTCATCGGATCTCAGGAGCTAGGTAGGGTCAGGTCCAGTCAGTACTTGGATAGGACACTGTTTGGGGACAGCAGGTGCTGTAGGCTTGGGACCTGATGGGACACATCCATGAGTACAGAGGGAGCTGGGTGATGTCACCGTGAGGCCACTCCATAGCCTCTGAAAGGTCACAGCAATCGGGGGCAGTTCCTGATGTCTGGAAGAGACCAAATGTCACTTACATCTTCAAGAATGGCAAGAAAGAGGATCCAGGGAACTAAACCTTGATCTCTGGGGAGGTGATGGAGCAAATAATCCTGGAAACCCTTTCCAAACACATGAAGGATCTTCCCTCCCTGTATCAACCTGACAGAAATGGGGGGGGGCAAAAAGGAGGAAAATCCAGGCTTCCTGCTCTTGCCATAGCTACTGGTATAACTCCAACTGATTTGAATCAGAAATTCTGCTCTAAAAAGGGCTTTATTTAAACAAATGTGGCCTCTGTTAGGAGAGAGAAATAGGGTCTGCTTTCATGACTCTTCACTTCCAGAATTCTCCACTCTGATCCCAGGAAGACCCCCTGAAGGAGGAATAACCTTCACCAAGATAGCAGACCCCTCAAGGACCATGTACAGGGGTGGGCATGGGTGCAGGTTCAAAAAGCAGGGGTAGTTTGCGAAGGACGCACCTGCTATGCACACAGCGGAGATCTGCAGAAGCCCTAATCTGATCAGCTCAGATTAAGCCCAGCAAGATCATTAAGATTAGAAGGATTCCAAGGCATAATATCAAGCTGACTTCCCATAGGAATTAGACAACTCTGTCTTTGATATCTTCCCCTTAGGCTCAGGCACCACATTTCAGCCGCCGCAAGCAAACAAAACCAGAGAGAATACAATCAATACAACAAAAAACAGGTTAAAAATGGAACAAATTCCTGCAAAAGTCCCATGTTTTTGCCTGGAAATGGATTCTGAGGACATGAGTAATAAAAATCCCAGAAGACTAAAAGAAAAGGCAACGTGAGTGATGCAGGAAAGCATCTTCCATGAAACACTGTGGGGAGGGGACCAACATCCCACCGAGGAGAGCCCTGCCTTTGCCAGCACACTCCGTGAACACCAGCTCTGCCCATGGGTAGCAGAGTTGATACCACCCATCCAAGGCAGATAGTTTGGTACCAGCCCAGTTTGAGCCCAGATTCCTGCCCCCAACTGCAGCCAGCTCAGCTCTGCACGCGTGGCTGGTCAGCAGGCTCAGGAGCTGAAACTGCCCTCATTGCCCCTTCGGGCACCGTTGGCTCTCAGATATTGTCCTATTTTAACCCCATAAGCCCCAGAGCTCAGAACAGGCTTTTTCACCTTCTAAAAGAGGAAACCACTTCACTGCAGAAGGCAACAGATCAGAGGGGGTTTTATCAGGGCCTGATCCTCTATACCAAACAACAGGTAAGTGGGGAGAAAGAGGTCTCCCTTCCTTCCTATCTATTTACTTCTCTAACCACAGCAGACATGTCTTCAGACTCCTCTGTGGATGGTGCCACCGAGCAGGGCAGAGCAGACAAGCTGCATGCAGCCCTTTGCTGGCATCGTTTGCTGTGCTGCCTTCCAGATGCTTGGCCATCAGCGACTTCCCCAACCCATAAATTGCATGGGACTCAAAATGAAGTCTCCTGCCTCCAATCCTGGTTTATTAACCCCACGAGGCATTAGGGGACCTTTTAGAAGCAGAATGACAGATAAAGGGAAAGTTAATAAAGCAGAAGTGGCTCCCAGACAAACAAGCTTTACTCCCCACAAAAGTGCTTTTGGTCATATCTTTGAAACATTAATTCTAGCTATGGCTCTGCCACCTGCCTGCCTCACATCTTCACCAGCTCTGCAATAGAAATGCACTTAGTTACCAGCAGCTGATGATTTTCTAAAGACCGTGGTATAACCATGAGGAAACAAGCAGCAATGCACCATGTTGTCTTCAGCAAAACATTTCAGGAGCATTTATACATTGCCCACAAAACTCAACTCATGTCTCTATGATCCAGAACCTTTGAACACCTCTCCAGGTGCTGGGCTTTTACCTTGTAGGAGGAAAACCTCCAACAACTTCAAAGGCAGCAACATTTTCACCTTAGGCGAGCAATAGCTGCGCAGGTGCAAAACAAAGATGCTGATATCGGCTGGGTCACTTGGCAGAAAGGACGGCACACGGGAGGATCTGGTGTCACTTCTGTCTCATTCTAGCTATGGTCTCCGGGCAGAGAAAAGCACCACGACACCCAGACAGGGGCCCATCCACCTCCTTAGCGTCAGAGCCCCATCAGCACAACAATGACAAGGGATGTTACGGTGACCTGTATCGCTAATAACCTGCAAGGGCTCGGCTTTTCTTCACCTTGCTGCCCCTGTCTAGGGAGCGGCATCACGCTAATCTGCTTATTTCACCTCGCCTCTGCCTGCAGTTTCCTGCCAACAACAACAAAACCCGTTCCGTGTATTAGGTACGCCTCTGATCGCAATCACCCAGCCCCACGTTACATCCCGCTCCCTAGAGAAGAGAGCCTGCCGTGTTTTCCAATTCCATGCCCCAATCTCTTTAGACAGATTTCACAGTAATTGTAAAGCTGAGCCGCCCGGCTTGCACGCAGCGCCTTTGCTTCAATGTTTATCCAAGGTGCCACAGATTTCCAGCTGTGATCTGTCAGCGATTATTTCCATACCCTTCACTTCACCCTTGTACGCAAGCATGTACCAAGGAGCGAGCAGTAATTAAAAGAATTGGGGTCTATTTAATTACCTTCTGACACGATAGCACAACGGCTGCCTTCAAAGCAGCGTGACTCCCAGCAAATCGAATCTAACGGCAGTCGAGCAGCAGCGTGGGACCTGCATCGCATTAGTGCGGGTTGTCTCTGTTTACAGGGTGAGGGGGAAGGCAGCAAGCTTCTCATTTCCAGTTAGGAAGGGAACGTGCTGCTTCCAGAGCAAACCCTATCGCAGAAGAAAAGGAAATTGTAAAGGGGAGACTGAGTGCGACCTTTAGGCTGTGGCAGCTTTTGGCCCTGGCAGGTTCAGTGGGGAGCGGGCTGGGGTTATTACAGAAAGGAGGCGAGGTTTGCCCAAACCCACCCGTAAAAGCCAGAAAGATTTGGTTTCATGCAGATTCACAGTAACTCATTCCTCAAGCAGGGGAATGGTCTTGTCACATACAACTTTCCCCTCACTCCTCAGCAGCAGTGCCTGTTTTTAAGAAGATAATAGCAGCCTGGGAAAGCAATGGGGAGAGGAGGTAAAACCTGCGTCTCCTGCAGCCCAGAGACCCTCAGAGGGCTCTGGGGAAGGATCCAGATTGTTCACCTACAGCCTCTTCCATGGGAGAGATGAATTGTGAATGGCTACCACCGCACAACCTCAGGCAAGACACCTCAGTAAAAGCCCCATGGCATGAATGGTCCCCTAAAAAAACCTCCAGTGGCCAGCAAATCCCAGTATGGACTCATGCACTGGGATACTGGGACTGAGCAATTCCACCTCTGCCTGCTCCCAGCTTGCCATTGTGTCAGGATATAATTGCTTCTCCTCGTCACCCTGGATCCCGTGGGCTGGGTCTGTGTGAGTTTGTACTAGCGAAGGTCACAGTCCTGCAAGAGGCGTCTTATTTTAGGCTCCAGCTCGGGCGGCGGGCGCGGAGCGGTGGGGAGGCCTGCGCCGCGGCCCTGCCCCCAGCCGGCCACCTCAGCCCCCCGGCCGAAGGCGACGGCTTTCAGCAGCTCTTCCTCCCTAACAAGTCTCCCCTCTCAGCTGTACCCTTGATCCTTTCACACACCTTCTGCCGTAGGGGAAGACATAATTATCTTCAGAGATCTTTGGAAATTAAGGAAGTCTGAGCAATGGCTCAAAACCCCACGTGCCAGGAGCACCGCGGCAGGTTCAGGCTCTTTCAGTCCTGCCTGTGGGGACGCTGGCTCCGCACACCAATCCGTTACAGACCTGCGGTGAGGAGACAGGATGTAGAACCCACAGACTGTTCCTCTGCAGAAAGGAAATGAAAACCGAGTACAAAAATCTAACCACACGCTCTCAAGCTCGTCAGGAGACGACCAGAAAGCAAGCAAGGAAGGGAGATCCTTCAAGACGACAGCAGAGGCTGTGCCACCAGCCTGATTCGCACCAGCACCAGAAGGACCTGCAGGTGCACAGCACCTCTAAAGACAGCGTGCTTTTAGCTTTGTAAATCCCCTAGGAGCTCACAAATACAGGCCAGATATTCCTTGAGAAAGACGTGCCACCATTTCCTCCATAAACAGAAAGCCCGTCCAGAAACTGTCAGGATATTGAGAGAGGTTTTTTCCATGACAAAAATTGTGTCAGGTGAAAAATCTCTTCCCCGTAAGCCATTAAATTAATTCTGTCCCCACTTCGTTTTTGTTTTTACGGGTGCAAAACAAGGGAAGATGCCACCTTTCTTCTCCTAAGCTGTTTGCTGGATGTATTCAAAATACAGGATGTTCTGGTTGATTTGGGATGTAAGAATCGATGTCACGTCTCTGCTCTGCAAAGGGCAGTTTCTCTCAGAACCCAGCGAGAATATTCACATTTATGACTTGAAATGCATTCTCTGGAAAAGTCCTCCACGCTTTGTTTAAAATTCATTGTTTCTTGTAAACTCATTCGCTTGAATATTAATACAGGGAAAATATATAAAAGGAAGAAATGCAGCTGACAGGAATTTGGTTAAAAATTCAAACCAATGTTCACAGGACTTTTCAATTTCCCAGCTCTAGGTTGCATAATTTCCGATGCACAGGCCCTGAAACAGGCCTGAATTGTAATGCTATTTTGCAAAGAAAAGACATGATGAATGTTTTGGCAGATTCTTGATTTTCTTTTTAGCTCACTGTGAAGATAGGATCGAAAATGCAAAGAGACATCATGAAAAAAAAGGAGATGAAGGACAGAACGTTACGCAGGAGGAAAGAGCCTGCATAGCCAAAGAGGCCAGAAATTTTGTTTCTCTTAATACAAGTCTGGGTCCAAAGCAACCGAATGGTGCACAAAAGCACTTGCCTTTGGTGGTGCTCTGTAGGGGTTAGGAGACCACTAAAGGAGACACTTGATAAGACCAGTGGCTTGGAAGATCTGAGTCTAAAGCTGTTGACTCTTCTCACATAATTTATTTGACTCCACGCTCCAGGGGTGAACGATGGCTGTCCCAGTGACCAACCATTGAAGCATTCAGGTAGCTGACTCGCATACCATTGTATGTATTCCCATTAGACAAAAATAAATACTTATGATCTAGAGTAATATCATTCTAAGTTGCAAAATAAAAGAAATGGGTAAGGCAGGTGGGAGGGAGAAGTGACTGAAACAGTTATTAATGAGGAACTACCCTGTAATTACACAGGTTACCAATAGCCTATCAAAGGCAGCCAAGCCACACTGAATTAGCACCCAAACACTTCCAATAGGCATGAAGTATTTCATAGCCAGAGCTCTCCTACTTGCAGAGTCTGTGTAAGGAGAAGACGTGGCCTCACAGATGGCATCTGCTCTCTATCCACCCCCTGTTTCTCTCCAGCTGTAATTGAGAAAATCACCAGCCATCAGAGGAAGTCAGCTGCTCCGAGCCCGTAATGAAACAGGGCTGGAACAGCTGTGCCACATCTTTTCCCAATTATCCTTCCTCCACCTCTCTAACTAATAACAGTTTCATGAAAAATAAACCTTGCTACACCTGAAATCCTTCAAAATAAAGGGATGCTCTGGCTCTGCTTCATCAGTAGCAATGAGAAGACAGCACCAGAGCAGGCTGCCTTACTGGATCCGTTCAGTCACTGCGATGGGTGTTAAAGTACCCCCTGTAAGAGGAGCAGAGGTGTGAGCTGGCAGCACTGCTGCAGAGGAAAATCCGCTATGCCTAAGGAGAAAGAAGTAGCCTTTGAAGATGCAAAGGCAGCGAGGTAGGGGCAAAATGAAAAAGGACCTCAGCAACGCACCCTAATCTACAGGAGCCATCACATTATACTCCAGGACCTCCCTGAATTATTGCTTGAATTAAAGGCGGGAGGGGAAGACACCTAAAGATATTAATAAGGACTGAAGTAAAACAAGCTGTGTACTAAAGCTATCTCAAGGCAATTTCACATGCAAGGAAGACAAACTTAGGGAAACCAGTTGCCAAAGGGAACCAAATGACAGTAGATAAAGTACTAGAAGGACTAACAGTGACAAAAACATACTGTGAAATGCAAACGGAGGCTTTAGAACAGTTGTGTCTCCCTTCTGCACTGTGTAATGTGAATGCAGAGGCTTGATGTGACTGTGTCATGCCAAATGAAGGAAAGATGGTGCGGGAGAGTATCGTGTGCTCCCCACTCACACACCAAGACCATCTAAGACAGCCTGAAAAACATACACACAGTGAACAACAGTAACCAAGAAAATAAATAGCAGAGGATATTTCACTGGGTCTTTATCCAAGGACAAGCAGTTAACCAAGGTCACTGCAACTGTTTCGAGGCTGGAACATGACCCACAGTCATTAAGCTCACCAGTACAGGCCAGAGGAGTGAATATCCCTCATGGAAACTGCAGCTGCAATTTCAAATGAGCAGAGAACAACCATCTGCACTGGAGTCTGGCTGTGACAGCTGTGTTTCAAGACTTCTTCAGACTTCCAACATCCTTTTAGCCACCTTTCTTCTGCCGTGCAAATCCCCTCCCAGAACTCAGCCCCTCATGAGAACGCCAGGAAAAATGAACTGTCAAGCGTCAACTTAAAGCAGGGGAAGAGTGGGGCCAAATTCAACACCATCCTCCACGCAGGGCACAACCAGACAGGAGGAGCAGGTCAAGGGTATTTGCATCTTAGCTTCTGAGCCACTTGGTGAGCTAGCCCTGCAGTGCTTCCTCCCACTGCATAAATGAGAGCAGAATGAGGACCACTGCAGTCCTCTCTCTTCCTAGCTCATATCACACATGTCCTGGAACACGGCTCCCTCTTTGTAGCACAAAGGAAGAGCACGAAGGGGTTCATCCACAGAGCACTGGGCCGTTCTGATGGGGTCACGCAGCCGCTAGCAACTGCGGCGTGAGCTGAGATGTCTCAGACGAGGGTGGGACAGCAGTGTCCCAGCACTCCTAATCCCCCGTGTTTACAAACAGTGGCTCAAAGTGAGACCTGGCATCATACCAGACTAGCAACATACGGGTCATAGCTCCAAAAGGACATCACAGCGGTGTAAAATACCACCTAGAGCAACGTTTGGTGTTGCTACTAAATTATCCTTTCAGCGCCATCGCCATGGTACGTGCCTGCTGTACCCAGAAGTCCTCCCCGCGGGGCTGACAGCAGCATCACTGCGTGGAGGCCAGTGAAGTCCTCCCACCAGAAGTGGGATCTGAATCCGATGCAGCTCGTTCACGCCCCCCACCCCGGCCACATGCACACACTTCTGCAGAAGGCAAAATGCTCTTTATGGAAAACCCAAAAATCGCTATCACTTTAGTTATGTGCTTGGAGGGAATTATTCACTGGTGAGAAGTATTTAGAGAGACTCTTCCCAGGATAAAAATTTGCCAGCACAAAGGGCACGTTCCCCAGCAGCTAAAATCCCCGTTGCCCAGCGTGGAGCACCTCGGAGCTGAGCGCAGACAGGATGACAGGCCCCTCGGTACGGGTCTGCATCAGCAGAGTGAAGTCTGTATAAATCACAGGGCCATTATCAAGGCTAAAATTAGCTCCTGTTACTGACAGCATCTATCACTCATTCCTACTCTAATCTCTACCAGGGGAAGGATTTACAAGCAACAATGATGAAAGAGAAAAGGGGGGGGGGGGAATCAAAGCGATACAGAGGGGAGGAAAAAAAAAAATCAAAGCAAAGATAACAAAAGCATTTGTGAGGCTGGAAGAAACAAACTACATTATATTACAGGGACCAAGAGATCCTTATCATGCCCAGATAAGATTTTCATTCAACGTGTAGGGAATTTTTTTTCAACTGCTTAAGAAGATTCTAATACATTGCCAGGTACCTCCAGCTCTGTGAGGATTCTCTTTTAGCCATGCATCATTGCGGCAGCTTACCTCAATAAAAATCCTAGGGAAACACATACAATGGGAAACGCATCAAAGGGACACAGATGTTGTAAGAATCTTACTGAAGAGGTACAAGAACTAAAGGTGGGAAAAAGATAAAGCTCAGATTTTATGTCAATGTTATTCTTCAAGAGGTTTATTAACCCTTTAAAGAGGGTTTATTAAAAACCTATTAATTGCAGAATAATCAGTTGTGATGAACCTAACCCACAGATCAATGGATAGTACACTATTAGATAGCATGTATTAGTAAATGACTACGTAATGCAGAAATTAATGAGCCATTAGGAAAATGATTCTTAAAATAAAATACGACCACAAGACGAAAGCAAACCATCGACAGTGCTGCTTGCTTAGCTCCCAAATAATCTTTGCTTTGTTTGCCCTTAATAAACCTCTTCATTTTTTGGCAGAATTGATCACGGCAAATAAATGAACGTTCCGGATGCACCCTTCACCGAGCAGCCTACAGGACAGCCCTCTTCCTTCCCTGAAAGCACGCAGCCAATGCTAACTCCACGGGAGTCAAAGGTGCCTCAGTCACCCGTACTAACATCATCCAGAAGAACCGTGTGATTAAAATGTGCCTTTTATGCACAGGTCCCAGAGCACCTGATCAATAATTATTAATGGAGCTGTACAGCAATCCATTCACACAGCTACTCCTGAAACTATGCCGCTCCTTTTGCCATCGCCGAGCCAGAGGGAGAGCTAGCCCTGAACTTCCAACCCGACTCCATTTCACACAGCCAGCTGGAGGTGGCAGGGGCCTGTCTGAATCAAATTATAAAGGAGGAGAAAAAAAAAACAGTGAAGAGCCTGCCCTATCTTTAGAGCTTCACCGTAGGCAAGTCTCCCACGAGATTTCTCTAGCATTATAGGGGATTCCTGCTCCTGAGCACCCACATTTGAACGGGAAAGCCTGTAGAGTACGGGCTAATGGGAGATGGGAGGTAGAGAGCCCAGTGCTCACAAAACACACACGCTGGAGCTGCTGCCGTGCAGGGTCTCGCAATGAAGAGCAAAGAGAGAACGTGGGGCTGTCTTGCCACCCAGGAGTGTTCCCCTCATTCCTCTCCCTCCCCTCCTGGCAAAGGGAAGGCACCAACATCTCTCTTGAAACAACATTGAGATGAATGTGAGGAAATTACCCATTTGCTAAGAGAGGCTATACGTATGCATATGCGTTTTGGGAAGTCTAATTTGCATTTCTGGGTCTCAGAGTGCCCCTAATAGAATTTACAGTGGGTTGTGAAGATTGCCATCCCAGCTAATCAAATATAATAAATAGCTCTGACTGAGCAGATGACTCTCCTACAGCACTGTGGTTATCAGAAGGATCGGTCTTAATTTGAGACTCCATTCATCAGCCCCGCTAACAGGATTGTGCAGAGAGTGGTATTTGACAGAAGCGTTTTCGAAATTCCTAAATGGAGAGTGTGCATTGAGGGAGACAAGATGGATGTTTCCATTACGGTGACGGCACAGGACATCTCACTGCCCCCCCCTTCCCACCCGGCAACGAACGACTGATGGACACATGCCGTTACAGTGAATATGGTGACCACAGGTTCCTTCTTGTTCTGTTTATCCAAAGAAAAATAATGAATTCATTCTAGGGATGAAGGGTGGCAGGGACCTGGCATTAGCTTCTGCTTCTGGCTGTACATCACACTGACACCCAACTCTGAAGCTCTGCCTGGAGAGGGCAGCGAGGGCAGGAGAGCCCAAGGGACATGTACGCACTTGTGCAGGGAGTCAGCCGTGAGCTGCCGCAGCACCTTCCCGCAGCCCTGGGCAAAGGAGTTTTTAGGGACTAAAGGCCAGAAAGGACCTCCCGATTTAGTGATCCATGTACGCTGCAGGCAGAAACATCATATAATCCCTTTCTCCAAGTTATCACCTATCACTTTAAAACCAGTTTGGTTTTTAGACCCCACCACTCTCACTGGGCACCCTCACCACTCCATGTTTTGTCTTGATCTTAACCTGCAAGAATGGTTCTCCGCCACGGACGCTTATCCTTCACCACATGTTCAAGGAGAAGCAGTATGCCCTCTCAACCTTTGCTTTGCTAGGCTGAACATCCCAGTCTCTTTAACCTCCACTCATAACAAAAACCTGAGTGACTTTTTTTGCAGCTATGCTAAACTGAGCTCATCTTCCTTGGTCACCGGGGGCAACATCTTTGTACAGCGGCATTAACACATCTCGGCTTCTACTAGAAGCACCGTAGTGGATATACTCCAGATTTGCATTGGCATAAACCCCCCTTTGGTAACTCTTCCCTACGCCTTCATAACCCCCAGTTTCATGAGCGGCTGTCGTGGGGAAGGGAGGGATGCCAGTCCGATTTACACTGCAACAGGACTCGGGTTGCGTGGCAGACCACAACTGTGGCACAACAGGTTTTTTTGGTGTAAGTCCTGTTGCAGGTGGGTTTATCCCTTGCAAATGCTTGCCCTTCCCCACCTTCTCAGGAACCTCTAGACCTCTGAAGCTCCCTGGCTCCAGTTTGCCTCCACTTCAGAGTGACACAGGGGGAATTCACTCCTGCTCGAACACAGGCAGGTCAGACCTGTTTGCTTTGAGAAAGCTCTCCCACAGCAGATTAAGCCTGTGATGAGGGGTTAATGAAAGACATGTTAATTATCACCACCACCACCCTAGACCTGCACAGCTTTGGAGATGTGGTTGAGAACAACTTTCAGCACAAAAATATGCTCTGCCGTTTCCTGGGAGGAGGATAACGCAGCAAAGCCATTTTCTCCTTCTGTCAACAGCATGGGCTGAGGGGCTGATGAGACCCAGCAAACTGCTGAAGGGCAGCGCGAGAAGCCCCGTTCCTGGCCCAGCTGTGCAGCAGGCAGGGACACAAATCCCCACAGCATCGGGAGCCGCGAGCGCTCCTCCCTGCCCCAGCCGCCCCTCCGCTGCCTCGGGCCGGGGGCTGCGAAGGCTGGCGGCTCCTGGCAAAGAACAGGGCAGAGGGGCAGAAAGGCACAAGACAAGAAACAGAGGGAGGAAGAAACAGGAGTGAACGAGTGCTCTCAAACCCATCCATCCAGGCAGAACGTTTTGCCCCAGAGTTTGTAAATAACACAGTAGAAAGTGGTAAATCGTAAAAGTTAAAGTGATCCCCTGTATTCTTCCCACCTTCCTTTTCATTCTGTTCATCTGGAGCCATTGCCTTTGGCAGAAACAAAGGGGACATGAAACATGCTGGAAAAGGCTTCTCAGCTCATGCCTGCTTTTTCCAGCAAAGACCTGGAATAGCCGCAGGGCTGAGAGTTGCTGTCCCGCAGTGAGAAACAAGAATCACTGAATCCTCTTCAGAGACAACCCCATGCTCAGGGGACAGAGGGGAGTCAGGACAGGTCAGCAAGGAATAGGGGAAAGAAAAAAGTATTTAAAAAAAAAAAAGAAAGAGGGAAGCTTATTCTGCAAGTCAACAACAGTTTGGCATTTCCAAATTAAATACAAGCGAAGCCTCTGTCCGCATGCTTCATTGTAACACTGTTGCTGTAAATCCCCTTTTATCCTTTAATTATGCATGAAAAAACCACACGACCTCCCTGCTCGTACGCTCAGCCGAGCAGTGGCTCACAGTGCAGAAGGCTCATTATACAGCTTTAGCGGGGCTGAGTGCTCTGAATTATTTAAATCTCCATTAAGCCTCCACTACGGCGTATCTATGTGATAAACGGATCAGGTGCTGCTGGATTTCTCCCCTGGCCAACCCACTCTCCCTTCTCCTTCCCTCTCTGTCTCCTTCCTCCTGCAAAACTCAGTAGGAAGGGAGATAATTGCCAAGAGGAAGGAGTTTGCACTCATGCTATCAAGTGTTTCGTTGTCATTTAAAAAAGGCCAACTGAGCCAAGTAATAAAGACACTTAATCAGGATTAGCGCTAGAGGGCATGGTAAGGTGGTCAATGCATAACTTGTTTAATGGCCATTTTATTGTTTAAATTAAATAAAACCTAAATCATTGTGTTTTACTTAAGCAGTGTGAATGCCCTGTCCCTGTTCCCGCAGCACCACTGCAGAAGCGCGTAGAAGAAATGGTGTATTGCCAGAGACGGGTAGTTGTGGTGATGGGGCTCAGGGCAGCCAACATGGGGGGTGATCTATTTTGTCCTCCCCGTCCCCTTTTCGCATGCCCGCTGTTCTACAGGCCACTATCATAAGGTGAGCAATGGTCCAAGGAGAAGCTAGGAAAGGTGGACTGAGGGATCTCAGAGCACAGCAAAAGTGTGAGGGTTTTGTGGAACAGCCTTCTGGCTCCAGAAAAGGGGGAAGAAAAATAATCACAGTAAAACATAACAGTCCCTGCAGCTTTCCTTGGGAACAGGGGAGGTCATCCCAGATCAAGGAGAGGCCCTTGATCCCCGTGAAGCGAAGGGCAAGATCAGTTCTCCTTAGAGAAAGTTTCCTGCTGCCACAGACCTCGTCAAACACAGAGGGATGGGGGAGAGGGAGGCAAAAATTCTTCATACTGCTATTCAAAACACCTCTTCATGGCATGGGCAGAGCTACCAAACAGCACCCCAAGGGTCATGACAAGAAAAGCTCAGGTTAACACTTTTGTTTTCCTCGGTTTCTTGCTGCTAGGGACAAGCAGGCACAAGTGATATCATGTCTGGGCACCTAGCAGCTGCAAAGTTTGGAAAAGAAATAACAGAAGTCTCAGGTAGAAATGCTTTCAGAATACTTTTGATTTGGAGGGAAAATCCTTTTTAGTGGAGAACAATTGACAGCCCCTAATATACCTCCTTGCCCATCTCAATACCGGGAAAGAGGAAGGATGCCGCAGTCCTTCCATCGCATCCCATCACTGGGGGCCAGGGCAAGTTGATGATGAACTTGGTAACCACTGGCCTCGGTACCTCGACAGTTCATCGCCACAGCACGTTCAGCTCCCCGGGAGCCGTGTAGCACCTATGCACCATCACAAGCCACGGGCACCCGTCACCTGAGGTACAAACAGCCGCACAAACACACCCCAGTAAAACAAACCTTCAGAGCAAGTCAGTCCACAACGGTGAGGTCAGCACGGGAAGCAACGACCCAAAAGTACAGTTACAACCTCACATTCACAATTCCGTATCCCCCCCAAAAAACTAACAGGATTTAGCTCCCGCTCAACCACAAGTTTCCTGCATGAGTGTAAGTCCCAGGTCTCCACAGGCTTTGGCTCCTCAGCTGCAAGATGGAGATAAGAGTCCATCTGTCACCGCTCACGGCTGCAGCAAGGCCGGAGCATCGCGAGGTGCTTTCGGAGGTCGAGATAAATGGTGAGCTCTCCCCAGGGCCTCAGGAAGCGCTGGCTGAACGGGGCAGGAAGCAGGTGGGGACGAGGGGGTGCATTAAGTTATTTATTTGTGAAAGCAACTGGAAAATGTGCTGAGGAGGAAAGAAAAAGTCTTTGGTGTTAAAAATAACCTCTGCGAGGGAAAAAAAAAAATTAAAGGCCTCTTATTTTAAAAGTTTCTCTCCACATTTACTCGAGATAAATGGAGGCAGCTCAGTGGCAGCATTTTCTTAAGACTTGAGAAATAGATGGCAGGACTCTAGAGACAGGTTTCGCTCATATATATCATTCCCTTTCCCTCCCAGTCTCTGGGGGACACGTGTTGCTGTGACATCCTTTACTAAGATTTACAGAGCAGTCATCCTGTCAGGGATGCGAAGGCAGCCTTGCTGCCACAAAGCTGCTGTCAAGCCCGCACCACGTCCAGGCGGCAGCCGTTAACCTTGCTTTCGAGTCACAGTTTCTACCTAGAGATGCAACAGAGACAGAAGAGGCTCAGTCTGCCCCACTTCAAGCTGCTTCTGCAAGGGGACTATTTGCTGTCTTACGCCACCAGTTTTTAAACCTGGTATTTATTTTGCTGCTCTGGCAGTGCTTATTTCTTCAAGATGCAGGAAAGCGATTAGAGCTGGGCATCCTGTTCCCTCTGTGTTACCTTCGGGGGTGGCGGGGGGCAGGAGAGCCTGACCTTGTCTGCATCGGTGGCAGCGCTGGGGCTGCCCTCGCTCTCCCTCGGTGCCTCAGTTTATCTCACTCTTGCCAACACCCATCTGTATTTTTAAAAACAGCATGAGTCAGGCATGAGTCAGTTCCATGTAAGGAACTGGCTTTAAATTCAGGCTGCATTTTAAAGAGGAAGGTGTCAATTTTTTTTTGTATGTGAAAACTCCAGCAATGACCTCTAGGTGCTGAGACTTTCTTTTAAAAGTCTGAGATTGACAGTAAATATACAATATTTACAAGCATGAATCATCTAGGTTTACACAACAAGTGTGCCTTTAGCTGACAACTCTCAAAGTGACTTAACTACATCCAGACAACCTTTCCCAGGGAAAAAAACATAAGGCATTGCCCCTCATTAATAATAAAGCCAGGGTAGTAATAATAAAGCCAGGAGGAGCACTCAGACCTCAGGGTTTCACTGGGTGCCCCCAGCCCTGGTGGCCACCCTGACCAGAGCTCGGGGGCTCTGCCAAGGAGAGGGGCCACCTCGGCAGCCCCCCTCGCCCCCTCCATCCTCCTGGGCGGCCAGCGTGCCCATGTGCTGCTCCCAGCTTCCAGCCACTGGTCGCTCTGAGTGCCTTGAGATGGATAACCAGAGAAACTTCGGTATTAAAAAGAAAACCACTATCAGTTTCTAATGCAATTAACAGCCCCCTGCCAAGAGAGCCAATAAGAGCACTTCATCAGACCATTATAATCCTGGAGGGTATGGAGAGGCTGCCACAGTAACTCCTTTAATTGCCCTTAATGTTTCATTAAACACAATTACATTTAAACCTAAACTGTGCCATTTGTTGTGGTTTTAATTAGACAAAGGGCAAGATAAAAGGATTGGATTAACCCTCCTCTTCCCTCCCTCCCCGCTACCAGGGGCTGGCTGAAGTCTGAAACTGGGTTGAAATGGGGAAGAAAGCAAAGAGGACCAAAGCACATCCACAGACCCCCCCACACGGTGGAAAACAGCCAGCTTCAAGGAGGGGAGAAGATGACACTGGACTTGAACTTGTCGGGCTCTCCCTGATGGGGAAGGCAAAGCAGCAGACGTGCCCCGTCCTCCTGCTGCCACCCGCCTGCCCGCAAGCGTGCAAGCTCCCGAGACCCGAGTTCCCTCCTGGCTCTGCCAAGTCTGTGCCGAAGTTAGAGACCGGCAGGTAGTTCCTTCGGTTAGCGCAGCCCAGGCCGGGCGCGGGGCTCCCCGCTGCAGCCGAACCGAGCCCTCGCTGGGGCAGAGCGGAGGCGAGGCTCAGCATGGGTGGGCGCTCCAGGTGGACACTGGCCTGAAGGAAAGGCATCCTCTACTTCCATAATCACGTTGCTAAGAGCAAACAACACTCCTTGAGCTCGTGTAGAACATATTTCCCCATTTTATCCGTTTGAAATCACGTCAATAATTTCCCTTGTATATACTCCGGTTTACACCTCTTACACCATTGATTAAAGCCTCTCCAAGATTACCAGCTTGTTTCCATGACCTGCTCTGGTAGCCTTTGCAAAGGAAGCTGGCAGCACTCCCCTGCTCTGAGCCTTTCTTCCAAGTCCAGCACTCCTTGCTACAGTTCCAGACCTTTTTTTTTTTTTTTTTTTAAAATACAGCTCTGCAGTTTCTTTGGCACAATCAGTAAGTCCCATGGCTGCATAGCCACACTTGTTCCTGATGCCCTTCCTCTGTTCGGCAGATGTGTCAGCCCAGCACTTCTGCAGAGAGGCTACTATGCTGGGTGTACACTCGGTCTCACATGCTTGCAAAGCCATTCTTGCAACACACACAAAAAAAGCATGCAAACACTTATTTTAGCCTAATAAAAAGGAAAAGCATTTTTCCTTTACAGAATTTATTCAGTGCTTGCTTAAATGTTGCTTCTATTAGGTCTAAGGCATAAATGCTGAAACTCTGCGCCCCTGTTTGATGTTGCATGTAGCTTTGACAAACCAGGCTGTCTCCTCCATATTTTCTGAGCTTTACAGTGACTTGGAAAAGAAAAGCAGATTTAGCTGCAGTGCCACACACCCAAATCAGAATAAACTGCTGAAATGCTGCTCTGTTCAGAGATTTATGACACAATTAACATTTTTGTCGGTTTCTAATGACTTCTTTCTTCCTTTTTGAAGCTGACAAGAGAGTAGGAATAGCCATGGGATATAATCAGACTGTCTGCAAGGTGGAAGGGAAATGAAGCAGAGCAGAAAGGGACCCTCTGAAGCAGGCGGGTATCATTATTATCTCTTTGTGGGAGCGTTAGCACCATTGGAGGGCACTCAGGCACCACTGGAACAAGAGCAGCACAAGAACTTGAATAGAACAGAGGAGAAGATGAAAAGAATGAAACAGGCACTCAGTGACAGGTCTGAATAGTCTCCTTTGTGCCACAAGACTTGCTGAGATTTTGCTATCGCTTGACAAGTGCCAAAACTCCACAAGTCTGATCCAAAGCCTACATGTGTCAACAGGAAGCCTCCCACTAACTTCAGGGAAACTTAGCCCAAGCCAAAGTGTAATAGATCATGTACCACCATTACAAGGACATAAGTGAAATCCATCTTAGAATTCTCGCTACTAATTTTCAGCAATTTTTCACAATATATCTCATCTTCACAGTGTCTACTCACACGATAAATCAATGCTTTTGCAGAGCTGCGAGTGAAATGAGGGGATGGAGCAGATGAGAAAGGTGGTAGAGAAAACGTGTGCCATTGCTGAGAAGAAAGTAACTGCAGCAAGAACAAGCTCTCCTTTGGTCCGTTAACACAGCTAACTGTGCTACCATGGTACCTGGTGGCCTCAGCAGTCATAGAGACAGCACCTCATCATCTCCACGTGAGAGGGAACTGAGGCACGGACTAGGAGGTTCATCAACATCGCAGCAGGGCGAGAGCTGTGCACACAAGCTGTCAGCTCATACACAGAGCAGAGGCGGGAGACTTGGGGTGGGAGCCTGCCTTTGTAGAAAAAAATACCGGTCTTACTAATTACTAGGAGAGCATCGTTGCTCAGCATGGGGAAAAAGTGCCACCCAGAAGCAAAAGAGATCAGAGTAGCCCAGGGAGGAAAAAGCTAGACTCCCACTCTAGGGTGCGGACAGAGCGGAGCACATCAGCCGGGGACCAGAGTGCTACGGGGTAGAAACACGGGACTTTGAAGCAGTCAAAAATGGCAGAGCAGGTTGCAAGCTGGCAACTCCCCGTTACTAGATGTGCGCTTCAGAGCTATTAAAAAAAGATTCATAGGGGAAGCGTATCTTAATGTGTCTGTTCCAATTTACTCCATCATTCTTTTAATTTTCTATATGCCCAGAAATAAAGCTTTAAGTGGTCCTGTAGGAGCGATGCTGCCTCCTCACCTCTCCACAATCCCTGTGGTAGCTCCTTTCCTCTCTGCCGAGGTAGAGAAAGGAACATCTCTTCCCACCATCGCCATGGCCAAGAACACCCAACGTTAGCACCGTTGCTTAACAGAAGCAAATTGTAGGAGCAGGGAACTCCTCCATCAGCGGAGTAAAGCTCCACAGCATCACTGGGAGAACATGTGCACATCACTGCTCTGCCTCCAGGGCTAAGGGGTGACCCTTAGGTTGGAGCTTTGGGGAGCAAGAGGGAGTGAGGGGCAGGGGGGTACGAGGGTGGGGGGAGAACAGCTGTTAAGCTCTTAGAGATAATAAATTGAATAGCTCTGAAATTGGACCCACAAGGATAAAAGTGTTTTTAGTGCCTATAAGACTGACTATAAACTCAATCTGTCAGACAGCAGCAGCTGTTAAAGATAATGGTCCTAGTAAATTTAACTTCCGAACTGCCACAAAGGGACTAGTGTGATGTTAAGTTTCTCCCTTCTTTGAAAGGGGGTGGGGAGAAAAAAAAAAAAGGCATCAAAAAACACAAGATCTTAAACATGCATCTCCAGTCAGCTAATCAAAAACCTGCTTTGAAGAGCAAGGACGGGCTGTGTCCCCATGGGGGAGAATTGATCCTCCGGAGGCTTTTAGGCAGATGAATACCTCTGGGCTGCTTTGATAGGATTCCACAAATGATACCAAATATTTGCTAATCAGCCAAGGTCAGCGGGGAAAGAAATGACTCTCTGCTCCGAAGCCAGGCATCTCCTAATTATTTAAGTCCACGCTGTGACTTTATCATAAGCTCTAGGCAAAGAAAAGCGTCTAGCTGGACTACCCCTGAGCAGATGGTGACTCAGAAGCATTCCCTCGGTCCTCCCTCGCCCTGGAAGAGAACAGTCCTTCATCCACACCCGGCCCCTTTGGGATTGACGGTCCTTCCCCGGGAGCTGCCTTGCTCGGCCCCGGCGCGGGGTGCAGCAGGGCAGCGCGAGGTCAGCCCCGCCGCGGGAAGCTCAGTGCTGGCACCGCACGGGCAGGCGGCACTCGCTCCGGCTGCTCCTCGCCACGGGTGCACTTGCCAGCTCACAGTGATACCTACAGCAAAGCACTGCTGGTACCAAGTGTCCCACCAAAAACCCGGGGAATTTTATCACCGAACCCAGCAGCATCAGGGGCTGGCCCGCAGAGATCAGACAGAAATCTCTAGATTGGCAGGGTAATTCTTCAAAACCTATTTTCCCCACCAAGCAGGTAATATTGCGTGATTGAGAACATATTTTATACAGACCAGTGTTCAAAATAAGCTATTCGCAGCAAATGTTTTTAACACGAAAATCAGAACTACTTATGCAGTTTTGAAAAGGCAGCAGCATTTAGCTACAAGAACAGAAGACAGTCCAGTTAACTTCACCTACAAAGCAACTGCTGCAACCACATAACCATCATCAACTTTCTACAGGATAAAGCAAACAAGACCTGAATGGTCCTGGGGAGAAGCAAGGAGGAGGACTGGCCTCTGCGCTGCCTCCTCATCCCTGCTCAGCTCCATGCAGCCACCCCTCCAGCATGGTTTGCAGCGTGCCCACGTCTCCAGCTCCAGCCCTTCCCAGAGCACACCGCAGGGACATGAACCTTTCCTTAGCACATACTCCCAATATCCTGCTTGCTTCAGGATCAGAGGAGGGTTTCGTCTCGAGAGGATTTCTTCACAGCTCATTTTTCAGCTGCCTGAGCGGTACTCTTGGACTCTTGCCACTCTGAGGGAAACCTATAGGTGACCTTTACTGAGGAGACAGGGAAGAAGTGGTTACTTTGGAAATGTTTTCACCCCAATGGGGATGAAATTTCTCGCATACTTAGCATAACATCTGTGCCTTGAAGGATTTGGGTTTCACTGGAGTGAAGGATATGGTGTCAAACGCCAGCAAAGCTTCCAAGCCAGTCCGTGGGAGAGGACCATGCAAGTACTTTGGAGCAATATCCTAGAATTACTTCCCAAGACAGGGATATTTTTCAAGGGGCTGGGAGGACTGACTCCTTTTGGATGCATTTCAGCAGTACTTGTCATTTCTAACCAGCAGTTAAAGAGTGCTGAAGGTCTCACAAGTCAGAAGCAAAGTAAACTAGCTTTAAGCTACTTTGAGATTAAAACTCCTGATTTTTTTCAACACTATGGATAATTTATCATTGTTGTCCTTATTTGAGGAGGTAAGAGTCCAAGCAAACTTAAATACATAGAATATTTGGGAGACATTTGCAGATACACTAATGAAAGAGAGGAGCCCCAAACCCCAGCGTTTACACATCTCATTGCCTCCGGAAAGCCCCGATTCAAAAGCAGCTCCCCCGGCCGTTTTCTCATCAGTGGTATGTAAGGACAGTAGGGAAAGGATGTAGGATTAATCCCCGTGAAATGATTTATCACTGCAACCATGCACAATGCAGCTTCTGTCACAGTTGTCCATCGCTTCCCAGCAACGAACCTGGGAACTTTATTCCCAGGAACATCCAAATTTGCAACTGGAGCTCCCCTAAAGCGATTCCCCAGCCATCAGCAGCCCCACGCACATGGCACACACTGGCGATCTTCTCCCTCCCTCCACATTCCTTTGTGCTCTCAGAGGGAAAGGAAGGAAAAAAAGGGAGGGGGTGAAAAAGAAAAAATAGCCTCCTCCAGGCCTCCAGGTTAAACTGCGACCTACTTCAATCCACACTGCTGTCCATTACCACCAATCCAATTATTCCAGACAGGTTAACTCAGCTTTAATTTATGTCAATCCAATTACTTTTTTTTTTTAATATATTAAATAAAAAGATCACTTCATGCTTCGAATGATTTATGAATACTGGGTCAGCATCCCAGAGAAAGGATTTGGGAATGCTCAAGGTCAAGGTTGGCCTCACACAGGAAATCCCTCCCAGAGTTTGTGGGGAGAGCTTTACTCACCTCATCTCTCTTTTTGTATTTTAATTGAATCTCTCCCACAAGAGCCTGTGGCTTCCAGGACTCTGCTCAGTGAGCAGGAATGGTATTCTGATTGCGAATCTGTTTCAGCTGAAGTAAGAGGCACTTTAAGATCTGCTTGTGCAGTATAATGGGACAGCTGAGCCCAAAGCTTTCCCCTTCAGAGGAAAAAGGAATCCAGGATGGAGATTTTTCGAAGGCACAAAGGGGAGTCCGGTATCTAATTCCCACAAATGTCCACTCAATTCCCCTTTGTCAGCCTTCTCCAGGAGTCAACAGCAGGGGTGTTTTAAACAACCCTGCCCCTACCTTCACTCCTACCTTCAGTCATTGCCAGGGTTCTGGCAAACTTCTCCGAGCAATCAACTGGCTCGTATTAGGGTGGTGTTAAAACATGCCCAGCAGCTCCTCCTCAGCTGGGTGCAAAGCCCACGGCCCGACTCAGCCTCTCGGCCACCAGTGTCAGGACTGAGGCACCATGAGATGCTTTGTCTGCTTTTCTTACCCGCTTAGAGCCAAGAGATACTCCACCTTCCCCCAAGCAAGGGCTCCAGACGACTCAGTTCAACTCCCACTTCTGCCACTAACCTACCCTATGACCTTGGCAAAGTCCTTTTGACTTGCATGCCCTGGTTTCCTCTCCCATGGAGCCGCCCACCCGCTCTGCCTCCTGCCCACACGCAACTCGGGCCGCTCTCTACAGCCCCTGCCACGGAGCAAACGAATTTGAGACCCAACAGCCTTTTGACTGAATATCTCCCTGGCTCCTAGACAGGCCATGACCAGAGCTGGTTAAGTGTTTAACATGTGTTTCTCAATTATTTTTCCCCAGTGTTTCTAATTAGGACCAAAAAAGTTTTACTTTTTTTTTTTCCTGTCTAGCAAAACTTTCCAGCTGATCTCAGCTGCCATGGCAGCAGAGTCAGTTCTGCAGATAACTTGGATCCCGGACCATTTCCAGGGCTTTGAGTTAAAACCTTGAAAGGTACCTTGAAGATAAGGGACAGTTGCTGAAGTCAGTGAGACCCAGTTTCCCAAGCCCAATTCCAGCAGCCAGGAAGACACACTCTATACGGGATGGCGCTTCCACGGGAGCCCCGGGGGTTAAGGCCACAGAGGCGTGCATAGTCACAGGGAAGAGGATGTAAAGCCTAACTGCATCCAGATGGGGAAACAAAGGGAAGAGAGATTTCAAGGATGAGCACTAAAATAACTTCAAAAAAAACACCTTCCTTTTGGAAGAAGAAAAGGGAAAAAGCATCTTAACAGTCTCCCCTTCACTTCCTTAGCTGAATGAACCAAGGATTACCTACACCTCAGTCTTAGCCAAACAGTTGGACAACAGGACTATCCAAAACCATCTCTGTCAAGGACAACACAACAAATCCTCTGCCTGAAACAATGTCCAGACATCCAAACACTAAGTCACTTCAGTATCCCAGCCAACGTATCCTTAAGGGAGAAAAGCCAGACACCCAGCTGGGACACCCCGCAATGCCAGACACCCTCCTCGGGGCAGAGTCACTTCAGAGCAATGCCGTTCAGAGTGAGGACCCTGTGATAAGAGGTGGGATGTTACCTCACCCTTTCTCAATCTCCCTCTCTTGCCCTTTCATCCTCACACTACCCAGTAACTCCAACAGCCTGGGCAGCATCTGTTCCCCATCCATCCCACATTACCTTGGGAATGGGAATGTCCCTCTTTCCCAAATAAAGCTTTTTATCTAATATCCTAAGAATAGTATGTGTGCACATACTACTTGCGATTGACTAAATATTGCCATCCTACCCCAACTTTAGATGAGGACACAAGAACAGGTCAGTAGGCTACTAATATGGTACTCAGTTCCCAAAGACACCACATTAAGCGGTGAAGGACTTTAGAACTTATTTAGTACAAAGTTAAACACCGGATAAGGAAAACACCGATGTCCACAAGCCTGTTACATTATTCCTTTCCTTATCTTCAGGCTGTGCCATTAAGAAAGTACATGAAAAATTGGAATTTTGCTGTACAGCTACAATAGATGTCCACGTGCTTCTCTTGGGGACTTTTTGGATGCTGCTTTGTGGAATGCACAGCCCAAATTCATTATGTTCTGAAGCAGTTGTTGAGTTGTCTGAAAACAGACAAATGAAAACACAACGCCAACCAAAAATAATAGCTTTTGCAAAGAGGGAAATTCAGGAAATGCATTACCAAAGCCAGAAAACTTAAAGCTCCCCTTTTGCATGCCACCAAAGCAATGTGCACGGGCTTCCTTGGAGAAAACAAACCAAACCAAAACAAACAACAACAAACTAAAAAGAAAAGTCCACGTCCACCAAGTGGCTTTGAAATTTCCATCCCAAACACCAAGATGACCCCTTGGGCTGGGACAGCATTGTTTCCATTAGGGCTGCTCTACCCAGCCTAATTGTAAGAGTTGGAAACAGCCAACATTCCCGAACGGCCACGAGCTCTTTCCCCTATTGTTTTAGGCTCAGCATCGAGAGAGCAAGTGAAGGAGGAGTAACAGTGACAGACACGAGGGAAGCAGCTGTATTCACTTTCCCTAGGGCTATTTCTGCCAAGTCTTAAAATAATACTGAGATCCTTCACCCTCCTCCCTCTACACTTTCTGTCACAGACACCAGGTTTCTCCCAAGTTGTCTGTGACCTGGCACAGTATGTCCTAAATGGGACCCCTCCTTTTGAAGGCAACGTCTAACACCGGCAGGTGAAAGAAAAAGCCTCATAGCTCCTGCTGTAGGAAGGCTGCCTCTGGGTGAATGCAGGGAAGAGTTTGCTCTCTGCAAACAAGGACTGGAAACACTTTCAGTTCCAGCCTGAGTAAGTGCTGAGGGCAACTAGTCCTTCAGGATCCCCTCTCTGCCCTTCATTTTGAAACCAGTCCCTGAGCGGGCTCCAGCTCAGCATGTATTTTCATTTCACTCACGACACGTGCCAGTGTTGGTTTTCTGCCCACCCTCTTCAAAAGCAAGAGAGCTAAGAGGAGACAAAAAAGAAAAAAGTGCAGCAAAAAATGATGCCACTCTGAAGAAATGGCACTTTAGGCAGTCTCCAGTACATCAGCAATGACAGTCAATAGTGCCTCCAAGGACTTGCTTTCTTCAAGTCAATACTACATTCTGACAGCCAGTTTATTCCTGGGATCCATGAGCCTCTCTTCCAGATTCAATCTTGCTCAGACAATCATTCCTCTGAGGCTTTTATCCAGCTTACAGATAGTACAGCGATACAAGAGCCAAACAGTGAAGAAATCTTACTGCTGCTCTGCAGAAATGCGCTTCTTTACTAAGTGGCTTTTCTTACCGGCCAGGGTCACCCACAGCACTAGGGAAGTCAGAGGTCGTTAGAAATAAAGCAGAGATGCTTAAACAAATACCTCATCCTGGATTCCACACGGCTTAGGCTTCAAGCGATCCTCTCCTACAGCTTTCCTTCTTAAGAGATTTACCACTACATGGCTTCCGTACACATGCACAAGAAGAAAGCAAGGCAGAGAACGTGACATTCTAAGAAGAAACCACGATTTCAAGTCTGCAAAGCTTGTTTCCCCGACTTGGCTGCCTGAGCCAGAGCTGGGATGGTATCCACCAACTTCTATCACCAGTTTTGGTATCTCAGCAAGGAAGGCTCCATCTTTGTTAAAGAACTGCCCACTGGCATCACTAAAACATCTTTAATGGACAGACTTTTTCCTCAAGCACCAAGGAATAAAAACATGATCATCTTTAAAGCAGACTTAGAGAAAAGCAAGCATGTACTAAAATAATTAAGTTCAGTGCAGCAAGCCCCTGGCCTTCGCCTGCAAAGACACAAGCATAATTGCAATATTAAACAGATACACGAAAGGCCTCCAGAGCATAAATGGGTTTTGCAGAGATCGACAGCAAGGTTGATCCTTGGTGACCTGCCTTGGCGAGAGCAGCCTGAGCAGCTTCCACATGAAAAGGTAGGTGCTTTGTGTTCTTCTCCATTGCCGTCCCAATTTTACTCACATCCTTGTATTTCAGGAAAGCCCATCTCGGCTATAAACCCCAGACGGAGCCTTGTTTTTAAGGCACATTCTGAAAGGACTTGCTCCTGCTGCTGCAGAAGCCTGTTTTTAATGTGCCTGCCTGTTGCGAGCTGCCAGGAGGAGCAGAGGGATTCCTTGCCAGCTGGTGAGCAGCATGGGCAAAGAGAGAGAGTCACAGCAAATTAACCCGCTGCTCCCAGCTTTGGAAGACCACAGCGGGAATGTCATGCCACGGATTTGCAGTAGCATCCTTGGGGTGCTACTCCTTTCCTTTCTTATATGCCAAAAGCCTTTGATGAAATGAAAGCTGTCTAGCAAAGAGCATCTCTCCCATCAGCTAAACTTAGCTCTGCTTTACACGTCACCATAGCCTTTGCCCTCCTCCCTGCACATCTCATGCCTGGAGTGAAGGAGTTCACATGAAGCTCACTTGTGCTACAGCAAACCCACACAGTTGATGCTGTTCAGTGAGTAGATGAGGGCAAGCTTGGGAAACAAAGAACGAGACTTTTTTCTCCAGCACCCTGCACTTTACGCCTACCTCTGCAGCACCAGTAACAGAGCATCACACTCCTGAGGGCAAAACTTTCCAGTCTCACAGAAAGTTCACCATCTCAACCTGAGAATTTTAGGCACGGTTGGTGACTAATGAAGTCCAGGGAGGTATGGATTACTGCTGTTTGTGTAGCTTTATAGAGGAAGCTGTAAGAGTGCTCTGTGATGAAATCGGTACATATTTGCACATTAATGTAATTTAACCTGGACTCATCCTATCTTTTAAACCCCTGGAGTGGCAGGGAAGACCCATGAGCAAACAGGCAAAGGATATCTTTATTACAGAAAGGCTAAGGTGACAGTCTGTAACGTGTCAGACAACTAAGGCTAGCAGGAGGCTGTAGATCCAAGCAAGAACAAAGAAGATTGCAGCAAAGAAATCTCTCAAAGGTGTTCTCCACTACACACACAGAAAAGGAGAATTTTGCCTGGCAAACACAGTTAAAGCGGTGTAAACCTACACACTCACAAACAACTTGTTTGCATGGCTGTACTCTAGAAGGAGCTGCTTTACCAAAAACAGATGTTCACACAAAATCCCCAGAGGCTTCTGAAAAGCCCCTGCAGTTAGGAGCTGTCATGATCAGTATTTTGTTTAAAATAATGCCAAGGACTGCTCAGCTCCCCACAGGGCAAGGTAACTCTGTCAGAGATTCTGTTACCTCAGCCCTCTTCTGCCTGTTCTGCTGATCCAGGACAAACTCACCTTGCTGGCCCAAAGCAATGACGACAGGTCGGCTGTACTGCTTGGCTTTGTACCAGCTCAGCCTGTCCTTCCACAGACGGTGCAGAGGCATAACGAGTCACCTCCGGTGCTCCGGCTAATTCAGCAAATATGAGTATAGACTGGGTGAGCTTGTGGCACGCAGAGCCTCGAATACCGATTGTGGACCCATGGCCTCTTACAAAACCTCCATGGAGACAGCCCTTCAAGTGCAGTGCGTTTCAGGCAGACCGTATCTCCAGCCCAGCCACGGCCACCATATAGCACAGACACATCCTGAGCTGGCTCACACACGAGTAGCAAGGTAGGGCTCAGTAAGGGCTATCCATGCAACCCAGACAGGTGTTCCCAGCCATGCTGAGCTCCTTGCCATCATCACCGGGCAGATCCCAACATCTGGCCCAGGTCCCCACCCTGCTTTAACCGCAGCCGTGACAGCATGACTCCAAGCCTAAACCTGCCAGCTTTGCCTGGATGGAGTTAAAGGTCTTTAACGGTAATAATGAACATGGCAGTCCTAGGAATGGACTGAATCAGAACAGACTAAGTAGTGGATAGAGCTGAGGCAGATTGGATACATTCATAACATAACCCACCTAGAAGCCAGTTGCCTCCCGGGCACATCTTTCTCAGCAAGAAGAGGAGGAAGAAGAAAAAAGAGTATCCTGGGAAGTGATTAAGGACATTGCAAAGGAAAGCGTCACGAGTTGTAGGATTTCCCATCACACCTTCAGGGTGAAACTGCACCAGGCAGGATGCAGAGCTCTCTCCTACACAGCCCCTTTACTCGGCACTGCAGCCTGCATGCAGGGAAAACACCCCTCCAGCTCTCGCTAGCCACAGGACTGCTGTTACCCAGCCTTGGGCCAGAGCTACCCAAGTCAGGGAATCCAGAACTGTCTGGACCGCAAGTACATTTTGCCTGGACCCCATAGGACTCTCAGATGTGCAGCATATCCCATATGCTTGTGATCCCGAGCTGCTCCCCTTGTCTCAGCCACAGCTCCCACCAGCTGAAGCAGAGGACGGTGGGCACCTGATCCACCAAAGCCAGGGGAGCACACTGCTTCCTGCCAGGCTGAATGCAGTAAAGTTACACAAGGAGCTTCAGTGAATACAAGCAGCCTGTGGTAAATACTGCACAGGCTTGTTTAGCCTGTGGCTCTTTACACGCACCCACCAGACTCTTTATATGTTCCAACACAGTGTTTCTTATGGAGGATAGTGTTATGCAAGGCTGAGCAATGAAAGCAGAGATTGTTACCAGCTTTAACAGGCTTTGGATCATGCCAAGAACAAGTCCCACTCTGTTTTAGTTGCTTCAGTATGATATCCCACATCTTTTCTATAATAATCAGATGCTCCTACGCTGCAATCGGGAGCAGAAGACAAATGACTAGTAAACAGACAAGCAACAATCTCTTTAAAGAGCTGAGAGTACGGCCAAGAATATTTGTAATCTGATTTCATCCCTGTCTCTTTGCCTTCCCTGACCTGTCACTGGACCTCGGTGTGATCTACTCGGTGGTGTTCAGGCTGCACTACACAGATTACTTCTGGGTGGACCAAGAAAAGCAAACTGATTGGCAGGCTGAGATTCATTGCAGACCTACATCACTGACCTACACCAACCCATTAGCTCATTTATGAAGGAGTTTCACTTTGTTACAAGTCACTGAAAAAATTTAGTCTAGACGGGTGATGCATTTATTTTAGGAAACAAACCCACTTAGACTATGACCTGAACATAAGTTCCCCACTATCTACAATGCCAAAGACATACTTGAGATAGAAACAAACTTCTAATCGTTTCTTTGATGTAAAGAGACTTCTGGCGAACAACGTAGTGGTGGTGCGGTCCCTCCTGGCCAAAAAAAAAAAAAAAAAAATGTCTATTTACCATTTGCTGTTTGCCACAGCAGAGATGAAGTAAGAGCACAGCGTGCTCTGCTCTGTGCAGGGAGCGAGAACCGCAGCCACTTGTCACCTCCTCCCTTGCTAGCTGCAATTCCAAAGCGACACGTGCAGCAGATTTTTTTGAGGCATGTAATGTAACACACACAAAAAAGCAAAAAGCAATCAGCCTAAGCAAAGGGCTTGAACAGCATACCTCACTGGGGAAGAGAAACCCTAGGATATCAGCTTGGGGAACCAGAATGACTGATAGCACGTAAGACTGACCCAGACAACACAATAGGTGTCACGCTACTGTCCCCTATGTCCACAAATGGCCATCCGGGAATCCAGCTGCTACCTACACTCCTCCACTACGTCCAGCTTCACAGGTCACCATCCAGGCTTAAAGGTGTCCAGCTTTAAGGGACATAAGTTTCCAGGGGCATTTCTGCTACCCCCACTGAAGTGACTGGTTCTGCAGCTGAATAAGGTGTGTCCCCCCCTAACTTAGGGCTCCAGGCTGCTGCTCTTGGCAAGCTGTGCCAAATCAACCATTTCCTTCGAATTTTTCCTAGGCTGACTTAGCTGTCTTTCAGAAATGGCCAATGGAAAAGAAACGAAAAAAGTCACTGCCCCCAGATGCAGCCCCAGCCTGAGCGAGTGCTGTAAAAAATTAATACCATGGTACAGCAGGTTGCCTCCTGCTCAGGTACTGCTATTAAAATGGGTACGGTCGGGGCGCGGAGGGAGGTGAGCAAAATGGCCCGTGTACTCACAGCAGGTAGTTCCTGCTGCAGCTGTCACACGCAGCCACGCAGCTTCTGCACGCGTCGTACCCACACCAAGAATCCCGAGAGCGCGCCGCACAAGAAGGCTTGCGAGTCACAGGAGCCAACGGGGAGGAAAAGTAGGAGGCAGAGGGCAAAGGGTTAATTTACACCTTTCTGTTGCAAAATAATCACTGGCTTTAACAGTTTCCTGCAGAAGATGGGGAGGAAAAGGGAAATTTACCACGGCCGGTAGCACGCCTAACAACTCCTACACCTCAAAGGCTTTTTCTAATATCACTCCAAACCCAGCCACATCCACGCGCTGATAAATACAGCAGCGACACACAATTTAAATACAATTAGAGGAGGCTGCTCCCTCCCCGAGCACTACTCAGGAGTCAGACGGGGTGGTGGTATGCAGCTGTGCACGAGCAATCCCCAACGCACACGCGGAGTGAGGCTGTAGTTTGACTCCAGTAAATTCTGGCAGTAATTCCTCTCCTCTTACCTCTGAGGAAGGAGGTCAGACCAGCTGGGAGGGAACGCAAAGGAGATATATGCATTGCTCCAGGCCAGGAGGGATTAATTAATTAAGCAGCACTTATTACAGTGAAGCAAAACTTACTTCACTTGGCCTAACTGTTGAAAGCATAAAGGGACAAGACGACCCATCCTCTTGGGCAGGTTGCCACGACCACCCAAATCACAGCCTGTCTCAGAGGGACTCGGCCCTAAGCCAGCCAGGCGGCCACAAAAAAGACTAAGCAAGAGCAAAGCCCCTGTCTCTGTGGGGTTCTGCCATGGGGCTCGAGGTCTGCAGGGAGAGACGGGTGTGGAGTTTCCATCAACTGCCCCGCTATGTTCTTCCACCAGGACATGAAGTTGGCCTCTCTACTCCTTTCCTGGTATGCAACTTGGAGATAAGTTCAAAGCAAACTTGTTCAGTTCCTCCAGTTGTCCCTCATAGGGATGGAGCGAACGTTTCTATGGGCCTGGACTGAAACTGCTTTTCTATTTGGGGAATTCCTCTTCGAACATAGAATCACAGAATTGTTCTGGCTGGAAGAGACCTCGAAGATCATCGGGTCCAGTGACCAGGAAAATTTATAGTTCCAGATGAGGCAAACCAAAATGAAAAGAAAGATTCATTTTTTAAAGTTAAATTAGAAGAAAAAAAAAAACAAGCTAACTACCATGATGTACTCAGTTTTGGTCTTACTGAGGTTCTACCTTCAATTTCAGGAGGGATACACTCACAAATGAAAAGGCATAAAATTAAAAATAGAGTCTGTGATCTGTGGCTCATCCTCGAGTAGAAAATAGGACATTTCTTTCATTCCTACAGACTGGTGGATGCTTTTGTCCCTTCTCTCTCCAGAAATGAGCAGTCATCCCACCCCTTGAGCACACAGACCTTACTGTTAAGAGGAGACAGAAAACAGTATAATTTTCACAGAGATGCAAGGCAATTGCTGTGTTCAAAGAGATGCAACCACCCCGGGAGGAACATCAGAGAACCTTTACAAGAGGAGAGCGCTCAAAAGAGCAGAGCGCTGGATATCCTGCAGCACACACGTTTCAGAAAAATCCCAGTCTTCAAAGCCTCATGGAGCCCTGTGACTACGCACAAGCCTGTGAGTAGGTCCTAGCAATTGCCTCTCCAGGCCCTGAGGCTGCTTCAAATGCAGAGCAAGCACAAGACACTGACAACACAAGCCTTTCCTCAGGCTTTCAACCAAACCCCACCATTTCTTCAAGTTTCTGCTCTCTGCTGGCGAGTTGTCAGCAGCCTCCCGAGATGGACATTCATGGCACAGTGCACCCAAACACATCCACGTGCAGAACAGCTTCCTCCACACACGCCATGCAGAGAGATAAAAGTCAAGATGTTCCTACAGGTAGATTCCCCCTGACTCCCCAAGCAAAGCTACTGGATCTTTTCCATGCTGGTTTCATCTTTAATTCTGCTCACCACACTTCATCCAACAGGTTAAAAACCAAAAGGTGTTTATTAGCAGTCAAATAATCAGATTGCAGCAGCAGCAGCAGCAGCATCTTCCCCTAGATTTACATCTGTGAGCCTATTCTGTATTGAATGCCCATGGGTTTGGGGGGTTTTTTTAAACCTACTTGTAAGGAAGCAAGAGACCACAACAGTGCCTGCTGGCTTTATTAAAGTATTAGAAGAGAGTAAGCAAGCTACATAATGAACTCATGTGGCAACACAATTCCAAGCTAGCAGTCACAGTACTTTACATTTAAATTGATATTTGGCAAGGAAATCATCCCTTAGTCAATGTAGGTCATCAAGTTGATCAGGCACAAAATGCTCCATAAAAATTAGCAGTTCCTCCTTCCCAGGAGCTTAGGAAAAACACATCACCACATGCTAAAGCAGATATTTCAAAAACCTGTTATATGTCAGTACAACATGTCCCTCATGACAAAGACAGAGGGCACGCAGGACAGAGAGTCCCTGAACTTGTCGCTATGGCACATCACACTCTGAAGAGTGAGGACATTTTTTTGGAGCCGGGGATGTGCCGTGGAAAGCAACCACCTTCCTAAAGGAAGATCTGTGTCTTCAGGTTTGGGGGCAACACTTCACCATAAGTGGTCTATATTCACTCAGGAATAGCATGAGAATGGGTGGGCAACTTCTGAGTGAGAGATGCCCCAGTGAAATACCAAGGACAGGCTTGACTGTTGTTCCATGGTCCGCACCATTAGGCAGAGTAAGTGCATGCAAATGAATAAAGAAGAGAAAGCTTTCGATAACCTTATCAACTAGTAAGACTCAGAGAAAATTAAGGCTTATCTAGCCCAACAAGACCTATAGAAGAATGAAAATCTGATTTCCTGAAGACACACGATGATCTCAGTGGCAGCACCATGACTGTCTTGCCCTGCCCAGGACTCCTCTGCGCAGCCAGGGACCTTCTCTGCAGGATGCCCAGTAAAACAGCTGCCACAACTGACTCGGTGCCTTCAGAGGGATAACATTCCTGACAGTAAAGATACGAAACCAGCACAGCTATTCATGCTCATTTACAAACAAGACACTGCACTAACTTATGCTCGTTTGCACGTGAAAATACATTGGGATGATCAGAACAGCTTTGGAGCTGCTGTTCTGTGGCCATCATACCGTACAATTAAATACATTTCATTACTCATTTCAGGAGAAGCAACCACAGTTGCAAGGGAGAGGCTGAAGCGGATGACAGGAGTGTTACATAAATGTTATTGATTTTTGTTTTTCCAAACGCCCATGAAATAAGCCAGATAAACACGCCAACCAGTTTTGCTCAACAATATAATGCATCATTCAGCTTTTCAGCAGCACACATCAAACATCAGCTGCGCATAGCGTGTACACTTGGTGCTGCCACAAAGGACTGAGGAAGGGGGAAGCGGTGATCAGATAAAGGGCACACATTCACTCCTCGGCAGCGACGCAGCAGCAGCTAAATTTCCCAGAGGCAGCAGAAATATAGCGGAAATTCTCATATAGACCTAACATTTGAAAATAGATCTTAAGCCAGCCTATTTCTTAGCAACATCTGGAATGACACAGGGGTCCTATTCATCAACACAGCAAGAAAAATCTCCACTCTAGTGCTACAATCAACAGGAGTCACAACAAAGGATGAAGGAGAAGATACCTTGTTCTTTCCACTTTACAGATGGGAAGTGAAAGATCCAAACGCTTAATGTGGTCACATACAAAAAACCCAAACCTTAACATTTTTGTGTTAGGGGCAGGAAAAACAATGCTGGGGAGGAAACAGCACCAAAAAGCGCAGCAGATACTTATGGGCACATCACCTGCAAGAGAGGGCGTTCCAAAAAACAAACCAACCCATGTGGCCAAGTACAAGGATAATGTTGTCCTCGTTTCACCCACACCTTCTTTCCCAATATGTCTCTTTCTTCATCAGCTAGAGATCTGAAAAATTTTACATAAGGAGAAAAGTAAAATGATGTAACTCACAATTCTCCCATCTGCTCAGTGCCTGTTAGCTTACAAACCATGAAAGTGTTTTAACAGGCATGTCAAGGGGTGGATGGACACGCAAAAAACAACTACAAAGCCCAGTTTGGTATGTAGACCCTCTTGGTAATGATGAAATCTGTTGCTACGTGTAAATAGCTTTCAAAGCCTAATGGTTTACTTTTCTTTTTTGGACAGGGGGAGAAGAAGAGGGTGCTGAAGACATGAAATACTAACCGCTTTAATCTTTCAAGGATTTGGGAACAGCGTTTGCTCTTTGATACATCTGGTTCCATAAATCTCAAAACACAAGGACAGAAAAATCAATGAGTAAGAGAGATGGATCACTCACCTGAACTGAGAGAAATGAGTCAGCTTGTATCCGATTTGCCAACGAGGCCTCAGCAATCTGTCAAAATGCGTTTCTCAGGGGGAATAATCCCTTTAACAAGGAGGGAAACGCCACAAGTAGTGAGGAGGTGAAAACTTGGTAGGGGAAGGCAAGAACTCCCAAAACATTTTAGGCAATTTTTTATTTTAACTCCAAAGTGTTGTTCTTATCTCAACTCTTTCACTTCATTCAAAAAGGACAGGACAGCACAGGCACGTTACAGCTTCGCTGCTGTATCAACACACACCAAAAGGACCCTCGATGGTTAACCAAAAAAGAGACACCTACATTTCGGCTGTTACACAAGGTAAAACTCGGCATCAGTAAACAAAAGGTCAGAACCAGCATTAGGGCTTCAGATCTTAATTACAAGGGCTTACTATCCAAGCCTTAGGTCCTACAGCGCTGCTCTCCAGCTACACAATCCCAGCTGCCACCAGCCCATAGAGAAAGGGAACAGCAAATGCTTTGGCAAGTCACGCTCAAACCATTTACATTCAATCTCCTCCACGGACCATGTGTAGCTCAAGTTTCCCCTCCAGTGACTCAGCTGCCTCACCCATATATTTTTAGCATGCTCAGTTAAGATTTTTCTGCCATTTCCTCACACCAGAATTCCACCTGTTGCATCTTGCTATCAATCTGGGTGGGGTTTGGTTTTTTTTCTCTCTCATTTTCCTCTCAATGCATTTTGTGGGCAATTACTTACTTAGGTGTCAGATGGGGGCTACAAGGAGGGAGGAGAAGCAGGTGGTAAAGAACTGGAGATGCTTTTCCTTCTGTTTCTTCTGTGCTGGCAACAATTACTGAAATGCCACACCAAAGCCACCCTCTCTGAAAAACTTGAGCGGGTACCAACGCAGCAGCCCATCTGCTTAGCAACACATGGTGCCAGCAAACACTGTTTCCAAGCCTCGGGCTGAGGTTTGCAGATATGGCGAAGGCACGTTGGGTTCCCAACTCCAGAGACAGGCATTGAGACAGGGGGTAGGGCACGCGTGCCCTTCCCGCAGCAGGCAGGTGCAGTCAGCAGGACACACCTGTCTTTCCCTGTTGGCAAACGGCAGCATCACACACCAGTAACAACCTGCTTTAGGATCTCATATCTTTTTTTAATGCTATTCAGATGCACTTTCTTCCTCTGCTCCTTCAGTACAAGGATCCTCTGTGCAAACACACCCTTCCTAGAGCATAGGAAGAACGTCTCTAATCGGACACTAGCTTCTCCCTCCTCCCCTCACTGGCCATCCAAAACACACCTTCAAATTTTCCCAAATGCATTTTGGCATCTGACCCGCACTCCACAAGAGAAGCTCCACAAGAAACGAGTCTCTATGGCATGGGCTACACCTTGTAAATGCCCAGTTGCTGCGGTGCTCCCGATTTCATGTTCTCCTCCTTCCCACCACCCAGTGAGCCCCGTTGCCTTTCTTAGTGTCAACCTGTCCCCAAGCGCTCAGCTCACAGCAGCTTTGCATCTCCTTCCTGCAGCTTCTTTGCTGTGCTGGGCAAGGAATGAAACTCGCTTGTGTTGGACCACGCCAGTACTCTGCTGACCGGACACGCTCAGGGGAGTGCTGGGCATGGTCACGCGTGGGAAGTGATGGCTCTGCCGCGTCAAACAGCTGGGCAGGAGCGTGGAGGCTGGGCAGGAGCGTGGAGGCTGGGCAGGGAGGCACAGCACAGGCTGACAGCACTGTGGAGGAAGAGGTGTCCGGTGGCTTTGTGGGACCTGACTGCAGGATTTCTGATGCATGTCATCCTTGGTGCCAGCAGCTGCAAGAATTCACTGCATTGGTGAAACACAATGAAAGCTGCGCTGTGGGTCACCCTGCGCGTCAGGATATTGTAGCTGCCTTGCTTAATGTGAGTCAAAGCACTCCAGGGAAACCTAGTAGAAGATTAGCTTTGTTTGAAGACATGCCTTAGATAAAATCCCACCCTAGAACAGGGTCTGAACACTTTGCTCAAAAATCCCCCCCCCAAGGACAGACGTCCTAGGTATAGCCCAAACATAGTACCCCATAGCCCTGCTTTGGCCTGGGAAAATGCAGAACAGGTGAAGCTCTCGGTCAAGAGAAATCCTGCTTTTTGACATTTCAAGTGCAGATAGGGATCAGTCCGAAAAATCAGTATAAATAGATGCAACTGAAGTCAAAGGAGCCATGGCTGCTCACGCCAATCCCAGGTTGCTCTGCGTGGTGACAGAGTTCTGGCACTTGAAATTCTCTGTGGGTCAAGTGGGACTCCAGAGAGGTTTCTAAAAGAGAAGAGGGAGATACTTGGTAGAAAGTTAACCAAAAACCTGCAGCAAGCATTAGAAACTGGCATGAAAGGCCAGAGAAAGTCAAGAACAGGCAGAAAAAAGACAAAAGACAGAGTTAGAGATGCTCGAGTGATCATAAGGAAATTATGTTTTGTTATGTGATCCAAAGCCCTCTGCCATGGGTGCCATATAAATAATTATTAATTATGTTGTTGATTATCTGTGTGAGCAATAAAGCTAATGAGCTGGTTCTTACAGGAGATAAATACAGCTTCTAAAGAGCAGGGCAGCCATTCTGCCAAAGGCAAGTAATTAGAAGCATTTCTTCTCTGCTGAAAGTTTGCTTTTCTTTTTTTTTTTTTTAACCTGAGGACAACCAATACACACTGTAGATATTTGCTATTAAAAACCCACTCCCTTCACAGTCCCAGCAGACATAAACTGAATTTCCCTTAATGACTGGGCCCAATTAACTGGAACCTGGAGCTCCACTTTGTAAGCAGCAGGGTTCCTCTTCGGAGGCTTGGCCCCGATGGGCAGGAGACATCCAAAGGTTGAGGATTAAAGCTGCTTTGTTTCACTAAGCGTGTACACCATATTGCAGGATGGTTGGCATGGGAACACAGCTATGGAGGAGCCTGTAGCGCACAATAAACAGTCTCCATAAAATACAGAAGCAAATAACTGGGGAGATGAAGGGTAAACCCTTCACCTATCATCTGGAAGAGCTCAGCGGATGGAGGAAGAAGGAGCAGCCCTTCCAATTCACAGTGCTTCATCCATGCCTGAGAAACGCCTACTTCCAGGATTTTTGTTTTAACATTACTGCTTTAAGCCTTCAGCGCATGTGTATACTCAACCCATTTCACTGTCCGGTATCCAAACCATGGGGATCCAGAAGGAAGTTCCACTTTAACTGTTGTCATCATTTACAGCCTTGAATTGCAATGTCTCAAGGTGCTGGTCAGTCCCAGGACAGAATTCGAAAAGAGGACTGGCCTGAAGGGGCAGGATTAGATGGTCAATATTACACGGGTTTCTTCGTGAGAGCTGTCAGCAAAATCCTAAAGCTACTTTCTGGCAGTGGATGTTCAGGCCCTGATCCAGCTAATTAAACACAAATATTTCTATTCTAATTAACAGAAGTGCTTGTGCACGTTAAGGAGGTACATAAATACCTGTTTGGCTCAAATACTGGACCAGCAAAGCAAGAAACAGTATCAGTTAAGCTGCCCGATCAGCAAACGCCCTCTGTCAGATACATAACTGCAGGTCCATAGATACCATCACATCCACTGTGGGACTTCATTTGGCCGGCTGGGCAAACACTCCATCAGTTACAGCACCTCACGCAACACCATCTAGCCATACGTTACTGAGGTGACATGAGATGGCCCATCCAGAGGTGGCGGACGGGACAACTACTGCCAGCTACCACACCTGCAAGCAGGGGGAACGGAGGGTGCTAACCCAGCGGTCTCAGCCCCGTGCCCCGTAAGCAGGCTGGCGTGCCTCAGACAACAGCAAGTCATCCTTGCAGCTACCTCACCTTACCTCGCAGACCCACCCGCTGGAGACAGCGGCCCCTTCCTCGGGGACTGCCTCCTAGCACCCCTCCATGCTCTGTACCCACAGAGAGCAGGGAGCACCTTACAGGGAAAGCGGGCAGCTTAGGCTCAGCCAGCATTGCAACCTCACTGCGGGCAACCGCCCAGAACTGGAAGACCTGGAGACATTCGGGTGCCTGCGTTATGAACTGGAATTTAGCACTGCAAACACTGAGCTCTGGGAACGATCTACAAACATGTCTGGCTGCACAGACAGCCGCCGCCGCCTCCTCCTCTTCCTCCCCAGGGGCTGCGAGGAGCCTCCTGGAACACAGTCGTGTTTGTGCGGCAGGAGAGCAGGCAGAGCCCGGGCAGCCAGCACGCCACGCTCAGCCCAGCGCTGGAGACTCACGGCCTGACAGTTTAAATTTCCAGCTGAATTTCTGTCCAAGTTTGCACATGACCCTAACGGGGCATTTGTCTTACAGCTGAGGATTAGCACCTTAGTACTAAGCAAAAAAAGCTCTTCCAACTGCAGCCTTCGCTGAAAAGCAGCGTTAACCCCCTTCGGTTCAAACCAGGCTGTGATTCATTCTCCCACACAACCCAAAAACCTGACGCTCATCCAGCCCTCCTAGTTCATCTTTAATATAGTTGCATAATGATTTAACACACAATTTTCTTATTTCACATGGAAACCAGTTTGGCTATTTTGCACGTTTAAAATGATCACTATGCAGTGAATATTAAAAATGGTGTTGTCCCAATAACTAGGAAAGTCACCCAGGTGCCATTTTGCTGGTGCAGGACAAATTCTCCACGCTATCTACCTTTTTAGCACAACGCTAGTTTTCCTTTACTTTTCAGACATTTCTGAACATCTTTTATTAAAAAGGGAAAGGGTAAGTTTCCCCTACAGAAAAATACTCCTTTTTCTCAAAGTCATAGATGTAAATTCAAAGTAGTTGCACCCCAGAGTCCCTGAAGTATCCCCTGCCAAGAAGCGCAGTAGCAAATCAGGAATAAATCTTATAACGCTGCTTCTGCGTAAGAGGGGAAATGGGGGGAAAGGAAGATGAGGAAGATGATCAACAAACTTTGGAAACCTGCAACTTCTCTCCTAACACTTTGTTTTGCCTCTTCTTTTACAGCAACATGATTTGCAGATGAAACACCACAAGCATCTTCTGGAAGTTCCTTTTTTTCTGATCTCATCCAGGGCTGTTGTTCCAGCATGCTGACCTTCAATCTGTAGAAATTGCCTGATCTCAACTGAAGCACTAGATAAAACATACAAAACACTGACCCCGGGGATTTGCTCAAGAGACAGGAACGCAGAGAGTCAAGTAGGCAAAGCTGGAATTTATGGGCTTGCCGGCAGCCTGGCGACAGGATGGACACTGGTCTTCTGCAAGGGCTGGCAAAAGTCAGCCTCTGTCCCAAGCAAGACAGACGAGACAGGACCACCTGTAGACCCAAACCTACGAACTCTAAATACCATCCGTTTCCCCCCACCTGCACCCAGCAAAAGCAGAGAGACATCTTATGCCAACCTAGCCTGAAGCCTTCTGATGCAGCTTTGTCCATGGTTTTGAGGTGTGCAGTAAGGAGTTAGGACATTTTTAGGCCTTCAGGGAATAGTTTTTTCTTAGTTTAAAGAAGAAAGCCCGTGGGGCACTAAAATAGGAACTTTAAAAAATGTAGGTTTAAAAATGAGCACCCTGGACACTGACCTACACCAGCTGCTTCACTCAGCCAGGCCATCCGCCGCTTTATTAGACATGACCCAGACTGCCTTACGGATTCCCCTACATTTTAAAGGGGTCAGACAAGAGCTCCCAAACAGGCTTAGAGCCGCCAAAGAGACCTCACTTCTTCTTCCCGCTTTTGTTCTGCAGTAGCCACGTGCTAGGAGCAGGGCTCTGCATCCTGAGGTTATTACACATTTCTCTAATGGATCCCCATGCATAATAAATTAGCTCATTAATGAACTGATTTGCAGGAAGAGTTCACTGCAGGGGCCAGGAACCCAAAGACACACGCCTACGACTGAACAAGTCGGTCACTTCAGCAACACCACATTGTGTGCCCTGCTAGTGAAGGTCCCAGTAAATCACCTTGCACTTCTGCTGCTTGTTCTCCATCCCCACCATTATAAAAGATATATGGGAACTGCTTTTGCCTTCACAACTACTTATTTGTGGAGGTCTGGTCTCATTCATTAGAGGCCTTTTCCATTTGGGACTGTCATGTTTGTTGTTCACATTAAGGGAGTTTGCGATTCTAGCACTAACTTTTGCACCGTTTGAATTATCTGGATTGCAGCTCATTTGGATTGTGACTAGGGATCGCAGGTCCACCCTGAGGGTTGTTACCAGTCTGCAAAATCCCAAGACTATGGAGTTTGCTTGCTACTGCTGTCGACAAAGAGGGACTCGAGTCTGGAAACAGCTGCCCGGAGCTGCTAACTGAATATTTCCAGATGAACCCAGGAACGTACCTCCATGCTCCAGCACCAAGCGCTACCTTGTAAACAAATGCCCTTATATAGGTCTGTGTGGGCAAAGTTAATTATCTCCAAATAGCTTCCAGAAGCCTCAAATCAATTTATGAAAACAAAAATTAACTTTCCATATAAACATAATTACAGTGAGACAACAGTATCCAGCCTGGTGCTAGCGCTGTTTTTGGAAGCTGGGCAGAAAGCCAAATGAGTTCATTAGGCAGTGTAATTAATAATGGTTTTCCCCTGCTTTAGGAAGCCATTTATGGTCCTAAGAGGTAAAGGTACTGAGGAAAAAGCCCACAGCTGACAAGTTTTAAAAGGTGCTTCTGCAACAATGATTTATTTTAGAGCCTCCATGTGAGCATATATCATTTAATGAACATAAAAAGAGCAGAAAACAAATAACACTGCAGCAAGATCTGCTCACTCTGCTCAAAAAGGTGCCTAGGAAGACTTTTCTTGAGAACTAACCATCAAGTTTCTCCTCAAGAAATGAGCATCACCCACTTCACAACACAAGAGGAATCCAGCTAGCACTGCACAACCTGCTTCCCCTGTTCAGTCCCTGACCTCCCTTGTGCCATGAGCCTAGAACAGCACGACATCCTCAAAATGCAAGAGGAACCCACAAGCAGACCCCATTTCATGGTACTAAGTAGTAGTTTCTTTAGTTTTTAAGCAAATCTGCTTATTTCCTATCAGCTTTGCACTTTAGTCCCTTATTCTGACACTACAGATATGCACTTTGCAAGCGCTGATCATTTTGTCTCTCAGAGTGCTTACTGGCAATGTGCAATCAGAAATGGAGATCTTCCATGTATGAGAAACCCACATCCATCATCTTCTGTCCCACTGAGCCCAGAAAGCTCATGCTGATGTTACCAAGAAAGTGCCAGTCAATGCTGATATATCTTTATTGTCCAGTAAAATATCTAAAAGTACAAGAGGCGAGCCACGTTTCGCTGTGCAGTCATTTCTGTGGAAGCAGAAGGTCAGTACTGCGCTAGTCACCAAACATCTAGTTAACAGGACAAATTAAAAGCAGAAAGGCAGCACCCATCTCATCATCAATATCTAAATACCTAGACTTCTAACAGCCCCCTCGAAATGCTATTACCTTTCTCTGCATTTCTCTGCCAAGAGCTCCCTCGGAGCTTTGCACAGCTTGCAAACCAACATCAGGCAGCAGTAAAGAGGTGCTGACTCAGCAGCTGTCAGGTCACCAGCTGCTCTGCTGTCACCCATCTAGCAGCAACAAAGCCACACCAACCCACTCATACAACAGAGCTGCGGGATCTCTGAGCAGCCACCGTCCCTTCCCACCCGCCAGCTATCCCCGGCGCTCCTTCATCCCCCCAACTCTCGACTCACGCAGGGTGCAGTATGTGGCTCTGAGCCAGGGGAGTATTCGGGTTTGCATGCCCTAAAGCCAAGAAGGTTGGCAACCCTTGCCCTCCAACACCCCAACTCAGCTTCTCGCTCGGTTGCTCCGCTTCCCTACGGCGGAGGGAAGAAACCCGGCTCTGTATCGCCTGGTGGAACACACAACCCACCGCTCAATCAGGCGGCCTGCCTCGCAGCACACCGCAGCAGAGCAGCGTAATCTATTTATGAATGGCAACGGAACACCGAGATTGAATTACAAGGCAGGTATTCAATCAGGCAGGATGTGTAGCTGCTTTCTAACAGACTGGAGGATTAAGAGAGCGATAGGATACATGTTTTCCTTCCACATGACAGCATCTCCCTCTTCTCCCCTCCCCAACCAAGAAACTAGCAGAGGCTGTACTTAAAGAGGAGAGGATTTACAGTGCTCAGGACCCACAAGAAGGATTAGAGAAAGGTTACAGAGAACATGCGTACAGAGACAGCTCTTCTGTATCATCCCCAGCAGAAGGATTATAAAACAACAGTCTGCGCAAGACAGGGCAAACACACCTGAGCTACCAGGAGGGGAAGAGGGTGCAGCTGGCAGAGCTGGCAGCGGCGTGCCGCCACGCAGCCAACCGTTTGCACGGCGCCTAGCGTGAGACGACTGCAGCACCTGTTCTTCGCAGAGCTCGAAGACGGGCTTCACCATTTTTAAAAGGCCGGTGCATTGTAGAGAACTGCAAGCAAGAGAGACTGCAGTCAGCTCTTTTTTATATTCCAGTAACACCCAAGGTTTATTATCTCCAACTGCACCAAGTCCTGCACACGCAGAAGACAGAAAAAGCCCCTACTTGAAAGAGCACGTCACATGCAACATAGCGACTCCCACGTCGCCCATTGCTACCATTCCTAGGGACGTACGTTGTAGCAGAGCATGACAAGGAAATAAGGGAGTTTACTGCTTTGAGCCTAGAGAAGAACCACAGTGCGTGGATGTGAAAGTCATCTGATGGAAAAAGACTGCAGTCTAGGACACGAAGAGAGAGGACAGTGTTTCACACGATGTAGGAAAGAAATTCTCTATCTGATGCAGCAGGATTACATCATGTCTGACGGCAGAGGCCCATTGTCCTCTCATTTGTAAAGGAGGATTACTGTATATCTGATCTGCAAGAAGGATTATTGTGTTTGAAGCGGGTCGAGTACAATCAGGATAAACTGAAAGACAGTAATACACGGGTAGAGGGTTTCACTGGATTTGTGCCGGGGCAGATGGAGAGCAGCATATCACAGACATTAGCGATGATGCATCCACACATTGAGAGAACACCCCCGACCTCAGAGATGATTTCAGCATGGGCACGAGGTCCACTTCGCTGCCAGCCCCCAGCTCACTTGATAGGTTACCGAACAAACTCATGCCCGAGTTTGTAACAGAGGTCCATGCAGTTCTCGGGGGAAAAAAAATGCCAACCTCTCAATTTTCCTCTTGATTTCAGCCCTTTTCAGTCCCATCTGACCCAGCACCTATTTTCAGCCCTTCCCTTGCACATACTTTCCTGTGCTTGAATGGCCACTTCTTTTTATTTATAATTAAAATCTTAATTGAATTTGACAGTGATAAAGATGCAATGTATGCTTTAATGTCTTACAGTATATTAACTCTGGGACATGTATCTATTGCATTCTCCATTATCAATACTCCAATAAACTTCCCATTAAACCTTGTTACAAGAAAATTGAGTTTTCATTGAAATCTACAGGACTGGTCTATTACTGCAGGAATCGTATCAGGGAAGACATCATAGCCATCCTAACACAACACAAGCCAGACAGCGCTTAACACACCGGATGGCATTTATCAAGATATTGACTATAAATCGTTGCAATTGGAACTGCAAGAGAAGGCAAAGCATAGCTCCCTGTTGGGGTCATGCAGGACTCACTTTACGTGGTGCTGGGTCATCCCTAGAGCTGTCTTCATGTTTTGTTCTTTTTTTTTGTGATTTGTTTTTGTTTGTTTGTTTGTTTTTTTAATACTGTCCCATCTGCAGGGGAAAGCCCTGTGTCTCATCACCCAACCTAAAGGGTTTGCATTACCACTTTCGGCTGAGGAGTAAAGGCCATGGGGATTTGGTGCAACTCATGCCAGCTACAGGGTATGCACCCATAGACCGCAGAAAACCCTCACAGCTCCTCATCCGAGCTACTAGGAGGTTCATACTCAGGTTTGGCACAAAAAGGCACCTCTTGATTAATATTCCCCCACAAACACACATTCATTCTTTCTCCCTTCTCACCAAATTCTCCTGCTAGAATCCATCCTTCAGGAAAAAAAAAAAAAAAACCTGCAGCAAAGCAAGCAGATTTGCTGCACTCTCGCTACTTGACAGAAGGGAGAACAGATTGGGACTCCATGAAGAGTGACTCATTATCAGCAAATAGTTTTAAGTGATGATTGTTTCATCACCACCCACCCAGCTCTTCCCTCTGTCTGCAGGCTAGAGCAAAAACTCACTGCAAGAGGATGACAGAAAAGAAAAAATAGGCAGACGACCTTACCTCTTGCTTCCTCTCCCAGGATCGAGGGAACAGCACTGTCTAAAAGGGGAATGTGCAACAGGCTCCGAAAACCTTGGGTTACAGATTGGGGGCTTAAGGGTTTTCTTTTCTTCCAAGAGCAGTATGTAACATTGTCTCCCTTCTTAACCTATCCAAGAAAATTCTGAAAAATGCTTTCAGATATCTGCCCTTTCCCTGTGCAAACATATGCTGAGCCTAACCCTTAGGGACTCTAACACCCTTGCAGTCATTTAGCAGATAAGCCCTTGCTGTAGGATCAAAGCTCAGTTGCAATGTGCCAATTGACGTTGCTGTAAATGAGCGTTAGCACATTTGGGATCCAGCAGGACTGGTGCCTGAAGGTGAAGAATCCCATACTTCCAGTCAAACACGTCAAAACTCCATCAATAGCAGGATACAGAAGGTTACAGCAGCAAAAATGAAACCCTTGCCGTGTCACGTTGCTCTCAGCAGCTACTTCCAGCAGTGAGCTGCCTGTAGGAGAATAGCAGCAGAGCACATCGAGAGACAGGGGAAACTATTCATACACACTCTACCTGGAGAGGATTTTGGAATCGAGATGGCTTGAGGACAATCATACAAGTAAAATGGAGGTGTCTTTCTCCAGGCACGATAGCCTGGCTTCTCCTGTCACAAGCAGGGGAGAAGGCCAGAGAGAGGGAGAGAAGGCAAGAGAACGGGGCAGCCCCCCACGACGTTGTCGTTCACCCACACAGCAGCCTCTGAGCAGAGGCAGCAGGTTCACAGACTGGGCTTTCCAGGGCCATTACCTCTCTTGTCCAGGTCTCCATACAACAAAAAGCTGCTTCAGGTTCCCAAATGCTCTCAGAAGGATTCTCTGCAGGGGAACTCGCTCGCTGAAGAGCTATTTCCACCACCTCCCCAACTCTTGCCAGGCAAAGAGGCACCTGGGGAGTTCTGTTATCAAGAGATAATCACATCCCCAGGGCATTACCAAGCATGAAATGCAGCTGTGCCTCCGATCCTCTGGGTGCAATCACCTCCTCATAGACCGTGCTCCCACCTGCCCTAAAGCTGCCTTCAGTGCTATTATGAAATTGTTTGTACCTCTACATTGCTGTAAATTATTGAGCAGTATTTGAAGCCCCGGAAGGCATTGCTTTGCATATCCAAAACAAGTAAATACACAAAACCCCCTTCCATCAGAACATCCACTTAGACCTGGACATTCCAAGAGCAAACAAAATTGCAACAAAGTCTTAAAAAATTCCTTGTGATATTAAACACAAACCCACACCATGAAAAATGGCTCACAACTCCACTCATTTGAATATCCAGATGAGCTTGCAGGCATTTTGCATCTCAGCTACCAGCGTAGGTTGTGTTTTGCAGGCTTCACATTGCTACCGAAGCTGGAGACAGCCATCGTTGACTATTTTACCAGGCAGCGATACAAACTTAAAAAATTCTTCAGTTGCTTTTTCTGTTCTGAGGAACATCAGCCTCATCTAGTTTCTGACCAGTGAGATTTATATCTTTTGCTTTCTTCCAAGACTCTGAGGAATATAAAACCAGGTACAGTGGAAAGGAAGAATTTTGCTTATAGTTTCTCCTCCAGAATTTAGTGGAAGGAAGAATTCAAAGCCGGATGGGTTTTTGAGATGATCCCAGCTATCCCTTGTCGGGCAGGAGCAGATCAGGTGGTTAGTTCCCCATCCTCCCATGACCTTCTTCAAGATCTGACCAGAAAAAGCACACTGCCATGCTGGCACTTGCCACCACTTTGTCCAAAGGGACTCTAGAGGAGAACTGAACATTTAATGACTTTCTGTTACTAGCTCTCTGCCGCTATCCCTTACAACATCTCTACAACATGCAGGTAGGAAGCGAGGAGAGAAAAACTGCAGTCAAAGTGACGTAGCTGACCTCCCTGTCTGACAGAGGTAGAGTCTGAAAGCCTCCATTACCCAACAACTCAACCCATAAAGGGTCATGCAAATCACCACGCAGGCCAAGCTCACCCTTCATCTCCATTAGCATTAGCCCTTGTTTATTTTCCAACCTTTACTCCCAGGATGTTGAAAGCTCAAAGCAGAGCAAGAGATACAATTCCTTTCCCTGGACACTTATTGCATTATTAAACATAGATTTAAACAAGGTTTTCTATCTGTATGCTAAAATGCCCTTTTTTTTAAAAAAAAAAGACAACTTTGCCTGAGGGAAACCACTCTTTGTTTTGGCTTAACTGAACACTCATTAATTTTATAAGAACGGGTAGGGGGGAAGGGATTGTGTCTCCAAAGATTTATAGTCTTTTCATGCCAACTGGGAAGCAAATTCTCACATGCTTGTGTAGCATCAGACTTCTCCCACAAAGCTCATATTTACAGAAGAATGCAAAGTTCCCCAAGGGAGTCTACGAGCTGATGAGACTATGAGGATCTGTTATTTATATTATAACAGTGCCCGAGATTTCTGGACATCGCACACATTCAGGGGAAGATGCAGCCCCCCCCCCCGCCCTGACAGGGCTCATGCTCATAGCAAATTATTCACTTTCATGGCAATCAGCATGAGTTTCACGTGTTCTTCTGGAACAGAGCTATTAGTTCACACAACCCAGAGGCAACCTGATGCCTAAGTCTGGCCACTCCAGCAAACAATGAGCCTACTCATTCAGATCGTCCTTGCCGTGCCCCAACTTGCCAAACAGGATTGTGGTGGAGCAAGAGAAGAGCCACACTGTGCCAGATGCACCAACACGCCCTGGAAGCAACTCCGCTGAAGCCACCGGAGCCGATTGTGAAAGAAATTGGTGTGTAATCTGACCGATTTTACAAACTTGTTGAATTCCTGAGAGCACGCTGAATCAACCAGCTGCTGACAGAGCTGGGGTCATCGCTTCTCCTTCAAGCCACAACTGATTCATCGTAGTTAACGTGACCCTTTTTCCACTCGCGCGTGCTGGGGGGCACAGAGCAAAGGAGGGCTTGCAGCATGGTTTGCCCTAGAGCTGGAGAACACTTATGTCATAAGAAATCCTTTACTGAAGGGAAAAAAGTTGTCACACACCTGAAGGCACCCACTGAGCTTACAGAGCCTTCCAGAATGAAAAAGGCTTATACAGACATTAACTTTCCTTTAATTCACTTTGTATTTGCCCAGAAGTGTCTGGTGCAGATACTACAAGAGCTTTCTAAAATACCTACCTACAAAGAAGAAGGGGGGGAAGAAAAAAAGCACACAGACTATTCAGTCTAAGGCAAGGACTGGGATGGGTAGGGGAAGAAGGGAAAGGCCCAAAAAGGGTCAAATGCATAACAGCCTACTGCAGGCTGGGAAGTCCTTATCCTATCTGCAATGTGCGTGCAGAATGGAGAAGTGATGGACTTCTTAGATTACAGAAAGGAAAATGTGGATTAGAATGAAGAATATAATTTTTACCAGAATGAACAAAATTTCTGAGTAGGAGAGACGATGGCACCTCAGCTTTGGAGGTCTGCAAAGCATTGCTGAGGTGCACATGGCCCCACACAGGCTGGGAAGAAAGACTAGAGAGCTTCATGGGGTCTGTTCCATCCTACAATCAACAGGGAACTCCTGAAAAAAAGGAGTAAAGAAATTTGAAACATTTCCTGACGGTAGAGCTCTGGGCTAGGCACACGGGGAGTGTCACCACTACATCCAAATCCCTCAAGCACATACCAGACAGGCTGCATCTGAAGGACCAGAGCTCCAGGCGGCAGCTGGAGCCTGCTCAGGGAACCAGCAGAGCCTTCCCATCCTATCACCAGATGTGAGTACGTCTATGTCACGCACACGGACCAGAGGCAGCACAAGCAGAAATAACTGTATTTCCCAAATCTTGCCCAGGGCAACTCCACACGTAGGATTTATAGCCAGAAGTGCTCTCGCTCCCAGAACAAACGTTCACAGAGCTCAGGTTCTGCTGGAGATGAGCTGAGCATCCCTGCCCTCAGGGCAGCAGACGAGTGCCTACCAACTCCCTTTCCGCATCAGCTTTAACTTTTTCCTATTACTTTTAACTTCTGATAGGAAGCAAAGCCTGTTGTCATACAGAGGTTTGTAAGTGATAAACATTTGTCTTTCTGCCTACGGAAAGCTGCCAAATCATAAAGCTCCATCCTGTTTGTAAAGCAAGCCCTGGGGTATTATTTTTCCTAAAGTCAATGATGTCACAGAAATACTACTTGAAAACAGAATCTAAAATTACACTCTTGAGTGCAACACATTCTGGAGTTTTCGTTGGCACTGCTAAAATTGTTCTGTTGTGTTTTTCTGGCACAGGCCATAGTCAGATAATTGCTTGGGGCTAATCTTGAGAAGGCAAAATATACACAACCAGCACAATTCCACTTCTGCTCCATCTTCTATTAAGAAACAAATATTCTCCACAGCATGAAGTCAGGTTATCTTTGCCAACAAACTCTACTAAATGGAGCAGAGTGAATTTGGGGAGCAGAGGTAGAGATTGCAATTTTGGCAGGGCCAAAAGTTTTTGTGAATTATTGCATAGTCAAATTGTTACTTTTAAAAAAAAAAAAAAATAGTGGGGAAGAGAGGCTATAGCAAGAGGTCAAAGAGTTTTGTTTAGTCTGAAAGATTTCCAAATTGTTTTCCTCCCAGAAATACATGTGAATGAGGGAGAAAAGGGGACACCTAGGCTATTTACCCTGCTGTGGCTCCAAGCAGAATTTCCTAACTGTCCCAGGCAAGTTCAATCAGCCATTTAAAGACCTTTGCACCTCCTAAATTCACTGAGTTATAAAAGATTTGCTGCCCAGCATTATTCCACCCTGTTTCCAGTAGTAGAAACTCAGTACCAAGAGCCAGAGCACACGAAGCCATCGTGGTGAGGTGGTAACAAGCAGTGCCAAGTCCTGCTTTCAAGAAGATGCTTCCAACACCACCAGCATGATTGGGCCAGATACTGTGTAATTCAACCAGGTATCCACTTTACCGTATCTGGCAGAAATAACCGTCATTCCCAGAAGACTGGTGTTTTCACCTTGACTTTGCTGTTGAGTGAGCTACAGTAACTTGCTGCACCTCCCATGTGCATCCGGATATTCCTTCACGTGAGCATCTTAGGATACATGGATGAACAGCCTTGCTTCAGCTAACCAGCATATGCAATTTGATTCAATATATCATTTTGAAGGTTTTACAGAGGTTAATAAACCTTTAAAAGCTCCATAACTAGCCTCTCTCTGTGAAGAGCTATTGTATTGGAAGAACAAAAAAAAAAAAGTATGTATGACCACCAAACCAAGATATTCCAAGGGTCAATGAATTTGAGAACCAGAGCACATAGCTTGGATCAGAAGTCATCCATAGTATTCAATCTGTCAAAACAATACAAGCTGAGACTGCTATAAGAAAGGCCAAACTCCAGGACTTGGGGTGAGAAAACCAAAGAGTTTGGCAAAACTTGGCTCCTTAATACTGAACATGGCAAAGTTCACATTCCTTTTTGAACAGAAAAGCAAATGTCTCCAGAGGAGAAAAGTTGGAGAAAAATGCAGAGAATGCCACCTTTGTTTGTGCTCATTATCACAAGATGTTTCTAAATCGGCATATTTTATATCAACAGCAATTTCTAACATAGGATGCTAACTTGCTCCAACTTCTGTAAGCAAGAACGCTGAACTAGCCCGAGAGTCCCAGACCCGAGCAGCCCTTTCTACAGGTGGTAAGCCAGCAAATATCAGTCTTCAGCATAAACCCAGCTTCCTCCTTCTGCAGCTGGGACAAGACACTCCATTCCTACACCCCCTATATATTAGCACAACAACTAACAAAATTCTATAGGGGGAAACAGCAGGATGTAAAATCTGCTTATTTAGTTTCACTGGAAGCATTGGTAATCCACCTATCCCATCCTCCACCCAGCTAAGATTTCTCATTAGAATACGAAGAAATTCAGCTTCAGCTGACAGCTAAATGCTTGAAATAGCCACCAGCCATGGTAATTCTGGATTCTGGTTTCTGTCATCCCCTGCAAAGCTGACACTCCAGTATGCAATTTCTGCAAAGGAGAAAAGTCGAGTTTGTTCAAGATAAGGCCCTGACACGGCTTATTTATTTGCAATCTTTAGGGACTGTTTAGCAAGCTCCAGAAACAGGCAGAAGAGAGAGTTATATGATGGATCTCAAGGACTTAGTCCATCACGGAGAATTTGCACACAAACCCGTCGTCCCAACACAGCACTCCTCGGGTATCACTAGTCACGGCACAGCCAGTGGTGGGGGGAGTCTGCTTCGGGCCCAGGAAAAAAAGTGAGCGAAAAACCTGAAAGCTCTTTTTAACTCTAAGCACTGGACTAAAACCAACCAACCAAAAAAAAAAAAAAAGTCGGCTTCCTACCCATCAAGGAATGCTGTTATAATTTAACTCAGAGAAACGTTGCTTTTCTTTTGAAGCTCTTATGGCATTTTGTTTGCAAATATTCTAGTAGTGCAGTGATGCGTGTTTCACAAATGTCAATAACTATTATTTAGGTTTCTCTTGAGCAACATCTCTATGAGCTGGGATCTTCCCTGGGATCCATGACAGGTGACAACTCTTTCAAAGCAGTACAACTCAGTTGCTACTTCAGTGTCTCTCCAGAGAGGAGAGGGGAGGGAAAAAAAAAAAAAAAAAAAAATCTTCATGCGTGCCTTCCTCAGCAATTTATCTAAGGGGCCCAACGCCTCCAAGAGAGAGATTAATATTTCAAATAAAGCCCGCTGATTATCCTCACAGAGCTTCCCGAAAGAGCTGGAAGGAAAGAGATGCTCTGTCCTGATCTCGACCACTGGATTTCTTCAAGGCAGATTGTTACACCATGAGGTAAGAAAACACTCCAGCTAACAACAGGCCTTCTTGCTTTCTTATTTTCTTTGTCAGGCTTGGAAAAGCCCAAACCCAGCCACTCCTGCTTTATTTTGGCACCTTTGCTATTGATCCCAGCTGCAGCCAGATACCACAGGGCTGTGGAAACATTAAAGAGAACTGCACCACACTTCATCAAAACTCAACCCCCAAATTTTCACAGTTTGGGCAAGTATTCAAGTCAGTTTTGTTTCATCTAAAGGTTGATACTGACTAGAATAAGCAGATGTGTAAAAGACGAAATGTATGCACAGCCTGAGCGTGCAGATACTGAGGGAACAGAGAGATGAGGCTTCAACCACACACTCCATCGCTTGTTTATTTTTGCCCATCTTGCCCTTCTGATTTCAGGTTGGGATAGGAACACAATGCTGGAAATAAAAGCGAATACGTGGAGATCAGCCTTGGCACAGGAGCAGAAGTTTTAGGAGCCTCCCAGGAAAGCCAGCGCTCACACGCTTTGGATTCCCATCCTCCAGGTTCAGATCAGCCTCTGAATTTGATGCCAAACCAAACCAGAATCCCAGGCCTCCAGGGCTAGCTCAAGTCTAGCTTATCAGCTATATTCATGCATGTAGTCACCTAGGAATTGCTCTGGTGGAACTTGGTCAATAGCACTCAGAGCTGACGTTATTTAGATTATCCCTGGAGTGGTAAATGGTATCAAACCAAAGGCAAAAACCACCTCTGAGTGTGGAGCACATGCCTCCTTCTCCCAGCCTGTTAAAGGGTACAACCTGATCTCGGTCTAGCATGCGTTACTGTTGTGCCCTTAAAGCCAGGGCTAAGTACTCTATTCAGTGCTGAGAACACATTTTCACAGCAGCACAAACTGGTAAATCCCGGGATGCTGCAGGTCTTGCTTCCCTGCTCAGCCACACGCTCCCACATGCTGTACAAGAACGGTTTCCAAACAGGCGGCTGCAAATTTTGAGAGGCCACACGTCCCTTGTAGCACAGGCTGCACAAGTACACAGCAGCTTCACGGACGTGAAGCACCTGGAGGGCTCCCTGTCCTCACGGGAAGGGCTTTAGAGGTCCTCAAGTGACATAGAAAGGTGAAGGGAATACGCTAGTGTGGAATATCCACCTAGTACTCAATGAAACTGAGAAAGCGAGCCAGGTGTCCCTGCACCAGTAGCTCACTAGTACCTAAAAGGGACAATGAGTGCCAGAAGTTGGCTCCTGACTTCCCTCAGGCCAGGGCTTATTACACAGGAAGCAAAGAAGATTTTTTATTTGTCTGAGTTAAGAAAAAATAAATAAATAAAACGTTCGTGGCTTTTGCCTGTGGGCTCTGCTGATAAAAGAGCTGTGCCTTGCAAGGTGAACAAACTGCCCTGAGGCTGACAGATGCAGGGAACGAGGCAGCTCAGGTTCACCCCGAGGGAGCTGGAGGGCTTGGTACCCCAGCCAGGGAGCAACCTCAGCCGAGGGGTAGCACCTCGTCTCCAACTGCATTTACCATCAAAGACTGGACCAGCTCTGCTTACCGGGGCAAGACACGGCTAGGAGACAGCGCCCATCACCGCCCTCGCTCCCGAAGCGTGAGGTCAGTGTGGGTGTCATCTTCAGTTGTGGTGGGGCTTGACTGGTCCCGAGAAGGAAGAAGGGAGCGGAGTGGGAAGAAGCCAGAAGGGGCCTTTTAAGTGTAGGAAATCCGCTATCAGGACGAAGTTGACACCTTCGCAAGGCCGGCGTGTGAGAGTCCAACTTCAAAGCCAGGAAAGCCGGAGGCAGGAGTTCTCAGAGAGTTTCAGCCTTTCACGGGGAGCTCCCGTTATCTGCACATCACTGTGCCGCAGTCTCACATTCGCGTTTCCTCCAGCATTACAAGGAATTTCACTGCAGGTGAGTGGTGCTTTCAGAAAGACGGATGTTTGGGAAGGCTACATAAACAACATCGCGGCTCCACTAGCTAACTCATTGCTGTTCCAGGGCCACAGAATAAAGCGGCTCACAACCTTTACTCGTCCCCCGCTCCCACAGGTAGCCAGAAGATGACAGGCAGCAGGAAGGTCAGTGCTTTTGCCTTGTAGTCAGCTAAGACAAGCAGTGACAACAACCTACATGCCCAGCCGCAGCTGGTCAGGAAGTCTGCCCACATGTTTTTTTCACTTCAGTGTCATTTTGTAACAATCAAAACTTTGCAGAACAGCTTGAACAGGTACTAGAGTTGGCAAAACCAGAAACAGCCTGTTATCCTCCCACAGGGCAGCCTACTTGTCTCACTTCTGTCAAAACAAGGACTTGGACCCAATTCTCCTAAATCACTGGCAACCGCTGTACACACTATGCTCACTATTCACACTAAATTAAAGTTCACATATTCATGTGGCTTACAGTGCTATCCTTATTTTGCAGATGAAAGCCAATAGTTAGAAAAAAGTGAGTTGTGTGAAGACCCACAACAGGGGATGAAAACAAGAACCACCTAAGCCTTTCCGTAAGAAGCATCCTACCCCCTTGTCTCCACCGAGTCTTAGCCAGTTTCTCCAAGATGAGCATTGCACTACAGCCACCAAGTCCGAGCTGAGAAAGTGAGGCAGGAATCGGTGGTCTCCAGGCTTGCACAGCTGGAACAGGAGAACTAGAAGTCACCATCTGAGGGCTGTAGCAGCAACCACCATCCCCTGCTCATTGAAGTGGGTTACAGTCGCTAACACCGTTTCCTCACCTGTGTCCCAGGGGAGTTTGGGCACAGGCAAGCGACAGCCCTACTGCCAGCACAGGCTTGCGTGCGCAGGGAAGGCAGGGCAAGCAGCAGCGTTTGAATCCAACAGCTGTGTTTCAGCACTGCCCCGAGGCCCCATGTCAGAGATAAGAGTCCTGCGAAGCCTCGGGCTGTACAAGTACAAGACAGACAGGTGGCTCCAGGCCCAGGACACAGATTATTTCAGCTAAAGATGAGGCAAGAGAGGAACAAAGTAAGTACAAAATGAAAGTGGGTAGCATGAAAAGAGCAGTCCTAGGATACCAGCCACTTACTTGCAGATTGCATCAGCTCAAGAATAGGTCTAAATCTGAACTCTCGCTAGTGTCAGAGATGCTGGCCTCGCTACAGCCCTTGGAACAGCTCTAAGGCTTGTGTAACCATTCACTGAGCAAAAATAAACTCGAACAGAACACCCACTCCCTCTTCTAGCACTAAAGTAGCTGCTAGAGAGGGACCAGAAATGCAGAGGCATGCAGGAGAGTGGAAAGCTTCTCTGATGGCTTTAGTTTTAAGATAATACTGTGGCCAAGAGAGGTGGTCCTGCAGGCATTTACTGGATGACAATCCTGTGCCTGAAAGCAAACGGTAAAGATATTCTACTTAAATGTGGCAAACAGGCAGTGAAAGCTATAGCTCTGGCCAACAACAAGGACCAGCAGCACGTAGAACAGGGGCGAGAAGGCAAGCAGTTTATGACAGAGGATGGGAAAAAAGTGAGGCAATCAAAGTGACTTCCAACTTTTTGCAACATCCGGACACGCGTTTGCTGAATGCACTGGTGACTAGTGTGGAAACCCCACTAAAGATGCAGGGAGCTAGAGCAGCAATGGAGCCATGACATCTAATCTGGGGTGACATCTGCCTCTGGCTAGAGCAGCGAGATTGGTTTTGCAGCTACTACTGGAAAGATTGCTGTAGTCAGGAACAGAGCTGCTCCGGGAAGAAAAAAAAGTAGTAGTGTGGAGAGAAAGCAGAATTCAGTATTATTTGGAAAGCTAAGGCACAAATTAGACACAGTCTGAAGGAAGAGTAAAGAAAATGCTAGACTATGATCCTCGTGGGTTACACATAGTGACTAAGGAAAGAGTGACACAGTTTGGGGAGGAAGGCCAAGTACCTTTTGTGTATCATGCTGACGCTCAAGTTGCGGTAAGAGCCATTTGGCACAGATACCCTCCCAAAGTGGGAAGATGCAGCTGCAAAAATTGGAGACCACTTCCAATAACACAACCTGCAAGGTGCGAAATCAAGAGAGAAGGAGGATGGACACAAGCAGAGGCACAGAATGAGCAGGTCAGATCAATTTGGGCTTAAAACGAAAGACACCTTAGAAAGTCAAAATGAACGTGTCTGTTATTGATAGATCTTTCAGACTGAGCTAAATTTAAAATCAAGAACACTCAAAGATGAAACATTCTGCAGAGACGTGGTTATTTGTACAGCTTTGGTTAACACCCTTCCTGGCAGTGAAAGGTGCTTTAATGTGGTAAAGGCAGTGCAAGAAGAACATTGTTGTCTTCTTCTCACCATGCCTTGCACAGGTTAATCTCTGCAGATTTTTGCCCTGTGTGTCTCTGTGCAGCCCCCATCCCCACAATCAGAGACCCCAGAAGGTTACCCAGGTACCAGAAGGTCTAAATGACCGGTTGCTAGCACTACGTTACATCCCAACCGCCACCCGAAACAGGTCGACCAGAACAGCCTGCAAAGCATGGAGACAATCTCAGAGCTCCCTCAGCATCACCCAAGCCTGAAGAAAAGGATGCCCCTTTCCAATAAATCCCAAGTCTGTCATTGCAGAGGGTCAAGATAGACTCCTGAGAGCGTCACAGGCTTCATGCTGTCACTCATATTAATGATGCAATGCTTTATTAATTGGAGTTTTCCCGAACAGCATGTGTAGTATCAGTGACACTCATAATTAAATAGGCAGGCAGCATTTTTTTTTAAATGAGCAGAGAGTTAATTGAATTCTGGAGTCCCTGTGATCAGCTGTGAAATTTATACCTGCAATTTGTGCAGGCAGCAAGAACTAGAGCCTTTGGGGCCTTGTTATTCATCAAAAATAGGCTGATTTATTTGTGCCAAGTATCTCTGTAGGAGGCTCTTGGCCCGATGTACAGTCACTTTCCTCCAATTAACCTCCTGGCCTAGAGGGAAAAGAGAATTAGACATCTGTTAAAAGCACAAACCTAGTCTTGAGAAAGTAGGCACATTTCAGTGGAAGCCAGCTCTCATCTGAGTTAACCTCTGGCCACCAGGAGTTGAGGAGTTCCCAGCATGAAATATGTCAAGAACAGCCGAGACAAACTACGGAGCTGAAGTTACTCACAGACGATAGGAGGTGGAAGGGACCTGGCATGAGTCAGCTGGACCAGTCTGCTTCAAAGAGAGCAGGCTTCACACTGATCTTTTCTGTGAACATCTCTAATGTCTGTTTTCAGGCTTCTACTGATGTTAGTACCTTAACAACAGCTACCCCTCCGAACACCTGATCTTCCTTTCTCTTGGCTGGCCCCACATATAACCTCCACAGGCACAGAACTAGTTTGCAAAACTGGTACGTCTTATCACTGGGACATGTTGCTTCTCGCTTTATTTTTGGCACCAGTAGTGGTTCACTCGCTGCTATACCCTGTGACGTACAGCTTGTGTAGCCCAGAGACCGGCGTGTCAGCCAGTATGTGGAAAGGCAGGTTTAGCTCCCGAGTACCAAATTCTGGGTTAACAGGTCCCATTGGATCCCAGCAGGGACATAAAGGAGGTCATGGAGATAAACAGAACCAAAGGTGCTAAATGCTGCAAGCTCATCAGCAGGCCAAGAGCCCCAGCACTCCAGACCCGACAGGGCAGGGGGTCCCTGGCTTAGGGGCCAGCTCCTGAGACCTCTGCTTTGGTTAACAAGTCCTACAGTGCAGGACTGTAATTCCTCTCCTCCCGTTTTCTATCTTGTCTGTGCAAAATTTGGTTCCCAGAAGACTGTGCTGTGGTCAGCCACTTTCATGCCACCTTTCTTTCAAGTACTGTTCCATCTGGGTAAGTCTTTGTACAAGGACTGGAATTGGCTCACTTTTTTAGGTTCCTTAGGTTGGGGCTCAGCACAAAGCTGCTCAGCATGGTGAAGGCAGGGGTTTCTTAGTGTGAAGAGTTTGTACACACTTTCAGGAAACTTTCCAGCCACAGGCCGCTTCGTGTCAGCATCTTAAGGACCAGACAGAAGCTGAGCAGAGGTCTGGAGGACTGGAGCTGTATCTCCATGCTGCATAAGTCCTTTTTGGACCTCCTCTTAGGACCAATCATTGCTCAAGAGCACCCATGAACGGTACGGTAGAGCCAGGAACCAATAATATCCTTGCTCAATGGATTTTCCAGTCCAAGGCTAACTCTGCCAGCAACACGACAACGCTCCTCTTCATCACTGAAGCACCGCACCAACGTGCATTAGCTAATCCCCTTCAAGTGTGTGGGAAACAGTTTGAAGTTCTGCAGTCAGCTTTTATAAAACCTTCCATCAGAAATGGCTCCAAGGCATAGACAGATCTGCCATGTGGACATTCTGGAGAGGACACAACATAACTAGTTTTGCATGGGAGAAATATAGGCCAGCATTTGTTTAATAATGTTTGCTCTTACAGAGAAAGTCCGAGATCAAAATGGCACCTGCTAGTCTCAAAGTACACCAGAACAGCACAGCCAAATTGTTCACCCTGCTCTTGTCCACAGTAGATTGCAGCATCGGGTTTTTATGTTCACCATGCTGTTCATAGCTATGGGATCTGTGACTTTTGGTTGGTGGTTTTTTGTTTGTTTTACATGCTTGATTTCCTTTAAAAGGTTGGAGTTTGGTTTGCAATTTATTTTGACTATCTTGAATATAAAGTTTACTCTGTCCACCATCCAGAAAGCCCATTACATATCCAAATCTGCTGGAAATCGTGGGTGGCCATCATGACACCTATCTTGAACAGTTCTTCTCCCCCATGCAGTATTACTGGCTGTTTTTGGAAACAGTCATTCGGAGGAAAACAACAAAACCCAAACACACAAACCACAACACATACATGATTTGACAGCCCAATTAGCTGTTAAAAATCTAAGTTTCCTCATGGCTAAATGCAGCCACTTAAAGTGAGCAGTCAAGACTTGTTAATGACTCTTGTAAAGATCTTCAGTGATGCCCTATGCATCAACATGACAAGAATCTATGTAAAAACTGTATAGAAACTGGTTAGTCACAGGCAAACGATTTATAAACGTTAGAAATTCCTTTTGTATTCAACTGGTAGTTCTTACAAATTAGCTCCGAGGTCAAATGCAGCTCAACCACCAAGCGGCTTAGGGGGTAGTTTACAAAAGGCGGGAATGGCAGCGACTGCTCCCAGCGGTTAGCCTGGGAACCTCTTCATAAGGCCACTTAGTTCCCCGAGACACTCATCCCTTTGCAGAACTGCAGTTGCCATACAACAGTTGCAGCCTGCCTGCATTAGGCAGGATCTCCAGGAGGTTAAGAATTGCTCCAGTGATTCTGGAGGTCTGCAGCAATCTCGTGACAAGTTTCTCCCAGGAGCCCTCCATCGGAGTTGAACCGTGCTTTAAGGCAGGCTGCTTTCAGCAGGGGTCTCAGCAGGTACCTTTGCTCATTAAAGTAGACAACAACAGCCCAGATCATTTCTGCTGATCCAGGAAACTTCCCGTTGGCCTGCTGCTACATACACGCCAATCCTCAGAAGCACATAGCTTCGCATCCAACCGCCACCCATAGTGCCTAAGTTCACCGAGTGGTAGAAATGCCACGGTGTATTCTCAGGAAAAGACATAATACAAGCATAACTGCAGAGAAATACACAACAGGAGTCAAATGCTTAAGAGCACGAGATTCACACATCCACAGTTAGGTAAAATAAAACCCCATAGGAAGCAACCTGGTACAGCCCAGGCAGGACTGCTAACCACGAGGATATAACTAGTGCTTATCAAATAGCTCCTGGTACTCACAGTGTATGCAAAGCTGTATCTTTGACTTGAGGCATTTAAGCAGTATTTGAATGCAATTGCCTTAAACAAGCTCCGTGATTAAACACAAGCTATTTGCACCAGAGAACTAGATAGCAGTTATCAGACTCTGCCAGCCGGAGAGAGGAACATGCCACCCGTGAGTCACCCTCCCACCCTGAGCCGGCTGGGACAGCAAGCATCACCGCTGGCACACAGGGCTCTCCGGGACCTCTGCAGACCACAGGCTGGAATCACTTTGGTCTTGGAGCTGCCTTCCAGAAAGTCTCAGACAGCTCACGGACCACAGGCTAAATTCACAGACATGTTAGCTAGATTCACGGCAGAGAAGTCAGGCACAGCTGCAAAAAGGAGAGGGTTTTCAAAGCAGTTCGTGGCAAGGAATCCTCAGGAAGATTTTCTTTTTTTTTTTTTTTAAAAGGTATATATACACACCATAAACACACTTACAATGAAATCAGACCATTTACTATAAAGTTATTTATGCAACCTCTGTAGGTTTAGTCATAGACAAAAACATTGCATCCATCTGTCATGCTGGATCAGATAACCGATCCATCAAACCTAATAACTACTTCTGGAAAGCAGGCGAAAAACACACTTGCTTAATTGTGCCTCTTAAAGATATAGCCTCTCCTCTCACTCTGTGGGCAGATAGGAGCAACCAAGGTCCAAAGGTCTACAAAATCAAAGGTTTGCTTCAGGTCTCTTGAAAATGCTCAAGCAGCAAGAATTATAGAAGGATAAAACTCCAGGGGGCTCTCCTGGTGGACCATCCAAAAGTTAGCCAGCAAGAACTGACACTAAAAAAAGAGGTCATCCCCAATACAGTTCTTCATCCATCATCCCAGCTTCATGACAACAGAGCAGAGCCTCCGGCTCTCCCCGAGCACTGGCAGCACCAGCCCTTGGCCCAGCGGCCGCCCCAGGGCTCACCCCTAACCCCAGCAGGAGGAACCGAGCAGCCCGGCCCCCCGACGTACCTCGCATCGCGCCTCTGCGCATCTTCAGCCCAAACGACGCTCCCGGCAGCTTCTCCCCTGGGCATCAGCTCGGCAGCCGGGAGCGGGCGGCCCCGAGGCAGAGGCAGCAGATGCAGCAGCCGTACCCCGGCCCCCTGCCAGCCCCCCAAAGCAAAGTAAACCCCGAAATCTGCCTTTTCTGGGTACGTATGTGCCTGCCAGGGAGGCAAGCTCCGGGAGGAGCTGCGCTGCCCGGCCCAGCCCCGGCACAGGTGCCTTCCATTCGCTCGGTAGCGCTCCGGGGGCCCGGGCAGGCAGGTGCCTGCGGTAATTACCGGGGCCGGCCCGTGGGAGGAGGGCACGGGGGCGCTTCGCAGCCAGACGGGGGGAGGGAGCACCCCCAGCACACGGGGCACCCGTGCCGCGGGCGAGCTGGGGGGCCCTGGGGAAGAGGATGGAACGGGGGGGGCCCCCCCAGCCGCAGAAGCACACGCACCCCCAGCCGCCGGCCTGGCCGTGCTGGTGTCCTGTACAACCACCCCGCCCTGCTTGCGTCCGGCGGCACCGCCTGGCCCGGCCTTGTCTGCTGCCCGCAGCAGCCCCCCACGCCTGCCCGCACCCCGCAGCAGCCCCCCACGCCTGCCCGCACCCCACGCCTGCGGGCCGGCTGCAGCAGCCCCTCGCCCGCCGCACCCGGCTCGCTTGCCACAAGAGGGGGACAGAGCACTGCACTGCGTGGCCCGGCCTCGCCGTGCGTGGCAGCCCGCGCACCCCTCCCTTCCCCCCGCGCCCGTCCCCACAGCCCCTCGCTCCGGGGACCACCAGCGCCGGGCAGGATGCTCCCGGGTCCCGCCTTAGTTCACCCCCTCTCCTTCCCACCTTGGCTGGCCGCTCCCCTGGGACCCAGGGCCGGGGCAAGGACAGCGTGAAAGCCACTGAAAGGCGGAGAGGAGGTTCCCCTTGCCCCGCGCTGTTCCCCACACGCGTGGGGATGTTGGGCGTAGGGCCTCTCCCCTCCGTTGGCGAGCTGCCTGCCAGCTGCGTGGGCTGCAGCGAGGTGGAAAGGCATGGCGTGGTCCCACACACCACCCACAGCTGCCCCCCGTCACAGCTTCTCGCTGCCGCACCAAGGGACGCTGCGGTTCGGTGCCGCCATCTGATGAAACGCCGCAAATAAAGTTGTTTATTTAAAAGATATTTGAGCAGCTCTTTACCATAAGTGACAAATCATTATTTAATTCCTTTGGTACTCATGGAAATAACATCAATCAAAATGAATGCATCTGCTAGCTAAATATGAATGTAATCATCCATTAAAATGTTAACATTTATGAAAACTGTTTATTAAAATAAAGTTATAAGAATCTCATTGTGATTTGATAATCAGCTAATGTCCCCTTAAGGCAGAATTGGAACACTTGATGTTTGGAACTAGATAACATTTTAAATGCCCCATCAGTTTATAAATCCAGTTATTCTGAAACATGATTAAGCCTTTGCATTGCAGCCCTGGAAACGGATGTCCTTTTTTTGTCCTTGTGCCCATACATTGCAAAATGGGCCTTCCCCTCCAGCCACAGGTACAAAACCCAAATTCAAGCTGAAGAAGTGAGCACATGGAGGTAAAGTGAAATCAAAACTGAGTGGTTTTACCCTACCTGATCTAGTAGGGCTCCTAGTAGGAGCTCTGGTAGGGGCTCACAAGAAGCGCTGGAGTTAGGAGAGCATCTTTCCTTCAGGCATGGTGATACTGGGAGAGTTCATAAAGGAGCATCCTTGGTACCCAGCAGTCTGTGCCCACGGAGACACTGATGGGACCAAGAAGCCGTCCATCTACCCAAGTGTGCAGGCAATATGTGGCCCTACAGACCGCACTCCGTTCTTGTCCTTGTGCACATCCCAGCTGGCACATCCTCTTGGACACACGTGTTGGTGTCCTCTACCTCAAACCCAGTCCTTTTTCTTTTTCTAAGAAGGGAGAAGTTATACATGTAATTAGATAACATTTTGCTGTAAGACAGCTGATGATAACCATAGGCAGGTTTCATTTTGAGTCGTACTTTCGATTAAGCACGTATCGGGTCTGCTTCCTTGTGCATAAGCCTTAGCTCCCCAGGCGGCTTGCTGTGTGCCCGGACTGGCATGCGGGAACCGCACAGCGCGTTCGTGGGCACTGAGATTTTGGCCTTCCTGTTCTGAATGATAACTCTTCAATTTAGATTCAATATGACTGCGGCAAATTCAGTTGGCACCTGTTTGCTACATCTAGCATTTCACCAGAGAGCTCTGAGAGGAGCCAGGCTCTGAGATCCTGCTATGCTTTAATCTCCAGACTCAAGCTAGCTCAGGCATCTCTAGAGATCTGATATATGCCATTGTCCTTTGACAGGTGCAGTTTTATCCTAAAGTACTATTTCCACCACAATTAATAATGAATCATAACGAATATATCTTGCAGCAACTTAGGAGCTAAACTATTTCGGACACCCCCGAAATTGGTAAGCTTAGTTGTAAAATTCTATGCTGAAATATCAAACTTCCAATGCTGTGTGGGAATAAGGGAATTTTCTATCCTCATCTGTTTTAGTGCGTACTCTTTAAAAATCTTGAGTATTCTTAACACATAAAGATCTTCTCTACAAATTTCTGTGTTTCAGCTATTTCAGTTGAATTTAGTAAACAGTGGTTTCATAACTCCCAGTCAATTCAGCTATAAACCCCCAATCACCAGCAATTCATTACATATTAGCTTTAACAGGATAGATCCAAATTCCTTTGATAACCACGAGGAAATTGTGAGAGTTGTCTTTGTCCTGGAGAATTTCCACCATCATTCAGCATTAGTCAAGCACTAATGGACATTAAAAAATAAAGAATTGCTGGAGACTGTAAAAAATACATCATTTCAACTTTCCCATGTGACTGAGGCCTTGAGAAATTGACTGGCACAGCTATAACAAAATAATTATCCTGTTATAGCTGTGCCTGTATAACTTCTCCACATGGACACTCTATTCTAAAATTTAAGTGACTTTATTACAGAATAATTACTCAAGGACTTTAGTCCAGAACGAGGTTCTGCACAGGAGAGTTTTGCCAGTGTGGCTCTGGTGATTTAAATTCACCGTACTAAGCAGGTGAATTCTGCTGCACAGACTCTCGGGAGTGCCTGCCAGCAGTATTAGATAAGACATCCCAATTCCGTATTATCTGAAAATTGAACTTCTGCGCTGCACAGGGCATAGCATCCTATTTTGCATGCACTCGCAAACAAGCAGGGCATTTGCCTCCCAGGAGAGCGTCCTCTCGCAGCTTGGAAGGAAGGACAGACAGACATCACGCAGTTGTAGAAAAATAAGTGGGATTTGGTAAAGCTAGGGTCGCATTTTTCAAGGGCGCTATCAGCTCCATTTGCAAATATGAACTCTGGATGTCCAGCCTTCCCACCCGCTTGCCTACACTTCTGGCTAGAAAAATACACCTCTGATGCCAAATACGCTTTCCTTACTGGTGTTCCACTAATGGCCTTTCAGAAGCATGCAGACCTCGCACGGGTTACAGCTGGCCTTCAAAAAATGCTATGCTCTTAGCACGCGCTATCTATACGTGCTGTCAAGCCTCTGCCTTCAGCAGGCCTCCTCTGACCAGCTGCTGGCTGCCAGCCTGGTTTGGCTGAGTCACCCCGGCCACAAACGATTCATTAAAGCCACCGAGGATCATCACAAGCCGCATTCTTTTAATGGGACTTCACACGCCTCCATTAACAAATGTTGTCACCATTTGGGATGTGGAGACACAGGGAGAACCTCAAACCTGGAATGCACAGGGACTCGTAGCATCCTCGTCCTCATCGCATCAATTAGCTTCCCGATGACACGGCAGGCACCGACTACACCAGAACAAGGAGCCGCGTCTTGCCTGATCGCAGCAGCAGAAGCAGCCCCGGTCTCTGCACGGAGACCACCCGGGAATCTCGGGTGCTTCAGGCACAGAGTCATTTACCACGTGTTTGAAATTGAACTAGTGGAAAGATCTTGTTCAGTCCCAAAACACAGCTGAGCTCACACACAGGAATCAAAGGAAACAAGCAGTCCTATTAACAGCAGAATCAGTGAAGCTTGGTTTGCTGCGCATTTGTCTTTCAAAGTTGAGCTCCTCTGTGGGTTCCCTCACGCCTAAAAGACTGAGTCCGCTCCTTCTCTTTGACAGACAAGGGTTTAACGAGGTCTCCTCTGCCTACACAAATGTGGTACATTTTCTTAATTGTAAAACCTCACCCCAACTCAAATCAAATTTGCCTGAAATTGAACAATAAGCTGTATCTCTGTTGGAAGCAGTAAGCATTACCCACTGGCGAAGGCAAGCAGACTCAGAGGACAAGAGCACAAGAATGGGCTTATTTATAGAAGTTCAAGACCTTTGACTCACGCAATTCCTGGATCAAAGACTCTCTGGGTACGTGAGCAGGTGAATTATTATAGACTGTTTCAGCAGTTCCCAATCTGTCAGACAAGGATAGTGTCTCCCCACTCCACACAGATATCGTGAAATTTGAGTGTAATAATCATAAAAGCATCTGCAGACCAAGCTAGATAATTTATGTTCAAATCAATTTTTAATGGTAGTAAATCTTCTCATTTTAGCCCCATTTGAGAGTGAAAAAAATATTCAGGGAAACGTCTGTCTCCTTAACAAATTAAAGAAGTAAATAGCTCCACCTGTTTAGTGAGCAAAAATGAGAAAAGGCCCAGTTGCCCCAATTTGGAGCAGGTGACCAGAGGTTTTGTTCGCCCGTCAGTAACACACTGACACCCCCGTTGCTCTACAGAACAACTCCAGCTGCGAATGCCCTTCTCGCACCTTTCAGAGCCAAACCACCGCCCCGTGCTTTCTCTGGAGTCCCACCAGCCCTGGGACTCCAGGTGCAGTTTATTTGGTGGGGGACGGCTGTGCACTCTCCTGGGAGCCGCTCCGCAGGACGGCTGGGGAGAGGATTGGGCTGGAGAGAAGGGATGAACTGGTTTTCGGTGCAACTCCCTTCTTGGTCCGAAATCAAGGGGAGTAGCCATACATGGAGCTTCCAATTTCTAAAGAGCTTTCTTGAAATGACTGATATTTTCCCCAGAAGTTTTGACATTCCCCGTTCTGGACTCCTACTCAGACCGCAACTGGGTTTTACTGTCATGGAAAAAAAGGGTTCTGCAGCATTAGAAAGCAAGGAAATACTGAACAGTTCATGCCTTGCAGCTAAGTGTGATCAAGGCTCCATCGCAGCCAGACTGACATCAGTGGGGCAGGGATTTCACTCCCGGAGGCTTGGTTTTTGTTTTGTGTTTGTGTTAAAGAGCCTGGGAACCCATGCTTGATAGGGTCAAGCAAGCCTAGCAGGGGCGATACAATGCTCTTCTCCCCTTTCAAATCTCAGGCACAGCCCAGACCACTGTGTGTGTCTGCATCTGAATTATTTAACTGTCCAGCTGGTTAAAAATAGCACACCAGCAACTCCCTTTCCAGCCTTTGACTGCTAAATGGGCCGCCAGAGCCCAGCCAAGCGCCGGGGTCACGGCCCAGGCTGCACATGTGGACAGGGCGAGCTGGAAGCCAGAGGGAGGGAGAAGCATGTTGCCGCAAAACCTAGTTCCAGCACGATGATATCAGCCTGCGAAAGAAAGGCAAGGCAAACTCAGAACATTATAAAGCTGCCAAAGAAAACACTGTCTTCACAATGAACAAAAGTCTGATTAATTATTAATTGCCTGCCAGCTAATTAGCATTCCCTTGGGCAGCTGTCTACAGAATGCCATATATTTCCAACCCACCCCGGGCCAACAGCGTCTATGCAAATGGCTTTGGATCAGAGTTAGCAACTGATTTGTTGCCTGAAACAAGTTGTTCCCCTCCCCTCTCCCCATCTCCTCCTGTCGCCCCTCTTTTCTCCTCCCAGGGACTTGAGCTCATTACAGTGTCAGCTAAGCAGAAAACATCCCTTGGTGATGAATCTCTCTCCCGTCCTGGCGCAGGCGGTGCTTTTCCGCGGAAGGCGGTCGCCTCCCGCCAGCCCCCCTGCGCGCAGCCCCCAGCCCGCGCAACGGGAGGACGCCCGCAGTGCCCAGCCCTGCCGAGAGCCTTGTTTGGCTGCGGCGTGGCCGGGGAGGAGGGGGAGCAGCTCCGGGCTGCGAGGAGCTGATTAGCTGCAGAGGCAGGGACCAAATCTTGGCTTTAGAACTGAAGGCAGCATTTAGGGAATTCGGCGTCAGCTAATGCTTGCGTTCAGCTCCTATTAACGTTAATGGGACTTACGCACATGCATCAAGGGCAAGCAGACCCCTTACGAGAGCAGAAGCATAAATTACAGCTAAGTACAGGCAGAGTGAGCCTTCAACTTGCTGTTTTACCATGCTAAGAAAGATGCACTTTCCATTTTAAGAACTTAGCAGCTTGTGTTTTTTTTTTTTTTTTTTAAATGGAACAAGCCAATGCAGTTGGTGAAATACTGCAACAGAACATGAAAGTATCTCAGTTTACCATCACACTGCTCGGCAAAGGCTATCCGCAAACCTATGCAAACTACGATAAGAGTTTAGGATTACTAGTATCTCCAGGATGCACCTCTCCGGGATTTAGGTGTGTCTCGTGCTGTCCCTGCAGTACAGGACAAATCCCAAAAAGGCTTTGCCTTTTCCCTGAGACCTTCACCCAGCCTCTGTATTTTACACCTGAGCGTACCTGTCACTCATATCCATTAGATAACAACGCGCTTGAGAGCTTGACAGGAAAGCAGGCAAAGTTTATAAGGAAAGACCGTGGAGGAAACAAGGATCAACTACAGAGTGGTCTCGGGTGTCAAGTCTGACCATCAGCAACCAGCAGTACCAGAGAAGGTGAGCGGACCTGGACTCCAACGGCGGTAATGGACATCTCTCCAACAGCTTCACCAGAGCTCAGACTGACACTCCAGCTCCGGAGATTTGAGGAAAGATCACCTTGCAGACAAGGCCAGGTGATGAAAGCTGCCACGGTGATCAGAGAAGCCCTCATTAATGGGAGCACAAGATCGTGGGGCCAGAGAGCAGTTTCCTCATCTGTTTACACGTTTTTTAGAACAAGGGGTCCTGCATCTAAGACTATGTGTCCTGGCTGTTACTGCAATATAAACATCATAAATGGGCTGTTTTCCTACCCCAAAGCCAGAAGATAAGTGCTGATGCAGCAAGACGATTGAGATAAGAACAGTTGTTTTCAGAATGAAGGGACATAATCTGTGGGAAGTTCTTTGTTTTTAGGCAAGGACCTTGATCTGCGAAGTAAAAAATAAAAATGCCCCAATTACCGCAGTCAAATTCTTATTCTCATCCTACAGCTTTACCGTGCCTGCTGCCTAGCTCTAACACTCCACCGTGCCAAGAAGGCAGCACATTAGTCACGTATGAGACCATTAAGTTACAACTCTATAGATACGGGACATAACCCCTTGAAATATATAGGCACTGCAGAGGAGCAGAACATGGTTTTGTAGTACCCCTGTTAACGGTTCTGCAAAGAACCTGCAGCCACAATGCACAGCCAGGTATTTTATTAGACTACATTTTCCTCGCGTACATGAGTCATATAAAGTACATAAACTCACGAAGTCCGACTAAGACTAGCATAAATCAGGGATAACACCACTGAAGCCAGTAGAGTTGCACTGGGGTGAAAGCGGCATAAATCAGAGGCTGATCAGGTACACATTTTCTTTAAGGTAGACAGACCATTAAGTGGCTTACATAGACTCCTTATCACATTACAGTTCTGTAAGGTAAATAACAGTCACCATGCACTGTATATAATGAATTGCAGCCTGCAACATACAGCAAATGGCCATTTTTCTCAAGGAATCTCTCAGCTCAGAGCTCTGGGACCAAAAATAATGGGCAATATTCTCCAGCATTCATGTGTGACATTCCCATTAGTATTAACAGGAGGTATGTGCCCAAAGTCAGGATGTATTCATCAGCAATCTGAATTGGATATTACTGAGGCTCCCGATGAACGTTCCGGTTTCATCCCTAGCAATGATCCTCCTAGGGAGCAGCCACCGCTCTTTACTCACCTTTGCACAGCACTTGCGCAGGAAAATGTTTACTCGGTGGCAGGTAGAGCCGGAATCAGAGGAAGCAGGGCAGTCTTGTATCACTTACCCCTGAGCATCCACCCCCAAAGCAGCCCTGCTCAGCCTCGCGCCTCTGGCCCAGCTCAGAGCAGGGCTCACGGGTGCGTGCGCTGAGCACCCCTTGCAGGGCACGGCGGCAGGACTCGAAGGCTGGATGGTAGCTGAAGCCTGAAGAAGGTAAGAGAAGTGAAGTGAGCACACAGTCACAGGGCAGATCAGCAACAGAGCTAGAGAAGCCGAGTCTCTAACCTCACAGTCAAATATGCTGTTAGACGTTACCACCTTCCTGCATTTACCCTGAAAGGCTGTAATATCTCTCTCACTTTCCCAAGAAGGTGAATCTATTGACTTCAGAGAAGTTTGCACCAAGCTTACGTTGGAGAAGGTGAAAGAAGAAATCTGATCGCCAAAGTGCAACAGAAGTATAATTTAGTAAACTTACTGATGAATTTTACGAGATAAATGCCCAACCTACCTGTTTTCCTCCCAATAAAGCCTGATTTCTGCCTATATACACGTATGTGTTTTACCATTCTCTGCCTAATTTTTGAATTACACTTCAAGACGACTTGAATACAGAGCTAAAGCCGGTTTAACAGGCAACCAAACCTAGCTAACACAAGCAGAGTATGCATGTGTACACAGCTTTGTTAACAAAAACAAATTGCTTCCTGCACTGAATTGCACCTAAGATGAGCCATAAGCTGGTTCAAAACTAAATATACACCACAGCATATGTGCTTGCTAAGAAGGTCATTAGAACATAGAGCTTGGGGAGAGTGGTGTGGCAGGAGAAAATAAATACAAAAATAAGATGCTGTGGAATCTGCACACGAGAAAAGTGAAAGACACAGAAGGCCAGGGAGCACAGCTGCTTGAAATAATTCTTTCAAAAAGAGATAGTACAGCTGCATGCCTTCTCCTAAACCCCTGCCTCTGAAAGTATGAACCTTGGCAATGCTATTCCCGCCCTACCCAAGCATAAGGATCTGCCACTTTGGAGCACCTTATGGAGAGCCAAAGGTGAGACTGACCCTCCAGCCTAAAGCGTTGGGTCCCAAGAGTTCGGAGGTGTTGGCTGTGCAATTTAAAGAACTGTGTTTCGCAAAGACTTTCTTCACCGCGGTAATACAGACTACTTGCAGCTCTAAATGCAAGGGCTTAATCCCAGAGTTACTGGCCTGTAGATAAAGTGTCCAAGAACACTGTCCATACCTTTGACAAGCTGTAATTAGTATAATAGAACAATGTAAATAGGACTCTAACTTAAAGATGACTGACAGTGATACAATAGAGGGGTCAGGGGGAAGCTAATCCAGAAATTCAGTGTGCACCCCCTTAAGCAAGGAATTTGAGTGCAACTAAAAATAGAAGGTGAGACTATCTGACAGCTAAATTGCCAGTGGTAGCTTAGCATGGATTCGGTTACACTGCTCAGCGACCCTCAGTGAATTAAATAGATTGAAATGCTAATGATAGAGTGAATTCCCAGTACAGAGGTAGAATAAAGTAGTCAGATTAGGTTTCAGACAAGGTGAGTTCAATGGCAGCGGAGAGATCAGAGTTTGTTTAGATCAAGGTACAAAGGTAATTTGTCTAGATCAGGGTAGAGAGATGCTTCTTTAAAGCTTAGGGGCTCCCCCATGTTAAGTAACACACCGAAAACAGCGTAGACCTGACAAGCTATTTCAGTAACTGTTATTTTATGTGATTTCTATCAACATTGGAACATTTTTCACTGGTCTCAATATACCCTTAATGGCATTGTCATTTATCTCCTAATTAGTTAAATGCTACTCTGATGACAGATGTGCGACGGTTCACCTGGGCTGTCACTCAGACTGTACTTACTTCTTCCCATCGGGTATTCTAACCAGCGTACAGCTTCGGTGAAACCCTAACTGTGGTATTTATTCTCTTTGGTGTTTACAGGCTCGCGTACACCACAGCATCACAGCTCCAAAAGCACACAGAGGTTCATCCTCACTGCTCCTCCTAAAGGTCAGGAAGCAATATTGCCTCAGAAGGGAGATGCCTGATCAAGTGTCGTACCTGCCATTGCGCAGACCGAGCCCAGGCCACCTGCTTACCCTAGGCTAACGATAATGCAAAGAGATACCCACAAAGCACACGCAAAAAATAAGAACCGAGCCTGAAACTCCATCCAGGGTTCACCTGTTTAAAACAGCCCTGAAGGCTCTCCAGAGTGGGTATATTACTACATAAATTCCAAGATCAATTTAGCCTTAAACAACGGATCCATCCCTTCTCATCCAAGGTCACGCAGCGAGTCAATGCCATTAGATTAAAAAAACCCTTGAAATAAGATGCACTATCCTAGCAGTAAGAGCAATTAAAGACCTTACTTGACAAGATAGGGGGCTCACCATCACTTGGAGCTTTAAAAATGAGATTAGGCATCTTTCTAAAGGATGAGTTTCAATTCACTACCCTTGTAATTCAGGATAGTTATTCTCATAAGAAAGTGACATTGCAACTTGTCATTCGACTATCAATCAGCGGTGTCATAATACTTCAGTGTCGGTTGTCTGTTTCCATTACAATAAATAAATAAGAATTATGTATTCTAGTGAAGAAAAAGCAATGTAAGCCTATGTAAGGTCGGGGGAGGCGTAACACGTCATGCCCATGGGAGTTTCTTTTGCTGTAGTGCTTATGAAGCTGTGAGTGGAAAATCCGAGCTCTCTGACACCCGTGCTTTTGGTCTAAGCACCAGACCTCACCATCTGGTCATCGGGTTAATTACTATATAGGAAAAAATACGAGAAAATAAGATTTTCCAGAGTGATAATTTGATTTAGGTTGCTCTGTTCCAGTGCCGAGATACAAGCAGGACCAGTTTTGAGATGGCAGCTGACTCTGCAGGAATCAGTCCCTCAGCCAGACAGGCTGCATTTTAAGCAGTCAACTTCTCAGACACCGCATATGGGATGGGACTCACTTCTGCCTTCCTCTTCACCGCCATCAGTTCTTGGTTTAGTCTCAGTATTACTACAGAAAAAAGACCACGTGGACAGTATTTGGGAACTGCGTGAGACAGCTTTGATGACTGCCCACGAACCATCATCCTCAGCATCAAAGGTTAACCAGAGTCTAGGACCAATTCTCCCCTGCTATACCGGTGAAAGCACGAGTAACTGCAAGCACAGAGAGGTTGGCAGCAGAGTCTCACCCCTTATGGTTCCAGGCCTAAATGAGATTCAGCAAGTGGAAATAATTCTTGAGAAGCAGAGCCCTGATGTGCTCTCTCCATTCATAGTAACAGTCCACTTTATGCCAAGTGACTCATTACCATGAGTGAAGGGAATGTGATTTAACCAGAAAAGTACATGTAATTTCAACAGATTACTTTCTCACTTGGTTTCCATGCTGTGGAGTAACAGGGGCTGCCTTCAAGACAAAAAGAGAAAAAGGATAGTCCCATGAGCAATTCTTTGCTTAAGTATTAGAGATAATAGGTTGAGGAGACATTTGGATATGGCAGTCTAGAAAAAAAAAAAACCAGCATATTGTGACGAAGCCTTGTGTTCCAGTTATTTCTAGTGTTGTGGAAGTAAAATGGAACTAGTGTTTGAAGAGTGCTTCAAACACCACTTGCAAAGTAAGGAATGAGTGTTTCTTTGCAGCCCATGGAAGTCAGTGCTGGGAGAAAGAGGAGGTGGCCTCGGGCATGAGTTGGTTGGATTTCACAAGTTGCTTTTGTTCCCCAGCTGGGTGCAGCTTGTGTTTTTGTTCAGTGGTGACACCACCCTCATCAGCCTCTGTGGAAAGACAAACCAGTGCAGAGCTGGTGGCTCACTTCTGAAAAGCAGGTGGTCTCCTTCAGACTCGCACCTTGCTCTGGACACTGCAGCATTTCACAAGATGAAACTCAAAGAAAGCTTTCAGCATTCATATACCAGACCATTAACCTAAAACGAGGATGTGATTTCACTTACAACTCTGCACTGAAATGTAGTAGCTGCAGCGGGTAGTTTATAATTTCTTTCGCTGAAGCACTTGCTGGCAGAATCACGATAGGAATAAGCAACTGGTTCCAGTAAAGTCAAAGGCAAGCGCAAACTGCTTACTTTGTGCATACATGGTTTAATGTGACAGGGCATGGGGGAAGCAGAAGATCTATCAGGAAAAATAAACAGGAAGGAAAATATTACTTCAGAATAACTCATCCTAAGTAAATTGAGCTTTCTGAAGAAGCAGCATGCAAACTATTGGGTTTCAAGAGTTTCATCCTGGCTCCAGGCAATGTATGATACTTCACTTGACAAACAAGCCAAGCTCAAGAAAAACAACTTTGCTAGATTAAGAGAGCAAGGAGGGATTGAGGAGAACTGAAGTGACAAATGGCTTACCAGATACAGGGCTTATTTTACTGTAAGATAGCAGTCAGGCTTTGGACGAGGCAGATAAGCATACAGACTTGAAACCCACAAAACCTTTCCCCACACTTTGAACCAACTGCAAAGTCAGTAGCGCTGTATTTTAAGAAGTGTGCAGAAGCAAAGTTGCACCTCCTTGCAACAGCACAAAGCAGACACACAAATCAGCATCCAGCTACAAACTCGTGGCTTTACTCAGCTTTCCAGCCAAAGGCTTATACCTCATGAAGTCTGCTCTCTTTGCCTTGCATGTCTTACCCTTCTGACCCAGCGGCTCAGAGGTGGTTACCTACCTAAAATTGTGCTGCTGCTGGAAGAGGAGGTTCACCTCTGCTCTCCTGAAGGATGGGATATATCACTGCAGGGGTGGGTGAAATTACACCCTCTACGAGGCACTCCCTTAATCTTCCAAATCGTTTGTCTTGAACTGCATATAAGAAACCAGCTGGAAAATAAAGAGAAGACAGGTAATAGGAGGGCACTGCAAAAATAAATAGAATTCAGCAATAACAGAGCAAAAATTAAATCCCTGTGAAGTGTCTGAAAATCAGCTTCACCTTTTGATCTGGTTGAAAGTAGGGATGCATCACATTCCTAGGAAAAACAGGACTCAGGAGAGGATAGCAAATACCAAAGTGTACTCCCAGCACAGGAGCATTCCCATTTCCCACAGCCCAGATAGTCCCAGAAATCCTATTATTATCCTTCCCATTCTTACCCCGTAGTTCAAAATCCTTGTCTTTCCCACAGCACTTTGGCTGTGCTCCCAGCCACACTGGATGCATTTGCTTGTAGACAAGGCCCTATGAGTCCACTCTTGGCAAGAAACACCACCCAGGACCTGAGCACAGAACTAGGACACAGAAGGAGCTACAGCTGCTTGAGAACTTCCTTTTAAATGGAAAAGTGACGCCCATTCTGGGAGACCTTGCAGCAGGAGAGACCTCACAGGTGACGAGACCATTGCTTCCAGCTGACAAGCAAAAGGGTGTGGGCTCTCCCTAGGAGCTGGCAGAGGTTCAACAGCTGCTTGGGGATCTGCTTCATTCTTGCTGCAGGCAAATTTCAGCAGACCCACTTCCAAAGTGTGTTTAATAGCATGCACTAAAACATCAAATGATCCACATCAGACAAAACAAACTGGTGGACATGGGTTATTTTAATGCAAAATAAACTAACCTGCAACTAATTCCTCGTATAGGTAATCTCTGCTGCAACCACCTCTCCAGGATTTTGGGGCCAGCAGATCCATCCCTAGCAATCTCCTTCCATGTCTTGACCTCCTTCAGCTTGTTCCACCTGCCACCCCAGTGAGATGGCCGATGCTCAAGGTCCACGTGGATGTTCTTGCCCTAGGAGTCCTTTTGTGGCAGGGACATGAATCAGCTCTGTCCCATCGCCGTTGCAGAAGGGCCCTATGAGACACTGTCAAACAGGCACATGGCATTTCTCACACTACCAGCTCCTTGGCTTTCCCTAAGGAAAAGGTTTGCTGGCTAATTTTTTTTTTGTCCCTTTCAGAAGAGGGGAGGGAGGAGGGGAAAGCAGCAACAAGCCCTTGTAAGCGCTGATACGGCCCTAAGGGCTTCTCCACATTAAAGCTGATACAGCAGTGTAACTCCTACGGGCTGCTATTGTGGTTTGTGTTTGCACCCTCTACTCTCTAATTACAGCTGTTGCCGACAACTGTTTACAAGACCACTTGCAGCTCTGTCTTGGAAATCAATTCAGATGTCAACAGCTACACCATGAATGGGCTTAAAGCAAATGGGTAAAGGCCATAAACTTGACACCAGAAAGTGTAAATCTCCAAAAAAGAAAGAGTTGGACTTCTCAAGGCGTGTGACAGGGAGGCCCCATGACCAGAGAAGACACTGGGGGACACCAGCCTCTGGTCACCAAAGGGATGCATACACAGTGGTGTGCGGGCACCCAGCAGGTCAGTAGCTTTGTTTTCTTCTGCAACAATGACATGAACACATAACGTTAATAATAATCTGCTTCATAAATAGGATTAAACCCTCCAAAACATCCAAATTTTGGCTTCTCAGCACTTCCCAGGGTCTTTTGCAAGCGGGCAATGGTTACAAGCGGCAGCAGCTGGAGAGCTCATCTCCAGCCGCGATCTCCTTGGGCAGAACTCCATGAGGAAACGGGAGTCAAAATGTACTAGGTGAGAGTTTACAAATGGGGAACCGAGGCACAGGAAGATTAATAATAATGATACTTAGCATTTCTTTATTGCTTTAAATGGTCCACACCCTTTACGGACGTTGACCCTCACAATACCCTGGGGAGAGGTGACTGGCTATTATTACCCTGTTTTTCACAGATGGGGACAAAGAGGCTCAAATGTGGCATTCCCCAGGCCAGATAGCTGACAACTGGTGAACATAATTCTGTGCTTCAAGTCCAGCTTAAGCGCTCCACATCCCTCATGAAAGAAAACGTAGTAATTCTCCTTCTGACCAGCCTTGTCTTACTGCTCCTCAGAGCTGCAGACATGCAGGGCATCCTTAGCGCCTTTGCAGAAACAGTTGGTTCAAGGCCAAGCATGGCGTGGCTTCACCCGGCAAGGACAGATGACTCCTTTCCCTTAGACTACCCTCTCCCCAGCCCTGCCTGCCACCAGCGCCCCAAGTGCGCGTCCTTGCTGGGCTTGCTCCTCATACACGTCTTACCACACCACTGATTTTATTGCTCCAGTGCTTCCCATAACAATCTCCTCCTTTTCCCCTGCTTTTCCAGTCCAAGGGGGGCCACACAGGGCTGAGAACGGGGCTGAGCGATGATTTCTAGGAGGATAAATAGAAAGAAGGGAAACAGCTAGCAGGCAATGTTGCCGTAAGACTGAGTGGAAATTAAACAGTTTCTCACCAGCAGAGTGAGCTTCTGGAACAGATCTGGGAGAGCAGTGGTGGGGGGCAAAAATCACGGACAAACAAACCCTCAGCCAACCTATGTAGTTTTAAGATGGAGCTTGATAAATCTATAGGGGTGGCTGCCTGGGACGCATGGGATCAGACCTGCTGACGAGTGAGGTCTCTCCAGCCTGGTCCTCGCTCCACCTTCCTTGAAAGCACTGAGCTGTTGAGCTCACGGCTGCCAAGGTTCATTTCTTTAAAACCTTGGCTGCCAAACAAACGAAGCTGGGACACCGGAGTGGCAATCAAGAAAATTGCATTGCAACACTCAGCTCCAGCTCTGTTCCTGGCACTTTGGGAATTTGTGTCTTTATTTCCCGAAGGAGTATTCCCTTCCCTCCTGTGGCAGGGGCTGCACTAGGACAGTCCCACCTTACCCAGGCGCTGGGACGCTTTGCCGTAGCACCGGCAGCCCTTCGCTCCAGCGGCACGCGGCCTGCCTCCCTCCGTCGCACCCAACTGCTCCAATTCATTTGCCTCTGCTACCGAAATAAATTAATAGCCGGGGGTTCCTGTGGTCGGCGTGCTCTGCGGACACGGATCATAGCCTCGTTTCGTCAGGCTCCTGAAGAAGGACGTAATGACAGCAATGGGAGTTGGTGCGATTGAGTAAAATGTTGGGAACTTAAGTCCAAGAGGGCAGACCCTCCGTTCCCCTCCTTGCTTCCCCGGGGTGCAGACACTCCTCACCCCCCCCAAAATCGGTGATGCAGTGGGCACGCTTCCAGCCAGAGGGGATGAAAGGGCCGGGTCAGAGGCCAGGTCCTCCCTCCTGACCCATGGGGTGTCGGAGGCAGCTAAAGCCCATCCATCAAATGTAAGTAAGTGCTTGGTTATCACAGAGGGAGTGCTTGGGGCTGTGTCTCCATGGGAAGATTGCATTGGTATCATTCAGGGCATGAGCACAAATCGCTGCGATCTCTTGGGGCCCTTCTTCACTAGAAAAATATGAGTCCTTAATGCCCATTAATTAACTCAAAGTAGGCTTTGCGGGAAATGTGTAGTTTTCACATGAATCAGTAGGTTATATTAAAGACCAGCTCTGCATATTTTATTTGCTGTATGATTCAGCAAAACTCAAGCATGCACTTAAGTTTAAACATGCGCTTCAAGCTCAGTGAAGTCAATGGAAGGCTGCTAAAATGCTTCAGTGAATTGGAGCTTATTATTTAGATTGTGTGTGATTTAGGGATAGATATCAGCAATCAAAAATTTCCAATACTTTACCTCGTACCGTAGTACCTGAACATGTCCTCCTTTCCTTTTGGCTGGAAAACTGCTAGCACTATGAAAATAAATAAGTAAGACTCAAGCCTATAAAAGATTCAAGTTTGGCTTGCTTAAAACTCAGCAGAGCTTTGTGGTCACGGTGCAGAGATGTGCGTTGGTTTCTGCAGGTCTAAGTCAGCCCCTCTGCAATAAGGACCCATACCTCAGTTTTCGGCTTTCCTGAAAGCTGTTGCACTAGCAGATTGAACTGCTCTGTGCCAAGTGGCTACGAGGCACTGCCCAGATATGTTGGAGAGCTTGTGAAACTGCTGTGTGCTTTTGGAAAGCTCTAGCAGCCTTGGAATGACAAGTTACTTCTATAAAGTTGAGAAGAGCGTCTCCGCATCATCTGTGCTTTTCTGCCTGGAACGTAGCAGGCATAAAGCAAGAACCACAAGAAGGCAATTTCCCATAGCTCTTTTCTCCTGCCATAAGAAGTCGGTATAGGAGGGTCCCAGAAGCGGTAACACACCGTCCTTCAGGCTGAGGCTGCCCTGCAGCTGGGGCAGCAGATGCACGACCTCAGCTGTTCCCCATTCTCTCCTGCCCCACTGAGCCTTTGAAAGGGCTCCTCTTCCCCCAGTGTCAGCCGCCAATGCCTAATGATTGCTCTTTAACCTTAAAATATGACAGCACTGTGCTGCACTTATGTGATCCTGTAATCATATCTTCCTACAGATGCCCTTTTCATGCAGCTTAAATATTTTACAAATACATGTCTAAGTACAAATCTACCGCATTAACTCTTGTATAGAGGGTACTTATTTTCAGCTAGGTGGCTGGGATTCCTATAAGTATAATTTGCCATGCAGTATGACAGAGCTGGGCTAGAATGCACCGCTTTTACTAGCTAAAATACAATAAAATATGCTACATCGTGTTTCACAGATGAATCACTTCTAAACCATGCCTTTAAGTATTGTCTGTCACTGCAGTTCCTTATTGTAATACTTCGTGAGAGCTAGAGAAAAAGAGAGAGAAATTGCCTTTTAAATCTCCACAAAGCCTACCATCCAGAAGAAATTAGGGACATTTGTTCTTGGAGTCAGATGGGTTATGTAAGAGAAAGCTATACACAACAGGTTTTATTGGGGTGGAAGTGAGGGGAATGTGTTTTCACTTATTTATTTATATTATGTTTTATTAGGAGAATGTTCAAGGACCAGCTCATGAACAAAATGGCACCCAAACTCTGTAAAGAGCAGCTGTGGTCCAGTGGGTGCAGACGATCATTTCATCTCCGCCCAAGCTGCCAGGCCACCAGGGCAGAGACCCCAGAAGAGCAGAATGTCCTGATACCTGCTCTGAATTAGCTCCCAAGAGGAGAGTCAACAGCATGCGGACAAAGCAGAGGAACAGGTCGGGGAAATCATCTGCAGATAGTAAGACGTTCCCACATTCAGTAGGTGCCGAATACTCTATGCAGTCCTTGCTTCAAAGGAGAACAGTATTGGAAAGAACTACCTACAGCACAAGTCCACAGTGGCCACAGACAACCTCAGGAGCTCAGACAGTTATTTGGGAAACGGCCGTACAAGATCCATGCCAAAGGCCTTTGAACACTTCCCAATATCCAAAATAAAACTTAAGTCTAAAATACCCAAAGTTACGGAAAGAGAGCAGTAATGATCTCCAATGGGAAGTCTGGAGTCTGGCCAAAGGCTTTCTATACCTTATGTGATTGGAAGGCCGGCACTTCATTTCTGCTGCTAAATGCATCTCTACTCACCAGATCCCCAGGTGTTCCAGCATTCCCTGGATCGCCTGTGAGGGCCCTGGAGCCAAGCGTCGGGCTGTCCCCTGGGCTGCCGAGCCCTCGGAGCAGGGCTGCTGAAGTCCTTCACAGACCCGAGAGCTTTTCTGTAGATTGCAGCAGGTTGTTTCACAGCCAGACTCCCTATGGGCTCTTCTCTCTCTTCCTTGAAGCTACCACTGAAATAATGTAGTAAAGGCAAAGCTGGAATAACAGGGCTGTCACAGCTGGTGGCCACAGCTGCAAGTTTGGGCCAGAACACATTGTTCTTCCTTCTGCAGATGCTTTCTGTTAATAAGACACTTACTACTGAGATATTTTCTTCTTTGGGAATCTACAGCACGAACCAAAACCAAGGTCAAAGAAAAAGTCCATTTTTTCATTTACGATTTTGGCAGGATAAACAAGAAACCAGGAATGCTTCAGTCCCATCTGACATAAATAAATAATGCTCCTGTTTTCACTGCCTGTCAAAAGTTTCATCAAGACACAAGCTCAGGTTTAGAAAGATATCCAAAGGCCATTAAAATGCTCCATGATAGAAAAAATTTGACCTTTGGGGCAGAGCAGCTTGGCACAGGCGCAGGCGTTATGCATGCCTGGTGCAAGGGTGTGCATACCCAAACAGCCCGGTCCCTGCGGGGACCGTCATTAGAGCTGCAAGCGCCAGCTCGCATGTTAGAGCTCCGCAGTCCCTTGTCCACTGCAGGTACAATCCAACATGAATGTAACTCCAGCAAGTTTCTCCCCCTCCAACATATTGCAGAGAAGCCTCCTCTCCTAATTATCTGAAAGCAAGCGTTGCACCTATTTCGTCCTGAACCACAGCATTTGGTTGAGGTGAAAAGCCACTGGATTGTCTCACTGCCTTTTGTTCACATATATCTGAAAATAATGCAGTAAGAGGAAAAAAAAAACAGAGTATCAGCTCAGTGCCAGTTTTTTCTGCCACCTTCAAGGAAAAGTGTGATTCAGGGTCACTGGGGCTATTTTTCACGCCCAGCACTGGTCCCAGGTTTGCATGGAGCTCTGTGTAGCTTGATGCAGCTTCCCGCTTTGCTCCACCCACAGAGTTCTGATTTTCCGTCTTGGGCTGCACAGCTGAGTGTGTCTCAGTACCAAAAACATTATTAAGTTAGTTGGACTAATGCCTTCCTGCACATTTTGTAAACAGTTTGAGACCACAGGGTTTCACTATGTCTCATGACTTCTCCAGAAGGAGGGTGAGTCAGAACTGGTCAGCGAAGAAAGCTGTTGCATCTGGGACCCCCACTTCATTTGTTTCAGAAGCTGGAAGGTGTACCTTACGCTTTGCATGCATTTTTAGTTCACTTTCTTTAGTCGCCCTGGTGATCTGGGAAGGGGAGACATGGGGAGTGAGAATTTTTTTTTTCTTTTTGACAAAACCAGAAAAAAACCCAAACTCAGAACTACCCAGTCTCAGTTTTATGCGAGAACTTTCACAAAGCCTCCCCGAGCATTTGCATCCAGAATACCTCTGTCTTCAGGAGGCTGTAACATCCATTCGCACCGCTTTCCATTGAGCATCACCCAGTACCACCTCACCGTGTGCCCTGTGGTCCCTGCAGTCGCATCCCCTCCTGACGCAGGGTGCTCACGCCAGCGCCGGACAGAGCTGCCGGGTTTCCCTGCCCCTCGCTGCCTTTGTGCCCGCATAAGCCGCGCAGGCAGGCTCTGTGCGTTTGAAGGCATGCAAATCTCCGCCCGATAAACCTGACTCTGCTCTGCCTCTCTTTTAGCCCCAGAGATTTATGTATCCTCACCGTTTTAAGTAAACTCTCTTCCAAGAGCATGACTGCAAAGGTAAGTTCAGGCATAAACCCGTGTAAATTATACGGTTTGAGTTCCCCAGGGATTAGCATGGTTTCTGCAGTCTCTCCGCTACTCAAGCTCCCCCGTACGCTCCATAATCATTTCCAGCTTCCTTCATGCTCCCTGACTCAGGGCTATAACTCAGACTGTCACCTTCTGTGCTCGAGAGGCCTCTTTGGTAGCTCCACAGCTTGCCTGGGGACCAGCCTTCACGCAGAGCTCCACGTCCCCGGGCAGGAGGACCGAGGTGCTGGTGCCACGCGGGGTGGCTCGGTGCGGCGGTGCCCTCCGAGGTGCCAGTACAAGAGCTCTGCACACAAGACCCCCAAAACCAGGAACCAGGAGACAGGGGTCAACCTGCTGCGACCTGCCTGAGATGAGAGCTCCAGCAGAGCCCTAACGACCCCTCGTTTGCCAGGGCTTGCAGCAGGGCGGTGCAGCGCACCACGGAGACCTCCCTGCCCACAGCCAGCCTAAGGGCCGTCAGAGAGAGAAAAAACACTGTCCCCGGCTTTTGTCTACCTTGTGCTGGAAAATATGCGTCCGTTTATTTGGGGACAGCGAGCCGTTGGCTCAGGAGGCTTGCGTGTTTTTTAAGACCATCTATTTTGCATCTACCTTTTGAGACTGAGTAAAACTTGTGCTTGCAGCAAATGGCTTCTATAAAGATCAGAAATGGACCTTGCTTATTGCGTATCGATTTCATGAATGAAGAATGTGCACGTGGCTCGAGAACGGAGCGTTTGCACTACAAACACTTGTATAATTATGGGAGAAGTACACATTAATGAGGGACCGGCTATATTTTCCTTAAGTGCAAAGTGTATTTAAAAGGAGAAGGCGGCTCCTAGAGCTTTTGAAGTCAGAAGTTGTTAAACAGCCAGCGGCTGGAAATTTAAAATTCCTTCACATCAGGGCTCTCGGATCTGTGATCAATAGGGATTAAGTCAGACAGGACTTTTCAAAGCCTCCAGCTTTATTAACAAATAGGAAACTGAAATAGTGAGGCACTGCTGGAGAGACCTGTGAGATCTCGGTGCCGGGAGAGAGGCGAGGGGAGAGAGCGTTGCCTCTCCAGTGTTGAGGCAGCCATATGAGCATCGTACCAGGCTGCCTCAACTGCAGCCACAGAAATGAAACCTAGATGCTCATTTCCCTTCCTTTGATGCTTGCCTGACTATCTCCTGATCACATACCAGTCTGCAGAGGAGGTTTCCTGCCGAATTTCTAGACACCCTGCTCCTAAGCGTGGTGTTATGGTACGCGTTTCCCATCAGGAGCTCTCTGTTGCGACAGCGTGACGGTCAGTATGTGGGGTTTTGCATCCTTGTTGATGACAGTGTCGTTCTCCTTTGCAAAGAAGAGGCCAGCCAGGCACCCGGGAGGATGATGGTCTCTGCTGCCCTGGGGAGAAGCTTCTGCGGAACCCCAGTGTGCCCCAGGCGAGGGAGGCAGAGGCTGCCGAGAGCAGGCAGCCGGGCCTTGCCAGTGACGGAGGGAAGTTCCCTGGCAGTTTGCTGCAGCTCAGAGAGTCACCGAGTTAAAACCAGTTCTGGAAGCAAAGACACACCTGCAGGCAGGCAGAGGGCAGGGAGGGCAGAGACACCTACTTTGCATTTTCTCCATTTGCAAAGTTCAATGTCCCTGGTTTTATTCTAATAAAACCTGGTCTGATTGGGTTTTGTTTGTTTGCTGGTTTTTTGTTCATTTGTTTTAAGCTTAAAGCCTTTCAAATCTTCTTTGGGGACCTCAACTGAAGATGGAGCAGGTCCTCTTCAAAGCTCTGTCTGGGTCAGGGTGCCATCACAGGGGACTCCTGCAGGCTCTTCCAGAGCCTTTTGCAGAACTTGTTTCTGCTGTTACTTAAAGCCCTGAGGCCTTTGAGTTATAAATGAAGCAGGATTCCCTCTGCTACTTGTTCGTATCACAAAGCAAGTGGACTGATTTGTAAAAAGAGCTCTGCATGTTACGTGAAGGTTAGCTGCTCGGGTTTCTGTACATTTGGACCCATCTGAGTGCTTGCAGATCTGCTTTTTCATGTTGTCTGGTCTTTAGACCACTATGCAAAATGGTTCGTGAGGCTGCACAAAACATGGGTTTGCTTACACACGTCAGCTCAGTATCTGGGCACACCGTCTGCACTCAGCGTGCCACGTTTTTTGTAGTGGCACTACTTAACTTGAATGCTACTGGTGATACTCTACAGGCGGACCTCAAGGTTGGACCTGCTGTTCAGAGGGTGAAGCTCATCCGCCTGAGGCACGCAAGCATGCTAGCGATAGCTGGGCAATTAGCAGGAATTTTTTAAGTGAGGTTGAAGAGCTGGGTGCATCACAGAGAGGCCAAGGACTGCAACCTCCAGGACGGGAGTGAAAGAGGGGGTGTACACCTAGAGCCTCCAGGACCGGTTTTAACCTCTCCTCCACCACATCGTCTTCAAATCTACTCAGTCTGGCTGGGATTTATTCACTGTTCCTCTGCTTAAAACTCCCAGGCACACAGAAGAGCAGTCAGAGGGTTGTGCTCATCTGTGCCCACTGGGAACAATCTCCAAAACATCAGCCAACAGCTGGAGCCTGCTCAGGTCGATGGCTCTGTGTAACCTCGTACCACACCTTGCTCTGCCCTGGAGCAGGGACAGGATCAGGGAACCCATCTCGTGCTCTCTGAGGAATGCTGTTAAGAAATGCCTGGTTAAGGGGTTACAAGACAGTCTTCACTTGCTCCAGTCACCTGAGGACAAAAAATCAAAGCAGAACAATTGGTCCAAATCTTTTCTTTCTTTTTCTTTTTTTTTTTTTTTTTTTTTTTTTTTTTTTTTTTTTTTTTTTTTTTTTTTTTTTTTTTTTTCTTTCTTTTTTTTTTTCGTTTTTCCTTTTCTTTTTTTTTTTTTAAGTCAAGGAAACAGAAAAGAAATTAAGATTCTTTCCTTCTCCTGGCAGTTTTCCTATGAGTATGGACTGAATAAAACGGTAGGTCCTGGGCCCATAGGCAGCATCCGGCAGCAATTCTATAAAAGAGAGCAAAGATTAAGAGCTTTGCTCTGATCAGATCCAGAAATCATTTCTTCTTTCTTGTAGGATTCTTTTATTTACCAATTTTTGCAGTTTTACTAGAGTTATAATATGCTGCCTTTTGAGGAAAAAAAAGACTCCTGCAAATTAAGAAATCCAGTCCCTTTCTTTTATATCTAGCAGGTGCAAGCTACCAAGAGAGATTTCCTTCTCAGCAGACACTGTATCCGAACACTGTGGTTTCATTTACAATATTTCCTGCATGAATGCTAAGCCTGTTGTTGCCACGTCTTTAGATTTACGATGTGGTCAACAGTTGTTATTTTCTTCTCTGCCTTCCAATTGCCTTGTCTCGCTCGGGTGACGAGAGGCTGAGGTGAGTCATCTGGTCAGTGGAAACTGCTATGCATCTTAACCAAGTGGCAGCTTGAACCTCCGGGAACCCCAGTAGCATGTCTTAGCCAGAGATGCATTTTAATGACAAATCGCTGAGATGAACACGGCTCAGAGCCCGAGTCTGTTGTCCTCAGCACAACATCATTGCATTGACTAGCGGAGCAAAATGGTTTACGTTGCTGTGAAAGGAACCGACACGGCTGGAGATTAATCATTTCGGATTCATCTTGGCATGACGCCACCAGTGCGTATAAATGGAGCGTTAATGTTTAATGTGCTGTTCTGACTGAGCTGTGACCTTCTTGCGCAATTGCATGTTGGGGATTTCCGATGCCATGTCACTACAAGCAGCATTGCCACTTCACTGTTTGAAGTGGGTGCAAACCATGCAGCCTGACACAGCAGCCTGCCCGTCCCAGGGCTTGGCGTTCAGCGGGGCCGGACCGGCCTGGGACCAGCCTGGGACCGGTGGGCCCGCTGCAGTGCTCCACTGTTGGCTTCTTGACTCGTCGGCACATGGTTGTGATGCACACGTGACACTCCAGGATGTGATTTCACTCGCCGTGTTGTTCTGTGCTGATTAAATAACTGCAGAAGTTCAGAAAAGACATCCCTCTGATAATGTGTCTCTTGGTTTGGGGGAAATACAACCTAGAAAATAAGGTACCAACTGCAGGAGCCTCCTCTTCCCTACTCACTCCAGGTCAGCTTTCCACAGCTGGAGACCACAGTAAGAAGAGACTGGAAGCCTGCATCCCTGGCAAGCATCAGGAGACCTGGATGAGGAGACTTGGATCTCTGCCTCACATTGTGCAAAAGTAGAATAAGTACTAAAATTATGGAAATCAAATCAAAAGGGAATGCTTATTTTGTGCGTATATTTTTCTCCCATTCCTCTCCCCAGCCCAGCAAAATGACAGACTCCTGCAACATGCAAGCTTCCTGAGGATGCCTTTATCAGCCAAAACAGGGATGTTTGCAACGCTCCTCTCTTTCCCTCTGCCACATCATTTTTATTGGCTTGCTCGGTTCCGCTGCATGTGCTTCTCGCTTCTCCACCAGAGGAAATGAGCAACACAGAGGCTAGGCATAGAACGATATTAAAGAGAAAGAATTGAAAAGCACTTAATGCAATTAACCTAGGATCGATTGAGCCTAGCCACTGCTCCCTAATATCTTTATGTTTTTTAAGAAGTATCTAAACGCTAGGAGGAAATTTCAAGTGTTGCTTGTACATTGCCCCAGCGCGGTCAACAGAACACAAAGCAAACCCCCCATGCTCTGCCCAAGGAGACCGCACTGATTCCTCCTGTCCTGAGAATTAGGTATAATTGGTTACCTGAGCATTTCAAATGCCGAATGTGGCAGGATTTGCTCTAGTCAAACTCAGCACTACTGCTGAGAAATCAGCTCTGAATCTGAGATATGTTCTTTTCTTTGAACATTTCCCTCCTTGCTAAACCTTACACCACTTTCAGTATGTGTCGAGTTTCTTGGTTGGGTTTCCTGGGACTGGAATGGACCTCAGGAAACTGCGTATTCATCTCCTTCCCCGGGGGAGGACTGGGTAATGAAGTCATCCCTGACAAGTGTCCACTGTTCCTGAAGACCTTCCCAAGGTGGAGGTCTTGTAGCCTCCTCAGGTGGCCATTCAAGTGCTTCGTAATTGTGGAAAATGCATGACACCTTGGGAAAATCTCCATAGGCTTACTTCAATCCCACTCTACCATCTGCTTCAGTTTTAATGACATCTCTTAGCATCAGTGAAAATCTCTAACTCAGTATTTGCGGTTCAATAGCACACACAGGTATCATTGCAGTGAGAATGCTTCCAGAAAAATGGATTTCAAGAGATTTGCTGAGCTTTAGTTGTAAGGTTAACTCTGGATATAGGGAGAAACACAGAGGGCCTGTAAGATACCAGAAAGCTGGGTTAGACAAAGAGGTGTGGAATGGTGTAAGAGCATCATTATCCGGTGGGAGATATGACCTTATGCTGGGCATAATGCAGTCAAATGTCGACCTTTCTGGTCAGAGTATCAGGATGGGTCTTTCCACAGAGTAGGTGTCAGCCTACTAGGAACCGGACAGGAATTGGCGACTCATTTCATATCAGAGCGCTAATGACCATCAGATGAACGATGAAGACATTTGCTTGTTATTAATACGGGCTGATCTTGAACCTACTGATGGAAGGGAAAACCCTCTGAGTCATCCCAACTCTGTTTACTGTCAGCAATGAGTGCTCAGAAGGGAGCAGCCTCCTGGAGTGCCTCCTGCCACGGAGCCACAAACAATGGGCGATACTTTGCAGAGCAAATAGAAAGTCTGGCTGCTGCGGCAAGGAGTTTCCTAGTGGGAAACGGTTCAGAGCAGAGAGGCTCGCTGTGGTTTCAGTTTGCATGTTCCATCAGCTTTCATCTCCAGCAAGTGCTCGTGCATGCCAGTTCTCAGGAATATATGTATTATGATACACAATTTAACTTCTCTGGTAGGAAGTTCAGCTGGGTTCCTCACTCAAGCGCTCAGCCAACCTGCTCAGAAAGGTTGTTACACCTCATTCAACGGCTTCCAGTCCCAGCTGTTTCCCATGCTGAGAAAGGCGGTTGCTGCCTAACAACCTTTCTCCTTGCCCAAGTCTCCAGGGCAGAGGATCGTTTCTTTTTCCTCCCAAGCCATTCACAGAGCCCGTGATCTGGTCCTACGCCCCTCAGCCCTCATCAGCTCTGGGTGCAAGGAGCAGAGTCTCACAAAGGTCGGAGCTGCACACATGGATTCAGGGCTCAATCCAACCAACTAAAGTCAAAGGAAAGTCTCGATGCTGAGGCAAGACACCACAGGCACATCTGTGTCCTATCGCCCTCACACAAGGACGCAATTCGCCAGCGTTTGAAAGTATTCCCAGGTTCCAATATGGTTTTTTTTTTAAAATATGTTTTTTAAAAGTCCTCTCACACAGAGAGGATTTTTAATAAAATACTATTTGAGAAAAGAGTAAAGTTGGGATTTTGCTGAGGCCAGAGGGCCTAGATAACACTACTGAGAATGAAACAGTTCTCAGCTAACCTGACTAATGGGCTTATCTGGATGGTCGTGGGTTTTTCCTTTGTCTCCGAGCCAAAACTTGAGAAAACACCTGCAGCAAAAATCTTATCTGCACTCTTCAGTTTTCTTTCTTCCTCCCTGATCTCCTGCCCGTGTGTTATGAAGAGTTTCTTTCCCTCCTCCCACTATCCCATTTATCAGCACAGCACTGGTGTTGTTAAAATAATACTACATTTCTAGGACTAGGCTCCAAGCCTGCTTGGAAGGATTTGGAAGGCTTATACATCTCTTTTGTTCAACAAACAGCAATAAGATGGGAGTAAATCGGTGAAGGAGCTTCAGGCTCCCTGACCTCCCGACTGAGACCGTGTATCAACACGAGTCAGTCGTGGCAGTTCATCCGAGCAGCGGTGACACTCAGCTGCTCCGAGTCCCTCTCGGTCAGGCCCAGTGCCCACCCGAGCAGATACGACAGAGATGGAAAAAGGCAATAACCAAGCCCAGGTGGGGACTCTGGCTGCTTACCAGCAGCTTAAGGAAATTGTGAGTAAATCAGAGCAGGTTATGTTGGCCTAGGGCACACGAGGACACTTGCAATGTTTGCAGATGACTCACGTGGAAGGACAAAGCAGTGCATGTACCTGGCTGCAGGGAAAGCAGATCCCTGGCAGCGTTTCCCTGGGAAGGGAAAAGGAGGGATGCACAAGAGGACGAAGCAGAGCCCAGGCCCCCTAGGTTTGCAATAAAGGTGACTCCAGTCTAACGACTCCAAGAAGAGGGGAAAAGCAGGTACCTGGGATTCCTCCTTGAAGGAACTGCAGCAGAAGCTACAGGAACAAAATGACATCTCAGTCCCAGGTTAATTTATAATGGGAAGAGCAAAAAGTAGTGGACAGAAGATGCCAGAAAGATGTGCAAAGGGAAGAGCAGCTGACTACACACATACAGAAACATATCTGACATGTGGTACATCTCACTGTACTTTAGAGACATCTTTTGTTCCTCTCCAGCCTGGTGGCTCTGGACTCCCTTTATAGTCACAGGAGAGAAAGAGACCCATTTACAGAATGATTCATCTGACCTATTTTAGACATTTACTCTAGCATACAATGACTCATGTCCTTGGGGTGCCCATTTCTTTCCTATAAACAAGAGTCTAGACAAGTAACTCAGATGTAGACATTCACAATTAGATGTCTACATTTGAACAGATGAATTCTGCCTCTAATGTTCAACCAGAAATCAACCTACAAGCTATGCCAAAGACAGCTCTGGTTGATAGCCACGATAGGGAAGAGAAACAGGGTCATTCATTCTTTTTGATGGTGTGTAGCTCCCTGCACAAAACGCTTAAAGCACTAGCTAAAAGATTAACCACCCTGTGAACGGCTGCGATAGTACCACTGGAACAGCGGCAGGGACCAGGAAAAGGAGATTCATTATTGCAACTATTTTTCTAACCTGCACCTGTGTCTAATTAACTGGTGTTGGATCCCTTTTCAATCAAAGGCATTTGGCAAAAGGAAGCACAAATCAAACCGTTTGTCACGCAGTCTCCTCTCGGGGTGCGTCGGTAATGGCACATAGGCGTCTGGCCATGGGCTTCCACTCTCCCAGACTCGAGAGGCCACAAGAAAAGCTGGTGCCAAGTCTCTTGCTAATCCCAAGGGTCCGTTTACTGTCAGCACAGCTGATGCTGTGCTTTCCGATGTGGGGCTCTCGGAAGCCCCCTGGGGCTAGGGTAGCTGGCAGGATCTCGGGAGGCTTTAGGAACCAATAATCTGGACAAAAAGTCAGGTCAGACCACTGAGAAGGCTTTTTGTTTTGAGAATTTTAAAGTGTGTCTCATTTCAGCCTGTCAGTCTGATTTCCTATGGCTCATACATTCACACTGTCTGTGTCTCCCTCAACAACTTTGAACTCATTGAGCAATTTCAGCCAAATTTGACAGAGAGATAACAGCCTCAGAGACGATCAGTTCCTCAAAGGTTTGCAAAAATAGACATCCACAAAGGAGAGAGATGTTATGAGTAACCTCAACTGAACAAAAGGCTGCAGCATGTACTCAGCCTTGATTAGGCACCAGAGAATCCACAGGGGAAAGAGCCATTGCGGATCCCTCACACCCCAGCCCTTGGGACAGTTTTCCTGAACTTTCCAGCAACCCAGACACATAACCCCAGGGCAACCCAGGCTCAGCGTAACCCAGCCGCCACAGAGCCCCTGGGTTATTCTCTAAGTGCTTTTGGTAGCAATTAACTGAAGTTTCAACACACAAAGTCATCTCAAATTAAAAAAACAATTCTGTTTAATGTTGCAATTGCAGTTTCAAATGTGAAAATTCATGTAATATTTATCTCACTGAGCTGAGTTTTGGAAGGGAAAGGTAAGCATTTTCTGATGCAAAGCGTTCGATGGGAACGATGGGTTTCCCGCAGCTCCTGCCATCGCACCCCTCGGGGCAGCAGCTGCCTGGGCATTTCCCAGGGAAGCACGGTCCCAGGCTGAGCCGGGGCAGGGAGCACACCGCAGCCCTCACCGTTGGCACTGGCAAGCCAATGTCCCTGCCCTAGGTGGGGATCCAGGAGCCGCTGGCTGTCCTTCCCATGCCCCGCTGAGCAGGGAAAGTTGGGCGGCTGTCACCTGGCTCCCGGTGCCACCGAGCTTCAGCTGTGCTTTGGGTCCCTCAGAGCTCTCTGCGTGCTCTGCCAACCATTTGCAGCGACGGGAGGAGACGCCTTGCAGCTTGGCAGAGGCCCCAGGGGAGCCCTCTTGCTTCCCACTGATAAGGGGTGAGCGGACGGGAGGCTGCCGGCACCACAGGCTCAGGCTCAGGCAGGGGTCAGGGGGTCTTGCGGAGAAGAGAAGCTGGAAGGGGGATGGCAAGCTCTCAGTCAGGTTGGCACCATGGGACTCAGGCTAATCGGGCTCGTAGGGATGCCACGGCTGTGGATGAAAAGGAAGAGATCCATGTCAGCGGGGAACTTTGCACACTCTGGGCCAAATTCTCCATGGCTCGCTCCCCAACGAGAGCTGGGTGTGTGGCTGTAAGAGCAGCACTGCTCCGGGAGCCCAGGGATGGGGGGAGCCACTGAGCTACGTGGATGCTCCTCACACAGGGCGGCTGGGTGCCATTCCCTGTGCATGCCAAAGGGACTTGCCTGCAGGAAAAGGGCAGCTGAAGAGTGAGTAAAAAATTAATGCCTTCCCCAGCATCAAACAGAGCCATGGCCACTCCCAAGCCAGGGCTGGGAGGCAGCAAAATATAGCTCTGTGTCTTCGCCTCCTGGCCCAAGTGGCGGGAGCAGCACCAAGTATGTCAGGCCAGCGTCAGGGTTTCATCACGGGGAAACACGATTTTATCTGCCTATACAAAACCTCGCAACGTCTGGGCGCAGGAGAGGCAAGAGCTGTGAGAACAGGGACTGAGAGGGAGGAAATCTGCAGCATCGTCTGATTTCTGTTGTCACCTCTCAACCCTCCCCTTTCCCTTCCCACGCCACCCTAAGCTGCAGCACCTGCAAAGGCCCCCAAACAGCTCTGCTGTCCCGGGGGAAGCAGTTGCTATAAAATGGCAAGCACAGGGCTCCGGCTTCTGGGGTGGCTGCCCCTCACCGGAGCGCAGCGGTCCAGTGCTGCACAGCCAATGCCTGGGAAATTCCTCTGGTCTGCCCCTCCGGTGACCCCCAAGCAATGAGTTTTTATTCCCCGTCTGATCTTATCACTGCCATGAGTGGCAGAAGCCGAAAAGGACAGAAATATGTGCTTGCAGTGGGCTGCCAAAGTTTTGGCAAAAAAAGCGGCATCAGAAGTAGGGGGCTAACTCCAAAGGAAGAAGCACATAAGAAGTTCCAGACATCCTGAAGTGCTCAGATGACATGAAGGCAGGCTGTCGGCCACCCTGAGAAAACACAGATAAGCCAGAAACTCACGTCTCCCACTTGCCAGAGCTCTGTGAGCTGGAGGAGGGCTCTGCTGCTCTGCAGCCAGAGCTGCCTGGTTGCCAGAAACTCCGAACCAGCAGCTGGGGGAACGGCGGGTGGAGGGGAGATGCTCTTTCTAGGCTACCTATGTCATTCAGACACACGTCAACCACATAGACATCAACTTATTTTCAATACATGTGTTTCCCCCCAGCACAGCTTCTCCTGCAGCTCAGGTAGCATGAGTGGTGCATCTTCCTATCTCATTTATTTTAAATGAGCTTTATCTGGTATTACAGAAACAAACCTCTCTCCCCTTCACAGCCATAATGTTAATGGCCAGGACCAAAACCCCAAAGAATACCAGGCTCACACACCAGCTCCACAGCAATGCTGTTCCATCCAGAGCGACAAGGGTACCAAAGATCCCACCGCATTCAGCCAAGCTCTTTCAGATGGCCACCCTCGGCCCAGCGCTCCCCGCTACCCTCTGTTCCCAGATGGCGTCACCATCTCTGATGACACGTCAGGGCGACAAAGCATCCTCTAAAAACCATATGAGAAGCGGGCTTTGCTCAACCAGGGGAGCAGTGACGGAAGAACCTGCTGGTGGGGTGCAGAGCTCGCACACACGCGCGTGTGCGTGGGGAGACTCTGCATTTACAACAGTGGCTTTTAATGGTTTCTTACGCACTGTTCTGCTGATTGATAGCTTACCACAGATTGCTGTTAACACAGCAATATCCCGGCCCTATTTACAGACATCTCTGCACATTTACTTTGTCACAAGTAAACTCTGCACATGGCAATAAAGCTTAAGGTAATGACTTCTTCAGCACAAAGCCAGCAATTGCCTGTCAGCTTGGTTTACAAATGGCTAACTCTGAGGTTAATTTTCAACTGTGGCTCCAAAGATGGCTATGCAAAGTGAGGATGACGGGAAGGAGAAGCTCTAGGCTGTGCCACTCTGAGCTGTGGCATCCCTGCTCTGAAGGATGGACGTGATCAGGCAAATCCACCCCCACCCTATGTCCTTGCCCACAGACATCATTTTGTTCTCTTACCAGCAGGAAAGCAAGTGAACGTCAACCCCAAGTCTCAGGCTAACTCCACATGTTAATGTTTTTTATGCATCCTTCTCAAAACCCACTTTGCTGTTACACAGCTGAGAAGGCAGTGCCATGACACAAGGGGAGACCGCAGCGAGTTTCTCCTCCAGAGGCCTTTCTGAGGGAGATGGGCAGAGCCAGGCATCTCAGCTCGCTTCCTACGGCATCATGCAGCAGTACCAGTGTGGCCTGGGTGGGCACTGTCACCCACGCTCCCACCGCCACCGGAGGCACTCCACCTAGCAGCAGCTCACACCGGCCCCGATGGCCGTGCACGGGGGGTATGGCACTCCCGGCAGCGAGCAGACCAAAAGCCTGAACAAGCCTGTGAGGACCTGTGCGGGCTTCAACGCCCTTCTCTGGAGCGTACAGAAACAACACAGTGAAGCCGTAAACCAGCAAACTGGGCTGCAGATAACCTGCGCATACTCACTCCAGCCATCTCGCTCCCTCTGTCAAGGAAAACAAAGAGGGTATTATGGCTCCCTCCTGCATGCATCAACCTTCACGTGCTGAAACTAGGAGCTTAACATCTCCAGCCTCCTTCTATAATTAGTGCAGAGAGAGGATGTCTGAGAACAGGAGTCTATTTTAGGTGTTGAGTCACCTTCCAGAGATGGGTGTCTTTTTTGCACTGACCATATAGAAAGATCTGAAAGTAGATACCTAAAATAGATGGTATAAATATGCATTGAAAGCTTGGAGTACACTGCCCTTTAACTGGGTTATGATGTTCTTCCTTAAGAAGGGTGTGAAAACACTTTGTCACACTGAAATCTAAACCGCTGCACCTAGGAAGGCTGTCCGCAGCTGATGCGGGCACAGAGGGGACACGACGACGCTGGTGGAGTTTTTGCAAACCATCTTGGTCCAGCATCCTAATCCCGCTGGAAAACAGCAAACTGCTCTGCCCTCGCCTTGGTGTGGGCCTGTCTGGCTTTCTGGCACGGACACTGAACCGTGAGAAAATGGCTTTGGTATCACTGAAAAGGAGAGAAAAGTAAATATAATTCCATCTGTGAAAAAAAGGCCAAAGGATCAAGAATTCCTCTTGGCTCGGTCTCCAAAAGGTAGGTCTGTCTGTAACGTTTTCAGTTTTGGCCGTGGCTGAAAGGAGAAAAAACTGAAGATGGGAAAAGGCATCCCCCTTGATGCAGGCCTGCGTGTTTGTGGAGGCGACAGCATTAGGGGAAGGGCTGCAGTTAAGCTTCAGGGTTTTGCCATACTACAGTCCAAGGTTTGGAGGCTTCTCCTTTTCCCTTCATTTTCCTAGTTTTTCTTATTTTTCCCACTGAATGTCCCTCCGCTCTTTCACAATGATTCCAGAAACAAAGTTTGCATTGTTTAGAGGAATCCCTTCTGTTTGCAAGAGCCCAGTCCTTAACCTTTTTTGCTTACTCTTATTGAGACCTCGCTTCCCATTGTTTCACTTCTATCTAGAAACCCCTCAGTCTCTTGTTTCCATTATGAGCTGTTGTACTTGTTCCCTTTTTCCTCCCTTCCCCATTTATCCTACAGCAAGATCCCCCTTTACCCTCCCAGCTTCCGTGAAGATTTCCTCAGTCCCTTCTGTAAATACTTCAGAGCTTTAGAGAATGAACTGCGCTTCAGCTCTGCCTCTTAAACAGCTCACTGAATATGCTCCTTGTTATTTTTAAGAATCCGTTAGAATTAAAGCCCAGTAAGAAATCTGCCACCATTGTGGGGGATAGCACATTAATCAAAGACCCAGGCCTCTCCCCAGCTGCCTGGGCAGCGCCCAGCCTGGGATTGATAAATTGCACCTGGAGGTAACTAATAAATCTGAGGAGTCATTTGCTTTTTATGAAGAGGAGCAGTGGGGGATCCAGCTGCCGAAGGAATTTGGGTGGAAGAGCAGCAGCGCCTGGAGCTCCTGACACGTTTCCCTTCCTATTCCCCCGCTCCCTTCGCACCTGATGTCCGCCCGCAGACCCGCTGCCAAGCAGAGCAGGACCTGCCATACGCGGATGGGAAATACGTAAATTAGTCACTGGGGTTTTTCCGAGGCACGTGGCAGGAGCAGCCAGCACGTCCTTCTGCCGGTGGTGGTGGCCCGGCCGAGCACGGCTTCAGCCGCCCAGCTGGCTGCGAAGGACGCACTGGGGTTAAAGCCCTGTCTGGTGGCACAGCACCGCCGCGGTCCTGCCAGGGGCTTTGTGAGCTGGAGACACTTTCTCCATCCACACCTGCCTGTGCTGGAGGAGGAATTTCACCATTCTCAGTCTCTGTGCAGAGGGGAAGCTCCTTGCGAGGGACAAGGCTGGACTCAGACGTTGTCCTGGGACTCCCCAACTCCTTTCACCCAAATGTCGCTGCCTTCCCCCACCGGGGCCTGAGAACTGTCCCTACTCCCCAAAAGCACAGGCTCTGGAGGACAGAGGCATCCCTCGTGCTACAGCTTCAATACCCAGCACCGAGGACTCTGCTTTCTATCACATTGCCGTGATGCACGTGTCAAATACCATCCCATGGGAAACGTTCTCTAACTGCTATCAAAATCAGCGTCTGAGTATTATCTCAGAAGTTTGGGAAACATTCCTTACCTTCCTTGGTTGAAATGTTTTTACAATGTCCACATCATAAAAATCTGCAAAAAAATAGGATAAATCATATTACGCAGCGCTGGTCCTAGACAGTACCGCAACCAATTCTGTTCAAAGCATGGGGTCAAGAAAAAAACCCCATCTGCTGTAGTACTGCCCAAAATATCATTTCCTGTTTTCTCCAGATCACAAGCTCCCCGTGGTAAGCAGCCTTTCATACCTATGCGTTTCACAAAGCTGAGCACATGGTTGCTAGCAAACACCCACCACCCACCTACACTTCAGATATTTCAAAGGGAGGATCAGAGACAGGACATGATCACAGGAGAGATCAGGCAAGACACGGGTTAAAACGTTTCCTACCTCCCCCTTCCTTCCTTTTCTTCATGGGAACACGATTAGGGCAGCCTGGAAGAGCTTTCCTGACACAAGTAGCAGTTTCTCCAGAAAACCAGGAACATGATGGGCAGCGCGGCTCAGCTCCTGGGTGCAGGAGGAGCAGTCTGCTGGCATCCACTTCACCCATCACAGGAAACAAATGCTCCTCCCTGATACAGGGTGTATTAGGCATTAGAGCACAATTTAGACGTTGAACCTCAAATCACAAAGCTGCATTAAAGCCTGTATTTCCCCACTGACCTCGCTGCAACAGAGGATCGAGAAACTCGTTTGGAAATTCAGAAGTGGTTGGGGTTAAGCGCTCCGCACCGAGAAAGAGGCAATCGTTATTCTGCTCCCGGCTTTGCTGGCCTCTCCCGAGGCTCTGATTCATTGGATACCAAAAAGGATCTCTGCTCTCTAAATGTCCCTTTTTCAAAGCCCATCTCTCTCTGGCAGCAGGATGAAAGAAGAGTCTCGAGTCTCTTCTGCGCCTGTCAGTGCCACGCCTGGAGGATAAATCTGTCCCCTCCCCTGGGGCATCGAGTACAGAGCTGGTTTAGGCAGCGTGACCCCGCCGCACCTACCATTAGGTGCAGAGCATCCGGGCTAAAGCACCCACAGGGGACAAGCGCTTGCTGTGATGCTTACACTGATAGACACCAGTGAGACGGAGCGTTTTGATCCCATTCTGCCACGGCTCAGGGAAGTGGCGGCAGGAGTCCTGGGAGAGCTGCCAAGCAGGGTCACTTGCGCTGACGGATGTGGGAATGCACCCCTCACCCTGGGGGAAGCACCACATAGCCAGGACATCCCCGTTGTCTCCCCTGCACAAGAAACCCACAGCGGTGCTGCGCTGCGATCCCCCCAGCCTCCTGCTCTGAGGACAGCCACGGCACCGAGCAATACATCCCGCTCATCCAGAGTTGCACAGAAACGCAGCAGATCGGCATGCCACATCCAGCGAGAGGTCTCATAGCACTTCTGGTCCACCTCTGGTGTCCACAGCATGTTCGTCATCATGGAACATCAACCCAAAATCCACCCCCTTGGCCATAATCAGTGGCTGTGACTTTTTTTTTTCCCCTTTTGTAAACAGGGCTGCTCTGATATTTGTTCACGACATGGGCTGTGTACAGCATCAGAGGGGGATTACTTACTGCCAAATACTACGTTAAAGTTCAAGTGGAACGATGTACTAATTGCCTTGTTATAGCTATTAAAGCTATGTTATGCAAGCAAGGCACTCTTAAGAGTATCTGCATGCTGTATGGCGATACATGAGGTATGACATGATCTGCTAAGAAATAATTGCCATATAGTCATAGCCTCTTTAATAATGTATAAATTATATTTATATATATTATATAAATATAATTTTATATATATAAAGAATAGAAACTTTCAAGCTCAAGGTTTGCCAGAGGGATCTGCAAGCCACCGAAAGCAACTGGTCCCTCACTGCCTAGCCACCGAAGCAAAAGCGCTCACACTGCACTGAGTAAATCCAAACTCTTCAAAAGCACCAAACACAGCAAGAAGTACCACTCCTACAACGAAAGGGAGAGGAGACATCTCAGCTCTTCCCAACAACATTACAACTGAGGGCTGCCTTACTGGCTGGCCTGGCCAGCCCAGGCATTTCAGTGATCCCTGCCTTCCCGGGGTCCGATCCCTCACCAGAGGGTTTCGGACATACATGAAGGGAAGCCCGGTGAGATTTCATGCAACTCTAAGCTCTGTCTTGCATCTTTGCAAGGAGCTAATTCGCTGCCTCTTAGAGGGCTTACAGGCAACAAACGTGTGAGCTGCTGGGGGGACCTGCAGCTGTGGGGAGCGAGGTGATGGGAATGGCACCGGGGCTTTCTGCAGCCAGGGGAAGAAAAGAGCCTGCTGTCTCCCCGCTTCCCACCATCATGACCAAAACAACCTCCTGGATCATGGTCAGATGCTTAGCTGGAGTCATCTCTGCTGTTCAGACATGGCATGAAGGTGTCAAACTGTTAATAGGAGGTAACTAACTATTCCCTCGTGGCAATGTTTATGAAAGGCAAGATGAAAGGACAGAATGAGATAAAATCCACTTTAAAAGGCAGCTGTAGGGTTTTATCCTCAATCATCAGGTTCACTTACAAGCTCTCTTATAACTGCTTATAACACTTTTCTGCAGCTCCAGCTATACTCCTTGCACAATTCTCGTAGACCATCTTTGTAGTAAGGCCATTCCCTGGCCAGATATATACAGAAGTGTTTTATGGCTGAGACATGAATCCAGCTTCCAAAACACAGTTCAAACCATCTGAGTGGGGTCTGTGTCTAGAAAATGCCTCCCCAAACTGGAGGCCATTTTTACCCAGAAACCTGAAGACCTGGAGCAAGATGGAGACAAAGCGAAGAGCATGAAGTTCCCAGCCCAGAGGAGCGGGTACCTCCATCTCCCGCGCAGTTCACCATGTCCCTCTGTCCCTTGCACAGCTCCCAGCTGGCAGGAGGCAGCTCTGCCTCTCCCAGTGCTCCGGGGGGTCCAGATGTGCTAAAACCACCACAGACCCTGGCTGCTGCCCCTCCGGTCTCCGGAGGATGCTATATGGCCAGGGAGGTTTCAGCCCCCTCCGTGTATCAGCAGATACCTCACTCGCTCAGAGCAAGGGCAGATATCTCACTCTCACCAGAGCAAGGGCAAAGATCTGTCTCTACTTCTTGAAAGGCTCCTTTTCTGGTTCGGTTGAGGACACGCAGAGCAAACGCTGTGGCCAGCGCCTTTTGTTTGGCTGAAAGCTTTTAGAAATTAAGGAAAAGAACATGGAGACAGAATCTTCCTTCTGTGCCAGAAAGGCACCCAGCCTGAGGCTTTTTCACTGTGCAGAGGATGAGGATTAGGGGGGCCTATTCTAACACCCAGTAAAGTCAGTGGAAATATTTCTGATGATTTCAGTGGGCCCAACTGAGGAAAGACTAGTGCTTAAAGAGTCCTTTAACCGTAAACTCAGCTCTCAGAGCCAATCTGGTCAGATTGCTACTTCTGGGTTTTTTGGGGTGGGGATTGCTCGGGAAAAGGAGGCAGATAAGAGCTGGGTTTCAAAAAATAATCATTGTTTTCTTTCTGACTATTTGAAACTGTAGCTTAATTTTATCAGTAACTCAGCCTGGTACAGCAGTGGTACCAGCGAGCACTGTGCAGGCTAGCTGGTCTCGCCACTGAAGTGCAATCCTTTCAGTTTTTAGAACCTCACATCAAAGGGAGTATGAACTCATTTTGGCGTAATCTTTAATAGGACATCTAAGAAAAAGAGTGAGAAGAAAGTAACATTTTCCAGAGACAGTAATGAGAGATTCGATAATATCCAGGTCTAAATATGAGCTCCTCTAAACTATTCAAGTTAAGCTCCAGTCTGGATACGTTTTATAGAGACTGCGCATCATGCTAGACATAAATGACAACTATAAATAGGCAACTTTTAACAAGGAAATAACAGCGCAAGCTGACCTAACAAACAGCTTCCGCACAACTTCAGCTCCAGCTTTGTCTCTTGTTAACCATGGCCCAAGCCTTGCCTGGGTCTCCCCGTAGCACACGGAGACCTCTAATGGCAGCGTGACTTAGTGCACAGAAGCCCATGCTCGTGCGGCCGGTTGCAGGGCTGAAGCTGACTCCCGCCAAGCCCCCAGTAATCCAGATGATCTGGAGCAGGTGTTCCTGTGCGCTCTCAGAAAGGCAGCAAATCCGCCCAGAGTCAGCAGGACTCACGCTGGTACTTCTGCAGTCCGAGAGATTAAAGCAATGTGCCAGCAGGCCTTTTATACCGCACCAGCGTGTGCTTTAAAGCCCCGCAGGGGCACGCTAACTCAATTACCACACGACGTGGACTCCTCACCAACCCATCCCCTAATAATGAACAGACCTGCAGGTTCCAAATCTTTAAGGGGAAGGAAACACCACCAAATAGATTAGCTCCACAGTTGTGCTGTTAATTATGGGTCATTTAGTTCAGTTAATCAATAGGCAGACTTCTTTAACCGGCTAATTATGCCAAACTGCTTCCACAATGAGCAGGTTTGCTGCTAGTTGTTAACCATGAAGGGATAATATTTCACTGTAAAGAATAAGCGCGGGTCCCCAGTCCCTCAGACAAATGCCTTTGCAGCGCCCTGAGTTTGCGTTGTCACTGGCTGCAGTTCTAACCCATTCCTCACCACACAGAGACTTACAGCCAGGACACAGAGGGTACCAGCATAACTGGCTTCTCAGTGCTAAACCACCAGGGTAAATATCTGGCCATCTCCTCACGGTGAATCATTCAGATGATTTACTCTTCAAATCCCTCCTTTCCCAGGCTAAACAGGAGCTAAATATTACCTATGCAACCAACCAGCTGAACTTCTGGGTGGCAGCCCAGGTAAACCAACCGGCCTGTGTTGCCTTTCAGGCTGGGGATATAGTTTCCCTCCTTCGCTTTGCCAGGCCAGTTACATGAGACAACATGTCCCAGCCAAGGCCGGAGTCTGGAGAGCCAAGCCACATCCTCCGTTCGGACCCTCAAGGAGCAGATCAGACATGCGGAGGACGAGGTCTCGGCTCTCGGTATGTCAAAACAGATAAAAGGTCAAGACACCTCTTGTTACTTGTAGTTTGTTTTAGAAAAAAAGAATGGATTTTTGTTGCACGCTTGAAGAACTGATTACTGGATTCAAGGCCACTGTTGAGGTCATCGAATAGTTATTGCAATAGAGCAAGATAAGAGCTGAGTGATAGCAAAAGTCGTAGCCGAATTTCCTGGATATTTGCTTTAACAGAAAAAGCAATCCACGCTTGGGCTTTGCTAGCAAATTGCTTTAGCTGAGAACAACAGCTGAGCAAGCATCCTCAACCGAGCACCCTCAAGAGGTGCTTCCTCTGCCGAGTCGAGGTCTCCACTCACGCTGGTGGGTTTCAGACTTCCCTCAACCTGAGGGTCTCCAATCCCAGGCCCGGAGGATGGTAACAGCGCTGGCACATCAGCTCAGGGACTGTCCTCAGGTGCTTCCACTGACTCTGGAATGACTGTAGTGCAAGCCGCAGTTCCTGTCCACTTGTATCCGTCTAATTTTTATTTCCCCCTCTTATTTCCCCTTTTCAATCCCCCATCTGCTGGCAAACCAGTACTTTTGGCTTTGCTGCTTGAGAAACCTGCCATTAATGGAGCATTATGGTAATAAAGACATGCCAAATGCCAAAGCCTTGGCGGAATAAGTGTTTGCATAAAAATTTATCTCCACGTAAAAGTCATGCTGGTTGCAAACTACACCAGGATGACTATATAGTCTGGTGCTGTCGTAAAAACACAACAAAGACAACAAAGAAGCTATACAAGTAAGCGTTAGGCCATCTTAACTCTCCTTGAGTGTCAACGCGTTGGGGGGGGGGGGGGGGCTATGACCATTCCGAACAACTTCAGGAATTAAAGCAAACCGTATTCCTAATTCAGCCCATTACACACAGTGCAAAACGTGCATGTTCCCCAAATCTTAACAACAGAGAAAGCTTGAAACTCGCTGCCGTTGGGTGACGCAACAGCAGATGGCCCACAAGCGGGTCCCTGCCACCGTCTGTTCACCTCGCTGACCTTTCTGGCCCACTTCACTGCATTCTCAACCACAAAGACCTCAATAACTACAAGCAAGCAGAAGTTTGTTGCAGATAGAAGTTTTATCTTGCTCTCCATCACCTTCTCTTGGGTACATGGGAGCGGTATTGTTTAAAAAGAAGCAAGGCTTAACTTCAACATTTGTCTGCAATCAGCTCTTTCTAAAATATACTGTTGGAGTGCAAACTTTATGTAAGCTTTTCAGTTTTAGATGCTATCTCTAACCTCCTCACACGTTTAGTAAAACATTTAAAGAGTGCAGTGTTGACTGGAAAAATGGAACGTGGACTTTGCAGAAAAAAAGGGCCTTGCTGAATCACAAAATCCTAGGGAAGTGATAAGGTTTGTATCCTGAGGTGGCTTGTTATCCAGCTGCAGCAATTTCTTGTTGGAAAGACAAGGTGCTACGAGAAAGGGCTGCAGTCAGATTCCAGGAGAGTTTGGGCAGAACTGCAGGATCAGATTCTGGGCTAATTCTGGGTTTACTATGGAAAAAGTGCTATTGAGATTTAAAAGTACTCCTTGGTAGTACTATAAACATCAGACATTCCCACATGCAACTGATTTACTAAACTTCAGTGCATCTGCTGGGAGCCGGAATTTCAACGTAGAAATTCAGAAACAGAAGGTTAAGAGTTTGTGTAAAAAAAAAAAAAAACAAAAAAAAACCACCAACCAACACAAAACACCAAAACAAAACAAACCACAAAAAAAAAAAAAAAAAGGACTGTTTTTACCTGGATCACTAGAAAACAATGGGATAAGGAGTATTCCTTTGGGAATAGATTGCAGATGTGATTCACAGAGACATTCAATCAGATGGCACATCAAAAGCAATGGTATATTAAACGTCTTCAGTAAAAAAAAAACATTAAGTCATAGATACTTGGCCATGGAGGAAAGCAATAGACTTCAGCATTATTTGTTAAACAACAGGCACAAGATGATACACAGTGAATTTTTGGCAATAATAGCCATTCCTGGTCATTCATTTTGAAGAAGATAAATCTGTCACTTGAGTGAAAACAATTGACAGCACCATTTATAGCTTGCATGCTTCAGAGCAACAGCACCTTTACATGTTGCCCTTTGGCAATGGACTCTCGGCTTGCTTAGAAACAAAGCAAAAATATCTACAGACCTGGTATCAAGGATTTAAGCAGCAGCTGACCTTACATGGTTTATTTAAACTTCTATAACGGTGCAGTCTTGTTCAGCCCTCGGTTATAGGAGAAATAGGTTCTTCTGGAGAATCCACAGCCTCGAGACTCTGAAACACAAAGGGTCATGCAGAGGTCTCTGTATCCGATACTTCAGAGAGTAACATTTTAGCTCTGATCCTCTGAGATGTCCCCTGGGAATTAAAGATATTTGGTTTCCCTTTCAGAGGCTTTAAAGGGCTGGGTCCATCAGAAAGAGGAAATTTCCCCCTGCTCATGAAGATACCTTTGCGTAATCTTAGCTTTCTTTTTCAAATGAAGATGACCAGATCCTTGGAACATCCAAGCCATTGACCCACTGAAAAGCAAGCCAACAAAACTACGGGAAACACTGTGTTACTAGAATAGAAAATACTCAGCCAACAATACTCTACAAGTCCTAAAACGCTGCCCATTACAGTAACATCTTTGCAGTATCAGCTGTTGGCTGGTGTTTCCTTTAAGAAGTTCAAGAGGTTTCCTATGGCACCTGTTACAAATGCATGAGACCTGCTCAATTTGGGATCAATTATAATGGAGAAGTCTGCAGACAATTTTGGAATGGCATTTTAAGGATATTTGGCTTCTTGAATCCAACAGAAATATTTAGGTTAAGAGCTGTTATAAACCTCTATCAAGCACTTCTGTACACTTCAGCGGCTAAAAGCTCTCCAGAATGGATCAATTGGAAAATATCTTACACTCACCCTTATGGGATTAAACTGGGATTTCAGGTCTATAAATGGATGCTCATCGCAGCCAGGTGCTGGCGAGGCTTTCTGCCTGTTCAGGAGGTCTCCACAACTCCAGCACACTGATGCAAGAGCCAAAATATACAGCTTTTCCCACCACAAAACTGCTCAATTTAGCGACATCCATTCCAGCTCCCGAAGGTTCGCGCTGCTCTTCCTTTTGGCGATGGTTCCCCGAGTCTGCAGAAAGGGCAGGCCAACACCTTGTAACTCTCTCCCTCGTTATACTTTAAATTTAGAGTGGGCTGTTATGTTTATTTTAATTTTCCCCTACTGTTTATAGCACACAGCGAGGTCAAGACACCGGCCATTTGTTAAGCAGCTCTATTCCGCACACTGTAAAATCCTAGGGAGATTAATACAGCTGGTGGTAGCACTTACATTCTTAACACGTGCCTTGTGCCTTTGTGCCTCCTCCCACGGCACCCTGGTCTTTGCAGAGCTACGAGGAAACTGTCACTCTCAAGTGTCCTATTCTCAGCATTGGGACATAGTTATAAGAAAGAAAATGAGATCTTGGGTTTCAGGTGCCTTAATGGAAGATTTTAGCCCTTTGCTGTTACAGAACATTTGCAAAGATCCAGGCTATATCTGGTTTCTTAGCCTTTTTTTTTTTTCCCTATTCTGATTTCTGGAGATGTTAACATATAATCAAAATGTCTTTTTTCCCTTTTTCTTTCTTTTTTTTAATAGTTGTCACCAATCTGTAGTTATGTTGTCAAATAAACTGCTGATACAGGTATATCATTTACTGTAATTTCTAGCAATGCTGAGAGTGGAGTTTCTTTTTTTTTTTCTCCCTTTAAACACTGCAGCATAAAATTCCACCTGACTCACATGTCAGTTCAGAGCTCAAAAATACCCTAATCTAAAACCTCCATTTGAATGAATTGAATGACCAAGAAACACATCAGAGGGACTTGGGCAGCCCAGAGCCATGAAACGCCCTGTCCACAGCAGCAGAGCAGAAACCACTGATGAACCACAACCCCTTATTACGAAACACCAAACATATGGAGGTTCAAACCTCTCCCTCTCCAGTAAAGTCAAGAAATGAAGACTCTAGGGAGGGGTTTAACCATTTGTTCCAATATTCAGAGGATACAGCTTCTCTTCAGCAGAGCCAGGGTAAGATACTGTAGATGGTTCTCATTTTTACACCACTCTTTGCACAGCCAAACGTGCGAATGTTTGGGAACTCCATGTGATGGGATTTTTGAATTTATTTGTTTCCTCCAGGCCAAAAGCGTTTGTTGTCTGCCTCAGATCTGACACAGGGGTCCTGAAGAGGAATTATACCTAGTCTGGGCATAGCTTTATAAGGTGGAAGCTAGATGTCCTCACATTTAGAGTTCTCTTAACCAGGCCTAAAATTCTTTATTCTGTTCCCTTCCTTGTCTCTTGCTCCACATCTGCCACCTTCTTAAAACAAACAAAATTTGGCAATGGATGAAGCAGCACAATACCAGGCTTGTGGGGCAAACAGAGGTCACATACCCTGTCTCCGTCTGTGGAGTCTAAAAGCAGAGTACTTAGTGATATTAGCTTTTCTGCATGAGTGATCAATCCCAAATTGGACATATGGGTGCTGCGGACAGACTGATAAAAGTAGCATTTATTTTTTCTGAATGGGCTGTTTACTACTTACTTGTGACTGCAACAGCAGACTGCAAGCTATACTGCAGTGATATGCTGCTATCGTACCTTGTGATAAGGCTGAAACCATTAGGCAGACAATAAATACAAAAATAAATAAATAAAAAGGGGGAGAAGTGCTCTTGTAAATGCTCGGGGAATAGTTTAAGGCAAGCTGGACATCTGCTTAGAGAGAAGACACCCCTAAATCACGTCCTTGTTCCCAGGGCTACTCCTGCTACTTCTCTGCAGGGATGTGTGAAGATACAAGTAGGCTCCTATGCATTTTAGGGTAGGTATTGTAGGGTCCAGCTCTACCCACAAAGACTGCGCCCAAGAGGCTTTGCAACAGAGGGACCAAATGCTGCTTCCCTTTCTCAAACACACTCAGAAATAGCAAAATATCCAATTCTTACACAGCTTTCCTTCACAGCCCTCCCTCCTTTATTTTACAAATGGGGAGACCAAGCCACGATCACGCTCTGCCCAGCAGCACAGCCCGAGTTTCCCCACGTACTGCTGCGGGGCTTTGCTCACCAGCAGAATTAAAGAAAACCCACCAGATGAATCACATTAAAGTTCAGATGACCTTCTCTGCAGTCTAAGAAACTAACGCTGACACTAACACCCACACACCCTGTACGGCGATGGGAAATTATTGCCTGGCTTTGACATATAGTCTTCTCGGGGCCTTTTGCTGAGATTATCTTTCTTTGAATTTGAAAAGTTTCTGTTTCCTGGGGAGCAGGGCAGGTGCATACAACGGGGCACCTCTTACCAGCCTGGGGCCAAGCACTTGTTCCTGAAGGTGACTACGAGGCCCATCGCAGCCCTTATTCGGTCTTCCCTATTCTCGAGTGTCTAGAAGGAACTGAAAGAAGTCATGTCCTGGGATCAGGGAAATCAGAGCAGGGCACTGCCTTGAGTCTGGTCACGGCCTCTTGCAGCATGAGAGCCACCCATTTCTTTAAAATACTCCCTCAGCTTCTTTTTTTCTTGTTTCACTTCCCTTCTCTGCCCTACTCTTTGATACTGCAGACCTCATGTCAGGTCTTTAAAACCCAGAGGCCATCAGCCAGACAAGCTCGGGTCACTTCTCCCACACACAGCCCGGCAGCGCGGGCACACTCGGGTGGCTGCCAGGCCCGAGGGCTTTTGCAGGAGCATCTGCTCCACCACAGCAGGTGAAGCAGGGAACATGCAAAGTGATCTGAAATTCACTGCTTGGCTGCTCCCCAGATAATTCCCTCTACAAGCAGTGCCTTTTCATGTGGCAAGCATGCTGACGTACACTAACACGCCTAAGTTACTTTGCTCCAGAAAGGTCTTTTGCCCACCTCCACCCCGGCTCAGAAACCATCCCACAGAGGCTGAGGGTCCGTGTCCCGTCTGAGCACAGAGGACACCAAAGGAGCAGCACGAGAGCCAGACCATGTACAAAATGGGGCACAGAATTTCCCTTTACCAGGAGCCTCCACTTAGATTATCTTAAACCCACTGAAATCACAGCCCAAGCCAAACAACACCTCCTTTTAACACCAGGAGATTTTTTTTTTTCATTTGCAGATTAACTTGAAAAAAAATCACTATTCAAAATGAGGAAAAATATTTCCGTTTCAGATGGCTTGACAAGTTGCTCCAAGTCATTTGCAGCTCAGCAATTTGAAATGTCTGCTCTTGCAAAGCTGTCTACTTTTTTTGGCACAGCTTAGTTTTCCGCTGCAAATCCCATGCGACTAATCTGTTCTTCAGAAAGTGAAAGGCAAACGCGGAAGTCCAGTTGCAACAGAAACCTATGGGAATCTTTTCATGAGTTTTAATAGGAACTGAACTAAACCCTGGGTTAACTCAAGACATTGGAACAATCCCCGGCTTGAGACAGACGTGGTAAATGCTTGGGATGCCAGACATCAGGAACGGACCGTAATGATTGACCTTTCGTATCCCCAGACAGCGATACTCCCGGCTCTGGCTGATCGGCACGGCCGCTTGTAGGGCGCGTATAAACGAGCGCCGTGCCCGGCAGACCCGGCTCTCAGGGGTTTGCGACAGTTAATTACCACGGCTGCCCCTCAAGGCTGATCGATAAATGAATACAAAGAAGGCGCGCGCACACTGACCACGTGTGTGATGCATCTTTTATGGGAGCCACAACTAACGGCATGCCGGGGTCCGGTGGTTTGCTTAACACGCCCCACGCGCGGACCCCCCACGCGCTGCAGCCCGTCAGACTCGCACATGCCAACGAGGGTCGGCTCTGCACCAGGGGAGATTAGGAAATCTCCTCAGGAGCGCGTGTTCCTCCCAGCTTCACCCCCAACTGCAGAGGCAGCATAAACTATAGGAGACAATGTCAAGGGAGAAAGTCTACCCGGGTCTCGGATAAATCACAGGAACGAGACACCTCACGGGTCACCTTGCTCAGCTCCCTCGAGAGCCACAGCTACCGCAAGGCTTTCGCCTCGCCGGTGCCACTGCCTCCCGCAGCCGTCCTGCAAGAGCTTGTTAACAAAACCAGCCCACGAGCACCGCCGTTCTCCAAGCCGGACACTTGAATCATGAGATCATAAATAGGGCTGATCAAATCATAACTAACACACTTGACAGCCTTCGCTGCTCGCTCTCCTTTGGTCTCGTACAACGGGGAGAAAAGGGGACTTGGAGCTGAAACGAGAAGCCCACAACACATCGTCGCAGCCGCAGAGGTGTTACTGGGATTTGCTGGGCAGCAAAGGTGCTTCTTGTAGTGCGACGTAAAACAAGCTGGCTGCATCGTGCCCTGCGTGCCTGAGCGCTGCAGCGAGGGACTCGGCGCAGGCAACCTCGGAGCACGGCAGGCAGGGCCCAGCAGGAGCCCACGTGGGAAGCGTGCGGTGGAGGGAGCGGGGCAGGATGGTGCAGCACAACCCGTGCCGGGCTGTTCAGCTGGGAGTATACGAGAATCATGGTGAAAACGTACTTTTTGGCTATAACCAGAAAGTGAGAACCATAATAAGTCATAAAAATGAAGGCAACTGCTAAAAATCAGCAAGAGCTAGGAAAATATACTTCCTTTCTTCATCCATAAAACAAGGAAAACAATATCTCCTTACCTGAAAGGTAAAGCATTTCCATAGGTCTTCAGTTATTGGGTTAGGAGCATCTTCTGGGACTCAAGCACCAAGTCAGTACTCAGGGAAACAAAGGCTCTTGCCCCAGGGGGTAACAGGCAGGGTGGCTGCAGGGGCAGCCTCAGCCCAGGGCTTCAGGTGCCTCTACGGGGATGGGTCAAGGCTGAGACAGACCATCAGCCCACAGGTGGTCACGGGTGCTGGCTGTCTCAGCAGGGCCCATGGCCAGGCAGGGCCATGGCAGAGCTGGAGACACCTTACAGCATCACTGGGGAGGGAGGATAGCCCCAAGCTGAGCTGAAATGGGCTCCTGGAGCCCCAGGTGGGGCCCATCAGGGCCATCAAGGCTTATTAGTGCCCACCAGTGCCCATCAGTCAGGTGCAGGTGAAGCTCTTACACAGTTATCCAAAAGCAACTACAGCAAGGCCAACACAATGGTGCAAGAGCTGCCCCATGTGGGACATAAGCCACCATGCTATGGGGCCACTCCCCCTGTTTAGCATGTCCCATTGCACCCAGCCCAGGCTTTGACTCAGGTGCAATCCAAAAATGCAAGTGGGTTTGTAATCCCATGAGCCAGTCTAACCAAAAGGAGGAGATGAACAGCTCTGCTACATCAGGTTGTAGGAACCAGGCCCAAAAAACTGCTGATGAGTTATTTTTATGAATAGCAAATTAATGATAGGTTTTTGGAAGGGAAATTGGTATGGGAGGAGATGGATTTTCCAAAATGTCAGAACATTTTGTTTCAACGTTTTTCAAAATGAAAATGTTGACATTTTGCAAGAAAAAAAACCCTAATTTAGATTTTAGTTCAATGTTAAATGTGGATTCATCAATAGGAAAACTCAAGAAAATAATCCATTTTATGTCAAGCATTTTAGAACTTAGCTCAAAATTAGCTTGGGATTGGGATTTGTTTAATTAATTGAACCCTTCTGGAAAGTACAGGTTTCAGCTGGCCTGAGGTGATACAACCCAGTTTACACATTCAGGCATTGAGATAGAAATTCTACACTCAAATTAAAGAAAGGTAGGAGAAGATAAATCAGCTTGAACAAATGGCACTTGCTGAGACACAAGGAACAGGTTGGGAGAGGGTGCGCGATGTACAGGACTGAACAGCACAGATCACAGGGGAGACTGTTCTAAGCAAAGAAAATGATGTAGAGGTGCCCAGACCCCACTGAAAGGGGATTTGGCATTATAAGGCAAAAAGTGGGATGCAGAAGACGACAAGAGGCTTTGCAAATGTGTCTTAATCCCCATGCATCCTCCGGCTAAGCCCAGCTTCAGAAGATATAAATGCTTAAATAAACATGAGTCAATTTATTATTCCTCTGTGTTTCAGATCTTCCTCACCTTCTGCCTGGCTCATTTACTGCAATTAAATGCTTGTAAACAGATTATACCCTGAAAGCTACATTTTCCTGGTAAGTGGTCACCTTAACCTCCTCTGCTTTCACTGTGGCTAATATTCCCCAGGTCACACTATAATCACTGAGTAACGGGGACCAAAGTGAATTGCGAGGTCACTTGGTTCAACAAAACTGTCTCCAGCATCCAAACCACATACGCGACTGTGCTTTGCCGATTACTGTGACAAGCACTGCTTACAGTCAGGAAAAAATTAGTAATGTCGTAATTCTTAAAAATCTTAACAAAACTTGCCCTGAACACAGGACACATGCTGCTGTATTGAAGTACTAAGCATAACAATGAACTCTACACTCATCTAGTTTTGCTTTCTCGTTGGTTATGGCGTTGTACACATTGTGAAACCAGCAAAGGGGAGCCTACTGTGAAATGGTGTAATTTTCTGGAAATCGAGATAAGCTTCTCCCAGCCATTCTAAGAACTGGGGTTCGATTGCCTTGTTTTTAACTAGTCCAAAAAAAGCTTCATCACAGCCTACTCAGGCAGGGGGGAACGGCGTGAGCAGCTAGAAGAACCGTTAACAAGGCTGACTTTTTAATGCTTTGTTTGGTTTTAGTCGCAAGGTCTGAGCTGAAATACTACTGGCAGGGACAAAGTTTATTACAGCTTCTCAAATGGGAAGCAGGTTTTGAGATGGTGCAGATGAGTAACTCCACTGAATCAAGCAGGGTTACCAGTTTATAGTAATTGGTAGTCTTAGTCTGTATTTTCTGTCCTCTTTGACGCTGAATCTGTCAAACCGCATTGATTGTCTCTACCAGCAAGAAAAAAAAAGAAAGTAGGGGAGAATAAATATTCCTTCCACATTTATATTAGAAGCTTTTGCTCTCTCCTGAACAGGATTAAGCAGGCCATTTCTCTCCTTATTTATACACCCCTCCCTCCCCAAACCCACAAAATATCTCTGCAGAAATGAGTAAGAAATGTGGAGTTGCCATGAAAAAGAAACACATTGCCTAAACTGAGCTTGCAGCACGAGTTTCACAGCTAAGTAGTGTGCCCTCATGGGCTGATCTCTCTACAACCCTTTGGAGAAGCAATCTGAACATAAAGACCTGTGCGCTCCCCCGGCCAACACACCGTGCTTCCCTTGAGTGCCTGAACCCTAGCAGCAGGGAGGAAAAAGGAGGCTATTGCATGCGAGTCACTACAGGAAACCAGCTCTTTGTTTTTACATAATCATCTCTATTCTGAGCTTTATGAAAAGTTCATAAAAGGGAAGGAACAGAAAGTCACAGTGACAATGCAACCAAAACTCAGAGATGCGGTGCGGTACTTAGCGGTGTTTACCTGCTCCAATAATTCTGATCCCAGGGCAGAGTGCTGAAGATTAGCTCCAGACCTCATTAGGCGGGATAGAATTATGTGGGTTAACAAAGTAATACTCTTGGCTTTCTTTTGCATTTTAAAAGTGGCTTGAGACCTATAAAATCCCTTTGAATTTTATTAAAAGTCTTCCGCAATCATTTTTCATCCTGCAGCCCAGTTGAGCCGAACTAATAAATTAGCATGTTATCTGTGTGGATATCCATTAGAGCTTCAAATGAAGATTATTAGAGCCAAAAACCTAACAATGTTGGTTACAACTGGGGAGGAAGAAAGCTGGCCCACCACGGAATGGGCTCCAAGGATAACGAACGAGGGACACATCTACCCCATGAGCCCACAGGAGATGGGCAGCATGAAGAGCAGCATCTCCAGCTGCCAAAAGGGCAGGCTTTGGACACCCTGAGCAGGCAGCCAGAGGCAGGGAAAGCCAGGCAGGAGCTCACTAGAATTGAGTAAGTATGAAAGCCTCAGTGAAGGCTCATCAGCCTTATCCCTACTGCACAGTCCAGGTGGGTTTTTGCTCGTACTGAACCAGTACTGGTTGCCTACATGCAAGTCCTGGCCACAGATGAACTCTGCTTTGCAATTGAGTTGTCTGCCTCAGCTCAAACTCTGCTAAATGCAAGAAGGCCACAACATGAATGTAAATCGCACAACGTTTTAGTTGCTGCAGCTCCAGGCAGCGTAGTGGCAGACATGATTTGAAGTTGGAGTGATGTACTCATACTTGGCATCAGCTTCCCCCAAGTCTTTTGCTTTTCTTTCTCACACACTTTGGGATTCCTGGCCAAAATGTCAGTACAAGTAGAGTGTAATACCTTTTTTGCTGTTTTGCAAAGCTCACACGCAGACAAACTTAAAAAATGAAGCCAGGGTGTAAAAAAAAGGCGTAAGATGGAAAGCAGGTGCTGGGAGGTTGTCTTTTTAGTAAGCTTCAGCAGCAGTGCTCTTGGCCCAAGCGCTGTTCGCTCGGTGAAAGCTGGTAGGATGCTGGCTACACCTCTCGCTGTCCTGATCGGCGAGCGGACGAGGGCAGTGGGTGGATGGATCTGAAACTCATTGGGGTAACTGAGGCACGTTGCAAGGGCAGAGCTGCCGCAGCCCCCGAGCTCCCCACGCCGGTCCCGAGCGGAAAGCCAGGATTGCACCCCCGGCCGGGAGGCTCTGGCCGCTGGGGAGCCGCACGCTGCTTCCCGCTCCCCAAGGGTTCTCCAACAAACCAAAGGACCTGGAGAGGCCACAATGAACAGGGGGTTAAAAGTGCTTTACACAGACACACACCGAGCCTTCAACAGGCCCTGGCCATCGAACAGGGCCAAACACCTCCTTCGAACGGAAAGCCACCGTGCAAACATGCTTCCATCTTCTTGTCCATGCTCCTCTACCCCACCCTACCACTGCAGGACTCATCTTTCTCCCTGCTTGCCTGCCTTCCCAACCTCCTCCTTCCCCTTCTTGCCACCGATTTATTTCTGTCCCCTCTTGAAGGAGTCTTTGGGTCGCCGGTCGCCTGTGTGAGCAGGAGCCTGAGGGCTAAGGCACCAAAACTGTCCAAGTATGTGCAGGCAGGGGAGTGCAAAGGTGGGTTAATTTACTTTCTCTTCAAGGTATTTTCCAAGGATTACTGTCAACCTCTCACAGCTGCTCCGATTCCCACGACCCTGTCTCCAAAAGGGCAGGCAGCCGGGCGGCCCAGGTGCATCCCGCAGGGTGCTGTGCAGCAGCGTTTCGGCTTCCCTCGGAGCAAACTAATCACAAGGCAGGGATTTAAGGGGAGTGTCATCACACACTGCCTGTTCACTGAATGACAGCAGCTTGGTCATGCTTCCCTGGACTCTTTTTCTTTACCTTAAACAAGAACCAGCTCCAAAACAAGGCTCCAGCCACACACTTGCTTCTGCAGGCCCCACCTGCATCAACACCACCCCAACATTAATGCAGACACAGGTCTTCCTTCCCCAAAGGAAAAAAGCTCCTGCCCGAGCTGAGCCTCGTGATGTGCTACCCAAAGTGAATTTCAAGATACATCTCCAAGCTGCTGCTCTTCCCCTGGGGTTGTACAGACACCATTTTAGTATGTGTCTATTTCCAGCCTTCCTCCTCATCTAATTCCCTTTCACCTCCCACTCCTACCCTTTATTACTCTTCTTCTATTCTTTTCTAAGAGGAAAAATGTTTCTTTTTACTCTCAATCTCTGTTCCTTTCCTCCTGTCATTCCCTTCATGTCTCATCCACGATGGTATTTTTGTTCGTGCAATAACTAGTTTGCTCTTTCTCCTCTTCCCGCTGGGCTACTTTGATCTACTGTTCCTATGTCTGTTTTACACATTCCTTCTCCTCCCTCCAAAGACACATCAGTCTATTTCCCATCCCCTCCTCCTTACTCATCTCTCTTTTCCTGCTCTGATCTATTCTTGTTGCACCAAACTTGTTTCATGTGTAGACGGTTTTAAAACCTGCTCTGCTGCCCCGCTAAGCATTGCAGTAAGTGCTGGACGATACGGGGTGTAGCCCAGTCACCCTAAACCAACGCAGGATGCCGCTCCAACACCCTGCCTCAGCCGTGCTTTATTAAGAAGAAGAACACCTGACTCCCAAAGGAAAATCTAACCCCAGGAGCACTTAGGACGATAATCCCTCGGTCACTTCAAGTTCAGCAGATCACGTTGCAGCACAAATCTGGAAGAGCCCCTTGGGACCCGTTCCAGTCACTGCCCGGATCTGCGGCAGGAAGGGTGCCAGCCAACAGGAATGGCCTTTTCGGTGTTCAGAATCAAGATAATCCCCTGAAAATGAATAAAATTCACTTGCAGCTTCATAGGACTGTGGAGAGAGGAACTTTTAGAGCTGCATGCTCTTAGTTACAATAAATCACAGCAAGACTCGGTGTCAAGCAGCAGGGAGCCTGCTGGCCACACACAACAGGGAACCTGAGGGTGAAAATTACTCTTCCCCTCCACACAACAGCCATTTACTAACCTGTCCCTTGCCCTGAGAGTCTGTAAGCAGGGAGAAACAAGAAAAGTCTAAAAATCATGTGTTTCCACCCTGTGCCAAACAAGACATTAGTGCTTTCTGCAATGTCTCCTCCTGACGACAACTCACTTCTACCTGACCTGGCCACTTTGGGGAGAAAGCAGGTAAACAGCAGGAACAAACAGCATGGGAACTGCTGTAGCATCCCCTCCCGAGACCGAATAACGCTTCCTCAGGGGCAGGGGCTGCGAAACAGGGCCTTTTGCAGCCGGAGCACTTGGACACAAAATGCCATTTGGTGCCCAGCAAGTGCCCCCGGGCATTTGGGCTGCTGCCAGGCTGTTTGCCCAGCTGTCTTACCTCCGGGGCTCGAGGAGCAGCACTTAATCTGAAGGTTACAACAGATCGTTTTGTCCACTTCAATTCACAGAGCATCATCCAATGATTTCGTTAATGCTGCAGAGCTGTGGGACTAGCACAAATGTTGGCATTCAGGCCTGGAAAGGAGAAGAGAAAAGAGGCTTGCTTCATTTTTGCTTGTTCCAAAGTGGAGAATATGGGAACGAAGTGATGTGCTTGTTGTGATAGGACTGGTTTATCAGCAAAGTGAGTCCAAGTTGAAAGACGCAGTTGATAGCAAATGAAATGTACTGTTAATTTACCAGAGCACTGCCAGAAACCTGGCATTGTTTTCTTTTACCTTACACAGTGATGTGAATTGGTCATTCCCAAGATGATAACTGGAGTGAGAGCCATGGTAAGGCCAAGTTTTCCTTCCTGATCTCCAGCCCTGCATCCTCCAGGCTCGCTAATGATGGCAACCTGCAAGAGAGCTCTATGCACGCTCAAGCATCCATGAAATAATACAGTGGCCACAGCAATCTTTATGTCATTGCAGAGGTTAGGTGCAGGCTGCCCTTTGCATGTCCCAAATCCAAACCTGGTTTGTGCTTGAGTGGAAAGAAAAACAAAAAAAAAAAAAAAGAGAAAATAAAGTTGTGATGAAGCAAGTCTCAGCGATTGCTTCACACGTACACACGCACACGCAGCGTGTTGTTCAATAGTAATGGTCTGAAACGTTATACTTCCCCAATGCTATAACAGCATCACTTAGAGTCATTACGCGAGCATAATGCAGCTCCATTTGGCAGCATGCAGTTTGCCTTGGTTTTTTTTAGTACAGAAAGGAAGAAGTAGACGCCTCGTGAACTTCTGTGAGCCCATCCTAAATAATTCCACTGAAATATAAATTACCATGCCTGAAGTCAGCTCGATCTCCAGGAAATTAAATTAGCTCATTTATTGAATAAATATTGTTATTTCTATATACAGGGGAACAGTTCAAGTACCTGACAAGCATCTATTGCCACTTTGACACCCAACTGCGCCTGCTGCAAGGGGCCACGGGTCTCCTGTGTCTAGATGTCAATTCTATGGCCATGTCTCAAATGCTCTAGGGAATCTACAACGTCACAAGACACCTACATCTGGGCACCTGATTCACTCCTACATCGCCCTGCAACAGCAGGTGATGTAACACGATAAAACTCAGCATGGAAAATCTCTCCCCTGCACGATTCCCAGCCTGCCTCTGACCGGGAGCTCATCAAGACCTCAGAAAATTACCTCTTGGTAGCAAGCCAGTTGATTTAACTAGAAAGGCATAATAAATATTAAACAGTCTGTATGTGTATGGCATAGATATAGCATACATTTGTGCCTCCGCTTTGAGGTTCTACTTACTAATAGCGACCAAATTCTGTCCTTGGAGGTATAGTGACAACCTGCGGACTCAGATCAGACTGTAGTCAAGGGCAGCATTTGTTCATAAATTGAAGTGACACAGGTTAATGGAGAAGAAAGATAATTTCATTATCTGAACCTGAACAGATCTCATCATATAAGAAAAAAACCTTAATGCAGTGCTGATGGCAAATATAAGTAGATACCTTAATAGCTATCATCACTGACTGAGCCATATGAATACCTAACACAATTGCTGTGCTAGAAAACAGCTTTTGACCCACCGGTAACATTTCATTTTGAACTCGGCACCAGCCACAAAACCCAAGTCTTTTGAACTTGGAAAGATGTATACACTGCACGTGCAGTGAACTCCTAGCCTTGAGGCTGAATGTTGCCTTATTTGGTGAAAATTGATTAGATTTGTCAGGTGAATAAAATTCTTTATTAAATTTGCCTGGTTGAAAGTATGCCTGTGTATTTTAGTTTTTCATTAGAGTGCCGCTGAATTTGTCTGAAGTAGTTAAGAATATCGTAAGTGATACATCAGTAACAATCGGACCAAGCCACAGCAGAAACCCCCCAGGAGAACATGCTTTGCCTATGAAACCGAAGTCTAAATGCTGCTGGTTTCAATTTCTCCCCACCAGAGGGGAGCAGAAGAGAAATTAGGCTAGGAAATTTTTTTTTTTTTTAAAAAAAAAAAAAAGAAAAACCTCAAAACCACCTCTCCTCACTCACACACACACTGCCAAGAGGGACAGCACCAATATCGCAGAACTAGCTGAGAAGTTCAGCAGCAGGCGCTGGAGCAGGGTGCTCGGCAGAGCTGCCCGTCCGCCCTCCCCTCTCCTCCTTCCCACCATCCTCTCCACGCAGAACGCGTCCGACATCCTGCGCCTGGGGAATTCATTTCAGTTGCCCGGGTCTGATTTCTAATTATGATTCAGGATGCACGGTGATAAATTTCCTATGGGATACTCATTATATAGAGCATATGAATGTGCTGTAATCAGGCGTATTTGTTGCTATGGAAAAACACAGCAAGCATGCAGAGCCTTCTGTGTGGCATCTTTAGTGTCCCTGCACTCGGAGTACTCGGATTCCTTGGCAGCGCACGGCATAGCAACATGTTATCTGGCACAAAACCCAAGGACGTTACAAGTTTCAACTGAAAAACTTGCGGGGCTCGTTAGCCCGTTGCATCTTCAAGAGGCGTTAGACTTAATGATTTTGCATTATTGCCTTTTAAAGCAAAGAGATCAAAGAAGAGTATCACGGGCAGCACAAGTTTCACGGTGTGACCTTTCCCTCCTCCTTCCTAAAGCCTGTTGTCTTCCTCTCGTATATACTGGCCACATCCAGAAACGGGACTGTTGGACCTTGTCTTCAAACCTTTACATCCCGTGGTTAAACAGGGCTTTCCCTGTGCCCAGGCAAGGGGCCTGAACACCACAAAGGGCAATGCCCAGGTAGGACATGTTGTGCTAAAAAAAAAAAAAGGAAAAAGGAAAGAAAGTCACCATGCTTATTAATTAAATCCCCTGCTAATCCATTCTGCGAGCCGCTGGTGGAGGCGGGGAGGGTGCCAAAGTGCAGTCCTCTCTACGCTACCGAATTAATGGATCTCGATGGCGCATGGAAACGCTCAGACCGTTTGTTTTATGCCTCCCTTCATTTAAAACACTTAACCCGCGGCCCAGGCCCGCAGTGCCGGAGCACATTCCTTGGGGGCTCGCGCGGTCTCCATAGAGAGGCAGGAACGGCGGCAAAGCCATCTCCCTCCACAGCCTGCTCCTCCGAAGGGGAGAGATGGGGAGATAACACCCACTTCCATCATCTGTAAGTAACACCCAGTTCTGTATCTCTGGAGGCTGTGACCCAGAGACAGCTTCTCCTGATGCTGCGCGTGAGGTGAGAAGGGAGACGGTGTAGCTGCGAAGAACTGCCAGTTGCGTATTGATGGCTGGAGCGTCGGCCACGTGAAAATCCGTCAGAGGTGCTGAGCATCGCAGCTGCCGGGATCTCGGTGGCGAAGCCGGCATCGTTAGCGGCGTGCTCCTTATTCCTGCGAGAAAATTAGTGGCAGCTCTGGGAAATTCCTATACCTCCATTTGGGGCAGGCAAATTAGAATATATTGTCTGGAAATAAAGAGAGCCAGGCAGGCTTAAGCTGCCATAATAACCACCTCTGCTTTAACACTTAAATGTTACATGCAGATATCATGAAGAGTGGAGTGGGGTTTTTTTTCTCCAAAACATGAGTTTACTCATATTGTATTACAGCAACACCCACATTTCTCTTCACCTCAGGCTGGAGGAGAGATCTGATTTGTACTTGTTGGCTTAGCCCTGCTGTGCCTATGCAAAAAATAAAGCTAGAATGAATTCATCTATTTTCTTTTTTAAAGCGGGCACCGGTCCATTAGATCGAGTGGCACTAAGCAGGGCTGCCACCAACTATTTCTGTGATTTCTATCAAGACTAACAACTCCTACTTCAGTAGGAGGATTTTGGAAAAATAGAAGCGCGTGTGTGCGTGAGAGGAGAGGTGTTGAAGCCGTGAGGCTCAGAGAGATGCTCTGCCTTCTCTGCTTTCCCCTGCTCCCATTTCCTCGCCTGAACTCCCCAGCAGTAACATCGTGCTGTGAAATCCAAGGGTAGGGCTGCCTAAGCCGTGACAACCACTTCTGCAAACAGCCGGAGCAGGACCCCACCAGCCTGTTACAGATTTCCACTCGCTCTTCCTCAAAATGAATCCATCCTTGTCCAATTCCCCAGTATACGGGAGCCAAGATCCCTTCAGAGGGACCAGGCATGCAAAGGTGGCACCAGGAGCTGCAGCAGACCGGGAGAAGGAGACATGTTCCTACGCACACGCTGGAGATGCGCCGGCCATGCAGCTGTCAACCTCGCTGCTGGCTCGGGCTGGCTGAGCCGAGAAAGCCTGTAACATAGGAAATCCAAGCGAGTGAGTAACGAATGGAGACCTCCACATCTGCGTGGCCCACACACAAAGTGACAAAAAGGGACTGTCTTTCCAGCAGTCCTCTGCTGGCATGGCCAGCAACCCAGAGGGATGCGGGTCCTCCCAGATCCAGCAGGGTTGGTCCAAACTGGTGCTGCTGGTCAACTTTTGCTAGCCTGTGTGCAGTAATTTGGGAGCAGGCCAGTTCTTATGGATAATACTATACAAACAGGTTTCCTCACAGTGCAAACCTCTCATAGCAGCCTGAGAGAGGGGCTTGGCTTTGCTCGAAGTCTGGCTGCCCAGAGAGGAACACGCAGCCGATGAGGGACGCAGCCGTTCGGGGAACCCTGTGGCATCACTGCTATTCTTGTGCTTATTCTCGTCCGAGCATCTTGGGGTACTCCACAAAATCAGATTAATACCACCAGTCCTATTGCTTTTGAAGACTGGCAGCTGGGGAGGAAAGACTAACCGGGTTCTTCCGAGTCACAAATAAGGTAGTGAAAAAGCCGGGGCTCGGTCAGGCTGGCCGCCCCGCTGGGAGAGGTGGCATTCCCTCCAGCCCATGCTCTCCTGACCACAGCCTCCCAACCCATCTTCTCCAACGCATGGGCAGAACCACTGCAATACCGTGCGCGCGGAGAGCAAACTGAAGGTAAGCAGCAGCTTCTGCTTGATTGCCACTTCCCATTAATTCTGAAGAAATTTTCACTCCCCCAAAGAAGTTGCGTTTCATTTGCCTGCGAGCTCCTCCAGTCTACACCGCATTTTGAGGAGGCACCGTTACCCATATATCTGTACAGCACCTCGCACAGCGCCATCCCAACATCCTAAATGGTATAAAACATAAGCCTACTAACTTCATAAAATTTTACCGGCATCTTAAGCTCGTAACTCTCTCCAGAACAAATGCATTGATGAAAACTAATGTGTCTACAAAGAGGCTGTGATATAAAACCAAGCTGACAACAGACCAGCGACTGCCACGCTCCCGAGCCCCTGGCAAGCGGGCAGGTTAATGGTGAAGTGTTATTCATCGAACTTGAAGGAAAACCATTCAAAACATTCTTGGTTTTGTTAGTGTAGCTTTTCACAATGCTTATAAATGAGAAACTTGACAAGAAATGTGAATATACAATTTCTCAAACAAAACACACATAAAAGAGTGAAATTCCCCTCCTACTTCAAGGGAAAAGTGTCTCATTCGCTGATGCCAAATACTGATTTAAAACACTGACATACAGACCACTAAAACTTCCCGTAATGAACTGTGGTTTTCAGTGTTGGTAAGAAACCTCAAAACACAACAGGAAATGAGGCAAAGGTTTTGTTTTGTTTCCCCTACTGTTGCTTATATAAAGGGGAAATTGTTATCGTTTATTGCTAAATCCATAACTCAGAAAAAAGATCTGATCTTCCCATCCCTCCCGCCCCAGCACAAGCCCCTCCGCGCTCCCATGCACACGCGTGTCTGGAGGAGCGGCACCGAAAGCGGCGCAGGTCTAGGTCGTGCCAGGTGTAAATGAGAGCAGAAGCTCGATTGCTGATTTAAGGTCTTTCAACTGCTGTTTTTTTTGAAAAAAACCTGCAAAAACATTTTTCCTCTGTGTCAGTTGTATCTTGCCAGCAGCGCTGCCCTGGTTACCATTGGGGGCTTTGGGTTTAATAGTTTTTTGGGAGCTTTTTGATTCTCTGCTGAATTTATTTATTTTTTTAATCTCTCTGCTGAAATGTTTGATAATCCTACAGGGCTTTTCTTTCCTCAAGAGGAAACTCTCGCCTAGAAAGCTTTGGAGACGTGGTTTTTGTCTTGCCTTTTTCTGCACGTGCAGCCTCCTCACACGTCTCATCGCCTCCTTCCCATCCCAACAGCTTGATAATGAAATTGCAGCATTAAACAAACGTGATGAAGCGTAGAGAGGAAAGAGCTTCTCAAAGCTGCGCAGTCACAGGAGGGAGAGCCGGCAGGTGCAGCAGGTTGCTGTGTTACTGCACCCATTTCACATGCTGGATAACTGAGCATCAATTCATAGAAGTGAAAAGAGCTATTGCGAGTTCTCTTATTTCTTGTCCGAGTGCGTCCATGGTGGCAGCTATTGGGACAGTACCAGTAAATACAGACTGAAAAAAATACCCCAAAAGATGACACTCATTTCTGCTTTTAACTTCAGACCGTGCATCAAAACTTCCCCAACTTCAGTGCTTAAAATTGGTGACAATTTCATGATTCTTATAGATTTCTTCAACTCTGAATCAAGGATGAATACAAATATTTGAGGTTGCACTCCTGGTCTTGGGGATTGATTGCACTTCTGGGCTAAGTTTGCAAACCTTGAAGTACAAAATCTACATTCCGCAACAATTTGTGCCTACAAACTACAGGCAGATCGTTTTAAAAATCCATAGAAATATTGCAGACAATATTTCCCCAACTGCATTTAAATTAGCTATGAGCCCGAGGTATTAACCAAGACAATGTCAGCATACATCTAGCAGAGCAGCTTTGGCAGCACTGGTGTGCCTGTGTCACCCCGCACGTATTCTCCAAGGACAGCAAATACGCAGGACCAGCTCTCTGAAGAGAGCGGGAGTGCTGCTACCCCATGAACAGGATTAAGCATAAGCAGTTGTAGACAGGGAAGGAAAACAAACAAAAAAAAAATTTACCTTAGTTTTGAGGACAGAGTCCAAAGAGCAGGAAGGATCCCAGGGCTGCGTCACTTTGGTAATTCAGCCAGAAGGTGCCATAAATAAGGTCTGCAGGCCAGGATACATTAAGGAGGCATGAAGACAGTTTTCCCAGGGATAGAGATGGTAATCTCCGCTCAGCTGCAAAGGGCTGCAGCTGCTGAATAATTGCTTCAATACCCGTGGTTTCAGAGACAGCTTATCAGCCTGCCCTGTCCTGCCCTCGGAGTGGGAGGTTAAGGTCCAGGGACAGAGACAAATTTAGAGGGACAAAGAAATGATAAGTAGAAGGAAGAGGAAGGCCCCTGTTCGCTTCCCATTACACTTCTAGTTTAGAGAGATAAGGAGCCTTTTCTTTTTGTCAGAGCAGTAACAGGGAACTGGATTAGCTGTGCTGGCCAGGATTTTCCTTGTGGACCCCAAGGGAGTGGGAAGCAGTGAGCTTGGATTGTCTGGCTCCCTCCCGATGTCCGACTACTGCTGTGGTATTAATGACACCAACTGTCCTAGAGGTGAGCGAGCAAAGCCTCTTCCAAATGGGGATTCACCCCAATGTAGCTACTCCCTATTTAAAGTGGAAAAAAAAATTGGTTTTACCACTTTTGCCAGACCAGAGAGGAATTTTTTAGCAAGAAATAGCATAGATTTATTAGCTGGGGCACAGCAGCGAGCTGATGCCGCTCTACAGCTTCCAGATAACAATAAAGCGATGCCCAGCAGTTCAGCACCCGGTTCAGCTCTGTCTGTTCTGGCCTGAAAGAAGACATCTTAAGAGCATTAAAAATAACCTTTTAAACCTGCACCCAGCAGCAGCAGTGAGACAGAGGGCAGGTAGGTGGGAAGAGGGCACCCAAAAGCTCCAATGAAAAATGTAACCTCCTTTCGTTTTCAGGAGGAAAATATACATCAGCATGTTGTGCTAACGCAGCACTACTGCGCTTAGAAAGTACCTTTGCAGTGGATTCTCCTCTCTTGGCAGCAGGACTGCACCATGCTTCTGGGCTAAAAAGTGTTGGAGCGATGGGAGCCTCCTGCCTGCAGGGCGTGGGGAGCAGGCAGCAGTCCTGGGGAGCAGGCAGCAGTCCCGGGGAGCAGGCAGCCCCTGTGCCCTCGCCCCTGGACCTCCCACTTAGCTTCACCCCCAGGAAGAGCCCCATGGAGGGGCACAGCAGATATCTTAAAACAAGATTTTTTAGTGGTTATCCATGGTTGCACTCGATTTTGTCAGACAGTACAGCACAGTGATGATGTCACTTCTTAAACCACAGTTTAGCATAATTCTTAGGTGCCTTGATAAGTCTCATTGAGCTCACAGGAAATTAAGCAGATGATTATCTAATCAAGAGCGCAAACAGCAATAATTTTCCCTTATCTCCCCATCAGCCTAGGATCTCGAAGCAATTTACAGAATGAGTAAGTCAAGACATGTAGCCAATCCCCAAGGGATGGTACTGTGCCCATTTTACAGGTAGGGAAACTGAGGCACATATTTTCCAGGCAAAGATAAACATGGTTTCCCATTACACTGTCAACAGACTCATCAAAACCAAGGGGATGACTGTTGAAATGGGACGATGTGTGTCACGAATGAAGGGAACAGAGATAGCCCCAAAGGTCTGCATCAAGTTACAGATGAAAGCACGGATCAGACAGGAAAAGATCGAAAGAGCACCAGCTCCTCGGTGTAACGACGGGTCTGCCCCTTACAGGCGCATACAGAAAGTCTCTCTCTTTTTGTGAATAGGTCCATATATATGTTCCTCTTTGAAATTCATTCTTACATTGCACTGTTGACTTAACGACCCTCTGCGGCAAGGGAGGGGTGATGGATTCACATTAATGTGCATCCCGGGAAACAAGCACATCCCCAGGGGAGCAGCGTGATTCATTTTTAATGATACTTCCCCCAGTCTGTAGGCCCCATAAGCCAAGAATTACAAGCCTTGAAAGTCATCATCACTGACTGAGCTGTTGTTGGTGAAGGAGGGTTTCCAGCCCAAGTGGGAGTCGTTACAGCAGAGGGATCATTTTAAACTAAGTGACAAGAATATATTAGGGGAAGGAAAATTACACTTTTCAACAACTCAAGAAAAGAAAAAACCACTTCCTGCCAGAAATTCTGATTCAGAAACAAGACAAGAAGGCAAATTGCTTCCCCTTGTCTACGCTGCATGGAGCAAACCTACACACATAGGTCAGAGGCCTAGCAAGAGCCTGAGGCTAAACTAATTATTGTGATTTGCTCGTCTTTTGTAATTAATCTAGGAAAGGCTTAAGGCTGTTAGCAGCTTTAAAGAAGTAAATCTGAAGGACCAATTAATTAAAAACAGCAGTGCTTAATGAGGACCTTTTGGTTCTCTCATGTTGATTGTTATATTTGTTGAAAGTTAAGTTTCCCCTGTCTGTCAGATCTTGTCTGGTCTTGTAAAATAGATCTTCTTACTTGGTGCTTAACCACTTGACACTGGAACAAAAGCTTTCGATTACAAGCAATTTGTGGGGATTATAATGGAATGAGCTACACCCACACTCCCTGATTTAACAATCAATTTGAAGCAATGTTCAGTTCAACCAAGAAGCCTTAAGGACCCTGAAACTACAGTTTGGATCTTCTGGTTCCTCTCCTCCAGGCTGGACCCCGCAGGTGTTAATCATGAAAGTTAAAGCACGCACTTCAAATCTTCTTTTGAAAACAAAAACATGGATGCACTTTTCCTTACTCAGTTCTGTCTTAAATTGGCAATTAAGCACCCATCTGTCTCCACATTTTTCTGTGCAAGTGTAAATCTAGTGCAGACCAGGAGAATCATGACTTGCTCTAACCCAGAAGGGAAATTCAGCTGAGCACCACAGAGATACAGTCATGGCTTTAGCTTCTTACACCAGACACAACATAGTTAACAGTCAAACCATGTCCTGAAAGGGAGCTTGCACCCCTGGGACTAACAGAGTCCTCGGTGTGTGACTGTGGGTAGGTGCCAGGCAAACAGGGAAGATGTTACGGAGGTCACGGTCAGCAGCTGAGAGAAACAGCCAGTTCTGTTTCTGCTGTGCTCTTGGGCCTGCCACGTTTAGGACATCTTATGCAATTTTCTTATACATGTGGAAAAATGTTGATGCTTTAGTTTATTTAATCAGGGGAACAAGTAATTCACCACAACAACATCCATTTTTTGTTTCTGTTAAGCTGGACCTACGAACCAAGTCCTAACAGCAGAGCTCTGCCGTAGCGGGAAGCCTGGACCAACGTGTTACCTAAAGACCCTGAGCATCTTACCGATAACAACGATATTATTCACCAAGTGAATGAGGCATCTGTCATCGGCAAAGACCAGGACCCTCCACCTGTTTGCTGTCCTTACATAAGATACGCAAAAGTGTTTTGTGCTGGAAAAGAGAGACTAGGAAAGGAGTAAACAAGTATGGAAGGAATAACGATCAGATTACCAATTTAGCCCCAGAAACAGCCCTGAACAAAATTGGACTATTTTGCTTGGCAAGACAGAGGAAACATATCCATGCTATTCTCTTTCAGACACCTTCTCTGTCATCTGTCCCCACAGCTAGCATTTTTCACATGCAGCAAATTAATTTTGCATTCTCAGCAGGCATCCCTTTCAGAGACCAGCCAACTTCCTGATATTTTGTGTTCGGTTTTTATATCAGCAGATCTATTTTAAATAAAAAGCTATGTGTTTTACAAAACATGAGTGCCAGTAACACAGAGGAAGAATGTGACATTTTTCTCCCCAGGATATTTTGACTGACACATGAAAAAGTCTATAATCTTACAGAGGCTCAAGCTGCTCATGTTGACATCCAAATGTTTGGTGAAAAAGAGCTTGATTGCCTTCCATGAAAGGTGTAGGCTTCTGATTTAGTCTCTCCATCCCAGAGAAAAACTGACCTCAAGCTCTTTCTCAAGGTATTTTATTTTATTCACCTGTCACAAACGCAGCAGGTGAATTGTCTTTCCACTGCCTAACCGAGTCTCCACACAATATCTTGTTTATTTTCATCACATTCTCACACTACCAACTGCTCATGTGAGCCAGCTGATCCAGTCCCAAAAGCCATCTCAACTCATTGCTCAGCTTGGTGGAAATGCTCCCTTGCTTTTACAATTCCTTGATCCCTAGCTCAATAGCCTCCATAAAAGCTTCACAGCTGTGATCCCTCACCATTCATGGAGATCTACCACCCTCCCGGAGAATCAGTCACCCCCTGCAGAAAGGAAGCATCTGACTCATCTGTGGAAGCGAGAAAGTCTTCCCCGTCCCACACAACCACTGTGCTGCCTCATCTCAACATTATTCAGCTTGAAAATCCTCCCAGAGAGCAGCATGCAGATGCAGTCTCCTTGGAGCCTGCTGTAAAATCAGTCAAGCTCCAAACAAGAGCCAGAGCAAAACTATTAATTTCTGGTATCCTTATGGTTCTGTACTTAAGTGAAAGCACTCCAACACCCAAGACAAAAAACATCCCCTAAGGGTTTTTCCCCAAACACCACAGTGGAAACTCCATGAGCTTTGAGTCATTGTTTCAGACTGATTGTTTCAGCGGTGTTTGGGAGAGATGGAGGCTGAATGGGAACTCGCACCCGGCACCTGCAGAGCATGGAAAACCTGCTGGAACTGGGTCTCACTGAGCGGAGACCTCAAAAATCAGCTTCGCCTCCCACCAAAGTGCAAGTAGACATGTTACCAGTCTGAACAAGTAGCTAATCTCACCAGGATTATGAACGAACACAGATTTCAAACTGACCCATGTGTACATGTGTCAGCATTTGAGTTAAGTTTATGGCTGAGCTGTATCAGCGTGTAAGACAGGAATTAACACATGAAAGGGCTTGTTTTTCAGCATAGAGAGCGGTCATCTGTCCACGCTTCTGACTCGGTTCACATGGATCTAAGTTTGGGGGTTGGGAAAGCTGGCAGTTCCCTGACGCATTCATGGACTCAAAACATTGGACATGTATCTGTGTCAGCAGGTGTTAATAGGCTGATACTTCATTTCTGAGCCAGATAGAAATTTAGGCAACACTGTGGAAGAGGGAGATTTGTTTCTGGTTTTTCCAGATACACAGAAGTTTACTGAGGGAGCTAATGTTGGGAAAAATGCACCTTTTCTGATCCATTGGGGTGCAGGTACCTGCCACCAGCTGGGGCTTAGATCCTGGGTTTGGACATAGGTAAGGCAATTCTGAAAAATTGGAAAGCTGCAGAGCTAGCAGAGATTGCTACAGAGTCACAGCAGGGCTAGTGCTTGAAAGGACCAGGGCCCTAGGATTCAACTCAGCCTCTCATGGTCGCTTTGCTGCGGTTAACCCTGGATTTTGATTTAGTTCATCATAAGGGGAAAAAAAAAAAAAAAAAAAAGGAGAGGGGAAAAGGACAGTTCACTGCTGAGCTGTTGAGAAACAGCTAGCCTGAAGGTTGAGGCTGGCAAAACCCATACTGCTTGTATTTAATGTTAGTACAAGCACAGGTGAGCATCACTGGACCCAACCAGCCTCAGAGCTGCAAGAACTGGATGTTTATATGTGCTCCGGGACCTGCTTTTTGCAGAGTTGCTGGTTTGGGAAACAAAATACACACGAGCTTTTCCCGGGTTAACTCCACGCCCCGAGCCCGGCGCTGCAGGGCTCTGCTCTGCCCCGTCTGGGCACCCATGGAGCCATCCCCACGCCACGGCCAGGCTCGGGCAGGCCCCCAAGCCGCCTTGCTCCAGGCTCCATGGCTTTGTCAGCCCTCCCGGACAACACGAGCAAACACAACCTGCCACGGAGCAGATAAACGTGCAGAGGTGGAGCCAACAACTTTCATCTGTTGATATTAAATAATAATAAAGCAGATTGAATGCCTCCGCTACAACACAAACAGAAGCCCTGCCCTTCATTTTCGCTTCACTTTCCAAGGGAGACCTGGGTTTTTTCAGCTCAGAGGCATGAGGGGGAGTATGAGCTATTCAGTGGAGTGCTAAAAATTAAAGTCACTTTAAGATATTTTTCCTCTTGGCATAAGGTTTCCCAGATCCCAGTTTCCAGCAGATCTCAGCTTGACGCTGTCAGCAGCTTTGCATACACACACACCAGCTTCAAAAGCCTGGGGAGAAGCATTTTAGACATCTGTGCCTGCTGAAACCTGTCGTGAGGGTAAAAGGGACTGCCTGTGGTGTGCAGCACTGACCTTAGCATTACATCCCACACGGCTCTCCATGGCTGTGACCACCACCAGCCCGGATGCGGCTGCAGACCTCCAAGGAGCATTTCAAGAGGAATGGGCTGAAGAACCATCATGGCAGCCTCCCCCTCATTAAAAAAAAAAAAATGAGATCAGGAAGATCTCTGAAGCCAGCCAATGGCTAATCCATCTTCTCTCTTTCAACAGCTCAAGCTGAAGATCCCAAATAGGGAAGTTCAGCCACCACAGCACTTCATACCAGTACCATGAATGTTTCTCCTTCTGTTTTCTTGCAGCATAGGGAAAAAGCAACACTTCTAGGCACACACGGATCCAAGAAAACGTTTGGACACCTTGTCCCCATTTATTTCACCTGTGTAACCGAGAGCATTTACGACTACAGTCACATGAACTTCTGGTGATAGCCATAACTACCCCAGTTACTTCCTAAGAGATGGTCTCCACCTTGCAAGCAAGACCTGGGGAACCTCCTTGCCAGCCAGGGTGAGCTTGTACTTGATCGTCTGGATTTTGCCTTTATTTACCTTTATAGCACCACAGAGCATCACATTGCCCAGGAATAAGATGAGATTTTCTCCATGTCAGAGGCTTGATGCTCAGGTCATTATGTATTAACAGACAGCGGGAGGAGAGAGGAGAGCCCTATGGAGAAGTACCTCCTCCCCTGAAAACCCAGCCTGACCACATACCAGTTTGTCTCCCCAGCAGCTGTGCCAACGTTTTGTGTCCATGCAGTGAACTGGGTGATCAAACTGACCCGTTATAAACTGTGTACAGGCAATTTTGCAACTTCCCAAGCATGAATGCAAGACAGACAGAAGGCTGGCAAGGTGAACATCACTCTGGCTGGATGGCTTAACAGCCCCTAGACACAGCGACTGGGAAGGGAACAAAAGATCCTGGTCCAGCAACATTAATGCCTTGTTTGTTTAGTTCAACGTGATAAAGACCATGACAGCATCTGTCTGCTCTCAAACAGAGGGGTCAGAAGTGCATGAATATCTGATTAGTTGAGTATTATCTCTCCAGATCTGGACCTCAACAGCTCTCTAGGATGGGGATTTTTGCATATTCACTCCAGAGTAGGACCCTACTGGGAATGAGGGAATCCAGTGGTCGCTGAAAACATTGATCTGGGACTCCCTGCAAATCACAAAGCAGAGAAAAAAAGTGTGTCTGTTGTCTATTCTTCCTGTAATTCAAAGTATACAAAAATCTAGTAAGATATGCAGGAAAGGAACACTAAATTTTTTCTGTCTTATGCAGGACAAGAACACTTGCCTAGAAGCAATCAGAAGATGCTTGATAACATGTTTGCAGCTATGTCACTAGTGACCTATCAGTCTCCTTACATATGAAGACAGATGTCAAGGCTGAGCCATTGTGTATTCTTGAGATACAAAGGAGAATACTTTGAAAAGTAGTCCCAGAGCACTCCAGTCATCACCATGAGATGAAGCACAATAAGACATCTGAAAAGCTGTGGCAGTTGTTTTATGTCTGGTATGTGTTTTTGTGAATAGCAGCTTCAGTAATTTATGTTCCTGGTTGAAAAGCTTTTTGTAGCCTTAATACACACAGTGGTTAACCCTTCTACTCCTCAGCTCAGGAATCTGTACAAGTCACTGAAGACAAATAGCACTATCCTTGGCTCCATCTCCAGTGCCCTTTTCACATCTATGCACTGACATCCCTTATTTTCCATGCGTGTAGACTAGCTGTATCCCTGAAGCACAGAAAATACCCCAAAAGAAGTATCCTGAAGTATTAACGCTTGACTTTCTCTACCCTTCTGCAGCCTACCACTCCCTCAACATCCTCCATTTTGTTCTTTTGGGGCTCCCTCCTCTCCTTCCCAAGGAAAGTATCTTTTACCTTTGCTGCCTGTACAAACACTGCCATCCAACCCTTCCTGCAAACTTTTTGCAAGGGATCAGTTCTCTAAAGACCAATTCAGCATAATTTCCAGTCTTTCTTGGAAAATACAGGTCTTGCAGAGTGACCTCTACAAATCATTCCCAGGTACAGAGAAACCTAAGTTGTACCCAGCAGCATCTAACACTTTTCAGCTGGTGGGGATCCCAACAGAAATATTCACAGTAATTTAACATGTGTGTGCACGTGCATAAAATGCAAGAGATTATTAAGAGAACAATATCATACAAAACAAGAACAGAGTGAATAATTCCTTATCACAATAATACCAGTAGAACAAGAATATTTAGTCTTATATACTGGAAAACAGGAAAAACATCCTTGCTTTGTAAAGGATCCTATCTTTTTTGCCTCCGTGCCTCTCTGCACGCTCCGCCTGCGTTGGCCTGTGCCCATCTCTGCAGGCTTGAGACAGTCAGTGAAACCCTCACTGATGGCTAATGGAGGGACACAAGATGCACCAGGACCCTCTAAGGCGTTCACATATTGGTGGAAAAAAGTGATATAGTAGCAAAAAAATGCAGTATGATGTCTGCAGCTGCCTCTATTGCATCATGCTGCCACTGCATGTCACTATTAAGACAGAATGGCAATGAATGACAGGGATTTTAAGGAAGACTATAAAGCTCCAGTGGAGGTGGACCCCACAATCCCCAAGACCTGCCTCCGGTTGTACCTTAGTCAGCCCCACTCTCCTAATGCAAGCGCAGGATTGAAGACACGAGGCCTCATTAGCATTTGGGCTAAGCTAAAAGCAGCAACAGTATAAAAACACACGCTTGGAAGAGAGAAAAGGTGGGGAAATAGATATGAGAAAAAAGGGGAGGGAGGGAAGTGCAGAGGGAAGGGCAAAGAGCAATGGTTAAACAAGATCACTTGCAAGCAGAGTTGAAACACAATCACGACCTCTGACAACATCTATCAGCATTGAGGACCTTCTGAATTTCATAGCAATATAACAAGATCTATTTCTTTAACAACAAAAAATAGTCTCAGTTTGCTCAAAACTAGTAGAAGCTAAATAGGGACTAGTTCTTGCTACACCTTGCTGGTGTGTTGGCAGCCCAGAAGAACAGCTCTCTCAACAGCACTGCAATAGCACAACCTAAAAAAGTCATTACCAGAATTGTCCCTCTCTGTTCCCGTCCCTGCAGCTACAGGAGACCCCTTGCTCAAGTGAAGGTCCTAGATCATCTTGCGGTTGGCCTTCCGCATTGTCCTCATTTCTAGTTTATGAGATCTGGGAGACTCATTTGAGATTAAACAAAGGGCTAAAGATTAGGCGTTCTGTAATTTAGTACTTCCTTTGCCGGCTTTACGTGGCAGAGAAAAGGAACAGCAGCAGCCAAGGTGGGCTCTTGCTGTGAATCCACACGACCTAACCAGAAACAAGGGCATGTCACTTGACTCTAGTTATTAAGCTGAACTTTTATCCAGGGTCCCCTTCCAAACACTACACTTGCATTCGTTTTGCCATCAAGCCATGTGGTTGTTTAAATAGACTCATGGAAAACACATTAAAAAATAAACCATAGAGCAGATCCAGATGTTTTGAAATGCTAAACTTAGTGCCTCATACTCTTCCCTCCTCATCCAGCTTCAAAAAATTCCTAAAAAACTCAAAAGCATTCCTGAGCTGGTTTGTAATGAGCCATTACTTCATTCTAAAAAGTATACTCTAACGCAGACTCAAATAATCAATCTTTTAGCCATAAACACAGTTACCAAAACACTTTGAAGATTTGGATCAACTTCATGAAAGGATAAAAATTTTTTGCTCTCTCTCTTATTTTAAATAAGACTCTTGTTTCCAATAAAAGTTAGTTTTCACACATTGAAAATACACACACAGAGGCAAGATAATATCCCCGCGTACCAATCTCAAGATGATGCAGTAGGCAACAAAGGCTTGCAGGAAAGGAGGCAAAGGCACTTTGCACCTGATTTTCAAAGTGTTATGCACAAGACAGGAGAAACCAAGCTCAACAGCACTGCCTCGCTCAACCCGGGCAGTGAGCACAAGCACACCTGTCCCTCACCAGCTCAATTAGCCCTCATCGTCATTCATCCTACTTATAGGCACTTATAGTTTGGAGCTAGAGGGCCACAGGGTACACCACTGTTCTGCTCTTATTTGAAACCCCTGAAGGCCTTTGCTGCTCATGAGAATCTGCATGTCTTAAAACTCTTCTGGTTTTGAGAACCTCACAGTTTCAAAAAGTTAGTGCCTCCATTACTAGACCAGTGTCCACTGCATCAGACAGCCCTCACTCACTTTAAGTCAAACAAAACTCCATGGCCCAAAAAAGAAGAGCCAAGCAGCTGCTGATAGACACAATTGTCCTGCCAGGCAGCTGGGAAGCCTACATGCACCACAAACACGCATAGTTTCCTCATGAGTTCTGCAGAAATATTCACAGGCTTCAGTTCCTTGAAAGAGAAGACGCAACAATCTCAGCTACCAGCAGGACCAAGCCCTGTTGCAATACCATGAAAATGTGAAGGAAGAAAGCAAACCTTTGCTAGTTCTGCTCAGTTCTGGAGTCAGCTGCCATTTTCACATTACTCCTTCTTCCCAACTCCTACGTTTTATTTCCAATACAAAGATTTTTAACCTGATCTTGCTCCCTTGGGCTGGCCAGGAACCTTCTCAATTCCCTTCCCATACCACAGGTCAGACTCACAGTTAAATAACTGCCAGGCCAGAATCAGTTACATCATTTTTCCCCCTTCTTTTCCAGGTATTGCCTAATACTTCCCAAGCTTTCCCCCTGTAATACAGCATCTTATAGCTTTCAAGCAGTCTGAGAAACAATGGAGATTATGATTTATTTTTTATAATCCTAGATGCAGTAATGGAAGCCTTACATCCCTGAAAAGTAGTTGAGGGTTATTCACTGGATTAATATGTCAAGTGCGTTAATATATCCAGTCTTATGTTCAGCCATGAGAAGCTTTACTGGGAAGGACATTAAGACTAGGCCACCAGGATGAGACAACTGAGGTGATGGCCATCCTCTGTATCCCTCAAGTCCGGTTTTCAGGCTTATTTATGCACAAATACCAAGAATGAACTAGTGAGTCAGCATGCTCGGGTGCTTTTGAGAATCCCCTTAAGGTACTCATCACCAGCTATAAGTGCTTCACTACCTTTGAAGCCTTGACCCACAAGCTCTTCTTTACATATGGAGCACGGAGACCCCATAAGCCACCTAAACTTCCTAGATGAGAAGGCGTTTCTAATCAATGAAACGGTGTCACTTCAAAATCATCCACTGAGATACATTAAGATCTAGACTGACAGTAGTTTTTATGTTTTAAAAAGGGAACAAATATATTTTTCTAATAAAGCCACATCAAAGTTGTCATTAAAGTGTTCTTAATATCACAAGTATGGTCACGTCTGTGTATCCTCTCTGCATCTCCTCTCCCTCAACCCATTCAGACGTGCTGCTTTATCCAGACCAGTTTGTGGCTGCTGTAAATCTTATACGCATCAGTGAAGATTTCCCCAATAGGTTTTATTTAACAAAAAAGAAATGTCCCAGCCCACCTGCCAAAGGCCCGGGATCTGGGCCTTTGAGACCTGACTTAACTATGTGTTGCGCATCAGCTCTAAAATCAGCTCCAAAACATTTGGAAATTATTACAGTCCACTAGCTCTGCAATTATAAAAAACTGAAATTACTTTCAAGCTTCAGTTGGAGAAGACTAATGCTGCAATTACTTGACCGAGCCATTTGCAACCTGATTATCGATGAGGATTGTACATTCATATCTGTGTGTAAACCTGAACCACTGAAGGGCTGGACGCTATGAACCACGTACCTCCAGGCATCTCTTGTTAATACGCTGCCCCATAAAACAATCTTCTATAAACTAAGAAAATAGTATATTACATGCTGGTTTAATTGTTAGTTATAGTTTCCTTGTAAAGCAGCATATATGAGGGCACTGTGAAAAGCTGGTATGTTTTATAGAGGAGGCCAGCAAATTGTGGCTTAAGTGTATGGAAACGATTAGCACCTGCGTATCGGTACAAAGCAGCAAAGTTTAGAAACCATGATCTCAGCTTTTGGCAGAACGAAGAGCCTGAAAGGTCTTCAGTTTTCCCGGGCAATAAATCCAGTGATTACTGAGATTATATTAACTTCAATTAACTTCCATTGGTTTTTTGTAGCAGCATAAACAACCCTACTCCGATCTCGCGCAGTCGGGGCAAGCCTTAGTGGTATTGCTTCTTGCGGACGGGAAAGATGAGTCGTGCAGCAAGACCTGACCCTGTGACCCGTGCTCACATGAGTAGACCTTAAGTCTGATATACACACTGAGTAATCAAAAAATGACAAATTTTAGAAGTATTTGGGATGAGAATAATTTCTTTGGTAAAACTCTTTTTCATTAAAAATGGCAACTTTTCTCTCCAAGTGTTTTTAAAAATACAGATATATATATACACACACACACACAAAAGTAAATTCACTCTGCCAGTAGAGAAAAACCTTTCAGCAATTTACTGACAAGCAAATATTTCTGCCAGACATTCTAGCAAAATGAAAACGTAGTTCAAAATAATTCCTATGTAAAAACAGCAGTTTGGGTTTTTTGAGTTTTTTGGTTTGGTTTTGGGGTTTTGTTTGTTTGTTTTACTCTGTTGGACTCATTTTGATTACTATTATTTGTGTGATGGAACGTAAAAACCAAACTATGAGAGTAAAGACTGCAGAATTAAGGTCCCTTGCGCGACGCAGTCCTTTTCAGCAGAGCACTCCACCATCAGTGGGGTATTTTTCCCAAGAGGAAAGTGCTGCGCAAGGGCCACCGCAAGCCCTGAGCACGAGGACTTCTGCGCCCAGCCCACGCGGCAGGCAGGAAGGCTGTTCACTGGGAAACCCGCTGGGTCATAATATTCATTTATCCTCCGTTCATATATGCTGTAATTTAGAAAAAACAGTTGCTGCTGTGGTAAAAATGCTGGCAATAAGCAGACAGGACCATGGGCTGTAAAACCAGGCAGAACCACCAGTCTTCTACAAACACGCACACATGCGGTGAGGAAGAGGAAGGCAACTTCCCCCTTCAGTCACTTCTTGCAGGTTTGGTTCCAGTTCTTCTTACAGACGTGTAGCCCTTCTCCGTCAGTGTGGCTGCACGGGCATTGCAAGAGGGTCCTAAACTCTTGTCTATTGTTAGTATCGATCACCTTGCAGAGCGGAAAGTGTCATTCTTCTGCCTGTCAGTGCCAGGGAGATGATGAACTTAGTAGGAAGCAGAAGAGAACAGGAGGAGAACAGAGATGTCCATGTCCCACCGCCTGCAGGGAGCTGGAGGAAGACCTGCCATCAGCCTTGGTCCTGCTCTCTGGGGCTGTTGACGCTCTTTGCTCCAGCTGAGCTCTTCGCAGCGGCGGCTGTTTGACTCCAGCCCACAGCCTACGCAGGGTTCAGCACCCAACCAGGCCCCCAAATCTAACACGCTCCCGTGGTATTAAGCGACACACCGTGGCTCCAATGCCATCGCAAACATCCCTAACTAACACCTATAAACTCCGTCAGCTCGGAGGAGGGCACAGGCAGACAGGGCGTTACTGCGTGCCTTCGACTAGACACCACTTAAGAAAGAATAAAAGACAGTACTTTCTCCCTGGGTAATACTGCCACTTTGACTTAATTAAAATCTTTTAATAGGCATCTCCTTCCCTCGCACCTCCCTGTTAGCAGACATCTTATTCAGACTAGGAAGATTAACTGCATTTTAGTTACTTTGATGTTACCCAGAACAAATTAAAAATTAAATCAATCTAGTTAGTCACTCCTAGAGTACAATGCCTTTTGTGCTCCATTACCAGTTGGTATTTTTTCTTGTAGCCCGACACCGAAGCTAGAAAGCAACTGGATATTTGTACGTTTTACAGCATTCAGATCTTTTGCATTAGTGTAACCCTGTCTTAAAGCTTTGAATTAAAATCATGAAGTCACAGGTATTTGAGGAGGGGCAATAATGCCTCTCTGTTCTGCATTGTTATGTAAAGTTGTTGAGATCACTGGTTTACAGCTGTTTATCCCAGAGGCTTATTTCAAAGCCATGTCCTGTTGTTTAGTAACTTGACTCTGAACCAGAAGTGATATGGCATCACAGCAAAGGCAAACTCAGCCTGTCAGCAGCAAGAGAACCACTCAGATGTGTCACTAAAACAGACGGCCAGACTAAGAGAGGCTTGAAAAGTTAACTTTTTTTTTACAAGATCTTGTGTGTGGAAAGTGCAGAAAAGGATGGGAGCAAGAGAGGACATGAAAATAAGCCAAAACCAAACCAACCCTGTTTGCTTGCCTTAAAAAAAAAAGCTTAGAGTCTTTTTGTTTTCTAGTAATGTTTTGAAGATGTTCCTGATTTTACCCCACCTCTTTGTACTGTCTGAGCATTTCACTATCAGCCACAACATAACTGCACACAGAGAAAGTTCATTTACCTTGTGTTACACTTAAAGGACTCTATGGGCTGGACCCATTTTAAGTCCATCCTCATCCAAGGTTAGTACCTGCAACCAGACCCTACCCTTGCCCTGGCCCAGAGGAACTTATTTACTGCCAGGTTAAATCCGATCCTCACATCCATCTAATCACAGATCCTGTTCCTGACCTCGTGTGGCAGGACGAGCCTCAGAGGAAGAGTCGAGGACTCTGTTGGGGCAGAGGGAGACGCAGCTGCCCTTGCCAAGACTCCTCTGGCAACACGACTGCAGATCCAAAATCATTCAAGCTGCTCCAAACCCAAATAGCCTAAACCGCAGAGCCAGAGCATGACACAGTAAGGAAAGGACCAGCCGGAGGTCCCTGGTCCAATCCCCCTGCTTAGAGCATCTGCAGTTAGATCAGGCCGTTTGGGATTGTGTCCAGGAAAATCCTGAGCATCCCCAAGGATGGAGATCTCGCATCCCCTCTGGGCCCCAGTGCCAGTGTCAGACCACCCTCAAGGGGAAAAAAATAACAAAATAGCAGCAGCTCTAATATTGTAAGGTCAGTAAAGGGATTTAATTGTTATTTTTTTATCAAATGTGCAATCTGAAGAAGCGATGGTGTAATTGCATTACTGACCGAACCCCCTGACCTCTGCTGAGCAGGGCTGCCGAGAACACGTGCAGGAGAGCGGAAGAGAAACTATTTGGAGAACATCTTTGCTTGCTGCCCATTTGGTTGCTGAGGGGTAGGTTGTTCCTCTCCCTTCCCATAGAAGCAAGCTGTTGTTTCACTCCTCCAATAAAGCTGTTGGTATGGTACATCCAGCATCAAGATACAGAGAGTTCAACAGTGCAACAGTTCACGGAGCGAGCTGTGAAGCACGCCCGTCAGCAGAGACAGCTCGCGCAGAACTGACTGCTCAACCCGTTTCTATTAAAAATATTCACAAGAGCTGCTCCCTCTCCATGGGTATTTAGATGCTGCTTTCCTCCCCGGACAGGAGTGTTTTCCTCCCCATAGCTCAGAGCAGAGGATAAAACCAGTGAGGAGGGAACTGCAGCTATTCCTGTTATCAGCCTTCTTACAGTAAGTTGAACCACGCTGTTCCCCTCCAAATATTTTATCTGGTCCTAGCTGTGGGGGGAATTGGCTCCTTCCTTTTGTCCTCCCATTTTGAATAGAAAAATGAAGTAACAGGGGGAAGTACCTCCCCAGCAGCAGCACAGCCACAGCAGCCTGAACCAAGCCCCCAGGTTTAAGCCCGGTTTTTTAGGTAAATCAGACTTACGGGCTCAACAGGCACACGTGTGCCCATGTGTCATGGTTTAACCCCAGTCAGCAGCCAAGCACCACACAGCCGCTCGCTCCCCCCTGCTCCCCGGTGGGATGGGGGAGAGAATTGAAAAAAAAACCCTCATGGGTTGAGATAAAGGTGGTTTAATAGGATAGCAAAGGAAGAGAGAATAATAATAATAATAATAATAATGATGATGATAAAAGAATATACAAAACAAGTGAGGCACAATACAACTGCTCACCACCCGCTGACTGATGCCCAGCCCATCCCCGAGCCATGGTGGCCCCGGCCAGCTCCCCCCAGTTTCTATGCTGAGCATGACGCCCTATGGTATGGAATATCCCTGTGGCCAGGCTGGGGCAGCTGCCCTGGCTGAGCCCCCTCCCAGCTCCTCGAGCCCCTCCTCGCTGGCAGAGCCGGGGAAGCTGAGAAGTCCTTGACTCCACGTAAGCCCTGCTCAGCAACAACTGAAACCATCAGTGTGTTATCAACATTATTCTCTTACTAAATCCAAACCACAGCACTATGCCAGCTAGTAGGGGGAAAATTAACTCTATCCCAGCCCAAACCAGGACACCGTGTGTGCCTCTCTCTGCACCCAGACAGGATCCCCAAGCGTGGCAGACCTCAGTCCCCAGCTTCAACGGGCCCCCCAACACCGCAGGTCATCACCCACCCCTCCTCGCATCCACCACCTCCGGTGGTTTTCCTCGTCTCTCTGCAGCGCAGCTGCCCCTCACCGGGGCCGTGGAGCTGCACCTCTGCCACCACACTTTCATCTCTACATAAAGGCACAATCTCTCCCTCCCTCCCAAAGGGAACCATGAGACTACAGCAATGCTTGAAAATTAAAAAGCCTATAAAAGTTACAATAATTAAAATTCCATTTTAATTCCTCCGCACAGGGGAGGGAGAAGAGGTCTCCGGCACATGTTTTCCCACTGCCACAACAGTTCGTGCATTGTGTTATAAAATTTTTCAGTGCCATTTATTTTTATTTGGCCTGTGAAATACTTTGGGGAAGGCCTCCTCGTAAATGGCCCATAAAGTTTGACAGGAACTAAACCTCCCACTGTTTTTGTGACTGATATAAAAAAGAACCAACTTAGTTGGCACCCTTAATGCATGTTTTATGGGAAAAGGAAGACTGTCCCTCTGTACAAGCAGCCGATTCCCGAGCAGACCAGGTTCAGGCCTGTAAGCATCTTTTGTGGCCTTTTACGAGGTAAAGCTTTCCTTATAAAGTCCTGGCCTCACCACAAATCCACTTCCCTCTGGGCTCATCCATTAATAAGCACTTTCATTAAAATTCCACCTTTCTTAGAGAAACGGCCAAGCTAATTTAACAGGAAATTGACTTTCTCCGTCACCCTCGCGCCTTTGACTGCGGCGACACAAGCCAGCGTTGGCCAGAGACATCCTGCCCATTAGCACGTCTCCTTCGCGCATCTATTTGCGGAAGCCTCGCGGTTCCTCGCGCTGTTTGGGGGAAGAGGAAACGGGAAGGTCTCAGGGCAGTCACTTCAAAGGTGCAGTTGCTTTCAGAGAAACACCCAGAAGTGATCAACCCATCGCACCTTCCGCCATCACCAACCTTCAGAGGAGCATGGCATGGCCTTGGAAAAGCACAGGAACAATGACGGAGCTCAAAAGGACTGGGACCAAATAGCGATGGCACTGGTCTGAGCGTTACTGGTCCAGTCAAACACAGAAGATGAACAGCAAAAGGAGAGCAGCTTAAGAGAGGCTGAGTAACAGGGTCACACAGACTGTGGCAGAGATCTGGCTCTCAGTCCACTGCACGCAGTCGTCATCATCCTCCTGGAGGTGTTAATCTATCCCTAGCAAAAGATCAATCCTATAGAAACAAAGAAAAACCCCAACCTCATGACACAGACTGTATTCCGGAAAATAAATTCCATCAGCACGCCAATACTTTATGAGCAGGGAAGGAGGCCGAGTTAATCAAATACATTATCTGCATCCTGTATATTGGCAAACTTAGAAGAATTAAGAACTTTTTTTGGCTTTATTGTAAAAATCCATTTTATTCTCTTTTGGCTTCCAAGACAAGCTTTCAGGTGGAAGGCTGTACATAACACCACTGTATTTAGAAATGAGAAAGCAGAAACGACAGTGACTCCATCTGTCCATAAAAAAACATAGCATAAAAAATTCCATACGAATTTATTTTGCATTCTAGTGACGTATCTCTCTGCATTTCACAAGAAAATGTCCGGGGAAAATGACAGGTTTATTTTTAGCCTTTCTTTAATCTTTGCAGAGTATGGCAGCAGATTGCAACCCATCATAAGTGTCCCAAACTAGGCTGAGAGATGCTGCTGAAAAAGAATGGGTTTGGATTGACTGTCATACTGCAAAGATATGGAGATGTTCTTAACAACCAGCCCCACTCCAGCTATAAGAAATTTGATCATATGCATTTCATTCTCAGTGTCACATATAAGTGGGAGATACATTTGTCACTGGATAATACATTCAGAATTAACAGAAGAACTTGTCAGGTTTTGGCTGCAACCACTGAAGCTAAAGCCTAGAGCGAAATAAACTGTCAGATCAGAGCTTTGTTAAAAGGATTAAACCCATTCTTAAGGGCGGAGCCGTGGAAAAGCTTTTAAGCTTTATACTTACACCTGAAAGGTTTTAAACCAGGATTCTAACAAAGACTGACACGAAACAAATATGCTAAAAAACAACAGCTAATCTGACCTCACTGGCAGGACCATCTCCAGAATCAGCTGTGCTGCGAACCGTGTGCTGAGCAAACGCTGCCGAGAAACCCTGGATCCGTCAGGCAGTCACTAATTATTGGCCACATTTTTTGGCATCTGCTCAAGTTGCTGTAGAATCAGTAACTGTTTTGTAAGTTAGTCTCATTACAGACCTACTACAGTAATTGATTTGCACAGTGGCCATGTGGTAACTCATAAAACTTTGCACAGGGGTCCCAATTCTGCAAATATTTCCTCTTGCACTTAGGGGAACAAAGAACCCTCTGGAATTCAATGAGTTCAGCCACGCTTCCAGCCTGCAAGCAAGCATTAGGAGGAGCAGACCATTGCATTGCAGCCTTTATACCACAGAAAAAAAATGTTTTCCTACATTCAATTAATTACAAAATTGCACCGCGTGATACCCTTGTGAATGAAGTAGGTGTTACCATACCACTCATTTTGCAGTTAGGAAAGCAGAGCTATGACTCAGAGGCACAGCGAGCTGCTCAAGGTCACACAGTAGCTCAGTCATAAATAGCACCCAGGTGCCCCACTCTTGCCCAACTCTGAGCTTTCTCACACTGCTTCGACAGTATTTTGAGAGCTTGACTTCAGCTTCAAAGAGGTTTTGAACCCACTCGGTGTCTGGCCTGTGCTGCATCCGCTTCACCCAGCCTGCTCCAAACCATGGTACCCTGCAGTTCATGACCCTCCTGCCACCTCTTGGTCCTCAGCTGGTCGAGGCACAGGCACCTCCTTACTGGCACTGGGGTAAGGAAACACGTAGTAACGGGCACCGGACGAGATGCAACAAGCAGCATAACAACGCAAACGTGGCAATGCATAGCAAATAAGACAAACGCTGCAGCAGGGAGGCTGACAGACACCAAAGCAGCCCATGCTCATTGGTGGCCGCTGCTTGCTGGGAAGAGGGTGTCAGGGTCCCCCCACATGGGTCCAAAAAAGGTGCATCAAGAGGGACATCAGGAAGCAAATGAGCTGAGGAGGTACCTGCAAGTCAAAACATCCTTCTACAGCTCTAACAAAAAAACTCCTATCAAAGACACCACAAATCCAGTTGTCAGATGAAACACTCCACTATCACACGTAACCTGGAGGCAAAAGCTTCATAGCACTTTGGTAACCTACGAGCCTTTTACATCTATAGTACCCATCAACAAAATACAAAGCTGGATCATTCAAATGCCTTGCAAAGCCCAGGCACTCAGTTAAAGATTTTCAGCTAGCTGAGGGCCAACTTTTCCTCACCTATTTGGGCTCAAGGCAAGATTTCTGGGCTCTGCAGTTGTGGGAGCTTGTGGGAGTTGAGCTTTACAGGACTGGACCCCAAGGAAGAAGCACCAGCTGCAGACCCTCTGGCTTTGCAGAGGCTACAATCCAAGGACAAAGCAGAGCTGGAACAAGTCTGCATCACACAAGTCGGATGCTTTTCTAAAAGTGTCATAAAATGAATCCTGGTAAGATTAAAGTTCAGCGATTCTGAGAGACATCAGATAGTACAGCATCAATGGTCTGAGATCATGAGAGTTGAAGTCTAATCTCATTACGATATTGCTGTAGTCATCTAGGAACATGAGCAAGTCTCTTAAATTCTCCATGTGTCTCTGCCACACGATAGGATATGTCTCTATTGACTTCATCTGTCCAGGTTATCAAGTTATCAGAGCACAGCCTGTTCCTCAGCAGTACAACTCCCGCCACAGCTGTAAAGCCTGTAGTAGATAGCCTCTGACAACAACCTCATAGCTAATGCTGGTCTTCATGTAGACGCTACTAAACTTGAATAGATGTTACTAAATCATCTTAAGAAATATGTTTGGGTTTTTTTTAAAAGCAAGGAATCCTTGTTTCATATTTGGAGCCAATTTTGGTCCAAAAGATGCTCATTTGTCCCACCTGGAAGGAAAGGCACTGTGTCATCATACCTTTTCTAGTGATCAGACCAGGCTATGAAGAACCAAGCCTCCCAACACCTTTAATAATGATGTACCACAACTGTGCAGTATCACTCCTCATGTAAAGCTGCGCTGTTACCCCTCCTGTTTTTTACACCAACCTACCTGAGGGGGATGGGGTGGTTTTTTTAATATTTGAACTCAATTGTGATAAGTACTGTACACTCACTGAAATATCAATATACCCTGGTGACCATCCCTGCCAGGTAATTAGGTTTGTTGCTTTCACAAAAATGAAAGCAAATAAAATAAAAAAAAAAGTGTAATTATGGTTTGGAGAGCACTGGTCTCAATTTTTCCGTTCTCAAAAGTCCTCTAGGGAAACAAAGAATGAGAGCTACTTATTGATTTCATCCTCCTGACGCTCACACACAAGACTTGCTGGAAAACAGGACCCCTTGCTAGAAATCACCGCTGTCCTCAGCTCCCCCAGGGAAACAGGGCGGGGGAAGCAGGAGCGGAGGCACTTGAGTTTAAAAGGGAAAAAAATAGAGAAAGAAAAAAAAAAAGAAAAAGAGGGCAACAGTTTCAGCTTTCATTATAAGCACTGTTATATCAACAATGGCTGGGGAACAAAGGAAGCCATTTCCACTAGTTCCTGCTTCAATTAGTTATTTGAACTAGTGAAGATTGTGCCACTTTATCTCCCCCTTGTAACATAATCATTGTATTTTACATCTCATGAGAAAAAAGGCCTGCCAGAGGACATTATCTGGCTCTGGGTCATACATCACAGGAGATAACATCGTTATTCATGTCAAAAGGGATGATCAAGGTCTTCCTGTTTTATCAGCGATTAGCCAGGAAAGAAAAGCTGCTGCTGCTGCTCTTGGCAGGTAGCCAGGCGCTGTATGAGTATTACCACGGCAGCGCAGCCGGCATCGCTCACCGCGCAACTGCGCTGGGCCTTAGAGCCGCGCAGAAACGGCTCTTTCAAAACCATTAACGTCCTGGCTGATAGGGAAGGCGCTGAGCCTTCATTAGCCGGCAGCAGCAGGAGGTGGTCTCCTCAAAGAGAGGGCCTGATCCTGCTCCCACCTGCCATACTTGTGCTCTGGCACGCGCCGCCATCTGCCTCGCTGGAGTTAAGGCGGAGGGAGGCTGGGAGCCACCCAGGCTTTCAGCAACTTAGGGTAGTCTGGGAGGCACCCAAGTCCCTCGGGCTTGAGCCAGAGTGCCCTCTTCATCCCCACATGCCCTCACCTTGGCTGTTGCCGTCTCCCTTTCCTTCCGTCCACTCTTTGTGCCTCTCGTTCTCATTCTCCCCCGCAGACGGCATTGCGTTAAAGCTGGGGCAGAGCTCAGCCTCTGGCGTTGCTGCTCACTGAATGATCCCACTTCCCAAGCACCTTCCCTTGAGCTCAGAGCTCTTCACTCCTGAATGCTTAGCATATTCCCAATTTAAACATCTTGAGCAGTTTACCTACTATCTGAGAGCAACAGTAAAACCTGCCCACCTTATCTCAGCTACAAGCCCAAAGGGAGTTAGAATTCAGTGCCTTATGCCTTGAACGCTAAGAAGAAAAACGCTGCTATTTGAAAAATATACCATGTTGAACTACAGAGGTACATTCCACAGTGTCTTCCTGAAGTGACTTAGCTTTATGTGCCTGACACAGGGCTCATTGAACCGAGAAAGTCTTTCCACTCGCTCACTGAGCTCCGGCACTGCACCCTTCGGCAGTAACACAGGGTCGGGGAAATTCAGCGCCCCAAATCACCAGGCAAGACTCATCTGAAAAGGCTTTTACTGTCTTCTCCCACCCAACTGGCAATAGAGAAGTCCATTCACCATTAGTACTGTTGTAAATCAAGACACATAAAAGATACTATGTGTGAGCTGGATAATTCATTTAAAACCAAATCTGTACGAGTTTTGAATGCTGCTAAAATGCAAAAATCAGCAGTGTGATTAGCAAGCACAAAAGCACATAAGGGATACATAACCTCCTAATTTAGGGAAAAAACTTCCTTCAAGTGTACATTTTGGATAGATCCATTGTGTGGGTTTTATACCTCTCCCCAGATCATCTATCACTGGCCAGAGATGAGGAAAGACAGACAGGAATTGCTGTAGCAAATCACTCCAGTAGTTATTCCACCAATTTCAACAACAGTTACTCCAGCTCAGAGCCTAACACGTAATTACGCTGTTGCAGCAACCAGCCTGAAACTGGAAGAGTGTTAATAGCAAAAATAAAGTGTGAACCAAAACTTATTAAACCTTGCGATACGTTAAAAATAATAACAAAAGAAATCTGAGACCAAATGCCATTTCCCTTCAAAGAGAGATAAAATTAAAAATGACTCAGCAACTATGAGTCAGGACAGGAAACTTGTCACGCAGCCAGTGATTGTAGCTCCAGTGGAAATGGGCACGAGGGCTCCGAATTGCTGTCACTGGCGTGTTCATCATCGCTAATGCTGCCAGAAACGACGCGTGACCTGTCTGCAGAGCTGCGTAGGACAAGCTCACCATGAAGAGCTTGAGAAAGTCAGATGTTGCTCCAAATGAGTTATGAAAAGGAAACATAACCGCTCAAACAGACCACAAAAATAAACCAGGTTAAGCCAGCACAGCTGGGGCTCTTGCAGGTCACACAGTTAAACAGAAAAACAGCAAGAGTTTAGGGCAGAGCTTTTTTAGAAGGGGTTGCACCGAAAGGCTGGGCGATGGCCTGCTCCTGTCTCAGATGCTGATCTCCGGGCAGTGCTTTCCTCTTGCCCACCCACAAGGGTAAGGCGACGATAAAGCGACTGTCCCCAAGCGGTAGGCAAAGGGTATACCCTGACCCTTCCAGTCTCTTTGAGTCTGGACACAAAAGGACTAACTGCAGGACATCTTGTCTGACCAGCTGACAGCTGAGTCATCCCAGCTCTCCTTCAGCAGAGCCATGGCTCGGGGCTGCCACAAAGCTCGCGAAACCAGGGCTGGGAGCAGCGCCCTGGCACCCACCGGAGCTTGGGGTACTCGGTGCAGCTCAGAGCCAGACCCTCCTCCAGTGCCCTCTCCTGCTCCGCACAGCACCGAGTGCAGGAGGTCCTTACTGCCCCTGCATCTGGGGGACACTCCACGCCCGGGACCAGGGCAAGTCTCCACTGGAGCTTTGCTCAGCCCTCAGCTGATGTCCGAGCTGCTCATTAGGCAAATCATGAGAAGCTGAGCTGTACAGAGGGAAGCCACCTCCAATGGCAATGTCAATCATCAGGACTAAGTCAAGCTGACAGTTGGGCTTCCACCCACAGACATCCTTGGCAAAATATTCAGTCCTCATGACCTCCATTTACTAGAAATCATGGGATCCAAGCTGGGAAAGGCTAGCAAGTAAACTCATGAGTGGTTAGCAAACCCTGTACTGCTCTTTTGGAGAAAGAGCCAGGAGATCACTGTCTAGATAGAAGAATTCATAAAGTTTTACTACAGAGATCATATAAGCCCTGCAACCTTTAATAAAGCAATTATAATTACAGAGGATTATTATTTTTTAAATCAAACGTTTCAAGTACCAGGTATATAAAAACACAGTTGCACAAGCTGCCAAAAAGGAATCAAGCAAACTATGTAACTCTCCCAGTAATTAACATTCATTAGGGGTAATTTGCATGCGATCACTCATCAGATCTAGAAATGCCAACCCTGAAGAACTGCCCAGTTTGTCCTTTGGGCATACTAGCCTTGCTCATATCCTGTCAAACCTTACATCCAGAGACCTCAAAACACCAGCAGAAAGGCAAGGTACCTGCCGCCACAGGAGGATTCTTATCAAGCACATAGCAACCTCCTTACAGAGCACAGCGGCAGAAGCTGCAAAGCAAACCCCATATCTGAGCTCTATTAATTAGTTGATATATCACAAGTGTATTCTAATCTTTCTTTTCTCTTCAAAGGTGGTCCAGATCATCCCTCTGGTAGAGTCCTTCCAGGAAGCAAAGCCTCTCTCGCAGGATTTCCCCGCCGCCCCTCGAGCGGTTTCCCACGGCCCGCAGCCCTGCCCGCCCCATCAGAAGCGCTGCCGCCCGCAGACGGACCCACAGCCCCGTTAACTGGTTCAGCGTGACTGCTGGGGTCTCTCCGGGAGCGAAGCCAGAAGCACTGGGCTGGATCCAACCTGGCAGGGCCAGCCTGAGCACACACCAGCCCCTGATCCGAGCTGGAAAGGTCTGTCACAGATAACTACTTCTACAACTGCCCTAGGAAAGCTTTTTGGGGTTGTGTAATGGATATTCAAATACCAGGGAGATTAAATCCATCTGCAAGGGTTTCTCGTGGAAGAATTGTGCACTATAGAAACTGTACATACTGCTCCTAGCCAGAAGTGTTATTTTGCATGGGCTGCACCACATGGATATTTTTATTACTACACTTCATAAAATATTTCTGAAGTTTCCTGGAAGATACTGTTTCACATGCCACCAACAAACACAAAGCTTGCTCCAAGCAACTCCTGGCACATATGCAGAGGAGGAGGAAAAGAAAAAAATCACCTAAAGCCTTTTCAAAAGCCATATCTTCCATGCATTGCAGAGATAAGAGCCATGACTTGCGATGGATGGGGCCATCACCAGAGTTCCACTCATGCAGAGCTTTCCCAGAAAACCACACACTCACTCCATCAGGGGCTTTTCTTGGATCTCGCAACCTGTATAGGACAGTTTCCCACGTAAGCTTCCAGATACACCCTGCCAACAACCACAGTCCCCTCCGCGACCCAATAGCCCCCAACGGTAGTCATTCTGTCACTGTTGTAGCCAAAGGGGAACCAGAAGGGGCTCTCCAGGTGGAAAAAAACATACTTCAGCGTGCTGGTCAAAGTCCTCGTGGGTAATCAACCCCCTCTGCTCACACTCCTCCTCATCCTGTGATTTTCACTTCTAGTCCTAAAACAGTTGTACATCAACAGAAGAGATCCCCATTAGCTGAGCTCCCACCCCTTTGTTTCAGTCCAAGCTGCCTGCATAGACATTGCTCACCAACATGGTTTCATGTCCTGGATCACGGCATCTCCAGCAACTGGTGTCTGCGTCCCAACTCCAGACCCGCAGCACCACCTCTCCGCACCACACCAGCGGCGCGAGGGCCGGCAGCGACAGGGTTAGCCCAGCGGCTTCAGCTGGTGGCTGAGGACATGCACTTAAAAAGCAGTATTTTAAATAAATGCAGAGCAATGGCTCTACTCAGAAGTGCTGCTATTAGGCAGCAGCTTGAAGAAAAACAATGTCTCATGAAAAAGCATTTTAAGTGGTGCTTGTTTATTCACTGATTTCTTAGGTGGTTATCAGCTTGGCATAGGTTGGCAAGGCGTATCAGAGCTCTGAAAAGTGACTTAAGTAAGTCTCATACTGTGACAAAAAAATAGCTGGCTAATAATGCAATGACTTTTAAACTGCACTTAACAAGGGATATTAATGAAGATATTCCCTAACTTCTAAATTACTGATATTGATTATACCTGCGTAACAAGGACGGACAGGATTTCAATTGGAGAGTTAACCCCATTGCTGAAATAATTGATGGGAGACAAAAAACACTTCCCCAAGTCAGTTACCTTTTGGTTCTTTAGAAATGCTGACTTTGAAACACTTTAACAGACTACTAAGATCTTAAAAGAAAACATCCCAAATTCCTCCTTCATGTTTCAGTGTAGCAGATATTTCCTCAATGATTTCTTTGTAAATTTATTCCAACTGTCTCATGCAAAAGAGTATGGATCAAGTATCTAAGTCTGAGAAGTTGCTAATTTTGTGAACCTTAATTGAAATTTTCAGCACTGAAAATCTGAGGGGCTTCAGACAGGATCTAATATGAGAAAAATATAATCTGCGATTACTGTATTTCCTTAGGAGCCAAAGGAAGACTAGAAGAGACCAGTGCGAAAAGAAATAATCATCATAAGCATAGACATGCAAAATTTCTTTAGTCTGTTATTAAATGATTATTTCATTTGAATCCTCATAATGTCACAGAACAAATTACTAGGAGCACAGGGTCACTGTCCCATTGTTGCTGGATGGTGCTGCCAGCGCAGTTAATAACTCCCTCACGGATCCGAATGCAGATACTAGAAAAGAAGAGACTTATCTTTGCAAGTGTACAAATGGGGGGAAAAGAAAAAATTGCTTATCCGTGTCTCTGAAATAGAAGCACAGATTTATCAAGCCCTTCTTCTAAGAATGCATTTGCCAGAGAGCCATAATGCCTTGAGATTAATTATTCCGAATAAAAATTATGGAGGATGACACTAAGCAGTATTGATTCCCTGCTCAGTTGCTGTCCTAGCCTTATTTGTTGCTCCTGCCTCAGATCCCCTTGCCTGTTCCTTTGCTCTCCTTTCACCTGGGGTTCATCCACAAAATAAAAGAACCTATGAATACTTCGTTTCTAACTTCCTATTTTATCCAAGTTTCCTATAACAAAGAACTTGAACGCTCCGAAAATTAAGATCACTTCCTTCTCTCCCTTTCCTGGTCTGACAGGGGTGGTACAAACCTCTGAAACTTCGATGTTTGGGAAAGCAGGGCCAGGAGCGATGGGAGCCACGACAGCAGCCCCAGGCAGCCCCAAAGCCCGCGGGGTCTCCCTGGCGTGGAGCCGATGTACGAGGTGCTGCCTGAGCCCCGCTTCCCGCGGGACAGGGGCTGCGCCACCCTGCCAGGGCAGCCCCCTCCTCGGCAGGAGCAGCCCTCAGCCCGCGGGAGGCCCGGGGCAGAGGGGGAGCAGGCAGCTATGGGGCAGGAGGCGTTACAGCCCCAAACGGCCTCTCCAAACAGCTGCTGGACGGAGCAACTCAGTGCAACCACACAACCCCATTCAAAGCTGGCCATAGCTTTCCCCGGTTACACTCACACAAACCACAGGCTTTAGGAAGATGGCCAAGACCAGAAGATCCATGACTTTCCATTCAGCACTAACCAGTTTGGATTATACAGATATTTTTTTACCTTTTTTTTTTTTTTAAGTAGCCCCCCAAAAGCTCTGCCAATATTTAGGGGAGGAGGGGATGTATCTTGTGGAAGAAGGTGTTTAAGATAAGAGTGAAGATTTGTGCAGCTTTTTTTGCTCAAGACTTTGCATACGCGATCAGTAGCCAGGGGATAATTTATTGACAAAATTTGTGGCAGATCAGACAAGGTGTTTGTGAGATATGGGACTTTGAAAAATGAGGTGCAATTCAGCCTTTGAAATATTCCTCTAACAATTTATCGTAGAGCCATATCTCAAAACCTACTTGGCCTAGAAACTTCAAGTTTGTTTTATTCAAGAGTCCTTGGCTAGATTCAATGCACAGGAATACTTCAGATAAGGTAGGTCAGAGCCTTATTTACTATAGGCTTCCTCCCCCCAGTCTTTATTTTTTTCCTTCTTTAAGCCATCAAACATCCCTTTAGCCTGGAAAGAGACTGTAAGAGAGGCTTTGCCAGGATTTTGGCAGGGGTTAGTTGCTGCGTGGGGACATGGACACAGACACGCTAACAACATTTTTAAGCTCAATTAGCTGTAGGAGCTCAACTTCCAGAAGATTAATACTTGCTTCCCAACTAGCCACTGGGATCTGTGCACACTGGCACTGGATTCACTCTCACTGGAGCAAGAGACACACCAGTACAGACCAATTTTGTCAACTACGTAAGCCAAAACCCCTCACATTCAGAGACTGCCCACACCAGCCCCAGCCTCCCCACACACCGACAGCGGGGGGGCTCTCCAGGACCAGGACAGGAGATTCCCAGGCAAATCACACACCATTACAAGGGAAAGAAGAAGAAAACCCTTGGGTGCAACATTTGTTATGAAGGTTTTCTACACTCCTCGTGGCTCAAATGCTCAACTCCAGCTTCATCTTGAAAGTGTCCCAGCTCTGCACAGGAATATGTTTGCTGGAGCCAGTATTTAGAGATCTTTGCTACCTCAGATACTCTGGTTACAGTCAGGGTGTGTCTAGGTAGGAAAATTTATCAACATAAACAGAGAGCATCAGTTCAGCTTTGTGATTACACAGTGAGGCAGGTTTCGCCCAGAGCAGGAAAGGAAGCTGAGAGTAGAGTTTCTAGAGTTTCATTTCATTACGGCTATTTTTAGAAGAACAAAAATACAAAGCCTGCAACTGCTGAAAGCATAACTTCACCCCAGGTTTATGGATGTTAATTTAGTTCATTACTGTCTTTTGAAAAAAAAGAGAGAACTCAGAATTTCTACAAGTTTTCCTCATGGCATGACATGTCCACTTAGTTTCTAACATTTAGACAGACACCTTAGCTCACCTCTCTGACAGCAGCACTGGTTTCTGGCAGATAAAAGGCACTCAGGCTCCCGGAGCCAGGGTAGCAAAAGCAGGGGGCAACAGCCAGCCTCTTCTCGGTGCATCAGAGGACATCACCCAGCTTTCCCAGCCAAAGCTTTGGCTGAGAGCCAGGGCTTCAGGCTCCTCACCCCCATCACTAGCCCACAAGGCCAACACCAGCCCCAGCACCTCCTCTCTGACCCTTTTATCACCTCCTGCTTTATCACTCCCATAAGCAGTCGTCTGCCCACCTCACCTGCCCTTCATCTCTGTTTGCCCTGGACCAGCATTTGCTGTAAATTACCATCCGTGGCAGATGGATTCAATTTCTTTTGCCCTTACAATTTCGATAATCAGGTATGCTTTTCACCTGTCAGCTACCTTGACAAGCAAATTGGTGTTGCAAATAGGAAAAAAACCAGCGAGGAGGAGGGGAAGGAGTGGAGGGGGTGAGGAATGACAAGCCTTTTCCTATCTTGCCCCAGGTGAGTGTTGCAAATTGGCAGCAGCGGTAAGGGAGTCACCCAGGGTTACCATGCAATGATTTGAGTATTAACAAGCATCCTTGCATTGTTTTCATCCATAATGTATAATTAACCCCTTGGAGCCAACGAGTCTGGCACTGTCATTGTTAGGGCTGATGTAAAAGGCGGCGTGGCATGTTGCACTGGGAATTCCTAACAGCCCACCATCAAAGGTTTAATCATATGCAATTTATGCCTCCACAGTTTATTATATATCGGAGCTTGCTGGAACCTCTCCTGTTATCATGCACCAACATGCAACAAATCTGTGTAATCTCCAGTTGAGTGCATTGTCTCACAAGTGCCCTTTCCCCATAGAAAAAAAGCAGTAACAAGATATTTTTAAACAGTCTAGACTGTAAATTGAATAGGAGGAGGCGGAGGCTGAGAATGAAAGATATGAATGTAGCTCCTTTAATATAGGACAGCACATATACATAACTTTAACTCTTGTGGCTGTTTTGGAGCACCCAGAGGGAAAGCTGAATGCAGAGGTTTAACTTTTCTGGGCTCTAAAAGGTTTCTGTTAAATATGTATATATTACTTCTCCCAGATGCTATTTCTTAATACCCAATATATGCATTGTGCCAGCAGGTAAACAGATGAGGTAACAACAGAGAAACATTTATTAAGATACATACTCCATAGCAGCAGGCTGTCCAAAGGCAACTGCTGGGACTCCGTTTATAGTGATGGTGTTTTAGCTAGAAGAAACTGTGAGCTCCGAGTCCCTCGGTGCTGACTGCTGCCCGTGCCCTGCATGCATCCCCCGGGGCCTCCTCCCAGGCTTCAGCGGTCGGTGCTTTTGGCAGAACTTTGCTTTTGTTGGTTCATTGGTAGCTTTCTTGCCTCTGCTGTGTGTTGAGTGGGTACATACAAATTTCAGCTGGTCGGCAGATGGGAAAAGTAGCTTCTCTCCTGGCTCCAGCACTGGTTCTGTAGGGGTCCATCCCCACGCACAAGACTGATGAGTTGTTGAGCCTGGGGAAAGACATGAGATTAGCCCAAACTTCTTCATATTTGAAGAAATAACAGATTCCAGCCATCTGGGGACATCACTCTCTGGCTCTTTTTTTGGACTGGTGCTAGTGATGTACCTTTAAAAGACAAGACAAAAACCCCCCAAAAGCCCCAGGAGCCAAGACTCTCACACAATCAGCTAAGTCAACAAGTTGGGATTTCAATATTGCAGAAAATCTCACAAAGCTCGCAGTCTGGTTAGCGGCGAACTAGGGGAAACTGAAGTATCTTTAGTTCCAAATCCAAAGGTTAATCACCCTAAGTATTTCATTGGTTTAAAACAGTCTGCTGAGACACCTGCACTCAAGACGGCCCTGCCTGGACCACCATCTAATGCACAGAAAGCAGGCGGATGACAGGGAGGAGAAATGCAGTATTGTGTTACAGATGAGGAACAAGAGAATTAAGTGACTTGCTTTAAATCACAGGCAATATATAACAGAAATGGGGACTGGATTTAGACCTCGTAAACTGTCATCCAAGATCATTGGCATAAAGTTGGCACTCAGCGCCAGAGAAAAGCACGGAAAAGTCACCCAGAAGTCACAGTGTTAGAAATGGCAGGACGGCTCCCAGATGACATATGTCAATAGACCTTTATTGCAAAACGTAGCAGGATGTTTTTCACATTATCACCTTTCAAAGGTAAGGTCTCAGTACAGGCAGGGATGCTTCCAAACAGGGTTTACTGACACTTGTTCTGCAGCGAACACTGATTGAGGAGTTTATCTATCGTTGCTGTAGCGATGCGACTGGAGGAATGGGACCGTGTTATCTTCCTTCAGGCCTTGGAGTGACACAGTAGTTCCTCCAGCAATGACGGCAAGAGATAGCAGGATCGCATGGCGTAACATCTGCTGCGGGAAATTTCTTCTCCAGGGATGACTCAGCTCTTCTGCTTTCCAATGAGCAGAGGAAAAAGGAAGAAATTTCAGATTAGATCTTTAAAGGTTAGTATGTGGAAAAAGCACCAATACACCATGGACTACCTCCTCTCGTGTGCTTGTCCTGGGCAGGTTAAGGGGAATGCTCCTGTCTGGGTGCCCTTTAGTGTGGGTTGGACAAATGCCCATCAGGAAAGGTCTGGGTATAAAAGTACTGCTGTCCCAGAAGAGGGGGACAGGCTAAAGGACCTCTCCAGGCTTCCTCCAACTCACTGTTCAACAATGGGACCGTAACACAAAGGTCAGAGAACGAGCCCATCACAACCATTACAAAAGACCCTGCTGAAAAAGGCAGCGACTGGCAAGAGACTACCCTGGGGGGGCTGGGCACAAGCTCTGATGGTGGTTCATTTGGGATGGATGCTTTCTTCTTGACGTCTGGTCCTATTTAAAAATAGAAGAAAAATTCAGAGCTGGGCTAAACATGAGCATCACAACGGTGATGGTTTGCAAAGTACTTTCTCTGTCCCATCCCATCTGCAGGGCTGAGAGCGACTGCCCCAGTGTGGGGAGCACCGAAGGGATCATCCGTCAGACAAATCCTGAAGAGAGAGAGCTGCTGTGCCCTGCAGCCCCGCCGGGTTTTTGGCAGCCAGACTAAAGGTGTCTTGAAATTACAGAAAGCCATCAATAGCGTTGAATGTTTGTGGTACAAAAAAGTTGCAAAGAATCCAGCCAAACAGGCATCTTGCTCAATTCCCACTCAAAATCCATCTCACACGTCACTCCTATAGGGCTGTGCATCATATCTTTAAATCTTGTATAACCACCTCCTTTCTTCCTGCAATACTGTGCTGCGGATGTCTGTGCCGTGCTACCAGGGCATTTTCCCTGGTGGGTGGGAATGAATTATGTATTCATTACTCCACAATGCAAACTCTCACGGCAGAGGAAGCAGAGGTCACGGAGACGTCGTTTGCCGCTGCTAACCCTCGGCTACACTTTCACGCTGGAAGGTGGGGTTCGAGCTTCCCACCCCAACGCGCCCTCCCAGTTGGATTTACATCAAAAAGCAAATGCAAGAGGCTAAACCGCTTGGTGTAATCAGGCAACAGCTGTAAAAGGAGAAGCAGCAGTGGGCTGCTGGCGAGTGCTGGAATGCCATTCATCTCAGCTGGGGCTGTAAGCGAAGCCAGCTGCTGCTTAGAGGTGGTCTGGAGGGTTTTGTGGGGACCAGCCCACCTCTCCAGCATTTTATCCACCGCACGTTGGATTCCAGCCTCAGCTCTCGCCTTCTGCTCCACTACCAAGCGTGAAGTCCCTCATACCCCTCCTAGGATGGTCCGAAAATGGGGGGAGCTGCCAAGAGGTGGTGAGGAGTTCAGTGCTGCAGCCGTGCCCGCTCCACCTGCGCCCTCGTCCGCAGAGCACCGCTGCCCCGCTCGCTGCAGGGGTGTCCTCCCCACCCCACCGAGACCACGGTGGCTCATCCCTAGGGCGGCGGGACACACCGGGTCTAGAAAACCCAGGTTCAGTACCAGAAGGACTGTCCGACAAGGAGTTTTTCAACAATGGGTGAGTTTTCACCATAGCATTATTGGTACGAATAAAGGCAATTGAAGAACATGGCAATTGCTTCAGGCAACGAGCAGTTATTTTTCAGTGGGGTGTTCACTTGCTTTCCCCCTGATCTCAGGAATGGTCTAAACTTCTGTCCCAACGTCTCCGTCACACCTTGCACTTCAATTCTCTTTCTAAACTTGGCAATTTAAGCTATTCCAGCAAGAGAAGCAAGGAAGAAACCTCAGCCCATCCCTGTCCTAGATGTAGTTAATTGCCTCTGAGAAGAGACAACTCCACCAAGAGAGAAAAAGACAGCCTATAAGCTGAAAACCTCTTATTCTCATTTTTGCAGACTTCTCACACATCCTTTTTCCACTCCTTTGAACAGCCACTGTCACATCAAAGTCCATAACATCAAAGTTCGTAACAGAGCTACCCACGCAGGAGCTAATCATTCACGTCCCACAACCAGGAACTAACCTGGGCTTCAACCCCCCTGCTCCGCGATCCGCGCCGACACGCCGCTCTTCCCGGATCCTTCCGTGCGTCCCCGAGCCATGTCCCTTCACTGCGAGAAACGCCGTGGTTAGTCAAAGAGGCGCTAAGAGGAAATAAGTCATTAAACTCGAAACATTCAGAAAAAACCCATATTCAGTTTAGGATAAGCAGAACTGTTGTAATCTCGATTGCTTTGGTTTCCGTTGCCAACCCTGCAGACACACACACCCAGAAATCAAACATTCCTCCGCACTTCAGAGGAGGCATTGACAGAGCAAAAGCAAGTTTTGTGGGTGTGTTTCACTGTCTCCCCTTAAGCCTATTCTGTCGGCATCTCTTAAGAAATCACTGCACATTATTAAGATATCTCTTAATTAGCTTTAGCTACATTACGCTCCGATTTTTTCATAGGCAAGCCAGATTTCTTTACAGCTGCATAATGTCAATAAGTGCACTATGAGATGAACCTCAACCTCACGTATGTTCAGCTTAGAAAGAAGTGTAGCTTAGATTGGAAGTGTCCGTCATGCAGAAGGACACCTGATACAGAGACTGTACTTTTCCATCATGTTCTGGCTGCTCCCTAAACGTGAGTGCAATGTACGGACCTTCAGCTGAGCAGAGCACCTCCTAGGAAAGGGTAGGGAAGCTATTAAAGTTTAAAATGCAATCATGTGCATGAAAGAGAGGTCATTCCTTCACACCGCTTTGAGCGCAAGCAAAAGAAGAAAAAGGGAAAGTATCTCAGCTGATTAGAACAGGTCAATGGAAAAGGAATAGAAAACCGGAGAGGTGGGGGAGAGATCCCAAAATAACTTAGACTGCAGTGAATGTCACTTGGTGTCCACACGATGCCCAGCACAAGGAGCCGGGCAACCTGGTCAGGACACAGTGACCGCTGGCACATCACTTACCCAGAGAAGCTGGGTGAAGGCAGGGCAGGGTTACACATCAGCTTTGCACAGGGGTAAGTTTTTCTTCATGACCGCTAGCATTTCAAGGTGAAAAATGCACGATGAGAAGCAGCTCATGTGCAAATAACCATCAGGGGCCGACCTCTGTCCTTCCCCTGTGCCAAGCTGCCGGCACGGGGCAGGGATGCGCAGGGACGGGGGGACAGAGTGGAAACGCCTCTCCCGCCTCCCACCCTTCCCACAGCCCGTCCCCGCTGCACGCTCACCCCGAGCACGCCTGTCCCACGCGTGGCCCAGCGGGAGGAAAGGCTAAAACGTGAGACGGATAGAGGTTACACTGCGGGATATATTTTTTTTTTAATTCTACAATGCACTCAGCAGAATTATGTGTGTCCCTCACCAAAGGCAATGAAAGACAGGGGAGTGGAAGGACGAAATCAAACTCCCAGCTATTCCCCGTGTGCAGCTCAGACGGAGCAGGTCAGAAGAGGCACCCTGCTAGGTCAATACAAGCAGGACGAATACTGGCAGAGGTGAGGGATAGCCTCACCCGTGCCCCATCACTCCCTTCCTCATCCTCCACCTCCACAAAACTTTTCCACAAAGTTTTCCACAATGTTATTTTTTAAGACCAAAACTCCAGAGAAATGGCGGGGGGGTTGGGGGGTGGTGAACTGTGACTCTCCGGCAGCAGAAAGATCTACATGTATTTTTCATAAAATAATTCATTCTTAACCGGGATCTCTGTCAAGCTCCAATGTTGGTTGAGACTTGTAGGAGCAATAATTTATAAATTATGAACAGTAGCGAACAAACAGCTTTTTCAGCATCTGCCTTTGCTTGCGAAAGAAATATATGCAAAGCCCTGGGAACCTCGAGGTGTCAACCGAAGAAACTTGCTGCTACGAGTTTCCCCATCAATCAGAGTGACCAGTGTGTCTAACCACAGCTCAGAGTAGCAGAAAGCAAATGCTTCCAACAAGCTGCTCTGTATTTGCTCTGGTGACTAACAGCTCGGGGGGAAAAAAATTTGCAAGCAATTTATGAGCGGGGAAAAAAAGGTAACACTTGAATATTATTCATTGCAAATTATTTGTGCTCTTTTTCATGCAAGTAGCCTGTCCATTCATCAAAATTTTTGCTCCATCCAGGGCTGGGAAACAAGCTGTTACTCATTTTTATTTTCTTGTGTTGCACTCAAGGTATAACATATAAGGAAAGTCATATTCTGCCGGTAGGCAGGCAAGGGACAGAATTACGGAGAAGCAAAGCTGCAGGCAGCAGAGCCATGGGGCTGCAGGCAGCTCTCCTGGGGAAAGGGGCAGCACCGGTGGGGGGAAAGTCACCGAGGAAGGGCTGCTGCCACCGCAGTGGGGAAAAGCGAGGCGTCAGATCGCGCGCCTGCTTCAAACCCTGTGGCTGCTGCGATGTGGTCAGTGGAAAGCAGGTCGCAGCGGCGGAACCCTGGCATTGCCCGCAGCCCTCCAGCACCCCACATCAGTGCAGAGGGTCCCAGCACCCCGGGGAGCCTCCTTGCACCCAGCACATGGCTCAAGGGTTAAGGGCACAACGCCTCCCCTCTGCAAAGCCTGGGCACTCAGCCCCGTCTTTGGGGAGACAAGACGGTGACATGGTGGAGAGAGCTGAGTTTTCCACCGGGTGGTCAAAAGCGCCTTGGCCCCACGGTGGGAGAGGAGCGGTCGGTGGCGTGCGCGGAAGGCAGACACATGCACCTGCACACAGATTGAGTCATTGCGTGTGGCAGGTACCAGACGGGTCTTCGCATGCATAATTATTCAATCTGCATTTGTGATAATTGCCTGGGCGAATCCGGCATGCAGGCGGGTGTTATCCTGGGCTTGTTAGACTGCTGATATATATATATAAAAAAAAAAAAAAAAGTAGTCAGACTTGCTTATGCATTCCTGTTTTGTTGTTTTTCCATTTCATTGATTAAAATGTGAGAGTGAGTTTAGCCTTAATGAATGTCAAGGACTCTCTTGCTGGAAGTAAAACTAGTTCAGGCGGTGCTCTGCAAACTTTCCACGCCGGGCTGTGCCAAAGCAGAGCGTCCCGACTTGCCGAGCTCCCTGCCCCAGCCAGCGGTGCCGGCAGGGCGAGGCACACGGCGACGAGGATGCCGGCTCCCCAGCGCTGCCGCGTCCCGGCCCGCTTCATCCCCCTGCGCTCGGGCTGCTCACCGCGGGGGAGAAGCCAGGCAGCCCGACGGGGAAACGACCCAAGCCGGGCTCGCACGGAGGCGTCACGCAGAACCGCTGGGGCCGGGGGTCGGCTCCCGGCGCGCTAACCCGGCACAGCCCCGGCCCGGCCAGAGGCAGGCGGCTCCCGCTCTGCTCTCGCCGCGTGAAAGGTTTACCTACAGCCTTGCCTTTCTGCAGCAGCTGGAAAGTAGGCTGAAATACAGGAAACATGACATCATTTGCCTTCTCCCAGCACAAGATAGATTAGCTCCTTTGTAAGGGGAAGCAGTGGTGAGAAACACACACCCCCAGCAGTAAATTCCACTATTACGGAGACACATTTATTGGGAGATAACAAAAGAAAGCTGCTTCTGCAGTGACTTTTTGGATAGAAAAAAGGAGACGTCTATTTTACTCTTTTGAAGTAGATACTGTGTAGGAAATGGCTAGCTTTTTACAGCTGGCCGTGTTTTCAGCTGTAGCTTTCCCCAAACCTGCTCCTGAAGCTGTGCTATATGAGTCACTCCATCAAATAAAGAGCAATAATAAGTTATCGTGAGCACCAGGCTTTTAGATTTCTCAGTCTCCTCATCTGAAGAATAAAAATTACCCCCCTCCTGACTTCTTAACTTTGTTGGCCAAACTTTAAAGCTGTGGCTGAAAACCAAGCAAAAGTACCGAGCGTGCTACTGTAGTGCAACTGGTTTCATGTAGTTCAAAGTCAACATTCTGGGGTTCATTTTCCAGCTCTGCCATGGCCTTCTCTTTTCCTTTTATTTTTATTAAACCTTTGGCGAGTCATTTGATGAGTTTCTCCTCTGTAAAACAAGCCTGTCCTGAAGGACACCAGAAGGTGCAGAAATTCATGTGAGCAAATTGCTTTAAATCATTCTTTGCTTGTATATAAAGCCAAATAAATGAATAATGAAATTAGTTACTTCTTCCTGAAGAGATTAAAATTTAAGGTAAATACAACCTCCCCATGGCCCTCACATCCAGCAATTTTTTTAGGATAGAGCGGGAAGCTGGTCAGAGCGGGGCCTTTGAAAGGTCGGGTTGGCCACACCAAGGTGCTTCTGCTCTGCCTGGGTTAGTTGGGTTGAGTTCCCCATAGGAAGATTTAACAGATTTTCTTCATTCAGGCGCTTGCTACACTGGTTTCTGCATTTTCCCATTTCTCATACCAAAATCTCCCTCGTATCACCCAGCTCCATCCCTGCACCTCCGCTCCTCGCTGGCCTGGGCGGCTGGGGATGGGATGGAATGGCCCACCAGTGCCGCTGGAGAGAACACGGGTGATTTCGGCGCTGCTTTGGGCAGCGAGGGCGACCTCGTTTGTCTGCAGCGGCTGGTGTAGCTCCAAGCCTTGCGCTTCACACCCGCAAAGAGAAAGGAAACCACCTCTCCGGTGCCTCTGCACACACGCTAATTCCCACAGAGCCGGGGAGCCTGCCAGGAAGGAGTCTTTTTCAAGCGAGCAGATCCTAGCGAGGTCTGATTTCTAGCTGGGAAATGCATTATGCATCTGGTACCTTGGGGAATCTGTGGAGAAGGCTGAGAGAGGCTGGCAGCGGGTAGCTATTAAATATATTGCAGCTATTATTATTATTACTGTTGAGAAGGCAGGCACTAGGATATCATTGAGGGAGGCTGAAGAGAAGAAATATAAGCAAAACACAAGCAGCACATAGGAAATTAAACCATCTTCAGAAAGTAACCCAGGGAAATGCAAAGCCAAAGTAAAACTAGCTGGAACAGGCAATTATTCTGCAAATGTTTCCACATTCACCCCATCGCCTGCTCCTCAGCCACAATCAGAGCCCCATTTTGCACTAGAGTGGAGTGTTTAAACCGAGCAGAAATCCAGCAAAAGTCAAGGTTATGTGCTCAGTGCGAGATTTTTGCAGCCAAAAGAGCTCGTTGGCTCCAGGGGTCCCTGGGTCAGAGATACGCTCGTATAGATTTGGTTGGAGCTATTCGGGGAAGGATGTTGGCTTGTTCTCCACGGCTGTGCTTGTGCAGCCACGCGTGTTTGGGAATACACAGGACCACGATACCCCAAACTGTGAATGTTGGTTCACGGAGATCAAAGTTGCCATATCCCTGTAGGGCTGCAGTTTGGCAGAGGGAGGAGGTGGTCCGGGGGCAGGAGCAAGCAAAATGCAGAGCAGGCATTCGTTCCCTGGTTTTGGCAGCGATACTGCCTTAAATGAGGTATTTCCTTAGAAATAAGAATCAAGGCTATTCTAATAATATCCGTTTTACAGTCAAAGGCTCCACCCAAAGCCCACTGAGGATAAGAGAGAGATTCCCAGCGTGCCTGAGACTCAGCCCACAGTGCATGTTGCTCTCCTGATTTATTGGAGACTGAAGCTCACACTCCCAGGGGATCCCCAGCAAAGAACAAACCAAATTAAGGCTGCTACCTTTGGAAATCAGATTGCAAGACAATTAACTACTGCAAAAAGATTGCTGCTTGCATCACAGTCCCTAAAACCGCAAAATTCTGCCTGTTATTATTCCTCAGAGATGCTGCGGTAGTGCGCATTTCTGTTAATACAAATAACCCTTTCCACCCATAAATATCCTTCTAGCTTTCAGACACCCCTCAGCTTTTTCTGTTAGTGTCCTAGATCTGCTACTGCTCTAAGGAAAACATACACCAGAAGAGCGTCGTTATTATTCCTCCTTGTAAAGATTGTCATAGGAAAGTAGATACCACATGACCTGCACGCTGTACTTAATGGAAGTAAATCACTACATTCTCACTTAAAGTATGATGGCATTCAGGGGCTCATGTCAAAATCCGGATCTCTCTGTGCATGGGGCAACGCAGACTTCCAGCAGACAACGCCTATACAAAAAGCAGAAGGAAATGGAATAAAGGTGCGTTGAAAGCACACCTTTATTCCGTTTTGTTGAAAGAAGAAGAACTTTAGACATGTTCCCACTCCTTTCTTCTAAGGAAATCAATGGGACTATTGTCACCATTTTCAAAAGAAGCAAGATCGGGCCTTTCACTGAACGCAGCAAAACAGAAAGAAATACGCTTTCCCTTCCCTGGAACACTGCATGCTGCTGGGCCAGCCTCGCCGCGCTGCCAAAGGCAGGCAGAACAGCTGCCAGCTGCGGCACGTTGGGACCACACCACAAAGGCCAATTACGCTGAGAAAATTCAATGTATTCAATATGACTTTACAGCAGCCAGGCCCAGCTCAGGTGGTCAGACCTTTCTGGATACTTGGCAAAGCCTTTCCCCATGCTGAGGAGGTTCTGTGCTCTTCTTCTCTTGCCACGGCAGAGCTGAGGACAGATGTTTGTCACCCACCTCCCTCCTGCACTCCTAGGGACAAGCAGGTACATGCAGGCAAAGCTCTTCCTGTGCTTCTTTTCTTTTTCAAAACCCTATTTCCCAGGGAATTCCAAAACAAAGTTGCTTTTATTCCAAGTTAGACTGGAAGTTTCCAAATGGAAATGACATTTATGCTGAAACACACGCCAGGCTTCAGTGCAGACCGACCCTCCGCAGCTGGAAATCTGGTGCTTCCTTTGCTGGAGCGGAGCGCGGGGCATCCTTTGTTTCACACAGCACATCATGCTGGCAACCTTATATCTGCCACCTGCTATTATTTTTATGGGCTTTCGATGAATGAACCATTGCCTACTTCATCAGGTATTTGCTTCCACAGGACGGTAATGTGTGCTTCTGCTGAAGCTACTCAGGGAGGTTAACGCACCGTATCCTACTGCGGAGAAAGGCAAAATCCCGAAGCGCTCCAGACACAGCTTCCAGCATGCGGGAGATGCAGCAGCTCCCTGTCTCCAAATTGCAAATACACCTGTCCAGTGAAGTGTGCAGCGAGCAGGCAGCTGTAGGCTCTCCCCTAAAGGTGGCACTGCTGAGTAGGTGTCCATAGCAGGAGGGTCCCACTGGGAGCCCTCACAGCCCTCCTCCACCCTCCCCATCACAATAGTCATGTGCATTCATTCATCGAAGCGTTATCAAAGCTGGCGGTGAAGGGGCCGGCGAGCTCCGCCATGGAGCAGCTCCATCCCCTGCTAATGGCCCAGGCTGGCAGCGGTGCCCGTCCCAGGGAGAGCCCGGCTCACGCCAGCCCTGCGCCAATCCCTGCACCCATGGCCAGCTCCATCCCGGCCTCCCTGCAGCTCCCCAGCGCTCCCACTAGCAGCTTTCCCAGCACATCCCTGCGTCAGCGCTCCGCGTGCTCAGCAACACAAATTAAACTTCTTTCATCAGGCTTGTCTGGCCCCAGGCTTGGTTTGTGGGCAGGTCAAGGCTTGTGGAAGACACGACCTGACTGGCTGCAGGGTATTTGGTGCTGCCATGCGGCTTGTTAAACCAGGCGAGGATTTCATCTTCCCTCCAACTTCCTTTGAAAAACCCAGCCCCAAGGTTTCTCTTTCCCTAGCTCGCACAAAGGGAAATTTGGGAGAGGATCTGAGGCAGTCAGTTTTGCCTGCGTGGGGTTTCAGAGATCTACCTAGTCTGTACAGCATCCTTCTCTCTATGGCACGAGGTTCCACTTGGTCAAACACTATTCCCCTTTTATCTTTTAATTTCCAGCCCTGCAAACAAGTACATCTGCCAGGCTGCATGTAAACAGAATAATGGGTTCCCTGGCCAGCAGGAAGGTATGACTCATTAATTGCTTTACACCACAATATAGAAAGCCATCAGTGTCTGCTATGGCCAGTCTCCTTGTAGAAAAGACATATTTGGATTGTATTTTTCAAAAGAAGCTTCTGTGTGCTCTGCCACTGTTTGCTATGCAAATTTTGGTGTTAATTGCACCAAAATGAGAAACATATTACTTAAATCAGTGCACTCTTCAGATGGGCATCAGTGCGTGTGTGTGATATTCTGCCAGATGTTATTTTATTACTGCAGTTTAATACCTAACCATCTGCTTCCTTCTTTTTTTGTCATGGTTTGTATTCTCCCTGGGACCTCTTTTCTGTTACACTGGCTTTTATCATCTGCATTATGTATTAGTATGGCCAAGGCTAAGGGATGGCAGTATCCCGAGCACAGTATTTGCGCAGAGAAGAAAATGAGCAGCAGATCATTAAAGTAAGAGCATGGAACTCATACTCCAATTGGACCAAAGAATGAAGATGATGATAACAAAAAAAAAGATAAAATCAGAGTTGAATGTTTGGGGCTTAGCTATAGCGATCCCAACTGAGATAGAGCATGCTACGCTCTTGCAAACACCTTGCAACTTGCACCACCCTGTAGCTTAAAAAAATTAATGTTTTAAAGCCTATGAGAGATGGACTGCACAAAATATATTTTATTCATTTATTTGAAATTAGGTTTTTTGCTCCTTTCTCTTTCCAGACTGCTCAGTGCTGCAAATGCCCAGACACAGACACGAAGAAGAGACAGGAACAGGGATTTTAGCCCGATGTCCCTGTTGCTCAGCACCATGTTACCGGTTGAGCCCAGGCAACCTGAGGGCTCTGGGGTGCATCCCAGCGGCGGCACGGCTGCTACCCCTGCGGTCGCATGAGGGCGAGTGAGAACACCAGGCAGCGGAAAATGGAAGAGAATCTATGAAGATGAACGCTTCCACATTGCAGGAGGATAGTACTGCTAACGACAGCTAGGAGAATGCCAAACTCCTTTGAACATGCACATTCCCATGTGTTTGCCCAAACACAACGGGCAACAATTCGAATTACAGGATATTTGCCTTGGATGTGCTCACTCCTATCTGAGCTGCTTCGATCCCACCTCATAAACTCAATTCTTCACTCTTTGAAAATAATGAAGACAACGTCATACAGCCACTCTGCAGAGGACTTTATCAAATCTCATTTTTGTCAAACAGGGGCACATTTCACTGCTTGTGAAGTTAGTTCTCAATGTCTTCTTGAGATACTTTAGAAGAGGCCTCAGTGACTCTCCCACGTACGGCCAGGGAAGGGAAGGTGTTGAGCCAAGAAGTCGCAGGGACATGAAAGAGAAAGCGAAAGCAGCAGCAAGAAAGAAAGAGGATCTCTTTCCTATTTTTATTTCATTTTTTAAGACAACTAGAGAATGTTTTTAATTTTTTCAGATCGATTTCACAGGGACATTTCCAAGGGTTTCATGGCTTACCAAAAGCCAGGAGCCCTAACTAGCAGTACGGGGGTCGGCCACCTTTCCCAGGCTCAGTCTAGGCCTCAGAGGCATCTCAACATTCCTGCTCCCATGAGGGAGTGAGATTGTTCAGATAATTCATTTTACCAACACATAAAGCAATATTTTCAATAATTCTGTCTAGTCTGTTGCCATTTTATTGTCTAGTAAGAGATAATGGGTAAAAACGACCTGACCTTTTGTTAGTAAACTTCCACTAGGCTACACATAATATTACCCAGCACTTCATATCCTCAAAGCATCACACAAATACTAAATAATGGATCCACGTGGTAATTGTCCAGTACAATAAAGAGCAAAGAGTACAGTGTTTACAGTAAGTACCGGGAGCACGAGGTTTAGGCCTATCCGCAGTATAAATCTCACTGGTTTGGGGGATTGTGTTGCACCGGGATCGTGTCCCTGCCTTGCTATCCCAGTTTGCCCAGTGGTGTCATAACTGTGCTGTGAACGTAGCCTTGTAAAGGCCATAAAACAAACCCAGTTGTGTAACAGTAACCCGTTTCTGGCTCCCTTTTGGTTAAGAACGAAATTAACTTTCAATTGATTAGGAATTAAAAGCATGACAGGGAATATAACCCAAATGCGCTGCAGAACGGACAACGGACCTGAGCAGCAGAAGCTCCTGCCTCCAACCTTTAAAGCTATTAACCCTGGCATGAATTTTTATTTAGTGTTAATTAGGGGACTGGCAGCAAAAATCAATTCATTAATTACATCTCGGATCCACTTGAAAGCATAATGGAAATCAAAGAGAGCTAGATTATCCTGCATCCATGGAGCAAAGGCTGCCGTAACTGTCCGGGACGATGGCACTCCCTTTTTCTTTAAGTGTAAAGAAATAAGTGTTTCGAGCAAAAATAAAGAAAGAAGAAAGTAAAGACTCATCTGAACAAGATCATTTCTCCTGGTTGGAAACACCGAACGCTTCCGGGACTTTGCCCATACATCAGGACAATATCTGTCCCTGGTTCCTGCTTTCATTTCTGCCTCTGGAGCTCTCTAATCCTGGGGGTTTCTTGCACCAATCCTGCAAAGTTGACCCTCCTCCTGCCTGCTTACAAAGCACCATCCACAAACTACCCCACAAGTTCAGGTTACGAGACCGCTGGAGAAGGTCAAGTTCCCCCAGGGAGATGTGTCTGTAGGACTCAAAAGGGGCTGACAGCACACATCAACATCTCCCTGGCCACATCCCTCCAGAGAACACATACAGTTTGCTATTTATTTCATCTATTTCGACAAAATTATGTACTGGGTTTGGGTTTGCTTTGTTTTTTAACGCCCAAGGTACAATTAGCTAACTAACGTTACTGACAGTGATTAGCGGGTGCTAATTACAATAGAATTTCTGTCAAATTACATGGTGCATAAATACGGCCTGATAAACTCGTGCAATTTTTAGGAAAGAGGGAGCGAGCGGAGGGCTGGTAGCGCCTGCGCTGCTGGCAGGCGTCTCGCAGGCAGAGCAGGGCAGGACGCAGCCATCAATTAACGCGTCGCCCATCTCGTGCCGTATTTCAGACAAGCAGCTCCCGCAGAGGGATTTTTATTTGGACAGGACAGTAACATTTGGCCTTCCTGGTTTCCAGATACGAAAGCTAAGACCTGAGCAAGCGCGTGCGTTTGTGGTGGGTGTCAAGAGCCGCCCAGCTCGAAAACCTCCCGCTGCTACAGCTTTTGTGCCGTGGAAAATGTTGAATTTCATTGCCCGGGATGTTTGAGAACAGCTGGTTAACAAGGTCTTGCGTGTCCTCATTTGAAGTGTTTTGATGGAGTTAATCAAGAGATAGTGCCGCCCTAATTGCGTTCCCAGCCTGGCCAGGAGCGTGCCGGTGCCAGACCCGCTCGCCCGGGGAGGACGCGGCGAAGGGGAGCGTTGCCGCAAGCCTCCGCCAGTGGCCCTATTGCTCAGCCCATTTATCAGTGCCACTGCGCAGAATAAATATTTATAAATGGTGTGTCAGCTCTAACGTGATGAATTATCTCCAGTCATCACATAGATGGTTCAAGATGTGTTAAGCCAGTTCTAAACATTTGGTTAAGAAAATGTGTGAGAGGGGAGTTGAAGGGGGAGAACGAAGGAAAAAAAAACACATGTGCCAAAAAGAGAAGGACAAAACATTTACCAGTTTGACTTTGCACCGTACTTCTTCCTCTGGGTTTGTGAAGTGCAAGTAACCTGCCGAAGTACATTAAAACTCCCTTGACTAACCCCAGTTTATTGTAAATATTACAGCAAATCCATTGTAAACAGCAGCAAGAGGCTTTTGGGAACCCATTAATCAAAATAAACTGCTCTGGAAAATGCCTCCGCTCAGCTTGTTTAACTAGCGCTGCAGCTCCATACTGCATAGCTGATTTCAAAATATACAATTTATTGCCTTGGATGTCTTTGCTCAGAGCTAGATCTGAATTCCTCTGGGTACTTTAACATACAGTTAATCAAAGCACAATGCCACCCCTATCATATTTACAATCTGGCAGGCAATTAGTCAATAATAAATAAAATGCATTGGAAAGACAAATGATATTACTGTGTATGTATCAATGGGCTTATAGGCTCAAAAGATTTATCAGTACCACTGGAGAGAATAAATATTTATAAATGGATGTGTCACTCATAAAGTGATAAACTATCTCCAGTCATCACATGAAGAATGCATATTTTCAAGTTGACATACTTTATTATCTACCTAATCATTTTTCAAAAGGTGTTTTTCAACTTTATTAGCCGCACTTAACAACCGGAGGAACTTATTATCATCATCCCTGAGTTGAGGTTGTGCAGCAAACCCCCGCTCAGGATTTCCACTGCAGGTTGTCCAGAGACAATGAAAGATTTTCTTTCTCCTTTGTCATCCTTTGGCCCCAAATGAGTACTTTAAGTCCTGCAAATCCTATTTCTGTGAGTAGAACCACTTAAGCAAATTAACAAATATAACCCTCACCCAAATAAGAATTTCAACATTCAGAATGTTTAAATTTCAAATGCCATTTATATACAGATATTGGAAACCCATTGGGACTCAAAACATGTTGATTAGTTCTACCACAGTTCCCTACTGGGAGGGAGCAGGATTTGAAACATCGGTATGAAAAAATATCTTTCCCTACGATTCTTTTCTCACCGTCTCCAAAAATAGGAGCCCTGCTCATACCTAGTCCTGCTGATTTAAATGAGTGACTTACAGTGTCAGAACTAAGTACGTGTTTTAAAATCCACCAATTTTTGTATAAATATTTAAATAGGAGTGCTTTTTAGGAAAGTAGCTTGTGTTAGCAGAAGTGTGAATGAAGTTATATTTGTACAAAATGTTTACACTATGGCTGTATTTGGGGAGAAGATTTAAACCAATATAACTGCATCCACACTTAGAAGTGTTCACAGCAATAGCACAGAAAAGAGTAATTCTTTTCTGCTTACATCCTCACAAACAGATCATTAGCTAATGATTAACTCAGCCATATTTATTTATAGGACTTTGATTTTCATTTTGTTATTATATTCTATTTTATAGACTGAAAAGCTGAAGCGATATATTCTAAAATATCTATACAGCCATTTTGAGAGCATTAATAACCCAATAACTAAGCTTCGGCTTAGAAGAAACAAAAAAAACAGGCGCTAGGTCCTTGAATGAGTCCAGCCAGGGACCACGGTCCTGCCAGGACAGATGTTCACGTGCGTGGGCTGCTGTGCCTCTGGGTTTCCCCGCCTCGGGGGACGGGGCTGCACTTGGCTGGCACATTGCAGCTTGTGAGTAAGCAACGGCAACTGGATATTCTCCACGCTTGCAAATCTACCATGCCAGTTAGACCTGATAAAATTTTAAATGCTCCCTTGAATGAAGTTTTTTAAATGCTGCTGCTGTTATCCCACTCATTTTACATTTGAGTTTGGCAGCGGATGCCATTAGTGAACATTCAGTGTCAACAGTGTCATGATGTTGCTCTTAGAGATGTGTCAAGAACCGCACCATGATCTTGTTGCATTTAAAATTAACCACAGTAGCAAGACTGTGCCAATTTCTTGCATTAGATCTACAATGAAGCCAGCAGCCCTGTCAGGTGCACAGAGCATGTTTCAAGAATAAACAAGCGACAAAAGAAACTCCTTTCTTCCGCGGCTTTTTTCTTTGCATCGCATCTTGTCACGCAAACTAATTGTTAGGTAAAAAGCCTTTCTCCTGCTCTGTGGTACTGAACAGTCTGCTTCTGCAAGGAGAGAGCAGAGATGGTAGCCAGCTAAATGGCCCTAGACCCCCGGGAATCCTGTAAGACAGCTACTTACAGCCTGATTTTTAACTTGTTTCTCATTCATTGTCATTCAAAGAAATTAACTTTGGAGGCAGGACAGGAATTTAGATAAACCACACAGGTTTGGTTACCGAGGAAAAGAAAAAAAAGGTGTATTTTAGAAGTGTGTTGCCCAGGCCATGTTAGTTAACGGATCTCAGTTTAAATGTGCTTTTTTTTCCTGATGTAGTCACAGAGTTTTTCTCTGCAAATCATTTCTCAGTCTAAATCTTCAGTTTCTTGGAAACCACATGACTGATGGTCCTCAGCGCTCGAGCTCGAGATAATCTATTGCACTTTAGCTACAGAGTTGCCCACTCAGCATTATACATGGCTTTAGTTTGCACCACTTGTTTTACGAGGTATAATACCAGCTTTATATCCTTTGTAGCTGAAGCTCTGACATTTTTTTTCCTCTATGATTCAGACTAGGGGAACGAAATGCATTTGTTGAATTGAGAAACGCTCATGTTAAACTATTTTCATCTTGCTTATTCACATGAAAAGATTTAGGACAGAAACCCTGAAGCGTGTGTGCAGAACCAGGGTTGTGGCAGAGACCTGATGCATCAAAAACCAAGAGCAGTTTGCCCCGGGTCGCCCGGGACCCACGGCAGGACTGGTGTGAGACCCAGAGCCACCCAGCCCTCACCCGTGGCACCACCCAGGTTTTGGTGGAGCGTTGGTTAGCTGCAGTTTCCATTGCAGCAGTTAAAAGGTCCCAAGCAAACATAACATTCATCACAGACTGTTTTTCAGTTTGCCTGTGTGTTTCTATCAAAACACCTTTATCAAAATCTGAGTCATGTGAATATTCCTACACCCCACTTGCTTCTCGGCAAGAAAACGATCCCCAGGCACCACCCTTTCCAGCTGCCTGGCAGGTAGCAAGGTCCTCCACGGGACTTTGTATGTGTGTCCTGCCAGGGAACGTGTGCTTCTGCCTCGCTTCTCAGCCAGCTTCGGTTCTCCACTGCTGTTGGTGCACCTGCCAACGCCTGCCCTGTCCTGGGAGCTGCTGCTCTTCAGCAACCGCCGTGCCGAACACCAGACCCCGCTCTTCTCCTCCCATACCATTCCCTACGCACTATTCCTTGCACTGCTGCTGGCTGAGACCACCCAGCTGTGTGTCCGGGGGTACAGCTGACCCTGTGGATAACTGCTCAACCCCATGCTCGCCATCACCTGCTGAGCCCTCCTACCCCATCAGACCCAGTGACAAATGTCCCCGTGATCCTCAACGACCAAGTGCTTCGATATCCTCTTACAAGCAGCAGCCTCAGCTCACAGCAGTGCTTCTCAAGTCAGCCAAGGTTTTTAATGGGATCGATATTGTTAAAACACCATCACATCGGACAAAAATCCTTGAGCCAGTGGGCTGGTGAAGCGACCCAGCAAATAAAAGGGTCTCCATGAACAGCATCGCTGCCCACAACGCAGTCTTCCCCAAAGACTGTGGTTTGTAACAAGGAGGATTTGGCAAGTCCAGCCACCTTAAAAACTTTTAGAAAAAACCCTCTGCTCTTGTTTCATAACAGAATGCCAGAGACTATGTATTCCTAATAACGCTTCTTACGCAACTGGGGTATCATTACAACATCGACTGGAAAAACTGCTGGAGCGGGGTCACTCCGGTCCTAGGGCCCTGCCCAAAGCCCTGCCCAGCTCCCGCAGTACCTGTCCGAGTGCGATGGAGCAGCTCACCCTGAGTTAAACCCCGCTGCCTTCACTCGCGGCGCACAGCCAGGCTCCGGCGGGCTCCCCACGCAGGACGGGCACGGCTGCACCGCGCGTGCCGGGGCCTGCCGGAGCGGGGCAGGGGGCTCCTGGGGCCAGGTCGGCCGAGCTCCACCTGTGCGAGCAAGCACAGCCTTGTTTTACACAGCTGGGATGGGGCTCCGTCGCTGTCTAACCCATTGGAGGTGGTTCCTAGGGAAGAGAATTTTTTTAAGGGCTTGCAATAAAACGAACTGCTGGAGGTAAAATAACAAAACAGGGAGTCTAAGCTCTTCCAGTAGGTCATCTGAAGTTAATTCTTTGAAAATAGCAATCTTTCATCCAACTGCATCTCACCAAAGCATTTCCAAGACAGATATCAAGCGACCTGCAACAAATCACCCAGGAACTTAGGTTAGAGCCGAAATTCCAGGAAAATCTGAGCGCCAGGAATAGTGCCTGAGCTCATCCGTGGAAGAGGAGACTACGTACGCTGTGAAAGGTTATTCGGGTGTTTAGTAACAGATGGGGAAATGATCTTTCAAGTTCAAGATTTCTCGGCTGAAGATGGCTGCTGAATAAGCCAACGTCAAGACTCAGGCGGACATTTGAAGGAGGTAATTCCTTACGGCAGTGTACTATGCAACCGTCATTTTTACTTCTAGTAGTTGAGCAAAATTGCAAACAGCTGGTGGATTGTTGGAACATTTTAAAACATTTCTTTCAAGGTACTTTATTACTTTCTTAAAAATAAATACACATGCCACACATTCCTCCTTTTGCAGACACAATGAATGTATATCCCAAGGACCATTTTTTAGTTGGTGAGTTTCTTATTCATCAAAGCAAAATCTCTGTTCTGATTTCTCTACAGCAGTGGGACTTAGTTTTATTTCTTTTTTTTTCCCCTGCAGCCTGGTAGTCCCTTTTTAGCAGGTGAACAAGTGCCTTCGTATATCATAAAGGAGGAGAGGGTGATCACAGCGCCGTCATGTTATCATTGCGCTCACACTCCCTCCTGGGGCACAGCCCCTCAGCGGAGCATCCCGGCTCAGCAGGGAACTGACAGGCGTTTTCTAAAAGGTGAGTGGAAAAAACTGATTACTTTATGCATGAGGGATTTGTTTCAAATGCTGCTGTGAGGACTCCCCAGAGATCGTAAAAGCTAAGGATAGATTTTGAAAACTGCGTTCTTGCATGTGGAGGGACGAACTGATGACTGCACTGTTCAATTCCTCACAGCAAAGGTCAAGAATAGAAAGGCAAAAATAAAAATTTCAGCTCACAAATTGTCTCCCCTTGTGAACGTCTTGCCATCAGTTAACTCTCACTGCGGCCAAATCTTCTGTCTGCCCCCAAATCCTTCCTGTCTCTCCCTTCATTTGTCTTTTCTGAGAACATAAACATCCTCTCCATCAAACAAAGTCATCTCCATCCTCCAAACGGGCCTGGATCGTGCTCTGCTCGGCCTCCCCGAGATCTGCACTGGTACCAGGTAGCATCTTTTACCTCTCAGTCTGTAACACCTTCACTGTGGCGAACCAGCAGTAGGCACCAGATGGAGACAACCAAAGCCAAGGTGAAGCAACCCTCCAAGGCGAAGGGCAGGGAGTCAACGGCACACAGCTGCTGCAAACACGGCGACCGGTGGGAGATACGGTGCTGCACACCATGCATTTTAACGCACGGCTTAATTGAATTCATTATGAGAACCACATCCCCACATTATGAATACCATACGGTATTTTGCAGCTGCGGTCGTAACTCAGCTTCATCAAAAACCTGCAGCGGCGAGGAACGAGCAATAGCAACGGCACGTAACTTTTTCAAAGAATATAGTACAGTATATGGCTACAGGCAAGTACATGCAAAGTCAAGAATAAAGTCGGGGGCTTCCATTTTCTTAATTTTAATGGCAGTTTTGACCTATCAGAAGCAGAAACTCTTTTGACTACGGATAAAATAAAATATATATGTATAATAATTAGCAAATACAAGCACTGAGAGTACAAGGTCAGTGCTACTGATGTGCCTATGGGTGTGTTACATCAACGACAGTTCCCAGATTGAACAGTTCCAGGATTTGATGTCGCCGCGGGGCCGTACCACACTCAGTCCCTCTTGTCTTCCCTCTTCATCCTTTCCTCTGTTCTCAGAAAACAACTATATACGGCACCAGAGACGTGCTGGACACAAGGAGTGCGTTCTCACTGCCCAAGTGCTTTAGCGCAGGGCAGCCGTTACCTTGGGATGATGGGGCCGACCCTTTATGAAGTGACCTTCATAAAACCATCATTCTGTCTGAGTGACGCAAAGACATCGCGGCAGAGCTCGTGCGGACTTGGTACGACACGTGCCGTGTTTCCATAGGTTTCGGTTCCCTGAGGCCTCGCTGAGCTCTCCCGCACCGCGTGCCCGGGCAGGGACCTCTGGGCACCCGGGGGGCTGTCCCCTCACTCGCAGGGCTGGGCACGGGGCGACTGGCTGAGTGCTAGAAGGGGCAGGTAGCTGAATGGGACAAGACCCTTTACAGGGCAACGGCAACGCTTTCTGTTCTCCATCATACAGCAACTAAATGTTCATATTAACTTGGTAATGAATATCTTGTATTTCCCCTCTTTTCCATGGTGTCAGTCTCTAGACCCCTCCCCTGCGTTATGCGCACGGGCACACATGCACCCACTCGTCTACTTAAAAAAACTCCTGTTTGGTCCGCACCAGTTAAAAAGCATTACAGGCAGTGCCCTGAGGTCCTTTCTCCCTCTCTGTCCTGTGATAAAACTTTGTTCAGCAAGCCAAAGGACATAAACCCTGAAATTGCAACTCGGCTGATTATCCCTTGTTCTTTACAGCCTTGTTCTTTGCCCTGTTTCAGAAGAGCAGTTGCTTCCAGCTGCTCTCTGCAGCCTCGCGCTAGGTGAGGGTCTCTTTAGGAGGTAACCACAGTCCCTTTAAACTGACACGGGCCAGAACCTGAAACAATTCAGAGGTTTGGCAGGGATTGGATCTGAAGCTTTAGCATGAGACTCTCTGAAGACTGAGAAAAGGAAATTTCACAGAATGGGTGTTACAAAAAAAAAGAAAAAAAAAATCTGTAATCAGTCTAATTTGATAACCAATTTGTCTCAGCCATGCTCTCACCCTTGCTTTTGAAATGAATGTTCTCTGGAGACAAATGTCAGAGAGCCGGGCTGGAGTGTGAAATCCATCACAAGCACAGCCACCAGATGTGTTTGCTTTATGAACTTCAGATCTCCTGAACCTCTTGGTTAAAAAGCACACGTTTCTATTACTCGAGATCAGGAGCAGCGAATTCAGCAGCTAACGGTCAAGCCATAGTTATTTCTTGAGAATTTTTGTCAGATGAGGTTATTCATCGTGGATTACATGCTCAATTCAAGCACTTTGAAATTTTACAAGAATTATTTGGTTCGCAGACTCACTCCCTGGATGCAAAATAATCTAATATGGTTATCATTTTCAGGTGTAAATGTTTAGTAATGCACCCCAACTTGTCTTCTGTTAAAGTCTCATAGCCGAGCCTATGAGATGCATTAACCTCTAGAAACACAGACTTCTAATGCAAACTATGGAATTATTTGTTTGAGGTAAATCCTAAATCCCTAAGCCACACGTGTGCATCAGAAAAGGCTTGATTTATATGGCTGTAAAACTCTTGCAGGAAGGATAGACTCTTTGACTTATAAAGAAAGTTGGAAAGAGGAAGCCCGTTTCATTTGCAAATTCGGCATGCAAGATCGAGAGCGACGTTCTTGTCTTCTGACTTCCCTGAGAAACGATTTTTAACATCACCGCGCCAAGCAACATTGCGTATGTGTCCTCATTTGTAGAACTTGCTGGTAATTCCATCATACCAAGGTTTAAAATTAGTATTTCAGCTTGCACAGCACGTGCGGGAGATGCCCCCTCTCCTGGGGGCTCACAGCCCCAAACAAAAAACTCTGGGGTGAGCAGCTCCCCGCAAAGAAACACTGACAAGCTCAAGGTGGCCACAGGTGCCCCAAATCCAAGTTCAGTACCACGTTTGCAAACTTCATCCGTCATCTAGTTATTTGTTACAAGCACCTATTTTTACAGAAAGCAGGTTGGATCGGCATAGGATAGGAATCTATAGTTTTAACACATTTCACTCTAAAATCTCTCTGCTGGGGTCCAGACAAACGAGCTGAACTGCTCGTCTGTGCCTCCCTACTCGAGTTCCTTATGTCTGGGAGCAAGGCTCATACAAGGCATTCGTTTCACGTCCCCTTATTTTGGGGCTGGATGCATTTCTCCCCGAGGAGGACACGCTCCGGGGAGGAACCTGCTGAGCAGCCCAGACACCCCTGAACCAGACCTAGACTGGGCACTGCAACTGGTGCCACGACGGTGCCCCCAGCCAGCTCCCCCTCGACAAACCCCGGCCTTTCCACTTACCTCTTACCTCCCTTCCACCCTCGATAACCGTTCCGGCTCCAAGAGGCAAGAAAAGCACAGGGGATGCTCCTCCTTTTACAGCTTATCTGAGAGCGCAGCACAAAGGCAGGCCACGAATTTCCGAAGCAACCTCAGTGTAAATTGATGACCAGGCAATAAACCTGTCTTTAGATAAGTAGAACAGTTTGCATACGCTTTTGTGCGTGCACCTGCCTGTTCAGCGAGTCATCACTCATTTCACAGCTCATTTCGCTGACTGTGATCTACAGGTTTTATCTTTTTAATTGGGCAAACAATACACACCTTGTCTTTGCACATAAAGTCCAGTGCTAACGTGCATGACTCCTACAAGTTGGTGGTTTGGTTTTTTTCAATCAGCTCTTAGTAATGCTGTACATTTAAGGTGGACATGTTCCCTTTTTTTGCCAGTTCCCTATCTACAATGCAAATACTCAAATTTCTGCAAAGATTTTGATTCTGCCTGAGGCGAATCTTCAAGAGCCCATGTCAGTGTCCATTAAAGGCCAGGGGGAGAGTCCCTTTGATTTCAAAGGGCTTTGGGATGGGCCCAACAGCGCCAAAAAGAAAAGCCAAGAATTGAGAGTGCCCCCCCTCACTCCCGAGCAAACACTCTACAGCAGACAAAGAGCAGCAGAAATTTAGCAGTTACCCTACTTCGTGTGGTTTCTCTGGGAAATGATTGGGGGGGTTTTAAATACACAAGCAGCGCATTACACAGAGACAGGGTTTAGCATCTCCCGCAGAGGCCAGCAGAGTTAATCTAGTTTATACCAGCCACAGTCTTGGCCTGAGGGAGAAGCTAATGCAAAGAGCAGACGAAACTGGCCGAGCAGAGCACGGTCCTCCAGCAGTTGTGTTCTCCTGTTTTCTTCTACACTTTGCATTGCTCGCTGCTCTTAGGGTTTTAAACCCCATCCCGCAGGGTCGGGCAGCAGGGCCGCGGCACGGGGACGCACACCGGCCCCGCTCGCTCAGCCCGCGGCTGCAGGGGGATGCCGATGGCTGCACCGCCGCCGGCCAACGGCTCTGCACAACCGAGCTCGGATCTGGGGGTCCTGCTGGAGCTACCGGGACTCTGGCATCAGCGCAAATGCAACCAGACCTCGACTGAGGCCATCGCAGCGAGGATGAGCACCCGTCCCTGCTGCAGCTCGGGCCGACACGGCAGGAGAGAACTGCTCAAAAAAACGCTCCCCCCTCCCCTACACACACACACGCTTTGCAGCATGATTAGTTTTTGGCGAAGACACACTGAATGTAGGGGGGGAAAGTGCTGTCTTTGTTCTAGGATGCAAATGAGCATCTTTTTTAGAAGCTGAGAAAGAGCCCCAACTAACAAAAATTGCGCATTGACTGAAATAAGCCAGGCTGCCTTTCAGATGTAGACTTCAGACAGAAAATGAAACATATCAAAGTGTCTGATTTGACGTGGCTTGCAGCTGCAAGGCAAAGCGACTGTCCCATTTTTTTCCCCTGAGGCGAACACTCAAGATTTTCTTGATCTTATCTTTGTCTTTCTATAAGTCTTTGAAAACCATCTGTAGAGATTCATAAAGGGTATTTGTGTTTTAAGTAAACTGCAGAAGTGATCTATACCGAACAGATGGAAACAAATCAAAAAGCTTAACGGGATGCAGAAAAACAGCAACACTTAGAAAAATACTAGATATGAATGAGTCGGCAGGTTGTCTCCCATTTGTGTTACATTTGGTGTGGCATCTCTTTCCCCGAGCTCTCTCTGCAGCCCGCATGGTCCGCTCTCACCGCTCTTCTGTCCTCGTTCACAGGCTGCAAAATGCTTCCCGGCTGCGTCTGCTCTTCTGGACGAGCATCCCTTCGATGGGAATTGTTCAGCGCCTTGGCAGAGCCCAAACACCCACCCGGAGCCCTTAGCGCTGCTCCCTCGGAAATAGATTGCATTTGACAGCAAAGGGCTCTGCTTCTTCACTGCTTGCCAAAACATTTCTGAACAGATAAGGTGGGGGAAGAAAAGTGCTACAAATCAATCTCCAGCGTGCTCGGGGATTGTGCGTTTGTTTGTTTGTTCAGGGTGATTTTTTTTTTTTTTCCTGACAGACGATTTCAAAGAAGCACAAGACTGCTTCCTCAGTACCAGCTTTTCATAGAATACACAATAAGGTGCAAAATGATGTGTGTTACTGGAGTGAGTGGGCGTTAATGGGACTTCTCGAGTGTACTAACAAAACCAACAGCGAAAAGAGAAAAAAAACTTTACAAATTTCCCCCGGTGTTTCAGCTGCAGCCCTGCATGTTTTCCCCTCTCCCCATTAGTCAGAGCCCTGCGTGCCCGTTTCGAGGAGGCTGCCACGATACTGCTGGAGACCGTCTGCCCTAGTTCAGCTCAGTCATCGTAACCCTGAGCAAAAACCATGCTTGGCCACATCTTCACCGCAAAGATTATTTGTATATTGGTGTAGCTCTTGCGCTGTAAAATTCCCAGCAGTGGGTCCGCAGAGGCCGGTCTCTGCTAACACGAAGTCTGGGCCGTATAATCCCCTCCATAAATTTATCAGCCTCCATCATAAAACTGCACAGGCTCCACACGTACGCTCAGACACGCTGTTGCTGCACAGCCGTTTCATAACCTCACGCCGCCGGTGGCAGCAATACCTGTTTTATTTCCAGCTTACATTTATTAATGGCCAGTTTGTACCTTTCTTCCGCCCTCCTCCTCTTTTCGTTTCTTTTCTCACCAATCCCTTACAGGCCCAAGGCAAAGGCTAAGGTAAATCCCGGATGGAAGACCTGGGGATGGAGAAAACTGTTGGAGCGACATCAAAGCACTCCTCCCACTTTGTTTCTGTGGGATGTTACATGACAGAAGTTCAAGATAAATGTGTGTTTCTATTGAGCTACTTAATTTATTATGAAGCCAAGATACAAGTTCTGCCTTAAGCATCTCGGGAGGAGGGTGATCTTATCCTGCATCCGCGCCTGGGCCCCAGGATGGACCCTAAGGATAGTCCTGTCCCTTTAGACTCCGGGACCAGACGTCAGCTGGCATCCCCAGACACACAAAAAGGGCACAAGAAAGGACCACTTCAAATTAAGAAATGACAGGGTATGCTTCAACCCCGCATCGTCCTTCCCCCACTGAGATGAAACTCCAGCGCTTATAAACTGTGGGCTGAGCTCAGTGCAGACCCAGATGCGTTCCTGTTGCTGTCAAAGGGAATTCACTCTGGCTTTGTCAGAGCTGAGCAGGACAATGCCAAAAGCATCTGAAAACTCAGTTCACCTCTCAATGGCAGGAGGCAGAGCAAGAGAGACTCCTTGACATGCCTCCTCTCCCTCGGCGTGGAGCTTGGGCCTCAGGGCTCCAGCATGTGTAGATGCGGGGACAGTGATGCATGGGCAGCTGCGGTGGGAAAGGCCCTTCAGCTGACCACGTCTACCCACCGACCTCCAGGGAAATCACCATGATGTGTAACACACCGTTTCTCACCAGCTCTCTTAGCCATCACCCAAGGAAACAAAACATTCCTACATATTTCTTTGCTCCTCCCAGGGGAGCTCACTGCCGTCCACTCGGCCGCACTGCCTGCTCCAGAAGGGAACAGGCAAAGATCAGCTTCCACCCTCGCCCATCAGGCCACGCTCATGAGACCATGCGTGGATGACATTCTGGGGCATTGTCAGGCTGAATATATCCTTTTTTCCCCCTGACCTGGAGTTTAGCCATCTCTAAGTTCTGTGTCCTGAGCAAAGCACAAGGCATCCCATGCTGCGGCCCCGATGGACCTTTGGTATTTGGATCCGTGTAAGTGCAGATTCCCAGTTCTATCCACCTACCAGCCCAGAGAGCCTTGCACTCAAAAATAGAGGCAATACTGTGACTGATATTTTTAGAAAGGGAATGCATATGTAAATTATTCCCCTGAAAATGTCTCTGTGCGTCAGACTCTCCCCTGATTCAGAGAACATCCCTTCTATCTTTTCCTCAAGTACACACTGCGTACAGAGAAGCTTAACATCTCAGGGAATCTGGTGGCGGAGAAGGTTGCTGCAAAAGTGATTCATCTATCACATCCTTCACAGCTTCGGTAAACTGGAACGGTGCGAATTTCTCTGCCCCCAGTCTTGGCTGCTCGAGAGCTCCCCGGCTTCTCTCCCATTCATAGCTTCATGCGCACACAGTGAAAAGCGAGGAGCGCTGCTGGTTTCCTCACCTCCGCGTCCCCAGCCTCCTGCCGTATGCTTCCTGCTGAGGATGCCGTCAGAATCCAGACAGGCCCATCTGGTGGGAACGCTTCCCCGGTCGGCAGCTCGGAGGCTGCAGAACGATGTGGCTCTTCGCCGGCGCGGTAGCAGGGCGGTGAGGAGCACTAGGAGCCCTCTGCACGCATGAGCCGGAGCAGCTCACGGGCGGGTCCTGCACCGAAACCATCCCACCAGCAAAAGCTGAGCTTGCACCAGGTCTGCTCAGCGCCAGGCAGACCAGACTTCCCACCCATGCTCAGCGCTGAGGAAACAGAGCCTCCCAAGAGGAGGCGGCACTCACAGCCACCAAAACACACAACCGTGTTCTTCCACTCCCTCACATGCACAGTCTCCATCGGTGTAACCTGCCCAAAACTCCTCCGGTCTTGGAGGCCACTCAGGGCAGGAACACATGCACCAGCAGGTATCTCGCCAGGGCCCTGTGCTTTGGGAAGTAAACTCTACAGTCCCCTACGTTATGTTCGATCACTGTCCAGAAGCTATTAGGAAGCTAATTAAAATGAATAGATCACTTAAGTATTCGGAGTTCATATCCCATTAATTCAACAGCACAAGATACAGAGAGAGAGACAAAGGCTGAAGAAAAGGCCAAGGACAGTACAGCAATGTTCCTTCGTGTGGATTTTTTTCCCCCTTTTCTTGTAATACAAAAGATAAGTCTGTCTCCTGGCTTATCTAGATACATTTGTACAGATTAAAAACACACTTCTTTGCCTTTGCATTCTGCTGTAAATGATTAGCCCGTGGTATCGTTAAGCAGGGCACTCTGCCAGCCTTAAGGTTCTGATTTAAGCCACAAAGATGGGGAAATTCAGAGCGAAACCTGCTGCCGCCTGCGCAGGACCGGCCAGGCAGGCAGGACCCTGCCATTCCCCTGCCCTCGCAGGTAGATGGGGAGATGGTGCTGCACATGAGCAGCAATACAGCTGCAGCTCTACAGGAAAGGCTGGCCCCGATTCCCGCACCAGGAGAGGGAAAAAAGAGCATTTTCCTGCTTACTGGCACTGTTTGGGAATAGGGACAGCTGTAGCCAGGCAAGTGGGTAACTCAATGATCTTACCTCCAAGAGCCTGCTCGTGCAAGGCTGGCTACGAGATGGGAGCAGCAGTCTCCAAAGCCTTGGGCAGGACTCAAGGAGGTGCCCCCATGGAGAAACCCCTGTCCCCAGGCACATCCCGAAAACCCAGCTCGGCAGGAGCAAGTGGACTGCAACAGGGAGCCAGATAGCTCAGAGGGCGGGAAATGGGATCACAACGCGCTAGAAAACACACTGACAAATAGCTGTTGGGTACCCTCGGGGCCAGTCCTGCAGCTTGTAAGGCTTGGCTATTTCTCTGTTGCAAAGATCTCTTTGCAATGGTTCAACCTGGGGCCCAAATGAGGAAAAAAAATTCAAAGGTGTGTATGGTCCAGAGCCCCACCTCTCGCTGAAGGTTTAATCCTGCTTTGTCACTCTGAAGTCCCACTCCTCACGTCTCTTTTTAAAACGGGCATTGCAGACACCTCTAAGTCCTCCATAGCTCTCGGAAACTTTTCCTGGGTCAGAAAAAGAGCTACAGGCAATCCGCTGAAGAACATGTGTGTTTGTACCCCGAAAGCCTGCGGTCATAGTCCTATGTTTTGGAGCTCTTCAGCTTAAGAAAACCTAACCCAAGGAAATGTGTTTCTTTGTCACATTCCAGACCAACACAAGTTAATGTATCGGCATTAAAAGACCATGAAAAATGGGGTTAATTACGGAAACGATGACCTTTATATACAGCAGCTCAGGCATGGGCTGCTATCATACATCATAATGTTAGGAAGAGCCGCTTACTGACACACAACAGCAAATAATAAATAATAAATAATAAATCCATCAACCTAAATTGAACCTTGTGTAATGTACGCCTGACAAACCGTAGATTAATTTGCCTAATCCATCATTTGTTAATCCTTCATCCCCAAGAAACGCATGCAAGTGCTACAACTGCGGCACCCGAGTCTATTCATACAGGCACGGTGACTCAGGTATGATCATCCAGACGCCCATCAACTGAGTTTCCCACTTTCAACAAACACTGCCAAAGCGTTGCAGATCCCACATCTCAAAGGTGGATAACTGGAGCATCAAAAGTTCTGGATTTATGAAGCCACAAAAACAACAATCAGGTTTTTATATCATCAGTAACTAAGACAATTAAACTAAATTTAGCACGTTGTTTGCACTATATAAATAATAAATGCTAATATTCAATGTTAAAGGAAACTGGAGCTGTAATCCATACGTATAGCTTTATACAATGAAGCTCATTGTATAAAAGTTTGCACATTAGGGTGAGGTCCTTGATAAAAGGAGGAAATTAAGAGGATTTTTAGGTTTTAAATCTGTTTTATGCCCTGAGGGTGTTTAGGGTTTTACAGCTGTAGGAGGGGTGACACAGGAGACCCGGGGAGCTGTAGGTGGAGAAGACAGAGCCGAGATGGATGCGCTCACCTTACTAGAAGTATCGGAAATTGGCAATATGTACTTCTGCAGCCATAAAGTGCAAAATGGTCCCAGAAAAGAATAACCGCTGGCGATTAAGAGCAATTAAAAATCTCCCAAACTTTCTGTGGGAACCAGCAGCTGCCGCGTTGAACTCAGTCATGTCCAGTTCTGCCCCGAGACCCGGGAGCCGAATATGCAAACCAGCCACTGGCGCCGAGCCCCGCAGCGGGAGAGCATCGGGGCGGCGGGCAGGACGGAAAGCGCTCCCCAGGCACGCTCGCGGCTCAGATCCACCCAGCTTCCCGGGTTAGGGGGAAAAGTTTGCACAGGATTTTCCAATATTAGAGAAACCCAGCAACTTCTCCCCAGTTCGTACTGAGTGACAAGTTCCTCAGCGCCAGTACCTAAAATACTCACTTATTAAAACCATTATTAGACACAAGAAGTACGTCTACTCCTACACGAGAGCTGGAAATCTGTGTCTAGTTTTAAAGAGAAAGCCAAGAAGCAAACAATGGAAATATTTTCCCTGCCCAAACAGATTACTCTGATGTTGTTTCCCAGTGCTATTGTCAAATCTAATTAATCTGTTCCTTGCAACACCACTTGTATCTGCTTTAATCGTCGAGTGACACCATGAAGTGACAGTGCCAAACCTGCCCGAGAGCTGCAGTGGGACCCCGCAGCTCTTTTCCATTCAAAATTAACACTTCTCATGTTCACGCTCAGCCGGTGCATCGCTGCTACTCGATCCTCACCGAGGAGGTAGGTGCGAGTGTAGAGGGGCTGGTGCATCCTTTCCAGGCACAGGGACGAGGAGTGTTGCACCACGAGGATGCCTGTTCTGGCATCAGCCCAACAAAAAAAAACTTGAAAAACGTTCCAGAGATGACAGGAGCAGCAAGGACAGCAGGAGGGTCATGTTTTGCTGCTGTACTTGGCAGCCAAGAACAGCAGCTTGCATTGATCCTGCCCCACCGCAGAAGCCTCCATCCCCAAGTACTGAATATAGTTTGAAGGAAAAAGCTTTCAAAGAAGCAAGGCGGGAGAGCTGGGTGGAGGATGGACACCACAGGCAACGTACATCCAACCAAGCCAGGACCTTTGCTACATCTCAGCGAGAGGGCAATGCACTCCTAATGAAGTCTCTAGGGTAGAATTACAAAGTATTAACATGTTTGCGCATAATATGTGCAGTAATGGCTGAAAGCTGAAAACCATGGGTTAATGAAAGAAACCACCACAGTCACCTGTGGCAAATGCATATTTAATGCTCTCAGAGGACAACTATGCCAACTGCTCAGCAGCCAGGAACTCTTTCTTAAGAGCTACTGTCATAAGCTTGTGATCTAGTTCATAAATAATCATCGAACGAAATGATTTATGGATTTGCTGAACTAAAGCTTTCCCGTCTCTCTCTGTTCTTCCTCCAGCTCCTCCTGGATGGCTGGGAGAGGAGCAGCGGGACGGGGACGCAGCAGAGCTGCAAGAGCTGAGGTCACTGTGTGCAGGTTTAAGGATACGTCTTGCTTTGTGAAGGGCGATATGGACAGCTGAACCTGGCACACCGGTGCCCAGGGGACTGCGCTCGGGGGGACCCCAGGACCCTCCTTGGCTCCCAACGGCCGTGCCCACGTCTGGCACCCACGCCAGGCTGGGCTGCTCCCGCCCCACGCAGCTTCCCTCAGGTCCTGCCTTGTGCCAAGCTGGGAAAACATATCCCGAGGCAGTGATGGTTAAGTTATTATCTAGATACTAATCTCAGAAATCCCAGACCGTTTTCTCCAGTTATCCCTTTACTCAGAAGAGCCAGACCAAATATAAACTGGCACACTCAAGTGTTATATGATTATCGCTAGATAAATAAATGTCATTACATTCAAATCACAATTTGATCTAACTTTGAGGTCAGCCCTGCTTTGAGCAGGAGGTTGGACTGTGTGACCTCCAGAGGTCCCTTGCAACCTAAATTATTCTGTGATCTGGTGATTTTTCCTTGACAGAAATTTTCCATCCCTTTTAACAGAAATAACTTATTGAAAACCACAAGAAAAGAAGTTTAATAACAGGTACCTCCTGCTTTGGATTCAAAGCTTTAGGGAAGGGAAATACATTTAAAAGGGATTGCAGGCTTTAAAGGAGGGCACAGGATGCAATCCCGTGGTACTCTGCACAAGGCCGGCACCCGGTTCCAGTGCTGGCACGACTGCTTTTATACGCACTGCTATTTGATTCCATAATGGCATCCAACTACCTTTCATAGCATGGAAGACACAGGCTTAAAAAATGTGCTATGTTGTATTTTTTCTAGTTGCTAAAGCCTGAATTTGCTTGTAGTATTTGCAGGTTGCCCTCCTCTTCCTGGGAACACCAGTCGGCTCCCAGCAGCATATTTATATTATAAAAACTTGGGGTCAGGTCATTATTGAGGTGCAGAGAGCCCCTTGCTAAGAGACCCCAAGAACTGCCTTTCTCTTGCCAAAGTCAGGGGTGTCCCCGCACCCTGCCCAGCACCAGGTGCCCCCGGCTCCGTCTGCACCACGGCACGAAGCAACGCCGGCTGCTGCAAGGATCAAGCCGTGCTTGTGTCGGGCTTTGATGTTCCCAGGTGGAAGGAGCTCTAACGGTGCGGTGGAGTGTTGTTTTTACACGAGATTTATCAGTACAGTTAACATACCGCCACAGAGCTGCTATTTGAGCATGCCCTGAATGTTAATAAGCGCACGCAAGACAGGCTGCTGCTGCAGGTACATGCTAACGTTCACCTTCAAAGAGCTTTATAAACATCAGCTCGGCGGGTCTCGCCTCCGTCTCCCAAAGGAGAGCTCAGCTCCGTTTCGCGGGGAAGGGAGGGAGGCGCGGAGGTCACGGACGGGCTTGGGAGAGCAAGGATTCAAAAGAGATTTAAAAGTGTCTTATTTTCACACAGACATTTATAGAGGGCTTATACCTTGTACTGCCCGGAGGAACCTCGTACTTCAGCGTACAAGACTTTTGGTGGGTTAGGGTATATTTTATCCCAAGCTGTGTAATTTCTCAATATCCAGCAGGATGAGCTGCTCTGCAAAATAGAGTTCTCAAACAAAAGCTTCGTCGAATTTTAACAGAGACACATCAGTGAATCCCCACTGATATCCTAGGGAGATCAAACAGGAGGCTAGAAAAAAATACAGGAGAAAGCATCTGGGATCCTTTGGGGGAAAACTATCAAAGTATCACAGGAAATATAAAGCTTGGTTGGGTATCAAGAGGTCACCCAGTTCAGCGTTTCTCAACCTTTAAAAAAAAAAAAAATCACTTAGCTCCTTCATTTAGAAGTCACAGACTACCTGGTGCACTGTTGGCACAACTGTCTTGCAAACCTAACCAATATTTGGACCGATGCTGAAACATTTTTTTTTTCTTCTCCCATTTTCTTTTTTCAATTCCTGTATTATTTATTTTTTCCTGGTTGTCTTATGAGCTGCCCTGTGATGTCCTGTGGACACTCCTGGAACAGCTTCCCTGGCTCCTTAGTGAGGCCTCACCTTCCGAAATCGGGGGTCCCATCAAAGCCATTCGCCCCAGCCCAAGCCAAAACACCGTTCCCTTCAGCGACTTCCCTGTCGCCTCCCCCCCGCCTGACAGCTCACCCCGCGCCCGAGTTCAGGGCTCCTGGGATTTGCCTGCCTCACCTTTGTGGTCACTGCACACGGACATCCTCTGGTGTTGCCTCATTATATGCTTTTAAAAATAGAGCATCCCTTAATATACCTCTTGTCAAAATATTCCCAGTTTCTTCCTGGCAAAGCTGGGATGAATAAGTCTAACAAGAGCAAATGGGTCTTACTAGGTTTGCAGAGAAAGATTACTCCAAGATACCGGCGTCATCCCCAAACCTCTGTGGACAGCATGTTTTACAGATCCAGCCGTGCTGTCAAACGGAAAAGCCCAGCAATTCAACTAAATACCATGCCTCTAATCCTTGCAGCTTACTATCCTGCCCACATTCGACTGCCTCCTGAGCTACCCTTTGCTGCAGGAAGGGCTTATCGTTACCAGACACGGAGACAAGATAATTTGTGCAGCCTCCGTACAAGATCTCCCTGACCTCACCCAGAGCCAACCCCACCTGTCCTAAATCACTGTCCGGGACTACGGGCACAAAACCATCCACCCGTCAGGATGCACATCCTTTGGGATAACACCAAGCGGGTATTTTTCATATTTGGGCAGACGGAAGCAAGCGTCTCCCACACCTTTCCCACACCTCCTCTCCGGCGCAAACCCAGCCCATCCAACCTCTTTCTCAACCACAGGACCAGCGACTGTGCGTGCCTTGTGTACGTAACTAACGCACCGAGGTTTGGGTTTTGTTTAAATAGCTGTGAAAAGCACTGTGTGTGTTTTACCCAGAGATATATTACACTTGATTAGGCGGTGCGCTGGAGCGCGAATGGTACAACAGGAGACGGACGTGCTTAACTAGCGGTTTCAGCCTGCGCTCCGGTATCGGGAGGTCAAGGGAAAGATTAACTATATCTGACTGCCGTGTCAAAACACTCAATTGGAGCATTTATAAACCCACAGAACTAGTTGCCTCAGTCGGCAGAGCAGATTTATTTCCCTCCGCGTAACTCCCACAAAGCAAACCAGGGCAGTTGCCAGGGCCAGCTTTGCTTTCGGCTCCTTCCAAAGGGCAGAGAGATCTGCAAGATTCAGATGGAGGCACGCAGGTTTCAAAGTCTGGCTTCCATCTTCAGCCAAAAAGTAAATCTGGGGGGAAAGATGGTGATTCTCAGTCGCTTCTGCTTACGGGTGACCAACAGCCAGGTAGACTTCAGCTCTGGAAGGAGCCTATCTAAACACTATTTTAATAGAGAAATAAAAATTCTTGTTTCCCTGCTCTTCGATAGGTGTAACATACACATAGTAACCTCTGTTTTACACTCAAAGTCCTTGTGGAAATAACTCCTACTTTTCACGTGTTAGAGACATTTGTTTTTTATTGTTCTACAGAATTTTAGAAATGTCATTCTGCGTAAAACAAGGTGAAGGCAAGCCCTGAAGAGAGGTCCCCAAAGGAGCCCTCCCATTATCAAAATCAGCATCCTTTCAAGACACAATGTCTTAAATTCAGAGTCAGATTTGCAACTGTATATACAAGCTCTCGGGGTGCAAGTCTAGTCCTTTTCATCTGGATATACATCTCCACTGAAACAGGTTGAGTGATTCCCAGTGCGAGTGCACGACTGCAGCATGTGGCCACTGATAATCAGAATTTAGACAACTGGGACCACCATTTTAAAAAAAAACACCAACATAGCTTCAGCTTTACGACATACACATGACTAAGGAAGGCTTTGCTTCCCTTCTGCTCCCAAATTCAAGAATACTTTCTCAGCATCAAGACTCAATTCTATCCAACTAGTTGTCACCTCAAACTGCCCCCCTTTTCCATGTCAAACTCAGTGGCCACCACGTGATGTGCGTTGACAGCTTATTCCTCCCTATTTCATCCACCGTTTCAGCATCAAGGTCAAGACCAGAGATGTCACTAGCATTTGAAGAAAAAGGTACCAAGCGTCCAGGGTCAGCTTCGCGAGAGCACGCCTGTGCTGCATCAGACACATCGCAGGTACTTTAAGGAGCCACTGCTCCCCATGCTCTGCAAAAGCAGCAGCTTTTATGAATTTCAAGCCTGTAAAGAGCAACTTTGGGTCCAGGGGTAGGACCAGCACATTCAAGAGGTACCAAACCTAGAAGAACTCATCCTGCAAACCCTCCTATGTGTTACTTAGCCTACTCCAGGCCACGTGGACTCCCCAACTCAAACCAGCCGTTGTTCGAGGGTTCCTGCCCCATGTCCGTGCACAACACGGACGGGCCTGCGTTACCCTGGCAGAAGATGGCAGACAGGACTTCTCCATTCAAGTCACAGGAATGTTTCTGGGTTGAGACTGTCTGGATAAACCAGATGCTTCAGCACCCTGAGCTATGCTGCAGGGGTACAATTTTGTTTTTAAACTGCACTTAACAGTGTTCTGACTTGCAGGTTTCACTTTTTAATAGTAAACACATTTTGTAGGTGCCAGAGAACATTTCAAAGCATTTCAGTGGAGTCCTTTTACCTTCGCAGCCTGGGGGCACATACACTGAAACAACAGCTGAAATCCAATTACTGAGGAATATTCTCAAGTGCATTTCCATAGGTAATTTGTTAGTCTGTTGGAACATGCAAAGTGATTTTTCTCCACTTCTTGATGCTGTACCTCGGGCTCCTTGGTTGAAGATTTCTATCCAAATTGCATAGTAACTACTGCTGAAAAGGAATCCACATGACTGCCTTCTCTGGGGGAGCAACTTGCCAGCATCTTCCAAGACCCAGCCCTTACCTACGATTTGACAAAAAATTCATCAGCCAGCCACACTGCGATGCCTGCTACTATTCGAGCTTCTCATCGCCCAATCAGTTTGATGCATAAAGACATAGGAAGCCTAAAAGTATTTTTCCTTCAGCATCCTGTTTATTGATTTAGCAAAGAGCTGACACAGACGTACAGTTCTAGAGACAAGCCGTAATGCAATCCCTTCATCGGCTGTCACTCAAAATCACACCAGCTGGCTGCTGCCATAAGGAGAGGAATGGCTACCCTGCTCATTTGGGGCCTGTCAAACAACCTAGCCATGAGCTTTGTCTTCGCTGGGGAGGTACCCCCGACTGACACCACATCCGTGCTGTATGTGCCATCACAGTACATCTAACGCTGCGCCCAGGAAGCCCCCACGTGCTGGGTACGTACAGAGCCAGCCGTGACGTCCGTCCTTCCTCCTTGCGGCTGAAGAAGAGGAACCATGGCATGAACCAACCCAGGTGCCACCACCGCAATGGCCCTGCTTGGGTTGGCCTCATGTCCCATTGGTGGGTACCTGCACCTTCAACCCAAGGTTACGTCCCAACCAGGCCAGTAATATATGTCAGGTTTAAAGCATGGCTGGCCTCCAAGGGAGGCAGCTTGGGAGGGCGTCATCCACTCCATTCACACGTCAGAATCATTACCACTGGTGAGATATCATTGGAAATGGGTCTACTTTCAGAAAGAGGAGACAAAAATTAAATAGGCAAAGTTTGGGTCAGAGTGACAAGGAACGTAATCAGAAAAGAGCCCGTGAGTTCTACAGATAATTCAGGGCAAATTAAAGCATCTGAAATCCTACTGAGAGCCACTGATTTAGAATTATGAAGTTAACTTACAGCAATCATTTTCTATATGAAAGCAATTACGGATGGGTTAAAAGCTTCTGTTATTATGGATTGGGTATGGCTGCCACAGAGGGCTCAGTCTCCCAGGATGAAATTTTAGCCTTTGTGAAAAGCTACTACATCCTGTATGCCAAATCTTGTTCACCCATCAGAAAGTCATTGAACATCATCCATTTTATTAGCCAATGCAAATGCAGACAGCCAGGGAGAGGTAGATAGGGAACATCCTGCACGCCAATAAAACACATACACACAAATCACCATGGTTCACTTCCCAAAATAATCACACAGGCTCAAACGCGCAGCTGTGATGAATGGCAAATTTCCAAGTCTTAATGCATCAGAAAGCAGAACTGTTGTTTGAAGTGGTCATCTCTTGAAGGGAAGGGAAAAGTCAAGGGAAAGCTTGTGAGAAACCTGCAGGAGCAGGGCCGTCCCCAGGAATAGCCTGGCGGTGCCTGCAGGAAGGCCACCAGCCGCGGTGACAGTGGCCTCCTCCATCTGCTGTCTCGCCGCTACCAGGGCAGAGCCCCAAAAGCACATCCACCGGCAGCTCACAGCGGGGTTGCCCCTGCGAAACAAGGTGACGGCAGAGAGCAACAGCCTGGCTCCTGCCCACCGGCAGAAGGAAAGGGGTCACTCGGGGTCTGGTGGCACAGCCCCTCCTGGGAGAGACGATCCACATCGTCCCCATGGCCCCCAGAGCTCAAGCCAGCGGCGCTGCCTGCCCTGCCTGCACCTCAGCCAGCCCCGGTCCTGCCGCAGGTTCGCATAGCAACAGCTTGCGAATGGAGCTGACGAAACCACTTACCAAAACAATCTATTATACTGAGCCTCTTCCTTCTCTTTATTCTTAATTGGGCTTTATTTCTTGTTTGGTGTTTTCTGTGCAGTTAAATGAGTTGACAGACCTTTTGTTTCTGGAATGAAAATGAGATTTTGACTGCGACGTGCATGGCAATGAGCCGAGCGCATGAGGGTACCTCCATCACACGTCTTGCAGGGATGAGCATTGGAAGAGGGGAAAAGGGGAAACCTGCCCGAGATCCGGTGGAAAACAACTATTCACGCACCGGTGATCTGTCAGTAGGTGCGACAGTGTGGCTATTTGGATTTCTCCTGCTGCAAAGGCTGTAAGAGCAGGAGGGGTACGAAGTGACAGCCAGCCTGGCCCCTTGCCGGCCCCTCCGGAGGCAGGGAGCAGCCTTGGGGCACCACAGCCATCGTTAGGCTCACAGGCAGGGAGGCACTTGCTCTGCGGGGGCCAGGAGGCTCGCAAGGGACTCCATACAAGGCTCTGGTGGCCAGTGTGGATCCATAATTGATGTTAGCTGTTATAATAAATGAAATTTCGTAGCTACACACAGAGGGTTATAATAACAGCACTGAACTCAGCAGCGTTGGGAGGGCACTGAGAAAGCAAGACTTGCTGCATAATGCATGAGGGGGAAACCCGCGGTATTGACAATAAGAGCTAAATGCTGGTACGGAGAGGTTGAGGGCAAAGATCCTCATTGGATTCAACGTAGCCTGAGCCCCAATGAGGAGACAGGGCAGCTCTTTCTCCTTACAGCAGTCCTCCACTCCATCTTCCCTGATGGGACCCCAGATCCTGCTCCTCTTGCTCACCCTGAGGGTGAGTGCAGAGATCTTTTAGCAGGAGGGCTATAAGCCTACAAACAGGCATCCCCCAAAGGTATTTCTGTGCCCTCCTTCTAATTTCATTAGTGCAAGAAGAATCTCTACACATGCCATGCACCGCCAGCAGTACTCCTGGGTAAATGAGGCTGAGGGTCCTCATGATTTCCCCAAGGCCGTGCAGAAAGGCTATGGCAAAGCACAGCTCCAGGCACTGCCCGAACAGCGTAGCATCCTTCCCGCAGCCTTTGGACAACTTTAGGTGCTGGTGCCTGCACGGGTGCCTGGTTCAAAGGTGGTAAATAAGTGAAACAAAGCTTTGCATCGCCTGTTAAGATGGATTTGGATTCAGGATTTTTCCATTCCCACCTCAGAAGCTCCATTCAAAGAGATATCTTTGGGGGAAAAAAATCCCAAAGCTGGCCGTAAAAATTGATAAATGATCACTGGGAAGCAACAGGAGAACAAACTCAATCCTTTTCCCGTTCTGACCATCTTTTCTATGAAAGTTTTCCATGGCATAGTCACCACAAGAAATTGCACCTATTTAGCACTATTGATCCAGCTTACTTCAGTAACAAACCACATTAAGTTAAAATCAATACCAGCCACTCTTAAACTGATTTAGGAGTGTCCACACAAAGGGGCTCGCACCAATTTAGACAGATCTGTTTTGTAACCAATTTAGTTAAAACATGCGGTCTAGGGGCTGAGCTGCACTCTGAACGGCCGGGAGGCATTAATTCCCAGGGTTCAGAGGCATTAATTCCCAAGTCTCATCAATGGCTCCCAAGGGACAGGGCACAATAGGTTAAGTGTCATTGACCAACGTCCATCTTTCCCGGCAAAACATACAGGTCTCCCTGGCTCCAAAAGCCAAAGAGCTGGGGAGAAACCCAGAGACCTCAGGGTTAATTTATTTCTGCAGCTCAAACTTTGCATCAGAAAAAAAATGCCCAAACTGAAGATGCTGGAGACAAACAGATCAGAAAGCTACATTTTATTTCTCCCCCTGGAATATTTACGCCACGAGATACGTGCATTGCAGATGGCTTTGCCCACTATAAATCCACCAGCGCTGTGCTTTACAGTTCATTTCGCAGCAGCATCCGAGTGACCAAGGTCAGGAAACGTAACACCAGGAAGAGCTGGAGAGTGCTGTATATCACAGTAGCTCAGCTGGGTTTTGACACCTTTTGCTGGTTTAGTATCTAAGGGCTTGTACGCGTGCAGAAGAGGCTTGAGGTGAGCACTGAGGAACAGAGCACAAATTTCATCATAGACTATGACATCATAACATCGCAGGCAACTCTTTCAGCTGAGCTATAAATCTCCTTAGCAAGAAAGAGGGAAAAAGGAGTCTTTCTTCGAAGGAGATGAGGTTTTAATGTTTAATCAAGTGCAAGCTCAGGGGTCTCCATCAGACACAAGCCCTGGCTGCCAGGGAAGGGCCACAAGCAAACGTTTGGCGTCACCCTTCCCGGCCAAGGGGAGGGAGCCCCGGCCTCGCGAGGTCCTTCCGTTCCTGTGCCTCAGCCCCCGGAAGAGTTGACACACCATAGGGAAATCGATAAAGATTAGGTTAGGCTTGAGCTTCGGAGAGAAACTCTATCAAAATTTTTTCAGGACTTGAGGATTTTTGGAGCAAACAACGCTGGGCTGGAGCAATGCTGGCTCCTCTATGGCAAAGGAGAGAGGCGGAAAGCAGGTTCCCCCTCCCGTGCTTACGTGCCATGGTATGAGAAAAACAAGAGGCCTGTTTGGAAAGGTCCAATGGTGACCAAGAAGGTAGTGATGTTAAGACATCATGAGGAAACACAAAAATTGAAAAAAGTACTTCCCTAAAGTTTTACCAGAAACACCACAATTTGCCTCTTCCAGGAGGCAGCAGGTGAAGCTCAGAGCTCACGTGCTGCTCTTTCCATAGCAGCAAATGGCACAAGGCCGCCCTCGTCTCCAAAGAGAGGGGAGGGATGAGCCGAGTGCGCAAGCTCCCAGCATACAGGGACTTCAAGAAATCCTTCAGGATAAAAAGATCAAGTCCCAACTTTATCTTCAACAAAAGACCTACTTAAGAGAAAAAAAAAAAAAAAAAAAAAAAAAAGGCAAGCATAGAACCCAGATATGCTCCCTTCAGGGCTCTTTTATACCTCAGAGGAAAATGTGAAATGGTATAGGGCCAGAATTGGTTGGTTGGTTTAAAACCAGCCCTTTCAGTTTTAACTCTTCCTGGTCTCATGGTGGTAACAGGACACGGGAGGGTCTCCAGCGCGCCTGCACGATGCTGCCAGGGCAGCAGAGGTAACCTCCTACCAAGTCCTTCCACCCAGGGAGCCACACACCTCTAGTCTCTAATCGCTGTTAATTTACTTCTCCTCTTGCCTCCTTCCTCCCCACTCCTCCCCCGGAGCCGCAGGCATCCTTTCCCATCCTTACTCATTACCTTGGGAGACCGGGATCAGTCAACCCACTAAAAACCCTCTGCAAGGCAGGAAACGCCACACTTGGTTGCTGCTCATCCACCTACAAATATGCGTGTTCAGGCATCTTCTCACCGAAGCTGCTTTTAAACCTGCCATTCAGAAGTGGTTTGGGGTTTAAGTTTTGGGCTGTAATTCTGCTTTGTGATATTCTGGATACCTGAAAAAGGTTTTGAAATAATTTTCCCTGCTGTTACCAGGTAATAATTTGTTTCACAGAGATTCAAGAGTCCTACTTAGGCTGCTGAATTAAACACAGCAACGCTTTGGAAACAGAATTAAACCTTTTTGTTGTTGTTGTTTATTTATTTATTTATTCTAGTTTAATGCCTCAAGCACTTAGATTTAGCTTCCATTGCTCTGTAAAAATACAAGGAATGGGTCTTTTCCCAGAGTAAATAAATAAGGTAAAGAAAACATCACCTTCCACGCTTTGCTGTGGGGTATAGAGCATCCCCAAAGAGGGATGAATCCTTCTGAGATATCCTGCCCGGGGCCTCCAAGGGCAACAGGCACTTGGGTCCCAGGAGCCAGGCAGCGTTTGGTACTTGCATCCCAAGCTCCAGGGCAAAGGAGTCCCCCCTGCGTGCCATCATATCTCCAAATTAACTGCTCCGACCACCACCACTAAGTGCCAAAGCCCGTCCTCACGCTAGAAGCGAACACATTTGGGCAGAGTGGCCATCCCCTTTCCCCAATGCTACACCGGAGCCCTTATTTAGCTGGCAAAATGCTCATGATCCCGCTCGCTCCAGAGGCCACAACGGAGCTGGAAGAGCTGACATCTGTCATCGGGTTTAATACTCCAGCTGAAAGACCAAGCCAAGGCTGTGTGAGCTGTAACGCGTGATGACAAATTTCAGATCAAGGACACTGACCACGTGGCCGTGATTACCATCAGGGGTTTATTGGCAGGGAAAGCCAGCGCACGGCTCGCGCGGCCATTTAAGGCCTTCGCTGATGCAGAGAAGGAAAGAAAATCCCATCTGGTAGGAGCTCTGATGCAGGGAAACACAGATTAAGAGGCTTCCTCTGGTGAGCAACTACTTCCCAAATCACCAAGTCTAAGCAAAAACCCCCACACCCTTATCAACACAAAGCCCTCATTTGTAGAAGCTTCTGCCACTCTGAAGAGCATCCTCCCTGCCAAATGCTAACGCCAACTGCATTGATGGCAGCGAGAGGGTGACATTTAGTCCAGTCTCTTCCGTTTGAGCACGTAAGTACATTTTTGCAGTGCCAAGTGCACTTTGCAACAGGAAGACTTAAAACCCAATTGCAAAATACGCTGCGTGCAGTGATAAGAAATTAATCTATTTTCACTATCTAATCTAATGCACGTGGCAAGGCTCCTGCTGCCCCGCTGGACCCACTCTGGGCTAATCTGGAAGAGCCCAGTACACTCTGCGCAAGCCGCTCTGTTTCTGCTTTCCAAGCCACGAGAGCAGCTGGAATGGGAGAAACCTGCAGCACTCCAAAACAATCCCTCCAAGTCCAGCATCTGACCCCCCGTCAGCCTTCATGGTACTTACAGCCAGCCCTTAATTCAGTTTGATTCTCAGAAAATGCCACAAGCCAAGTCGTTTTTGCATTATCCCAGCAAAAGTAATTAAAAAAAAAAAAAAAAGAGAGAGAAAGATTGGGGTTTGTGGTTTCAAAAGCAGCGCTTAAGTGCCTGTCGACCACATCCTTACAATCCTTTCTGCTCTCCATTTCTGATCGGAGTTAAATACATTTAAACCTTCCTGCAGTCCCGTTACAGCAAAGTCTCAGGCTCGCGCGGGACATTGCAGGGGCTGGTGCCCCCCACCACTTCCTTTTCCTTCCCCTGCTGCAAAGGTCCGTTACCATCACCTCTCCCCAAGGCATCCCTTACACGCAGGCTGTGAAACCGCGCTTGCCTCTGGCCGGCCAGCCAGGAAGAAGTTTAAGTCAAAGACTAAAAGAGACACTGTCAGGTTAAGGAGGAAGGAGGGAGGAATACCCCTTTCTGCTGCGATTCAGGATGACGGTGCAGAAGAGGCCACAGGAGAAGTAGATGCTGTGCCCGTGGACACAAGTCCCCTGCCCACCATCCCCGCTCTGCCCTGTGCTCCCTCCCCCAACCTGCTGAGCATCCTCAAAGACATAAAAGCTCACATCTGCCTTTAAATTCACGCTGCACGACGAGCCAGCAGCCTTGATCTCGCTCCCCATGGGTGCGTCCCATGCAAAGGGGTTGCTGGCACCCAGGAGGAGCCCCCGTTCGCATGAGCCGCCAGCATCCACAGGATTGAACCCAAGAGGGCTGCAGTGGTGGACTCTCGCCTCTCTCCGGCACTGTGGTCATTTGCCAGCCCAGGGAACAGGGCCAAGCCCAGGCCACCGCTCTTCCACGTCAGCACCCCACCACGGGCGGCTCAGGCCGAGCCCTGGGCGAGAGGGACAGAAACCACCCGGACCTCGTGCTGTGGCCGTCGGCGGCCGTGAGTCAGCAGCCAGGGAGGGCAGCGATCAGCTCGAGGGCGCCTGCTGCTATTTGCAGCGCTGCCATTGATTCAGGATGAGAGATTAAGAAAGTGGCTTCACCACATCCTGGCAATATGGGGATCTAACAACAACAACAAAAAAATTAAAAAGTCATTAACCAAGGTTTGTTTAATCGGGATTTGCAAAGAACTGAGAGATACTCCGGCACCATTAAGCGCAGACTAACATCATCACACGCTAATCACCAAGGGTCAAGATGTACACGGTTGCCTATAGCTATAAGGAGGCACTTCGCTGCACAAGAGCCCCCGGCAGGCTGAGCGCCTCATTCACACCTCCCCGAGCTGTTCCCTTGCTCCCGGAGGTCCCTCTGAGCACGGGGGCTGGATTTACGAGGAGATGCGATGCCTTCAGATGAAAGGCCCGGGGATTCGAATGCAGCCGGGACAGGGGCTTCGGCTGGGTGGTGGCCGGCAGGATCAGGCCTCCCTGGTCCAGGGGCATCTTTGGTTTCTCAAGCTGCTTTGGCTGCTGAAATGAAGCACCTTGCCTTTGAGATGAAGCACCAGGGGAAGCAGAGCTTCTCCAGCTGTCCTACCTCAAGACTAAATCGTGTCTTCTCTTTTCCTTGCCTTTGAAGCAATAAATGCAAGAGAGGATTTATTGCTTTTTAACAAGTGCCACAGAACATCCATTTCATTAATTTACATGGGAGGTGGGGGGGAGGAGATGCTAGTTCAATAAATTCTCCCAGACTATTGCTTTGAAACAAACAACTCTGCGGATCCAGGCTGTGGATGTCACAGCAGAGGCTTTTATCCAAATGAGCTATGCATGCGACAGAGTGACTAAAATGCTTCAAGAAAATAAAGAAAAAAAAGGGGGGGGGGGAGAGGGTGGAGACAAAGAAGCCGCTCTCTACAAAAGGCAACGTATCACTGACACGTTGTTTGAACTCCCAGTGGTGTATTAAAAAAATAAAAATAAAACTCCTCTGAACCACAGCTGCATCCTTAGCTTGCACTGCTGTGTTATTTTAGCTCGGAGGGGAAGGCAACATTGGCTAATGCCTTTTTCTTCTCTCTTCCCCCCCACCCAGAGAGGAAAGAGTGTTTGTTTTTCTTACGCCCAGCGTGGATGGTGTGGCTCTGCTCCCTTGGGATGGGAGAGAAAGGGGAGAATGTTTGGAGAGGGGTGGCTTAGGGCGGGATCCTTCCCATCTGATTTACTGGTGAGGCTGGAGCAAATAAAAGGGATAGTCTTTCCTCCACCCGAGCACAGCAGGGCTGCAGATGTGAACAGTGAGTGCAAAATCCCGCCTGAGCCCATAGCATTTCTATGACAATAGAAAATAAATAGCTCCATATTTGTTTATTTAGTTAACTTAACTTCTGAGGGATTCATTTTGCGCTACTGAAGAGGAGGAAAAGGGGATGAGATGAGGGTGACCGGGCAGCCCCACAGACCCCGCTGCTGCCAACACTGAGCCTTGCCACAAAGCTGGATGCTCTCCTGACAGCGTCACCCCGGGGAAACCTGCAGGGACACGGTGCTGGCCCTTTGCAGAGCTGCCTCAGGGCGACCAAACACATCCCAGGTGTGCTGTCTGAGAGAGAAGTGCCCAAAGCCCAGGGGCAGGTGATGCTCCTTGGCCACCCAGGCACTTGCAGGGGACCCAAGGTCCAGGGGATCATCCCAGCTTTGCCCCGTTTTGTGATCGAGGACCACCACACCAGTTCTCACACCCGCACAGCTATATGCGGTCAGCAACACATAACCACATTGTCGGTGCACAGCGTGGTTGGGGAGTACCCAACATCAGCTACTTGGTGTTCAGGGGCACTCCAACACTCGTGCTGCTCCCTGCGCACCGCCACTGTAGCGAGGTTACAGGAGCAGCTTTGCCCCAGGGAAGGGTGGGCTGGGGCGGGGATGCAGCGGGGATGGGGATGCAGGGTGGGACAGGGAGTGTGACGGGTGCCTCTGCGCATCATGAGGGGACCCCCCCTTCACCACGCAAACGGCTGCACGGTGTCAGAAACCACGGCACAAAGACACTAAAGGAGCAGAGGCAGAAGGATGGAGCAGTGAAACGTCGATCGAGGTTACCCGGTCGGTCTGTAGCAGAGCCAGGACAAGAAGTTTTATCTGCTGGCACCTACTGTAATGCTGGTTTCCATTAGATTATGGTATAATGACTTGCACTTTAATTACACAGGCTTTGAGCTTCCCAGTTTCCATTTTGCCTTTCCTTTGCCTCTCTTCAGAAAGCAAACCAGAGGCAGACAAATACCAACATGTGCAAACACAGCCTTACCCTTGCCATCCAGAAGAACATATCAAACAAATCTGACATCAGTAGCTCAAGCACATACTGTTCTCTCCCCATGCTATTCTCAATGCATTTTATCAGGAGCAAACCTTTCATTTACACACCTGTTTCTGAGATCCAACCCCAAAACTTCATCTTTCCTCTGCTAAAAACACGCCGAGAAAACAAACCAGAACCCCACAGCGAAGGGAGCTGCCCCTGAGCTGGAGCTGAGCAGACAGACTCACCGGTGCTCCAGGCCCACCTGAGGCTTGTTCCAGGATTAGGATGCAAGTTGCAGAAACTCAGTCGGATTTATTGAAGGTACCCAAGTATCAGGAGAAGCAGCGGGGCACGGGGGGGCCGGCCCGAGTAACCCCCAGCGAGGAGACGCCGACCTGCTGGGGAGGAACATTCCTGCAAAGCCTCATGAAACACCCATTGGCATGTTAAACATGCCCTGTCCTCCACGGGCCTCTTGGAAACTCGTTGTGTTTCCTCTAACCCGACATACCTCATTTCATGGGGTTTTTTACATCATTACCAGAAAAAGAACTCGATTTAGACCTATACCCGAGGGATTTTCCGTTCCCGTTCAGGCCCCATGCCTCTTCCCCAGGGCTGCACAGCTGTGGGCACGGGCAGCCACTGTCCTCAGCAACCTCTGAAGGCAAATATTGAAGGTAGGGCTTGCAGGCGTTTGTTTAAACAATTGGCAAATACACGACTCTTATCAGAAAGTGTTCGGTTTGATCTGTTTTGCCATCAGATAAGAGTAAGAGCAGAGGGTTTTGCTAAAAAGTGTACAAAAATATTTTTTTTTTCCCCAATAATTACTTTTAAAATCTTCTAGTTATAAAAAGAGACAGGAATTATTTTTTTAAGAGATATTTTCTGATGATTTCCAGACTTGTTTTTAAAAGTCTTCCCACAAATACCGACATTTCTGCTGCCTCCAATTTCTACTGTGCTCATGACTGCAGCATCTAAGCACCTCACAAATCTCAATTAACCTCAGTTATCCTGGGAGGTAAAAACATATTAATAATCCTGTCTCAGATATGGATAGACCGAAGCAGCGAGAGACCGGGGCCAGCGTTTCACACGGAGTGCCGAGGCACGGTCCCACGCCAATACGGCCCGATTTTGGAGCAGGGAGGTAACTGGGAGCTCCAGGGCTCCGCACCTTCCCAGCAGCACGTGGGGAGCACACGACGGTGCGAAGTGGCTCCGGGAGCCGGCGGCAAAGCCAGTTCAGCTGGAACACGGAGGCTAATTACACCGTAGTATCCGCACTGAAATACTTCTGCTCAACGAGATGCAACACCTAAACCACCAGATGAGTTTTTCCAGAAGTATTACAAGCTTTGAACCCCAAATCGCTGCATTTCCACCCTGAATTCAATCCTATTTATGTCTTCCCCCTCAGCTTTTCCTATGCTCTGATACGGATCCCATCACCACTCCCTTGTAACTTGTACTGGGCTGATCTACACAGGATCTGTAAGATAACGAACTGCTGTTATTCTAAGTTCACAAGCAAGGACTGGAGCACAGACAAATTAATTCGGTTAGCTGCTATCACGCACACCTACGGCACAGCGAGGAGAGGGACGCCCCAAGTCAGACGCTCGACTTAACACCCGTTCAGCTGTCCTACAATTCTATGCGTTTAGATGAGGCCCTAAGGGATATGATTTAGTGGGGGATTTGGTAGTGATAGGTTAATGGTTGGACCCGATGATCTCGGAGGTCTCTTCCAACCAGAACAATTCTATGATTCTATGATTCTCTGAGGTATCAGCCGGGATTTGACCTTGTAGCAAAGATAGGGAGCTCTGCTACAACCTTCAAAGAGACAGTATTACATGACTGCTTCCTGTATCACGCAAAGATAATACTAACATGTTTTTAAATCACGCATTATAAAAGAAGGCAACATGAAATTAAGGCTACTCATATTTTCCCTGACAGAAACTTTCAGGCTTTTTACAGAAGCTTTGTCACAGAGTTCAAGGCTCACAGAATTGCAGTTACTCTGGTTTATTCCCCCTCTGACCCTCTCAAAAGGCAATTTCCCAGGTTATAAAGCCACCTAAAATGCAACGTGCATTACCTTACTCCTGTCTTCCTAGGAACATTAGCCCATGAAACACAACGGCAGGCGATCTCCAAAGCCTCATCCACAAGCTGGAGAGCCTGATCTGTGATGGTGTGACAGGCAACATCCTCCACTTCTTGGGGACACCCGCCTGGATAAGGCATCACCATGCAGCAGCACAGAAAGTCCACCCACGTACCTCCTGCAGAGCAGGCTGATAGCCTCTTCTGCCACCTCAAATAGGAGATTACCAGCTCCTCTTCCACCGACCACAGCCTCCCATCCTCATTTGTTACAAATGAGATACATCCCAGCCAATTAGCTAATAATTAAACCTAACTTCCAGGGCTCCAAAGCTTTTAGGGCACCAGTTCCCAAGCTGGCTAAGCCTCCTTCCCGCCACCTTCCCCTCTGTTCCAGCACAGCATACGTGTTTGTCTCCGCGTGCCTCCGCTGCCCTTCTCGCAGCCCCGGGGCCATGCGTGACACGGGGGCTGTGACCTCCCCAGCCCGATGCCCACCTCAGCTGCTGCTCTCCCTTTATCTCTCCTCGCTGCAATAGATAAACACCAACACAAGGAACTAGAGCTCTTGGTCTCCTGCCAAAGTCCCTTCCTCTCTGCAAATTGCCCGGAAGAAGGTTTGTGACACCAGCCTTTGCACTGCCTTTTTTGTTTTCTTTCTTTCTTTCTGTTTTTTTTCTTCTTTTTGCAGCCCTGTCCTGACTCCTGGAGTCCTTCCCCCCTCCCCAGCCCAACCTTTTTGCAGCTCCCTGAGCCGTACTCCCCTGCAACCGCTGCCTTTGCAGGCGTTCCCTTCTCGCAGGGTGTGCGGTTTCCCTCACCTGCTCGTTTGACACGCTATAAGCCTCCTGTTTGCTAAGCTTAGAGATTATTCTGCCAGCCAGGAAACCATGTGAGATTGGTGGCAAGACCCAAACTGAAAACAAAACTCGAGACAAAAGCATTCAAAGAGACTGCAAAAGTGCTCAGATTAACAGCAGGCGACAAAGAGGCTTTCACAGGCAGGCCGGTAGCACATGCTCTGCCTTCCCTTAGCTCTCACTGCAAAATGAATTTGCTGATCTCAGGTGCCAAGGAAAAAAAAAAGAGCTTGATCCAAAGAGAAAATCCTACCAAAACTGGCCTTTGGCTGGGGCAGGACGGGGTGGGCTGGCAAAGCCAGAGCCGCTCTCCCCGGCAGCAGCTGCGGTGAGGAGCTGAGCCCCTGCTCCCCATCCTCCCCTTGCCCCGGGATTGCTCATTTTTACTTCTCCCTCTGGAGCAACACGTGGACCCATCACGACTTATATTAATTGTCTATGGAAGAAAATAAGTATTTCCCTTCTCTTTGTCCTCCAGCGCTCGGGTGGACGGCGGGAAAGGCCACCGGGCTGATGTCCCCTCGGCGGCAGCAGGCGCCCTGGGAGGCGGCGGGAGCTCAGGCCAGCACACGCTGCGTGGGGCGGGACGGGTAAGTCACTGTGGACATCGGCCAACAAGATGTGACTGCCTCGAGTTAAAAGCAGAAACATTTTAATAAGAAATGTGCCTCTGAGTCACAATGCTCCGGGGACCAGTGGTGTGCTGTCTTATCCACCAGCCTTGCTCGGGGACTTTCTTAAGGTCAGGATCTGGGGTTAAAATTGCCCAGCTGTGAACAGAATAAACACTTGGTCATGTTTGCTTGCTCGAGCTAAAGGTGAGTCACTCGTAATAACTTTCAGAGGGAAAATTATATGAGTAATACTTTGAGAAAAAAGGTATGAAAAATACAAAGAGGGAGATTTGTGATGTATTTAATAATCACAACCCTCTCAGAATCATGATCCTCTCAAGAGAACCGTTTCTAATGCTCACCATCATTTGATTGCAGTGCTCTGGAGCACACTAACCCTAGAATGTTCTGCAAATACATTTGTGTCGCTCAGCCCTATCTGTGTTTAGAGAGCGTCTTGGAGAACACATTAAACACTTCAGCTGCTAAAGCGAGTGTCAGCGCCGTCCCAAGAGCCTCTGAAGTAAATGATGTCGTTAACCACATCATGGGAATACTCATATTAATCTCCCGGCTCTGTGCAAACCTGCTTTGCTACACCAGAGCCACAGGTGTCAAACTCAGTGCATTGGCACATTTTCATCGGCTCACAGCAGCCGGCGCCGGCAGCGGGGAGAGCTGCGCCTCGGCCGGACCCTGCTGCCAGCTCCTGCTGAGCTGCAAATAGAGGAGCAGGCGGGAGATCCTGGCCAGGGCTCCCCACAGCCAGCGCTTGCCTCTCCGCCCACCAGCATCTCCCCGGCCCCGCCGGGCTCCTGCGGCCACCGCGCTTCCAGCCCGGCAGAGCAAAGCCAGGCTGGCACATCAGCCTGCGGCTGAGCCCCTGCCCTGTGCGGTGACCTCAGACCGGGCAACCGGAGGCGGAGAAATGCCTACTGCCGGGTTATTCCCCCGAGGCTTCATACAGGGGGAGCGCATGGAAAACCTGCGTCTTTTAAGGGAAAGACCCCCAAAAAGCTGTTTTTTGCAGAGAAAGTGACGCGTTCTCTGCCACATGAGGAAAGCGTCAAAGGTGTTGCACAGGGGTCAGAGGACCCACGGCACATCTGGGCGGGCAGCCGTGTCCCCAGGGTGAGGTGTGCCCCGATGGGAGTGCTCAGGAAAGACAGGGGACCGATGGCACGCAGCATCGGCTTGGCTGGTGCCCAGGCAAAACACAAGCTTGCCAAGAGCCCGGCTGAGGGCACGGGCAGCGGCTCCCTGCACAGCACCGGGCACCACTCACCCGCTCCCTGCAGCAGCGCTGCCTTCGCCTCCCTGGCACCCAGGTTTGCCAGCCCGCGTTTGCTGTTGCTGCCTGTACGTGCATCCAGACAGTACCAAGGCGTGACTCTGCCAGGAGGGCTCTGCATCACTGGTGGGAGCAGAGATGGGCACAGGTGAAGTGGCGACGTGCCCACAGCTGTGCCCGGCAGCTCGGGGTCGCGTCGCACCGCACAGCTCCCCGGGCGCTAAGCTCAGCCCCGCGGGAGGCAATGCCCCAGCGCTAACAACTATTTTGACGCGCAGCACTATACTAAGCCCAGTGAGGCAACAGTATCACTGCCAAGAAGCAAAAAAAAAAAAAGGTTTCCATGGCTATTGTATCCCATCAGCTCTTCTAACCCCTTCAAATGTAAATGCCCCTTGGGTTTATTGTTGTTATTAACATATATAAAATGCATCCTTCTGTGCCATTCCTTGTTTCGTACATCAGCCCGCGTTTTGTGCATTTTCTGCACAGATATGGAGGGATGTGCTGTGCTTCCAGCAGGCGCGCTGGGAAGTTTGACAAGGGCAGCAAGCTCTTGGTTTCCCTGGCCACCATCCCCAGGTTAATGTGTTTTCAAGACAAACTGTTGTCAGAAATGTTAGAGGCAGTCCCCGGGGATAACACTTTGGAAGTGAAGGCATTCACTCCTGGGTGGACAAATAGAAAACAGGCTATAGATAACCTTGAGAGGGAGCAGAGATCTGTAACATCTCTGAGAGCAAAACAGGGAGTTGGAGCCATGAGAAGACTAAGGGCAGGTAGAGTCGTTTGTCTTGGTGAGTAGTGAAGCCTGGCCGCTGAGGCCGGGAGTCCTGGCTGCTCCTCTCGTACAGCTCTCACAGCATGCCATGATCTGGTCTTGAACGTTGGCCAAATCCCTGGAGAAGCTCAAGCGTCAGCTCTGCACATCAAGCCTTGAGCGTGCTGGCATGTTTTAAGCTCGGATTTACAGCACGTTAAAGCATCGCGGGGGGCTGAGAGAAAGCTGAGCCGTGGGCGCACGTGTAGCAGAGCATCTCTCCAGCCCCCCGGGCAGGGCTGCGGGTGCCGCGGTGCAGGCAGACCCCGGCGCACAGCCCTGCCCTGCCACCGTGGGTACGGGCTGCGCAGGGCAGAGCGCGGTGCTCCGCTCCGAGCCATCAGCTTTTCCTCGCTGCCCTTGTTACTTTGCACCAGGACTCCCGGGCAGCAGGACTCCTGACACAGCTGTAATGTAATTTTGCATGTGTTAATTTCATTTCTTGGCTTTGCCTAATATCAGTTATTATTCTGCTGAGATCATAACCAGGAACGGGTGAAGCTGGTTCAGAGAACACAGCCGAGCCCATGCCTTTCATTTCCCCTCTCCTCCCAGCTGCCGTGACCTTTGCCCATTATTAGAACCAAAATTGAAAAAAGCCTTTTCTTTCTGAGGCTCTGAAATACTCAGCTCTGAGTCAAATTCATGGAACAAGGGAACTGATTCAGATAGCCACAAGCTATTGTTTCAGTTCCACCTTAAAGCAGTTCCAGCTCCGTCAGCTCTTTTCTTTCCTCCTTTTAAAACCCAGCTGGGAGCAGCCCCGTAAGAGGCCAGTTGACACTGGGGATGGAGGCTCTGGGCTACCCCTGGCTCCTTCCAAAGCCCCCACACGCCCAGAGGGCATCACGGCATGCAGCAGCACACACCTCCCACACCGTCCTGCCCAGGCAGCGGCTGCCTGTCACGCAGGGGACAGATCCTGTCCATCGCCACCTCGCTAGGAAACCAGCACTGTGCTATGGCAAATAGCGGGTGGGCGGCTGCCGAGGCCTGAGCTGGTCCTTTGGAGCAGAGAGAGATCACTTCGTGGTTTTACTGGCTCACAAAAAAGCCAACAGCTGGTACTTCATCCCTTGGAGAAGTGAAAAAGTCCATTCGAAGGACTGCTCCGTACAGTCGTGCTCCACTGTAGCACACCCGCTATCAGCCCCCACCATGAACCTCTGCTTGGGCACCAGTGCAACCTGCCCAGGCCCTGGATGAAGGCTGATTCCATCAGAGTAAGCGTTTTTTCCAATCTCGCCATGTTTCTGAACTGCAGGTTTGTACTGGTACAGCGACCTCGGTGTGGCTACACCCATGCTCAATTCTCCGGAGCAGGTAAGCCAAGCCCCTAGGAAAAAGGCTATTATGGGTTCTCTGAGTCACCGTGTGTCTTCTCCAGTTGTACTTAAACCTGATACTGATCCATACTTTTGTTGAAAGCAGAAATTAAGTAGATGAACAAGTAGCTGGGAAGGCACTTTAAAGACTTTTTCATCAAAGGTGATTTAAAAATATTTTCCGACTCGGCATTCTTTACCGTAAATACACCACCCAGGTTTCCAGGGGCCTTTGGGGTAAGATCAGTGTTGTAAGGAAGCACCTCCTCTGCCAAAGTCTGACATTTGAGGAGCTCCTACTTGCAAAATAACACAGGCACCTGTTGTTTGTTTTGGCAATTCTGAAATCGCAGTGTTGCCATAGACTCCACACACACGCACCGGCTCTGGGAGAGCTCTCGCTCTCAGTACTGGAAGAGATAGCGTTATTTAAATTAAAAAATCCTCAAGGTTTCCGAGTGGTTTAGCAAAGATTGCATGGAAAAAAATACCGTGCAACTGTCAAATAGTTGAGATTCAGGCCCAAAGGCCAAGAAAGTTGTCTGTTCTCGTCTTCATCGGAAGGAAAATGTGCTAGCCATGACCACGGCTGAGCACAGCTGCTGGTAACAGAAGCACTTCTTGACGAGGAAAGGTGGGATTTGCTTTTGGAGCACCCTTTGCTACCCAGTCCCATGGAATCCTCCCAAGTAAGGTGGGACCTACCCATCCCTTATGTGTTTTATGGCCATCTACACATGGGACATGATTCATCTCCAGGTCACGACGGGCTCAAGTAAGAATGATGATCTGGATTTAGACATTCAAGGATGCATTCAGAAAGCTGAGCAGTCCTGCCCAGCTCTGGGGATGCCGTTGGAGCACCGACAGGTCCAAGGGCTCGGGGAGGCAGAGCAGCCTGCAAAGCTGAGCAGAAAATCCTCACGCGGACAAAGCTCACCCTGACTCTGGAGCGCAGGCATAAGATTTCTCCTCTTCTTCTCATCTCCTGTGGGTCATAGTCTGAAGCCAGTAGGAGATGCACCCACACGATCTGCTGGCAAAACAGATGAAATCCAGACGATCGAAAGCAAGCTTTAAAAGCACTAAGAGCCAGTGCCGGCACACATGCAGGCAGGCGCAAAGGTGTGTCGGTGCAGGACCCTGGAGCGGGGGCAGGCACGGAGACTCTCAGCACCGCACTAGGGAGGATGGGACGACGTCTGCAACGAGGCTTTCTAGCCTCTTCCAGCAAAAAAGCAAACCCATGGATGTTAGCTGCAGAGTCGTGTGTGAAATAACAGCCTGTTACCTTAACACCCAGCTTCTTGCCTGAAACACGTTTGTTTTGTACCGTGTTTATGCAGAAAATTTTTTCAGACACCCAAGGCAGTTGTGATTACTCACCTTAATGTTCAGCGTTTATCCATATCTATCTCACGGTAGTTAACACACGCAAGTCAGCCAGGCTTAGCAAATCTTTGCCCTTTTCTACATTATTGATCTGACATTTCCTCTGGAGTATTTCAACTGAGAATTAAATTAACGCCGTATCTATGGACATTACCTAGTTAAAACAGACCAGCTGCATAGACCGGCACACCCTTTGTTTAGTCAATCACAATCTTCCTTTTATTAATTCATGAAACCTTGTTGTTATTTCTTAAAAGTGGAAGATGCCATTAGTAATGCTAATGAAAACTACCAGACTCATTACGCCCGGCGCGCTCCAGACAACCCCAAAAGAGCTCTCTCCGTCCTACGGAGGCCTCGCTCTGCAATTCCTGGGCAATTATAACATGTTGTTTGCTTTTCGTCAGACATGTTCTCGGGAGAAGGTATGCCTAGCCATTAACTGTGTCATGACCAGACATACCGGCCCACTGTGGGATCTGGGGCATCTCCAGGGGCCCCTCATTAGGCCTGGCACCAAGGAGAAGACAGCATGGGTGTGAAAGGCATCGTCTCAGCTCTTTCCCTCACTTCCCACATTCTCTTTTCAAGCTTAAACTATCCGGTTATTTCCACAGTTAAATATTCATTTTCCCTTTTGCTTTTATGTCACAGAAATGCCATCGAAGGATCAGCAGGAAAAACAAATGACTTGGAAAAGACCATTTGGCCTGAGGAAGAGGTGTCCTCAGCATAGACTCAACCGCCTTCCCGGATTTACAGGGCTTTCGTTGGTATTTAATAAAGATTGCTGTTCTGACAATAAAGAGAAACATCTGCTGCCTTGTAAGTGTCTGGCCTGCTTTAACAGCCTTTATTTTTCCTTCTTAAGAGAACAGTTTGGATTGATTAAGACTCAAGCAAGTATTTTATACTTTGATACATCTCCAGCTTGTTGAAATCTTACCTGAAATCTTAAAAAAAAAAAACCCTACCAAAACAAAATACTACATTAAACAAAAGTCTGGAGGACACGTGAAGGCCCAGAGACTTCAAAGCAGCACTTTCAAGACTGAACCTAAAGACCTTCATATTGCTCCAGCCACAAAGGCGGCCTTCAGATGGGGTCTGCACATCGCGCTGGGCTCAGGCTGGGGCTTCGCTTGCCCAAAGCTCTGCTGCAGCCGAGGGGAGTCCCAGCTTGTACACACACACGCACGCCTCATGAAGACTAAACTGAGGTAAGATCTCCAGGCTCCGACTCTGGCTGATCTTCTACCCAGCTGAAGAGCAAAGCACCCACGAGCTACGTGCTGCCAGATGACTTGGAGATGTCATGGGAGAAACTGAGGATGCTCTAACCCCTGCAGAACTGGCTCTTCAGAGAGACACGAGATGAGTTTTCAGTTGAGGAATGATAGTAAATATAGAATAAAGAAAACAAATCTAAGCTGATGCTTTTTATCACATATAAATCTCTGAACAGGAATCAGTGCAGACTTGTTGGCTCCAAGCATAAAATACCTGTAGGTAAATAAAAATCCTTATGCAACATGTATTGCCCTGGGTTATTCCTCCATGGAATACCTAAAAAGAGGCTTTTGCTGTAAGATTTCACTTGCTTCTTTTAAACTCTTTCACTTTTCATTTGCAAAAAGGAAAGCTGCAATTGAAGATGATAAATGTTAATGTTGGTAAATGCACTGTGCTGGGCAAAGTCGCGTAGTATTCAGGCAGACGACGGCTCTCTGTAGAAGTGTTTCAGCGGTGCAGACGGTCCCAGCGGAGACCGGGCTTAGGGCAGGTTTGATGCTGGTACATGCTCCAGGTTGCTGCTCTGCACCCCATCGAGACCAGTCACGGGGCAAGGGATTAAGCACACGCAGCAAGTGTGTGCAGCCTCTGAACTGTAGTGAGAGACAGTCCTCATGCTAAACACTCGCCACTGAATAGCCCTGCTCAGCAAAAAAACCTTCTCCATTTCAGAGATAGGGAAATGATGTGCTACGCTTCCTCGCACAGCTCAGCTGATGCGGTTTAGGAATAATCCACCTTGCTTCTGCTATCAACTAAAAAAAAAATCCTTGCTTCTACTCACCCAAAGCTTCCAGTTGTGTCAAAGCAGGTGGTACATTTTGCAAACAAGCACTGGGGATTAGGCTGGGACCACTAAACTCCTTTCACTTGTAAGATAAGAGATAGTTAAAGCTCAGGTCTCCAGAGGTACAGGACAGACACATTCCCCCCACGCTGCCCAGCTACAGCCCCTCCAGCCCCCAGGCAGTGGAACCCCCAGGCAGACCCGCTGCCTGGCACATCGCCTCCCACCCACCACAGGCACCACCCTCACCCAAGACCTCTACCGTTTCCTTCCCCCAATGACTGTCCCTGTGCTAGCACAGACATTTAATTCACTCCCATCCCATAGTTTAATTACTGAAGTCACACTATAGGACTGGAGAAAGACACAAAACATACAAACCAAACCCCTGGAAACATCACAACACCCAACCACAACCCGCTTCTCTTTGCAAAGAAATAATCACTCCAGGTCAGCTTCTGCACAGCCAGTTTATTCAGCCAAGAGAGCTGTTGGAGCAAGTAATTGAGGAATAATATGATAAAACACAGTATTAGCAATAACTGCCTTTACCGATGGGCCTTTGAATGAGACATGCTCGGTGTGCTGCACGTGCCCCTCTTGCTGTCATTTTCTTGCTCTGAACAGATTTGCTGAAGATTTGAGCCCTAATCTGCGCAATGTAACGTTATCTACAGCATTTGTATTTGTATGCTGATCTGTGGTTAGACATAGGCTTTGGCTCCCGGGGGACTCCCTAACACAATGTGATTGTGTCTGTTCCAAATAACTGCACGCTAGTTTTTACAGAGAGAAAAGGGTTTGGTTTTCTTTTTAAAAATAATAATAAAAAACCCAACTGATTTTTGGTGCCTGACGCTGATGCTCTCCCCAGATTTCAGAACCGCAAAGCGGCAAAGGCATTCACCAACTTTGGCAAAGGGCCTCATCCAGGTGCCCAAAACAAAGCGCACAAAGTCTCTGGTCAGTGCTGTGAAAGCTGCCGGAGGGCGTCCATCCCACAGCCCTTCTCCGGCACAGCCAGGCTCCGGGCTGGGCGAAGCGGGCACGGCGCCAGGCGAACTGCGAGCCACGCTCTGCCACCTGGCAGGCAGCGCCTGCTCACATGAGCGGACTTCAGGATCAGGCCGTAATTCACACCCGATGACAGGGACAGCCAAATTACGCTGAGCGCAGAGCAGATCCTCAGCTGATGTAAATCAGTGAGAGTCCACAGAGCCCGCTCGTATTCCAGCCCAAAATGAGATGTCTCTGAATCACTTTGCACTGAAAATGCAAGCCACCAAGCGCAGACCCTAAACTGTTACCAATTAATGTTGGGGTTTTAATACGCTCAAAATGAAACAGTCCATGTCAGGAGCATTATCCTGAAAGGGAAGAGCACCTGCTACTCCTATGGTCACAGTCTCCCTTTTTCTTTATCTTGGGCTTCTGACTCCTTAATCTGTTGTGGAATGCCATTTAATTAAGCATTTTCAAGGTTCACTCTAGGCCGTGGGATTATGCTGTAAGCAGGCAATGCTGGCCTGAAGTTGCGATAATTAAGGCCACGAAGGACAGCTTGGCACATTGTCTAATCAGGGAGCCAACATAAATATGCCAGAGCTGGTACTAAATATTTCCACGGTAGAAGCATTCAGACTTACTAGATGGGGTTTCCCCTAATCATACAAGGAATAGAGGAATCACAAAAAGTGCACTTTTCAGTTTTAAAAAAAAAGTAAATAAAAGGTGTTAGAAACATTTGTGACACTACAGCACCTGCCCAGGTTTACAGCCTTTTAATAAGGGACTACTGAACACTAGAAATAGGAAGAGCTGCCCAGCATATGGCACCGCTGTCTTCTGCACCCCAGCTCCGAACCAGACCTCAACCTTTGGACTTGCAAGCAGCTCTGCAGGGTCAAACCCTCTTGCTAACAGGAATTAGTGCAGTTGTGCCGACCCGAGGGAGCTGCCGTGACTCCCGCCGGCGGAGCTGCCGGCATGCCACCGGGGCCAGCTGTGCCCGTCCCCCCGCGCTCCGCGGCGGCTCGCCTCGACGCCCGCTCAGCTGAAGCAGAGCATGGGCCAGGGCTGCAGCTGGTGAGCGCCGGCGCCTTTCCACCAGCCCCACGAAGCCGTCGCTTCCTTCCAGCGCAGGGCGTCACGGTGAGCGGGGCAGCAGGCTCCTTGTAGCACACGTTGGTCGACCTGGGGGAAGTAAAAGAAGAAATGGCCTCGCAGGGCCCGGTGTGTTCCCTTGCCATGTACATCCGTGCAATCATTTACTGCCCAGCAATGTCTCCAGAAGGCCCAAGTGCACTCATCGGTCACACGAAGCAAAACCACCTCCTTCTCCCACACTGCAGAGGCATTTCTTGTATTCCTGCCTTCACTTCTTACCTTCCGCTCCAGCTGAGTTGCCCAGACTGCACCCTCAGCATCACTTCTCCTAATTGGTCTCCACTCTCTCCCTCCCACTCGTCCTGCACTTCCCACCACTAGATTGTGCAGGTTCAGACAAATGCTGTGGAAAAAGACAGAAAACCTCAGCATGAGACCACTGCCCACCTGGCAAGTTTCCATGCTGGTGATACCCAGTGGCCACCCACCGCCAGTGGTGACACCCATCCACTCCCAGCCTGGAGTTCATACATGGGCAACGCCTTCAGGCATTTTCCCTGCTCCATACTCCTCCCACGGGACGGGAATTTACACAACGTGATGTTTCTTTTACTGATAATCCCATCCGCTTTCCCAGTTTGCCTGGGCTTCTTATATATTAACAGAGGTTTGTTTTATCCTTCAACATGCTTAAACACAGCAGATGGGTACAACCAGCTCAGCTACCTGCTTGAAACTCTGTGTTACGGTTATACTATGAATGCTTACAGAAATTTCTTTGAAAATTAACATCAGTGTGACACTGCAGTTTTGGTTTTAAGGGCTTCTATTATTTCCAGTATTGCCAGACATGAAAAGTTCATATAATACAACAACAGAGTTCAAGGCATTACAAAGAAAAAGGGGGAATGGTGCATTGAATTCAACCAATGTGAATATGAAAGGAAAACAAAAAGGCTGGTAAAAAAAAAAAAAAGACACAAATAGGAAAGAGCTGTATATTCTAGGCATAATTTCAGGTAACAGTCTGCCCTGGTTGCTAAGCTGCAAGTTTTACGGGACAGGGAGAAACTCGCGTGTCCGCCGATTGCACAGCACCTAGCACAAGCGGGGCTTGGTCTCTTTGATCAGCTGCATCAGCAGATCCCACAGCTGCAATTCAAATGCAGACTTGCAGGAGCCAGGTCGTTCTCCTCCTTTTATGTGCACCTGAGCAAAACGCAAAACAGACTTGAAATAAGCACTATTCTCCCTTTTTGTTTTCTGCCAAGCAGGCCGCGGAGCCGATAGCTTCAGGGCTGCGAAAACAGCGTTACGTCCCCCAGCGCCGCCTCATTAGAAATGCCTCCTGAAACACGCTCGGTGTCATATCCATTTAGTGTCAGGTGACAGGCATTTTCCTCTGTAACATTCACTTTAACAGTGGTATTATTACTTTTACTTGAGTGCTTTGATTTAAGCCACAGGAGATGTCACAAATTAGTGTTTACAAAACTTAACACGAGGGGGCTGTCAGTACTTGCTTGAAGACAAGGACTTAGACAGTTGAGACCCCATTGCGGAGGTAGCAGACTAATTACAGGAGCCAGGGTACAGAAGGATTCCAGACCTAAGTGCCACCTCAAGCAGAAGTAAAATTAATGATGCCCAGAGTGCAGCTCAGAGGTACACTGGACTGAGCCCACCCCCCCTTTTGTTTTTTCTTTGTTTTTTACAGACAATGCAAAAAGCAATTAAAAGAACAGAGTGAAAGAGTCCAGCTCAGCTTGGTAACTGCTCCATCTGCTTACAGCAACACGCATCCCGACACTGCGCGTTAGATACATGAACGCACTTAAACCGTAAGCATCTCTCAGCTAACCTTACTCATAAGATCGTACTAGAGTTACATGTTGCAAGGGAACAGATTCCAAGAGGGCTTGAATAAATAAATTGCCTGGTGATTCAAGGAGAAGATATAAATTCTTCTATGATCCAAGAATTCATTGATATTACCTGTTAGTTGGGAGATTTTGCTTTCTAGCTGTTAGCTACCCAAGTGGAAGAAACCTATTTTGCATTTGGGAAAGTCTAAAAAATGTATGTAATTACTATGACTAATAAACAGTCAGGAGAAATGCAAATTTTATAGAAGTATGATATTCAAAATCCTTCAAAGTAGAAGTACGGAAGACATCAGTGTGCAGAGGAATGCAGAGTATCCCTTAGAAACACGGCTCTCCTAAGAGGCCCTTCAGCAAAGCAAGGTATTCCCGTGTTCACCATTAAGGAACAAAAACACATCACTAAAACCACACTAGCATCAATTCCCCGGCAATGAGAAGTTTCATACAAGCGCAGACTTCTTTGTGAAATGAACACACCATCTCAGAGCCACCGATGCAGCGGAAGGTCCCATCAGAAATCTCCTCTCCAGCCTTTCATCATGATTCATTGCGCCATTCAGTGCAAATCACAAGCTACAAAATTGCATTATCAGTACAGCTCTTTTTAATCAATTCAAGGTACTGATGTTTAAATATCTCCTGCACTAAAGAGCAATTGCTGTTTAGACCCTTTTTTTAAAAAAAAAGAAATCATTATAACATTCTCATAATTGCTTATCTCTCAGAGGAAGATAACGCAGACACAGCTGCTATTTCAAAGGACATTTTGTACACGTAGCTCAGTCACATCTGAGATTCTCTCTAATTCAGGAACCTATTTATTGCTGGCTGCGGTGTGTGACAGCGCCGCGGCCTTTGTTACGCTCGCAGCAGAGGTATTTATACGCTGCGATTTGCCTAAGGACTTCTTCCTCTGCTGGGCCCCCGGTCAGCAAAACATCGCAATAGATGCTCAAGATCACGCTCAAGCGATTTACTGAAGAGGGCTGAGCGTCTCTGTGCTGGCTTTGGGGAGCTGTTTTCCTCTAGATGTTCCCCCCCGTGCTTCTCCCAGCCAGGCAGGCAGAGCACCTCGAACCTGCCCCACCAGCCACCTCTGCTCAGCGTGGGTGGGTTCGAACCCCGGCATCGCCCCACGCTCGCCCTCCGAGCCGCAGGCCCGCCTCTCTAATAGGAAGCCGTCAGGAAAATATCTGTGTGGTAGATAAGGTCACGTAATGCTGCTGGGGTCAACAGCAATCTCCATCTATCTGGATTTTAAAGAGGAAATATGACCTTGCCTCGAAATTGAATATCTCCCTTGTCCGCAGGTAAGTCAGCGCTTCCTTCTGCCTGTAAAAAGGGATGTTGCTTCCCCACCTGGCAAAGCCGTGCCAGCGAGGCTGCTTCTCCAGGGGTGCCCTCATACAAGTGGCCAGGAGCAGGACAGCGCCCACAGATAAATACAACAAGTTGTATTATCAGTGGGATATTGACTCCCACAGGTCCCCTGAGAGCATCTCCCGTATTTGCATCCCTTTTTTCCCCTGGGTGCCTGGCCCTGTCCTGCCTCTCAGCCCAGCAGGGAGGGGATGCTCTGCCAGAGGGCTGCACCCCTGCACGCAGCAGTGTCCCCAGGAGGGTCCCCAGAGCACCCTCCCTCTCCCGCCTCCCCAGGGAGCAGGCTAACTCCGTACCAGCACCCTTTGATGAAGCGTCCGCTCGAGCGAGTACATTCGGAGGCTCCGTGAGACTGCAATTCACACTTCAGTCAGTGATTAGAGACCCCAGGAGCCTTCCAAGAGCCACTATTACCCACCACTTCACAAGTAATTCATTGTCCTTAGTCTGATGTGACCTGAGGCGCAGATCTCCAGCCCCATCGTACACACTCCTCAAGGCATGGGCCTTGCCTGTGTGACCGAACCCTTCCTCCCATCCTTCCCCACAAGCAGGAACGGAGCTAAAGCCAGGGCCCAAGCACCAGGTTTGGGAACTCCTAAGACATGATGGACCATCAAGATCATCCATCCTCCATGTAGTACAGGCCATAGGGCTTCCAAAAATTAATACCAGCAGAAAACCAGAGACATCTCTTAGGAAAACATACCTCCTGACAGCACTATTGCTACTACTAGAGAATCCACTAGTGCTTATACTGTTCCAATGGTTAATTACCTTCACTTCTAAAAATGTGCACCCTTTAAAAATGTGCACCCCTGACAGAATGCTATGCCAACAAATTAGTCAAGCTAATCAGCACCCTGACTCACTACCTAACATCTAAGAACAGGAGAAAGAGATGAGATAAAATACATGGGTAATACAGGTTCTAGAAACCTACAGATAAAAATACCCTGAAAACTAGGTTAAATTACCAGGAAGATAAAGCACATTAGAAAACAGGAGGGTATGAATCAATAATTTACATTTCAGAACAGTTACTCAGACATTTACAAGAGCTTTCAAACGCCTGTCTCCTTCATCCCTCTCCAAAATGGGATCCTGATGACGATCCCCAGCAATTTCCTCTGAACTGAAGTAATTCTTACAACTGCTTGAAATTTTGCTATACAGGAACATGGCAAGTGAATGGAAAAAGAGAAAATATTGGGGGAAGGAGGGGATCCAGGATCTCACCTGATTGCAATTGTTGCCACCAACACAGTATAGCAATTTCCCACCACTTATAATTTAAATAAACTCCTAATGCAATTCTACTGCTAAACATTGTACTTAATAACACAAAGGCTCCCTGACACCGTTAACATAGCTGGACTGCCAGCTCTGAAATGTCAGCTTTCTTCCCGACTTTGCAAAAGCTCTACTGTTAATTTTGACATCTGGTTTTTAGTGAGATGTATTTCTCGCAGTGCAAATGCACACTGACAAATCTGGGGCCCTCTGTGTATTTTGGTAAATTGCAATCCATTATGAATATATATCTTCCTATAATGAAATGTTAGCTTTGCAGTTGTAACGCAAGCTGTCCAAGGATCTGGTGGGAACATTTAATAACAATAATATTTTGCTGAGGATAACGCAGCTACCTCATTTAGGTAATCCTAATACACTCTCCTGGATGAGTTTTTCCCCCAATATAGCAACAGTTTAATAGTACACAGGTGAAAGCAACTAAGCAATATTGAGATAAAAACTGCCCTGGCAGCTCAGAGCCTCTCTGCAGAGGAAGCAGAACATTGACATGTCTGCAGCAGTTCCCGCGGGGATCTTGCTGACAGCAAACATCGTGGATCAAGACAGTCCTAAGAGGACGCACAGCTCAATTACCGCGCACTGCGCACCTCTGAGTGTGGTCTGAGGGCCTGGCCACATCTCCCGAGGACGTGGGGGCTGTGATGGGTGCACTGAGCACATCCTTCCCACGGGGAAGCAAGCAAGGCTGGTGGAAAGCATTCCCTGCGCCTGCTTTCCAGCACTGCAAGGAAAAAAAAGAGTCCTCACTCTTTTAGATAAACCTTTTTTTTTTCCTCCATTTAGCCTGAAAGATTCTGAACACAAAATCAGCAGGTCCTGATGTAAAAGATCACGTCTGTCCCAGCGGGGGTTTCCTGAGCGTGTGGGGCATGTTCGAGACAGGGATGCCACAGAACCACCGCACGCCCAGCACCGCGCTGGCGAGCCTGGGTGCTCGCTGCGTCTCAGGACTGTGCCTTCACACGCTGCTGCCAAGCAATTCTGCACCAGCCGCTGAAGCACAGCTTGCAGTCAAAGTAGGAAAAATACTCTGGGCTGCATTAAGGCCTGACCTAAACCGAGCTCCACTTGCATCAGTTGGCTCAGTTTGACTTGGCCCTGGATATGTATCCCAGTAAATCATCTCCTATCAACAGGACAATCTTCCGAAGGACTTAGTGGCAGTCTGGTGGCACACTCCCTCCCTCCCGTTTCAGTGGGGCTGGCTGCGTTCTGCTGACCTAGATGAATATCTGGTGACAGGAACGATCAGCAATGCTTTGTCTTACAAGATCGCATTGCTAAAGCACAAGTCTTCAACAAACAGCAAGTCAGCACAGAGCTGCCCTCCCCAGCTGGGAACACCGCTGCGGTCCTTGCCCAAAGGCAGCTCGCAAAGGCAGCGGGTGCCGAAAGTCCTGAGCGAGCATCCGACCTCCGCCTGCAGCCAGCACGCACGCGGGAGCTAGTCAAGAGCACAAAGTTGCGGTGGTGGACTTCAGACCCGGAGGAGAGATGATAAAAAACAGAATTGAGATCTGTATAGTGGACAGACCCAGATACTTAAAATACCACGCTCGGGCAATGCTGGTCTCAGATGCACTCGCACACCAGCCCGGGGCCAGGGAGAGGAGAGCGGACCAGGAGAGCACCCCGGAAAGTCCAGCTGACTCAGCTGTTCAGAAGTTAGTCAGAAGCTTTCTGAGCACAAGCAAGTTTGCAAAGGAAAAAGCAAGCACCAGCATGGCAGATCCAGCTCAGCAGCAGGCTGGAAGCCCCAATGCCCCCTCTATTTAGCATCATGTTCTTATGCTGTATTGCAAAGCCATTTAACTTAGTCCCAAACTTCAGGAATATCTGACTCTACCTGATATCAAGGATTCTGTCGGAAAAAAAAGAGAGACAGCAGTTGAGTAAATCATGGCAAGTTACGACAAAAAATCCACAGTGAGGCCTAGACACCAGATAAACAGACCAAAGAGAGATTTAGACACAGGCATAATTTGTAATCCCATTCATTTCACCAGAATTGCTATTTTAAATTATATAGAATGAAAATAAATGATGGCATCTAGAAAGAGAACCTCAAAAAGTCATTAAAACTTTTGATGCTGTTTATAATCAAGAAAAATGCACAAACATAGCAGGGAGAAGGCAACTCAGCAACATGGGTGCTACAATTACCCGGGATTTATGAGCAGGCTTGGTGTGGGGCAGAGGGGAGTTTCCCAAAGCCCTGCATGCAGACTGTACACAGCAGCCATGCAGAGTTTTACGTGACAGGCTCAATGCAAATAAAAATCACAGGTTCTCATTTCTTCTAATTTGCTCACCATGTTTTGCTCTAGCACATAAAACTTGGAGTGCCATCCAACAGGTATCAAGACTCTGGATATTTAAATCTAGAAGGAATTAGGACCTGGACTTGTTCATCTCAAATCAGTACCTTGTCCAGCTGCTGGAACAGTCCTGATCCTAGTCAAAAAGCAGTTTGCACCATCTGTTATTACTGTCAAATTCATTATTACACTTTTTGGTCATACTGTACTCTAAAGGGCTACTTCATAGGAGAGATGCAAAGCTCACAGAGGAAAGACTTAACTGACATTAGGGTTCTGGATCAGGCCCCTAGCGAATGGAAGAGAATTAATATTAATTCTTAACTTTCCTATTTGAGCATGACATGCCCCCAGGCTTGCTGCTTGCCTTAGCAGAAGCACTATCTCCTGTTTAGGCATGACAATATTTGTCAAGTGTAATGCTCATTAGTCTGCTGTGTGGTCAGGCTAGCAGTGTATAAACACTCCGAAAGATCAGGTAGGGACTAAAGGTCTGCTCTTTGTGGTCAATTATAGCCATCAACATTAATGATGCCACCGTGGAGAGCTACGCAGGGAGAAGAGAGAAGTGCTTTTCCAAGGTTAGTCTTGACAACGTACCTTGGCTACAAGGAGCTGGCAATGAAAAATGTAGTGTGCACCTCCAGCCTTCGTCTAACCCTCTCAGTGATTTATTTCAAGAATAGTCTAGTGGCTTCTTTTTTTTAAATACCTAAATAAAAGACAAGCTTTCTAACCTGAAGTGCATTCTCTTGTATTCTTCAGAATTCACATTGTCGATGATACTTAAACCTGATGTTTAATCAAAGAGAGAAAAAGCAGCACAGGGGCTGATGAAAGTTTCCCATTTCTGCCTTCATTTTTGACTCTCTACATTTTCTCCCAAACCTTAGGATTTCCCAAAGCTGAGATTTTGACTCAATTTGCTTGGACGGAGTTCTTATCCCTCTTACATGAACTGGGAAAAACAATAAGGTTTATTTTCCCCCTTGAAAAAATTCATGGGGTTTGTTGGGTGTTTGGGTTTTTTTAATTATTAAAGTGGTTTGCAGATCTCAAAAAGAGAAGGATAAAAAATTCACTTGAACTCTCACAAAAGCAGAAAGACTTGACGATATTTAAATGTATTCACCAAAGAAAAAACTCACTATTGCAAAACTAACGATAATCATTCTCAACTGGCAACATCCCACTTACTACCAAAGGAAAAGGACCACTCGTCAGCCCTCTGCTGCCAACCCATTGCAGGGTAGAGCTTCAGTGAAAGCATCATCAATGAAAGCAGAAATAGCATGAGCTTTTGAAATCCTTATATAGTTCCCCAAGCCTGCTGGAGCACTATAAATACAAACGAGCATGAGACAGCAAATAGCATGTCCTGAAACGCCAGTGAAATTTGGCATACGCATAATCGTCTCGATGAAACCTATCCATAGAAGAGTAGGTAAGCACGGATATTCCCAATTAAAAAAAAAAGCCCGAAAATGCGTGGTCCAGCCCTTTCCTAAGCAGGAAATTACTGAAGCACACGCTCAATTTTAAGCAGGACTTAAAAACATATTTAAGCTCAGGACAGGTTTAATGCTTCGATCAGAAACATCATTTGTTTAACCTATGACCATTGATTTCAATTTAATTGGCATCCATCATCTTCGCCAATGCAGTGTAATAGAGCACTAATATCGGGGTCCTGGCCATATTCCATTCATTTAATCGCATTTGTCAGCCTAAACAGAGCCCTACATGTGAGGTTATTTATGTACTCGTCCACGGAGCAGACTGCACAGCAAACAGTAGCATTCAATATTTGATGCGTTCTCTAGAAAAGAAAACCACATTTTCTGTAAGTGAGGTGTAGCTCAGTCAGTAATTCAAACTCTCAGCATCCATGAAATCCCGCAATCCATTTATGCCTGCTTTGTAGAACTGACGTTTGCTTGGTGGTCTAAAGCCTTTTATTTTTCTCTTTTCCTTTCCAGCATGTGCTCTTGTACTTAGCAGGGCACTTACAGTATTATTTAGGTTGCTGCCTGCGATATTTTCAAGCTACTAGAAGACAGTTTCTTAGACATTTTCATAATGTTTTGAAATGCTGATGAGGATTTAGCATTAAAATTAATGGCAGCCAGCCGTGGTCTTTCAGATGTGAAAGACTGTGCAGTATTTTTCTGGGAAAAAAAGGGGGGGCAAGGGGGAGAAGAATGGAGATATAAATAGCCAGTCTTGCTTTTCTCCAGGCAGGATCCTTTTAATCATGTAAAATAGATTTTAAAGATTAAAGACTCTAGGCTCTGTTCTGCCTTTGCTCATGTCTCGTATCACCAATTTTTTGTATGTAATTTGAATGAAAAAGGACACACATGGTGTTTTCATTTGCATTACCCCAAACTGGAATTTCCCCTTGAAGAACATAGCCCCTGTCTCCTCTGCAGTGAGGAGAAAACCACCACACCTGGGTGGAACACCACAAAACAGGAGAAAAACCAATTCCAAATCATTACCCTACTTCTTGGACCTGGAACCTCGTTTTTCTGAGATTCAACTTAAGCTATGTCTTATAAGCTGAAAAGGAGACAGAAGAATTACTGGTCCAGCAGCTATATCTGTATATGTATGAGCTGAAGTCCCAGGTTTCATCCAGACATCATCATACTGCACATGGAAAAACCTGCACTAATTGAAACAGGAGCTTCAGCACCAGGAAAACCAGCTGCGCTGGTGGGCAAGAGATCTCTCTGCTCTGGTCAGAAGTTCAGTGATACCAGGGGTGTTCTGCAAGAACTGCCAAAGGTGGAGGGCAGAGAGGAAAGGCCCAGCTCCACAAAGAAAAGGTAGATCAAAGTTCTCCTGCAGCAACAAGACGACCTGACAAAAAGCCACAGGAGATGCTGGGAGAACAGAGTAAGCCAAAGAAAAAAATCTGGGGCAGAACAGACTGCCCATGCCCATCAACAGCCTGTTGACAGAGCTGGAACCAAGAGGCTTCCTTCTTCTGCCACTTGCATGATAAACCCCGTTTTGCCGTATCACTACCTCTCACCAAAGCACACAACGCAACAGGAGTTGCATCTCAGCACAGGTCAATCTTCATTCTTAAATTTATTTTTCTAATGTAAGTTGCAATCAATTCCTCTTACGTATTAACTAAAGGGTCCTTTCCCCACCTTACACTCCTCAAACTTGCAGCTGTAGTCCCACCCGGGTTCCAGTCATGACTCTCTCATGGAGCAGAAAGTCCCTCATCTCCTCCATGATTCTGAGGCCAACAAAAATCAATGCTGGAATGTATTGATTTTATTATTTGTACTTAGTTGTACTTTTCAAATGAAGTACAAGACATCTGGATAATTCTCCTTCATTACATTTATATATACCAAGAGCGTCCTAACTTTGTTCCATATGCTAAAATACCAATGGCCTCAAAGAGCACAGAGCCTTCCTTAAGGGACCACCAAAAGTCATCAGCTGTGAACAAGTATTCTTTCCACTAGATATTCTTTCATATTCATAAGCCAAAGAATAGAAAGGAAACAAAGGACACTGTTCATCAGATACAAACCAATAAATCTTTTTAATGACATTTGGAATTCACCTTGAAATCCTGGCCAAACCTGACACAGTTTTCTGGAGGGCTTCATCTCCACAGGGCTGATGAGTAGAGAGTCCTGTATCCCACACAATTACTCCACCATGCATGTGGTCTACAGAAAGAGAGAGAGATGTAAGAGCAGAAAAGCAGCATTTGAATATAAGAAGCTGTCTTCATTCTAAGCAGCGCCTTCTTGTTGGGACAGTATGGTTAGAGTGAAAATAAATGCATGCAACTATTACAAGAAAATATGTAATTGCAATGAAAGATTTTTGTCTTGACAGCCCTGGAAATGAAAGTTCACAAAGAACTTTAGTGTGGGAAGTGTCAGCATAAACCTCCCACACGTGCCTCCACCAGCGTAACCAGGGGATAGGGGCAGTGTGTTCCCAGACTCTGCCTGTTTCTGCCCCTCTGCTGAAAATGGCCACCAGTGTTTTCAATTAATTCCAGGTGGTTTTGTACCACAGGCACTGATCCACTTGGAGCTGAACCAAAACCGCTCCCCTCACTGCACAGATAGCACACATACTCCGCTCCCTCCCAGCCTGCAGATCTGTTTCAAGGTCCTGACCCTAGTTTTTAAAGCCCTTAATAGGCGAGGGCCTAATGAACCTTGGAGACTGCTTCTTATTCCACAATCCAAAGCAGCAGCTGTGGTTGCTCTGGGTGAGCAGGGCTGAGCAAGCTCAGGGTGAAACCCTCCTCGCTTTCTGCATCTGAGCCTCCTGCTACCAAAGTCTCAGCCCTGTCTTTTAGCAAGAGTAACATCCTCAGACCCTTGTCTGCAGTCCTGCCACAACCTTCTTCACTACTGCTGCTGCTGCAGTATTCATTAAAAATTAGGAAAAGGTAAGGAAAAGTTGCATTTTAGAAAAAAACCACTTCTTCAGGTCTTTGCAGAAAACAGTCATGGTGAGATCATGGCCCCAAGAGCAAAGGGAGAAGGACACTAAGTTGTAGAAAAGTAGGGTTGGGAGACAACTTGAGAGATCAATACCTCATCCCTGCTGGGCGATAGCAAGGGCAGCTCAGGAACCGGAGCCCTGATGGAGCAGCTCTGCAGTTCATAGAACCGGTCCACTTTGTGTCCGGAGCAGCACAGCCGGAGTCCTCACAACGCGACCCTTCCTAGCAAGTTTCAGGTGAGTCTGTGGCAGGTGAAAGCAAAGGCAGCACCAATTGCAGGGCACCTTTATGCTTTGGGTAGGACCAACACAACATGCAGCTGAAAGAAGAAATTACTGATGAATTAATGCTCCCTGGTTTGCTTATCAGCCTCTTCTCACTCTTCCATATGCAGCCTGTGCTTTTTTGCTATTCAACTATGAATAGAAACGCAGAATTAGCCTGCACCTCAACACTGGATTGAAAGCCTGTCTGTATCTCACCATACTCCTTGCCACATGCTATTTCTTACTTTAATATCAACTTTAAAATAGATTAGAGGCTGATGAGCTGAAACAAATCCAGCTCCTTACTCCTACAACACTAGCGCTGCTCTCCCTGTAGCCTTCCTTCTCCTTCGCATCCATCCTCCCCTTGCCTCTGTCCTCACCACCTGCACTGTCCCTTCAGCATCAGTGTAAAGCACCGGCTCAGCCAGCATGCCGAGCCACAGAAGGTTGCTTCGAGCAAGCACCTACACCTTTGAGTAACCCACCAAGCACAGCATGCGCTGAAGCCCTTGTCTTGCCAAGCAACTCATCCCGCTGTTCCTAACCTTTGAACTTCAGCTGGTCACATTGGGTCCTTTTAGACAGCATGTTCATCTGCTTTCATACCCTGCTCTGCTTTGCAAGTGCAGGTTCCTTCAAAAGAATAAGCAGCAATTACTGCAGCCACACCTATACTGGAAATGCCTGTGCAATGATCTGTAGTTCATGCTCGCAAAGAAAACAAAAGCTGTAAAGAAATAAGCATCCATTCACTTTGAACTTTGGTATCTGGTCCTTTTCTGCAGCAGGGACCCGATTCTTTGAAGCACTGAGCTGCCATAGCCCCTGAGGGACTTGAGTTTCTTCTCACACATGCAAATACAAAATCAGAAGTTGCTCTATTGAAGCCAAGTGAATTATGCAGGTGTAACCTCAAAGTGACAGAGAGGGCTCATGGATGTCAACAAAGACTGGAACAGGTGCCCTTTCATTTTTCACATGGTGATTTTTCATTTTCAGCCACTTGGTTTTGCACAGCTACAATAGCACTTATACAGCTACGATGCAATAGGACAGGATGGCTGATATTTAGGAGAAATCACACACTTAGATCAATGCACACTGCAGGTATTCAGCTGGAACCAAATGTGTTGGAAGCAATGTAAACCCCAGGGGCCTTGTTCGCTAATCAATAAACACAAGGAATGTATGCCACTGAGTTATTGCTGCAGCGTCAATTGTAGCTACACAGGATTTTTTTTTTTTTTGCATTGCTAAAGAAACAGACATCTTCAAGAACCATGGCTTTTACAAAACAGACTTGATATGAAAAATACATTTCCATTCACTTCTCTGATATGTTTTCAACTTTAGGAAAACATAAAACCTCATTAAAAGCTCTCAGTGCTGCCTCATGAAGGAGAAAGGGAAGTTTGTAGTGCTTCCAAGCCCCTGGTTTACCACAAGTGACATTTAAGCAGTCACCTGGGGAAAAATCCCCGTGGGAGCACTGACAAAGCTTACCATTTGAAAAAGGTCAGACCTTCTGTTCTTGCTCTGAATAGATGGTGCTGACCTTAAAAACCTCACAGTCTCAGTCCCCCTCCTCATAAGCATATGATGGAGCAGCCAGCTAGGGCAATTCTACCCAGGAGATGCAGGGAACATTGCGCCGCAGAATTTTCTTATTCCTTGTTTTCCTCTTGACAAATTACAGATAAATCAACTCAGCAGCAAGCAGGTGCTCAGGAGCACCGGCAGCACAGGCACCAGCGTAGGAGCACCAGGCAGCGTGCAGGCTGCAGTGGGGAAGAGTTGCCTCTCCCCAAGGTGACTGCCTTGAAAACAGATGGCAAAAATGCAATAGCATTCAGAACTCTGGTGGACAGGGTATTCCGTGTAAGTGTGACAGAAAAAGGGGGATTCGCAAAGACTAACTTTAACCACAGCAATTCAGAGCAGGAATTGCCATTTAGCAGCTCTGATCCAGCCTCTGGAAGAGCCTATTAGATACAGACACTACCAAAACTGTTCTTATTCAGCTGAAGTGAGCTTTGTGAGACCCCTCTCTTATTTCATTGATTGAAGACACCTCCTCACTCATCATTTACGTAGAGAAACAAAGGGCAGGCAGATGGAGAAATAATATTTCCACCCTGCAGATGGAAACTAAACCTCTGGTATGACCTTGAGCACAAGGTCAGGCAAGGATCTCATAGCAGAAGTCAAACCCAGATTCATGAGGTTCTAGCTCAGGACCTTAATTGTGAGTTCATCCTTCATCCTGACGTGATCCTCTTAGTCTGAACCTGTAATTATTCAGTGCTACACACACTAACTCCATAACTTCACCGAGCATTGTCATTCTAGCACCAGGTTGTCGACGTAAAACCAGCACCACGCCAGGTAGCTGGGTGTGAATGTAGCTCCCTCCTCCTCATCAATACAACTATCAGAGGCTGATCCTCCACATGGGCTTCGGAGGAGTAGACTTCCGACTGAGTCATCCCGTGGGATGAAATAGGACAGCCCACAGCGGTAATCCCAAATGCTGCAGTATGCTAGAAAATCAGTGCCTAACTGCTGCAGTCACAAAAATACAATAAACATGCCCTACGATTCCATTTTTAGTCGCTTTTCAATGCAGCGCTGCAGTTTGTCAGTCTTTCTTGTCCCAGCTGGAACAGATGAATCGCTGATGCTTTTTAGGACCATTGGCAGATGAGCACAATAGAAACCTCGCTCAGATATTGATGACTAATGCACACAGAACGTTTCCAAAAACTGCGTTGCCATCGCAGCTAAACAAAGTGTACTAAATTAACATTCACATGGAAGGAGAGGAGCTCATTTCCACATATTCAGCATTTAAATGAACCTATGGCACCACTGCGAAACTCGGCTGAAACCAAAAACTGGCCACGGTTCTCTTGAAAGTTTCATAGACCTCCATAACCCTAACTCAGGTTTCAGGTTGGCAGCAAAGCCTGGAATATCTCACAGGGTTTGGGATTTCACTACAGAAATTTCTAGCAGCTACTAGGAGAGCTTCTCTTGGGTCACTGCCCTACAGACCCCTAGATACCATCCTCACGTTAAACTATTGTTGCCTTGCTATAAAAGTGGCATGTATTACTTGTAAGGCACAGTCTAGCACATTTCAAAGCTCACAGAAGTCTTTTACTAGCTCAAATGCATTAGATCAGCTTCTTCATGGGAAACCTCCTAGACAGTTTTCCCTTGAGGAATAGAAGTAATCTGCTTGAGTATGGCACAAGCTAGGGCTAACCTACAGAGGCAGAAAATCCTTGCAATGGCTGAAAATGCCACCACCACAAGAACTGAAAGTACAGAAAAAGAACCTAATTTAGATTGATGAAAAAACATAACAACCAACACATCTACCACAAGACAATGGAGCTAGCAGACTAATAAAGCAAAAGGAAGAGCCCTCTGTCTGGAGCAGGATTAAGTAGATGACTCATGAAGGAGTTCTGTTGCTGTCATCTCTGACTAAGCCTTATACTGAACTCCAGATACAAAATGATCTGACTCAATGGAGAGTTAGAGCGGTCAGAGGGAGCCAGCAGTTCCAACTCCGTTTCCCAGCTCTCGCAGTCATTTGAGCAATCCTACACAAGTGAACCATCCACTTGAAAAATTATAAGCAAAAAATGATTTTTTTCCTGTCCCATGTGCTCTTAAACTTCCTGTTATGACAATAACAAAATTTATAAATGCAAAAGCAGAACATAGAGCATTTCAAGTCTGAGATACAGCGCTGCTTGTTTTGTGGCTGAAGTGTCTAAACTGCTGCTGCCTAGACCCTTTCTGAGGACTGATGTTTTAATGCACTTAGAAATTGTCTTGAATACTTTTTTCTAAACCCCTATTCAGGTTATAGTTTGTTCTTCAGATAAAAATAGAGCAGATTCCAGTATCTCTGGCTGTGTATTTAACAGTATTAAACATCATCACCCTTAGAGCACCTTTTTGTAAGGATTTCAATCATCTTTACTCAGCTAAAACTTACTGACTCACAGCGTGCTTTTTACAATGCCAAACAATTAAGAACCCTAGATACTGACTCGTACTTCGTAGATAAATACCCGTCATTCTTCTTCAAACAGGAATATCACCTCCATGCTCCTGGTTGTCACAACTGCCGAAATCCAACGAGGGCAGATGTATGTTAGCAGCCTAGCCTGGCACGCTGTCTGAAAGCTCCCTTCCCACAGGCAGAACCATATTCACGAAATCAGTGAGAGGGGAGAGGGGGGAACAGGAAATGTTCTTGAAAATAGGAGAATAATAGAATGTTTTTATACATTTCATGGATTTCTGTTTCATTAGATTAGGGAGTAGTGCCTTTAATGTAACTAACATGTGGAAACCACAGGGTAACCACAGTGAGTAAATCTGTCCTACGGGAGGAAGCTAAAATACAGCAGGGTTTGCTTCAACTGCTAGGAAAGAACCAAAAAACCTTTTTAGTACTGGTTGCAACTGGGGGTGGAGGGGAGGAGAACTGAGAATACACTAATAGTGACAGCTGAAAACAGAAATATCTCAGCATTTGTGGGTGGGGGAATCAAACAGGTCCCAGCATCCTGTCAATGCTCCTGCTCATGCTCCAGATTTGTTCTTGCTGAAAAAAAGCAAAGCAATACATCTGATAGTCTTTGCTCTTCAGGGAAAGGCTTAAACAAGATAAATATATTTAATAACAGCAGTTAATCATAACATGTCCAGAGATGCACACATTTACATGCAAAAACCACGCAAGCTAGAGGAATTGCAGTAAGGCTGTGTGGCTCAAATTACCCTATTGTTGGGAGATCACAGTCAGTTTCACTGCTCTCCTTCAATATTCCCATCAGGGCTGCAGCTCCCTTGCTTTGTTCCCCAGACAGCCCTGCATTTAACAGATGTCCAAAGTAAATCATGATCATTTGGTAGGTTTGAGGAATAGAAGCTAGATGGAAAAATTACAGTCTCATAAAACAATCAAAAAAGTACCAGCACATTACGGGCCATTTCAAAATAAATTAGGGTATCTTTTAAATCTCTACACAACAGTTTGTATTTTAAACCAAAAGACCATATGTCATTGACTTTCCCCTGAGTAATCTAAGTGACAGGGCTCTGTGAGGTGCAGTAATAGGATGTAAGTGAAGAAGTGGGTATTATTTTACCCGTGCTGTGATAATCTGAATGCATCACTGCCCAGCATCATAAACAGTGAAGTGAGAAGTTTGAACAGCACTTTCAAAACCCCCGTGCATTTGGGGATTGTAGGAGGGGGCGGGGGACGAGGTCTCCCATGAGAGGGAATGCAAACATTTAAAACTAAAGCAGAAACAACATAATATTGTTTCAAATCTAAAGAAGAGGAAAACTATAAAAGCTCGCTTTTCACCTCTCCAAGAAGGAAAAAAGCAAGGCAGAAGTAATGTCAAGAAATAACATTGCAAGCAGACAGTGCAGTTCTTAATAATCAGTAGTATTTCAAAGATCATCTTGAAGTTTTGCACTGAGACACTATAATTAAGGAAAGAAATCAAGGCTTACCAGTTACCGTCTGTCTGGAGCAGGGAGGGAGCTGATACTACAGGATCTCTTCCACGGAGTAATGCACACTGCAGAAGTATCAGGAAAAGAAAAAAGTAAATAAAAAACATTACAGACAACAACAGCCCCCTTAGGCCACACACAGTTTTCCTTCTCTTTTCCAGCCGGAAGGGTTTCCTTCCTCTCCTTCTGCCCCAGAAGCGAGCCCTGGGGCACAGCCCTGGGGACCAGCCCCTTCCCGCAGCGGGCTGCCTCGGAGAACGGCCGCCCCCGGGACGGAGCCCGGCATCCCACCACCCCGCCTGGGGAAGAGGCTTCACATTTAAATTATATCAGGAAAGGGAAACCAAGCCTTTAAACTGGTCCTCACAGGCTGGGGTGAACAATGCAACCCGCTGAGAGCAGGATTATTTAAAGGAAGACTCAGCTCAGTTCTGTGTTGTGCCTGAACCAATAAGGACAAATAAATTATTTTTGAAGCATGAAGACAGAAAAGGATCATTATATGTAATTATTTTTAAGGACTGTTTTAACATTCTTTTCCATGTGAACTGTGCAAGTTAATGCTACACAACCTGAGGAACCCACAGAGGCTTCTCTTTCTGGAAAAAGATTCTTGCACACAGATTTGTTTCCCAGGAGAAAGCTGTATCTGCTTACCCACCTGCATCCTCCACAGCCCACTGTGCAGACGCGGCCCAACCAGGGCACGCAGCTCCCTCCTCCTCCTCTTGGTTTGCAAAAATATTCTGCGTGTTGGCCCACAGACAACTGGGATCAAGGAGCAGAAGAATCGCCGAACACAATGCAGAGGGAAGATCTGTCTGCTCCTCTGCACCAAATCTGAAAAAAAAAAAAAAGGTGGCAATTGATAATCACATGCAACATAGTTCTTTCATTTTTAATTTACCAACCACGACAACAGGAAGTGCTTTCACAAAAACTGCATCAACAGCATGTTGCTCTATGCAAACTCCCTGCTTTTCTCCTCCTCCTCACTTTAATCATGGTACAACGATCCAGTATTGCAGACTTACATTTATTTGCAGGTCATTCCTATTTAATTGCTCTTGTCTGTCATTTTGCTTATGCCTTCCACAGAGAAGGCAGATAACACTACATAGAACTTATATGTCAGCAGGACCCAAAGAAAAATCCAGGTACAGCTTCAGTGGGATTTATACCTGCACTAAAAAAACCCTTATAGACTGATCTGTGAGTTGCTCCCAAATTACTAAGGGTGATTGGATCTGAGAAACATAATAGCTTTGTACACCAAGCCAGTCCTCCTTTGACTCCAGATGCAAAATTACCATTTTTCTGCTGAAAGGGTGATTTCATGCCATAACTTGCATGACTAAGGTTTTCAGAGAAGACTTTTGTTTAGATAAGGACAAGAGATGCCCTGAGGCTTGTATTGTAATGTTATATGGATATATAGATAGAGAAAGAAATTTTTTGTTGAGCTGAGGGAGTGGTGTGATTTTTATCTGCATGATTACTTACTGACAGACACTGGGAACAGCGAGATTCTTCTTGACCTTTTTTCACCCCTGCCTGGTTGCAAACTTAACAGCCAGCCTGCCTTTGCAGCACCCGGGTACCACGGGCAGCCCGAGCTGCAGCTGGTTTCTCTGTGTGCCCATCGTCACTCGGCTGGACACTGTGCTATCTTTAAATATAAATCTACAAATAGAAATCCAATCTACACCTCTAGGGAAAAAAAAAAAAAAATAGTCTGGGGCTGACAATGGTCCCAAAGGAAAATGGTCAACAGAAAAGCTTGCTCTGTGCTGGTATTTTTAACAGCTCCTGGGATTTGCCCTCCACTTGCATTATTAAATAAGCTTGCGCTTGCATTGCTTTTAATATACTTTCAACCTCCAGCTAGAGCAATCTGCATTCCAAAGCAACCTGCACAGCTCCGGGTACACCAGTGGTTGGATGGTCACCAGGAAAGCACTGTGCATGCTGATGCTCTCTCCTGTTTACCACTTCACGGTGGGTGTAGTCCCTTCATTAATGCACGACAAATAGTGGTTTGATAGCAAGCGGTGCTGCAGGGATACGATTAACTCTCCCAAGGCACTTAAGGAACATTGCTGGAAACATCATTGTGTCTTGTCTGAGGCTATTCACTATTCTTCTTCTTGGCTTCTACTTCAGACAGTAGATAATCTTAGTTCAGATTACTAGATAGCTGTAAAACTCCCCATCTCAGCCTAAAAATTAAATTCTCAGCAATTTCTGAACTCAAGAGCAAGCAAGAGATTGGGTGGTTTTGATTCAGTACTGTCTAAAATAGACTCACTAAAGGGATAGCTAATCACGATAACTATGCTGCCTTTTCACCCACAGGTCTCAAACCAACTCAGAAAATGAAAAGTTGTTCCCATTTTACAGACAAGAAAGGACAAATGAAGTACCCGGCTTTCAAGGTATGACATACAACCTTCAACTTCTGGCTGAGGAAAGCTGCGATAAGGCAACAGAGGAGGATTGTTGTGTAAAGACCCTGATGCGCTTCCTCTCCCGTAACCCGCTCCCGTCACCGCTGGCGCCAGCGTACTCACCCAGCACCGCAGCGGTTCGGTTCCACAGACAAGCAGCAAACGGCTGGTCTCCAAGTTTGCAGCTCCATACGTTCCCCCTCCCTTTAACCAATATCCCAAATCAGAAGCCTCAAGCTTGTCTTCAAACATAAGCATAATCTCAGGCTCAACCAACTGATTCTCCAAGCGGGAATATAAAGACAGACAAGTCAGCTCCTTCAGCGAACCTGAGCCACAAAGAAGTCGTGTAACTGGTACCATATTTCACGATACTGACTGCCATTTTTTGGTGATACATACTTTCATGGAATACTTCGTTTTGTCCATCCATCTAAGCTTCAAAAAACAAATTTAAGCTTTCTTCTAGCCAGAAAAATATCAGTGAGTGCACATAAGTGCAATGACTGTAGTTGAAGTGACATAATTCAACGTTACCATTAAAGCAAACACCTGGTAGCTGGCAAAAAAAATAATACCCTATTAATTCAAGTAAATGGCATAAAGAAGTAAAAAAACAAACATGCACCTAAAATGTACTCTAACTCTGGAAGCTTCAAAACACTAAAGAAATTTTCCATCAAGTTTCATTGCTGACATCATCTAAAGAATCCTTTTTCAGCAAAAGTTGACAGTTTGAAAGGTTTCGAAATGGGGTGGGTTTTTCCCCTACTTTTGCTTTTAAACCGCCCATGATACAGCACAGCAGCGCTGCGTTAAGGGGATCAAATCCTCCGTTACTTTAAGCTTAAAGATTCTTCACACTTTCAGCCTTATCCTTATTCAGCTACAGGAAGGGAAATTATGTGTCTTGGATTTTACTCCACATTTCAAAATACCAAAACCATCCAAACAAGAACTGCTTGTGTACAGGGCAAAGTCTTTGTTTTGACTGGCACCCAGGAGGAATTATGACATACTATCATCAAAGCAAACTCTGCAGATTATGGGGTAAGCAAAACAAGTTTTCTCAGTTTTCCAAGCTTTCTCATCATACAAATATCTTTGTAATTTAAACAGGTAAAATATATAGGAGTTATAACCTTGGAACCAATGGAGTAAATTGGTTAAAAAAATTTAACTACCATCCACACAGAAGATGTTTCCTGAGCATATGAAAAGCATATGCATTTTTATTATTAATATACTTTTAAATAAAATTCTACCTCATTTTGTGGACATGTGTACACTTAATAGAAGTACTTAACACTTAGAGCCACGTCAGTCACACCCGTGCGCAAACGCGCTGGTCTGCAGTGGAAGAATGCACGTCCTTTGCACAGGCCTGGGTAGGAACTACTGATCTGTCATAAGGCTCACCTTAGCATTAAGTCTCATCTTTGCACCTTGGAAGGAGGCGCAGTTCTGAAGCTTCAAAAAGTTTGAGAACCAAGTTAAAACTATTAAAGGTTTATTTAGCCCTAACACTGCATGGAAACCTCTGGGCTGATTTTTGGAGAGAGGTTCCTTCAGGAAAAAAGATGCCATGGATATGTAGTTATTAAACACAGATATTAAAAGAATATAAATTTGAAGTATTCCTGTAAACTTCTTTTAAAACTTACTAAAACTTAGAAGATGCAACAAACCAATCTGAATCAGATACCACAAAATAAATATTGGGCACACACACCGAAACTGAGGTCTGTGTGAAACTCATCATCTCTTTCCACAGCGTATCATCATCTTGACATGACTAGGGCAGCCAGATACTGTCGCTATCTCCAAATGCATAATGTTACAGGTAAGGACAAAGAGTTAAGATTTTTAGCCAAAATGCAAATAAGAAATTCCATATTTTGAAAAGCCTGGTTTTCATCAACTTCGACCTCATTTGGTTTCTTACCTCTCAAACATTTGCTTTTCATAATCCCATTGTTCTAACAAAGCTCTTTTAAAGTCCTCTAATCGACGTGTATTTGTAAAGCCATACAGGTCCTTTGTCGAAGCTTCTATTCTAATCTGGGAACTTTAATTTTCGGAGAAGCCGGTTCCTTAGTGGTGCGGAAGCATCAAGATGAAGGTTCAGTGAACTCAAGGTCAGTAAGTCATGCATTTCTTTTGACTAGTATTTGTTCTTGACAAGCAAGCTGCTCACAAATCCCTTTCGCAAGTTTAAGGCTCTCTGTAGCCTACAGAGACAAAATTAGAATATAAACATCTACTCACTAGAGAAAACAAGGGAGTTATTGTCACTGTAAAGAAGGAGACATCTAAACCATACCCCCTCTGCATTAATTCCATTATTGTGCACAGGCAAGCTGACAGTTATACCACCGAGTAAACTGCAGTTATCTAGTCAAATGATCATTTAATGTTCTTTATTTTACTTTTTCTAAAGAAAATTGATTTCTTGCTATTTATGTTCAGGGTATTTCATTGTGCTGTGATTATAAACCAGACTGAATGCATTTCCACTGACTCCCTGCAAAGTGTGCTTTACAATCCTTCCTGTTTGTACAATGCGAGATGTCTTTTTTAATTGCCAGTCTCTTTTTTTTAAGTAGGATGCATGCTTGTTTGTTTACTCAGAAGCTCTGAAAGAGCTAGGCTGGACTCCAGTCTTTAGACAAGCTGCTATGAGCTATGGAAGGAAATATCCCCAATAATGATGTTTGCTATGTAAATGACAAAACTGCCTACAGCCCATTAAACTTCATCAAGGCTTTGCAGATATTTGAAGTTTAACTTGTAAGGACAATTCCTAGGGTGGGTTCTGAGTCATAATTGTCACCCGTGTCACATCAGGCGTCTCCTCTACTCCGCTGCATGGTACAGCACCCGGCGGCCAGCAGCCAGCGGGCCCGCAGCGGCAGCTGGGAGGGCTGCCAGCCTCCGTGGGCAGCGAACAGCAGCACCGGGGCCGGCCGAGGCTGCGCGGCAGCAGCGCTAGCACCGAAACCCACATTTCCACATCCTTTCTCCCACGCATCCAATTATCCCGGTATCTCCGCGCTACTCTTCTAGTGCGCAGAAATAACGTGACATGACAGAGAGGGAGTGCTACAGCAAACGGTGTTTGAGCTGATGAAGCAGCGAGGCACGGCCCAACTCCGCAAGCGGGCAGCGCTGCTCGCGTGGGACGGGCACCGCACTGAGCCGGGGCCTGGCCGCCGCAGACCCACCCGGGACACCAGGACGTGCAAACAGCACCAGGAGAAACGTCCATAGTGCAGGAGGCAGCGTGCAGCTCAGCAGGGGATTTTCAGGGTTTTTGTGCAAATTACTTCATCTTTGAGGAAAAGCAGCGATCCCTTACTTGAGAAAGTAGAAACTTTCCGGCTCTCCAAGTACTGCTAATGTCATTAGTTTAACCACCCCCAGGCTGAGAGCCTTTTAAGGACAGACATTTAGGCACAGGTTTTGAAACACGTTCAACATCCTGTGATGATTTTTTTTTCCTTTCCTTCCCACATCTCAGTATGTAAAACCTTATTGCAGTGGAAATAAATGTGTGAAAAATCAATCAGGGACCTTTGCAAGCTATTAAAAACCTAACATAGCATTACAGGTTTACCACCAGCAGTTAAAGAGAGGCTCTCTATGAAACTGTGTGGGAAACATTCCACACGACACAAGGATTTTGACAGACACAGTATTTTGAATAATCCAGCAACTATTTACCTAGAAAAACCACAGTCACTTTCACAAATAAATAGCTCTATAAATATTATTCTACTGCTGATGTTTTACTATCCTTTCTGGGTAAAACCATCTCATGTAGAAACATTTGTTTGGAGGGAGGGGTTGGACTTCATTGTAAATATCAATTGTTAAAAACAAACAGAGAAAAATGCAGGGGTTTGTTCCCACTCACTCCTAACTGCCTGTTTGCCGTGTCTGTGATACCAGTCATTGCTTCTCAGATACAAAGAAATACCTTTCTCCTACTGCCTGCTTTTACTCCAGGAGTGCAGGGGGGAGCGGGAGAGGAGCCCCGGGTGCTGCGCGGTGCAGGCAGGAGGAAGCCCCTGTCCCGGGCAGCTTCGCCCCCCAACACAGCGTTGCAAGTGCCGGTGAGCAGCCCCAGCGTGTAAGAACAAGGCAGTCTGCCTTCAGCGGCGCTTCATATTTCTGCCTCCTCCTTAAGCGCCCGAACACCTTACCCAGCTGCGGTCTCTGCTCTCCAAACACTGTCCTGACCACCGCACCCTGCCGTCTCTTCACGCTTTCTGCAGCGATGGGACATTTTCCAAGAGCAATTCCTATGCCAGCATCTTACCCTAGTTCCAAAGAGCATGGGGATAAGTTTGGATTCCAGTATTACCTCTGTAGTACCGTGAAGACTAAAAGACCTGTTCTACTTGAGTCCCCTGAAGATCTGCAGGAGGCATCCTTTTGTCCATCTTGCAGCTGGATGCCCAGCAGATCCTGTATCGGAGATGCTACTGTCCTGATCATCTCTAGCAACCCCTAGACGACCCTGAAACACTCAGGAAAAGAGGGATTCTTGACAGCTGAAAAGTTGACAGAGCCCCCCGCCACTGCCCCCAGCTACAAGAAATTTTCTTGGCTGCCCATACAGAAAAGTCATGAAATCTGCAGTGAATAGCATGGAACAGAGGTCAGCAAAAATACAAGAGTCACTTCATCAGCACGAGTGCCAGCCCTTTGCCTACAGTAAAAAGTAAGTTCATCACAGTATAAACTCAACAGGGACAAATCTACATTTGAAAGAACAAAAAGGGAATAGACTCACCTTAATCCAGTCCTGCAAAACCCTGCTCTCATACTTACCAGCTGCCCAGACTGGAGAGTGTTACGACACCTTTGCAGGACACATTTAATCAGCAGCATGACCTGACCTGTTCTACAGGGAGAGCCCTTTATGTACACGTTCCAGCTCTGGCCTGTGCTGCAGCATTGCTGGAGCTTACTCTACCGTTACAGCACACTTTTCCGTCACAGGAGAAGTGCATCCTGCGTGGCATGGGCCATTAGCTCTCTCTGAGCTCCAAGTAGCACTAGCTAACTCCAACCACCTCAGCCACTCTCCTCTTTCAGTTAGACAGAAGAGCACTAGCTCTAAATAACACCTTTCAAATTCCCAGCTATGCCTTTTTAACAGATCCTCCCTAAAACGACAGCAGCTTCTAGAAACAGACTCTTTGCTGGTTAGATGCATTTCCCGGAATTCTCAAAGGCAAACAGCTGAAGAGGGGGTACACCAGATGAGCACATTAAGCTCTGCATGGATCTGTGTGTGCACTTTATTTTGCAGACAGGTCATTAGCAGAGCTATTTTCCAGTCGGATTAAGAGGAAAAGCCAAGAGTTATAAAGTTGAACTTGCAGGGCCTGACTCTGCTGGTTTGGGGAATTCTAGTGAAAATTTCAGCTAAAGCAAGCATAATGCTACAATGACAATGCTACATGAGAACCAGCCTCAGCGAAATCACCAGGGCCTTGTCTATCAGCTTCACAAGACCTAAAGGGCACACCATACCATTTCGTTTGGTGACCATGATAGCAGAGCTATTCCCAAGAGAGGTCCAATTGCAAGCGAGAACTACCAGGAGGTGTGAGAAAATGATTCTCTCAGGCTCAGCTCTGGTTTGTTTTAAGGAGAAACCCTCACATCTCTTGGCCACAGCTCCACTGCTTCCAGGTTTGTGAGGAAGCTCACATTGCTGATGGCACTGAGCTCATGTAAGTGTCAGTTATTTTGGAGCCTCTCCAGAGGGAAACATTTTGACAGTCATATTCTGTTCATTATTCTTCCAAAAGAGGAAATACGCATGTCGTTATCTAAAGGAGTACAGTCAGCCCACCACGCTCTTGCCTGACTGGCTTACTTATATTGATAAATGCCGGGGAAGATCAGGACTTAGAGCCATTAGATGTGTCTAAAACATGAAGCTGTCATTACTATGTCAGCACCAAGGATTGTTTCCAACTGTGATAATGGTGGGACCACATTTTGAACAAAGACAGATTTTAGTCTGAAATGGCCTACCACACCAGCTGGTTCCCATTTACAGCAGAGACCTTTTGCTCAAGATTATGAGCTTCGCCATTATTTTATTTTTAATTGGAAACCAGAAATATCCTCCCCATCTATGACTCATATTGGACCTAGCAAACGGTTACCTCATGGTTGGGGGTTGGCGGAGTTGAAGTCTGCAACAGTTCAAAGATCTATTTGATGCAAAGCCTGAAGAACACTTGGTTAAGGAAGGAGCTCCAGACCCCGACCAGCCCTGCCGCGCAGACCCCGCGGCCTCGTCCTCCCACGCCGCCGAAGTGCCGCCGGCAGCAGCACGTGCACCACGCACGTAGAGTTAATGAAACACAACGCTGATGCAAGAACACATCTTCTCTGTGTTCTTCACCTTTTTGACACTGGTCTTCAAAGCATGGGTTAGCTCTAAGGGAAGTAATTTCGTACTAACAGTGAGACAAGAAGAACCCAAATTCATTCTGACCTGACTCAGCCCAACATTTAAGCAAAATACTTAAGTACTTCCCTGTCCAGCAAAGCACTTAAGTATGTGGTTTAATTTATAAAAGGTAAGCAAATGTTTACGTGCTTTGGATTGTTGAACTGGCAACTATTATACCAATTGCTATATATGTATATATAATTATATATAGACAACTGTTAAAAATGTATCTATAGCTGGTTTTAACCTCAGGTTTTAAGGATTCTCAGTGGGTTTGTAGAAATTACACAGCCCTGCAAACAAGCATAATTACATACATCATTCAAGTTGCTTTCCACTTTTCCTAGCAGAGATCTGTCCCTGCATGGCAGCAACCTGTGCTTTATTCCCCTAAGCCAGCACCTGAAGCTGTGCCACGTTTCTGTTCCCATCAGACTGAGTGCAGAAGATTTCAGATGAATATAGATTTATGATTTGCTGCTTGAAAATGTGCAATGTCAAGCACCCCACTGAGTTTTATTGAGTTGGCTGTGGCAGTATCTACTACCCAGTGCAGTATGATCATTTCAGACTTTAATCCTGCCTAATCCTGTTCTACAGGGCTTCATATTTCCCTCCCCCCGCCCCCCCCCCCGTCCTCTTTTCCCAACAATTTTGGCATCTATACCACACACATTATGTTACTTAGATTGAAAATTAAGATCAACTAGGCATCTTAAAGTTAGGACTTTTGCCGACCACAGGGCTTGTCTGAGACCCAACAAACAGCACCTTGTATTCTCACCTCTGAGTTCTGCCCAATCTTGCCTAAAACCACTTAGATTCAGTTGCACTGAAAGCTCCCCACATTTCGCTCAGTTGACACTTCAGTTGGTTGCATTTCTTATTTATGCTACATTGTAATGCAAATTGTTTGCAGCTCTTCAGCATAACAATACAAAGATTTCAGAAGAAGCAGAAATCATGTGCCTTTTCATTTGATCCCCCCCCCCATAGCAAAGCAACAAGAGTTAACTTACTGTCCCTAAAATAAAACCAGTTAGAAAAAAATGTAATTCACTTCCTAGTAAATACATACAGCATTCGATGTAATTTGTTGAATTGTCTCACTGGCTTTACAGGGTTAACATCAGGTGGAAGCTTGCCTTTTGCTTGAATAGGAACTGCCAGTTCTGGAGCAGGCAGCTGGGCATCCTCCTCCCCCGTGCAAGGGAAGTGCTTTTGAGGTGCCCAGCCACCACAGAGGCCACAAGCTTGTTGCAATTCTCTAATTGCCAACTTTAACATGTTTAAATGTTTTGCTTCCATAAAGAAAGCAATTATGCTTACATTTTTCCTAAAAAATGGGGAGAGAGATGAACCCACAAAGAGCACAAGACTTAAAGGGGAGACAGTAAGATGGTCTTGTGAACAGCTTCCAGTGGAGACACTATTGCACACTAATACTCCATTCCCTAGAAGAACAACAGGGTTCACTGGAAACAGTTATGGGCACTGCAAGGTGACAATGAACTTCAGAGACTGCAAGGGCATCATTTGAAAAGCTAGATAATGTATCTTAAAGCTGTCCTCGGGGCAAGTATAATTAAGCACACCAAAGAGACAAACAACCACAGAGAACCAGCTCCTTGTTCAGAATACGGCAACTTACGTTCCCAAGTAGACAGCAGTAAGAAAGGAAATTGTTAGTTACTATCCCAACAATGCCTGACAGCCCCTTGTTTAAGGCAAAATGTGCAAAGGTATCTTAAGTACCAACCAGAAAGTTTCAAATGGAAAGTACCTGTGTCTGCATTTGGTAAGAGCTTCCTAAGCCACAAGGCTATCAGTCTGAGATTGTTGTCTAAAGCTTTCAAGGAGCCTGTAAGACAGGTTGAATCCAGCTTCCCCAGTGAAGGACAATACGATCTGGTACTTCTCTTCTTTTGGCTCTGAAAACAGTAGCGTTTCAGAGCCTTTCCATTAAGCTCAAAGGGTTCAAGAGATTCGCTGATAGTGGTTTTGGAGCACCCAGATAAGAATCTATTCACTAGTAATGCAAAGTTGTTCTCACACCTTCCAAGACATACTTGGAGCAAACCACAGGAGAGAGGAAGGATGGCCCATCGCCTTCGCTGCTAGCTGGGACTGGGGAAGTCAGAGTTCATTCCCCCGGTCTGCTACCAGCTCCGAGTCACGCCTCCTCCTTCTGCGTCGGCATCTCCTCTGTGCAGTTAGAGACTGTGCTCATAGTAATCCTTTACCTTCCAGGCTACTTGTAATTAGCCGCTGCAAGCTTCCCAGGCCCACAGAGGCCTCGAACTAGAAGTGATACAATATATGACAGATCAGAGCAGAATGGATTTTACCATGAAAGCAGCGGTGGATATCTTAGACAGGGGTTGAGTGCAGTTAACACACTCCAAAATCATTCCGCTATCAAATGTTGTCACTATTCAACAACTAAAAAAATACAGATACCTATTTTTATGCCTTGAATCTTCTTCTTTTGACAAAGCACTTCTGCTGAGAATTTTGGAAGGTTGCTACACTACTCTTACTTTGTTCAAGTGTCCCCTGTGACAACCATATCCTAGAGTGTATTAGAGTTTAAAAATACAGCAGCAAGATAAGCAGTGGCAGGAAGATAGAGGAATTCAGAACTTTGAGGCTCAGAAGAAAAGACATTTCTAATCTCTGCTGAAAATATAAGACAAAGTGGATAAGGCAGAGAAGCACAAGGAGGCTGTTACAAACAGAAGGAGAGGCTGGAAAGAGGGAAAGAAGGAAGGGAGGGGGAGTTTCTCACACCAGCAAGTGCGCTTGATAGCAAGATGAGAGAGGGGTCACAGCAAGACAAGTATAGGAAGCAAGCAGAGCTCCAGAGAGATACGGTCTAGAAGACAGGTCAGGGCAAGTCTATGCCTATGCTTTGTTCTTATTTTTGGCTTTCCACATACCTTCAAAAGGAGAGATTATCAGATAAGAATTGATGGGACACCATTAACACAGAAGGTTTTTCCAGCTCTATTGTGTGCATGACATTCCTTCCCCTCTGGTCTCCAGAGATCTCATACATCTGGGGATGTAATTCGCAAAGCACGCACACAGCAGAATACACAGCGATGCTGCCTTTCGTTAGGAATTTGATCAAAGGTGCAATTTAAAGTGGGTGTTTAATAGCCTCGTCGTGTTTCTTTACCATGGGATTGTACAGCCCAGCCTGTAACATACACTTCTGTGCTATCAACAGGTGCTGGGAAGCATGCCAATGGTCAACGTCCCTCGTCTCACGAAAGGCTTCTGCCTTTCCTGATGGTGTCCATGCACTCCAGGGTAAAGGAATTCTAGAGCTTCACTGCTGTAAGGCAGGAGATTCAGCCACCTCAGCTAAAGGACAATAATTGGTACCAGATGCTGATTTCCTGAGGGCTAATTCTACAAGAAGATAATATATTGGAAGCAAAAAAAAGTCTATATCATAGCAATGCCCTGGGAATTGAGGAGAGATGTAAATGGAAAGGCTGGTTTCCACTGCAGCAGTCAGAAGTGCCATATTTCTAAAGGTCAGAAGAGCCTGCATAATCAATATGGGGAAAAAATGTTGGTGTGTAACAGCTGGAAAAAAAGAGCTGTATAATAGTATCACCAGTAGTGCTGCCAAGGCAAAAGAGGACCTGATGTTGTTAGCTTGCTGAATACGTATTAAGACACTAGCAGAAGAGATAGGGGTTGAAATAGGAGGGAACTATTGTTCTAAGATTTCAACTGCTCTTTTACAGGAACCTACCAATTTCTCCCTTCTCTGTACTTTCTTTCCATTCACCTTCACACTGAATGATCTCCAACAGTTCCATTCCCAAAGCATTTTCCAAGTTGTCCACCAGATTCACTAAATTTTGACCACTTATGTCTCGCATCAAAATTACTTTAGACTGCTCAACTGTAAAGAAACTCAAGCCCTTAGACTGCCATCTGAACTCAGGCTGACAGTACCGGAAAACTGCTCAGCACCCACTTTCTTGCAGAACTTCTCCAATTGACACACGCATGATACCCAACTGCTCAGTGCACACACTGCTCTCGACAGCCCACACCACGAGCCGCTTCCCCCCCTGCGGTAGGCCAAGCAGAGGACACGGGAGAAAGCAGAAGCTATGACATGGCTAAACCTAGGGGGCATGGGAAGAAGCCTGGAACACCACAGAGATATGCATACAGGTGTCAGAGGTAGAGGGAAGTGCCAGCGGGGATGTAGGGAAGATGGGAGAGCTGAGGATACTGCAAAGGAAAAATCACAGGGAATATGAAAAGGCTGCTGAGATTGCTGCAGCAGAGGAGCACAGAAAAGATTGGTCAAAATCCCACTGCTCGTGCAACAGCTCCTCTCTTATCGTTTAATATTCAGTGCTATTTTATAGCAGCAGGATATCCCTGACTCTTCCTCTGCTTTGGAATGTAAATAGCAGCTGTCTCTGTATTTCGCTGGTGCAGAGGCATGCTGTAGGCATGCTCTGTCTGCACTATCAGCAGGGCCTCTCAGGAGGCAGTCGGGAGAAAGCCTGGTTTGTTAATCTTGACAGGGTTTAGGAGAGAGATCATATTTGAACAGTTCAGCATCAACAAGACTTGGATAATTCTAGACATACAGAGAAGAGCTTTAAGTACCTAAGGAACCCTCTTGGTGGTGATGCTCAGCCGCTTACGGAGGTAGGCAGGAGCAGTGAGGATTATCCCTTTTGGATGTAGGTGCCTAAATTCTTCCTCAAGTTCTTCCTTAGGCACCTATTCCTTTCCTTAAATCCAGCACTCAAAAATATCACTGCCCCTTCTTTTCCCTGTCTATGGAGCAATGCTTAAAAATACCTGACTATCCGAATAAATCCAGGCATCCTGGAGACTCATTCGCTCTTTATAGTCTCACAGCTGACTTCAGCACAGTAGGGCAATATCCTAGAGAAACAGGCAACGGTGCAAGGAACCCACAGTGCTGCAGGAGAACGCAAAACAAAAATACAAAAACACACCAACAAGGACTGATCTACTTCTGTCCTAGTGAAGTACATCACATCATTGCTGCTGACCCTGGGATTACCTCTGGGTTCCCATCAAATTGACCACAAGCACACAATTGAGGTTTAGAGGGCTACTCATCATTTTCCCCTTTTTACTGTAATTTGGCCCCAAGAATCCCTCACAGGAACCTTTTCTAATATCTTCTCTCCTTTACTAATTACAAAGTAGTAGCAATATTAAGACCGCCTTGCTAGGAACCTGAGGATTCCTGCAGAGTTTGTTTCAATGTAAATCTCCTTAGTAACAAAGGAAACGGAGGCGGGGGGGGTAGAAAGAGAGGAGTCTGCACAGAATTTGGAGCCTGCCTTTCTAGGGGTGTTTGCTGCCATGCTGCTCCAGAGGCGATTCAGCCTCTCCCTCGTCAGCACCCCTCGCTGCTCCTAACTTCTGGCAAGGATCATCCACGAGGAATGGTTTTTTCCCCTGAAGTTCTCAATAAGGCATCAGCTGTTCTTTAAAGAGATTATGGTGGGAGCATTCCTAGCGCGTTGACTCCACTATGCAGCCAGCCTTGCGATTAAACGGCTCAAAGGTGGTTTCCAAGGATAAACTGTGCCAGGGATGATAACATTTCCTCACCAAAGAGGGGAGAATCTAATAAAAAATAAGGATAGAAGAAAACTGCTCTAGCTCTACAGATATTATTAGTGTCTCAGAGCATTGTCACTGCTTTGCCTGTGCTGTCAGATGTCACTTTGCATCAGTTCTGGGCAATGCTCAGAAGAAAAATGGTGGAACTCATTTAATTCTGCAATGCATGACTGGGCGCCGCAGCAGGGCTGCGCAGAGGGTTAAGTGACCTCTTAATGCTGGTGGGAGCACTGCTCAACAAGTTCAAGTGGGCTCTCCAATAATTTATGCAAACACCTTTTTGCATAGACTGGCAATTTATCGTAATTTATACCTTCTATCCAGCTGTTCTCACAAAGCATATAACAAGTACTTACAAACAAACTAGTTCCAGCACTCAATCCTACTGTCCCCTAAAGCAGCTTCTTGCTGACCTGGCACTCCAAATCCGGAGAAAAAAGCCAACTGAGGCAAGTAAATGACTGACATATAACGGACACTCACACTTTGGGGCACAAGCTGCAGAGCGCTTGGAACCCAAGCCTGGGCCCACGAGCATTGTGCATAACGCACCAGCGAACCCAGCCAGCAACAGCACAGCTAAATCCCTACGCGTACCTCCTCTGGCAACACGCTTCTGCATGTTCCTTCTGCTTACTGGAGGATCACCCTTTTCATCCACACTTTTTTCTCCTGTTTTTCAGAGACAGTTTCTTAGGATGAAGCTGAGCAACTTTGCCTCTTAATGAAGAATTCTGCACCCAGCAGATGCTGACTGTATTTTTTCCTGCTTTGAGGAAACACGTTATGAACATCCTTTGCACTCTCTCACATGGAATCCAGACCATTACATGCTCTTTTTTACTGCCCAGAATGACTGAAGGGTTAAGTTCATTTTGCTGACCATGCGGCAGTTTACTTTGAACTGTATGTAAAAGTGAAGTTAATCAGAGCTGACGCGAGACCTACACTCATCCTATAGCATTCTCATTACACACTTTTAAAGGCCTGTCTTCACTCTGAACCAAAAGCCACATCCACCAAGAAAAAAAATGAACCGGTTTTTCTTCTGATCTTAGTCACCTGCCAACACACTTTGTTTGCTGTAGAACACAGTATTTTTTAACAGCTAGCTAAATGCAAGTAAAAATGGCAGCTTCAGGAAAAAGAAACAAAAACCTCCATGTGTTAGTGATTTATCAAAGTGGACTGAAATCACACCTTAACATCCAAGCAGTAGACAGATCCTGTATTTTTGAAGTGAATTTTGGGAAGCCAATTTAACTCCTCCTTTCAAAACATCTATTAGCTATTCAACACACTTGATGTGACTGGGAGTAATGTCATGCTGACAGCTGCAAGATTTCAGCCAGACTTGTAGATCAGAGTACCTGACGGATTACACTTCTAAGTACCTGCATAGCTCTGAAGCTCAAATTGACTGCCTGATAGTATTCTTTCTATCCTACTGCATTGGAAAGCCTGGCTTTAAGGAAAATCTTTCATTGTTTGAACCACAGTGTCCAAATCTCAGAACATAAAGAGCTCTTCATTGAGGAAAAAGGGATTTTTTTTTTTTTTTTTCTGAAGAGAACAAAAACCAGCTGTGTATACACATATGCTGTGATGTAACATTAGGAAAATCAGAGACAGACTAAAGTCATCTTTGTATACAGACACACACCTGATCCACTGGGAGAAGTTAACGCACTGGCATGAATTCTCTGTGGTCATCCTAGAGGAGGAAGACATCTGTGACAGCGACTTGATGAGACAGATCCCACAGCTCCCATTTCATCAAGGGCCCAGTCCTCTCCATCTGCTGGGCACTGCTCCATTACAAGTTTATTACTGGCCTTGTTCTGCTATTTTGAGTGTCAAAAGCTCCACTAAGCATCCTTCTGCCCCAGACCAAGTCAGGAACAACTCCAGAACTACAGGAGGAGGGGAAAAAAAAATCTCAGGCACAATTCTTTGAGCTGATAAGTACCACTGGGGAACTCTTAGGTTAGAAAGCACAAACCAAATGTAATGATCATCCAAAGATACAAGTGTGGAAGCATCTGAAGACCAACGTTAGGACTAGATTGTTTGAGAGTCAGGCTCCTTTGTTTCCAAGGTCTGAATTTGTATTATCTTTTTTAGCAGCAATGCTACTGGTAATGCTTTTCCCCTTGCCCCAAGAAAAAGTAGTAATGCCTTCTCTAATTTGTTTTCTCTTAGTTGTTGCCTTTGAGCTTTTTAGAGAGACACAGAACTCTAAGCAAAGTTTCACTGACTTCAAATCCTCTTCCTTCGATTTAATCACGGCTAAGGAAGCTTGAGCAACAAGCACCAAAAAGTTACCACAATCCCAAGTGTAAAAAAAAAAAAAGGGTGAAGTACATCAAGTGCATCAGAAGTCTGCCAGGCAGAAAGCAAATGGCTGAATTCATAGAAGTGGCTCCTGCTTACAGAATAGCTGCTCAGCCCCAGCTATTTCATTAGCATCACACTAAAGGGTCCAAGGGACTTTCTTTTTGAGGTGCAGGCAATTCAGAGAGCTGAAAGATCACTGTAATTTGGCCTATGAAAAATGAGTAGGTGTTCACAGTTCATTTCCCAATAGAGAAAGTTATGCTCATCACAGAAACCATCATCACGCACAGAACTAAGAGCCGCCCTGCTTGGCAGGCACACCCATGCACGGTAAGGAGGCCTTGCAGTGCAGTAGCTTTTACCACGTATGAACAGGAGACTCTGGTTAGCAGAGCTGTCAGTAAGGCAGATTTTTTTCCAGTGCTACAATCGGGTGAAAAAAATACAATGGTGTTATAAACAAGTAAATACAAACAACGAAAACTAGACTCCTGGAACCACAGAACAAACTGAAAACTACGAAGTATTCCCAAAGAAGCCCCCTGCTCCCAGATGAAGTGGAATGAAAACACACTGGAAGTGTCATAAACACAGAGAGAAAAACTCAAGGACATGGGGAGATGATGCAAGCAGCTAACAAAATGTTGACTAAATGGACTAAAACATGCTGCTGCTTATCTGAATGAGTAACATCAGCTGTGGTCGAAGGGCAATAGCTGGATAGGACTCGATATTTTCCCAATCCTGCTATAAGCAAAGGCGAGCGTGAGGCTTGGGAACAACAGAGCTCCAGCTCCTGGGACTCCAACAGTCAGTTACGAGCCTATGCAGAGACTCTGCCTTAAATCCGCACAATCTTGGAAAACCTCAGGGCCCCTCTAGAAGGCCACTTAGCAACTGGCCTCTGCTTGGATATTACCAAAATAAACTGAAGTCAAAATTAGACATGGCTGAGTCCAACTTCACCTTGATTAGTATTTACATAACGCACAGGGAAACATGAGAAGAGCACATAAATAATGTACTGTTTGTTGCAGACTTGTCAGGAGGAGAGTTCTCAGCTACAGTATTGATCCTCATGCACACACCAGCTCGCTGTGCAGAAGGCCCAAATCTTCTCTTCATGCATGGAAGTAAACTTCCAGAAGCTGAGCCGCACGGGCTGGGTTGCAGACTGGTGCTTTACCACACCAGGGGTCTAGCAGAGAGCTGCATTCCGGATAAAAGCCTCATATGGAAAAAACCTAATGATTTGGAGTTTCCAGATCTGGTTAATTTAGAAGACATTATCTGCTTCCTTAACTTCTTTCCTTCTAGTGGACTTGACATTTCTGACAACACTCCCAGGAAATGTAAACTTGGGAGAAGCTGGTGTTTGGACTTCTCCTCCCGCTACTGTACCACCACTTATCCAGCCAGTCTTAATAGAAGTAGGGGGGACTCCAAAACAAAACTGTTACCTAGGAATGACTCAGTACCATCACTTTCAGAGGTGGCCTCATAATACAATATTACTCAACTGCCTCAAGGAGTTTGTGCCACCTGTGAGAATGAAGTGAGAATAGTTTCTCTTCCCTGTTCTTATTCTTTTCTTGTTGGAGGAAGGATTTAACTACATGCCCAGTCTGTGCAGGCAAAGATGGAGGGCATCTGGACCTTTCTTCTTTTCTACCCCTTTTGGTGAACATTCTTAAGAAAATAATTCCAAGGCTTCCTTGATTTGAAGAAACATTTCCGCTTCTACTTAGCCTACTCTGGCCTTACTGGACTTAATTTTTTAAACACACCACAGCCCCCTACCACACTGCTCCCAAAAGCACCTCCGTCAAGCAACAGCTATATTCGATCCTAGTTTGCAGCTTGCTAGGTGCTGGTAAGCCATCTGCAGACCTTCAACCCACTTGACAGAACATGGTTGAGTGAGTGGCAAACCTAACGGGTGGTTGGAACCTACGGTTCACCTCTGCTGGTTTACAGCCATAAAGCAAAGTAGCTGAGGATATTACAATTGGTTAAAGAGGCAAATCAAGCTTCAGATCTAAAGCTCCCAACACAGCAAGTATCCTGATAAGAGACTCATCCTGAGCCAGCAAGAGAGGTGGCTCAAAGATTCAGCATTACTATTTTCCTGATGCATCAATGTCTCAGAAGTTCGCAGCAAGTGAGTGTCATTCTCAAGCATACTGTTAGGAAAGATTGCTTAAAATTAATTAGCTTAGTAACAATGGCCTGTCATTATGCTACTAAGTCACCAGCATGAGCACATAAGTTACAGTGACAGCTCAGGGTATAAAATAAGTGCCTTTATACTGAAATTTGCAAAGCGCCTAGCAGTCAAATGCCAATCTATTCACTTCTGGTAATATCGCATAGTTTCTTCTTAATAGACTGTTCCAAACTCCCCCACAAAGATATGACTTATTTTACTACAGAGAAGTCTTTCTAGTTCATACACTGACCGTGCCCAAATTTAGAAAGCTTTTTAAAGTGTATTTATTTGAACAGCGTTGATTCATTCATCGTCAAGTTGAACGGGAGATTTAGAACATGACATTAGAAAAAGCTAAAGGTAATGGGAAACAAAAAATCTTGCTTGGGTGACTTACCTAGGGATGCAGGATAAACCGAAGGTAAGGACCGAATTCTGAGGGGTAAGAACATCAGCAGTTCCCACATTCAGCACTTAACAAGATTTCCTCAGTAGAGAAGGAAATAGTTATTGCTATAATTATTTCATAGTTCCAGTCAGCTGCATTCAGTTGTACTGTTATATTCCAATGGCAGGAAAATGGAATACAGTAAACTATAAATATCTGTCAGAATTCCTTTGAAAGGACAACAGTTAATTGCATAGCTTGATCTCCTGCCGTGCAGAGCTTGCATTTCAGGTTAGAAAGGTACAGATTGTTATTGATTTAATTCTCTTGAAACATGTGTGGTATAAAACTGTTCAAAAGACTTATGGGGGAGAAAAATACGCTTCCAAAGGAAGTCCTATAGCACAAGATTGTGGTGGGCTACCTTCTTGTAAAATGCTTTTTGAAATTCAATACACCCCCTTCCAAAGGCCCTCACAGTCCCTTCATAAATCGAGGCTCCTTGCTTCCTTTGCAGAAGCGAAATTAAATCAGTGAATCAGATGAAGACCAACAAAAGATTAGCAATAGTATGAGGCGCATGCAAAAAATAATCCTCTGTGTTAAGAATAACTCAGTTCTTACTACACACTCACTCTAACAGCAAGTGATCCATTTCAATCTTTCCTGTTTTCCTTTTATTTAGCTTCCAGTTCTACCTCTCTTTCCAAAATGATTCTAGGCAGTCAGGCCATCATTTTAACTATTATATTCTCCTAAACATTTTTGAATCCACCTCTGACTTAGCTCACGCAAAGTTGGTCTGACCACCCAAAGACATCAGGACATACAACTGTGCAATACTTTGTTAAGCCTTGTCCATCCTGGGAATAAATTCCCCATTACAGCCATCGACAAGAGAGGGTGATGCCCTGTTTAACACTTGCCCAGCTCACCTACTTTCCACGAAGGGTAACTTGACCCAGTATAAATTATGTATCATCATGATTTTGCCAGTCTACATTTGTGTTTAGCCTGCTGCTGGTACACAGAGCGCTAAAATCCCCAGTGTGGAGAAGCCTTTACTAGCAAGTTACGTAGCTACCAGTAAACTCCTTGCTCCCAGATACTGTAGTTGAGATGACACATCTTCCTGATGGGTGCTTTAGAGAGACAAAACATTAACAGGGGAATTACTGCAGAAATGTTTTAGCAGCTGTTTATCCTAAGTAGCTGACCATGTGTTAAGTTAGATTTGCATGCCCTGCCAGCCTTTATTAGGAGAGCTCTGGAAGTTGTGGATTACCAGATATATCTTCTCCAAGTTAGTTTTTACTAGCTTTCCCCTCAGTTTCTGGGCTTAGAACAGAAAAACATATTTACAGCCTTGATTTTCAAGTTTCCCCAAGGTGGATGGGTGTTGATTTTTTTTTTTAAGAGAAGTTTTTTCTCTCAAATATTAGCTGATTGATAATATACATTGAGAAACTAAAATGAAATGTGTTACTTTAACAAGTTTAAGAGTAAGATGAGCACAACCTACAACACACTTGGAAACAGAAGCAACTTCTATCCAAGCAAAATTTCCACCAGTTGTAATGGTTGCACTTAATAAAGTTGATTGAGAAGATTTTCACTTTTATTCACCCCTAAATACCATGTATCACATGACACATTGAGCACTGAAGAAGGTGGCTATACACTAGCAACGTTCTAAAAGCAAGTAAAAGAATCATTAAATGGACCCCTGAGCCCAACAGGACTCAGGCATACCTAGTCAAGCAGGAGACAGTATTAGCCACCGATCACCATGCTGCAGGGCCCGACAACAGCCACGGCAGTTCGCAGACTTTACGCATCTGCGGCAAGAGGCAGCGCGTACCCTGCGAGGTTTGCAGCCTCCTGCAACCTGACCCAGGCGTATGCAAATCCCCGGGCACAGAGCACCAAACTTCATAAGGCTGCAGGCAGGAGTCGGAGCCTGCCCACATGGAACGAGTTCGACAGCTAGAACCTGAGGGAGATCAGACAGGCAAACATACAGACAACGACTTAGGTAGGAGAAGGGTGGGGAAAGTTTTACTGAGATGAAGTAGGCAAGAAAGAATCTCTGGAACAGAAAAAAAAAAAATTAGAGAGATATTTAAGATAACAGACAGTAACAGCAGACAGGATGCAAATGGAGAATTCTTCCAGCAGATTTTTACCACACAGGATCTCGGGAAGCATTTGTGCTCACCACCGCATAGGCGAGCAAGACAGCCTCCCAAAGAAGTTACGGGAGAGGAACACCGGGCTTCTCGCTCTGTATCTCCCTTTCCCCAGTTTAAAATAAGGATAGAGATAATAACTCCCTTTCCTAAAACAAGAGCTAAGCAGAGTATATACATTGAAATAAAATTAAGCTACTGTTATTAACTATCACCTTCTCTCATCCATGATATCAGATGAAAAAGACACTTTTTCTGAAGAAAAAAAAGAGCATCATAAGAACTACCATTCACACTACTATTACCCATAAAAACATCAATATCTGACTATTACAGATAAACTCCTTTTTTTAATCACTAAAACTCCCTCCCCTCTCTTTTGCCCACTCGGAACAGAGGCAGCCAAATCCCTCCTTACACGCCGGCTGTTCCATCGCCGGGGCTGTACGCAGAGACCGGCCGAGCTCCCGACAGCACCATGCTACCCACGCAGCGGCGTGGCAGGAAGGCTGAGCACCCCACAACCGCCGCAGCTGGGCTGGGGGCTGCCCCCCTGCCCTGCCTTTATGCCTTCTCAGGCCAGCAAAGTCGGCATATGGAAGCGGTTAGTAAACGAGGGGAGGGTCAGATCCAGCCATCTACACGTTGATTGCAAGCACACACTTTCTCCCAAAGGAAAAAAAAAAGTGTACTTGAACCCTTAGAGCAGATAGGCTGAAGCTGATTTATTGGGGTGATTTAGATCTGTTAAAACAAATTTAATTTTGAATACAATTTTATATCAATTAACAGAGTCTCACAAGTGTAGCCATTAAGGAATCTCTTTCCAAAACCAAAGCCAAATATTCAAGATTTATGAGACTGACTTGCCATATTGGAAGTAACTAATTATTCGTAATGATTCTTTGTACTCTGACAGTGATTATGTATTTTCAGTGCAAATGACCATGATGAAGCAAGTGATAAAGGCAGCCCATGTTTGTGAAAGGGATACCAAGCAGTTAAGGCCTGATCGTTTTAGCAAAGTATTGGGGCAGCAGTAGGAGAAACAACAGAAAACAGCTAAGCCCAGTGATGCAAAAACCAGCTTATTGAAGTATGTTCTGGTGCATGCCAGAACTGCAGTGAAAGCCTGTGGTCTCTCTTTATCGCCTTAAGCAATTTTGTATTCAGTTTATTTATTCTGACCTTTTGGTTGTCCTTCCACCTCGGACATGACAGTCTTTAACAGAGCAAGGCCTCGCAGACCCAGCTGGCACCGTTTGCAACAGTGTGGAGTACGTTTGGGGTGAGAGGAACAACACGGGCTTGGGGCCTGATCCTCATTTGCACTCAAGTTTCTTCACCTTGGTCTGATGGCACGAGGCAGGGAAAGTGTAATAGCAGCCAGCCCTGCTTCCAGCTCCACAGGATGAAGGAAAAGTCTCTGGATCACTCTGCTCTGATTAAAGTCCCTGGGAACCCGAAAATGATAGTTAGACAGGGACAGGGTAGATTTTCACATCGCCTCAGGCTACAGAGAATACAAAAGCACCGCCTTCTCCTCTTTTCATAACTTCCAGTCCTGCCCCAGACACAGGAATAGGGTAATTGAGAACAAAGTCCCCGTTCCGGTGAGGTGTTGCAGTGCCAGCAAGGTTAATGTCCAGGGGCAGGCTCGTGGCGAGAGCAATGCCATGTTTGCTGCTACGGTAGCTCCTGCTCTGATGCTGTACTCACTCAAGCTACGAACAGGGGTCTAATTTCTGATCCTTAAAAAGCAAAGACATAGCAAGTTGGTCATTAAAATCTGCAGCAGCATGCATGTGATTAAAATGTTAATGTCAATATTGTAATCAAGGTCTGACTCACAGGACAGCTGGTAAGAGACTTGATCTGTATTGCTTGGCCCCAGTCACCTGATGCAGACCAGGGTTACAAAAAGGTTGTGCCCCATCACATGGCAGGGACTGGCATTTGCTGGCTCGCGTGGCTAGCTGCAGGCTGGCCGTGGAAAAGGGAGAATCAGATCGAACACAGGTGCAATATTGATAAGTTCGGCTCTGCCTGCACTCCAGCAAGAGGAAAGCTTTTCTATAAATTCCCTTGGCACCATCTAAGCTGCAGCTCTGTTGCGAAGGCACCTGGGTGTCTCCTGTCCGCCTGCAGCGCCGCCGCTGGGTTGCCCTCCTTCCTTGTCTCGCTGGCCCGTCTCTTGCTGCTTTTGGAATTTTCTGTGCTAGTTTCTATCTAGCTGAGTTTTATCCATTTAAGCCTGTGGTAAATTTTGCCTGGTGTTGTCTAAGCACCGAAAGAGCTACAGTCTGCAAAGCTTCTTTTCAGTAAATTCAGGATTAATGAAGAAGGCCTCTCTATTGTTGGAATGTCTAATACAATTATGAACTGAATGAACGGACTAGGCAGCAGTGGAGGGCTCCCAGGTTCGTGGCAGGGAATTGTCTGTTTTAACATCCATCTGTTTTCATTCCCTCTGATCCATTATCATTCACCTAGAGTTATAACATGATGAATATCATTGTGCGGAAAGCCATTTGATGCTGGAGGGGAAAAAAAAAAAAAATCACTGTAGGTCTGCCTTCTATTGAAAATGTGAAATTGCCTTGGTGGAAGGAAAGGCACGATTGATTCTGAGATGCTGTCTCAAATAGAGGCATCCTTTCACGTGTGGACTGTTTGATTTTGGTAATTCCTTTGGATGACCCTTCTGCTGTGTCTTTCGACAAAAATATACATATATACAAAATTGGGGATAACTATGGACGATCATAGCGCTGCTGAATTTGTGGAGTTAATTGAAAAAACAACTGTATTCACAACTTTCCCCAGAAGGCACCTTCGGTTTACGTTCACAGTGACATTAAACTCCTGTACGTAAACACGTAAGCGGGATGAGAATCTTGATGACCCTGCTGACAGGAAATAAAGAAAGGAACTTTACAGGCAATTTCCACTGTCCTTCTTGGTCAGCAAATTTGGAAGTGAATGAAAAAAAGAGAACTAGAAATGCATATTAATGATGGAGGACCTAAAGCACAACGGGGCTGAAATGAGTGCTACCAAGAGAAACTGTTACAGATCCCCCAGTTTATCTTTTTTAATGGCTTACCCTTATGATGTATTTATAAGCAACATAGAAATTACTTTGTAAATTAAAGGACAGGCTCACAAATGTAAAAATGGCTTATTTAACTCAGTGTAAGTGCTCTTTTCTAGAAAGTGACTCTTAAAATATTGGTAAAGCAAATACAGTTGTTAAGCTCAATCCATTGTTTAACTGGGTGTATCTAAACCCCAGATCTTTAATTAACAACCATCCCCTGGATCTTGGTTATAGCTTTAGAATACCGTACATCTAAAAAATTAGAGTACTGTCCCTGAAAGAAACAGGAGGAGAGAAAGCACCCCATTGGAAATCCACAGTCCAGCAAAACACACGGCAGATAACTGTCTGACTCCCCACTAGCCTGTAATTACCCAAGGAAGCGGCTAGACTTAGCTATCTTCCGTGTTTAATTGGCACGCAAAAGATTATAGGATTTTATTAGGACACAAATGACACCGATACAAGTGTGACTGAGGCATGCAATGCATGACTGACTATTTGCATTAAGAGGCTTTGTGCTACACGTGAGATTTCTACCTTTGGTTTTCAATTGCTTAAATTTAAATGATGTTTCTATGCTATATTTTAAAAGGGTGATATTTATTTTAGCTCTTAAACAAAGTAAGGTAGGGCAAAGCTGTCGCCAGACACCAGAAACCCTTCTAAAAGCGCCTGTTGGGGCCAGGCGGAAGGAGGCTAATTTTCGACTGCTCCGTTATTACAATTAGATCGGGAATATAAGAAAACGGAGGAAAGGTAGGCATTGCAGTCCCCACGTCAAAGCCTTTGCTGGGCGTGTCGGACACCCAGCTACCAGCCTGCGGCTGCCGGGGCACCGGCCTCAGGAAGCCACCATCCCTGGTGACGACTGAACTGGAACACGAGTGGGAGCAGGTGGCAGGAGATTTTTTGGCTTCCCTTACTTCCATGGCTCCCACTAACACTGAACCTCCCTCATGGATTTTTCCCTGCTTATTTATGAAGCTCAGTGGACTTCTTTAGGTTTTCTTTCACAACATCCTTCTAACTTCTCTCACATCCAGAACTGGAGGCTAACCCCCGGGGAAGGCGAAAGCAGCTGAAGACGTGAGGAATGAAGCCAAGTCAGTCAAATGGAGCAAAGCCAGCCACACAAGGAAGGGAGTACCCAGGAGTGATGGTAACGTGCGGTAATATCTGACTGCGTGCAATAAAAACGATAACAGGAGGATTAGGTCCTGCTACCATTGCGATACGTGGGACAGCCAGTGCTCTGCACTGGGGCCCTGATCCAGACACACCTCCCTCAGCACTGTCCCTGGGGCTGGGCATTGCACAGCTGCTCGGTTGGCCACCAAGCCCTTTCCAGGGAAGTGCCCAGGGACCAAGCTTCGGCTGAGGCGATCCTGGAGAGAGGGCCCGAAACAGCAGGGAAACAAGGAGGGAACTGCAGCTGCCTCCTGCATTGCAGAGCTGGAATGAAACCTCAGCAAGATGGACGGATGGGGAGCAGGGGGTAATGAACGGGAAGGGTCTCCTGCCTCCATCTCCAGGACCCCAGCCTCCACCCTCGGCCCCCTTGTGCTGCTCCATGTCCCACCTACAGCTCTGGCTGCCCAGCTCCTCTGCCCCTGCACCCTCAGCACCAGCTCCTCCCCTGCTTGTCCCCCAACTTGTCCTTTGATCCCCAGACTGTTCCCCGGCTCGTCCCTCAGCTCCTCCTGTGTGCCTCGGGTTGTCCTCAACCCCCAACTCATGCCTCAGCCTACCTGGCATTCCTCAGCTGATCGTTTAACCCCCAACTCATCCCCCAGCTCGTTCCTCGTCCTTGGCTCATCCTTTGACCCCCCAACCTGTCCCTCAGCTCGTCCCTCGGTTCATCGTTTAACCCCCAACCAATCCCGCAGCTCGTCCCTGCTCCCACAGCTTGTCCCCAGGTCATCCCTTGTCCCCAGCTCGCCCCTCGTCCCCTCCCCTCGACCCCGGCCAGCCCCTCTCGCCGCCCCGCGGGTCTGCCGGCGGTGCCCCCCTCCATTTCCCGGGGGCTCAACCGGCGCCGTGAGGCGAGAGCGGGGCAGGGGGGTCGCCGGGCCGCGGCAGGGAGGAGGGGCGGGAGCCGGGCCGGGGGGAAACTTTTCCCGGCGGCGGGGCGAGGGCGGGCCGCGGCGCCCCCTCCCCGCCCCGCTCCCCGCTGAGGCGAGGCGGGGGGGGGCGGGGGGGGGCGGTCGCGCGGCGGCGGCGGGGCGGGAAGGAGGAGGAGGAAGGGGGGGGGGGCCGGGGGCACGGCCGGGCCTGCGCCGGGGAATGACGCGCAGCTGGCAGCCCTGCTCATGCGCGGCCGGCCGGGCGGTGCTAGCGCCGCGTCCCAGCTCGGGGAGAATGGGGCGGCATCCGGGCAGCGCCGACTGAGCGGCTTCTGGGGGCCGGGGCTGCGCCGCGCCGCGGGCGGCCGGGCTGGGGCGGGCGGGCGAGCGCCATCCGGCAGCGGGCGGCGGCGGCGGGGGCGCCGCGCCGCGCCGGCGGGGGGCTGCGAGCCGCCGGCGGCGCCCGGCGAGGAGGGGTCGGCGGCGGCGGCGGGCGGCGGCGGCGGCGGCGGGCGGCGGCGGGGGCTGCCCAGGGATTGTCTCGCTCGCTCCGCGGCAAGAAAGTTGGGCGGCGAGCGCGGCGGCGGCGGCGGCCCCCCCGCCGCGGTGCGCGGCGGCCGGAGCGGGGCCCCGGAGCGGCGCTGCCCCCGGGGAGGGGGCGCCGCGCCTGGATTATCCCGAGCTGGGTCGAGCCTCCTGGATCTGCCTCTCTCTTCCGCGCCGAGTGAATCCGAGGTGTCCTCGTCCTGATCCAGATATATCCCCCCCCCTCTCTTTTTTTTTTCCTCCCCTCCTCTTCCCGTCTCTGCTTTTTTGGGGGGGTGGGGGGGCGGGGGGTGGAAATTTGTCAAGGTCATTCCGTGGATTTAATATTTTTTGTGTGTGTGTGCCGCTCGCCCCACCGCCACCCAGCCTTGCTCTGTGGATTATCATCGCCCTGGATCCGAGGGTCTGAACAGCAGGATTTTTTGTTGTTGTTGTTGTTGATTTTTTTTTTTTAAATTATTATTATTTTTTTAAGGGCTCCGGGGTTTGGAGAGGGGGAGCGGTGAGTTGGAGGGGGGCGACTTTTCTCTCCCCCCGCGCCCCCCCCCGCCCCCACCCCCCCCCGCGCCCGGCCTTCTCCTTTTTTTTTTTTTTTTAATTTTTAATTATTTTTATTATTATTATTTTTATTTTTAAATTTTTTTGATTTGCTTCTTCTTCGGCAATGGATGGGAAAATCCGGCAGAGCCGGAGGTCGAGGTCGCAGCGGGACCGCGTGCGGCGGCGGGAGGCGGCGGCCCGCGACCCGCGGAACCAGAGCCCTTCCTCGGGCTCCGAGAAGGAGCCGAGCCCCGGCAAGGAGAACGGCGGCCAGAACTGCACCGCCCCGCGGGGCCCGCCGCCCGCCGCCCGCGCCGCCCGGCCCCCGCGCCGCCGCCGCCGCGAGTCCAGCTCCCAGGAAGAGGACCTGATCGATGGCTTCGCCATAGCCAGCTTCAACACCCTGGAAGCCCTGGAGGTAAGAGCGGAGCGGGCCGGGGGGCTCTTCCCTCCTGCGGAGCGGGGGCTGGGGCGGTGGGGGAAATGGAAGGAAAGAGGAAAAAAAAATATTAATAAAAAAAAAAAAAAAAAAAGAAAAAGGAAGCGCGGCGCTTTCAGGCTGCTGAATTTTGCAAATAGCAATTAATGTGCATTAATCCTGGTGTCAGCCCGGAGGGATCTCGGGGCTGCGGTCAGGAGGGTGGCGAGCCAGCCCCGGTGCTCGCAGCCCCGCTGGCAACTTGCTGCCCCCCCCCCCCCCCTCCCTTTCCCAGCCCCCCTTCTCCCTCCGGCTCCGGCTGGTGTTAACTATCACTTAGGGCAAGTCAAATGTTTGTTTGGGGTTTTAATTGGCTGGCGGAGGGCTGCAAAATATTCCTGGCGCGTTGGGATGGTCCGGTATTGTTGTGAATGGTGGAGCTTCCCCCTCCCGCCCTCCTTCCTTCCCCCCCCCGGCTCGAGGAGTTTGTGTTTGCATTGCCAAAATGTTACTTTATCTGTCTCCGGAGATTGTTAGCAAATGGCTAGTGTTTGACATTTTGTGGAAAAGAGATGTTTAAATGGATAATAATCCCTTGGTTGTAATTCCCATTTTTGAAGTAATTGAACAAATTCTTCATCTCTTGTTGACTGTACATATTTTTCTGGTGTTAATAGGCTGGCAAAAAATATTGCTTGTCTAACTTATTACAAACAATATTTGCTGAGCAAATACTGCCTGCCTTGTCTGAGCTAAGTTAAGCAGAGCAGGAAATTTAATATTTTCAGAGGGGCATTGACAAACTAAGACTTTGGCTTTTGATTTTTGTTTTGTTTGTGTACGAGGGCAAGAAGTGAGCTGTCGAGAGAAAGCACCTAACAAGTCGCTTGACGGGCATAGTAACTTGAATTTCCAGTAAATATGAGCAATCCTGGTGCCTTTGCCCACTTGCTTTGACACACTGTGGTACAAACGTGGGCCAAGTTTTGGGTGCTCTCCCTACTTCAGATTTCCTGTCAGTTGTGTATCTATTAACCCGTGTCGCAGTGGCGAAGGGTTCTGCGCGGGCTAATGAATAATCTCAGATTTGCCCTGGGATCTGGCATCTTTGGCTCAGCCTTTGAGATCCCATTTTGTTTGTGGGCTTTGCTTCTCCCCAGCCCACCCCTCCGGCCACACAGGCCTCTGGGCTCTGGTGGCATCATGGCTGTCGGGAGTTTTTTGCTCATAGAACCAACTTCTCAATGTCCCAGAGATGGTCCCTGGGCTCCCGTGGAGGTGCCAGCGGTGGCCTTGGCCATCTACCCTGGTGTCAGGGCGACGAAACCTTTGCCTGGGCAGCCTGGGCTTCTGCCCAGGAGGGACCTTTAGCCCAGCGGTCCCTGAGCAGCACTAGGTGTGTTGGTACTGGAGGGGGAAGGTGGTTCATGTTAGCTTGGCGATGGCCATTCCTTGGCCTCTCGCGGCATCGTTTGTGGGGTGCTGTCCTAACAGGAAAGCCCAACTACTTTGTCTACGCAGAACTGATAACGAGCGAGCGATCCGCTTTTGTGTGCCCCTAAAACAAGCCATAGACCTGTCTGTATCTTCTTTTTTTTTTTTTTTCTTGGGCATGCTCTTAGTCAAATATGCATCAGCAGATAGGTCCAATTAAACCCCTGAGTCCCTACTGAGCTGTCAGTGAAGAAGGTAAAATTCATCTTCCTGCAGAAATTTTCTACCATGATGAGCACATTATCAGGAAATAGAATTCAAATGATAGTGCAGTCCCTCCAGGGCTGACGGGGAAAACTCCGGGCTTTTCAAATGGGATAAGCCTTGTTATCAAATCAACCAAACCGTAACCTTGATGATAGGGCGCACGAGGATAGAAGGTGACCTTAAACTTCTGCCACCCCAAAGTACATCTGTCTGTGGAAGCACTTCTGGTTTTTCTTTAAAAAAAATATATATATACAAGTCTTTACAAAACCGTCCCCTTTCAAACTCTTGCAAAACACTTCAGTACCATCTGAAATTAATTGATTTCTACTGTATTTACCAGCACGCAAGAGGATGCGTGCACCTCAGCATCTCGGATGGTAGTTGGCACCTTGGAGGGAATAGTGCGAGCAGAATTTACCTGTTTCTTTCAGGTGCTGAACTAGGAGGTACATTGTACTCAAGGTTCTCGGCGAGCCCTAATGATCCTGTGCGCTTTGTAAATCCCAGTAACACTGAAAAGGAGAATATACCCTGCACTGTGTGGATTTTTCCATGCAGTGCTGCCTTTGACCGTGGGTGATGTCTGGCAGATTCGATGCAGCAGCAAGGGAAGGGGATTATTAAGGCAAAACTACTTTAAAAGCAACATATGCCCATGGAAATGACTGGAACGGCAAGGTCATTTTGCGTGGTGTGGAGCTGTGTTCTCTAGTGAACGGACCGCAACAGGTGGTTTTCTTCTGCTTTGGAGGAGATTTGCCTTTCAGTGTGTATTTGTCTTTTAAGAGCACTTAAAATCTGCTGTGATGATATTTTGAAAATAAATAGGAATTGAAACCTTCCACGTTCATGAGGGAGGAGAAAGAATAAAAGTCAGTATGCAGCCTAGAAACAATACTGAACTGAGGAAGTCTGTTCTGTTTAATTTCTAATCCTAAAAGGAGCTTTTGTTGCATGTGTGGTAGTTTGTTGTGGTCCTTTCTTGTGCTCTTCTTCGAGGTTGGTTTGTCACTTGGTGTTACGGTGAGCTGTGATTATGTTTAATAGGCTAGCTAAGCTTTGGGCTTCCCCCTGGAAATTAAATTTCTCAATGGTTAGGCAGAACTTCATGGTAGAAACGTTTGGGAGAGGTAAGGTGGTTTTTTGTTTGTTTTTCTTTTTATCTCAAAATATTGTGAATTCCCCTTCCCCACTGAAGAAAATTCTCACCGCTGGCGTTCCTGTAAATGAAGGCTGATATATATGTGTGTGTGTATATATATTCATTCTTCCTTTGTGTTGACCTGGGAGTGTGAGCAGTTAAGGTTAATACTGAGGGATGGCTTTATGAAGTCTCCTTTAGCTCTTTGGTGTGAATTTCAAGCATTCTGCATTTTGATTTAACTTATGTGGCAGTGTTTCCTTTGGCAGTTGTCATCTGGAAATACCGTGTCTGGTTTCTGTGATACTTGCTTGTGACTTAAGGATCCCCTATCCTACCATCTTTCACATAAAGACAGATTTGATCATATGTATTTTTTTAAATTAAGGGGGGGGGAGGGGGGGGAAGCCCACAGACAAACCAGCAGCAGCCTCTTTCTGTGCGTAAGAAGTTAAAACTTCCCCTTTCCCTTCCTCCCCCCGAATATTCTTGTATAAATCCGGCTCCGCCACAGGTTACATGCAGCTGATGTGTGTGTAGCGGTGGGTTTTTTAAAATACCAGCCACTGAACACAGCTTCGGAATTAACAACCTGGAAACTCAGTTTGCCCTGACCGGCTGGCTTGAGGTGGTCAGCGAGACGGGCGGCTGCTGGAAAACCATCGGGCGATGGTGCTGCCCAGGAGACAGTCCCTGTGCCAGGGGTCGGAAAAGCTGGCAGGCTGAGAAATGGGGGATTTCTCGCCGCCTTCCGAAATGAATGGTATGTATGCGAGCATGTGTGTATATTCATTACGTTCAGACGAAGCTGCTAATTATCTTGAAGGTGATTGGTGAATCAGAGCAAGAGAATCTAAATGAGTGAGTCGGTAGTTGAGGGCTCTCTCTGATCGTAGCTGTGCCTTTCAAGTATGAAAAACAGCGCTAAAAGGGAACTTCATCAGAATGTTAATGAATGCGATCTTTGAGAGCAATTGTTCTCCCAAAGTAGTTGTAAAGACAAGGGGTTGTGTTTTCTTTTTGGCTGTTGTTTATTATTTTTACAGATTCCAGCAAAGCTTTGGACCGCTGCATGGAAATTTTAACTTTCCTGGTGTGTGTGCGTATGGGTTTTTTAGGAATGTTTAACCTATTTATAGAATCTTGTGGAGAATCCGCTCGCAAATGCGCGTGGAGCGACGCGTTGTGCAGTAGATCCCCGAGCTGAGAAGAGGCAGACCTTGACTTCGTGCGCGTTGCGTTGACGTGGTGATGCCGCCCGTACAAGCCGCGTTGGGGCCCGGCTGCATCTGGTCGCGGACCCTGGGGAGGTGAAGGCTTTGCCCACTCTTACTTTGTTTGTATCCCGAGGTCTGGCAGTGCTGCATCGCAGTCCCTTCTCTGCTGTTTGCACTTGAGCGTAGCAGAGTTTAGAAAGCCTAATGGTGATAGTAGACTTCTGGACAGAATCCATAAGTTCTTCAGCTGTTATCTTGATAAGGCTGTTTTCACATGTGTGTTGTACACTGTGCTGTTACTGTTGCTCTGATCTCTCATTGATAAGAAACCCAGTGCATTTAACTGCAGCTTCCTGTTCCAAAGGTTTTGTGCTAGTTCCACTGGCCTAGCTACGTAACTTCTCATTTATCGTCATATCTCTCTACGTGTACTTCGCAGCTTAGATTTGGCATAGTTAGTCTTACGTTTTGAAACAAGTTCCTAGATTTTTAAGTATTTTTCCCTTCTGCTTAATTGTCAAGTGATGGTGTATGAAGTTAGTGTTTCTGATGGCCGGTTATTCCTTAAAAGAAGTGCTTTTAACCTCAGGAAAGCTAATGATTTTCTGGATGGTGCTCTAAAGGCTCTAAATGCCTTTTGGTTTTCCCGAAGGCTTGTTAGTCTCCATTGATTTGTTTTCCTAGCTGTTGATTTTTTGCATCTTGTCTGAAGCGGGTACTTAAGGTATTTTTGTTGTTGGTAAGGAATAAGAGGTGGTTAATGCAGAGCTAAAACAGAGGGGCGAGCTCTGGGAAGCCTGAAGTATCTGCTCAGTCAGGCCAGGAGCTGAGGGGAGCAAGGTTCCCTGCAAACCACCGTCGGCTGGCGGGCAGTGACGAGGAAGGATCCAGCTCTTCTGTCGGAGCTGGAGTTCCTTACGCCGTCAGTAAAACCTGCCAGGATCAACAGGCATCTTGCGCACAGGAGAGCGACTGCACAACGGGAGCAACCACGTGCACGGCGCGTACAGCCCCCGACCAGCGCGATGCCTGCCGGCCTCGGTCAGGGCACCGTCACGCGTTTAACATGGCTGCGGTGGGATGGGAGAGGGGAAACAGCTTGCTGACCTGCAGCTCGGCTGGGAAAGTCCCAGCCAAGTTCGGGGGTCACCCTCCTCCCTACCTGAGGCACCATTTTTAGCTCAAACTGCGCTTGATCCTGTCTGTTTGGGTGTTTTGAAAGACCTCTTAATATCTTACCAATTTTCCAAAATAGTTTCTTGTAGCATAACTGTTCAGCTGTTCTTCAGCGGTCTGAAACCTGGGGTAAAACAGGAGAGGAAGCTTGCTGAAATGTCAAGTGGACCAACCACCACAGAAGAATTCAGAAGATAAATTATAATTCATTTAAAAAATTTGACTGTATCATATTTAAGAAATATAAGGTACTCTGTATTGCACAGATAAGATTTTTTTGATAAAAGGGGTATAATAAAATTAGGGTTCCACTTCATCCAAATAACAGATGATATAGGATCCAAATTAATACTTGCTTGCAGTAGTGCATTTGACTTCTTGTCTAGTAAGTACTGAAAACTTTACTGTCCTCCCAGTGTGCTAACGAGATGCACTTTTTATCGTTTATCTCAATTATTTCACAGAATGAGACTGACTATCAGAGTGTTACTTTCTGGGAAAGTAACAGTGAACGAGGGAGCCTGGTAGGATGAGACCAGCCTGCCGTATTTCACTTTGTTTCTTTGAGAGATTCCTGCTTGCTCCGCATAAGGGCTGATGCATCGCGCAACTGTACCTTTTTAAAAATTCATATAGGTACAGAGATACAATACCCAGGCTGAGACTGTTACTGATATAGAGGGGTTTAGGTGGGTGGTGGATTTTGCTGGGTTTGGTGGGGTTCCCCCCCCCCCCCCCCCCCCTTGTTATCCTCCTGCTTTCAGTTTCTTGGTGTGAGATGTTGAATTTTCCAGGCAGAGCCACCGCAGGCTGCTCCCCCTGCATCAGGCTTAACTAGACCTGGGGGGCTTTGCGTGCATATAGATGCTAAACCTGTGTGCACCTTGGCTGGGGAAAGTGCTACCGAAAGGTGCTTATTGCTTCAGCTTCTCTAGTGCCTGGACTGCGTCCTGGTGAGACAGGTCGTGGGGAGCATCCTGTAGTTTGTCTGCAGTGCTGCAGCGAGTGCTTGAGAGCGAACAGTATCAGCAAAACCGAAACAGTGTGTCCTACTTGATGCAATATTTTTTTAAAAATAAAGATTTGAAATACAGTACGGAGGACATGCATCTTGGTATCAGTTCTATGTGAACATCCAGCTGTAAGTGAGAACAATTTCCAATTCACTGCACTTTAATGCCTCCAGTTTATCACGGTAAAGGTATAAAAGAGTTTTATGTAGGTGAAGTGGCTCTTGCTGTTTAAATATCTTCTGGCTCTGCTGTGTTCAGCGCGACGGGAGCTGTGTCCGCTCCAGCCGTGCTCCTTGCATGGAGAAGAGACTCAGAGCACTGTTTTACCGGCCTTGTTCCATCTCCTTGAAAAATAGTCTCTTTTCCAAAACCGACGAACTATTAAGAACACTGTTCAGATGCCGAAAGGAGAATCAGTCTTCATGTTGGATTAATCCAAAATGTTTAAAATGGAGGAGAGGGTTAAGGAGCTCCCGAGCCGCCTAGGCAAAACGCGACCTGCCTTTGGTTGTCGGTCCAGTTCCTCTGGTGCAGGGATTGTGAAAGCTGGGCAGGTCCGAACCGCGCCGGCTGCAGGGCTCTCCCGCCCGCTGCCCGGCCAGGCCGGCTGATCTGTCGAGCCCTAATGACAGGTGAATAGGTGCGTGTTGATTTTTGTAGCTTAATTATTTTGCACTGAGTGACTGGCTCCCAAGTTCAGAAACACCTGGTGAAAAGGAGCGCAGGGGCAGCTACGTACGTAGCGCTCGCGTGATCCACGATGAATGGAGAGCGTTTCCTTTGTCGCTGTCTTGCTTCAAGCCAAAAAGGGACTAAACTGGAACAAAAGTTGCATCTGCAAGGTCAGTGGTTGGCACGGATAAGGGGATTGAAGGGATCAAAATGATTTCCCTGCACTACTGGCTGCAAAACATGGGCTTATGGCGCCATTCCTGTCTCTCCCTTTGTGCTCAGAGCAAAGCTTTTTTAATCTTGTGCTGGCTATGTATAGTTGTGCCACACAGACGTGGCAATTTGAAGTCAAATGTTCTATTTTGGGGACTGCCGGGCACTGTCGGCAGGGAAAGGGAGCTGCGCTTGGGCTCCTCTCCTCTGTCCAAAGCCTGCCTTGCTCCCTTCTAAACAGGTTGTGATAGAGGGGCCTTCAGAAAATATATATATATATGGTGCGCTTGTACCTGTAGTCTAAACGTGAAGTTTATAGTGTTTGCGGTTGGATATCATCGCATTATCTTCCTCTCCAACAGATGTTCTTTCTAGCTTTGTAAAAATATGACTGTAATTGTTTGGTGTGTTTTTTTCCAATTTTAAATATAGATTGATTTACTCTGATGCTAGCGTGTCCCTGATGTAGCCTGTACTTAGTGAGGAGATGCTTAGGTTAGGAGGAAGCGTGCGGCCCAAGTTGGGAAACAAATGATAATTTAGGGCTTCTGGCTGTTCAGCGGGCTGTGGCGTGCTGACGGACACCAAGGTCAGTTCTTTAACCCCTCCCGTGGGTTAGTGAGGCTGTAGTTTCTCTCCTGGTAGCTCTTATTTGTGCAGAGGAGCCAGAACCCCAAAGAATTTTAAGGGAAGAAATGTCTCGAACCTTACGATGACATCAAGTGCATCAGCTAATAAATGGATTATTGCTGTTGATTTTTTTTGGTGGCTCGTAGCTGTGTCTTGCACTGCTGTCGAAGAGGATGTGCAACCTCTTTATTCCACTTAGCCTGAGCACATACTTGCACTCAGGGAGACTCAAGATAGTGTGCAGCTACGAGATGTTTATGGAATCAGTCAAACTTGATATAAAATAACTATGGTGTTTTGACAGCTTGTTAATAACTTGCAACCATTGGAAGAAATGGAATTACGACGTTCTCGGTCCTTGATGGAACCTTGGCCTTTCTTTCAGATTGTAAAATTAAAGAAAAAAATGTGAAAGCCATTAAAATAGTTGGACGTGGTGCCTGGGAAAAATGATGGGCTGCTTAATTGAAAAAATGCTTCATTCCGGTTGAAGTTCATTGCAGTTCAGTTCTGCCTGCTTCCCGGTATCCGTGATGGAGGAGGAAGAGGGCTGATTCCCCCCAAATCTGTCTGGGAGAGGGTTTGGGTGTCACTCGGTTCTTCATCTTATGTGTGACTGAAGTGGAAGGAAATCCTAGCAGGCATTAGACATGAGAGAAAAGTCTTGTCACCTGTAATGACTAAAATCCCCTGAAGTGTTGCCAGCGTGTACTTTAGGAATCATATAATTATATGATTATTGAAAGAGACATAAAAGACCTCATGGCAAAAACCTTAGAAAGGGGGAGGGAGGGAATCCGTATGCAAATGAAGATACACAGAATTTGCTGTCTCTTTCTTTTTTTTTTTTTTTTCCTACTTACTTTTCAGTCCAAAGCTCAGTAATTGCTTTTGTGGGGATTACTTAATAAAACTGGGGCATGCAAAGGAGGGAGAAATTGTTTATGCCGCGTCACAGGGCTGGCTTGCAATCCTACGGAGTTGGAGTAAAAATGGATTTTTAAAAGTAAAACTGCAAAGTGGGTTTTCTGCTAACAGAAAATAGCTATTTCTTGTAATGTTATCCTACAATAAAAGTGTTTTGTGGTCTGGCGGTTAGCAGAGGGTCCGGAAGTTGAGATAACGGGGTTTTCTTTCTGACTCTGCCACAAGTTTCCTCTCTGAGCTCAGGGCAAGTCCTTTCATCGCCGCCTGCGTCACCTCGGCCGCTGGTGCCATTGCTTGGGTCCCCGATGGGAGGCTGGATTTGCCGCTCGGGGAACTCGTGTCACCCCTCTGACTTGAGGGAACCGTCTCTCAACCCTGGTATGTGTAACTTGAAAGGCATGCTGGCTTTGTGCGGGAGGGCATGGGAGAGCCTCGGGTGAAAGAGCTGCTCACACCATCGATGCTTAGGAGCCACGGCAGTATTCCCTGTTTTGCTGTGTTACAGGGATGTGCTTGTCCATGGTCGGATGCTCCCAGGGATGGGTCTTGCGCGGGTGTGAGCACATCACGCTGCGACGCAGCTCGTGGCCGCGTGCTGGATGTTATAATGGGGAGCAAGTACGTGCATCCGTGTCTTCTGGCCTCCTTTGTTGCTTTTTGGTAGCTTGCAGCCAAAGTTGAAATCTGTCTCTGTGGACCGCTAGTGAAATGTTTCCCCTCTGCCCCACCTCAGGTTCATGTGTGGCGTGTAAGCATCCTTCGTGTGTCTAGTTGGAAGCTAAATAGTACCAAGTTGTGATATGAGTGTGCTAATGTGATTTTTAGCTGAAAATGACAATGGTTTTCCACCCAGATGGATTCTATAACTCACCTGCTATCAGCTCATTCATCAAACTCCACAGATGTCTGCACGTTCATTATAATGTACACATGGTAATGTTGTTGATTACGCCAAACAGACTGATAACCCTATACAAGCCCTATCAATGCTCTCCGGGCAGCCCCCGGTGTGTGTTTGGCGGTGAGGGGTGTGGGTGGGGGTTTCTGTTCGCAGGCCGGCCCTGCAGGTACTAGATGGGAGTTTGGAGTTGAGCTACTTTCTCGGGTCCTTTCCACTGCTATGGAGATGGCTCCTCTGCGGGATCGGCATAACTTGTGTAGCGAGAACCATTTTGAGACTTCTTCGATGCAGGCGCTGATGTTGCCGATGCTGTTTGTATCGGGAAGAGGGTTAATGAAACAGAAATGAGAGTCTCTGGGCTGCGCATGGTCTGTAACTTGATTTCGTACAGCTCATAACTCTTCTTCCACATCGTTGGATGACACTAAGTCATTACAATTAAAATTTTATCTGCATCTAGGCAAAAGTGCTTGCAGGGCTTGATCAGAAGAAGGTTCCCACGCTCGTTACGAAGTCATCTGTACAAGTTTTAGGCTTTTTGCAAGAAAAGATGATCTTTTTAGCAGCTGTTGGATGGGAGGTTGTCTAGACCCTCATGTTAACATCAAACCTGATTGCCTCAGAAGATGAACTTGTGTTTTGGCAGGTGTAGGACGTGCCATTTCCAAAACAGAGGTTATGAACTGCTGTAACAGGGGCTTATGTAAACTAATGTAAACTCCCAGGTGATACCTCAGATAAACAACTATATGTAGTTTGTTTTCTTGATAGGTTCCCAAGAATTATTTCTGAAGTTGGTCTTTCTTTTAAAAGACAAACTGTTTACACAAGCTGTTTCCAGACAGAGCATCTTTGGTTTCTTAGCTTCTGCCGTGTTGTGTCCTGAGAAATACGTTAATGGGTTGTGAAGTCTCTGAGCGTATTGCCTGGTTTTCCTCCACCCAGGAGGAGCTCAGGGTTGTCATCGCTGGGCTTATGAAGTTCCCAGTCTCTAGGCACGTATTGCCTACTGGATTTTAAGATCTTAAAATTATTTCTTTTGATTTTGTGGAATGTATTGTGTTGCTCGGATGAAGCAGGCATGTGTTGGGTTTCCAGGGGAGGGTGTTCAGCCTCCCTGTTGGACAGGAGTGAGTTGCTGGTTTCCTGATCAGTGCTTCCTGGTCAAAATATATCAGTGGATTTTCTTTACCACTGCCAAAATAAATGCTGCAGACAACCCAGGGCCAGGAATGTCATCATCATCGGGTTACTGAGTTTCTGCCTGAAGGTCAGCTATCTGTGACTGTTACTAAATAGCTGTTTGCTGATACGTTTGTGGTCTGCACTCATCCACCATGTCTGGTTGCATGTCTTCAGTGCAGCTCTGGCCTAAAGATATGTGACCCAGACAGGGGCATGCTTTATGATACTTCTCTGTAACTTTGTTTGTAAGGTTGGTACAACCTGTAAGGGTATTAATTTGACCTCAAAAAGGACAGGACGTAAACTGCTGGTGTCTGTGTTAAGTACAATGCACTGGTCATCTAAAATCAAGCTATTTGGTTTACTTAATGGTTCATGTGTGTTGCCAGAGAGATGGGTCCTTTCTTTTTAACGCTTCCATAGCAATTGGCAGATTTTACTGCTGCCCCTTGCTGCGGTTGCTCGGAGATGTGAGGTTTGTGCACTGCACCAGCAGGACCAGAAGACAGCCCGTTTGTGCACGGCGGCGTTGGGAGGCAAGCAAGTCGTGTGGAGTCTGCCTTCCCGGTCGGTGTGTCCGTCCTCCGCAGCGGCGGCGATGTGGCCGGCACCTGGGGACGGTCTTGCGAAGCGTGGGGAGATGCTGTAATGCAGCGCGCGCGCTTCAGCATTAGGGCTTGTAAATGGGCAGCGTCTGGTGGTGTGGTTCCTGCAAGTAAATAAAGCTGGCCTTCGCTTGGGGCATTCCTTGGTTTGATTTTTATGTAATTCTGATTTTCTGCTAATTACCAGTAGGTGAATTTTCACTGTTTCAGTGCGCTTACCTGGGCAAAAAGGAGCAAGCATGGAGGAGGAGGAGTAGATTTTTGTTTCGAGTGGTAGATGAGTTCTTTTTGTTCTTTTACATCTCTCTCCTTTTGTGCATGTGCGTGTTAAAATTCCCATTCCCTGTTTATAAATGTTTAGCAGGTGAAGTCACTGGTGTTTTTCCTAGTATTACCTTTGTGATGTTCAGAACATAAGCAAAATGTGATTCTTCGCTCAGTCTCTGCTGAATACTGTAGGAATAATGAGTCTGTGCCTGAAGCGTAAACCCAGACACAAAAAGCATGCCTGTGAGAACACAGACCTGGGGGAAAAAAATACAAAGTGTAGCTTATTTTACCAATTTTACTGGAGCATCCTTGTACCTATTTTGGGGTTGAGAAGGGGTTCATCATGGTGTAAGACAGGGAGCAGCAAGTGGTGCAAGTGGGGGGGTCTCCCTTCCCCCCGGCAGCGATGCTGGGGGAGAGCGGCAGCTTGCGGCAGCGCAGCTTAACCGGCGTGCTTCTGGAAGTGAAAAAGCGTGGGGGAAAAATCAGCTGGCTTTGCGTCTTCATGGCGATCAAGCCTTTTTGAAAAGCGTAAATGCTGGTGTCTTGCAATGTATTCCTGATGCTGGTGAAAGGAACAGAAATAGGCCGGAGGTTTTCCCGACCAGTGCATCGACATCCCGTCGCTTGCGCTTCCCTGGCAGCTGCCAAACTAGGAACATTCAAATGCCTCTCTCTGGGGCTGCGGGTACCTTTCAAGAAGGTCAGAATTTGGGTTGCAGCTGAATTATAAGGTAAAACCTTTGCAGTGACGTACAGAAACTTTTTTTTTAGACTTTCTAGTCCTTCTAATAATACGTTGTCAAGCTTTAAAGCTGAATGAACTTTAAATATCATCTGTGTTTAACAGCATTTAATCTTTCTGTTTTCTATTTTGTTCAGCCTGAACAATGAAGTAGTGTTGTGTTCTCTTTAGACGATGGTCATTGAAATGGTTTATCTCTATTTTTAAATAAAGAATAAGAATTTGGGTGCCCAGTTATTTAGTGCTACTCTTCATGTTGAAAGTTCATCCTTTGCCCCCACTCTTCTTAGTGTAGATTTTCTAAACATCATCTAAAAATGTGTGTCTAAAAGACCTAATTAGTGTTGATATTTCAGTATCTGGGCTTATAATTTAGCTTTTTTAATAGGGCACCTGGGTATCAGCACTTAAATGTGAAGGAGATTGAACCTATGTGAATGCATGTCATTTTAATTGGGGGTGGGGGAAGAAACAACCCTAAAACTTCAGACTGAATTGTTTGTTGGTGCGGTGCTTGTCCTGTATTCAGTGTGCCCCGTGGAGGGAAGGGGGAAAATGGTATTTAATTAGTGCTTAAGTAATACCTTACTCACTTGGCTGTATGATTTTAAAAAAGTCTGCCTAGGCAAACACATCCTGGCTGGGGCAGATATCTGTTTGGTCGATATTATTTTAAGTCTGATAAAGCATTGTTCACACCTTCTTGGAATGTAATACGGGAATAAACGGGAAACCCAATCTCCTTAGCACCGCGTGTCGCACAGACAGGCCGTGCTCTGATACAGGGATTTATTTCATGCATGGTGGCCTAGACACGAAACAAATGTGTAGAAAAGGGAATTATGTAAAATTGAAAGTGACAATTATGCAAACATTCCAGTTGAGGAAGAAGTAAATTCTTCTCTTTTTCCATGTGCTCGGCTTCAGAGCTAACGAGCAGCCTGTTGGGGTTTTGGGGCTGAGTGTTTGCGTCTGTCATCTCTCTCATCTCGGCTGCTTCTTGTTTCGTTTTCTTTTTTCTTTCCTTTTTTTTTTTTTTTTTTTTGGTTTGACCTTATTTTCCCTTTTGTTCCATGGAGTCATTCAGTCTCTGTACTGCACGGTTTGTTTACCTTGCCAGAGAAAACGTTAGCACCCTTCCATTTAGGAGCCCAGGGCTGCCGTCCTCGGCCCCTTCCAGCACAGCACCGTGCCCTTCGCTCCGTACCCGGCGACGGGAACATGGTGACTGACAGGGTCCAAATCCCTTTATTCAAATCTCTTTTTTTTTTTTTTTTTTTTTAAAGGGAGGGGAAGCTGATGAGAGAAGAAACAAGCTGTGAAAATAGCTCTGTATTTAGACAGACACCCTTTTGCAAAGCTAAATGACTTGATCTTCCACACTGCTTGGTAATTCCCACGCTGGCAGAAGTAGGGAGAGGGAGCAGGGAGCCGGGGCTGTGACCGCTTTAATCTGACATAAGTACGTGTTTTTGCTGAAGGGGATGGTCCTTTCCTGCTCTGGCTGCTTGTCCCGGTTACCTCCCTTGTGCCAGCACTAGCATTTATGCTGCCAGGAAAACTAAATCCCTGGTTCCCCAGTCTGGCTCGCTGCACGGCCACGCAAATGCCCTTCTGGCACCGGGGAGGCAGGACGCAGGGGAGAGGGGGCTGCGGAGCAGATGTGCGTTGATTAAAGAAACCCTGCAAATATGGCCTGAGCCTTTGTAGCAGGATTATAGCTACACGTCCTTTCTGTGTTTTAGATCTTCTTCCAAGTCGGGGGTCTGCCGAAACGGATGGTGTGAAATGATGACGGTGCTGGAATGACTCTTTCGAGGCTGGGTTCGGTTGAGCCTCTGAAGTTGGGATGATGTGGTCAAATATGGGGTAGTGGGGAGTGACTGAGGGTAGAAAGGATTATGTGGAAAGATAAAACCTCACTTGCAACTTAATTGCTCTGAAAACCCAGTTTCTACCTTGTTTTCACTGATTAGTTTCAATGTGACAGGGCAAAAGAAGAGACAAGCGTTTGTTTGCGCTTGGCCGGGTGCTTGGAGCGGATGAGGTATCTAACCCTATTGATGGCAGAAGGTTAAAAGTAGTTCAGTCTGTAAATGGCCTTTATAGCTCAGTTTACACAAGAATTCTTTCTTTTTAGCCTTCTGTTCTTTCTCCTTTCTTTCTAAACTGTTTCCTGTGCATGTGGGGTGTGAAGGAGAAGCGCGTATTGGATATTAAATCCAAAGAGTGGGGGAAGCAGCAGCCCTTCTCATCAGTGTCGTTTTCCCTGCAGTAATCCCACAGAGGGATTGAAGAAAGTGTCGGGAGGATAAGATCAGGGTTTGAGCCCAGCTAAACGCTGGCTCTGCTGCCGAAAATGGTTTTAATGGAGGCTGGTTGAGTGGGGAGGGTGAGAAAACTGCACATAAATTGTGCAAATTTCTAAATAAAAAGCATTTAATTGCATTAAAAGAGGGGGAGGGACTCTCTTGTGTGCACATTGGAGACTTCAGTGAGCATAAGTAACCTCTGTGGCACAGTAGTCATTGACCTTGTCAAATCATGCCATTGGAGGTCACGTGTGGCGAAGTAGGTTGCCACAGGGGATTAGCACATCTGGGCAGAGGGTTTTTACATCTGAGCGTGCATGCCAAATCCCATCTCCAGCAGCGCATATGGATTCATCAGAAAGCGCAAGGAGAGAGAAGATGGGAAAGTACCTGCCAGAAATGCCTGGGAGAAACCTGGCTGGAGCCAGGGGCTGTCTTGACCCCAATGGCAGGATAAGGGACGGTTGGTGACACCCTGGAATCCCAGCTCCAACAAGGAGATGGACTTGAAATTTAACTATAAGAAACTTGCAAGCTTCCTTTGGTAATCTCATAATGAGGTAGTCTCACACATGGGGCTGTCGTTTTCCCTTGGTTTCCCCTGTAGTTTCCACATGTACAAACGTTCTTTTGCGTCCTGCCTACAGCTGTTGGTTTGGTGTGAGCAGGTACAGCTCTGTGCAGGTGGGAGGCTGGTTTGCTTATCTACTTTTTAAGGTCAAGCACTTGTATTTTGGGCTGAAAATATGAATAAAGGATGATGTTTTGTTATAAATTTCAGAAGATAAGAAAGGAGATGACAGTAGTATATCGACTCCTATGTAGGACTTAACACTTGCTGTCTAGATTAATGAAGATATTGGGCCCATTTCACAGATGGGAATGCCTGAAGCATAGGGAAAGCAAATAATTACTAGCAACTGATCCGTTTGCTCTCTGCCTAGAAGGGAGAATATTCAAGGCTTTAACTTTCCTGCTTTATTGAAGTGTTTAATAGAAAGCTTGGTGGCATGGCATCTTTGAAGTCTAAGCAGTTGAGTGTGAGGTTTTATACAGACCTGTTCTGCTTTGCCTCCTGTGTTCTTCTAAAATTCTGCCTTGGTTGATTTAATTTCATATCACATGAAGAAGGCATTAAAAGAAAACTATCGATACTTCCAGCAGGAAAATAGTTGGTATCTTGGTAGGTAAAAGTGGCCTTAAAGTTGAAGGGAGCTAGTCATTGTGTTTGCCAGCAAGGGAAATCACTTGTTGCCGATTTCTGTTGTCTCCTGGATGAGGGGAGAAGTGACTAATGCTTTGCTCCTGCCTTAGTTGTGAGGACCTGGAATGAAAGTGGTTGTAGTTGCTGAAAGACTAAATGGTGATGAGTTTTTATACTTGTGCTAAATTTTTGCTAGGCAGGAAAACGTAAGAGTTCTGCAAAGTTACGATTTTTAGAAAGTAGTGTTAGAATAACCTCAGCAAAATGATGCTGAAGGTCGGTTGTTGAAGGTCGTCTGTTTAGGAGAGAGTACCTGTCCTGACGGGCGGTCGGGCTCGCAAGTGGCTCTGGAGACACGCGCAGTAGAGATGCAACCCAAGCTGGGGTTTTCAGCGCTGGCGGCTTCTAAGGCCTCTGCAGAGGATACAGAGCTCTCGACAAAGACGTGTTTAAGACTGCTGGCAACGGCTGTGTTTCTCATAGTCGCCTTTAGAAGCTGCCCCTTGACTTCCCGCCGGGACTGCGGGGCGCAGGTGAAAGCCTGGACTTGTGTCGCAGCAGTGGCGGAGCTCTGGATGCCGCCTGGGTTCTCCTGCTTCCCGCTGCGTGACGGGCTTCCTGTACCATATTGCATCCGAAATACTAGGCCGGACTTGGAGAATTAAGTGGCGCAATTATGAAGTGGAAGAAAAAACCACTTACGTGGTGGCTGTGATAGATTAGTCATTTTGTACCTCCAAATAGCCAATTATTCCTCTGACTGGCTTTTATCTGACCAATTTGCATGTGCAGTCATGGTAACTGGCTTGCAGATGAGGCGTAGAATTTCACGTGGATCTGATGTCGCGTTTTGGTCTCGTACGCTTGGTGCTCCCTGGAAGCAAAACGCACGGACGGGGGATTCTGTGTAACCGATTACCGTTAGCCGCTTTGTATTTTTTTCACTCTCAAAGCCTTTTCACACTCAAAGGAAACAAGATGGCTCACTTTTTTTGTAGTCTTTTTTTCTTTTTGTTTCTTTTTTTTTTTTTTTTTAATATCTGACAGGCCGATGTAAAGTGGTCCCAGCTCCGTAGAAGCTGCAGCACAGATTTCATTTGTATTGGCGTTCTCGGCTGCGTAGTTTGAGAACACATTGTCCGAGGGCTGGGAACTCGCTAGAGCTGCGGTGTATTTCAGAAGAGAGATGAAGGGGAAAAAAAAAAAAAAAGAGCTGGAGGAAAGGAAGAAAAATAAACTGAAGCAGCATGGAGTGACCAGGGGTGAAATCCTGCCTCGCTGAAGCCCGTGTCAAAACCCCGTCTTCGCTGGCGCCAAGTTTCCATGTCTGCTCTCTGATTTTGATCTTAACTCCACTGGTGTGCTGAAAATTAACAAAACGGTAATAGATTTAATATTGTACACCTAGAGAGCTAAGTGAAATCTTAATTTGAAGAATATTAATTATTCAGGTAGCTGAATTTTGCTAGTAGGTTAAATATAAGCTCTGTTTCTGTCGGGGATTTGTGTCAATTTAGCATGCTGTGGACTTTGTAGAATCTCTGATATGAACAGTCTTTGAAGTGGAGAAATAGTCTAAAATATTTGCCAACAGCCAGCTAGCTTTTTAAAAGCTTCATTTGCTTCAAATAAGCAAGGCTTTTTAAAAAACAAACAAACAAAAACCGGTTTGCAAGTGCAAGAATAACAAGATACTCTTTCAAAAGCCTTTTTTTTTTTTCATTTGGGCTCCAGCGACTCAGCTGTAGTTACCTTGGTCTCCAGTGCTGCTAAAGACAAATTAAGCTAATAAAACAGTATCTCGCAACATCATAGCAAATAAATTAGCTAATCTGTATGCAAGTTTCTTGCTACGCCAAATTTAAACTGCTTAAGCGTTTCCCCTCTTAATAAGAGGTAGAGGTTTTTATAAACGTAACCTTTTCAAGGGTCTGTGAAACAATGCCTTGTCAAGCATTCAGCTGTCTTCTCCTGGAGTCACGGCATAAAGATTGTAGGCTAGGAACTGTTTTAAGGAAATTATGTATTTATTTTCTCATAAGTGACAACTTAATCTTAAACGGATAATAAAGTGGTACGTTAGAAGACGGGCTCCGGGGAGGCGGTTGTATCCGTCTGCCTTCGCCTGGTGGTACCAACTTCATCGGTAGCTGAAGGCGTTTCTTGTTTTGCATCACGTACGGATCGTATACTAGCTATAATAAAGTGTATGTGCAGCCACACGCCTGCGCGAGCATATGTGTTTTTCTCTCTTCTGTGTGCTTAAAATAGTTGGATCTCTTAGATTTCTTGTAAACTCCTGTTTGTTCCTTTGCCTGTTCTCTTGGCCTCTCATGGCACTGTGCATTTGGAACAGAGCAGCACCTGTGGAGTCTCCTGGTTTTGTGTAAAACCTACTGCTCAAATAATTACAGGTGCACCAGCACGTAGTTTTAAGTTCTCTGAGCTGTTTAAACTTGTGAGGCTTTTCATGTTCTGCTTATTGAACATAAGTGTGTAAGTTTTAATAAAACTGGGTGTCAAATTTAATTTTTGCAAATATTTTCTCGGCAGTAGCTGCTCAAGAGCCCCTCCAAAGTGGTTACAGCACAGCCTGAGGGGGCTGGAAAAATCAGAGTTGGAAATTGGGGCACGTCACTTTTTTCCCCCCGTCTAGTTAAGTTATTTAATGTCTGTCCCTCTGTTTCTTCTGTAAAACAAGGATAACTTATCTCATGGTACTTCTACTGCTTAGTAGTTGTAAACCCTGCATGCAGGATCTTTTTGATAGGAAGTACATTAAGATTAAAGTACAGGGTGTTTTGTTCTGAAGAGTTTGAGGATGAAATTTATAGGCAACCGTAAGCTGTGTGTGTGTTTATGATAAAATTGGGAGATGAAGTATAAAGGAACAGACACTGGTACGGGCCGTGTAACTTGCAGCTTTACATTACAAACAGGCTCTTGTTTGTGGTGATAAAAGCCAGAAATCCAGTGTATTCTACTAGCTACAAATAGCTACACGGGGTAGAGCTTTTCACTCTGTAAAAATGAGCTTTTTCTCGTTCTCAAATCAATCTCTCAGCTGTTCCTGATAAAAGGGTCTTCTCTCCACCTGTTTAGTAACTGTGAATTTTTGCCACTGTAAGAGTAAAAAGCATCTTTTGCTGCTGAACATCCTTTGACTGTTGCTGTTCTCTCCTCCCCCACCTCTTTCTATATTCTCAGGATTTAGTTTGTGAAATCCCCCCCCCCCCCCCAATCCTTTGGCTTAATCAGTTGGAAAGCGCAGGCAGCAGCGTAGCAAGGCAATAGGCTGCTCTCAGCGATCGTATTTTCCCTGCTAACTGCTCTTTGCCTCTCCCTGGTTCTGTAAAATGCCTGTGAATTCATCCTTTCTCCCGAGCGTACGTCGCTCTGGCATCGCTCGCGGATGCGGCCGGGGTTGCTGAAGCACGTGAGAGCGCCTCGCAGAGCTGCCCGGAGCAGATTCCTTCCCGTGCGTGCTGCCCTTGGGATTTCTGCGTCTTATCTTCCGGAGGTCTGCCAAGGCCAGTAGAAACCCTGCTGTACGCACACTGCAGTCTACTTTTTTTCCTCTTCCAGCTTTTATGGCTATTGTGTAAATATTGGGGGGAAGGGGGGGGAGGTTTGTGTGGATGCTGAAGAATTTTGGAGAGGGAAATCGGCTTGGTGGCCTTGGGGTATGATTTTATAACCGATAGCTGGAGAGGTCTCTTCACCTCTCTCTAACGGATCCACTGTCTTAAAGCTTTTTGGTAACAAGATTAAAAATTGATTTTTAATCTTCCATGAGGGGAAGGATGAAAAACTGAAAGACAGTTTCTCCTCCAGACTGTGCACTTGAATATTTCTGGATGTGTATCTGTGGGTTGTTCTTCATTCCCAGCCCCTTCCACAAACAGAGCTCATCTACTTCTTGTGCCATGGATCGTTCCCTCGTGGTTTTGAGCCAGAAAAATCTCAAAGGCTTTTCATACCTGCTTAGGGGACTTGTTAACAATACCGGGCTGCTGGGGACAGATGTCCTGGAAAGCTTTTCAATGGTGGATCAAAATTAAAACAAACAAAACAAAACCCAACACAAACAAACCCCTAAAACCACCAACCCCAAACCCACCCAGATTGCGTAACGCATATAATCAAGATGATGAGCAGTTTGCTTCCCTAGAATTCAAACTGGTGTAGCGTTTAACCCATGGTGTGAGTTAAATGTGCGTAAGAGAGATTGTGCTAGTACAAGCCTTAGATCTTGGGAAACAAGAGCAAATTATAGTGTAGGCAGCCATGTGAAAGGCTACTTTAAAAAGAGCAGAGGGCCATATTACTGGTGTCGTGGCTGCAATAACCAGGAGTGTTATGCATGGAGGTGCTATAATAATTGCTGCCAGGGCTGGTCTGCATCCCTCATAAGTCCTTGTATTAAAAAGAAAAAAGAAAATAAAAAAAAAAAGTTTTGCATCAAACCGGTGTGAGTCTGGGCTAGGGCACTGTCTCTAGACCCTAGTAGAGCACTAGTTCGCTGCCTATAGAGGGAATCTTGAAATGGCAGAGGAGCAGCAGGGGGAAAATAGTCCTTTGGGACTTCATTCCTATTATTTTGCTGATACCTTTTTAATAAATCCCAACAAAGAGCAGCAGAGTGCCAAGCTATAGAGAAGGAGGCAGCGGTGGTCGGTTCGTGGGTCAGTGTGTGTGGGGTGTATACATGCGGTATATTGTTACTGGTCATTTTGTTCATCCTCTGCGCGTTGTGGAATTCTCCGTCTCTCTCTGCTTTCCATGTACATCATAGATGAGGAAATGGCAGGGAGAGTTGCACAAAGCTGCCTTTCTTGTCATTTCTGCTTAAATCTCACGTGACAGTTGGACAGAAGCTGTTTTCATTGCTTGAAGTGAGGGGGAGGTGAAATGGGTGGTGGATTTTTAAAGAAAACTATATATACTTATTTTTCTGCATGCAGGCGGCTTGTGTTTGTGGTGGTGTGGGCAAGGAAGCACCTCATTATGCAATCTATATCGGATCTATAGTGGAGAGAGCTCGATTTCCTCCCAAGTAGAGATTTATTCCCCTTGTCAAGCGAGTTTGGATGCCCCCATGAGTTATAAGCCGCTTCTGACGAAGGGGATTGATTCTGCCTTTCCTTCCCGACCAGCAGCTGCCGGCGGAGCTGGCTGCAGCGGGAACTGAGGGTATATTTTGCTTTTTTCTTTTTTCCTCCCTTTTTTTTTTTAATTTCTCTTTTTCCCTCCTTTTAGTGGGACGCAGGGCGGAGGAGTTTCTAAATCACATTAATTGCTTGTGACACCACTCCAGGCTCTTTCCAGAGCTGACCGGCCAGGGCCAGTCATCATCCCTTCAGCATGGCCAGACCGATCTGGGCTTGCATTGCAGCCTGAGCCGTTCGCTTTCACGAGAGTTGGAAAAAACATGATTTAACTGTGACTGGGATTTCCTGGCTTGAATGCACGGGCTGCGGTCCTGCTTCCCCTGCACCGGGACCCCTCCTTGGCCGGGCACGGGGCAGCCGGGCAGAGCCTTGCCATCGCGGCGGGTCGGTAACGCCATCGAGCTGTGCCCCGGGCCGGGGTTTGCAGCTGCACGGTGCAGATTAGCAAACTGCAGGAAATGGCAGGGCTGCGCTTCCTCCGTCTGCTGCTGGCCCCCGCCCCCATCCCCACGGCGGGAGGCGCGTGCCGTGCTGCCGAGGGGGCCGGGTGGGTGTGCCGGGGTACGCGTGGACCCACCACAGCCGAAACCACGGGGCAGTGAGCTGGATTACAGTAAATATTGAAAGAATAGAGAACTAGCCATGCTTGTCGTCGTGTCGTCGTCTGCCCCCCCATCACCACCTTCACCCTGAGGTTGGTGGCTTGCGGGAGGAGGGCTGGCTCACGTCTGGTTCTCATCGGGCGTCGCTCCCGCTGCCAGGGAGCGGGATGGAGATGAAGGAGCTTGCATAAAACATTCAGGCCGCAGGCTAAAAGCAGCAGTGGAGCTCTTCCCCGTGTGATCCAGCTCCGAGGAAGCTCCTGGCCAGCCCTCCCGGCGGTAGCGCGGCGCCTGCCACGCGCTCGGCCGGAGCCGCGCGAGGTCCAGCGAGGCAAGGAAAGGGCCCATCGCCTGGCGGTCCTCCAGCCGCCGTCCCTCAGGCCGGGCTGTTCTCAACATGTCGCTTAGTGCTGGGTTTAAGTTGATCGACCCTCTGGCTACGCATCCCGATTTCTTGGTGGTGTGGCCACAGAGAGGTCTGAGCGCGAGAGGTGGGGGGCGGACGGGCGCAGCGAGGGTGGGCCGGGGGCGCGCGGGTCTGGCCCTCCTGTTGCTGGTGCAGCAGCTGTAAAGGAATTAAAACACGGGTTTGGGGTTTTGTTTTGAAACGGTGCACTCTTCAGAACAGCAGTTAGGAGTGGGATGCTGTACCATATAGGGAAAGGGGGGGAGCAGTTGGCACAGGTGTCTCACATCAGGTTGTCTTCAGTGTGATAGTCCTAGAGCTGCATGGTCTCCAACTGTAAATAATTTAAAAAAAATTCATTTCCCTGTGGATTTAGCTCTCATGGACTTTGGGCAAGTTCAGGTCTAAACCTGAGGCTTTAGTCTGTTGCAGAATCTCATTTTCTCTTTTGTTCCTGGCGTTCCTTGCTTGCTGCCAGCCCTGCCTCGGCTCTTCCCCCCGGCTGCTGAACTCGTTCCACCGCTTCGCTCCCTCCGAGGGTGTGGGGGTGCGCGGGCCGGGCCGCAGCTCGCTCAGCGGGCTTTGGCCGAGCAGCGAGCCCGGCGTTGTGCGAAGGCTGCGCGCGGGTAGCGTTACACCGGGCTGGCGTTGGTGCCTGCTGGGTTTAACAGGACACAGGGTGTGCTGGCCGCGGAGAATGAGCAGCATTGTTCGCCGGGGGATAATGTCCGCACAGTGCGAGAGTCAGCTGGAGGCTCGACACAGCGGAATTGCAGTGTGCGGGCAGGCCGGGTGTGAAGCCCTCGGGACAGCCAGCGCTTCTGTCTGCGTGCGTATCTTCTGGTGTGGTCCTCTGCCTTCGGCGTGGGGGTCAGACACGCTTCAGCAAGCCCAGGTCTGTTCAGTTGAGTCGGCAAGTCCGACTGCGCGCGTAGGATCTAATATGACATCTAATGGGAAGAATGGATGATCAATTTGAGTTTGGTTTATTTTAAGTTGCTTTCATAGAGAAAACAACTTAAAAGATGAGAAGGAACAAAGGTCATCTTGCATACATACCAAAAAAGCACGGCAAAAATACATTGAAATCGCACCAATTTTCTTTCCCACTATGGCTTTATTGGGCTAGAGAGGAGATGGGAACCTGAGGGAGGTATATTGGAGAGATGACCTTGTGGAGTCCAAGGGAAAAATAATTTGTCCAAAAGCTTACAGTTACTTATTAAAAGTTGTCACCTTCCTACCTCTCTTCATGTCTTTCTCCTGTTGTTTTTTGCGTCAATCTTCTAGGATTGGTGGGTTTTTTTGGTTTTGTTTTGTTTTTCCTGGCTTATTTGCTGGCTGTAGGTATGTGGCACTTTCTTGTCCGTTCTTTCTCAATCCCGTTCTCTCTGGTCCTTTAAAACCTCCTTTGGCAGGGGGAGCATCGCGCAGTAGAGGCGCAGGCACGTGTGAGTGAATAGCAGAACGGGATTTGAACATTGCTACATGTTTTGAAAAATGGTGATCTTTCCCCTGAAGGATTGAGCTCTCAAACCTGAATCTGGCAATCTCCCTAAATTGGACTCGGCTTTCCCTGGGAACTATAAAACCAGCAAATTTTCAAAACCTTTTGCTAATGGCTTACTGAGTGAAGATCAATAGAGATGCCGAGAGGAGCCAGGCCTGGAGAAAGAACATATAATGCAAGCTGCCTGATTAATTTGCTCTAGAGAGTAAAAGCCTTCAGAGATGAGAACAGGGAATAAAATAAGCAGTTATAGACTTCCTATCCACTGAGTAGAAAATGTAAACTTCTTCAGTCTGGTAAAGGGTTTCCAGCATTAGTTTTGTAATGACATAGTATATTTAGTGTAAGAGGGAACAGTCAGAGCATGGATGAGGCCCCTGCCTATTCCTCTGCCACCCAAAGCCACCTTTACTTCCACTCCGCGTGTCAGGCAAGCGGGGAAAGGAGATGTGTTGGCTTCAAAACTGGAGTATGGATCTTGCTTCTAATCCTCAGAGTAAGTTCATGATTCCCATTGTCAGTGCAGGAGGTCAGACAGTCCTGACTGACTGTAAACAACAATAAGAAGCTGTTTTCTTCCCTTTTTGGCAGTTTCAGTCTGTATTGAAAAATACTATTTCTTCAGAAGAGCTAAAGAGTCATCTCTGCTCTCTGAGTCACGTTTAACCATCTTTGTTGGGCAACCACATCTGGGAATGGAGCGTGTCATGGGTGAGCGGCTAGGTCCCGAAGCTGAAGACGGGTGGTGAACGAAGAAGCCATTAGAAGTGCGTGCATGCTTCTCAACTGCTGCTAATGCAAAGGACTGCATCCTTCCCCGGCCGAGTGACCTGTGTGCTCCTGGCGTTATTTCAGTTTTGTTGCTTGGCTCAGGTTAGAGAAAAGTCAATTTTCCAAATCAAAAGGACTTCCCTGAGGCTGTTTTCTTCTACACTCTTCTCTTGCTGTGATGCCCATGCTCAGACTGTGGCTGGTGAAGAAGGGAAATCAGGAATTTTCCCAAGTGGATTTTGGCCAAGAGACTAGTGTTCATGTCTTCCCTCTGCTTAGAAAGGTTTCTTAATCACAGATATCCAGAACTTCCAATTTATGTCCTGGTGGTACTTCTCCAGCTGCAAAGGTGTGTGGTAGTGGTGGAGTAGATCCTGGAGTGATTACCTGGGCTGCCTGCAGGACCCTGTGTTTCCACTGAGAAGAAAAATGTTATCCTAAAATCTTGTTTTCATGTTTGTTCTCAAGCTACTTAACATGCATGGTTTATTTTTAGAGAAAACAATGTCAGCCAGATTTGTGCTAATTGTTGGCAACAGTGTGTTAGCCCCTCAAATGCTGACAGGGAGACAATGTTGGGTGATTGCAGCCATGCAAAGCTAAAAATGACTTTAATTAAACAATCAAGAAGTATACTTTGCAATGTAGGAGTTGAACAGTGGGGTTTTTGGTTTGGAGTTTTATTTATGTAGTTTTTTCACTCAGCTGATTGCAGGTGTTGTATGACAAATTGGATCTTGCTGTATTCTGCCTTTAATTATTATTCCGGGATATATGAAAAAACCAAAAACTATCATCTCTGAATTGGTGACAGGTTCCTCTCCTCATTCCTCCTCCCCCTTTGCTAGCATTGTAGTTACTCTATACTTTAATTGCATTTATTTGTGGGTTTTGTTTGGTTTGTAATTTGCTGTAGTAGGCTTTTTGGTGGCATTTGTTTGGTTGCATTTTGTCATATCTTTTTTTTTTTTTTTTTTTTTCTTCTTTGAATGTTTGAAGACCTCTGCTCACTTCGTAGTGCTGAGGCTCAGCTGAGTGACAAACACTGATGCTTCTTGCTTTGTGTGTGAAAGCAGAGCGGGTTGGGTCGCAGCTTTCCCGCAGGCCGGCTGTGGGGTGCGGCACAGACGGGTCCCTCACCTTCCTCATGACCTGTCCTTCCTCCGTTGGGTCTGGGGTGACCCTACAGGTACGTGGCCTCCAGCTGCAGGGGCTTCAGTGAGTCCTGAGAATGCCCTTAATTTTTTCTTTTTTTTCGGTTGTGGGAGGGAGAAAGCAAACCCCGTTGTTTGGACTCGTCACTTGCTCATGGCGGAAGCTTTAGGGATGAAGATGTGGTTGATGCCCGCTGCTTTTTGTATGTCACTAGTACCCCGGTGAGGTGCACGGGTCACTTTTGAAAGCCATCGGTAATAGTTTCTTCCACAAACCTGAGCGAGACGACCAGCCGGCTGCCCAGGTCATTAGGATGCTTTGAAGATGCCACGCAGTGTGGTAGCGGTACGAGTGGGAACTGCGCTGCAAACCAGCAAACCCGTGAAATCAGCCTCTCTTCAGGCTGTGCTTGTAATGGCCTCAGGCTCCAGCTCCTTTCAAGATACAAATCAGCCTCTTCTATCTTTTGCTACGAGCGCAGAGATGTTAGTGGTGTGTCAGGCATGCTGCAAAGAGAAAAGGTTTCTGGCTGCCGCAGCCTGCCCGTGGCTCTGAGTGCCACCGGCTCTTTGCTCTTTGTCCAGAATTGGACAGCATAGTGCATTTCTTGCCCCAAAGTGTTTATTGTCCTTCTTTACCTTGCTGGCAAAGGATGACAAAGATGGCCAAACCCTTTAGGATGGGGAAACAGGAACAGAGAGGAAAAATGATGGATGGAGCCAGCTGGAAGGCTGTTTCTGGCTATTGCATCTGTTTGCCGTATTCTTTTGCTCTTGGACAAGTCGCCTGTAATTCACTGCACCGTCATCCAGCTTTGACTTCCCTGTAGTGGTTTGTGGTCGTGGCTTTTCAGCTGCTGGGAGATGTCGTACGCGGTATGGCTCTCTTGTAAAAAGAGAGAGGAAATCAGCCAAACAAGTGGGATGGCTGCTGGGTATGTAATAGCATGTATATCCTATATATAAATTGAGTAGCTGCCCCTCAGGAAAAAGATATCCAGTGAGCATTGAATGGATGGAGGTTTGGGCAAAGAGGAGGGATTAAAACTGCTGTGGGGTGCCTAGCTTCAGCAAAGGCGGGGGTGATCGGTGCCCTTTTGGTGGAGAAAATCGGAGCAGCTTGTCCTTCTTGGGCTGCAAAGGCAGGAGCAGCGCAGCTTTGGTTGCCCTCACTTAAAGTATTTAAGGTGATGTTAGCACTCCTGGCTGAAAATTCAGTTTAAAGTAGCGCCGGAGGGCTGGGCTCTGTGGCCGTGGAAGCAGAGGCGCGATGCGTAAGAGACTGTCTTGCAAAACTTGAAGGAGAATAAATTGCTATTACTGGAGGGCAACAAAGTGGAGGATAATCATGATATTACTGGTCGTCGTGTCTGGCTAGTCTTGCATATGTACAATGGATTTATCCAGTCATCCTTTTGAAATTTATTTTCTGTGTCTCTACTTTTTTTTCCTCCAAACAAAGTATTTTCAGTGCTGCTTTTTTTTTTCTTTTTGCCTAATGTGTGACCCAACGAGCGTCTTAAATACTGTTTCGCTGGCTCACAAGGAGTGTGGAGAATGCTCCGCTGAGCCGTGGGACAGTGTGGAGGAGCTCCCCGGTGTTTTGCACTGTCTCTGGGATGTTCCGGAACCCCCGAGAGCCTGACTTGGCCTTTGGAGGAAGAGGAGCATTTGCTGTCTGAGGACACAAATAGTTGCTGTGCAGCCAGTGGAATTACCAACTGACTAATTTGGAAGTGTGCTTAGGCACCATGTGGTTTATTGTCAAGTTTCATTATAATTTTGCAAAATCTTAATAAGGAAGTTTGGAAAGGGAAAAAAACCCACACTCAGCAATGATAAATGTTCTCCAAAGTAATATTATTAAATTTATTTTTAATTTAATTTTTCTTTAAATCTGTGTATGCTTGTAGAAGTTGATGCTTCTGACTCTAGGGAGGTTCTTGTTAACAGCCCTACGGTCCTGTTGATGGCAATTGTAGTAAATGAATTTTAATAAATATGAAATTATGATTCTGTTGCACTTCCCCTACCCTACTGAAATACAACTGTGATTTGGCCTGAAACACACCTTTTTACTTTTGTTCTATAGCATAATGAGGCTCATGGGGCTGTTTTTTTTTTCTTTGTCTTTTCCTTGAGAAATCAAGTATATATTTTATGTGATGCCAGAGTAAACAGTGCATTCTAGAGCAGAGTAAAGAGCACGGCAGCTTGACTCTGATTCCAGTGTTGCATCTTGTCTACCTTAAATCTCGAGCCATTTTAAAACCACTTAGAATTAATTATCTAGGCTTTAAAGCTCCCTTTCTCTGGCTCCTGCTTACAGTAGCCAGCCACAGAAAAGAGGACTTGGATATAAATAAATGGTGTTGCATTGCATTCTCTGGTTTGAAGACATCTTTTTCCCTTCATTTATAGCCTTTCAAGTGGAATTGCCTATTGAAATGTGACTATTGGTGTTGAATCAAGTGGCAGGGCTCCACGAGGCCTCAGAGTGCTGTGCAGTAACAGTGCAGAGGAAATTAGGTGTTTCAAAGAACTGAACAAATTAGAAGGCAGAGAGCACTTCTTGCGGCATATTAAAATAGCACAGTTTTAAAGGGCCTTTGAACTTATTTTTCAGTGGCTGGGTCAGAAGCACGCTGTTTAGCTTGACAAAACTACTCTTTCCCCTTTTCTTTGCTTGCATCGCTGGGTTGAGGGGAAGAAAGGAAGGAGATTTTATGTAAGCAAGCTGGCCCAAAAGCTTAAATCACTTGGGTTTGTTGGGGTTTCTTAAATATTCTTTCAACACTGGTAGCGTTGGTCATGTATTTCTTAATTCTTGCTTTGCTGCAGTGGTTATTAAATCCTTTTGCCAGCCACAACTCAAAACACTTTGCGTGCTGTTGGCCAGTGGAGTTTCTTCTAGAAGGCAGCTGTATTTGCGTAACGCCTTTGGAGCATCTTCATCACGTTTAGCAGCTGGCAGTTCAGTTCATTATTGGTATAAACTGGTTTTATTCATGAATGACGGCTAAGTTACCCTGTTGTACCTCTGTCTACCGGTATCTATTTTTAATTTAAAAAGTGTAGAAGTGGTGCTCTATAAGGAGGAGGAGTTAGTTCCCTGTTTTGCTTGTGCATGAAAATGTGCTAGAGAAAAAACAACCCAGGAGAAGGGCTTGTTTGTAGTCGGAGGAGCTGGATGCGCTGGCTCCTCGTGCGGTGGATTGTGTAATAAATAAAAAGCCAGCACCACCCAAAACCCGCCAGTGGCTAATGAAGATGGGCAGCATGAATATTTTGGCCTATATTAAAAATAGCTGACACCAATATTGTTTGTAAATAGATGATTCCCTGGTAAAAAGGGGAGAGCATTGGAGGGAGAGTAGCAGTCCCTACAGTAAGGGAAATGCTGACAGCGGGGTGTTGCTGTGTACCTGTTCTAACCCCTCTTATCCCTCCTCCCATCTTTCCACTCAAATACCAAGCAGCCTGCTGTGGCCATCTCTGATCAAACAGCTTTTATTTTCATTCTTTACTGTGAGAAACTGCTCCAATTTTAGTAAGGCAGTGGGTAGAAACAAACTAAGAAACTACTTGGTTGGAGGAAACGTAGCATATCCCAATTAGCCAGAAGAGGCAAGAAGAAAAACATTGAGAGCAAACCCAAGCAAGCAGCCAGGAAAACCGGCACTGTTTATTTTTGGCAGGAGCTGCTGAATGGAAGCTGCTTGTAGTTAATGCTGTCGGTGGCAAGACGCAGCCAGGGTCAGGTTACAGCTCTGATTCAGTGACCAGTAAATGGTTTTCCCTCTTTCTCTCTCCTCGTTTCCTCCCCTTCTCCTTTTTCATGGACCTTCGGAGGATTTCTCCGTTCCTCCCTGGCCCTGCGTGCCCTAGGAGGAAGATGCTGGGGTGGTGAAATCCTTTCCAGCAAACCCAGCAGCTTAGTAGCTATTTGCATGTTGGAGAGGGGTCCAGGTATGCCTGTTGTAGGGATCCTGACACCGAGAGAGCTGCTTGCATTTCAAAGCATTGCAGCAGCGAGCTTTACGGGGCGAGAGGAACTGGGCCCGTACAGCGAGCTGGGCCAGTGCTGCTTCGGCAAAGGGGGCAGGAGCTGCTGAAGTGGCTTCTAGCAGCAGCTTTATGGTGTTGGATGGCCACTGAGATCCAGAGTCTGTACATAGATCCAGGCCAGGCAGGTATGAAATCAGCATGCGTACAGTGTATCAAATAGATCATGTCTTGTAATGCTAGAGTTTGATCACAGCAATATGTAGAAATGAAGGCTTTTGATATGAATGAAATACTCTCTTGAAAGATAAATAGAGGAATTCCTTAGAAAACAATTGGGAGATCTGCTGGAAGACAGAAAATGCATTTGCGGGTGGGTGGAAAAAGAGCCCTTTCCTTTCCCTACGCGTGCCTTCCGCCGCCGGTGTCTCTCGCCCCCCTGTTGTCTGTGCTGGCTGGGCGGTCGTCGCTTTCCATGGGGCAAAATTAAACCAGGAGAGATGAAAGAGCTTTCATGGGTGCCGGAGCTGGCGAGAGGGGTCTGGGAAGCTCAGGCTTCTTTCCTCCCATCGGAAAGGGAGGCTTGGGTACCTTTTCTGCACTGGGTGTGATTTTTCCCATCTCGGCAGCTGGCCTGAATGCACTGTTTTCGGGCTGTGGTGTTAAGCTCTTTTCCACCCACATTTGCAGTTGTCTGTACATTTTTAAAGCATGCCGGTGCAGAAAGAAGGGTATCCCGGGGTGTCTGGGGCAGCATTACGCTAGAAAAGGCTCTCAGTAGCTTTTACTGTAGTTGTTACAATTGGCCCAATCTGGGGTAGCCTTTTAAGAAGTACAGCCAGAAGCACACGCAAGCATAAATCCTAAAATGAGGAGTGAAGCTGTTGCATCTCATCGTGCTGGGAGAACAGCTATTCTCCTGCGCAGCCGTCTGAAGATGGCTTTATTCTCGGTGGCAGAGTTTCCCTTTCCAGGACGTTGAGTTTGGGGTTGCACGGGGGTCCCTTACCCCAGTTGCGGGGGGTGCGTGCCTGGCCTGGGTGTGCAGTGGGGCCGGGTGAGCTTGTGGACCCTGCGGGCCCGGCCGGGCGAGGACTCGACACCGCGGTGTGTTGCTGTCCCGCCAGAAGGACTTGACCTCCAGCACAAGGTCTCTAAAATTGCCACAGGATGCAGCAATTTCAAAGTTGCTTTTTGTTTGCTCCTCTCTGGAATCTTAAAAGGAGATAAAAGTCAAATTAAAAAAATAAAACAAAACACACAACAAAACCCAAACAACCCCCTTCCAAAACCCAGGCAAACAAAAAAACCCAACCACCCACAACCAACCGCCTCCCCCCAACCAATTTTAAAACTGAGTTTTGTTACTGTCTCCCTCCCTCCCGTTGCTCTATTGCTTGTTTTCTTTCAAGGAGGAAAAAACCAAAGCATACTTTGTCTACACTTGTAGATTACAAGAGACTTACTCCTCTCAAAACAGAATATGAAGTAGAAGTTTAAATATAATTTTGCAAGGTAAATAGAGTTTCCCTTAGTCTTCCAGTGCAACCGCTTTAAATACTTGCATTCCCCGTTTTGCAGTTCCTGGATCGATGCAGCCAAGAAAATCCCCCACCAGCTTCCACTGCAATGCGAGCAGAGATCTATTTATCTAGCCCACGGTCTGGTGTTTTTATTAATACCTTTTGCTACAGTGTTACAGTTCATTAACACCAAGTTGGGAAGTTTGAAATCCAGACAACAAATACTTGCTAATTAGAGTTAATGGATAGCTTGTTGCAGCTGTAATCTTCTGTTCTGCTTTAATGGCTTTAGAAAACCTCCCAGATCTTACGAAGTCACTTTTCGTGTGGCAGAGCTGTTGGAAAATTGGTCATCTCCTGGCAGGGAATGTCCGTGTTATTTTTCTTTCTCCTCCCTACAAATCAATGATTGTAACTAGTTTTCTGCTTATGGTTCCCTTTTTGGCAACTGCGCAGGAGTTCAGATATGAAATACAGCACTTACATTTCGGTTTGAAAGTGCAAAATTGAGATGCATTGGCTGTAGTGCTGGAGAGCCCTGCTGCATTTTTCATATTCCCCTTTAGTGAGAAGCAAAGATTAGCTGCAGCTCAGTCATCCTGCAACATTTCTGGAAGTAACTGAAAATCCATCTAATTGCTAAGCCAAAAACTAATAAAAAGCACATATGTGCAACTCTCACAAAGGAAAGCAGCTCAAGATTGGAAGGCTATTGTAATCTTATCTCGGTGGGGAAAAAAATTAAGGATTTATTTGGCTCAAGTTATTCTCTTTGTCTGCTTAGCTGTGTCTGATGAGAATCAATAATGACCATCTTCGTACAAAACTGGCGTTTGATTAAATTCTCTCCTTTTCCTCTTTGGGCACTCGCTTGTGTTGCTGGGATGGACTCGCAGCGGCTGGTGTGGGTGAGCTCCGTTAGCCCGGCTGGCTGACAAAACCCCGGGACGCGGCACTGAAGCTGAAATGGGAGAACTGCTGTCCTTGGGGTTTAGCGACCTGGACGAGGCGAGGTTTGCACGAAGGGTGGCCGCGTGCTCACCCGTACGGCACTGGCAGGAGCGCTCCTTGCACGCTTGCAGGCTCGCACCAGCGTCGCTGAGCTCTGGCTGCCGTGGGTCACTCGCAACCCACCTGTTGTTGTGGCTACTGAAAGGTTTAAGTTTTCCGTAAAGGGACTGAGTTTTCCTAAATGCTTATATAGTGTCCACTTTGTGTTAGTGCAGGGATAATAATGTGCCTTTCTCCTAAGATTAGGGACTCTGGCCTTTTGGGTGGTACCCTTTAAATACGGGAGGCTCCTGCATTTTGAGATCAACCTGAGGTGACTACGGTCACATAGATGTTGATAGTTACACTTGTTTGACACATACATTGCTGACTTAAACTCCTCTGGTTGTAAACTAAGGGAAGGAAGGATAGAGAGTAAATAAATACACTGGTATGTTGAGTGTCCTTTTCCTTCAGTACACATCCCTGAGCCAGATGAGTTTCAATAGTGGCAGCTCATTGAGTTGATTCACGTCATTCAAATGCATTGGCAGTGCCCCCCTTAAGTGGTGGGGCTGAACGCTAACATGAGTATTTAAATATTGAAACAATTGCCTTTTACTACTGGAAAAAAACTGGAATTATTTCCTTTTTAAAGGAAACATGTTGAAGCTCTGGATGGAAATGGTTAGTGTCTGTTTCTGGAAAATCCAATGCGCTGAGCAGTAACCAGCAGCTACGTTTGTTCCTTGCAAAGCGTCTGCTGGAAGAGCTGCCTGGGAAGAAGTGTGTCGGAGACACTTGTGCTCCTAACCGGGCACACGAATGTTCACATACCGAAGAACTGAGTTTAAAGTTTAATAGGCAAGTGTAACTGTTAAGAAGGCAGATGTACTACTTTTAGGTCAGTCGTGCAGAGATTTCTCGCATGTTTACAGCTAAGGAAATGGGAAGTCCCGTGGGAAGTTGGGGGAAGTACTTGGAAACTGTGGTGGCTCTCTGCTGGATCAAGGCTAACGATGTAGTCTTTTTTTTTTTTTTTTAACCTTCTACTAATATTTTGTTAGCCAAAAACCCCGAAATTGTGTGAAAACTGTACAGCAGCGCTTCTAGTTGATTTCTTATTCACAAAGTCCTGGAGCAATTCCTAGATTTTCCGGTAAGCTGTTGAAGTGACTCTTGTTTCACTGCTGCTAATAGAAACCTTGCTAGTGAGACAAAACAAGAACGTGCTTTACGCTGAGCTTGGATGGGCTGCCATGGTGTTCCTGCTACACCTGCCCTCGAACCCCGATGGTGTCGCCCGGGTCCCTGTTCTCCCCACGCCCGGGCTGTACTGGGTCTCATCTCAGCTTGCCCGCAGCTTCCGTCTGAGCGAGTGAGGAGTTACCCCATCCTACTGCCGAAAGCCCGTAGCGCAGCCCTCGGCAGGTACCAGCCTTGAATGTGGTTTGCCCTTTTTTTTTTTTTTTAAATAAAAAAAGGTCAATTTGCCATATATTGCATTTATTCTATGAAGAGGAATAAACCGTGCTACTGTACGGTCTCCTATAAATGAGCTTGTGTAATCTTTTCCTTCCCCTTAGCGAGCTTCACCCGCTCTGTGGAGCAGATGGGAGATCGCCTAGCAAGGCTTGGGGAGGGTTTGTGCTGGCCACTGCTCAAAGCACTTTTGGGCCCTTTGAAAGTGGAATTAAGACTTTAAGAAATGGTGTAGTTTGTTGGCAGAAAACACAATGACGTACTGTGTTTTTTGTGAGCACCTTACCTCATTTCTTTAGCAGAGATTCCAGTTCTGGAGCAGCGAACCCTAATGAACTTGAGCTCTCTCCAGTTTCTTGGTTTTAGGGTTACATGCCGTAACTGTAGAGACGGAGATGTCTGACAGCTACTCTAGGAGCAAAACATTAACTTCATCATCGCGCATTGAATTCAAAACAGCGTGTGTGGCACTGAAATACTGCTTTGTCTGGGCACTGCTCGGAGTCAAAAGTAGATTGCAAGCGAGCTATTAGAGCTGAAATAAGGAGGAGCAGTCATTTTTCGTTGCAGCAATTAAAATAAAGCTCCTGTGGTTTTTTGTGGCTTTGTTTTTTTGTGGGGATTTTCTTTTGGTGGCAGTGGCACACCTTCTGGAGAAGGAAGAGGGAGCATCAATAATTGAGGAACTACCCTGGCTTTGCTTTCAACTAAGCTGTTTATGAAAGGCATCGTACTATACACGGATGACATAACGTGTTTGGGAAAACAGAGGGTGTTGAACTAGGGCAGAAAAGTGCAGGTGTTACTTGAACTACTCGAGCAGTGCCTCGCAGCTGTGACCAGGTCCAGGGCCTGGCTGTGCTAGCTTTGCTGTTGAAGATGGGGGACAACTTCTCCCCCAAGGAGCCCGCAGTCCATGCGGATAAGCTGGTGCTCCTGCCCTCGCTTCCAGGAGGAGGACAGGGGCGTGGGCTTGTTGAAGTAATGTGTCTGCCATGGCAGGTTGAACTTGGTGTTGCGATTTCCCTGCCCGCCTGCTCCATGGGAGACTTCCCTGCACAACGAGAGGCAGCTCAGACTTTTGAATATATTTTTTACCAATTGCATTATTTTTGCAGCAAAATATTATGGTGGAGGCTTAGTGGATGAGGATTGCCATGTATGTGACTCCTTCAGACTTGCTTTTGGAAGTGTGTCTGAGGTAGGAGGCAGGGAAATGTGTCTCGCAGCGAGGATTATTTCCCTCCCGCCTGCCTTTGAACGGGTTGGGTTTGATGGCTGGGGAAATGGCAGTCTGACTTGTCTGTAAGGTCAGTGGGATCCAAGCCCTTTCTGTTAAATCCCTGTTTCTAATGTTTTCTGAAGTTCTTGAATTCAGTCCAACGCTCATTTCCTAGTTTGTCAGGAAATTGTTTTGCTGCTTTATTGAATGAACTGCAAAATAATCCTGAGGAGGGGAAAATGTCTTAAGGAGAGTCTCAGCAATGCTTTAGCTGCTGGTGCCTGGTAAAACTGTGTAGATCAAAGGTACCTGTCTAGCTTTTTTATCCTTATTGCTTTCTGCAATGATAGTAAATTGATTCTCAGGCAACTGGAAAATGCTAGGTTGAAGTTTGAAGTTAATCAATAGATGCACAGCAATATCTGTCCATCCTTAGCAGCAGGACCCTGGTTGATGGAGGAGCCGCTTTAGGTCTGTCAGACTCTGAGTGCAACAGAGGAAAAACTGCTGTGAAGTTGTTCTTCCTCAGAGATTTGGTGGAAGGTTTATGAGCTGGGTTGATGATCTTTTTCTCGAGCCTCCTGGGCTGTTGTTTTGATCTTGGGCTACGGCTGGTTTTGGTGTTGGCCTTTTGGAATGTGCTTTCTTCTGGATGTGAGTCTGGCCTTCCACCTCTACGGCCAAAGAATGAAAAACAGCCCATAAAGGATTTCACATTTTACATCAGTGTAAATGACTTTTGATTTACACTATTATGGAAACAAGATCTCTTAGTTTTTCTCTCCTTTCATGGGTCGTGCTTGGTATTTACTTTATTATGTGTTCTCTGATAGTGTCCCACCCTCTTGCTGCGTAACTTGTTTTCCTGGAGGCTGGACCTGCCTCTAGTTGAAAATATTGCCAAGCAGAAACTAAATAGCTGGCTCAGATTAACTGCTAGAAAACGTTTCTACTCAATCTGTGTAGGAGGATAGAAAGGGAGAGGCTGTATCCTGGCTGCAGAATAATGCAGAAATCATAAGATAAGTAAGTTCCAGTAAGTAGTAAACTTTTTCACTAAGTTGATATTTAGAAATGTGAAAAAGTGACAAAATAATAGTGCACTTTCAGTGTTGACCTCCTTCTCTGCACTGGCCAGGCTTCTGCTGTGCCTGCCAAAGCCCAGGCTTCGTATAATAGATGCTTTCTCAAAATAAAGCTGTATTGAAAACCAGTGAGAGGCTTTAGTGATACTGAACCCCCACTCAGATATGAAATGCTCAAAGGAGTTTTTGTTTTTGTGGTTTGTTTTTTTTTTTCCCCCCTGTTGTGGTAAAACTGTTAATGTCATTGGGGAAATTAGGGAAGGAGTTGGAAGTTGAAAATTTTTTTTAGAAACTCCCAGACTTTTGATGTTCTATTGCTGAGGTGAAAGTGGTACTTCTGAAGCGCTGCTGAGGAGCCGGGTCCGGGTCCGTCCCCTCCTGGGCTGTGTACGACTCCAGAACAATACGCGCGGCCGGTGCCAGCAGCCTTTGCCAGCAGCCTTTTAAGGGAAACCCTGGCTGAGGACAGCCCAGACGTCCTGCACCCAAGAAATGTCCCCTTTGAGATGGCAGTGTCTGATCCGAGCCCCAAGCAGCTGTGTAAAAACCCAGTTCCTGCGGCAGGGAGGTTTTTGTGTTTGATGTACGAGTTGGTGGACGCCTTGGGGAGGGTGTGAAATTCCCTCCTGATAGCAGTTTTGGAGTGTGAGAGAATGAACTTTGCAGCAAGGCTTGTGGCCCATGCCACGTTACTTCCCCGGAGCCAAAGGCAGTGGAAACAATCCTGAAACTGAAGCTCTAGGTGATTAGATAATATATATTGTAGGACTTTTTGCCACAAACATAGCTCATCCTGGGCTTGTCGGTGCTTAGCATCCCCCTCCTCTCTGTGCCTCCTGCTTCCCCCTCTTGCTGACTGCAGCCCCGGCTGGGAGCTGATACAGCATGTCAGCTTGGAGAGTCAGCAAAGCTGGACTCCGTCATCGATGCGCTTCCACAGGTGATGTTTGGAAGGAACACCTATGTGACTGTAAAGTGCCCCGGTTTCATCCTGCTCTCAGCCTGAACGATGCACGTCTCCGTGGGCAGATACGTGGGGAGCGCGGTGCGGCTCAGCAGGAGAGTCCCTGCTCTGTGTCTGCACCAGGCAGTACTACCTGTGTTAAATACTCTTGCTTACAGCGGTACAGCAATCCGAAGCGTGTGCGGTAGCTTTGCCTATTGGTATTGCTCTAGGTACAGTTCTCTCCAGGCTTATCTCTATCCCCTCTAAGCAGGGACGTGTCAGACCTTAATTCCCTTCGGTCTGTGTCATTGAACCGCAGCGTCTCATTTTATCCCGTTATACAGAGACTTAAGATATAGCCGTGTGAGAGCTGCAGGAGAGCTGGGGCTGGACTTGAGTGGTGCTCCGGGAGGATCTGCCTGAGCCCCTGCCGCATTTCTGGCATTTCTGTTCAGTCAAATGGGTCTCTGCTCCGTCTGCTTACACGCTTGTCTCCGAGCTGAGCCCCGGTGCTCATGCTCCGTGAATAAAGAGCTGCTGCGTTGCTTCTGGGATCCTTAATGCAATGCTAGGAGCAGTCTGATTTGTCTTTTGCTCTTCAAATAATTCCTCAGACTTTAAGAAGTCTGAGCACAAATTTCATGATGAAGGAACCTCATAGGTTACACGGAGCCCAGGCTGTTTTGCAGGAAGAGTTCACGTGTTGGCTCTGCAAGATGTTGCAAAGCAGAGGAAGGAGGGGGGTGTATACCCCTGGTGCCTCGGGATGCTGCAGAATTCGCTGCGGTCTGGTGCTGGCGAAGGTGCAGGAAGAGGTTTGTTAATCTACGGCCTGAGCCGGTGTGCAAAGTGTCTCACATAAGTGGGTCTGTGGTCAAAAGAAACATCTTCTTTTCTCACCTTTTTTTAACTTTAAAATCAGGTGAGCTGGGTTTCAGAGAGAGCTCTGGATTTTGGATCTGACTTTAGACATCTCTTTAATTGCGCAGGGTTTTGTATTCCTCTTGCTGCAAGGGGAAGGAAACCACCATTATAAGGGTTAATTGTTTGATAGGCTTAATAGCTCTAACTATCGGCTCACTTGACCTGGTGGTCCAAGCGGCTGCCAGTCACGGTGTAGATGAACTTCTCACCTGCAAAGAGTCATCGCATTAATTCTCACAGAAAATAAATGAATTCTGCCTCATTCTGCCCAGAATACGTGCTGTTAGCTGATGAGGAAGGAGTTGTGCTGTTTCAACATCGCATCCTTTCATGAGCCCAGGCGTCACACATTTTAATTCAACCTCCAAGGAATGTTGGAGGAATTTTGAAATCTTTTGTTACTGATAGAAAGCCCAGAAAAATTTCAGTGAGAAGGCATGCTTGGTTGTCCTCCAACAACCAGACACGCATTAGGTCCCGCTGCTGCTGCTTGTCGTCTCTGAACATCTATAGTAGGCAAATTGAATTGTAATAAGAAGGAGCTAGACTTTTCTAGGCATGCTCAAGAAATACAAAGTAGGACTTCCTTCTCCTTTTTCTATTTGGTGGCTTGGATATCCGGCTCATACATATCTGATGAAATTAAGTGTGTTTATTCTGAATTAATATACTAGATTTTTTTCTTTTCTTGAAGTCGGTAGTAGGAAGGATGGCGCATACCCTACTCTTCGTGAACCCTGAAAATCCCGACTATTACCTTTAGGGCTATGCCGATGAATCCTGAAGCACAAAGCACTTGTCACGAGACACTTGTGTTCCTTTCTCTTCTTCCTGAAGGGGAAAGCAGTATGCTAACTGACCAAAGACAAAAATACTCTTTTCTCAGAATGAGAAGCTAGATTGATGCAGGTAAAAATAATTAATTAAAAAAAAAAGCCCTACCATTAGAATGACAGCAGAAGGTTTGGCACAGCACAGATTACAGCTTGCTCAGCAAAGGGCATTGCAGTGGGAGAGGCTTTAAAGATCAAGTCTAGTTCCAGGTGAGAGATTTACCTTCTGGGTTTCCTTTGACCCGCAGAGCAGTCCGTAACAGCGGATTTCCTCCATCTCACTTGCCCTCACTGTCCGTGCGCTGTACAGTATGCTGCCGGATTGTAATTCTCTCGGTAGTAAAACACTTTGTCGTGGAAATCTTCACACCAGCGTGGTGCAACGCCACTGTGGAGCTGGCGGACGCGGGCTATCATGACTGCTGACTTATTTTTTTTAGCGTTATCGGAAGGCTGAAAGACAAAAGAACCGCTAATATCTCTTGAGACCATGGCCAAAACCCAAGGGAAGGAGACTAGAGGCACACACAAATGTCATAGTTAAACACTTAATAGGATTTGGGGGAATTTTTCTTTTTCTCCAGATTGATTCTCTTAATTTTTCTGGGGTCTCTGTAGAGCTGTGCCATTCTTCAGTGAAGTTAAAACCAATTAGGGCAGGAGTTCTGACTTAGACTTTGAATTTTCAAGTTTAAACTAAGTTACAGATAGCTTTCAAGGTCAATATGTGGTTGCATGCTATGAAATTTAATTGATATTTTTCTTCCCTAAAGCATCAACTTATTAGCAGGCAGCTCATCACTTGCATAGAATTCCCCTGGACATCATTAGATTTAACCTGGGATGCTTTATCTCTGAAGGACTTGTATTCAAATTTTAAACGCTTTCTTTTTCCAGAAATAGGTGATAAATTCTACTTAATGTTTCCAAAGTAAAGTATGCACAATGAGAAATAGAGGAGGAAGAGGGATTTAAGTGTGGGAGTGCACACACATAATACCGAGCAGAAATGTTTTAGAAGGCAAAGATCGGGGAGCTGAAATTAAAGCTTTTAAGAGAAAAGCAAAGCAGAGAGTTAAAAAGCATAAATATCGCCAAGTTAGAAGTAATTTTGTGTTAAGATATTTTAATGTAAAATAACAGCATTGTCATTATTGTGCTTTATAGATGGACAAAATGCTTAGAGATCGATCCCAAGAATATTAACAAATGTACAGAGAACAAGCACCATTTGTCCTCAAAAGAGCACGTTTTGGGGGGATCATTTAAATCACGTGAAGGTAATATGCAGAAAGCGCTTGCCCTCTTCAGAGTTTTGGACTCTTTTCAAGTTTTGCACTGAGCATCTAAACAAGACATTCTGGATTATTAATCACCTTATACTTAAGCCCAAGTTTTTCACAGCTAATGGGATTTTTCCGGAGTGGACAGTACCTGAACAGTGCATTTAGATAATAACGTACAATAACAGAAAAATGATGTGCAAGCCAAATGTTATGTGATTCCTATGCTGGACTCTGTCCTATTTATTCCTGGCAAGAGATCACGTACCATAAGGGAGCAGTGATGCTTCCAGAAATCTGTGGCACGTGATGTGTTTTTCTTCGCTGAGGCACGAGGCGATGTGCCATGAAATGTCAGCTCCCTCTCCATTTCATAAGCGAGTTTGTTCGTTCAAGGGAGACGGCAGCATTTGTAATTAGGCAGGTGAAATTGTTAGGAGGAGCATCCTGTGCCCCTTTCGAAATGCAGGTCAAGGTTTTGTGTGCGTAATCAAATATATAACATAATTTGTATTTACATTATAAGTTAGAGCGAGCAAAACCCTGGCCTGCAAGAAGCCAGAGAGCAGAGGGTTTTTATTTTCTTACATAGTCAAGCGAAAGGAACAATATCTCTTTTATGTTGATAGCCAAGATTAAATTATTCTTGGACTCATTATTAAATGAAGCATATGATTAAATATTGAAATGAAGACTATTATTTTTCATATCTGCATTGGAATGAGGAAAAGAAAAAAAAAAAAACCCACATACGGATGAGTCAGTTCCTGTATCCAGAGCAGTGGGGGAGAAGGGAGCTGTTTCCATACAGATGTCGAATCCGAGCTTTGGAGCCTGATGTGGAGGAGATGTTTACGTGTGATTCGGAGAGGAACGTGCGTTCGTTACTCCACACCGCAGCTGTGCAGGTGGAAGGATGCACCTTTTGTAGGTGCATCACGCAGACCGTCGGTGCTTGGCATTATGCTCGAGGAGCTGGTGCTTTTCTCAAAGGGATCCTGTCCCTTCGAGCGCCGAGAGATAATGATCTCCCAGAAGACCCAATTTCCTATTGCTGACTTACGTACGTGTATACCTCTTAAAGCAGATGCTGGCTCAAAACGCACATGTAGGTGGATAAATACAGTAGTATTTTGTTGCTGCTGTGGTAGGTTGTGGAGATCGCAGTGAGGTTAGTGCTACGCTAAATCCTGCTCGGTGGGGTTGTGTTTTACTCGGCTGCCCCGAGAGCTGTGTCCCAAGGGTCTGCAGAGTAAAGACCACGGACAAAAAGGAAAGAAAGATTATCAACCCCGTACTGCAGGAGCCGTGCTTCAGGTCCTCAGTTTGCACGTACGGTTTTCTAAAGCTATGTGAAAGGCTTCCCAGGGGTTTGAGCCCATTCTCTTGTTTATGGCCTGGCTACATGTGTGTGCACATAAACCAACCAAGCAAAAAAAACCCTCAACAAATCTTGCAGCGTATTTCTGCTTTTTGATGGGAGTGAATGTACTTCTTTGCTTGCAGTTTATGGTGAGGAAGCTAAATTGGTAGAAGTATGCCTGAGAGAGAGAGGTGATCTTTCTAGAGAATTAAGAGTATTATAAGGAATAGAGATTGGGAGGGCAAGTGAAATTGTCAGGCACGATTCTCGGTCTGTTCAGACTTTGTGTGTAAATCAGTCTGATGGGGGAACTTGGAACCCAGGCTGACAAAAAAAAAAATTCTTACGGACACAGAAAGCGGTGTTTCGGCAATTTGTGTGTTACCAAACCTCTTTATAAAACTTGCTTGTTTCTGAGACAGTAGTTACACAAGAAAACACAATGCAGTAGGAGTGGTTTGGATGGCGGCTGTATGACGTTACCAGCACTTCCTAATGGCAGTGGTCTGTCCTGCCTGGTTTACTTTGGTTTCTGCAGTCGCTCCTGTGATAAGGCGGTAAAGCAGGATGACCCTTTTTCCCTAAGTGAAACTAGAAATGTTTAATTGATTTCCCCGACATGCCCACAGTTCTTGAGGAGTTTCCCTTGTGCAATTACTGGCCTTTTTCACATGATTAAAAAACAAGCATTTGAAAAGGCAGAGGAAATCTGCGGATCAGAAACTGTCCGATTTGAAATGCATGCCGCGTTATGTTATGCATGACAGCTTGCAATGGAAGCCGAGTGAGCAGCAAAACTTGCTAGTGTTGCCATGTGCCATTATCAACCCCCACCTCTGAAGGTGCATCTCTGCCTTGCATCGCTCCCCGTTCCCGACGGCTCGGCTTAGGGGGCAGAGTGTGTGAGAAACTTGGTCTTTTTTTCGAAGGTTAGAAAAGTCAGGCTCCCTTGATTCCAACCATAGTAAAGCGCATGAAAGTTTGCTGCTTATGAATAACATCCTCAGCGTTTCTATTTCTGCCAGGTCTCGGAGGTGTGATTTTGGCGGCTGCTGCTGCAACCCCGTGATGGCCTGATGGCTCAGAGCTTTTGATTTCACTCAGCCCGTCACTGTCCCCTCCCGTGCCTTAGTCCACCCTGTCTTTCTACACTCTTCATACTTGTGTTCTTCCCTGAAACAGGGAGAAGGAGCTTCCCAAATCATCACAAGGATGATTTCAGAAATGAACAAAGCTATATAAATTGCAAGAAAAACACAAGAGTTAGTAGCGCAGCAATACGTGTGTTTTACAGGGCTTCTTTTTGCAGCTATGGCGTGTTAAAGTGCCCTGCTGCTCTTGCATGCTTTGTTGCTTGTTTGGTAAACTTTCTAGTACAGCTATTAAAAGTATTTAGTTTATTGCTGCATTGGTGGTGCTATTAATAGTCTAACTTGGTAGGAATGAGTGGAAGTTGATGCAGAAGTACAGATAGGCCTTACCCAGGCTCCATTTTGTTATTTTTATTAGTGACAGATGTATTTTGTTGGCATGCTGTCCCACACAGCTGAATTGCATCAAACTCCTTGTGCTCTTGGAACTGCACTTTTAAAAAAAAATGAAATTGTTCGGACTGTAGAGCTGAGATTCAGACTGAGTCTACTGGGTTGTTTGTGTAATTACTTACAAGTTTATCCCCAACTTGCTGAGCAGTGTTTATAAATCAGATTTCAATGCAATTTGCAGTGTCAATAAACCTCTCGAATGACTTGGCAGTCGGCTTTTGAACTGTCGGTGGGCAAAGTACAGACGCAGCCGTTCTTGCGTCACAAGCGTTACCAAAATGTCCTATTAGACAGGTGTGTAGAGTTGCAATTTCGTGTGGTTTTCCCTGTGCCTGGGATCTCTGGGGTTTTGTAGCCGTGGAAGGACCATCCGCTGCTGTGTTGATTCACATCTTTAAATAAGGACACCTGCCATGTGCTGATACATCGATTCCAAACTGGCAACTAATGGAGCAGATCAAATACATCAGGGATGCTCCAGTCTTCCAGAAATTAAAGTTTCCGTTATAGAAATGTGGAAATGGGAGACTATTAATTTTGTTCTCTTGACAGTTGTTATTAAACCCTACTTATTTAATGTGGTCTCAATTCTTTTCAATTTTGTTATTTCAGTGCGCAGGAGATCTGTGCAAAAAAAGCCCAGTCGCTCTAGAAGTTACAGGTCTGAAAGCGTTTTAAGGGGGGAAGACTTGGGTTTGTTTCTGCTGCGTCTGTTGCTAAAATGTCCGTAATGACACTACCGTTAACAGTGCTGGAACGTGCACCTTGCAGCTTGCCTCCAGCCTCGGGCAGACAGCATTGGATTGTTTATATCGGAGCTTCCCCTTCTGAGGTTTTCATAACTGTAAGTAGAAGCAGAATGCTTTTGCTTATGTGCTAGCACCATTTCTAGGTGGAAAACAGTGTGAAAAGGAGACCTTTTATCCAAGTCTGCAGTGGGGATTTCCTAAGCACGTGTCAGCCTGAGTTAGGAAACCGTAAAGGGGAAAGTCTGCAAGATAAGATCCTTTGGCTCTTATTAATGTTTAGAGGCGGCTTCCCAAGATGCTTGCAGTGAAGAGCATTATGGATTTTATTTTAAAGCTATGTCACATTTAACATCATTGCTCAACTGAAAATATCCCAGTGCTAAATCAAACTAAACTCAGTTTTTTTCTCTCCTGTTTCTGCACTGCTGGTTTGATCCCTAGATATAGAAGATCAGCAGAAATCCCCCACCATTTAGAAGGATTAGAACTGGCTGGTGAGACTTTGGCTTTGGAATTAACCGATGGGAGCAGTTTTACAGTAATAATGCACAGGTCAAACGCGTGGATGAGTTGCGTGCTTCTGCGTCGAGCAGAAAGCAAGGTGCAGCAGTCCTTCAGCACGTTTCTGTAGTCTTGCCTGCTGTAAATGTGCTTTTATACTTTCTGTTGGGCTCCGCTTTTTTGTTTCTGTTGAACTTTCCTTCTCATGTGACACTTGCATTTCAATTACTCATATTGCCTTGCGCCTCCTTGCTTACCTTCCTCAGTCCGAGCAGTCCCTTTCTTTCCAAGCATAATTCCCCACCTGCTTTGCTGGTCGTCCCTCTGGTGTGGAACCTGTTCAGCTGGTGATAGTGATTAACGACTGCACCAAGCGTGGCTGTCTAAACTCCTATTTTTTCTGGCACGCATGCACAAATTGAAAGGCTGAGGGGTCTGGCAGGCCTTGCGACGGCAGCTTTTCACTTAGCTACGTAGCCTGCCACCGCTCTCATATTTGCAAAACTACCCTGTATTTCTTGGAGCGGTAACACAGTGCTTATCTAAAATGGTACGGTAACGCGGGAGGGAAGAGTCCGAGCTGCCTGGGGTGCGGGTGGCTCTGGTTAGCCAGGAAAGCAGAGGTGCTCAGCACGGGGAGAAGGATCCCCAGTGCTTATTTGCTTTTCCAAAAGTCTGTTTTCTGTGTGGCATTGCAGCTTGCCCTGTTCCCAGACAGGGTAAGGAGAGGTTAAAAATCTTGTGCTACTAGATCCTGCTTTCAAAACTGGCTGAATCCGATTCCTTAATCTTCATGGGTAGGTTTGGGAAGTCAGTGGGACTTTACCTGAGTGCTACTTACCTGTTAAGTCTGGGACTTAAATTATTAGAAATGGAAATGAACCTTCTGGGTTTGATTTTATTTTCTAGAAGTTTATCTTTTTATTCTCAGCTAATGTTCCTGGTGACTTTTTCCGTACCATCAGTAGACCTGACCAAACATTTCCATTATATTAATCCAAGCTATTTTTGACATCAGTATTAAGCCAGGATTTTTAAGGAGAACGTCAATCAAACTGACTTTGGACAACCTTTGTCCTCCTACGACTGACTGACTCTAATCTTTGCTCTGAAGAGGCTTGTGACCACTTCAGCGGCTGATCTGTGAGTCTGTCCTGCGGTGGCATTATCTGGATCCGTGTGTCGGCTGCCCCTGACAGTAATTAACGTGTGCGCGGCATCCTTAATTTTGAAGGGCTACAAGGATACGGTTTCTGTGCCACAGTTCTGGATGTCAGAGAAACTGTTGGGAACTGTCTGAGGGAAGTGAGAGAGAACTGAAGTGGAATGAGTTTACCAAATTAAGTGTAGGCTTATGACCTTTCTTTGCAAGGTCTTGGAGACCTTCTTCTACAAGGGCAAGGGCACCCGCCTTGCTGTCCCTGCAGTTAGCATGTGAGCTCTTTGGAAAAAATTCACATTGGGAACCCACCCAAATTTCCACCTTTCAGAAAGTATTGTGCAAAATTGGCTCCAGTTGCTGTGTTCCGGCGTTGGCTTCTTGTTACTGTTGGGGAAGGAGAGGTCGGTTTGGGTTTTAGTTGCTACTCATCTGAAATAGGGCTCCAAACCTTCTCTGGCTTGGGTTAAAAAAGACCTGTCCTCAAAAGTGAATAATTTTCTGGCTATACTTCGCTTACTATATGTACGAGCCAGAAAGAGCTCTTCACTCTGAGAAATCCCACAAGCCGTCTGAAGAGTGAAGTTTCTGGTGAGTTGGGTGTCTGTCTCTTGGTGCGTATACTGAGCCAAATCTAGAAGTGCAGCTTTTTCTGTATAACGGCAGATCGATGTACGCTGTTTTGTCGTGGATGCTGCTGGATTTAGGGATTGGGGAAGGTACAAGCACTTCACACGCAATATTAAATATCACTTCTGAAATAAGATACTGTGTAATTTGGGTTAATGTGTCCAGTTTCATAATTAATTTTAGGGAGACAGTCTTTCTAACAAAACACTGTTTTACACTTCAAGAATAATCCTGAAGTGACTAGATCAGCAGAGATTTTCATATCCAAAAATATGAATAACTATTCGTCTTATTTGACTGCCACATTATTTTTCATTTTTAGAAATGGAGTGTATTGGCTAAGGCATGGAGCTTGGGAGTTCTGAATGCAGTTAGTGTTATCAGTTGGATTGTACCGATACGAAACTGAGGCAAAAAGTAAACAATTTGCCTGACGTCAAATAAGAAATATGTGACAGTTACTGTTGTCTCCTTATTCTTTGCTTGCCTTGTCTGCTTAAACTTGTCAGAAGCTTTTTTTTTTCCCCCAACCTTTTTACAGCACCTAGCACTCTGATTTTGATTTAAGCCTTTAGCCTTTGATTTCGGAGTACAGGAGCTACTGTAGCATGGTAATGCTGAGCCCTTGGAGTCTCTCAGCATGTAACGATCATCATTTGGACAGAAGTAGCAAAAGGATTGCAAATACTCTAATTCCTTTTCTCATGCTGTCTGCTGTCTCGCTAATAAATTCACAAAGCTTATATGATTAAAAACTTGAGAACCTGGCGCACTCTATGTGCTCTAATTAAAAGTGGTAGAAAACTTGAAGCTTTCTTTGAAGGGCCATAAAAATCTGACAGTGGCTTTGAAAGTTGGTTGCCGGCAGCAGAGGACGAGCCCGTGGCGCCGGCGTGGGGTTTGCTGCAGGGGCAGGATGTGGTTCTGTGCTGATCGTACCTGGCTGCCGCCCCTGCAACTCCAACCGTCGCGTTCAGATTTCTCGGTAAAATGTCTTACTGAGTCAGAAGCATCTCAGTTAGACCGTGTATTTTTGCGCAGTACTGCAGCGGGTCACTGACTGTGATGCGGTTGAGTTACTGAAGTGAACAAAAGAAGTGTTAGTAAAAATAAAGTGCTTTTCGCTAGTGTCTAGCCCGTGAAAGCGGTACGCTTGCATGGTGAGAGTCTGTGCTTAGTGGTTCCAGATTTACAAACAGTTTATCCGTTGCCTCCGGATCCAAGGATGGCACTTTCACCTGCCCTCTGTGAACCGACATAGTGCAGGAGGTGTGCTCCGCCTCTGCTCTAACCACCGGCTGCCGGCTCCGGGCTGTCTGTGCCGCAGTGCGGGCTCAGTGCCACTGAGGGAATCGAGGAAAAATCTACATATTAAGCTCTAATGAAATGGGACTGGTGTTTAATTAGGAGCAATGGGTAGCTGAGATCTTCGCTGTGGCTGGGCAGCCTCATCTCTGTCCAGGAGCTGGATGATGCTGTAGCTGTGGGTGAGGTGATGGTGAAGGCTGGAGGCCACTGTAGTGTTCAACGTTGGCCGTCACCACTCAGTAAAAGCCATCACTGACCTCCTCACTGAAGGGAATGGAGGTAAACTAGTGTCAGGCTGTCCCCAGCCCTCCAAATTTCACTGCATAGCTTTAACCACAGTGCTGTTGTCTCTTTTAATTGGGACTACACTCAATTTACTGAAAGAGATAAACATAATTTCAGCGTTGAGTTGGTGCACAGCCTCCTGGCTGGGAAGAGCTGTGTTGAGGAAATCCCCCGATAAACTCTGACTTCTTGGCCATTAACCTGAGCTGACGAATGCTGAATGAATCATCTCCGTACAGTAGCAGCCTGGGGAAAGGCTCTCCTTCCAGGATCGATCCTGCAGTTTGTTTAGTAGCACAAAGTGCAGCGGCTGTGGCACGTACGTGGCTCGGGGTGCGATGGGGTGACCCTCTGTTAGGATGCAACACGCTGTACTTAAAGGAGCACAAGAGTCCAACTGTGAGTGCTGGTGCTTCGCCCTGCCCTGGTTCCCAGGGAACCAGAAGGCAAGTACCCTGATCTGCGGGAAGCTTGATTTTATTAAAGAGTAATCAGCAGCGGATATGTGAGCATAATTTACTGGGTATCAGAAGGTCTCTTTAAACATTGCACTGAATTAAAAAAGAAAAACTGCTATGCATGGTTTTATTGTTTCTTTATGAAATACAGCTGTTGAATTTGTAGTTTCCCTTATTATATTCACTGTCCCCCAGCCATTCATCATTACAGCTCTCTGGAGTCATGATTGCTCCCCAGTCTCCAGTATTAAAAACCCATCAGAAGAGTCCAGTTGGAATTTTCCAGGCACGCATGGCATCTTGGCATCACAGTTCACATTAATTTTTGTGACATTAAGGGTTGGGATCCCACAGGCAGTCTCTTGGAAATATTTAGCTTCCATGAAGAAAAAAGTGGTGAGGGAATTTTTGCCTCCAAACTCCTTTTTTTGTTGGTTCTTTTTTAAGTGAAGAGAAGCAATCGCTTCTGTTCTGTTAGCCCATGTGTGGAAGCTCCCCTCCAGCGGTAAATGGGAGCTGGCGTTGTGGTTGGGAGCCCGTAGCTGGCACACTGAACGCTCGAATTAAAGCAGCATCTCTGCAGGTACATATTTAAAACTAAAATATTACAGCAAGTTAAAACAACTTTGGCAGCATGTGCAAATTACTTGGCAAAAGTGTTAATTTCCTTGTTAAACGTCGTAGCAGAAAGGGCCTTTGATCCCAGCAGCCTGTTGGGAGTCCTTCCTAATTGTTATCAAACTATCCTGTAGCTTTAAACAGATAAGACCTAATTAGCTAAAGTGGTGTTGCGTTTTTCAAAATAAAGAGTGCCCTCTCAATGTTAGGCACCTGTGTTTCTGCTCTTTCAGCTAGAATTACATATTTGGCGCTCTGCCCAACATATGACTTCAAGCGAGGGCTGGTATTCTGTGGCAGTCGGTGGCTTCCAGCGGCGGCGGAGCGGGGCCTGCGGCTTGCATTTCCCCAGTGGCACGAGCACAACGTACAAATGACCTCCTTCAGATGGCAGGCAGAATTTTAAACATTTTTAATGACAGGAATATGCAGGGCTGATGTAAAAGTCTCTTTTTTTGTTTGTTTGTTTGTTCCCCCCCCTCCTTTGCACTTGTGAAAAGGAAGGGGGAAAATTGCATCCATGGAGTAAGATCTGATTTCCTTGCCCCAGTATAAAGTCTTCTCCACATCAAAAGACCACTTGAATGATTAATCTGGAATCTCCTTTACTACTTTTAACCTGAGGCTATTAGTGAGGCCACCGCAGAGGAGGAGGAAGGAGAGAGGGATGTTGGAAATGCAATGTTCTTCTGTCTCCTTCACCCATCTGCTTCCAATGGGAAAACTGAAGCATTAAGGATTTGGTTCAACACCTGTTAGGTTACTCAAGGAAATACAAAGACTCTACCAGATGTTTAAGAAGAAACATATGGCAGGCAGGGAAGGAGAAACTGTGCCAATTTGTCTGTTTAATCAATCAAACTTGTAACAATCAATGCTATTGTCCATACCCTTAATAAATAATTGTTCCCATGAAATACTGCTTAATGCAATGTAGGACTTCTCTAATTGCCCATCACAGTGGGCAGAACGAAGGATGCAGTAGGTTCTCCTTCCTTCCCTTGCTGATGGTACAGAGCTTTTGGATTTTTCTCACCCCATGTTTTTAAGCCCCAAACAAAAAAAATCGATCCTGGGAACAGGTCGAAACAGGATTCATAACCACCTGCACAGTTTTCAGAGGTCACTTGAAATTCAGTTACAATAAGTATCAGGGTAAGTAAAGGTTACAGATTTAGTTTTGCAAGGTATTTTGTGAACGTGGATGTTGATTCCTTGAAGTTCTGAAGCTTAGCTTCCTTCTTGATTTTTTTTTAATATATAAAACAGATATAAAAATACCAGCTTTGTTTTCACCACAGGCTACCACTGATTGCGGTTTGTCTAGAAAAATATTGTTGCTGTAAATCCAGAGGAGCTCCTCTAGTGGTGTGATTTGGGTGTAAAAGAGGATGGGTTTAAGTGGTTTCCTGGAGAAATACTTTACACCAGCTCCCATCAAAGATGCTTTTAGTCGAGGCACCTTCCAGGGTCGAACCCCGAGTGTTTCACCTCTCCACCGGCACCCTGGCTGCATCCTTCAGGCTTCAGCCATCGGTCAGAAGCAAAGCAGCAAGCTGAGGATGCTTTCTTAGTCATACGAACGTGGAGCATGTTAGGATAAGCAACTCGTCATTAGAGGCAGGGCACAGTTCAGTTCCTGACGTTATCTCGCAGTAGTACGCCTTCTGTTGCCTCGTAATGATTAATCACAGCCTTGCAGCATGTGTTACCAGGCAGCCTTCATTTGCTTAATAGTCAGTAACTACTATACGTACTCTGCTGGCTTAATCCCTAGTGACTGTTTTCTAATGCTAACAGTGCTGAACAATAGGATATCATGACAGCTTCTGATTGATTCTTTTTTTTCCCCCTCCTTTGCAAAGAATTGGGAATTTCCCTGTTTGAGATGCTTCCTTAGCTACCTTTTGCTATCAGTGCTTACGCACTGCCTTGGTTGCTGTCATTATCGAATAACTTTTAACTCTTCTCTAATTCGGTCTTTGGCCAAGATGAAAATGAGGGTATTTCCTCTCTGAAAGTTCACTGTGTGCTTGAGAGTTGGTCGGTAACTAAGCACTAGGACAAGCAGGGGCGAGCATTTGGAGCTCAGGCTGCTCAGGTTTGCTTCAACTTCCCTGTACAGCTAATCCCTCTTCGGGCACTGGAGAGGGCGAGGGAGGCTGGAGGACCTTGTGTCTTTAGAAAGTCTCTGTTAACATCCTTGGATAACAGCTCTGCAGTCTTTTCTTTGTTAAAATGCAGGTGGAACTAGTTTTATTCTGTTTAGGAAAAAAAAAAAGCAGTTGTCACAGTGGATATACAGTTTGTAAAAGGGGAGTCAGGGTTTGTCTTGGTCTCCACCATGTGAGTTGGATAGGAGAGCTCTTCTCCATAGGATGTAGGAACAAAATGATTTTAAAAGGCACTAAAGTCAGCTAAAGACAATATTTTTCTTAATTCATACCTTTTTGCTGATGTCATGCAAAGCATTGTAGGAAAAGATTTGTTTAGACCCAGATCAGCGTATACTTTAGCTGTCAAGCTCTTTGTGAACATGGCGATTATTGTTAAGGGAAGCGTATGCTGATCTGGGTCTAAATATGTTTTTCCTCTGTTGCCTGACCCTACGTTAACTAAAACATCCCTTTGCTGTAGGAGCTGATGGTGGCAAGTGCCATCTTGTTCCCTTAGCCAAGCTCCGCACAGGTTGGGCGCTGCTGCCAGCAAAGGGATGCGGAGGGCGCGCGGAGCCGGGCTCTCCCTTCCGCGGAACTGGCTTAACACTTCGTGCCTTTGACCGAAACTCACTTACTAGTGGAGAAATTGGTTAAAAAACAGCTTTTGAGAAAAGCTGAAGTTTTTGGTGGAGTGCTCCAGTCTGAATGATTTAGGGCCATTTCTTCCCTACCCTCTGCACTGCTGTGGCTTGATTTTCTGGGAACGAAAGATGCCAGGAGGTGGAAGGAGAAAGGACTGTGTGGCCTCTCCTTTTTCTCCAACCTCACATAATCTCCTTAACTTTCTTTGGATAAACCGATTCTCATTTCCTGGTATTCCCAGACACCTCTTTTCAAACTGCTGGAGGCATTATGTCCACTGAACTCCATTCTGGAATAATGAAACTTTATGTTTTGCACTATGAGCTAAATTATGCCCCTGTAGAATTTTTAATTGTTCTTTTTTTTCCGACTTGCTGGGTGTCTGAAGTAGGCTTTCCTGCTTTAATCCAGATCACTGGGATTTGCTTATATATATCAGATGCAAATCTCTCTGCATCCATAATCCTTCTTTATAAACCGTTGTTGACTTTGCTGTTGAATTTTTTTATTTTATGCCCTATCTCAATGGGTACATATTTTCTGAGGTCTGAATTTTTGAAAAGTGCATCCCGAGTGAGTTATGAGACAGATCTGTGCTAATATGGCTTGACAGTCTGCTGCGAGGTTTGGAGGAGGATTGTGCTAAAATACAGTATCTACCCTGTCTAAGCTCTTGCATTTTCTCAGAGATATAAGGATGAAAAGTTTGTCCCTGCTCTAAAGATGTTTTTGTTTGTTCACATGACTTTATTTGAGACCTAGAAAGTGCTGTGATCTGAGATTGTAAATATTTCTGTTTTCACTTATTGAAGAGAGTATAAGGTGTCTATGGCGCTCGAGAAGATGTTGAGGACGGGGTAAGGAGGGGCTCAGTGCTGGAGCTGGCGGCTGAATCGTGGCTGCTGCAGCAGCTTGTGCATCACTTCCCCTGCTGGGTGGTCCCTCGTGTTTACGAGGCTCGACTGCAGATCGAGGGGAGGAAGCAAAGTTGAGGCTGTGGCTTATCCGGCATAAATGGGATCCGAGGGCGTTACATCGTTTGCAAGGAGAGTACAACATGCTTCAAATCTGTAAGGGTCGTAATGGAAAAAAGAGGAATTCTGTAATTGAAGTTATTCTAAAGACAGCTGGATTTAGAATAAGTGTATTAAGTAATTTGCAAGACAGTGGAAAACATCACTTCTGTGGTTGAAAGAAGAGCAAAGACGAAGATGTCTTGGAGTCTGATTAATTTGTGATCTGATGCCTTGCTGCTCTTTGTTACGGAGGAAAAAAAATCCCTGGGAGGTCTTATTAATTGATTAGTTTTATCTTTGTGTAGCTGGCTGATTGCAGTGCAATAAGTAATTTTGTTGCTATAGCTGTTTAAAATTATGGTATGATCTAGAGTAGAACAGAAGTATAACAGAAAGAGAGTAAAATTTAATAGCAGCAAATGCCATGATTAGAGACTGAAAACAAAAAGAAACTGAAAACAGAGACACCCCTGACGGAGGGGATTTCCTGGAGCCAGAGATGAGCCTGAAGAGCAGGCTGGAATTACAGTCCATGAGTTAAGTTTTGGTTGGAAATTGGATGTTTTCATCTGAAGAGGAAAGTTGGGCAACAGCAATGTGATGGGAGCGATGGCAGCGAGAAGCAGCTGGTTGAGCTGTGGAGGTGGCCGGGGGTGAGGTGTTGGGAGCCAGCTGGACCTGCTGCCAAGCGTGGTCTGGTACGTGCTCCCGGGGCGGGCGAGTGCCCTCCTGGCTCCCGGGTAGGGCAACACGGCGGTGTTGTGTTTGGCTCTTGGCGCAGGAGTGTGCAAGCTGGCAAGAGGAGGGCTCTCCCAGTTCTTCAGTGCAATGCTTATTGCCGTCAGGTGCCTTCCAGTGCTGCCTTCTGCCTTTCCTTGAGAGGTTTCCCTTAGCGTGCTTCAATCCTTTTCCCTCCCTTTTCATTGGGGTGTGTCAAAACTATTTTTTATTATTAAAGCATTTCTGGGGGCTGGGGGTGGCCACTGATTAAAAAAAATCTTCCTGCTGCTATAGGCAAGTTTTTGCCTTCTGCTTCAGTGCAGCTCCACCTCTTGCTGGCCATTCCCTTGCGTGCTGGTGCAAGTAGTGTAGTTCATCTCGGTCTTTTAGAAGAGTGACTTAATACCTTTGGTTTAAGAAAGCAAATTGTGGGTTTAGTATCTTCCATGTGTAAAAATCGGTCTTGCAGACTGATCTGTTAGGACTAAGGAGGGACACCACTAGCATTTGTTGTAAAACATGCAGGCAGAGGTGGCCTGAAGCTGCTGTTCTTGCTGCGGTAACTGTCTGTGATGTGTAGATAACATAGTACTAAATAATCCCTGGATTTGGGAAACTGAGGAGTCCCAGCTTCCCTAGCAACTGATCTGGAAAAGGTGGTGGAAAATGGATCTGCCCCCAAGGCCCTATAGTTCCCTTGTCGGCCCCGAGCTGTGGGCTGGGGGCAGAGGCACGTAGCCCGGCGGAGGTGAAGCCTGGGGAGGTCAGTTGTTTCCCAGCTCGTGCTGCCGGAGACCTGCTGCAGCCTGGCAGAGGTGACGGCAGAGACGTCACCCCTCTTTCTCTGTGGCCGGTGGCCTCCGAGTCGGGGTTTGGGGCGTAAGCAGACCCTTCTGCCAAAGGCAGCCGTCTCTGCGCAGAGAGGCTCGCTTCATCCCAGGGGGAGCTTCTGCAAGACGAGCTTCTGTTCATCAAACAGTGCTTGGGATTGCATTCAGCGTGGGACAGTCCCTCCTGGTCCTCTGCCTTTATGAAGCTGCAGTTTGATTACTTTGTCTAATAATCTGCATTTAGTTACTCCTAAGGGAAGAAAGCTCATCTAACCCCAAGTATCAGTGATCCTCGTGACTGATTCTGTTTCTCGAAGTAGGTATAGCAATATGGAACGGATCTATCAACACCTATGCTTAACAGCATCTTCTGTGTTTGGTGCTTTAATAATAGGGAAAAAAAGAAAAAAATTTAATGTATTTTTATCTTAACTAGAATGCACCTAATAAAAAATCAAAAAAAGACATCCAGATTGTAATAGCAAAATATGCTTTAATCAGTGTGACCCTTTTATAATGGTTTTCCTGTCATAAGTGTAATTGCTGATGCTTTGATACTTCTGCCAGTGTGGCTTACAAAAGTTGCAACATGAATATAGAAAGGATATGTACTAAGTTTTGCAATTTTAAAAACATCAAAGGAAATCTATGACATTGATTTTTATTCTTTTCTTGTTCATCTGCATATTCTTGCATCTATAGGGAAAGCAGGTAGTGACTAATAACTTGTGAACACTTACGAGAGTGGTTTGGGGTTAGTACAAGGTGAAAACGCTAAGCGGTTACCCGAGATCTGTTACGTATTTACGTGCCGCTGCTTACCTTTTAAGGCAGTCATTTTAATACTTAGAAGCTAACTTTTGCTGTCACGTTGTTGTAGGACAAATTCCTTGTGTTGTGACAACAGCAGAAATGCTGTCGTTTTGTCAGGGGATTTGCATTGCTCGAGATCCTTGAATGGAGCTAGGGGCTCCTGTGCCGTTTCCCCCAACACGTCGCTTTATCTCCTCCTACCTTGCGGCGGTCCAGCCTTCCTTCCTTTACGTACATCTTGCAAGGTGCTGTACGAATTGAAGGAGGTTTGGTGGTAATGAGCTTGCTAGGATTTTTTTGCCCAGATGGTAGGAATTTATCATAAATGTAATGAAAAGCTGCTCCTTGATGGCACTGTCCAAAAGCAACCTCAAACATAAAGCTTTGTAGCCCAGTAAGGTGCTTGGGGCGAGACAGCAGTATTTATCCCATCTCCTTGGTGAAGAGCTTACGTTGTTACTAATTCCTGTTCTAGAAAGTGTGACTCTTCCCGCATATTTATCCCTGTCTGCGCGAGGGAGCAGCTTCCCACCGCCGGGATGTTGCAGCGAGCAGGCTGTCAGTTTGCGAGGCAGACAATTGAATCAAGGCACTAAAACATGCCACTCCAAAGCTGTTTAAATCATCGTAATGCGAATTATGAATTTATTACAATACATATTACCTCAGGGGACAGAGAGGGAAGGGAGATCTGAAGGGGCTGTTTGTAAACATGTAAAACAATAAGCGTTTCCTGCGTTGCCACCGCGACAGGGAGCTCGCCTGCCGAAATAAAACCGAAATAAATGTGTACGCAGGCAGCAGCTCACCTGGGGCCAGATGGCTCTCGGTGGGTCAGGTAACAGACTGTTTAACAAAAAAAAAACCCCCAACAAACAACAGCAAAAAGCCCTCTGTAGATTTGAAGGTCGTTGATTTTTATTTTTACATCCCACCCCCAATTTGTTCCTCCACATTGGCCATCTCTGTCTCTGCCTCCCCATTGCTTCCCCAGCATTTCTTTCTGCCCTACAAACGCCCCCAGAGCTGCTCACCTCGGGGAGTGCCTGAGCTCCCACGGAGCTTTTGCAGCCGGGGATTGCAGAGGGAGCGGCAGGAGCGTGTCCGGGAAAGTGCTACAAGAGTCACGCCGACGCCGTGAGGTCGTGGCGTACGTGCGCACGAGAGCGGCGCTTGCTCAGCGCCTGCAGCCCAAGCAGCGCCCAATTCAAAGTCCTGGCTCGTTTTCTCCCCAGCTATGTGTAGATGGTCTAAGCTTATCGGGATGCTGGCAGCCCCTGGCACCGCACGTCTGCTTCTGCTGCATGAGCTGGTGCGCTGTCAATTTAGTGCTGGTTTGGGTGAGGTTTGGGAACCGTAGTGAGCTCCAGCCCCTCGCTGTGCCTCCGGGCTTAGCTGCAAGCGTGCGAGGGGCAGCTCACACTGCAGGTCGCTTGTGAGTGCCCGGTTAGGCCGAACAGTGAATCGTTCTTCTGTGTGTTGGCTCTCCTCCTGCTGAGGGTAGCACGTCATGTAGCCTGTGCAGCAGTGGGCATATAAAGCGGAGTGAGTTTTGCTAAGAGATTTCCTGAAAAACATCGATAGGACTTTCACTGGCCCAAATTGCTTCCCTATGAAAGGGATTTTTGGTGCCAGGAGAGCCAATTCCCCACCGTGCGGCTGGTGAAGCCCAAATCCGAGTTCCTACAGTGAGCCCCGTGTCCTGCCAAGGGGACCAGATCTCTGAATGTCACAGTACGCTGTTTGTGGAGCAGAAGTGCTGTGCTGTTGGAAGGCGTAACGTGTCCTGTGCTGTGGACAAGCTGCCACAAACAGAAGAGGCAGCTGAGGTTGGAAACCCACAAATTCACCGGTGCTTCCTAAGGGGGGAGAAAAGCGCCCACCTCTCGGGGAGCAGCACAAAAGCACCCTACTGCGCGTGGGGATGCCCAGCACTTCCCCAAACGGCAATTCTGCACGTATGTAGTGGGTGTTTGGGGATTTTTTTTTTTTGTTTTTAGCAGCAGTCTGGCAGTGGCAGCCTCAGCTGGGACTTCACAGATGCTTTGAAAGGTGAGCAGATAAGAGCTGCCTTCCCCACCTTCAGGTCTCCGCTCCATCAATGGGCTATCTGCTCAAAAGAAGGTGGGCATCCCCCAGTGGTGTAGAGTCTTGCTAGCCACTCCGTACAATTTATTGAAAAACAGTGGTGGGATAATGAATTTTAGTCATTGCTGACCAGGAGAACGTAACAAAGGACCCAGCAGCTTACAGGGGGATGGCTCCGTATCCCATTACTGTTGCAGTGGGAGAAGCAGCGTGCTTCAAGTGAGCTCTGAGGGGGACGGTGCTGACTGACGTGGAGGTAATGATTTATAAAGTGGAGAACCTAAACTTAGTGCAGGCTGCATTGCCAGCATGCTGGCTGTCCTTAAAGGACTCCTGAATATGCTGCATTGCAAGACTGCAGCGATTTGGCTGCAAGCTATATTTAGCCTATTTATTCTTTGTTGGTGTATAATGTGCAGTTCAGTGGAAAACTTGGTCTCTCCAAAAAGGAGATTTGAACTGGAGTCAAGACAGGGAAAACACCATCTGTCTACAAAACATTTTTCTTAAGTGATTTGAAAGGAAAGGCTGTATATGTAAGATATATGTGCATGTTGCTTGTTTTGCTGCTTGGGTCTTTTTGTTTAAAGGGGTTTTTTCTTCTTTTTTCTTCAGTGGTCTTCCATCCTTTAGTTTAGTTATTAAATTCTTTTTAAAAATACAGACAGAAAAATGCACTTTGTAGTTCAGCTTTTTAGACCAACTCTTTAGTAAGGAAATGTAATTTTTTTTCTACTTATAGCAAACAACTCCAGTGCTAGGGTAAAAATAACTGTGTTTTGAGGAGGAGATTATTCATGTTGGAAGCACCCTTAAATGTTGAACAAGGATTAGCCCTATTGTGTTAAGGAACAGAAAAGAGCAACAAATACTGTCTCTGTTTTAAAGTGCTTACAGTCTGGATTAAAGGTTTGCAAACTTAATTGGTCATCGTGAGCGGTACCAGGCTCGCCGGTGGCTCCCAGCAGTTCATCCATGCACGAAGTATTTGTGCTCTGCCTTGCCAAGGAATGTGTGCCATCACTTTGAAATTAGTTCAGGAATTACCTCTGGGAAGTGTCTGTAGCCGGAGATGGACTCCCCCGGGATTTCCTGCTTTTGAGAGACGTGATCTGGCCGACCTGATCAGCCCCCAGCCTGTGGGCTTGCCTCCCTCTCTTCGCCGGAGCGGGGCTCTGCGCTGACCTTTAGGGCACGGTATGAGGCTTTGTCGTGGAAGTTTTGATCCGGAAAGGGCTAAGTCCGTGATTTTTCAGGTGAAAAAAATAGTGGGGGGGTGGAGTTTTCTCAGGGCTTTTGGTTGATGAACTGTTAATATCAGTTGGGGAAAATGGACTGAAAAAACTACACTGTGTGCATGTAGTAGGGATAGAGAGAAGGTGGCGTGTCTTCAGGCATGAGCTCTAGAAATAAAAGTATTTTAAATGCCATCAAATCTTAATTATTGTCAGATTCTCGAGCATTATTTGACTAATTGGGAGACACAGTCGAGTGTTAACTGGAATGACCCATCGTGTTAATGTGACTGGACGTGGTCCTGAGCAGCCTGCTCCGGCTGACCCTGCTTTGAGTGGGGCTTGGACTAGGTGGTCCCGTCCAGCCCCCGCTCTTCCGTGATTCAAGCAGGTGCTCGGTGTGGGAGCCCGGTCACCTTTTCCAACAGGTAATACAGAAAGTGTTCTGATGTTGGCTTAGTGGGGAAAAGATCAATTCTAATAACCCTATTCTGTATTATGTTTTCTAAGTTCATGCAGCGTGCCTACATAATGATACAGGTATCGTACAATACTGCTGTAAAATGACTGTACAAATAAATTCTGGGTAGACCGTACACAGACCAGAATTCCACCTATTCCTTATGAGTTTCAATAGGCAAAGAGTCTTTATGCAGATAACATTTTCTTAGAGAACGTTTTCTTAGTTTTAATAACGTTATATATGAAATATTACTTTTTATGGCTATGGCAGTATCTTTTATTCTGTTTCTTGGGTGTCTGTTCATCTGTCTCCATAATTATATTTTACTTCCTGGAATTATGCAATCCATCAATGTCGGGAAGGGCAGGGTGGTTAAGGGTTGCTCTGAGACTCATCAGACAAGTGCGATGCATTTCTGGCAGTTAAAATTGTATCCTTATTAAAATTGAGAAATTTCTTCTCCCTACCCCTCCCCAGCTTACATGATTTAAAAAAAAAACCCTCATAAAATGGAAATCTCAATTTCTTATCATGGTTTTAGAAATTTAAAATTTAATTTAAAATAGCCCGTGGTGAATATTTTTAAATGACTTGTTCTTTGGCTTTGATACAGCATGCAAATATCAGAGAGTCTGGCTGTAATGATGTTTGATTGCTGCCTGGCTTTCCTTGCTCTGGAGACTTTCCGTGGGAGAACTTAGGTCGTGCTTGGGGAGCATTACAGCAGCGCTGGCTGCAGTGAGCTCGGGAAGTAATCGGCCCCTGAAATGCACGTGTGGATAAGTGCTGCAGGAAATGCCTCTGCGCTTAAAGAGGTGAAAAACAGAAACCAGAGCACAGTACGCTCTTTAGACAGCGTAAGTTGTACATGGTGGCTGTTAATGACCAGCTTGAAAAAAAAAAAAAAATTTCTTAAGAGATTTCTTAAGTTTCTTAAAAAAAAAAAAAAAAAAAAAGAAATACAATATATACCTTACTTTACATATGCTAGGAAAGACTGAAGTAAACTCTTCAGGGATTTAAAACGGAAAATGCAAGGGGCCGGAGTTTTGGGAGGCACTTTAACATTTCACGGCTTGTATCCATCTCTGTTTTCTGCCAAAGTGAATCCATACCCATACTGACCTGGTGGGTGCTGGGAAAGGATGATGTAATTCGGTTTTCATGCAAAGGATGCTTTTTGGAAGTCAGTCTCAATTTAATGCTGCTATAGAACCACAATTCGTTCGGACAGTCTTACAAATACGTTATTGTGATGATTAACCCACCGCTGGAGAGCCAGGTGCCTGCCTTGCCGTGGGGAAGGCCACTAAGCCTTAGGACGAAGTATAAAAAGTCTTGGCGGGGCAGGGGGGGATCAGCAAGGTCTTGACCTCACTTGGCACTTGGAGAAAGTTGTGGTGATAAAGATGAGCAGCAGGAATGCCACGATGCTGGGTTTGGTGAAAATCTGCTCTGATGAGCTGTAGTGCTTTTGAAGCCCATTTCAAGGTCTGTAATCTAGATGAGGCAGTGTTTCACCCCAAAGAGTTCAGTGTTTTGGGAGTCTGATACATTTTATTCTACTGGGGGAAAAATAAACCTGAATTTTTAATTTGTGCTGCAATGGTGGCTTTTTTCGCCACCCCTTTTCACAGGGTGGTGAATATTAGGCAAGCAGGTGTTCTCTGACTCCCCTTCAGCCTTTGTCGCGCACAGATATTCGCACGTCAGACTGGGTATCAGCATAAAGTGCAAATCTATAAATTATGGAGGCACGGTGATAAATGGGAGAGACTGCAGGTGCACTTCAGTGCTGAAGTCTATTAAATCCTTGTAGCTGAGGGTTTGCTCCTCTTCCCTTTTCTTCCTCAACAGTTAAGCATAAAGGCCTTGGGCTTTGCTTCCACCTCCTTGAATTCTTCAGAGCGCACATCACAGTGTCTTTAAACAGTGTGAGACGTGTCGGGAAACTGAAGGCATTAGCAGAGCTCTGGGATTTATTGGCAGATTGACAACCTGATAGGCACGCTCCCTTTCTTCTCTGTTTGTCACTCTCTGATACTTTCCTTTTCGCTCTCCAAGGGGAGGGAGGGAGTCCCACTGTAACACTAAATGTCTTCAGCATTTCCACTCTGCAAAACGCTTTATCTTGGCTTAAGACTTTTTTTTAAGTCTGAAGTTCACCTTATCCTTAAAGGTGCATAATTTACCAGGCCTCTTGTGATAGCTTTGTGTCTTGCAGAGAACCTGAAATGGGAACTGAGCTCATTAAAACGAAATTAGTTTAAAGAAGAAAAAAAGTTTCTCCTTTGTGGGAATGCTTGCAACTAATATGAAAGCCTAAGATGCTGCTGCTTTGTTGGTGTGAGGGTAGAAAGTGAGGTGATGTCTCGGGGAAACTGAAGATCTCTCACGATCTGTGTTGAGCACGATGCTTAGTTTCAGGCTAGGTAGACTAGAGAGAGGTTAGTTATATGCCTAAGACTGGGACCTAAATCCATTTCTCAGCTCTGATGTTTCACGGGTTATCTTCATCTCCCTGCGCCTCCCTTCCCAAGGTTTTCAGCAGGAGTAACAAAATTTTCTCTGCCACTGCATCTGCTCTGCCTTTTTCATTTAAAAGATATTTAAATCCAGGAGTGCCGCATGTAAGTTTATACATATGTTTTTACTGACTGCATCTGCACACTACTGCTGTGCAACTAGCCTCATAGCTGCGTCAAAGTTTTCATCCCTAAAATTGGGGCACGTACCAAATCAGAGCAATTTATTTTAACCTATGTCAGACCGCACAAAATGTTGACCCTCGGTATTAGTTTACTCTTTCTCCAGCTGTTGCCAGCCTTGACCTACCCCGCTGCAACAGAAAGCTGAGCAGCGCCAGCCAATATTGCTTACCCTGGATCCTCTGTGCGCAGCAGATAATGCCTCAAAGCTCCTTCCTCCTGTGCATTTAAAGTACACAGCCGCATCAGAAGATTAAGTTACTTTGAACGCGAACAGCTCCCCGTATTGTAACTCAGGCTGTTTTTCACTTTGTTCCACTTAAGATATTGCCAAGACTCGCTGTGACTTTTTTTCCCCATGAAGTAGTTTAAGAGCATGAAATTGTTCGGTGCTGGATAATACAGTAACCATGGGGCTATTGCTGTTATCTTTAATGTATTAGGCAGATGTAATTTTTCTTGATGTTTTGGAGTTGAGGTGAGTTGGTTACTGTGGGTTGGTTTGTTTGGGGGGTTTTTGGGGTGGTTTTTTGTTTGGGTGGGTTTTTTTGGTGGGTTTTTTTTTTTTGAGGGGGAAGGATTTCTGCTATTTATTTCTTTTTTTTGTAGAGTTTCTTTCCTGCCTGGCTTTATACCTCACCAAAATGTCAGATGAGGAATGAATACATTTGGTAGAGAAATTAGACCATTAATTCCACAAGATGTTTTTAGTGATACTTCAAGATCTCAATTTGATAGGAAGGACTGGTTAGAGAAGGAAACTATCTGATCACTTCAGATGGAGCAATTAACTACTTAACAGCTGGAAAAAAGGTTGCAAGTGATGTGATTCTTCACACCAGCAGCACTTAGCTATTCCATCCACAGTTTCAAAATGCTTTGAACAGGAGATTAGTATCTTGCTCATTTTGCAGATGAGCAAACAGAAGTACAGAGGGGAGATGAATAGGCTCAAGCAGCAGGTCAACAGCAGAGCCAAAAGAATGAATCCTGGCTGTCTAAATCCGATCCGTTAGAGCCTAGGCAATAATGTTTCCCCTAGGATTATTTCATCTGCTGGTACTGACAGGGCCAAAATTTTCAAGGGATTTTTTTTTTTTTCTTGTTTTTTTTAATTATTTTTTTTTCTTTAATGTGTGGGTGTCTGTGAATGAGATCCTTGGAGACAGAGTGTATGTCCAACGCTTTCCAAAAACATGAGGCCCCCTGGTTGAGGCTAGAATGCAGCACGTGTCACCTTTGCAATACCTATTGCATTGTTTACAATAACAAAGAGCAAAACCAAAATGCTGCTTCGCACGCTTATTTTAAAAGAACAAGTTCATTGAGCCTTGGACCGTTACCGAACCCCAGGTCAGTGTGCCGATCGCCTTTTCCATACCCTTGGTGATACTTTGCTGCAGGTCTAGAAAGGGGAGCGATGGCAGCGGGGGTCTCTTGCTTCTTTTCCATACCCTTGGTGATATTTTGCTGCAGGTCCAGAAAGGGGAACGATGGGAGTGGGGGTCTCTTGCTTTCTAAGTCGCGGAGGCAGCTGGTTGTGCATCCTGCCCGGTGGTGAGAGCCGGGAAACCTCCCGGTCTCCTCCTGGCTCTCATGCTGCCTGAGCTGGGGCAGATCAGTTCCGTTTCCCTGCCTCCCTGCTCCTGGGGCTCCGATCTGATCGAGCTATTCTGTGGCACTGACTCACCGCTAATCATGAACCTGCAGCTAATTTTGGGTTTGAGTTTGGCTATGGGAGTTCATCCAGGTTCTGCGTCTCACTTGAGAAGTCTTGCTGTTCCCCCTGCTCTGTTGTTCTTTAGCTAGGTTTAAAATATATATTGTTGCTGGCATTCGAATCCATATCTGCTCCCAACATATGCTATTGGCACAATACCAACAGATGCTGTTAAGCGGTATCAAATCTTAAAGCGCAGCTATATTCTGAAGTGCGACTCTGTGAAAATGGCACCGTAGGGTTCCTCCTCTGTGTCTCGGTGATTTACACATTAAGTTCTCTCTCTTAAAAAGTAAAAGATGTTGATTGTTTTTAACAGTCGTCTTGACAAACTAAACCTGTGCCTGGATTTCGTTTTAAGGGCGATCTCGGCAGGGCTGGAGTGGGGCTGGTGTGTGTTTCTTGCTCCTGTCCTCCTTCACGCCTCCTGTCCTCCTTCACGCCTCCTGTCCTCCTTCACGCCTCCTGTCCTGTCCTCCCACCCGCCCGCTGTCCCAGCTGTGCCGTATGGGAGCTCTCGGGGCTGGGAAGGGGGGTGTTTGTCAGTGCCGCAGGATTCAGGCTTCTCTTGCAGGTTATAAATATTTCCATTTTGCTATTTAATAACAAGTTGGTCACGCTCGATTTGAAACTCTTAAAAATGCAAAATCTGTTTGGGGGGAATAGAAATTTCAGAATTGTCAACAAACAATTAGCATTGTCAAGAGTGGGTTTTTATTTAAAAAAAAAATAAAGTGAATGAGCACTGAGTTAATATTCTTCTTTCCCTCTTTCCATCCTTATTCTCCTTTTGTTTGTTTGAGATTAAATGATAATAAGCAAACTTGCTGCACAACTGACTCTTTGCTTATTGTTCCTCCTCCTCTGAAGTGCGGTGCCATCTGGCACATGGACAAGTGGGGAAGATTGATGGCTAACAAAGAGCACCATTCATTTTTCTCTTACCAGATTTGGACAGAAAGCAAACGTTTTTAATCAAATCTATATGTTTCTAAGGAATATTGGCTGCTGAAAATTTGCCAACAGCTGAATTTTCCCCCTTCCCCACCCTGTGAGAACGAGATCCTGCCAGGCTGGTTCATGGACGGGACAGCACGGATGCTTTTCCTCTTGTGCATCATTTTCTTTTGTATTATTGAGAGAGCAGTAAGGTAAAGGGCTGTTGGTGCTGAGGAGAGAGAGAAGTGGTTATGTGCTGTAGTGCAAATAATCTCAAAATGTAAGAGTATAGGTTTTTTAATGGCCTCGCAATGAATCATGCAAGACAACTGTCTGAACAAAACACACAGTTGCTTTCAATGAAGCAACCAAAACATCAGTGGAAAGTTTGCCTGCAGTGGTTTTTCATTTTTCAGAGAAAAATGAATAATTTATGGATTCTCTCTACCATCCCATCTTCTCTCAATAGTTATGCAGTCACGGGCTAATACAGGAATTTAGGATCCTTGGGTCAGAGGGAATTCAGCTGTGGTGCTCAGCTGGGAAAGGGAGATTCAGCTTTCCCTGTAAGGGAGGGATGGAGGAAGGGCTGACTTGTACGGGGCAGCTGAGCCGCAGCGCGCGGGGGACACCTAGACCTCTTGGGTCAGGGAGCTTGGGGGAGGTTCTGATGTTTAAATATTGCTCCAGGTGCTAGGTGGATGCTGGCCTTGCTTAGCTGTGTTTCTTCACTAGGTACCCATAATGAGAGGGGCTTTTGCTTTATGCTAAAATACAAAAAGAAAAAAAAGACTTGGCCATTTGAATATTAAATTCAGATGCCTTTAATAATACCTATAAATTAATAGGATTTCATGCACAGCATTCAAAAGCATTGTAAAGAGGATATGGGATACGTAAAGATAAAATGGATTTTGTAGCGCTTTATAGCTGTGGAAAGAAAATGATTTTCAGTTTGATTTTTTTAATATATTTTTTCCCTTTGAAGTCTAATAATGGAGTTAATTAGCTCTAAGCACCTGGATTTCAAGCTTTGAAAACGATCCTTTCATTGCAGTGTTACTGAATTTTAGGGAGAGTTGCATCCAGAGGCACACACACAGCCTTGCCGTGGCATACGCAGCCTTGTACAGCATCTACGCGTGTGCCTGTGGAGGCAGTGGCTGTAGCTCGGACAGCGGGACTTGAAGGACCTCGCTTTTTTTTTTTTTTTTTTTTTTTTTTTTAATATTGGAAAGTTCCTGCTGTTATAAAACATAATGTCTCTGACAAATGTCTCATGTCCTAGTTTCCAGGTTGGGAAGTCTTGGCAGTGCTTCCCCCTGCTAGTTCTCATCTGTGACTTGAGTAAATAGATGATGATGATGATGATGATGTAGTGGGGAAGCGCTGGCCCTGAAACTGCTGAGTTGATGATCAGACCCTCCGGGCAGCAGGAACGTTTCCTTGGTGTCTACCCCACAGCAAGAGCCCTGCTGCCTCCCCGCCGGAGGAGGACACCAATGTAACCTTGCTTCGGATGGAGCTAATCTCAATAAGAGTTGACTATATTTTGCATGGTTATATTTTTCTTAAATGTCATCACTCCTTCGCTCCTCTGGATTGAACACAGAGTTATGGGTACTTGGCTGTAGTGTGCCTAAGGGTTAATCACAGCTTGTCGAAGACGGTGCTAAATTTGCCCTGCCGCTTCTGCTTTGCTGCGGTGCTGGTAGGAGGCACAGCCTGGAACTGTGCTGCAGGTCTGAGCCTGGGGCGCCCTGGGCCAGCGCAGGGGCTTGGAGCCGGGGTCCTCAGCCGGGCGAGAGCGCCTGCGGGGGCTCGGGTGGCTGCGCCGGAGGGGAGGAGAGATGGCTCTGCTGCCTGGTGTGTGAAGGGGAAATAAAACCGGCTGAGAGAAGGGAGTGACTGTGTTGACACAAAGTTTCCAACTGTTATATTTATATAACAGTTCAGAGCTTAAATTGCTCTTGAAGCAGGCAGATGTATATCCCTTCCGAGCCTTGCTACGTACCGTTCCCCTCTTCTTTTCTTCCTGCCACTGTAAATCTGGATGCTCTTGTTGATATAAGTCTTCTGTCTTTTAAAGAATGTGACTAAACTTTGTGGGCACTGAATCAAGTCTCATGGGCCTTGCTTTGCATTGGGTGATTATGTTTTTCCTTTATCAGTCTTTAATTTACTGCCTTTTAAATATTTCCTTGCTCCTTTTTACATAATAGGAAAATGTCAAAAGAAAGTGTATTTCAGATATAGGGACATCTGGCATTTGTGTTTGAAAGAGAAAGCTTGTGTTTCTCTGCTTTTAAGATGGTTGGTAGAACAAAAGCGCCTCTGAAGAGAGCGGCACAGCCAGGAAAGGGTTTGGGGTGGAAATGTGCATATTCCCTTCTCCCTTAAAACATGCTGATGCAGCCTCTTAGCAGGACAAAAGTGAGAAGCAGTGGCAAAACTTGGAAGGTTTTATTTTTGCTGTCCTATGAGTCTCCACAAAGGCTTTAATAAAGGAATCCAGTGATGCTGCTAAATGCCCATGGTGTTCCTCTGGGGACACCCCAAGCTATTCGGTCCCCGGGAGGGTGCAGAGTCCCCGCTCCCTGGGTCCGACAGTGCCGTGCCACGCTGGGGACAGCCCCGACAAGTGCTCCTTGGGGTAACCTGCAGGACTTTGCTTTGTTGAGAGGCTCTGTTTGATGTGTGAGAGCTGAAAACATTCAAGTATTAGTGCTGTGAAGAGAGGGCTCTCGTAATCTTCGTGCCCGACAGAAACCCGTGGGTGGGCTGGGACCCAACACGAAGCTGTGCTTGGGGCTGGGTGCTGGGGTGTCCGTCCACCCTCTCCTGACTGATGTTGGTGATGGTCTTCGTGTCTGAAATGCATACTTGGCCAGCAGCGTGGCTAAGCGAGCTGATGCGCAGCCCGTAGAAGAGAAGGGGAGGCTTTCCATTGTCTTTAGCGGGTTGTGGATTAAGTCTCAGGAGAATAATAATATCATGGTTTACTTGGCAGTAACAATGCTAGCGGTGCTGTCTGACTGCAGACAATAAACTGAGCAAGTTATGGAAAACATGATAGCCCTCTCCTGAACAGGAGGAGAGTCACTCAGACGTGAAAGCAATCCATTTTGCATACTGTTTCTGTGGGAACTTTCAACAGGATATTTTGACATATGGCTTCTATGTAGATGAAGTGCCAGACCTTAACTAGATAAAGATATAATGAAATTTTCAGTGAAATCACTCAGAGTGAAGCATGGAACCTTTTTTGAAAATTCCCAGATAGGTACCTGTCTGCACCTTTGCAGTGCAGAGATCTGGCGCCGAGATGCTTGTTGCATGTGAGATGCATTAGCCAGGAATCATGAGTTTGCTGAAGTACGCAGGGCTGAGCACCAGAAGCCTTCTTGCTGGAAGATTCCCCTTTAACAGTCTCACTCTGAAGCTGGTGGTGTTGTTTGTCAAGTCTGGGGAGGGATGTTCTTTGATTCTTAAGTTGTTTTATATGAATATACTGCACCTTTTCACCATTGTGGGTGTGCTGTTGCTGATTAGACCTGCTGTCATCAGAAATCTCTGAGGATCGGTTGAGGAAATGCTCTGGGTTTGATGCTGAGTTAATGAAGTGGACTCTCAAGCATCAGCACGCTTCCTGCAGAGGGATGGAAGCAGAGCAGTGTTTGAATATTCATACAGGTTTAGCTTCCAGCATAGCCCTTCTTTCCCCGTGTGATGGGGGAATTCTCCTCCCCCTGTTCGCTGAATCTGCTTTTCCCTTATAAATCTTGGGTAGCTTCGTGCGGGAATCAGAAAAGTGAGGGGAAAGAAGCAGCACTTAAATAATACACATCTTGGTTAACCAGTACTGCTACATGTGAATAGCATGGATAACAACTGCCTTTATTGTACACCACAACATAGTCTCTGGCATGTTGTTTTAATGTCACTGATCAAAGCTATTTGATATAGGAGAGGTCGAGTTTGATTGCTGGCCTTTCCAGCCCAGGCCAGCTGGCAGGGGAGACCTCAGACTCCCGGCACAGGTATGCCAGGGTTGCTGGAGGAGTAATGCGCAGCGGAGAGGTTTCGGGGGCACGGAGGAGAAGGCAGGGAGTCAATTCTTGTTTGCTTCATATCCTTTGACAGAATTGCATATTGATTCTTTAAAAGAAAAGGGGGGGGGGGGCACGCAGAACCCAGAAGAAAATACTACTTGCTGCAGTGGGTTACAGCTAACCTGTGTTTTCCTGGATATTAGTGCAGCTCCCAAGGCAAATGACTGGGGAAGAGCAAGCACGGCTGAGCAAAATGCTGATTCTGTGCCACGGGTGCAGGTCTTGCATCACCTCTTGTTCACTGTAATTTGATGTTAAACAGTTTGAGGCAGGAGCAGAAATTCCCAAATTGTCTGTCCTCTGATGGTCCACTGAACACCAGCCTTCAGAGGAGCCCCTCAAGACCAGGCTGGGTTTGGTCTCTATTTGTAGCAAAGCAGATGAAAGCAGTGGTTGCGTGGAGCAGACGCCTGCAGCACGGGAGCGGGAGCTGCCTGAGCAGCCATTTCCTACAACGCAGGAGGCAACTGGTGGCAGGAAGATGAATGCAAATCCCCGTCACCCAAGTCCTCGGACCACCTGTTTCTCCTTTGTAGGAGAAAGCCCTTTACCCAACAACACAAAATATTCTAGGGAGCTCACAACAGTGGATGAATCTCACTAAGCCAATGAAATTGTGGAGAAGGCATCATTTTTGTTGTCTGAGCAGAAATGCTTGACGTACTCAGCAAGAAGAGTTCTTGTGAGGCAGCCATCTTGGGGCTCTGAGGTGACTTACTGTTGGTCTCCGCACGAGACAGCGGCATGCCGGCGGTTCTTGCTGACTTACTGGCTTGGTGTTTGTCCAACTAGCGTGAGTATTTGTGGTCCTCTTTCTTGGTTTCTTTCTTTTGTGGATGGCAATCTGAAATACATAGCTGCTTTAAAAAAAAAAACAAAAAGGGGGTGAAAACAGACCATTATGGTGCATGCTTATTTAAAATAAGGTGAAGAAGACTGAACAGAGATTAAGCCAGTGTTTTTAAACTGGAGGAGTACAAATCCTCAAGGAACCCAGTGCTCTGATCCTCAGAGGTAATTAGTAGGTAGCCCTATTAATTTTAATGGCAGCTCTGAGCCGTTAAAGCCTGGCTATAGCCTCTATATTTTAAATATTATTAAATACTACATACTTTAAGTACTTTATTGCTCTCATTTAAGAAAAAAGTCAGCTTGTTCATTGGGTGCCTCATTTAAAATTATTTTTTATTTTTAGTGCCTATTGGAAAATGGGTACGCTCTTCTGGGAGGAAAGTTGCTATTAGGATAATTGTACTCCTGTGCTGCTCACAGCTTCAGGGAAATCCCTTCAGTCTGTACGTGGTAAGAGGCACCAGGAGATGAAGATGTATGTTGATAGTCCTTGGCTTTGAACGTTTCTCCAAAACCAAAGCTGTAGCACAGCACAGCATTTGAGTGACAGGTGCTGGAAGTGTCACGCAGTGCCACAAGAAGTCATTTGACACTGGAGCAGGGATAAGTGGTCCTGCCAAGTTTTAACAGCCTTCTATTTCTCTAGCTAGTAGGTCCAATTCTTGGGTGGCAGAGGCTGCTTGGGCAGGATCCCCCTCGGCATTTCCAACAGCTGTCATGTGCTTGTGTGTCTTGTTTCCTCTTACTCCCTTGCTCCCCTCAAGCAGGAGCCTGGGATCTAAATTGAGCTTGTGACACATGCTTAAAAAAAACCCTGGAAAATACAGTTGTTTTGAAGACCTGGTTCTGCGTGGGGTTGTGCCAGCAGCCGAAGCGGTTGTGTGCGAGGTGACGGATGACCTGTTGTAAGCTGGGAGGGTGTTGTGGCTGGCTGCCCTTGGGCTGGCGATGCACTGCACGGGGATGTGACCTCTGTCTGGGTTTGGGAGTGGGAGCGAGGAGCATTTAACCTTTCCCTAGCACTCTGTGGCGTGCAAGGTGAGATGAGTTAGAAACCCCAAGTCATTTCTTAGTGATTTCTTTGAGGAGTCTCTGGCAGCCTGTCAGATCCCAAGGCTATTTGACATCCACACTGCAACGGTAATTGCTTTGCAAGTTGAAGAGATTAGAGCATTTCCTAGGCTTTTAATTCTTTTACTCCTAGCTTATTCTGGGTTGTGTTGTGAACGGAGCTACCTGGGGCCATGCCCCAGAAACGCCGGCTGCCTTCCAGCTCACCCCTGCGTGCAGCAGGGTTGGCTTTGCCGTGGGACCCTGCGTGAGGAGCTGGTCAGTATTTGCAGGCATCTTTAGGGCGTGGGGTAGTCCTGAGCACTCCTGGTGTGATGCGGATAAGAGATGTTTGAGAGCGTTGCTGTGTTAAAGGCAGATGGGCATGGCGTGAGCAAACGTCGTCGCAGGAGGAAAGAAGAATGAATTGCGGTGGTGCCCAAAAATCTCTTGCAGAGGGAAGCAGCTCAAGTGCTGATCCTTTTGTACGCGCTTTGGATATAAAATATGTTGTGCAGCTTCAACCCCTCGTACCAATGTCCTTCCATGTCTCTCTTTCACTTGAATGTGTGTAAAGTGTTTCTAAACTTGCTTGTTCTTTCTTTACTGAAGGGTTGGGAGAGAAGGTAATAAAAACAAGCCACTGCATTTACCAAGCAACCTTATTCATCTAGCACTGAAACCTATCGCTGCCTTTACAAATGGCTGTTACCGCAAAGAGTGAGCCATCTCGTACGCAGCTCTGGATGTATGGCTCCCTTTGCCTCCCACCCTTAGGAAGCAGGCTCCCAGTGTGGTTTACATGTATTATGCCAGATGATTTTGTATTAACATAAAACCCCACCCGTGCTGTTATCTTCTGAGGGATGCATTTTGGAGGTAGCTAATACTGGAACATCTTCACAGGCTCACAACGGGATGCTGAGTTACTCCAAGATGCTGTGCTCAGTGTTTAGCTGGCACTCGACTGAGCACGTTGATTTTAGTCGAGCAGATGTCTGTTAATCTTTGTGAGAAGCTACCTTGCCATTCTATCAAGCACAGTGTAGAGGACAGATGTTTGATGAAAGCGCTGAAATATTTAACTAGGATATTTTTCCCCCTGCAGCCGAGATTGCTTGTTGTGCCTATTAATCTTTTACAAGACTTGCATCTGCTCAGAGGTGGGTTGTTTCAGGCTTCGGATGAACTTTGTGTGTATGTGCGTGGTTTGAAAGAGTGGTATAATGAACAAACATGATGTGTATATGAATAAATTGAATGCATAAAGCAGATGAATTAATCCCTTGCTTGCTGAAAGTCTCTTCCAATAATAATAATAAAAAAATATTATAATGCTCCTTCTCCTATGGGTGTTTACTCCTCTCTTTCAGGGGTGTCTTTACCCTCCAGTTTGTATAATTAAGATTTCAATTGGCGTGTCCTTAAAGAGAGCTTGTCCTTTCGTATGCAGTCTTGTAAAGCCTGGATGCAGTATTGCTCGGTAATGCAGAGCTCATCTGTCCTGCTGTCCCTTTCCTCCTGGTCTCGTTATAAGTATGTTTGATTAGATCTTACAGTGGGGGAAGCCCTTACTGGGTTAGTAGAAGGGAAGAGGAAAGGCTAACAGGGAGTTAACCACTCATCCCAAGGTAGCGGCTCTCTTGTTTATGAAGAATTTATTTTCAGCTAAGACAGTACCTTTCTGTAATGCTTAATTCTTCTGCATAAGCTTCTAATCAGAGCCACTTGTGTTTTCATTTCTTCTTGTTACAACAGTTACACTTTCACCATAGCTGGTGATTGGAACACCATAAAAGTCTTGGATAACATGGCAGATTGAAAAAGCAAAGAAACCACATGCGTGCAAAACTTCCCCCCCCAGGAGTAGCCTTGTTGGACACTGGGTTGCACTTCAGAAAAAAAAAAAAACACCTCCGTAATCAATACTTAGTAAGGATTAATACTTGTAAAGTAATTAAAAAGCTCTCTGAAACACATTTTTGCCTTTGCTGCTGCTGACTTAATGGCCCATGTTGTTTTTTTTCTAGTCTATTCTAGCCCGCTTTTCTTTGAATGTTGCAATTCTGAGCTTAAAGTCCAGTATTGTCTTTTAAATATCTCATGGATGTAATCCAGTTTTTGTTTTCTTTAAAACTAGTTGGCTTATGAATTCCCCTTTTCTTTTCTCCATGTGTTAGCTGAATCGAAGTAAAATGGGAAACTGTTGCATAGACCCATCTAACTTCCCCCTTTTCCAAATACATGATAAGTTATTCACTCTGTATTTTTAGAAGTAAGAGTAACACCAGTTTGAAAATAATTTAGCACAGCCAGAGTTTTACTAACCACTTTGAGAACGTTTCAGGGCAATCCCATGAGATGATGGTGTATGATGATAATTCTGCTTTAGCAGAATAGGCCTATTCAATGAGCAGCTCAAGCTCAGACACTTATCCAGTCGGTGCTTAAGGTCTGGAATTAATTCAGTTTTAAGAATTAAGTTTTCTTCTTTGCGTATTCATATTTTATGTGCAAGATTAACTTGCTCAGTCTGTAAAATTCGCTAGATATTTTCTGTTTGCGTGAACTTGCCTAGTTTGAATGATCTTGTTCATGTCACAGAAAGCAACTAAAGTCCCAGCGATGTCTTTTCTGAGTAAATGTTCTCAGAAAATGTCCTCACTTAATTGTAATCGAAAATTAATTGTTCAGCTGTCTGTCTTCTTTTTTTCATGCCTCGTGTATTCTGCCCAGTAACATTCTTCTTCCATATGATTCATTAGTCTTCAGATTGCTTAAAAATATCCTGGACAAGGAAGACATATTAGCAAAGTCGTAGCTATATTGGCGGATGAAAATAATCTCTTCTCAAGTGTCTACGTACGTGCCAAGATCACATCATGCATACAGAGAATAAATGAGTGGGCTTGTGAATAAGCAGGCTTTTGAAGGAAGGGCTTCTTTTGTTAATCACTAGCAAAATTGGTCAGAGAGCTTAGAGACTTTAAGGAAAAATCCAAGGGACATTGTTCAGAATTTTTATCACCTTTTACTCATCGTCACCATCCTTTTTTAATGTATGAACTCCTTGTCATCCACCTGTTCCTCCGGTGAATTCTCTCTTTTTCTGGACCTCAAATCAGCTGTCTCAATGCACTTAATAGCTTGATCGTCTTAAATCTTGAAGACTGCTCAAGTTAAGTAAAATACAGTAAACTCTTTGGGAAGAGTTTATAGAACTGCTATATTAATCTTGCCAGATAATTATAAATTTGTTGTGGTCTGCTTACCTGACATACGCATCTCGCTATGTAAAAAATAAGTAGGATTTTCAAAATCATTTGTGTTGCCTGAGGGGAAAAAATCCACAGTAGGGAAATCGTGATTCTTATTTGAAGCATAATTGTTTCATTGTCATTTGCCATGATTTTCTTGTTTTGCAAATCAGGCCCAGTGGAGGGAAACCATCCCGTGGAAGAGGGATGGGAAGAGAATCCCAGCAGAGATCCCGTGTGCGTGTTGCCAGCTGCCGCCGGGAGCTGGAGGGCTGGGGAGGCTGACTTAACAGCTCTCTTGCATCTGCCTGGGAACGACTTCTCTGCTAATGGTGTTTAGCTGTTCTTATGATGGATGAGCAAAATGGGGGGTCTTGAGTTTAGCTTAGGGATAGAAGAAATGACAGAATTTGTCTTAAATGGTGGTGTGGTTGTGTGTACTATTCATGCAGAATACCGTACAGCTTTAAATACGATAGTTTTGCTGCATCCAGGAAGGGAAAGAGATGGAAAAAATCTTGGGGACCTGAAGTGTGACCTCAGACCTCTATTTATATGCGTTAGGTCTCCATCTGTTCTGCAAACATTTACAAGGGGTGTGAGTCACGGCGTCGCAGTCGGCAGGACCGGCTGTGCCTCAGGTGTGTGTGTGTGTCTGTGTTTGCAGGATTAGTCTTCAGTTGATGTGACTGGTCAATGGATCTCACTTTGGCAAAATAATAATGCATGTCAGGCTTTCCTTTTGGTTACCTTCATAGGTTATTATGTAGGACATCCAAGCTGTCTTTCTAAATATGGTGAGATTTAGTACAAGGAGTACTAAAGGAGTACAAGGAAATTAAAATGGAAAGCATAAGCAAGGCAGGCATTTATAAATGATTGAACTAAATTATACCCACTAGAATGAGCTGCAGCTGTGACAGCGATGTTTCTTTCTTCAGGTAAATAACATTACCCATCATTATTGGTTATGCTAAAAGGCCATAATTCCATGTTAACATGCCTTATTGCAGCATGATAAATCATAGCCTAATCTCCATTACCAGACTGCCCATAAATATTAGAGATATGTGGTAAGGGGAAGGTAAGGAATGAAATCTGGTTTTGATGCAGCAGTATCAGTGTTGGCTGGCCTCTGACGGGACAGAGCTGAGTCATTTTAGATAAAGCAATTCCTGTAATGCATATCATGACTTTTCATTTTTATTTAATTAGGTATAAAGCTGTATTGTCACCTATTCACTTTTTTTTTAAAAGGAAAAAAAAAATGTTTGTTCCAAAAAGCCTTGATGACTTTTGCCCATGAGGAAATACAAACAAGTTTCAGCTTTAAGGTTGTGAGTGTGTTGTGGTGTTGTACCACAAATGGAATACCGCTGTTGTTTTCACTTCAGTAAGTTAGTGCTTTTTCTGGACAATAAAACCACAGGCTGAAATTATATTGTATAATAATGGAGTCAAATCCACATGCTCAAGTGATCCTGTGTGTTTTTGACATTGTATTAAATTGATTAGTAGGTAAAAGGTTGGATTTTTTTCCCCTTACTGCTAGAGATTGAGAAAACACAGAGAAACACAAACCTTTCCAGTTAACTATTCCTAGAAAAGATAATTGGCATTTTTTACTTCTTCTTGCCAAAGCAGTCGAGGATGTACATCCTTCTGGATGGTGTGGAAGGAAATGACACTGTAGTCTCTTCAGTTTGAACTTCTTAACTTTTGAATTCAGGGTGAATTTCAACTACTGTTTGTTTATTACAGAAACGTTTTGACTGCAGTTGGAATCAATGGATTAGCTTTGTTTTGTGACCCTTTCAAAAACATCGCATGCCAAATCCGCTGAAACAATTTCCATTGAAAAGCTCAATGCATTTTTTTCCTCTCTATTCCATGTGGCAGAATGTGCAAGAGCAGCGTTTTTAATATTTTAAAGTAACAGGAGTGGCAAAGAGAAGTTTGATACCATTACATGAGTAACCACAGGTGACTGTCTTCCCAACTCTGCTGTCCGTTCCTTAAAGTTAGGACAAAAAGAATTACAGTAGAAGGAGCAGCGCATAGATACCCGGCTTGGACAACCTCACCCCTGGGATGGGGTGGGAAAGGGAGTGCTCTGTGATGTATCCGAGGTAAATAATTTGGGGCTCTAATGGAGCAAAAGCTGGCCAATAATAGGAAAAATCCTGTCTGGGAGAAGGGGAAGAAGAAACTTGAGATACAGGTGTGTGAGTAAATCAACATGGAACAAGTTAGGGCATGAACTTGGAAAATACCTGTTGTAATTAGCTGTGGGCAGCGAAGGCAGGGAAGCCTGTCCGTCTCCAGCTGTGGAGGTCAGTCAGTCTGGATTTGGGGAGGACATTCGCAGCAATGTAAGGATAGATACACTTGTGGTATTTTCCCTGGGAAAGCAGAAGTGCGCACAGCATCATTCTGAAGACAGCCATGGTTTTGCAGAGATAAAAGTGAAATTCATTTCCATTGCTCTGTTGTGCTTTTTCCTCTGATTCAGGTTCGAATTTTGCTGGTTTTTTTTCATTGTTCTCTGTTACCATTCTGTGCTTTCAAAGCTTGCTTTCCCTGCCTCGGATTTATTGAGGGAGCATGAGGGAAAAATGAAATGAAGCAATATATTTTGCTTGTCGTCGTCTTGCTGTCAGTTGAGTCTTAGTGGTACCATTAGTCATTTTATGACACATTACCTTACCTGGGTGAGTTTTGCTCCCCCCTCAGTGCGTTTGGCTGAATTTTTAAACATGTTTTTGTGGGTTGCCATACATCCTGAGACTGGAAAATGTGCTTTTTATAAATTCAGTTACTTTTTGAGCTTTCAAAGCTTTCCTCCCCTCACATCCCTTCTATCAGTCTGTATTTGTGAGAGCTCTCCAGGGCTGAAAGTGAGCTTTATCTTTGTTGACACAATTAGTTGGTTTGCAGTGTGAGCGTGACAGCGACTGTACACAGGTCCGGTGGAATGCAATTACAGAGCAACCACAGATCCCCAAAGAAAACTGTAATAGTGAAGATCATAGAATCACAGAATGGTTTGGGTTGGAAGGGACCTTAAAGATCATCTAGTTCCAACCCCCCTGCCATGCGCAGGGACACCTTCCACTAGACCAGGTTGCTCACAGCCCCGTCCAACCTGGCCTGGAACACTTCCAGGGATGGGGCAGCCACAACTTCTCTGGGCAACCTGTTCCAGTGCCTCACCACCCTCAGAGTGAAGAATTTCTTCCTTGTATCTAATCTAAATCTACCCTCTTTCAGTTCAAAGCCATTACCCCTTGTCCTGTCATTACATGCCCTTGTAAAAAGTCCCTCTCCAACTTGCTTGCAGGCCCCCTTTAGGTACTGGAAGGCTGCTAGAAGGTCTCCCCAGACCCTTCTCTTCTCCAGGCTGGACAACCCCAACTCTCTCAGCCTGTCTTCAGAGGAGAGGTGCTCCAGCCCTCTGATCATCTTCGTGGCCCTCCTCTGGACTTGCTCCAACAAGTCCATGTACTTCTTGTGTTGGGGGCCCCAGAGCTGGACGCAGTCCTCAGGTGGGGTCTCACAAGAGTGGAGTAGAGGGGGAGAATCGCCTCCCTCGACCTGCTGGTCATGCTTCTTTTCACGTAGCCCAGGAGACGGTTGGCTTGACCAGGGAATCTTTATTTCTGCAGAGCTCTGCACCGTAGGGTGCATGTGACAATCCCAAAGCTTATTTTACTTACATGAACATTTAGCACAGTTGACTTTATACATTTATCTTGGTAGCATCCAGTTCTGTTCCTAAACAAGATGATGACTGTCATAAATGCTTGGTGAAGCTACTGGTGAAGTCTAGGAGACTTCACTCCAGGCGGTTAGAGATGGAGATGGAGCTGAGCACAGTACACTATGTGCTTTCCTACTTCTTCCTTGCAAACTCCAAGTACAGTAGATTTTTTTTTTCCCCTGAACTTTATATAGTTTCTTAAGAGAAACTGAAGTTTCTTTTCTGTGTGTGGAAGCTGTGGAGTCCTTTGTGTGTGTGCATGCAGCTTATGATTCCTATTAATAACAATTAGTTTACAAAATGTTACTGGAATTGGCAAGCGCGAATTGGCAGCGAGGCAACACAATAGTCAAGGAGCTGAATGCAAGCAGCAGGCTGTTAATGCACCCCTACAGTATCCTTGTTTGTGCACTTTCAAATGATTATCTTTGGACTATGCTTGCATTAATTGCCTCTTGGGTTCAGCTGCTAGAAATGTGAAGATCCTGATAGCAAATAACCGGTCGACTCGGTAGTTGTATTGGTTAAAACAGAAGTGTTAAAAATATTTTCAGTGAGAAAACTTTTAGCTGAAGATGACAATTACAGATCACAAACTGGTTCTAAAAGCTGACTCTGCTGGTTAGGGGAGTGTTAAATATGTGCCTAATCATAACAGTTGGATTTGAGCATTTCTTATAGGGATCATTCATCTGCAGCTGAACACTGAGAAATGTCTGTGTAAAGCCTCTAGTAAATCACAACTAAAGGGCAGGCAGTGAGGAGTTCAAGAGCAGGGAAAGAGAGCATACGGGTCAAATGAACCTTTTTTTTGCACAAAGTGAAGTTGCAGGCCAGGTTTGGGGGGGGGGGGTTGGGGCGTGGGGTTTTTTTTTTTGGTCCCCTCCACATATACCCCACAGGCTTCTCTAAATCCTACCTTTCTTCAGAGTAAAACTTTTGTTTCCCCCTCGCTGTGAATCATAGCGCTGTCTCCCTTGGCGTGAACGCACAAACTGTCTCCACAAAGTGCAAGATCAGACCAGTCCGGAAACTTAGGCTGTCAAGTCCAATTTAAAGAAAGAGGATTTTTATTTAGTTTGGTTTTGTCAAATGCGAACATCAGGAAGACAAGCCAATGGCATCTACCACATTATTGCTATGTTGTGTTTAGGGTTATAAAGCTTACTGTAATACTAACACAGACTGGCATCTGTTTTGTTTCAACTTTAGTGATTGAAAATTACCAAAAAGCCCCATAGTTTTGAGACCGAGTCAGATAATACGAGGGGAAGGGTTAGCCAACAAGCCCACTCAACACGGGACTGTTACCCCTACTAAAATGTCTCTGTGGGTGACTTGGATGCTGGTAAGGAACTTGCATGTTGGGTTGGAGGAAAATTCTTTTGAGCGTAGACAGTAATTTCATAATTAGCCCTTAAAATTACATGGTAGTGAAAACTCAGGAAACATTAAAGATCACAAACATTAAAGCATCTGTTTTATATTTTAGCTATTCTCATCTTGATCCCTCTTGCTGCCCTCGAAAAAGGAAGTGAAAAAGATAGTGTGCTTCAAGTTAGTGTGAGGACTAGTTAGAGTAAAGATGATTAAAAGCAGCTACTGAACTGGCCATAAGCACAGCCTGGGGGGGTGCTCTGAAAGGACAGTAAATTACTTTTGCACAGTCAGAAGCGTGTGTGCACTGAACCGGCAGATTTCATCTTCGCTATCTTTGATATTCACTGATGTAAAGTTTAGTCCAGGTAACATCATTTTCAAACATCCCTTGACAGAAAGTGATACTTGTACAGAGTACAGAACTTTCTGTCTCTTAATCTCTTACCTGAACTCAAGAAGCTCATGCTAAGACTGCCAGTGAACAGATGATCACAGAATTCACAATTTAAAAAAAAAAACAACAGTCTGAAGATCTGCTAAAAGGGATGTAAAACTGTTTCTGCTGTTGTTCTCCATTTAGATTTTTCATTTTCCTTGTGGTGAAAGCCTGTTGCTCAAAAAGAGACAGAAAATGATGACGCTGGAATAAACTGTTGTACCAAATTACTAAAATTTAATATTGGTTCCTCCTACTGCCACCGCCTTGTTTTCCTTACTTAGAAGCTGATAGTTGTTTAAGGGTAAATCCATCTTTTTGGCCATTCCAGTTGCCTGAGTTGCGCAGACACAGCTAGTTTAGGAACACACGGCAATCCTTCTTTTAAATACGGGCATTCTAAACCAGCTCAGGTCCTAATTATAAGGCCACTTAAGTGCAATCCATTTGAAGTGTTTTTAGCGCTTGTCCACAGGAGACTGCAGCTATGTACTACGTTACCCTAAAATCGCACCGTTCTGTTTAGGTAGGTGGAACCACATGGCTGGCTCAAGCCGTATAATTATCCTCTGCCTGTCGAGAATGTCTGTGTCCAGACTGAGTTACAGCCTGAAGCTCTGTAGGCTGGAGCTGTTTGTGGCTTCGGTTCTGTCTCTGGTACTTTGGAAAAGGCTTCTCGTCATACAGATGTATGAAGCGTTTTCGGCATCCCCATTGATAATTAATTAGACTGACAAGTCATGGATCAACAAAATTCAGGAAAATCAATTTAGCAGTCTTTAACTTTGTATTGTAGAGAAGGAAGATACAACTTAATTGCTTTTCTGTAATAGTAGAGGTGTTTTTCAAATTGTGTTGAAAAACATTTGCCTTAATGTTTAGTCTAAACAGTGTTTAAGATATTTTCTATGTAATTTCTTCTGCCTGTATAGACTTATTTTTAAATATCAGTTTGTTTTTCTGTAAAATTAAGTGTAAGGTGATGACTAACATCACAGCTTTACCCAACAACTTACTCATCTGCATATTCCTAGGGCCTTCATTCAAAGAAAAGAAAAAGACGAGGTAAGAAAAAATCCTTTTGGGGAATGCATTAGTGAAAGACTCATAGGATCAGCAAATGTGCTGTCTTCTGGCTTGTAATTTCCCCATCAAATCCATGTGGTTTTCTTGCTTTTGTTTGGTTTTTTGCCTCTTGGGGGTGTCTGTATGAGACTTAGAAGCCCAGATCTGCCCCAGGTCTAAAGGAAAGAACGGAGTCGCTTCCTTCCTTCCGGAACAGATAGTACTTGTGGAGAACCCAGAGCCATTAAGTCCTCGTTCTGGAATAGCACTTTTCCTTGGGTCTGTAATTGCACGCACGTGGTGATTATTCATGAGAGTGACAGAAGGGTTGAAAGTTAGCAGTGGAAGTTGAACCTCTGGCATGCAGATCCTGCCTGGGGTTCGTGGTGCCAGTGGTGGGCATGTCCTGAGCCCGGTAACACGGCAGAAAGCCGTTTGCTTGGTTTTGGATCCATTTTCTTTCCGGCTTTAACACGGGCTGTGTTACTTGCTGAATGTGCACTCAGGTGCTCTGGGTTTTGCTGGTTTGCCGCAAAGCTGGTCAGTATTGCGGAGGTGCAGCCAAGACAGCAGACACTCGATGCAGGGTCTGCCAAGGTGCTGAGGCTTGATTGTGTTTAACACCTTGTCGAAAGAGCAGTGAGATCTTAAAATTATCGATCTTGTTGTCACGGTACTTTCCTGCCTCTTGTCACCTTTATGCCCATTCTACTTACAGGAGTATTTTAAAACTCACAAATGTTAACACTTATAGTTTAAGTATCTCTTGAAAACATAACAGCAAAGTCATGTATTTGTGTATGACAGTTGAGCAAAACTAGGCTAGTGACATCTCCAGCCTAAATTTTTGTTCTTACAGGCTTACTGTATTCTCTCAGTTCAAACAGCACTTAAAAACCCCATGCTTTGCAGGAAGCTCTTTTATTTACTGGACTCTGCACCATGCTACCTGCTGAACCGGTCGCTGGCCACTGGGATGTTAACCTGTTGGATTTATCTAAAGTGGGGTATTTTCTGACTGCTGACACTGTTCAAACCTCTCAAATGCACAAACTCCTCTAAGGCTGCTTTCAGGGAAGACAGTGTGTAACAGATGTACCTTGTCTTTTGCAGGGTGGTCTAGGCTGTCATGATGGTTTAGAAATAAAATGTATTAATAATTAATGTTCATAACACCACCATTATTATTAGTGTTATTTATTCACAGCTGCTTTGATCCTCGTTTCTTCAGTCTCAGCTGCAGTGCAAGGGGCACCGTAAAACTTGTGGTTTGAAGCCCTGGTGAGCAGGGACGAGCAGGGGCAAAGGGAAGTTCCTCCATGCGGAACAAACACTGCACGTGAGGGTGATTTCTGCTGGGAAAAGGGCAAGGGAAGGGAATGGGAAAAAAAGATAAAATATCTCTGAGGCCAAGAGTGCCTCTTTGTTTAAACAAACTTTTGTAGTTTTTAAAAAAAAAAAAAAGTTGAAAGAGGGGAGGCTATGGTGAAGGGAGCTGGAGGGGGAAAGCGTGAATTCAGCAGCACAGGCGTGAAGACTGGCGGTCTAAGATGGGGAGGAATTGCTCTGCATCCAGCCCAGGCAGCAAGGGGGAGGTTTCAGACTTAACCAGAGCCGTTCAGTTGCTGTGGCAATACCTGATGCCTGCCTGCAAGGAAGCCTGGGTTTTTTGATGCATCCCGTGCCTCCTGAGGGCTGCAAAGATCCCAGCCTGCATGTATGCCAGGGGGGCAAGCTCTTAAACGAGCTTGCAAGTAGAAACTGTACCCCAGATTCAAAGGGACAGTAAGAGGGGGAAAAAAACCTGCCTGAACTGCTGGCATGAGAGAGAGCTTTATTCCAGGCAGACTTTAAAAATACGTATTTCCAATACATATTCCCAGCATTTATTGGAGAGCATGCCCTGAGCCAAGTTAGGATGTTTCTCAAGTTTTTGTTCCCAGGGCCAACCCACCCTCAATGTTCATTAGCAAATAAAAGCACCGCATGACCCACACACTTGGCTAGCAGTACCCCAGCCATCTTGTTAGCGTTTGAAGTAATAGTACAACTTGCATAGATTTCCCAAGCAAGCTCAGTAATTTTATGTTTGGAAAGTTTGAGCCAACTGGTCCTGCTTCCAAGAGAAACACTGCGTGTTCGCCCACTTTACCTTTAAAACAAAAGAGAGAGGAAAAGGGTTCGTATGGCTCATGTTTTGTAGTCTCTCCCATGGGGCTGCATAACTGCCCTCCTGAAATTTCTTTTATGATAGAATAGTGGCTTTCAACTTTTTTCTTCTTAAGTTCCCTTAAAAACAAAGTAACAAGAAATCACTGAGGTGCTAGTCCCAGTGGAGAGAATTTAACCTTACTTGGTGATTGGCTTGTGTTGTTTGTAGTTACCTTTTGCAGACTCTTCTAGAAGTACTCAAAATACTACAAACTGGAAATCAGTGCTGTACAAACCTGGATGAGTGCTGCCATGACATGGCTTTCGCACCTCAAAGGAATAGGCTGTCTCTGCCATCTTTTCATCCATCCCATCTTTGGACTTGTGAAAAGGCTGGGAGAAATCAGGGTTGCTGGTAGACTTCACCAGTTTGAAAAGGCTAAGGGGGAAGTGAATGTGCTTGAAGCAGCCTCTGGGGATATCGATGAATGAACATCTGGTAAAAATTAAGCATTACTTACTGCAATAAAAAAGCAAAATGCAAGGTGGCTAACAGCCAGGAGATGGCTGATGATATAGAGTGGCTTACATTCTGCAAACTGCCCAGAGGTCTCTCCTGCTGCCTCTACCTCACGCCTTGCAAGCCTTATATGTAGCACAGACAGGACCTGCTCCCGTTTCCCAGGCTTTCCCCAGCCCCATTTGAATAGCTCTTCTCTGGACCGTCAGGCATCTGCCTCCTGAAGTCCTGACCAGTACTGTGAAGTGACCCGTGGCCCTGACAGATGATTCATAAACACAGGTGTTTTATTTAGGTGGTCAAATTGTGATGCCTTTTAGGAGGCTGATCTTCACAGGAGGAATTTTCAGAAAATTGGGTCCCTGATTTTAAAAAGAGACAAAGATAAGTTATAAAACTGGTGAAAATAGCCATCTGGTATTAAAATAGCTTTCTTCTTAAACACTGCATCCTCAGCTGATGGGTCCAGTCAGTCTCTGGCTTTCAGTTTGCATGTATGAACTTTCTCGATGCTTTCTTTTGTATCTTGGCCAAATTTGTTTCAAATCATGATGAGTCTATCTCTGTTTTTACTGAATTAAGGTAACAATTCTGTTTACAATGCAGCAAAGTTAATTGTTAAGGAACCAGAAGGTCTGGGTTTCTAAGGAACTTCAGAATTTTCTAAAGAGCTTAATAAAATAATTTTGGTAAATTGACAGCATTCTCTATGAAAACAAATTAGACAAATCATGTGTTCACTGCTGTCAAGTGTCAACAGTGGCTTGATTAATGCAAAGTAATGTTGTCTGGCTGATTGTTTGTAGCTGTCCGTAAAACATTGAATTTCAGAGTGGGGTTGTACATTAATGAGCTAGGGAGCATTTTTCACTCTTGATGATGGTCCAGCTCCAGATTTTGACCGCCATTCAGAATTTGGAAAAGTGAAGGCTAAATGATTTGATTTGGATGTGCTGTCTTTGCAAGGGAGAACGCTCTGTTCTTGCAAGTGCTTTTCAGCAAGAGACTCTGCTTTGCCTGGTGTCTTTAGAGATGACATGTCATGCTTCAGCCCCGGGCTGATACACCACCGCTGCCCCTTTGCCTCACCAGTGCCCCACACTTCTAGCCCTGTCCCACCACCAGTCGAGAAGGCTGGTGTCTCAAGAGAGGTTATAAAAGCTCATACAAGCCACTGTTCCAGGATTCTCGTCTTTATAATATAATGGTGAAAAGCCATTTTGATGGCAAAAGCAGATGCGTGGCTTATGGGCATACTTTAAACTTTAGCAACAACTTCCGATGTGTCTCTCATTTACTTTTCTCTTTTGATTAAACTGCAGAGAATTGTGCTTACTTTTAAGCAGGTATGGAGTACCGCAGAAGTAATGAAATGTCATCTTTGCATATAGTTATACGGTTGCAAGACTGTAGTCAGATTTTGCGCATATGTATAATTTCTGCAGTTGATGAGAATTATTTTGCTAGAAGCCATTTCTACTGACTGATGGCTTTGGATATTTGGTATATCACTCTGTGCTTATCAGAAGGGCATTCTGGTTCCCGTACAAGATGAGTTCTGCTTCATGTGAGCAATTTTATACACTATCATAGAATAAGCAAGGTTCATTTGCAGTACTTGGTCACTGACGCATCTGAGCTGACTTCTACAAACCTACCTAGGTAATTATTTGAAATAGTATTTAGTGCCCCAAGTGTACAATGTGCTTGCCAAATACAGGAAAAAGTATTTTCTCTGAAAAGCATCTTTCAGGTGCACTGTGTGTCAATCCCTGCTTATTTCTAGTCTTTCTCACTCTCCAGCTGATCTTTGACCAATTTAAATAAATTGACCTTTGGGGGTTTTGAGCTAGAAAGGAATAAAGATGCGACTAAAATGTCATGAAAACCGCTGGGTTGACTCTAGGGATCTCTGCACCGTGTTATCTTTCCTTTTATCTAAAACTCTGTTCTGATGTGCTTTGATCTTCAAGGATTTTTAAAACATGCTTTTCTTATGTGCAAATGGCCACTAAAAAGTTTACAGATTCACAGCATGTGTGCTGTGTAAGGCTTTCTCAAGACTGCTTTTGATATGTGACCATATCCACAAAAAAATCTTTGAGCCCCGAAGCAAGCTTAGTTTTTATGATAATACCTGAGTCATACACAGTGTGTTTTGTCTCTGGGTATTGAGGCTTTTTAAGGATTTGTTGTCATTTTCCTCATTTTACAGATGGGGGAGGGAATGGGAACTAGGAAATAGTTGTTTAGGCGTGGGAGTGGGGAGAGAGAAAGAAGGAATAATTTTCATTTCCCGAAGGGCTGGGGAATGGAGGCACAAATAGCAACTGCCTTGCCTGAAAACCCAGTCTTGTACTCTATAGTATTGCATATGTTTTTTCTCCTGGGCATGCAGGCCTACAGCTGATGAGATACGTGATGTCTGGTGTTTCGTTTACATGAACATTTATTTTTATTTTGCAACGGTTTTTAGTATCTCATGAAGACATGTTTATTGTGCCTTAAAATCCAATTTTCCCTTCCATGATTTTCAGCCTCTGGAGGACTTCTAATATCTCAGTCGAAACCAAAGCCTGGTCTTTCTGTTTGGCTCTGCCAGACATTACAGAGGCTAAACAAAGAAATAAAAAAATCTGTGGAGCTTTTCTGTTTGTTTGTACTGCAGCCTTACTTGAGTTCTGGTGGAACAGGAGCATGGTGTAAGACTGCGGTGAATGCAGTACAGGTGGTGTTGGAGGAGAAATAGGAGGAAGGGGATTATCTCTTTCTGATTGCACATTCAGATTGTGCATCCTAGTAGCTGAACATTTTCATGCGTTTAACTAATTTGTTGTAAAACAAGGCTAGCTGACATCAATATTCTAAGGAATTTTAACTGGAAATGGTCATGCAAATTACTTGGCACCTTTCAGTGACCAACAAAGCCATTAGTTTCCTTGGAGAATATTGAGAGGAACGTTAATTAAATCAACAGGAATGGACAGGGAAATGAGTGGTAGATAAGCAGCTGTTCAGAGAGAAGAAGAAAAAAAATTTCATCAAGCAGGACACACAATTTGTGGGGAAGAGGGAGATCCTTGAAATACTTGGATGGCGGCATCCGGTATTGAGAATCCCCTCCTCCCAAATCTTTCCAGCGATCTCTGGAAAAGCAGCTGAGCTCAAGGAAGCGAGCTCTGATCTTGGTGACCCTTCTCTGCTAATGCCTTCCCTCCCTGCCACCTCCTGAGAACTGGCACTGCTTCACTGCACCAGCAGGCGCGTCTATCCTGCCATCTGTACTGCATGCAAAGAGGCAAAGGTGCCAAATTTCAGCCAGGGTCTGGCGAGAGACTTGTTCTGTTTGGGGTGGGAGACTGAGCAGAAATGGAGCTCCTTCCCACACGCCTTCCAGCGTGCTTTTCTGTACGCGGTGCTGCCTGCTCCTCCGGAGCGTGTCTGGGTGATGTGGAGTGAGGATGGTGCATGTAGCCCAGAGCCACTGCACGATTAGTGTGTGGGTCCCTTAGGTAATTTATTGAGTCGGGCGGAGCAGGAACACAGTGAGGAGGCAGAGAAGAATCGTGATATAGTGAGATTTACAGTCCTGATATGATGGTTTTTTGCTCCTCTTCACCTGCTAGCGGTTGGCTCTGTTTTTTCCCAGTGCACTGCTCAGAGCTGCTATAAACTGCAATCAAACTTGATCTTGCCAAATGCAAGTTAAAATGTTGGAACATTTCTCAAATCCTTTTTTTAAAAGCACAAACTTCTAAGGCACTTTCCCCCCAGTATTTTCTCCTCTTTATTCTTTCTTCTCCTGTGATTCATGAAGTGACCCTGTGCTCCTGTGCATGAAAAAAATGCAAGCATTATGTTCATAATGCGTAAGATCACACAGAGCTACTTTCTGCTGGCACATTTGTACAAGCTCCTATTCTGCATATTGGAATATTTTCATGCTGCCTTCCAAAATTCATGAGCAAGGGCAAGCTAGGTTTTTGTGTTGGACAGAAATCAAAGGATCTGGAAATGTAGCCAGTGACTGTAGAATAAAAGCAATTACCACATGCAACAGTATGTAAATGTGTTTATTAGGAACGTGTATCTTGTTAGCGTGTATCTTAGTGCCACAGTATCTTTGATTCTGACAGTGGCCTTGTGAAACATAATAGTGCTGTTTTTCCCATTTTGCAAAGCTTCATCCTAAATAACTTCCCCTTCAAATTAATTCTCTTGGCCCCCCTTCAGACATACTATTATTTTCTTTTCTTACCAGCCATTTAGTGATGTGGTTGACCTTGGTTTTCATATCCTGCAGGCCAGATCAACTACTTCCTGAAAAATATTTGACCAAGGGGAAATACAAGGCAGGACAGAGATTTCTGACATGTTCTGCTTTCTGCGCGCAAGCTGGATGGTGATGAGGCAGGAGAAGCTCATGGAATAGCCTCAGAGGCAGCTGCAGCAGTGGGGATGATCCGTAAATTCTCTTTTGGAAATCTTTCAGTGCTCCCTATATATTTTAAAAACACCTCCCACCCCCCAAAAAAACCAAATAGAAACAAGATGGTGTGTATGTAGTGGGCAAGGGAGGTTTGCTAAACCTAGGTAAGAAACAAAATCTAACTGATAGCTGGTTAAAGACAGAGGTGGTGTGGTGCAGGGGTGCTCTGTAGGAACATTTTCTGAAGCACCGCAAGAGCTTTTGTTGTCGTCTTTACCTTGAACCACATCTGTGCAACATCTGTTGTTTTAAAAGCACATACCTGTCATTAAGTATATATAATTAAACTTAATTTCATCTGAAACTTTGTTTAATTTCTTATAATGACTGCACAGGCCGGTTTTCTCTTCTGTGGGGAAACTGCTTAGGAGTATGCTTACAGCAAGCAAGTCTGTCCTAAAAATGTAAGAGCAGCAAAGCTTTTGGCCTTGAAAATAGGGTGAAGATTTCTGAAGAAACACCTTCCACTTGATAACATGTTTCTGGCAGGAAAAGACTTCTTCATGTCACAAAGTTTGTCTGATCCAACCAAACATCCCATTCATGTAGCAATACTTTAAAGGGAATTAAATACAGCATCTGTCTCGTGTTTGCTGCCAGAGCCTGTGCAAGGCGAGGGGTGCAGGTCAGCCTCTCCGTGCCTGTCTCCTGTGGCCACCAGACCGTCCCTGCTGAAGTGCAAATGTAGCGTGGCGTTTGCCGAATTCATCTCCTTTCCAATTTGTGAAAGCTGTCCTGAAGGCTGGAAACAGGAGAGCGGTGAGCACGAGCCAGGGTGCCTTTGGGAGAAAGGGGAAAGTAAATACAAAGCGCAGGCTGCAGCTCAGGATATAAAAATCCCTTCCTTCCTGTAAGCAGTGGCGCGGGGATGGAGATCGGAGCGGCGACCGGTGTTCGCCCACTGGTGACTTTCCCAGCAGCTGTCATAATGTTATTCTTTTCAGCAACCTCTTTTGTTTTTGTTAAGAAATTATTTCAAACATTTCAGCCCTGATCCTGTGAGAAGGAATTAAAAGTTTTGGCAGCTGGGCTTCATCCGCCCCTCTCTTCCCTCCCCCCAAAAATGCTCCTTATGGAGCTTTGGCTTTAATTACTGTCCGCAGTGTCCCTGGGCACGGGGCGGCCGGGGGCTGCGTGACGCCTGGGTGAGTGGAAATGGCAATGCCCTGTGGTGAAGCAGCTGTAGTAGACTTTCCCGCTGTGAGTGAGCGAGCCCTTAATGAGAATTGAAGGCTTATTCTTGCTGTGGGATATGGTTCAAAAGCCGGCACGGGTTGTCGTGGGGTCTTGTGCTGGGGATGGGCTGGCGCCATGGCGGGGAAGGGGAGGGAGGAGGGGGTACCCCGTCCCCTTGTCATTGCCCCTTTAGTCGTTTGTTGAAACGAGGAAAGGATTTGCAGAAAGGCCCTGAAGACTGGCTCACAGCGTGTTTTCTTCAGCGTTTGTGTCTGGCAGCGGGTGGAGGGCCGTGCTGGCGCCCCGGTTAGCTTGGCCACGACACCCAGCAGTGCCAGCGTGTTTAACCTGGCTGGAAAAGCCGAGGCTGAGCCCCCCTAGCCAGGCCTGGCCCGGCGGGTGCTGCTTGCCAGAGAGGAGCTGAGGGCCACCTCTCCCCAATGGGGCCTCTACGGCTCTGCGTGGCGTTCTGGCCGGGGAGAGAGGCCGAGGGCCCAGCCCGTCCTTCATCTCTCCCTGTCGGCAGCGGTGCCCCAGCTTAGCTCCAGAGGACACCTCCCAGGTCCCCATCCCCAGCAAACAGGGCTTTGCTTCTGCAGCGCTCCCTCCCTTCAGAGGTCCCACCGCCAGCCTGTGTCTCTGGGCCGCTTTGTCCTGGAAATGCTGTGAGTCCGGGGTTCCCTGTGTGCCGGGGGCTGCGGGGGGTGTGTGGGGAGGAGAGCAGCAAGGGGCGAGTTGGAGCAGCGGCGTGTGGGGCAATGCTGGGATAAAATACTAAGTTTGTGAGGAAAAACTGTCGGGCTTGTATTTGAGGATGAAACTTGAAGCGTGGACATGCCTGTGGGAGGGGAGAAGAAGGAGTGTTGAGAAATAAAGGCCTAAACCAGTGGTGGGGTGCACATGGAAACGGGCAGGTGGAGGCAGGACCGTGAGGTAAAGCCCTCGAGCCAGGCAGGCAGGCAAACGCTGCCACAGAGCTGCCAAAAACAGCGCCAGGCAGCTTCGGTGCCCCTTGCAGGGGCTCAGCAGGGCAATTTGTCTCAGAGTTGGTAGGGTCCCATGTGGGTTTGGGACGCCGTGCTGCTCCGCAAAATGGAGCAGGTTTTGAACCATCTCTGTCGCACCCGCAGCAGCTGTCTGCGAGCTGTCAGCTACAGACCAAGGGCGCTAAGAATTGTCGATGAAAACGAAAGCACAGTAAGAACACTCAAGTCAGCTGGTACAAAGTGGAAAAAATAGAAGAGGGAAAAGAAATGCAACCAGGAGAGGGAGGGTGTGTTGTTTCTATTGGAGTGGTGCTGCTTCCACAGCATGTACAGGGAATGGACGCACTTCTGTGGCACTTGTGGATCGTCAGTCTCTGGAGACCTTTTTTTCTTTTCTTTTTTCCCTCCAGTTAATTTCACACAAAAGGTCATGGCCTTACGTGGTCATGGCTGATTTGCAAATCCCTGCCCAATCTTCCCCTGGTCAGGAGGGTTGTGGATTGTTCTGCTTTCAGGGCTGTTTGCTCAGGGCCTCTGTTTGACTCCGGTCCACCTGCTTGTTATTCATACTGGCAAAACCCATTCTGTGCACTTTTGCCTGAAGTTAAGCCGTGATTTTTCTCGTTTTCAGAGTGATTTGCCTCTCTCCTGATATAATTTAGACAGGGAAATGTAATCAATCAATCAGCATAGTAATTGCCTCTTTAGCATTGACGACAGTTGAGAGATTGCCTTGCATTTAACAACTCCTCTCTGGTGGAGGCAGAGATCAGAGGTCGGCACCCTCTGACTCCGGGGGTCTGCTTCCTGGGGGACATGTGGCTCTTTGGGTGATGCGGGGAGGGGAGCAGTGTGGTTTAACTTGTATTGCTGCTTGTACTGGTGTGGTGTCCTTGAGAAGGATGGCCGTGTTGGGACTTTGTGGGATCATGGCTGGCTGCTTGGCTAGTACAACATCGTAGGAAATATTTCCAGGAGAAATCATAGTGGGATCTTGGTCAATTGATGTCTCGGATCACTCAGAGGTTTAAAGGTGGTATTTGCTCATCTTTGGCAAGGTAGCACAGGGGATGTCATCCAAAATTTCAGCTGATAGGGAACATGTTTTGTAAACTCTCTCTCGAATATGTCTCTGAAGAGGAGAACCAGTGCATTGAAACAAAGGCAAAGGACAGCTTGTCTGCAGGACACATAGAAGTCAAGTAGTCACGTCAGTTGGTAAGCAGACTATGAAGATGAAGGTTATTCCAGGTACACCTACGCTTCCTGTGATGTTATTTTCAAATTCATTGACTTGACTTTGTCAGGTAGCAAGACCCTAGTGGGTTTTGGTCAACCTACTTTTCTTGTCCATCTGCATAACATATTGCTGTCTGGCAGATGTTTACAGCACTGTCTCCAAGCACCTTTTCAAAAAGCAGTAATCCAGATAAATGGCAGTTCCTGTAGAGAAGCCATTTGAAATCATTGGTCAGTGAACCACATAGTTCTGCTTCTGTAAAACCACCACTTCTGCTAGTTGCAATGCTAGAAACATGTTAAAAATGTACAGCTTTGTCTCTTCCCCCCTTTTCCCTTGACAGCTGCTATGTGGTGATCCCAGACAGTTAACTTACACTGCCATTATCAGCGGGAGCTGGCTGGTTGTGTTCAGCAACCACTAAAACCTTGTATGTTTTTTCCAGCAATTTGATTTCAGAAGTTCTCTCAACAACAAAGTAATAATAAAATACGAAATCAACAAACACTGCTTGAGATCATGACAGAAAACTAAAGTAATGAAAAGGTCAGTAAGTGGCATTAAAATGTAAAATCTGAGAGCACATAAAAACAACAAGTTTTTGGACAGAAAACATCAGTGGATTTGAGCACACCAGAAATCTGAGCTCCAGTCCAGATGCCTGCAGTTGACTGTGTCCAATTAAACCGGGGGCATGTCTCGTTGGTAAGCAGTTCTCAGTAATACCGGTATGAGCGGTTTTGTGTTTCTCATTCCCACACACATGATGTGCTGTGCTAAGATGGCTGAGCTCTTCCACACCGGTTGAAGCTGTCTGGTTACCCTCCCCTTCACCAGTTCAGGCAATTGGTTGATCCTTGGGTGGCAGCGAGCTGTTTTGCGAAACCTCAGTGTCAGTTGTGCCAGTGCAAGATAGTCTCCTCCCCTTGATTTTTTTTTTTTTTTTAATGTGAAATGAGGGTGGTAATTCCTTCTGCCATTCTCTATTTCCTGATCTGAATGGATGTTGAAATAGTTGTGCTGCCACAACTTGCAGGAGGGAGCATGCAGTGGCATGAGGCTGGGCATGGGGTGGGCAGTAGAGGAAAGGGAGAGTGTGTGACAGGAACTGCTGTAAGCCACTGTTACTGCCAAACACATCACATCACCGAACCACAGCCTAAGTGCTACTGAAAGATTCAATAAATATTCAACAGCATTGTGAATTAAATCAAAAAGAAAATAGTTAATGTAGATTTGGACATCCAGTAGGAGGGTGTCTGTAGCTTGCTGCAGAATTGCTCTTAACAATTGAATGTTTTTCTGCTTATTGTTCAGACTTCCAGTGGGAGTTTGATATTTGGTTTCTGAAACCTGTTTAAAGACAGTCTTTTGACTATTTAACATCTTAAAAAAAAAAAAAAAAAATTCCACTGCAGTCAAAACAGAGGAGATAAGCACATCTTAAACTATTGAGTGTCATTAAAAAGCAGCTGATGAGGATTTTACTGTGGGTCTGTGTGTTGTTATGGTCATTGTACAGTATTTTTATTGGGGTATAGAGGTATACATCATTAGGTAGTGTACAGAAACTAAGACAAGATGTGGCTCTAGAAATTACACTGAAGTGCTGCATCTAAACCAGCCAAGAAGAAAAGGATAAACCATGTCAGATCCCTTTTCTGAAGAGTCTTTAGAGCTCTGGGTTACATAAGAAATGAGTAGCCAGGTTTCCTACCTTGCTGGCTCCTTGTCTGATCAACTAGGGCACTTGTTCTCTCCTGCCCATCACCAAAGGCTCTCCATGAACGCCAGATTGCAGAGCAGGTGTGATGCGATCCCTGCTCCCGCTCTCTACTGAGGTGATGGAGTGCATTTGCTTCTGTTTTGCAGCAGTAGTTCATCTGTGTTATAGCGTAAGTAGGTTGCTTGTTCTCTGAGAAGGTTTAAAAACCCCCCAAAAAATCACAACCCACCCTGTGTCTTTATCCATGCATTTTCACTACTGTGAAGTAGTTGGCACCACGCTGCGTGGCAGTATGAAGCCATGCATTGCCAGAAGGCTGGCAGGTATTTTTAGCATAGCCTGTTTGGCAAGGAAAGATAAGTGTCCCTCTTTCTCCCCTGAAAGGAACAAGGACTGCAGGCTATGGTGTGGTTGGATGGTGCTGAACTGTCGCTTTTTAAAGTCTTATTGGGGTAACTGGTTGCCTTCACCTATTGTTTGTAAAGAAATGTTTAATGCATGGGTGCTCCAATTGCCACAGCTGTCTTAGCTTTTGCCTTTCCCTGTCTGTCTCTCCCTATTTTTTCTTCTCTTTGTCTCAAATTAGCGCCACAATTAAAGTGTGAAGCCTGCTGGCAGCTAACTAGTAATTACTGTACAATGAAAGAGAGGAACATCTGTCAAAGCTAGGACAAGATAACAGCTGTAATTGATTGCCACATCGTGGAGCTTGACCACCAGCAGATGGCTGGGGCCAGTTTTTAATAACCGATCACAGCAGTGGTCCCAGGGATTCGGTGCGACTCTTCTGAGGTGACTCTGTGAATTACACCTGTTCAGAAGCAGCCATGCAAGGCTCCATCCTTTTGCTTCCTTTATTTGATTTTACTTATTTATTTTTAAATCTACGCTCACTTCTGAAGCCGCACCGCAGAGCAGCATATGCCGCTGCTCTCGCTAGGCAGGGAGTAGCAGGGAAGAGCGAGTGAGGCGCTGGGGCTGCAAGCGATGGCTCGATGGGAATTGGCAACACTTGGCGCTCTGCGGCACAGGAAGTGCCTCCAGTCACTGAAGCACTTGCGAAGAAGCACAGAAGCAAGTTCAAATTCACTGCAAAACAGAGGGATCCCTTCAGAGGCAAGCTTTTAAAAAGCAAATGAAGGGGGGAGCCATTTACTGCAGAACATGGGGCTCCTGCATCAGAATTAAATTGCCAGTACTCGCCTGAGTATTTGCCTTGTGATTGGGGTTTTTTTCCTCCCCACCTCCCCCTCCAAATTTCACAGCTCCTGCTCTCAGCTCCTGTATTGTGTCTCGATGGCGAGTTGCAGGAAAAGGTCTGAGTTTATTACAGCATCGCAATTCATAAAACCTGCAGACTAAGACTAACCGAGGAACTGTCATTGTTTCCATTACAATGTTGGCCCTCTATTTGACTGCATTGTTAGAGCATGTTTGTGGCACATTCTCTCCTACACCAGAAATGTTGAAGAGGTAGAGAATGAATAATCTGGAGAGAAAGTTATAACTTTTATTACACATAATGGCACTTGCTTTGTGGCAGCAATTAGATAAGGCCTTGAGGAATCAGATCTGTCCTTATTCTGCAGTTTTCCATTTCTAGTCACATACATATATACAGAAAGCACATGGGATTTTTCTTTTCCAGTGTCTTCAAACCCAAAGGAGTAAGTGTGTGTGGCGAGGGGGTTGGGGGAATCTTCTGTTGTTTTCCATGAGAAAGCAGAATGTCTCAATGTAAATGAATTGCAGCGACTGGATGTGAATCCCAAACTCTGCAGAGAGCCTGAATAGCTGCTGCCATTCAGCTCTCCTTCAGTCATAGGGTTAATTGTTAAACAATTAGTGCTGCATTTCAAAGGCAATAAGACAAATTAGCTCAGGTATCCTGAGCAGTTTCACCTTGCACACTACCTTCCTCCCATCCTTGCAGTGACTCAGTTGGACAGAGCTTCCTGGGTTATTGTGTAAAACAGCGGCTTGTTTTAAACAGTGCAATCTGTCATTAATTCAGCTAATAAATCACAGCATTAGAACAAGAGTCTTGCAAGATTAACATCTACAATCAATTGGGAATTACAACATTGGCTTTCATAGGCAAAGCTGATCGTTAAGTCATGGAAAATTTACTACCTTACAAATCTGCTTATAAAAAGTGTTGACTTGAAGCCTTTATAGATTGTACTTATTATTATCAGATACTCACAGTTTTTTGATGAAAGGTTAAATAACTACAGTTGTGCTCTGTGTTTTCATTGAATTACAAAATGCGATGGGCAATTTTCTAGGTTAGACTGAAATTTTTGTGGAATGATCCTATTCAACTATGCAGTTCTTGTGAATCACAACCCTCTTAGCATGACAATACCTATGTTAAATGTCAGAGGAGGCCAAAAACATCTTGTTAAGTGATCAAACAAATCTTTAAACCATTTTTGTTGGTGCAAACTGAAGTGAGATGCGTTATTTTTCCTTTGTCTGCAATGGGAGAATTCTGTTGGAGCTGTAACACCACCATTGTCAAGACTTTCATATCCTGTAATAAGAAAAGAAAGCCTGTGGAAGTTTCCTGTTAAGAAAAACATTAGATATCTATGCAAAATAAAACACAGACTAAAGAACATACGGGTACAGTGAGTCCTGGGTCTGTTGTGTTAGTTTGGAGCTTTCTCCACCCCTAAAGTTAAGCACCTGCTTAAGGTGCAGAATCCCCGTTCTCACTTGAGTATCAGTGTAATTTCTGTTCAAAATAACCAGAAGGTAGCAGGACAGTGCGTACGTGATATTAGATTTTTGTCATGTGGAGAACATGTAGTCTTAAATTTAATTGAAAGTGTTACTGGATGTTCCAGTGACAGCTCACCCTGAATGAGACTGAACAGCTGAATCCTGGAGATAACTAACAAAGTTTCTGTTGTTCTTTTTTTTTTTTTTTTAAAAGCTGGATTTTTAATAGTGGCAGCATTTTTAAAAAAATATGCTAATGTACAGATATCCTGGTAACTGCTGCATCTGGTCACTTAGCACCTGTTTAGGTATGTAGGGGTCCTTTCCTCGCTTGTGGACAGGGTGGTTCTCTGGGCTGGAGTGGTTGTGAAATGCAGGAGAACAAGTATCTAAAGGATCCTAACCTACGTGTTGGTGTCTGTCTTAACCTGATCTGGGAAGACCACTCCTTTTATATTTATTTATTTATCTATCTATCGACTTATTTATTTATATGTTGTCCCTTGCTGTATAACCACCCTATTTTTTAATAACAGAAGAGCTGCAGACGCAGCTGGAAGCTGGCGCCCAGGCAGCAGTCAGTGAATCAGCCGCTGAGCGCTGTAGGTGCAGGATCTGGAGGGCAGCGTGGTGGAGGCTGAGGGCAGGAGAGGAGGTGATGTCAGCCTCCGGGGCGCGTGCCAGTTCGGTGCCATTCATGCCGCGCGGCAGCCTCGCAGCCCTGCTGGCAGTGGTCTCCAGAGAGACTACAAGGAAGTGAAGAAATGGAGGGGGAGGGCAGAGGATGCGGGGGAAATAGCTTTGGAAAGAAGAGAAAAAGAGAGAGCAAATGCAGGAATCAATAAATGAAGGAGAGCCTTATGTTGTGTGGACAGGGTACAGTACCAGCTGGGACTACCCGAAGCCCTCGTGCAGCTTCAGAAATCAACTCCCCATCCCTTCACCCCTGTGCCTTGCTGGTGGCACCCCGGGGTTAGCGTCCTTTGCATTTATATGCATTCCAGAGTGGTGGAGACGGCGGCAGCCAGCACACTTGACATGGAGAGCCCTTTTGTGCTCCTGACTCCCGCATGAGCAGCAGGTCAGTGAGTGAGCAGAGTTTGAATAAGCAGCCCTTGTGTCTTCATATGTCTCTCTGATCCCTTGAACAAAACCAGCATACGAAAGGCAGTAAGGCGATGTGAAGGCCTCCTAAATGTCACCGTAATGTCAGCAGCACTGGGAGCAGAGCAGCCTCCAAAGAGCAGAAAGCTTTGTAATATTTATAGAAACAGAATTTGTTAAAAATACATTTGCCTGTTACAGTTCAACCTTCTGGAGTCCTCACTCCTTTCAACTCTGGGAGTGGGTGGTGAGTTGAGAGTCTGCATGTGTTTCAGGTTGGGTTTAAGTTGTTGCAGTCAGTCTGGGATCCTAGCAAATGCTAGAAATCTGAGACTTTGGTAATTTTGTAGACCAGGGAACGGGCATGGTCCTTCTACTGAAAGAGCTCAAAGTCTTTTGAAATAAGCCCTTGCTGTCTTTCTCCATGTAAACATGAAGGGCCTTGTGACCAGTTTTGCATTTGCAAAACAAGAATAAATGTGGAGCAAAGCTGATAGTGACTTGTCTCCTACCATATAACGAGTCAGTGGCAACACATGGGATACCTGGCACCCAGGCCTCTGTCCCTCGAAAACCCTGTTTTGTCTCTTGGTAGCTTGAACTCTGGAGCTGACTGCCAAGAGCAAAGCAGACCTGTCTGTTTGTGCAGAGCCTGCTGCCTGTAGCTGCACTACCATCATGATATGTCTTGTCACCGTGATCACAGGCACGTAATGCTTTTACAGCATAACAAAATGGACCTGGAAAACAACCAGGAAATGGAGTGAGAGAATGCTGTGAAATTATCCTAGATAAACCTGTCTCTTGCCCCATGTTGCACAGGAATCCCAGCGATGGCTCTGCTGTTCCACGCTGCCTGTCAAATAGCAGTGGCGGCTGGCACCAGGCAGGCAGTGTCCCTGACCCAAACGTCCACAGCGCTTCCTGGCACAGCCCCAGCCCATTCAAACAACTGGGAGATCTAGTCCGTGTGCTGTGGGGAGTGACCTTTGCTGCTAGCATTGTTGAAAGCACTGCTGCTTAAGAGCATCAGGCTGGATCCTTACCCAGACCGGTCACCTGAAGTCACAGGCTCCTATGCAACAGAAAAAATATTTCCTTTAGCAAGAAAGAATTGCTGTTTCTCCTCTTAGTTATTTATTTTTTTCCTTGCTCTTGATTTCTTGCCCTGTTCCTAAGGGTCAGTGCTTCCCCAGCTTAGGGGAGCACCCTCTTTAACGCGGTCAGTCAGCACCACATCCAGGACTGTTAAAAGACAAATTACTGCTTAACAAATGCTGTGATTCGCTCTCCTTTCTCTCCCACTTCCCCCATTCTAGCTCTTAGTCACTTAAATTCCTGATGCTTCTGGCAAGCAGGAGGCTGGAAGAGGCATTGATTTCTGGTTTCCAGCTTGGTGCTACAGAAACCTGGACTTACTGTTCCCATTTACCTGAGCTTTGTTTCAGTGAGGTGGAAAAAATATCTCCAATCCTACCAAGTCTATGTTGTTTGGTTTGATCAGGCAGCTGCTGCGTTTTAGAGCGCAATGTAAGGCTAGATATGACATATTCCATTGGGGGAGTAGGAAATCATTCTTTTGTTCTGTGTGTTTGATATTACGCAACATTTCCTGGTACCAGGTTTGCTACTGTGCTGCCCGCCTCTCACTGATGTCGTCTTGTGTGTAGCAGCATGCTGGTAGAGCAAAGCGCTTATTGCCCCTTCTTGCTCAAACCATATGTTTTGCAAAGGCATTTTCTCCCTCCCTCCCCACTGTTCTGAGCAGGAAAGATCCAACAGAACATGTAACAGCTCCTGCTCGTTTCCCTTCCCTGCAAATTAAAGTCATTGAAAGAGACACCACTTTAATATTGTGGGCTGAAAACTGCCAGAGCTCAGATGCAGACCCGAACCCTGTTTATGCATTGCTATCACAGCAGGCAAACCCCAAATCTGGGGCAAGGCGGCTGGCCAAAGGTGGGAACCACATGAGCTGTCCTGGGTCCCAGTTAAATCTGCCGTGGTTCATGGGTTAACACAGTGATGTCTTCACATTCCTTGCCCCCTCTCACCATCACCGCTCACGCAGGAGCTGGAAATCCGACTGAGTGAGCCTGGCTTTGTTTTACTTGTTTGGGATGGCTGCAGAGTGAATGGATGGAGCAGTGCTGCTTCGTGGATTAGTAGTGTTTCTCAGCAGTTAGTGGACACTTTGATTACAGTGCTTTTTTTTTTAATGACCACTTGACTGCAGGTGGTGAAGGATGGCTTTAAAATGTCCTTTTAAAATTACTTTCAGACTCCACAGAGAAATACCAGATTGTACCTTTCCTCCTTCCGACAGAGCTCTAGCAGTGCTGTGTTACCTGCTTGTGGCATATAGAAATACGTGCGCCTTTTTGGTATGTCTCTCTTATCAGTCTCTTGTACATTTTTTCCCTGTGGGCAACTAAATTACTCTGGAGGAAGGAGGAGGAGGAAGATTAGTGAAACGAGTGTTTATCTGTCTTAATTAGTGCTCTGTTGACAGAAATTATTTTGAGTATTTGCTGCACAGTAGTTACTGTTCATGTAAATCTTTTTTTTCACTTGAATTGACATGTTTATTTCTTGCACTAAGTTATTGGTGCAACTTAGCACAGCTGGCTACTGATTTCCCTTTGCAATGAGACATGTGGTGGTTTTTTTGGTCAATCACTAGCCCTCCCTTTGTCTGCAGGGTTCCCAGAGGCAGTACTTTACGGTACAGACTGTGGCGGTTTGAAGCAGGGGAGCTGAGCTCTGGGAAGAAGCTGAGTTCACCTGGTTTTAGAGTGTCACTGACACAGGTTTGGAGCTGCATTGCAGCCCTTGATCATGAACATAGCGGGACTGTAGCCAGGGTTGGCTGCAGGAGGCTTCAAAGACACAAGGTGGTGGAATACATTGTCTGCAGAACTAAACAAGGACGCATTTTGTGTCAAGGGCCTCAACCCTGTATGTTATCAGAAGGTAGAAAAGAAATGATGGTCAAAAGGGCTTGAATGCTGAGCAAAGGCACTCCTTGTTTTCACTGGGTTTTTTTGGAAGATTGCACTAGCTTGGTTCATTAATCCTCTGATGCACGTGAGAAGTTTTGCAGTAAAAGCTCAGCTATTCTGCAGCTTGGAGAGGAAATAAAATATCTCATGGGGTTTGAAGGTTTGGATCTTGTACTGTATAAAAACAATCCAGCACTTCTAGCCCATAACTTTCTGGAATAGGTGCTCAAAAACTGCTGTGGAGTTCGGCAGGGTACTGACAATATGCTTCTCCAAGCACAATATGCATTAAGGTATGGTATGCATCGATGTCCAATGCTGAGCATGCTGGTGCTCATAAATATCTCCCCTTCAAAAGCTAGAGATAGTATTCAGTGTAAAATTCTCCGCAAAAGCTCTTTTGTAGCACTGTGCTGATGTACAATTGTGCACCAAAGAAAATGGAAATTCATAACATGATGCGATGTTTATGTGTGAAGAGGTAATTTGCTCCACACACTTAGGTGAAAAGGTGTCCGTGTAGTGTCATCTGGGTTTAAATTGTCCTGGTCACAAGTGGCTGGTTTAATCTCAGGGCTTTATTTTTCTAACTCTAAAGTGAAAATAACACATGGCCACGGAGGTGAAAGGTTGCCATCACTAATGCTTGCAGAGTGCCTTGAAATCCTTCCGTGGCGGTTACTATAATCGATGGTCTTTTAGGCTTTGTGGTATTGCACGAACAACTTCTGATGACAATCCCTGCCTGTCCATTCTCTCCCATCTCCCCACTCTTGGTCTTGGGTTTTTAAAGAAATGTGGCAGGACCATTTCAATTTTGAACAGAACTTTTCAAATCTAGTGTGGAAAAAAAGCCTGTCTCCGTGGTTTACTGACTCCTTGGGTAATGTGCCTTTAAAGCAGCAGCTGCTGCCAAGGTCTGGACGCCGTGGTCACTAAATCATTTAGAGCTGTGCTGTAGCTGAGGGCTTCCAGCTTCGCCTTTTGTTACTGTCACACAGTGGGACCTGGACGAGAGCCAGGGCTGCAGGCGCCTATTGTGCAGGAAAGCCGCACATCTGCAGTAGAAGACGAAAACTGGATGTCAGCTGCCTGAGCAAAACTTCTCAAAAGTGGTGTCGTAAGGCCCTGAAAAGGGGGCTGGCAGGTTTTTTTTATTTTTTCTTCTTGGTGCAGCCGGACTGTTCTGGCGTGTTTTGAATCCTGATCTGTTTCTATGTTTTTAAGCTCTACCTTTCATTTTGGTGGAGGGGATGGTGGTGGTAAGAGAAGCGTGGCCAGAATCTTTATAACTATAATAGACTGCAACAAAAGGTCTATTCACTTCTTGATGAACCAGGGATTTACGTGCATTAGTCCCCACTCTGTACAGAGAGGGGAAGACTGCCCGATGAATGGAGAAAATTCCTCTATTCTGTGCACCCCTCGCGTCACCCCCCCGCACCGAGTCAATCCATGGTGTCTGACGGAGCTGTTTAGTAATTGGGAATCAGCAAACTCTGTGCTTGGGTTATGGGGGAATGAAGTGTTTCTGCTCTTCACTGTCTTGAATGTTCACACAGAGCAGCAGGAGCTCTTTTATTTATTTTAGCTTTCTATTAATTTTAATTTTCAGTCCAAATGTGTGCAAACATAAATTAAGTAGGGATGGGTTTACATCACAGCCAAGATACTTGTTAAATGAAATTTGTGTATAATGTATATATATAGTACAGAAACAGCACGCTTGTCTCATTAGTGCAGTCAGAAGTAATTTCAGAGTCTGAACATTTATGTTGTAGCAATGCCCGCAAGATTTTAAAAAAGGTCCGTGCTGCTGGATGCTGTATGAACATGTGCAGCCTGTCTCAAGGACAGTATTTGCAGTGGTAAAACAGTGCATGATAACAGGGTGGAGTAAGCAAAAGTGAATGAGTTTAAGAGCTTACTCAAAAGTTCCAAACAGAGCTGGATTTTTTTTCTTTGAGTCAAGAGAGTAACTATTTCCTGCAATGTATTTCTCTACCCATCCGACCTCCCAGTATTTCCTCAAAGACTCTTTTCCTGAGAGATCCTGGGGTCAGATGTAACCCTCTGAGTCAGTCTTCTCTGTGTACCGAGTGGGCTGAACCCGTGCTCTGCATTTCAGGGGGAGGACTGGGCTGGAGCTCCCGCCAGCCACTGCGTGTCCAAAGCCATCACAGGGCAAGCACGGTTATGGTGGAGACTGAGCGTGGGGCTTGGCCCGTTGCGGAGCTGCTTGTGGATCTCTCTGCCTTGAGCTCCTGATCAGCATTTGAAAGAGCTGAAGCTACTGATGCAAAACATCTCGTGAATAGTGTGGAGGCCAAATTTGCTATATTGCAGAGTTTTTCTGAGAGCATGTGTTGACTGGGAAAGATTATTCAAAATAGCAATGCGTCTGTATAATATGTGCTGTAATACAGAGGAAAACACCAACTCCTGTGGCATCCAGCCCCTTCCTGTCAACTCGTGCTGAAGAGGTCTGACCCTTGGCGTGTGCTGCAGTCCTTTTGTACTTACAGAAGTCTGGTGGGGGAGGATAGGAAGGAGAAGTGCGGCTTTCCTTTAAAAACAAAGCAGAGGACAGGAAGGAACAGCTGGTCAGTAAGCAGCCTTCTACTGATGCAAATATATTTTCCATTAAGACACAATTGGAACCATGTACCCGTGCTTAGGGAAGAGCCGATGCTGTAGTGTACATGCTTTGGTGCTGAAAAAGTGTCTTTGTCCTGTTTCCATAGCACTCTGCTTTGGGAGCTCCTTCGTTCAGGCTCCTGCATGCTGCCAAAATACAAATACATTTCTAGGGACATGGGAAAGACTCAAGTTCTTCCTTCCTACCCAAAGCAAGTTCTTTGAACCATCTCCTTGGACAGGCATAGAAAGAACCACAATTTTGTTTCTGCTTTTAATGTTTAAGCATGACCCTGTGCTACAGTTCATGAAGTCAAAGCTGTGAATCCCCACTCCCCTGAGGTTTTGTACTAGCTGTCTTAATCTCTGGGATAATATGCCAAGAAAGCTCTCTGGATTTATGAAACCACAGCCTGACTGGATTGTGCTATCAGTATATTTGGAAATGCAATTGGTCTCTTGAAATTAAAAATAACAGTGCGCTATCTTTCATATGGCTCTCATACTGCTGATACAGCTAATGATTAGAGAAGATTTGGAAAGAGTTATAGCAAATCATAAAAATGAATCTGAACTGAGGTAATAATTCAAGAGGAACCTTTGGTAAGTCTAGGCACGTCATGTTTTCTTGATTAGAGGTCACTCATACTTTGTCGCTATAGTCAGTTAATCCTGTACAGTCTGCCTGTTAGTGTCCTGTACCCGGTCTAACCAAACTGAAGCTTTATTTTTGAAGGGATTATGTTTTGCAGCACTCTGACAGTCTGCTTTTATAGTTAGACAGCTGTAGTTGAATTTTGGAAGGTAGATTAGTCCTCTTCCCTTCTTTATACCTTGCCACAGCATAGCTCACCTGCAGTACGGATGAATGTAGCTGTGTTGGGTATTGGCAGAGACATTGCAGAGGCACCAGGGAATCCAGCACAACAGGCTGATCGCTTGGGCTCTGGTTAGTATGATGGTATTTTGGTTGCAGACATGCTGCCATGGTGCCTAAAACACCAGACAGACATCGGAATGAGAAGACTGATACTAAAACTGGGGATAGTATAGTCTCAGTGGGGTTTGATTTCTGAAAGAAACAGCCAAGTTTTGATCCTGAGGATCATCCTACTACTAACAATGCTTAAATGGATCTTAATAGGCAGGAGTTGAAACAGGAGGCCCATGAATTACTGATGTGTTCATCTTTTGTAATTGCTGGCCATGGGAGGGGGTGCGGGATGTGCGTGTTGGCGGTTAACGATGTGATGGTCCGTGGCTGATACTGGCAGCCAAGGTCTTTAGATTATGCAAATGACCAATGCATTATCAGTGAGGCACTGTTCAATTTTTAATGTAGTACATGGAAGCGTAGTGATATTACTGCCATTATTTAATTAGAAAGTTGTCTGGGAAACCATTGCAATCCTACTTTGAATTTTTGCATGTTAATAACTGCTTTATACAAAGTTGGGAGTGCCCGGTTTTAATAACATCACATGTGTAAATACTGTTGTCTTCAGAGTGCTAAGACCTTTTAGCAATACTGAGGGGAGTGAAGCAGTCTGTATACAAATGTTTAAACTTCATTCTGACCTTGTAAATCCTGTTTTCTCCCCAAGTGCAAATCTGGTGCAATGCAAACAGCAGTGCTTCAAAAATAACCCTAATTAGCAATTAGCTGCAATAAATCAAGCTTGGATGGTGTGCTCAGTGCTGTTGAATTTGATACTATATTATGGCACAAGTTGTGTAATAGACATTTAACTGTTTTAGCTTGTAGCGCTGCTTTTCTCACATTAAGTAAAATATCTAAATGTCACGCGAGTTTCAGCAGCAATTTAGTTGATCGTATATACACTTCTCGTTTAGTGGAGACATGCTTTCCGCATAAAGATAACAGATAATCTTGGATAACTATGTGCTTCTGAGGTACCGAGGTCTTTATTCAGTATTAATAAACACACCGATTCAGCCATTCTGGTTTCCTTCTGAAGTGCGTCAAGTTTAAATATAACGATTTCTGATACCAACCAGAAAAAGCCAGAGTCATTAGAGTGATCTGGGGGCTAATTGGGCTTATAAAAAGGCAAATGGCATTTTGATGATGTTCTAACCAGAATGATAAGTGCATTTTTATGGCCCTGGATACATGAGTTTTCTAAGGTCCTTTAGAAGTAACTGGAAAGCTATTCAGCATTTTATAACATGTCCCATGCTGTTCGTAAGTGTTGGAGATGCGATTCTTTTCTGAAGACAAGAATCTGTTTTTGAAGCAAACCTTTAGTGGTTCTGGATCTGCTGGTGGTCTCATGTGCGGAAAGATGACAATGGTCACCTCAGCAGCAGTAAAATACCTTCTTAGCATGCGATTAAAACCCACACTTTTAAATTTAACGTCTTTATAAATTGCTTTTAATTTTCCATAGCAACACAGGTTTAATGCACCTTTTTGTACAGCTGTAGGCTCAGGCTGTGTGACTCCAGCGGTGCGGGGGGTCTGTAAGGAATGGCAAAACCACTCTTGTCCCCCGAGCCCCTTTGGTAGGGAATTGCCCTACAGCTGTCAACTTCAAGGAGGCGGCTGTGAGTCAGTCCGCAATGGTACCGTGGAGGCTGAGTGACTAATGGATACTACACCGGCAGATTTTCATTCCTCTGATAGTAATTTAAGGGTGGAGTTCTTTGCCCTCAGTGGTTTTTTTTGGTTTTGTTTTGTTCTGGCTAATTTGAAAATTTATTGCACAAGTGAGTTCTTATTTACTCACTTTGAATATGTCTTTGAAACTTTGTATCACTGTTAGATCGATGCTTTGATAACGCAAATCTGGATTTTGGGGGAGTTTGCCATACTTTTTGTCAAATTAAAAGGTTAGTATAATATCTTAAAAGTAAATACTGATGAATCGATGTCTTTAGAAGCAGTGATATTAATAGAACTTTATTTTTCACAGATATAGTATTTTACATAATGTTTTTGTTTTGTTCAGCTCTTCTGAGAGCTAGATAAATATTACTGTTAGGCATCTGAGTCAGGTGCTGAGACTAGGACCTGTTTCCATCGATTCCCAATCTCATACCTCAGTTAAAAGATTATATTGACTGGATTTATCTTTATATGAATTTGCCACAATGTGAGCAGTGTGGCCCAGTGTTACATTCAGGGCTTCTAAAATGGTCATAATTCATCTTCTGACTTGGTCAGACAATGTGCTTTCTTTTGTTTATAAAAGGTAATATTATATTACTGTGCAGGAAAAGATGACATTAGTGTCTCTTACACCTCAGTTTCTTTGAAAGAGAATGTAATTATTGGCACTAATTAAGATGGTGGATCCCTAATTTATCATTAGCTATGTTCTCAGTGTAGTTTGCCTGATTCCTTTCTTGAGTTTTATCTATTCCTTACAGAATAATAATACTATTCTTATAGGTCACTCTTCAATTTATGGATGGATTGTGCATTGCTGAAGTTGTATTGAGGCAAGAATTGTACTGTTGTGTAATGAAGGGGCAGAGAAAAGCCGGTGTCCTGAGGTCTGATTTTGTTTGTAGTTGCAAGAACTCTTGGTGGCTCTGTGTTCTAGTGGGTAAGGAAAAGCAGGGTGTGTTGCATGATCAAATAGCAAAACCGATAGTTTCTTTTTGACTTAGTGAGCTTTGGGGAGTAGGAAAAAAATCGAGGTGCCCTTGCAAGGAAGTCCAGTAAAAACTTCAATTCTAGATGTACAGGTGGGAAGGTTCTTTTATGGGGTGAAATCTGTGAATTGGAAAAGCAGAACAACTTATGGGTGATGATTTAATCCATGCGCAGAGAGAACGTGCGTGGCTTTTAATTTGAAGTAAGTGCTTCCTCTGGGACTGTTTTTAAATCTTTTGTTCTTATCATTCCTTATTGTTTCTGCTGAGCTTTCCGGTATGTCATCACTCTGCCGAGGCCTGTTGTAACTTTGAGGGCAGGCAGCTGCTTTTAGGACAAGCTGCTGTTGTGCTGGGCCAGGAGGTGTCTGTGGTACTGACTCCGGCAGGGCTGCCTCTTTGGGCTCCTGCCGTCTGTTCTTCCCTTCCATACATTATAGGGTAGGGTTGACTGAATTCATTAGTCAAATTATATTCTCTGCAGTAACTGAGTTTTAGGATTTACACCAAACAAAGAGGAGTGTGGTTTTTCTCTGCATGTTTTAGGTGTTCTGCTAGCATGCTTTGAATTTGTATGCAAAGACCGTCTTGGTATATTTTGAAGACAGGTAGTTTCATTTTGAACAGTACTTTAAAGGATGCTGGCTCTTATTCAAGTAATAAGTGAAATCCCTTAACAACTCCAAGCTTAACCTGGAATTTGTGTTGTCTTCTCCATAATCTTACTCCACTTGTAACTGACTGTATGTCATGTTAGTAGCAAAGATGCTGATAGTGTTGTCAGCACCAGCTGTCCCTCTTTGCAGCCGTTTCTTGTACTGAATTATTTACTACTGGGATTTATACTATATATATAGCGTAAAAGTTTTATCACAGCAATTGTGCATATAAACTAATACTGGTTACAGAGATGGTCTCCAAAGTGTTAGAAGAATGCTAAAGGGAAGGACTTTCATTTAATTGGTTTTATCTGTGGCTCCAGATTTATTCATTCTTCTCTTTATCTGTAGTTTAACAAATAATCATTCTCCATAATTTGACACATTATATGGCTGAGTAATTATGTTCTAATTATGGAATCCCTTAACTGCAAGGTATAGTTTCACAAAAGGTTTGGGTCTTTTATTAACTGTAGGCACATTTCCATGGGATCTTTTTTTCAAATGAATGTAAGGGTTCCCAGTACTGGAAAACTTTAGATTCATAATGTGTTTCTTATTGTTCAGACAGTGAAACAGGAATGAGTAATGAAGAGAAGAATGAAAGGATTGAAGGGCAGCTGTTAGCCAAAAATCTTAGGTTAGTGCTTTCAGTGCAGCCAGCAAGGATCACACTACTTAAACTTTAGCTGAACTGAAAGGGAGGAGGGTGTCTGACTCATGAAATTACAGCGTGATATATTGAAACGTAAGTAGGAGATTTAAGTAGTTTAATGTACCTATGACTAGCGTCTTTTTTTGATCACTCTTTTCTGGATATCTTTAATTCTAGAAAGGGCTAAAGTGCATCCATTAGGAGGCTGTTGTAATAGTTCAGTACTTCTCCAAAGTGAAAGTCAGCAGATGACATTTTAAAAATAAAAAATTGCAATTTATTAGAGGCTTAAAATGTAGTGAGCGCAACCTTAGCCAGGAGTGTCACTGAAAGCATGGTCACCCTGCCTCTTGGGTGGAGTATCTGAAGTGCTTTTGTTGTAGGTTTAGGGGGGCTGTTCACTGATGCTTTCCTGGGTAAAGGCCTTGTATTGTCTTACTAAATGTGCTTAATTACGGTTGCCTCCCTTATATTTGTACAGATTATTTCCAGTAATCATGTTGTTTGAGTGTTCATTTAGGTGACAATCTCGTCTTTCCACTGGGCGGTTAGTTATCTGGCAAGACTTGCGAGTGCTTGAAGAAAACACTGATGTGCTAGTAAAGCCAAAGGTGCCTGGTGTGTTAGGTCATTTTTAAGGAGTTTGAAAATATTAGCAAATGCACAAACCAGCGGCGTTATATGCTTTGCCAAAGCAAGCATTTGTTAGTTGCCAGCTATTCCCTGCTATATTAGGAATCTACAGGAGAGAAAAGCCTGCTCCTCTGTCCTCCTCAAAAAGGCTGGTGTAAGGGCTCCATTATCTGATATTACCGAAAAGATAATATATAGCAGAGCTTAATATTCTTCTAAAATGTATTTCCTAAAGATGATGTGCCCCGATTTTATTGTAATGTTAACATCTTGCATCTATTAAGACCTGGACTTGTTATGGGATGCTGGACACATTCCCAACCATGTAATTTGATGCTGTTGTGTTTGACAAACAAGGGTATGTAGCTTGCAGTTGTCCTGGTGCGAGTGGTAAGTGATAAATCACAGGTGTGGTGCTTAGCTGGGGACTGCTGAATTGTTTCCAGTAATCTTCAGAGTACGTGGAGGTGGTGGTGGAAAGCAGAATTTCAGACTTGGGGGGGGGGGGGGTGTGGAGGAGGGGAACAACAGAGGAAGAACCTTAGTACCATTGCTGTGCGTGCGCATAGGGGGTGGAAAGCCAGCTGCACCGTTTCACCTTTCTGGGAGTTAGACTTTTTTGTTACATAGGATAATACCACTTCTCGTTTAGCTGTCTGGATAAATTTCTAAGAATTGCAGTGCCTTCAATTTTAGAGAGCGATGAAGGAGATTTGTTTTCTTGTGCTTGAGCCATGCTAAATGGACATAAAAAATACAGCTTCTGTCAGTGCTTGGGACAAGGTGAGGGCAGGGATGTACACAGCCTTGCATGTGTACCTGCACAAACTCAGGATTTTTTCGAGGTATGTTTGCCAGGGTAATCTTTTAAAAAGAAGTGTGGGAGGATTTATTTATCCAATAGTCTTCAGGTGGAGGTACTCGGAGATTGGTGTCACTTCCTTCTACAGAGTCCATAAAGAAATAGCAGATCATGGGTAATAAAGATTCTTCCCTGCCGGAGGAGTTCGGAGGGGGAAATGCATGATCTAATCCAAAGTTAGACTGTCCTTTAGTTATCAAAGTTGACATAGAGAGCCCTTTATGCAATGAAGTTGTCCAGCCTGGATTTGGATGGTAGATATTATTTCTGTTTAAAATTCTGTGAGAGGGGTGTCTTGGGGAAGAGTCTGTTCTTGCCTTGCTTGTTAACGGGAATTGTGCTTCACTACCAACGGGTAGAACTTGGCTCTTTGGAGACGTCCTATTAAATGCTTTAGGGAATAGGTCGTACATGATGTGTTCATTTCCTTAGTATAATTCCCCATCACCAGTGCCATTAAATGCACCATTACCAGCCATCTTATGTAAATGATTTTTCCAGTCTTTTCTCTTAGTTCAAAATACCCTTTTGGAGGGCTCTTGATTAGTTGAACTCAATTTGCTCAAAGGTTAGCATGTTAAATTGGTATTTGGTTTTCATTAACCTGTGCAGTAATATCTTGTCATTAGGAAAGGCCTTTTGCGGGGTCTCCATCATCATTCATTTCTTGTAGCTAGGTGCTTTGCCTTTTCTTCTTTTTTATCCAATTCATGCTGTCAAGGATGCTGCCTTAAAAAAAACTTGTCCTTTGTATCACATAAGAAAAAACTCTATGGCAGCATGTTAACCCAGAAGTGTACTGTGCAGTGGGTTCAGTTAGCAAAGGCATCTGTTTCATTGTGGATTTTTTTTTTAATTAGTATTTAATTAGGTTTTGGCGAGGTGTTATCATTGTTACAGTTCTTTAAGATAAGAGTATTTATTGCTTTGCTGACCAAGGCACAGTTGAATGATCAAAAATAACACTATAAAGAAAGAAATCTGGGGAAACTGGTCATCTTTTCTGCAGTGGCAGACTTTCGGGAGACACAGACTAGAAAATCCAAAATATACTGCTAAGAAAGGAATTTTTTTCTCTTCTTAAATAATGACAGCTTGTGTGTATATCTGCAGGAAGGAACGTAAAGGCACGGTTCTAAACGTATGGTTGCAGTAGACTTCTGAATAATGCTTGGACTATCTATTACCCTGTAATTGCTACCTATCAAAACTGCATTGTATTAATATGACTGATCATCTTAGGTGGTTCAGGCATCTCCTGCTCCTGTTCTGCCCAGTGCCTCATTTTGAAGTACAATCATGTTTCTTGCTCCTGATGCATCTCTCTTCCCTCATACCAAATTGATAAAAGCAACATATTTGAACATAAATAAAGTTAATGGAGCAATAAAACAAAAGAAATTGTATTCTACTAAATCCTCTGTTTGCTTTGCTTAAAAAAACAATACGTTACTCTAGGGATAAAGAAAAGCAGCACAAGACAAGCTTTGAATCAAGCGAGTTTCTTATGTATTTTCCATCTCAAAAGAGGGAAACATTCATTGCAATGCTTGCTGTAAGAAAGCAAAACCAGCAAGTTAATTTTTGGTGCTGAAGACTGACAGTAGGATATGGAGTGAGACTTTTTCCACACACTGAACAAAAGTCAAAATTGGTGGAGAGGAAAGATGGCAAATTCCTGTCTTCATGGAAAACGTGAATATCATAATTTTTCTCTTGTAGGCTGGAAATTCAGCCTATTTCTTATTTATTAATTTTATCAACTCACCAGTTCTGGCTGCAGAAACTGTCTTGAGTTTTGCATAACAAAAGTATGTAATACTTAAAGTATGATTTTTTTAAAAATTTAATTATTTTAAAAATAATACTGCTTGTACAAAGATTGTGCGACAGTGGGCAACTCCCCCTCTCCCCCCCTTAGTAATTTCACAATTGCAATATGTGCCTCGAGTTGCAGCAGGAATCATATTTTAGCTGAAGTGCTGCAGGTTGGTGTCATCTCTTAATGAAAACTGGTGACCAAACCGACTTCAGGAGTGGCTGGATGGCATTCTCCAAAGTCTTTTAGCTGTGAGACACTACTTCTCTCACAGAATTGCTCTGATATGCTTGACGTCTTCAGGTAACTCTGTTCTGATCTGCCTGCAAAGACATTAATTGAAGGACTGTACTAAGGTAGAGGGAGGGAATAAGGATTTTTCAGGGTTTCTTAAGAAGAAACAGCAGCCACCCTCCAAGAGAGGAGGGCTCAGAGGGGTCGTCCTGCTGTTCTCACCCGCCTCCTGGCATTCCCGGGCTTGTCCTGGAGGCGCACAGCGAGAGGAAGTGAGGCCCATGCACTTCAAGTTTTCATCCCGTTAAGTAGTAATTTGAATGCTGTAGGAGTCTTAATTTTCTGTGCAAAGCTTTGCTGTATTAAAAAATTATAGAAACAATAGAAAAACTATAAAAAACAAAGCTCACTCTTACCTTACAAAAAAACCCAAGAACAGAAACAAACCAATCTATTATGCTTCATTAAACAGGGATTTAGAAATCCCCTTAATGATTTTTTTTTCAGTTCATTTACCAAATTTTTGTTGTCTTTTGTTTTTTTTAGGTTAAATTACTCAAGTTTGCTATTACACTTGAATAATAGCAAAAGAAAGAACATAGAACCTGATTAAAATGTGAATTTCCTGGGGAATGTCACTTTATCAAAAGAATCAACTTTTGTATTTTGAGGCGTCATGGTATTAGATGCACATGCATTAGTGTCTAGGATATGACTGATGAATATTAGCATTTTGTTTATAGATAAAGTTAGGATGGTTTGAAATGGAAAAAATATTGCTGAAGCTCGTGACCTAACATAGGTGAAGGTTTAAGATGTCTGCTTTTCCTTTTACTCTTTTTAATCTCAATTGTAATTGTTTGTTCTACATTTGCCCTTTCACTCCTAAGAAAGGTTTCACTTTTTCCATGCTAGTCCTGGTGCTGACAGAAGGTGCAAAATTTGTCTTCTGTGTTGCAGAGGCCTCGTGCTGTCTTCATTCAGCAGTTTTAGCCTTTCTGCTCAGGCTGGGTAAGCAGCTTGTTCCCAAACACCAGCAGAAACACCAAAGATGAGGAGGATGCTCACCCCCCACCTCCCCCCCGCAATGTGTGCTAATAAAGAACTTGGCAAACGGATCTAAACCAAAGCCCAGAAAAATACTGTCTTTAAAGGCTGTTCCTCTCTGGAATGAGCCTTAAGTGAAGCTCCGAGTTTCCTCAGCCTTAATCAGTTTGAAGCAAGATGTCATAAAGTAATCAGGCTCGGCTTAGAAGAGTTGCCTGGGATTGTTTCAGGCCAGACTGTCAAGAGCGAAGAGTGGAGCAATAGCTTATTGAATCTAAAACCCGAGCTCACCTTTGCTATGTCTACATTCCAGTTTAAAGAGCTCTTAAAATAGCTTTCTTGTGGGCCTCTCAGCAGCACTGTGTGGGCGAATGTATTCTTTTAAAAAGTTTACATAGGGATGTAAATATGTTTTTTTTATGAATAGAGTATTTTTCGAAGTTCCGTGGCTCTGTCCCCTGTGTCGCAGGGCTGGTTGTAGAAGCCCAGACGGCTGCATCATCCTGGCCGCGTGGCAGAGAGACAGCGGGGACCGGGTCCTTGAACGGGGCTCCTGGCTTCTCCAGTAACCCAAATAGCAGCCGACTAAATGGGAGTCTTCAGGGAGGGGCAGGGGGAAATGTCATGTGGAAAATAATTTGCAGAGCAGATGCTATGCATCAGTTTTTCCTATTGCCATGCTCCAAATTCACTGGGTCTTTGGGTGTGTGTTTTGTTATTTTTTTCTTTTTAACATTGCCTTTTGAGAACACAAGGCTTCCTGTGGCTGAGGACTAAAGCTAGGTCAAATTAAAAAAAAAAAAAAAAAAAAAAATCAATTGTTAAATATTAGGCCAAATTATGTTAATATGTGACTTAAACGAATCTGTGTGGCCTGTGCAGCATGCAAGGCATCCTTGGTTAGCCATGTAAATAGGGCCCTTATTAGTGGGCTGGGTTCTGCTGTCTCCCCCCCCCAGCTCTCAGGTGCTGGAGCCCTTGGGGGAGCTCTTGGCAATTAATGCTGACTCTGGGTCGGGTGCAGCTCCCCTGCGTCCACCCTAAACCGATGGGAAGTGGGAGTAACTTCTGGGAGAGGGAAAGAGGGAGTGGGACATGCGGGTGGAGGGTGCAGGGCATAGGCTGGAGTTACACTGCATAAGCAGGACTTGGCATGTATCTTAAAAATTTTAGAGTGCAGATTGTGACAGGGATTGCTTAGGAAAAAGGGTTTGTGTCTTCACTCTTTAGCTTCACTTGGAGGAAGGTCTGCTAGCTCTTGTGTGCTTTTATTGGTTTTATTCTCCTTTAAACCACTTTTGGAAAGGCAGAATCAAAAACTAACTTGAGAGCAGCCAGGAAAATGAAGCAGAACAGTTGCAGGCTTAAGCTTTCAGCAGGAACAGCTGGCACAGGCACGTGTCCAGGCAAGTGACATCTTGACTTGGGAGAAGCACGTGCCACTTCTGGTAGGGGTTGACTCGGGATCCTGGAGCCAGTCCTGAAGTTCTGAACCCTGCGGAAGTTTCTCTGACACAGAGAGCTGAGCTGGGCAGGATCGTGTTCAAACAGCTCCGTCTATTTCTTTCCCCCAGGGCACTGTTTTCATCCATCTCCTCTCCCTGAAAGGGATGAACTGGATTTTTTTTGTTGTTGTTGTTGCTTATTTGGAAGAAGAGGGAAGGACTGGGCTGTGTGGGAGAAGGCCAGGTCAGGAGAGAAGGGCTTGGTACGTGTCATGATACAAAATGATAGAAGGGAACATATTCCCATTTCAGTGGCAGCAGAGCTGCTTATCTGTAACTGTGCTCCCATGTCTGTCACCCCTTGTGATCAAAATGATTTCAGCCACTCTCTGCAGAGTGAATGAAAGTGGATTTTCCCTTTCCTGCATGTGTTCGGTGCAGAGCTATGATTTGTCATATTGGTGTACTGATGGCATATCATTGTGCTCGATATGTGTGTAGGAATTAGCATATGAAGGTATGCCTTCAAACACAAATGTGCTAGGGAGAGCTAAGAGGATGTTTGCTTTTCAGCAATGAAATGTGATAAGAAATAATTTAGATCTGGGGTTTTCAGAACAGTACCTACAGATGAGGCATATGAATATTCCTGAGAAGGAAATTAGGGCCTGATTCCTTTGGACCTTTGCTGTGGGTTAGTTATACGGCTTTAAGTATATTGGTGAATCTAGTGGTGCAAACTCTGTGGGATCCATGTGTGAATTTGGTTGTATGTATTGCAGTATCACTATAAAGCACCTTGTTACTCAGTGTTCAGTAATGTAAGTTTTATTAGCAAATTCTAGTATATTACACCAAACTTAGACTTGCCAAAACTGTGTATGCCAAACAGACTTTATTGAAAATTGGAGTTTAAAAAGTTGTAAAACCTGATCATTTGTGTTTAAGACTTTCTGGTTTTGCATAGCTGTTCATCCTCCTAAAACTGGTCTCTCAAACGTCGCACCTTCCCAAGCCGCCTTGATCAAAGCTTGCTTCCTCCAACACCCTGGTTTGTGTTTTTACCAGGCAGCAGTAGGGATTCTGTTTCTTCCATGCAGTGCTGTCTTGATGTCTGGAAGGAAGGTTTTAGCCTTTTTGGTCTAGAATCTGTGGATATTTATCAAGGGTCCATGAAACGTGATTAAGAAAAGCAAGTTTATGTGTGCTGTGAGCAGTGGATGTATATGAAAATTCTTAAGCTGTCCACTGGAAAATTGGCAAGAGGTCACAGTTTGCCAAGACTGTAAATCATTACTTTATTAATCCATTGGGCCCTTTAATTTTTGCAAGATTTCTGGGCAAAAGTAAAGGAATACGAAATAGGCTGTGTTAGGAACTAAATAATCCCCTCCCCTCATGTGTGCAGTCTGTTATGAATTTAAACTGAACCCATCATGCCATTTGTATTTTATATATGTGTTTGTTTCTTTTATTCTTTTCATGTTGACCAAAAAAAGAACCTTTCATGGGAGTTAGAGAATTTATTTTAAATGATGTATTATTTACACAGTGGTAATGGCTCCTTTGTAAAGCTGTCTTTTGAAACTTTTTAGCATGCATATTATCATTTAAATTCACACACAGAGACTATTTAACATGTGTATTACAGTGTACATGTGTATTACATTGTCCTTGCCCATGGTTGGAACTGGATGATCTTTAAGGTCCTTTCCAACCCAAACCATTCTATGATTTAGGGGCTTGTGCATATTATTTTATCCTAATGGGTAATCCATCTTTTCACTGTGTATTTAGGGGACACTTAAATCCATGGATTATTAAGCAGTTGAGCATGCACATTAGCTTTGCAAGCTGAAATTGAGATGAAATGTTACTGTGTTTAAAAAGAAAAACACACCCAAAAAATGAGGAGTAAATTAGCTTGCTTTGCACTGGTCTTGGGCAGGTGGACCCTCTAAGAATCAGTCCATATATATTTTGTGCCTAGAGCTATTTCCTTGATGTCAGGAAAAAAAAAAATTAAAGCAAAACCCCTCTCACTAAAAAGTAGTCCTCGCCCATGTTCTCTTTGCATTCCCTTTAGGTTCCAGACAAACAGTGAGGAACCTAAAGAGTTTTAATTTAAGAAAGAAGGTTTCTCTTAATTCTTGGCAGTAGCCCCTGCCTACTGGGAAAGCAGAATAGCATTTTCTTTGTCAAAGCTGCTGTCATTTGAGAAGTAGTGGGAACTGGCAGGTTTGGAAAATGCTACTTTTATGAAGACTTAATTTTCAGGCTTCAATCTGGTCACCTTTTGGATGGAGGAATACCAATGACAAGCTTAGTTCTGATCTCATTTTGCATGTGTGTTTTTACTGAGACCAAGAAGAAACATGTTAAGGCTTGCTTGGTTTTTTTGTTTTTGTGTGTGGTTTTTTTTGTTTTGTTTTTTTTAAACAGCCTACAAAAACAGAACTGCTGACACTTCGTGGAAAGCTTTGCTGTCTAGAAATAATACAAATTCTGCATTTCTCTGTGTTCGCTTGTTTACTTCCATGAGTGCTAACATGAAAACAGAATCTTTCTCTCTAGAGAATTTGTCTGCTTCTGGGGCAGTCTTGAAATGTAGATAACGATCGGTGCTGCTTGTTCTTCAAGGAACACAGAGCAGCAGCTTCCAGGTAATAGTAGGCTGATATCTTGTTCATATTTAACAAAGCATATCTTTTGTATTTGAGGTGGGTCAGGCTTATGAAACAGAAACATACAGGCAGGGAAGCAGACTCCTGACAGCTTGTGAGGCAGCTCTTTCCTTTGCTAGATCATCCTTTCCTCAGACAAGCAGTGTGTTCTCCTCAGGACACTGCCTCTCACCTGAGTAGCTGCTTGTTGTAGGCTTTCAGTCGTTTTTTTTAAGGGTGCTACTTCATGACAGCTGCAACTGAGTTCAGGACTGCAATGGTGGCTGTAATCCACTATTTTTTCTTAAAAGAACTGTGACTATTTTTGCTTTGAAGTCCCTTCAAGTACTGGGTGAATGCAGGAATGGTACAAAAGCTGGTGAAGCAGCTACAAGAACTGCAATATAGAGTTATTTCTGTTCAGTTGTGGTAGTGGAACTGAAGTTTATAAGCTGTGTGCAGGTGCAAAGGAGCATCTCACAAGCCTTGGACAGCAGCCTCTGTGCATCGCCTGCAAGCCTCCTAAAATCAACTCTTTGATATGCAAAAAGGAAACGGATTGGATTCAACCACCTGAGACAAGGCAGTTCAGGCAATGAACGCTCGAGCAGAGAAAGCAAGCATGGCCTGAAGAATGAGCCACTTGTACCTACTGAAGTCAAGCAAGCAGATGTCTTTCTGCTCACTTGTACTCCACAAATATGGCATTTGCTGCTGTATAAGCAAGCAGCTATGCAAGCCAGTTTCTAGAGTATCTTTTCATCAAATGGCACAAAACTGTTCATCAGCACAATCTATTTCAAGGAGGAGGAGGACATGCAGCAGTAAAAAAGCAAAGCAGTAGCTTTTACTAAGTCTACAGACGTGGGACATGGCCTCAGCCAAAGCTTGTGTTGGCCCTCTGTAGATGGGGAATTGCAGTTGCTGCTGTCTGAAACATTGGAACTTGCATCTGTGTCTTTTTGTTCTGGGGTTTTTGGGTTGTTTTTTTGCCTAGGATATTCTTGCATTATCTTTCTGACTATGCAGGTTTCTAGTACTCAGGTGCACCCAGAATTTCTGTTGGTGGCACCAGAGGGACCGCTATCATAGTGGTATTTTTCAGCTCTAGGCTGGTACTATTAGTCTGCTGTGAACCACGGATAGAACAGATCAGACCATCAGTCCTGCTGATAAAAGCAAACGCTATTCCCTTGGAGTCTCTCTTGCAGGAAGAAGCTGAGCTTAGTGAAGGGAACACCCAAACTAAAAGTCACCGTTCTGCTCTTTTGATTTTTGACATAAATGCTGTAATTAACTTTTGATCACCATCAATTTTCATATACCCAATTCCACAGAAATGTTAATGTGAGGTAGCAAAGGCATAGACATTTATCAGCTCTCAACCAAGTAATGTAGGGGTGTACGTCCTGCAAAGTGCTTTAGGTTTTTGACACCAATGTGTTATTTACCGTTTTCCCAAATATCTCATAAAGGAGTGGTGAGTGAAGAGGCAATGCTATCAAAGCATCAACTGTCAGGCTTTTGACTGTCTTTAATGGGTCATTTTGATGGCTTTCTCCAAACCTCAGCTGTTCTGAATTAAGTACTGTTAGGTAGATGTTACAGAATTTGCCTTCTGCATGAGCAGAGGGAATTTTTCCATCCCCACTTTTCAGCCTACTATTACCACTGCAAGAGGCTTGTCATGCTACACTTCTTAAGGAAGCCAGATTTTTGGCTTGGGTTCAAACATATGTTTCTCTGCTGCTGCCTGTGCGCTCTCTGATCTGCCATTGGAAACCAGTTTCAACTGATGCTCTTCCCCACATTTCCTTCCCCCACTCCTGAAATGTTGCAAGCACGTATGAAGTGTGACCGGTGGATTGACAAGAATTCATGTCTCCTCAGACCACTGAACTTTTGTATTTTATGGCCATGTAATAGATTTGTCAATCTGTTAAAAAAAAAAAAAAAAAAAAAATTAAGAAATCTCTAGCAAAGTTATCCTAGGCATCAGGAACCTGTACTGAAAAAGAAAGGCACTTTATTTATTAATAGCAGTATTATTATTATTTAAAGATTTATTGGAGAAATGATAGACTGTCCATTGGCTGCAGTGCATGAGTTTCAAGGACCTGAATTCCCATGTTAGCAATTTGTATGGGTTTGTGATGCTTTCTAGTCTGTGTGAATGTGACCTGCATCTAAATGAAAGCAGCTGGTGGAGGCATGAAGTGGAAAGCACGGTGTTTAAATGCATAAAGACTGGCTGCTCCAGTGGGCAGACAGTGTCCTAGGACCTTTGTGTTCTCAGCTTTTGGAAGTTTTAATAACCAATTTGGGGGAGTAGTTAAAGCAGCAGGTGCTTTGTCCTGTGAATTTGTAACTGTGCTATGCTCAGATTGTTTCAGCCTGTACCGAAGTGTCAGTGAGACGATGCTCAGTGGAGTTACTGGAGATGTGTTTTTAAAAAGTACCTCTGTCTGAAACAATGCAAACAAACCCCAGACTTTGTCCATGGCTATGTGAGAGGATGCTAAAACTTGGTGAGCTCCCAAATCAGCTACCTGAGGCATGAGGGACAGAGAGTAGTTAGTGCTATTTCCCCGTTAGGAAATACTACAGTATTTAGCAGCTGCTTATTTGTTGTGAAGTCAAGGTTTATTACAAGGTTTGGGTAGTCCTTTTTTTTTTTTTTTTTTTTTGGAAAAGAAAAATTTTTTTTTAGGTAACTTCAAATGTTGTATTAAAGAAGAAAAAAGGCCACTTCCAAAGTCCCAACTGCTCTATGGGCATTTTTCTTTTCCAAATTAGCAACTATTAGAATCTCTCTCCATGCAGGTCTTGCCTCTATAAATAAACGTGCAGTCGGTGCTGCTGGGATTCTCACGCTGCCCACTGATCTCAAATTTGAGGTAGGGCTTTGCCCTGGCACTTCGCTGCCAGCCCGGTGAACCCGGCCCTTCGGGGCCACTGCAGGAAGGCTGTGTGCTCTTGTTCGTTAGTGGTGATAGACTTCACCATGGACGCTGCGTTACAGTAATTGCAGAGGACTTGATCCATTGACTAAGCTCACAGTGACTTTACTGAGCCATTTCTCACCCTAATTTCTCTAGTCCTGAATCTGCACCTTTAAATAGGAAGCAGCTATCAAACGAACAAAAACGTAAATTCAAGAAAGAGTAAGTTAAAACTTAGCAGTTTTAAATCTAGGTCTTCTCCCAAATTTGCGGAGTAGAGAGAGGTATTTGGGTCACCTCTAGCAGTTTTTAGTGGATTTATCCCGGCAATCAGAAGAACATACCCCCTCCTGCTGTAGCACGTATTTGCCAGACTGTGGAGTTCCCTGGAGCCTTTGCTTACCTGTTCTGGGCATCACCTCTCTGTTCCTACCTGCTAGCTGCTAGCAGGTGGATCACAGCTTAATCTTCCTGTAATGGCTGAAACAGCAGGAAGCATTTGTGCCAAAATGAGGCATTTTGAAGCCATGTAAATATACAATAATGGATGTAGGTACATTGATATGTTTTCATAAGGCTTTAAAAAGTCTTTTATAAGTAAATGTTGAACAACAGTTGTGTGCTTTGTTGAAAGTATTTGAGAAATGTTGGAAGAAAACAGTAGGATCAGGTTTGGTTTTCTGGGGGTTTGTTCAGTTTTTTTAAGGGATATGCTTTGTATGTGTCGACTAGCAAGGTTGGTTCATAAACTGATACACTTTCACAGTATTTGAAATTTTCACAACAGAAAAAACTTCAGTTAGCCCTTTAGCCTTTCATTCAAGTAAACAATAGTGTGCATAGCCAAAAATTTTGCTAGCAGGCAAAAACCTGTTTTTACTGATGCTGAGACAAACAATGTTAATTATATCAAAGAATCAACAGTGTACATTTTCTCCAGATCTCTGTTTGAGAGCTCTCAGGCTGGCTGGGGGGACATTGTTTGCAAATAGGGCACTCTTGTCCAGGGGCTCCTGCAGTTTAAGGGTTTCACGTATTCTTTTGATCACCACTTTTCCCCATTTTTTCTTGGTTTTGTTGCTGTTCGTGTTCTCTGTGGCCAAAGGGGGAGGGGGAAAGGTTGATTTAAGGGAGGACTTTTGAAAGAAATAAGGATAAATATTTTCCAAATTGTGTCAAAATCTGATACATTTTTCAGCAATCTGACATTTCAGGATGGAAGCAGGGTGGAAACACTGTGCTTGAACAGGCTCATCACAGTGATTTATCTAATGTTATCCTTGCAGTTAAATGCCTAATCTGCCAGATGATGCAGTTGCATGCTTAGATACATTTTCCAAAACCTTAAATTTTTCTGTTCTGAAGGAACAGTAATAACAAATTGATTGGAAAGAATAACAGAAAGAAACACCCAATAAAAAAATCCATGCTCTCTAAGTCCCAGGAGTGAATGTGGGCAGGGCCTTGGCAACTTTTTTGTTGGCAGCATCATCTCACCGAGTTGCCTTGGGCAGTGGTCTATCAGATTTCCAGACAGCAGCGGCAGCTCTAGCTGGCAGACTTCACAGCTTGTGCGTTGCCTAAAGTGAAGGGAAAGGCGCTTCAGGGAGTGAAGAAGGTGGATAGTCCTGAAGTCCTCAGCAGTAATGAGAAAAGTTTATTACTGAAGAAAATTGTGTTGGGATTTCATTTATGCCTTTGGTCTAAAATTGAGGACTAATTTAAGTGTCGCTCAAAAAAAGTGGAAGGCTTTGTGGTTGGAAATGCAGGTCAGGAGGAAAATGGAAAGGACTTGTTCAGGAGCCGGAGCTCTTGACTCTGACAAACCCTTGTCTTTTTGTTCCACTGACCCTCTCCAAGCCTAAATACTAATGTTTCTTTCTTCCAAGTGCTCCTCCTGGCTTGACCTTTCTGCCTGTACTGATAAAACACTGTCCAGGTCCTTCTCATCTCTTGATGGCTTCAAGCCTCTCGTTGCTGACCTCTTTGGCATGGATATTGTACCTTCCCTTTCTCTGCTCTGTTTGCACAATTGTTCAAGATGCAATTTAGACATAATCTCTCTGTCTCATCTGTGGCTGTCCCATCCCTGGAGTTGTTGCATTTGGTTAAAAAGAGGAAGGGGACCACCTTCAGAATTAGTGGGTGCGCGTAGCAGGCAAGAGGTTTCTCCTAGAGAAGTCCGTGTATTTGCTGAGTGGGGAGATCTCAGCCAAATCACTTATTCATTCGTTCTTCCATTACCCGGCCTGCCTTGGCTGCAGGTGTTCCGCTATCAAAAAGGCTGGTTACTCTACTGGTGGCAGTACATGTTTGCTTTATCTTTAACCTGACAAGCCATTTGTGCTCCAGGGCATGTGTAAGAAGAATTAAATGCAAACAGCCAGAGTCCTCTGCAGGTTAGAGACAAGAAAGATAGTGCAAAGGGATTAAGGATTAAAGGGAGAACAGCCATAAGTGGGATGGAAGGTTCATTTATGCACTTGGCTCCAACTAGATAAATATTTATGAGCAAAGGGAATGGATGGTTGTAAGAATGTCTGGGGTTTGTATAAGCAGAGCAAATATAAAATTCTTGAAGATTTTGGCGCTATTGACGTTCAGAGATTTTTTTTTTTTTAGCAGTTTGAACGAGTTAGGAGCACAGATCCCATTAAAGCCCTCATTAGCTAGATATTTATGGCCACTCCAATTCTTCTCTAAAGTTTGAAAAGATTGTATTTCTTAGTTGAGCTGTACTTGATCTGCTTTATATATTCTTTTCACTTGCTTTTCTTCAGAGTAAGCTTTCTATTCATGGATTTTCCCTATGGTATGTATATAATATGCTACCCTCACTGCACAATATATTTTCAATTTATTGTGTAGACACTAATAGAATAAGTAGTACAAGGTGAGAGGGCACTTCGACCTGGGAATGTTTTGGGGTTTTTTAAACAAACAAAAAAAAGGCATTGAGGGTAGCGGGAAATCTGTTGGCAATGGAGGTGAGAGGAAGATTCTTTGAAAATGAGATGGTGACACTAGTCCAAATTCCAGCAAAGTTTCGGGGAGATACTTGGGTAAAGGCTGCGGGGAAGGGAGGCACGTTTATTGTTTGCCTTGAAGTATTAAATGATTATGAGAGAGTATGCCTGCACGTACAGTGATTTGATGCTTTGGCTTCTTGACTGGCAGCAGTCATTTGTACAGTCTCGAGTGTCTAGGTTGCATTCAACCTGCCAGCTTTTGCTAGACAAGATAAAGGCTTTACACTGACGTGGCTAAAAACATTGACAAGCATCAAGAAAGCTCATTTATATAGTTTTTGTGATTAGTCTTCTTACAAATATATTCAAAACCTCATTTTGCAGAGATGAGTCAAATCATCTTTGCAGGAGTGTTTAAACAAAAACTTTGCATGGGGCAGACATGCAGTTGTAGCACTTCCAGAGCTATTACTGGAGCTAAAAGGAAAATGAGGAGCTTTGCCTGGCCTGTATCGCAGTCTGGCTTCAAAAGTCCTCGTGGCTGTTCCTGTCAGGCAGGATAAAAGGGGCTTGTCAGTTCCAGTGACACAAAAGCCACTGAAAAATGACACAGCCAAATTTGCCAAGTGCTTTCCTTGGTGTCCAGACAGTAGTGGTGGAGAAAATGTAAGGAAGGAAAATCCCCGGTGAGCACACCAACTCCTTGCAGAGTTGTGTGGGACTGACATGAGAGAGCTGTCAGCTTCTCCTGGGCTGGATGTTGTAGTAAAGCCCCCAGCCCCTGCGGCCGGGACCTGCTCGCCCAGGCTCACTGCCTGCGCGCTGGCTTACTCCAGGCTATTCCTGCTGAATACAAAGAAAAGCACCACCCTCCTTTGGCTTCGGGATGTTCTCGGTGGTGGGGATAAGGTGCTATTCAGGCTCTTGCTACTGTGTAATGTGCAATGTTGCCCATGCAACCGCCATTTTATATTGATTTCCTACACCCCTGCATGAATTCATCATTAACAGCTTTATCATGCTGTTCTTGTGAGAAATTCCAGATTGTCACCCCTGGGAAGTTTAGCCAGGGCTATCTTTATAAAGCTTCAGGAAGTGGGAAGGGGAATCTAAGCAGGGATTTAATTTCTTTAGATGTGGGGGAAGTAGAGACACCTGTTCTGCACCTAATCTTAGGTTTTCTTTCTGCTTAAATTTAATTGTATGCCTTTTATTTCCATCCTTAGTACAGAATCTCAGCACTGACAAGGACCCGTCAGTCACAACCTCACTATTTTGTAGGTGAAGTTGCTTTTGTTTTCATTGGTGTCACTGATCCATTAATGTTACCTGGATGCTGTAATACTTTACACTTCAAAGGTACAACATTTCTTCCGGATTCTGTATCAGACAGGGTTTTGTGTTGTGGTATAAACTTGTTGAAGAATTAGGTTGTTAACCGTAAGCATCCAGGGACCCCAGTTTGGGTCATCAGTCATCACAAGGAAGGACAAACCCCGCTAAGACTAAGAAGGACATGCCTCGCTCCTCAGTCATCCCTGTCTTTGTGTGCAGGTGAGACTTCACAGCAGACCAGAAATCCTTTTAAAAATGCCTCACTAGTGCAGAAAATAGGCATCTTTCTTCGTAGTACCCAGAAGCAGCAAAAATACCTTTCACTTTTTTCCTTGCACTGGCTGTTTAGACCCCTGAGTAGCATTTAAAGTATGTGGTTTCCAGATCTTAGGTTTGGAGTGGCTCAAGATCAAAGTTATTTTAAAGGTTAAGGTACATGTGATTTTATGCTGTCAGGAGCACTTCTTAAAGAATAAGATTTGCTTTGATTGAGAACTAGCAGCAATCTAAGAGACAAATGGTAGAAATTTTCATTGACTTCTGCGCTGTGCAATTGTGGCGGTGCTGCGGGGAGGAAGAGCAGTGCAGTGGCAGGCACTGGTATCACAAGGATGAATTCTGAGTTTTAGACCCAGAGGATCCAGCTGTGTATGTTTAGATATTGTGCTGTTTCTTCAGAGCATTCCTTGCATCCCTTTTCTCATGTTTGCTTGTCCATCAGGGACTTATCTCTAACGGGGCTTGTGGAAACATGATGTTGTCTGTGGTTGTGGCTTTTCTAAGAGGCTATGGAGCAGCAGAAAGAGTTGGCAATTAGGATATTTTGATGTAGAGAAATGTAATTTAAGCACAAAATGGGGAGTGTGAGGTCTAGTTGGTGGCAAGTGGAGGTACTGGCTGGTTTCCTGATCCATCATTTTGTGGAGATGTAGAAGGAGGGGTGCATTTCATCACTGCACCTCACCATCTTGTCTGGATGATCTCCTGCCCTTTCTCCACCAGAGCAGCAAGCTCATTTACAGTGTACAGTTTTCTAGGATTTAGAAGAAACTATGGAATAAACCCAGAAAATAACTTGTAATATTACAGATCAGCAAGCATACTTTTAAAACACCTTGTTTTCTTTAAGTAGAGCTGCAAAGCGTGGTTGTCCTGTGCAGCTGCATGCTGTGGGTGGGGTGAGGCTTGTAGCTGCACGGTGGAGCTGGCTGAGCTCACGCTGGGGCCGCTCGATGCTGTGTAAGCAATGGGGCACATCTTGCACGGTCTTGTAACTCTGCTGTCGTACTCATTTGGAGAGCGTTGTTCTCATTGCACTTAAATCTCCTTGCATTACAGATAATCTAATTCTATCATGTTAGGATTAGGGGACCCCACTGAGAAGAGTTAAGAGGACCAGCTGCTCTGTGCTTCAAAGGCACAACCCTGGTTTGCCTAGTCTGGAGAAGGCCACCCTACATAACCCTGAGGCGTTTTTTCTGGGAGCAGGAGCTTTCCCTTCCCCTGCTGGATGTGCTGCCAGTGCTCCCCCCAGGCACGCGAATGCGGCAGGCTTGTGACACCACCTCCAGCAGCAGCTGCCCAACGTGCAGCTCCGCTCTCTAGAGGGACAGTGACAGAGCAGGCAGCTGGATGTGGACCCTTGGATGCTTAAAATAAGCTTTAAACTATTTGCGTGGTAGTTGGTAGCTCTGTTTTTCTCTGAGATTTGTTGCAATCGGCTGTGAAAGCCCCAGATATTTGATTCAATATATTTTGAAGTTGAGCGGTCTTGTCCCAGCTTTATTATTTTGTTAATGCAGATAATAAAAGCAGCATGAGAACTGGATTCAAAACTCTCTAGCTGGAAGGTTTCACAATAGGGCAGGCAAAAAAGAAGCAGCTTCCAGAAGGTATGTTTGTAGTAGGTCCTTAGCACAGCACTATTTAACTTCTTTTAATCAGTGACCCGGGGAAAAAAAAAATAAAACCATTACTCATAAAGTCCTCAGATAACATGCAGATTAGGTGGAGTGCAAGTTAAGGAACAGGACCTGAGTGACTGGGACTGCTTCGTGAACAGTGTGTTCTGATGCAAGAAAATGTTGTACTCTAGAGACAAAATGAGGGCCCTTCTTGTATAATGAGGAGATGGAGAAGGGATAGCTGTCTCCTGAGAAATGGCTACCCTGAAAGAGGCTTGGGTGTCAAGATAGATAACCATCTGAACTTGAGTTTTCACAGCCTAGCTGTGCCCAAGATTGAGAATGAAATCCTTACATGTATAGACAGGGAAATACTGAGTTGAGTAGGTCTAGGGTGGTTATATAGCCCTGTATTTGGCATTGGCATGAGTGTAACCTGAATACTGTATCCCATCCTGGTGCTCGCAGTTCAAGAAGGATGTTTAAAAATTGGAAAGACTTCAGAAAAGTGTCATGAGAACTGTTAAAGAATCAGAAAATCTGTCTCTCAGGGAAGGGCTGCACGATCTCTGTCTGTTTTATTGTAGGAGGGTAGGGGTGACATGATTACAAGTTGTAACAGCCTGTACAGGGAAGAGAAATTTGATAATAGAGGGCTCTTCCGTCTGGCAGTCAAAACCGTAACGAGATCCAGTGGCTGGAAGGCTATAACATTGATACATTTAGACTAGAGATAAGCTGCAAAATTTTACCAGGATGAATAATTAACCGCTGTAGCAGTTTATCAGGGGTTGTGATGACTCCTTCATCTCTGGATATCTCTGAATTGAACCTTTTTAAACAAGAGGATGTGTTTCAGTCTGGGATTAGTTCAGACAAGTCTGGTGGCCTGTGTTGTGCTAGTGTACCGTCAGTGGGGAGTTTTGAGGCAGTAGATTTTTGTTAAAACAGTCTACGGATGAATTCTGTCCTTATTTACACCTGAAGAGTCAATGCTGCTGCCAGGGTATGTGAATATTCAGAGTGCTTTGTGCCCTTGCCATTTTCCTAGGTTGTTCTCAAAGGTCTTGAAGGGTTACAACTTGCAGGTGCTGCTGCAGCTCTCGCTAGGAAAAGTGCATTTTTGTGGTTAGTTGTATACCAAAGGGAAGTGAATCTGTTTGTCCCTGTCATGCTGCTACTTTCCAAGATTCAAAACTAATGGGGAAGCAGGATTTGCTATTTTTTCCGGGATATTGCAGTTATCTTTTGTAAGCTGATGAATGCTCAGTAGGAACTTTTCAAATGGGAGAGATGGGGACACTTAGCACCTTTGATGCATTGGTCCCTTTTGTTTGCAGTGAGGAGAGTTTGTATTGAACTACACTGATGTATGTTTGTGCTGAAAAATTATCTGAGCCTTCACTTTTTACCTAGCTGTAGAGGATCCTGCCTGCCTGCCTCCCTCCCTGTCCAGCATTTCAGGGGAATATATTAGCAACTGACATAATCGTTGTTGAGAAAACATCGTAATATAGGTGCATTAAAATGGCTAGGGCTCTAAGCACTCTAATCGTTTGCTTCTTTATGAGGTTTGTGCTTGTTTTGCTTATATGTCACCAAGTGGGTCATGACTCAAATTTAGCCAGCGCTGTTATTAATGCTGGAGCAAGTCTTCAGCGGGCTATTTTTAGCAATCAGGGCTGTTGTTGAGAGCTTGCGATTGCTAAAAATGCCTTGGAATGATTTCACAAGCGATACTGTCTGTGGTGGAATTTGCGCACCAGCTGTCTGTCTTCAGGCCAGTTGATTGTGTTGACACGTATTCCCTGTGATTTGTCATCCCTGACTCCCACTTCGCGATGGCTGTGACAGGCGTGCTATCAGTGTCTGATGGGAGAGAGTGAATGAGGGGGTAAGTGACAGCAGCAGCCTCGTTACTGACAGCTTGGGAAACACTGAGATCGCAGAGAGGACTTTGGCCTTCGCTGATACTTGATTTTTTCCTTTATCACCCCGTCTCGTGAAGCGCACCTTGTTGCTGCCATCTTCCCTGGGAAGCATCCCTTCCACAGCTGAGGCCTTTTCTTGGATCCCCTCAGCAGTATTTTAAACATTTTCCTGACTTAAGTGGCTTCCTTCAGGCAGAACAGTTGCTGAGCTTTATTTTGTTGCTAAGGGTGGTCATCTGTCCTAAGGTAGTGGTTCTCATGTGAGACGCATTTTTTGAGAGATAATGCCCCAAGGAACAAGGCTTAAAGGTGAGATCACTGAAGACTGTGGTTCTGGGTTTGACTTGGCTACTAACTTCTTGTATAGTCTGACTATGTTTGATTCAGTTTTCCCATCAGAAATGAAAGGTTAAAGGAAAAGTATGAGATTTGTACATGAAGTGATTAAAAATGATTACCTACTGTATATCCTGGGTAGCTTTTAACCTGCAAAATAGAAAAGACTTGCTAATAGTAGTAAGTGCCCTCACTCCCATAAACATAATACATATAGATGTGAAACTACATCTGTGACTATTTTCTTAGTGAAATTACTAGTTCAGTTAGTGAAATAAAAGGGTGTTAACTCTTATCTGGGGATTTCAAGGTGTTTAAGTATTAAGTCCTGGAAATACAGAATCATGGCATGCCTTTGTGTTTTGTGGCTGAGAGGTGAATCAAGGCTGCTGTGATTAAATGACTTTGAATTAATTTCAGGTTTTCTGTTTTGTAACAAATCCACTGATGAATGCAAACAGAACAAAAGTTTCAATTCACAGACCTTCAAAGCAACCATTTGCTATTGTCTCTTGAGTTATAATCTGAAATACCCCACGAATTTTTAAAATATTACGCATATGTGAATTTCAAATAAGTGTAAAAATATGCAAGGAAGGCAAATAGGCAGCCAGTAATGATTTATAATGCTGTTGTCTCTTTGCCTCCAGAGACCTTGATTCAAATTTTGGCCCAAGCCTGAAGAGGAAATGAGTTTGGGTTTAGACTAATTCTTAGTGGATTTTTGTCCACATTACAAATGATGTGTGGCTTGTCTGGCAGTCGAAAACCTTCCTTGAGTAAAGGCTGAATTAGAGAATGTGTTTTAATAAGGCTTAATGGGGAAATGTGTCTGTCTGGATGAAGCTTTGTCCAATTTTGCTTCACTTGTCTTTATAAGCACTAAGTTTGGCAGAAATTTAAAAAAAAAAAAGAGGGGACACACAAACTGTTAGTAGGGGGTATATTTATAATTTGCTATAGAAGAAAGCACAAGCTCTCATCACAAGTCTGTAATGGTGTTTATACTGTCTTGGTTTTTATATGTAGTATTGTATTTCTGTTCTTCAGCTCGTGAGTTTTGCCACATAAGAGAGCCTCTGTTCTAGCACAAAGGGATCTTTTTCTTTCTATGTCAGTCTGAGCCAGACACCGAGTTGCCTGTCCTGAAGGTGAAGGGACTGCACCAGCAGCAATAAGTAATGCTTGGAAGTCCCGTGCACATGGCTCCTACTGAATTATTATTCCGTTGGCAGGTAGCTTGTGCTTCCGCTCCGTCTTTAAAAGGAGTGTGTTATCTGAGAGCCTGCTTGAGGCTTTTTGGTTCTGAATTCTTGGAAGGGATTTCAGAGGAAGGTATTTTAATTGTGCCTAAAATAATTTATGCCAGAAAGAGCTTTTGGGACAAGACATGTTTGAGACCTTAAGCCATGGGGGTGCTGCTGCCTCATGTTGCAAAGGTGACATTGGAGGGCTCTCAGCCTGAGTCCCTGCACAGGGTCTTCGTTTCTGGCTGCTCAACAGCTGCATTTCTTTGTGGGCAAACTTGCTGGAGAGCCCAGATCTGTTTTCTTTAGTGTGCATGAAAACCAGGGGAGGAAAAATGCATCATAGTCCTGCACTACCCTCAAAAGAAAGACATCTTTCCTAGCCCAGCTATTTAAAAGATTATCTTTATTTCCTTTACTATTCCCTTCCCAATATCTGTATTGTGTTCTTCTCAGTGCTTCCCTTCCAGTGACTTACCCATTCTTACCTTGGCTGAAGGCTGAGATTAACTCCATGTGTGTGGGCTGTGCAGGCAGCCTTAAATTATGTATTTCAGTATTAGGGAAAGGTCTCAAGTGAAATATTCTGGGGAGCAAGCAGCAAGGAGCGGGAAGGCAGGCAGGGAAGGTATGTTGGACTGACTGGCTGAGCAACTTGTCAAAAATTCTGTGATACAACTACCCCTGATGCCAAGGAGGAGAGCATGGAGCTGTTTTCGGGATTCCCCCGACTCTTTTTGTCACTTGGTAAATTAACCTTGTGGTATGAATCCAGACACTCGATGCTGGGGAATGAAGAAGAAAGGCAGATTTAGGAACTTCAAGTTGCGGTTTTGCAACTGGTTGGCCCAGTGCTCTGCACTGGGATCAGAGTGGTCTGAAGCTGTTCAGATGGTTGGTCATGTTTAATTTTTAACCCATTAATATGACTAATTTCTGAAGTAGTCATTTGTGCATGCTGCCTTTAGTTTTTTCAAGTCTTTGTGGCCCAAAGGTTCGCTTCAGATGTGTGTTGGTGATCTCTATGAATTGACCTACCTGGATTTCTCCCCATCAAGATTTTCCAGTTCAAGTGGGGAATCCGCGTTCCCTGTGTAGTATCTGCTTACATCCTTGTAGTTGTTGGACAGAGCAAATTTGAGTCCTGTGTTTCTCAAAGTTGGATATGTACTGATTCATTTATTCAACAGATTATTTATACTCTGGGTTTCTCTACTAGGATTGGTGTCTGTGATGAGAAAAGAAAACGCAGGAGTATATCTTAACTGATTAATGTGAAGGCAAATGCATCAGGCGTTCTAAAGCAAGTGCATCTACTGCTTCTAAAACAGCATTTGCTGTTTACTTATCACTATGCATGTCTGAGTTTGTGCTAATTTATTAGTTAATCCATTTAATCTGTTATAAAGTGATTCAGACCTGGAGTTTTTTGTGTATTGTTCTTTTATCCCCCTTTAAAATTGACATCTTTCCATTCATTCAAATCATAAGTCACCATGGCATATTCAGAGCATCAGGAATTTTTTATTCCTTTTGATAGAAGGAACTTATAAAAAGGTGCAGTGACAGGAGTTTCTTACTCAGATTTCTACCCACTTAATACAAGCTCTGACTGATAAGAGTGACTGGAAATAAGTATATATGTTTTACTGCAGTGTCCTTAAATATCCTTAACACTTGAGCAAAGGCCTATGAGTTTATTTATTTAAAGAATATGAGAGCATTTGGATTTGGTGACCTTTTTCAGTCAAACTCTGGTGGAGGTTCATCATCTCTTCTGAATGAGATGATTTGACCTTTATCAGGAATTTAAAACCTCTGGACCCAAAAGAAGAATCAAAAAAATTGACTTCTTTCAGAGTAATTATAAGTATGTAGATAGATATAGCAGTACTGTTTCTTTTTTAATTGAAGTAATTTGCTCTACCCAAATATGTGCAGATTCTCAGCATTATTAAAGCAGGCTCAAGTGAAAGAAAATTCCTGGGGTGGTTCTTGTTGAAAGTAGTTGCAGAAAATGCATTTTTCACAATATACCAGTTTTTGTCTTTATTTTCTTCACAGTTAAAATGCTCCCCTGTGGAAACCAGATGGGGGTAACCAGCATGGTTATTTACACAAGTAACTTAAAACACGCGTCAGAAGAAAAGACTGTGGCACATGCATTACTGTGCAGGATCAAGCTTTGCAGGCAAAGATCCATTTTTCCCCCATGAGGAGGTTACAGGGGTCTTAACACAGTAAAATCCTGTTTCCTCACTGTTATCTAGACCCAAACACAAGGTACATCAGCTACTTTTGCAAAAGTATTCTTTGGGGGGAGAATGAAATCCACACTGCTGAGTGAGTAAATTCAGCTGGAGTAGCTTATTTCCTCTTCCTCTGCTGCACACAAGTACTTTGCTTATTTTAAGTCTACAGTCCTTAATAAACCCCTTAATTTTTGTGTGGTTAACTTTAATTCACAGTTCTCTTTGTTTGTTTGTTTCCTTCGTCTCTGTAACCAACAAGCTGCATTAATCTTTTCTGTATACACAGATTTCATAATCTGTTGTTGAAAGTATTATCCTTTGCTTTTAGGGATCAGATGTCAAAAACATAGAGTTTGGGATTCTCCCTTTTTCTTCAGATGTAGTGCTGGTTGATACTGGGGTTTTTTTTCTTCATTGGATATAGGGTAAATCACTCTTTTCCTGAAGTACTTACATAGTCTGTCTGAAAACTCTGTAGCCCAACATAATGGTTTTAACTTTGTAATGAAGGGTTACTCTTCTTTTAACAGATAAGAAACAAAGGCGGAGAGACTAGGGTTGCAGATTCATTATCTCTGTGGGATTTTGCTGCAGCAGCTGAAGGTGATTTAACTGTGATCAATTTATAGTTTACAGTAATCCATCAGGTTATGAACCGCAGGGGCTGTGGGCTGGATAAGCTCTCTTCTGTCAGCTGTACTTGCAGAGTGGTAAATTCCAGCAGAAGGGCAGGGAGGAGTCAGATGATAGCTCTTTCAGCCACTGTAATTAAATCTAGCAGAGATCACAGATCCAGAGCATTAAGGACACACCTGTGCATCTTTCACTGCCGAGACTCACATAACTGAAGGGATAACCCAGCTAGCTCGGCGTGGTGACGAGTAGCTTGCTCGTGGGAGTAGCACGCAGCTCAGGACACCTGCATTGCTGCTGCAGTGCCGCAAAGTGTGAATTTTCTGTGTGATTTTGGCACCTTCTATTACACAGGCAGTTGCGGTGGTGTCCTATGGCTGTGCATGGGGTGACCACCTTGAAAGGAGGCCACTGCACATGGCAGTCCTGTGGTGCCTGCCAGCGTAACCGGCATCGCTCGAGCTGGTCACAAAATTGTCCTGACCAAGCCCCAGACTTGGTGCCTTTCAAATGTTGGTACTCCAGAAGCATTGTACCTGCCTTTCTGCCAGGTGCTTGTTCTGCCTGGAGCCTTGGGAGGAGCTTTGATAATGGTTTTCCTGCAATGGTCCTGAAATTTCAATCTCAATTACTTTCAGCTGCACTTCTCTGAGAACTGTGCTTCCACAGTACATGCTAAATTGTTTGGAAGGACTACATATGCCTCAGGATCAAAATGCAACAGGAAACATCAGCAGCATGTCTAAATAAACATCTCTGTCTCTCTTACAAGAGTGTTTAGCAGCTCTGTTGGCAGATGTTTCTATAAAATGTTAAATACTGTGCTTTCCAAACCTCCAAAATGTCTGTAATCTGGTAAATAGAAAAGGACAGGGAAACCAGCTGAGGAAGGTATGTAAAAGAACAGATCCCTAAAGAATCAGTGGTTCTTCAGAAATAAAAAGTGAAATTAGGTCCTGGCAGTTAGTATTTCATTGATAACACTGGGGTTTAAAATGATTTATTACTGACTTGCATTGTTTTAGCTGTGTAAAAGTCCAGAAGGCAATAGGGGCTGGTGTAATGCAAGTAAGGGGCTTTGATTGTTGTATGAATTTAATATATCCGGAGTTTGTACATGCATTTTTATATCAGTAGCTGGACGTGTTTACCAAGTTTTAGAAGTGCAAAACCTGAACAGAACTTAGTGGTCTTTCCCCCCCCCGCCCCCGTGGATCCCTTGCATCCTCTTAAAATGCTAATTTATTTTTTCTCATTATTTTTATTTCAGTGTGCTAAGGGGAGAAGGGGCTTACTCTTTCTTTTACAGTTCCCCTTTGTGTTTTCTGTCTCTTCAATCCTTCGTCACACAGTATGTTTCAAGTCAAATTCAGGGTATCATTTGTTTTAAATCTTTTTCAGTGACTTTGCTGAGGCAGCCACAGACACCCTGTCCTCTGCTTCTCAAGTTCTGCCGTCTGCTGCGTGGTGTCAGTACTGCTGTCTCTGTGGCTACCTGGTGAACTGGGTCAGCAAACTGGTCCAGGTCACCGTGCTGCTGCCCAAATGTTTGTGCTGGTGCTGTGTCAGGGACTGCTAAAGCCATTTTGGGTTGTCCCACGGGTGACTGCATCGCCCCTTCTGCCAGGAAAGAAGGAGAAAGGCTTTCCAAGGTCATTCTCAGCAGGTCAAGGCACAGCTGGGACGAGTAGCAGGGATGAGGACCCGGCATGCCGCTGCAGAGCGCTGGCCCTTGCACCAACACCTCCTTACTGGCCAGCAAAGACAATTAGCACCTTAATTCTAGTCTCCCTGGGTGCTTCTGCAGTCTGTTTTTCTTTCAAATGCTTTAAATGCCAGGCCTGTGATACTGTGAAGTACCATAAAGATTAGATAAGGGGAAGTAGAAAGTGCAGGGTGAGGGCAAAGCTAGTGGAAGTTGCCTAAATGGAACCTTTGCATGGGGACAGCGGCGCGGTGCAGGCTCGGTGCTGTGCGGGGAGCAGCGGGGCCGTTTCCCCACGCGTCTGTCCCCGTGTTTCTTGGCTCTGGAAGGAAGCACTGTGCCACGCGTCGTGGTTCATGCTTGAGGCAGGTGCTGGGATGCTGAAACCAGAGCTCAGGCATTAGGGGATAGAGCTGGGAGAAGGCCCTTCACTGCGAGTTTTATCACCTGTAAAACTGGGGAAAGGATAATCGGCTTGTTCTGTAAAGCCAGCTGATCTCTGTGAATGAAAAGCAGGTCAGGCTCAGAACAAGGTTTCACTACTTTGTGTAAAATACTGGGTTTTTAGAAGTGTTTAAATATTTCTTTTCCCATCTGTTTTACAGTTGCCAAACAGATTTGCTAACAGCTTAAAATATCAAGACCAGAGCAAGGGGTTAACTCCGAACTCATGACTCCTCTGTTAAGTTTGGCCTGTAAACCTTAAGGCCCTTTTTACAAGAGCTTATTAGTTGTTTGTTGCCAAATGTACTAATTTATTTATTCGTACACCTGAATTGTTGGCATAATAAGAAAAAAAATCAAGGTTAATTCTTTGTTGTTTGTAATAGATATAATTGGGATTGGTAGCTAATGAACTTCGAGTATTTTAACACATACATGAAACTTCCACAATGAGTTCATAAGGGAAATTAAAACAAGGATAAAAGATTTTCCCTGTGACATCTTTGGGGAAGGCATAATAAACATGCAATCTATCGAGATGGTTAACGCTAAAGAAAAATGGTGTAGAAAAATGGCAGTTTTATCTTCAGAGTTCCCGGAGTCTCTGTTGTTATTGAAAGATTCTCATTCACTTTAAACTTCTTTGTCAAATGCCCTTTTTGTGCGGAGGAAGTGACTTTCTGCTGTGCTTGGTTAAACACTTAAGGATTGAAAACCACACGTGGTTTATCTGCAATGTTTTCCTTTTAATATACTGTAATGCCAGATAGGAAACAGTGAGAAGGACTTGTGTGATGCTGTCCACTATCGCAGCAAAGAGGAAAGACACAAAACCAACTCTTAGATGCCTTCACTCTTTAAATGAAAGAAAGGAGAATGGTATGTGGGAGTCTGGTGGGCTTCAGTATTTAAAAGTGACCACCTTGCTTTGGACCATCACTCTGAGTCACCCATACTTGGCATGTTCGTGTTTCTTAAAAGATATGTTCCAGTCTCTGTGGCTTTGAAATTTTGGATATCCAGGGAGGAGGAGTTGTGTCTCTCCATCTGTGTTTGTGACAGCGCTTTGTGTTTCCCTCAGCTTTCTGAAGCAACACTTTAATGTGCTCGAGGAAAAAAAACATTCACTACGTGGGAAAAAATATGGCTATGAGGCCCAAATCAATGGGAGGACCCCGGGGCACGGACAGTTAAGAAATCCCTTTGAGCTCATTTAATAAGGGAATTGTTTAGATTTCAAGCATGATGTCTTTAATTCTGAAACAGGATGATTTGGGAACCTTTGATCACATTTTTGGGGGATAGTTTCCTCCCAAATGACAGCTACAATTTTTAAGTCCCTTTTAATCCCCCAGCCTTGACACAGCTGGTTTCTGGTGTCACAGAGGATTGCTCATTTGAATGGACTCTCCACTCAATGGAGTTGGATCCACAGTGCGATCATATCAGGCTAGCCTATGCTCACTTGTGTCCCCTGGTTTTGGGACGCTAACCTTCAGGAAGAAGACAAGGTGGCTAGGTGGGTCCATGTTTTCTTAAACCGTAATAACCATTTTGTCAGATTCCTCAGTGATTCCTGGGGGTTTTTTTTGAGTTGACATAAACTGAGTTCATGATTGTTCTCTCTTCTCTACCACTGTGACTCTCCTTATCTCAGTGGAGTTAACAGCTGCATAAAACCATGTGGGTGAATGCAGAATTGGATGTTAGATGTGAGACATCCCACTTGTTCTCTTGGATGGATTGCTATTCGTGCTGTTACCTAAGTATTCTCATTTCTTTACTGCCAAATCATCAGTTAAGTGCTAGAAACTGAATCCAGAACCACCTATGCATTGCGTCCTGGTAGCAGGAGAGACGGAAGGAGTGGCCTGTGCCATAGCTGGGAGGCCAAGCTTTAAGAAGCTCTAAGCCGTGGAATAACATGTTGGTTTTGACTGCCGTGTGATGCCAGGAGAGCGTCATGCAAGAGTGAATGTGAAAACAGAGGTGGAAAAATCAGGCTTTTGAATTTAGGGATTAGCTTTTGGGCAGGGGAGGAAATGCGATACCCTCTGCTTCGAATCTACACCAGGAAAAGCGTTTTGCATGTTTTTGTACCATTGGCAATGGTTCCTACAAACAAAACAAATGTTTACCCGGATCTCATATGTACAAGAAATTCTCAGCCCTCATATTGCCCTGAAGTCACTTAACTGGCCTCATATTTCCAGCATGCTTAGCTGGCTTTGCAGCCTCTGAAGAGATTTAAAGTCCATGTTGCTGCGCTGATATGTCACTTTATCTGTCAGCGAGGAGTCTCTTCTGTCCTCTTTGTATACATATGCCCATGCTGGCCAGATGGTGCTGGATTTGGGTGCCATCCAAAGTAGCGCATTAGAAAGGCCAGGTTATGTGTCATATTTCAGGAGCCAAGAAGAGCTGCCAGTTCTACTCTTCTGGTAACAAACAGCTTGACTTAATGCATTGATCGTGTTGTCCTCGCTATTCTCAAGCTGATTTTATCTAAGACATTCAAAAGTGTAGAAGGCTGAAGCTGTACAAATCCCACCTGTTGCCTTCTCTGTAGCTAATATCTACATTTGCGTTTATCATGTGTCCTAGAAAAATCTGCTCTCTACCACCAACATGAAATCCTTCCTGGTGTCAGAAGGAGATTTTGATGTCATTTGGCTGTCAGTTCTCCTGGAGCACAGTATGATTTAGGAGCTGGGAGATGTAGATTCTCCTCCTCGATTTGCCACAGGACTGATGGTTGATTTGGGGCAAGTTGCTTTGTATTTGTTCATTTATCATTCTGTAAAATAGAGGTCAAAATGCTAATTCCCTTTGTGTTGTGCTTTAAGAATTGCTAATGAAAACGGCCTGATAAAAGCCAAATGGTGATGTTATTTATAAATTATGAAAGAACTTTCCCTCACCTTCTCAGTGTGCCTTTTTTTTTTTTTTTTTTTTCTTCCCCCTAAAGGAAGGGGCTTTCCCTAATGGGATTTGAAAGCCACAAACCTCATCTGTATCAATACCAGAGTAATGGGTGGAGGGAAAGTGTGGAGAGAGAGAGAGAGATGGGGATGAACTGCTGTTAAGCACACGTTAATTAACATGGCCCTGCACTCCCCAGGTTGCTGCCTTCTGTGGGATGGGTGGATGTTTAAGCTGGCCTGTCTAGTTTTTAAAGCCTTTTTATATTGTCAGTCTGTATCTGAAAGGTTTGAGAAGACATTTGCTTCTGGCATCATTGCAAAAAGGGTGCTGGTCTCTGTCACCTGCTTTTACAGATCCTGCTGAAACCCGAGAACTAATGCTTATAATTTTGCTCGGTCACGGTGGGGACCTTGGGAAATCCATATCCTTCGCTGAAAACAAATACCTGGAAACTCCTGTGTTTTAACCCCCTTTCTGCTTTAGTGAGCACTTCTGGTCTGATGGGTGAAATTTCCCCTTCTGCCCTTTTATCTGTTTTTTGAGATGTAGTAGTCTCGATATTATCTTTTTATCTGCAGTTTTTACTATCATATGAATTCCTTGCCAAGAGCTACTTTACACATAAAAACAAGATTATCAAGGGCTACAAGCGAGACGTTGTGGCCCGTTGGGTGCCGTGTTTGGGAACAGGGCCGAGGCGCTCGGGACGCGCAGAGCGGAGGATTTTGCAGATATCGGCGGCACTGTGTCGCTTAGCAACAGCCTCCTGAGATGGAGGTGGCAGGGAGGATGCCTGCCCTGCCGCCCGAGCATCTCCCCGCTCCGCCTGGCTCCGCACCCCTGTGTGGGGTCACGCCGCTCTGGTGCCATGTGCCGTGGGAATAGGTGGGCACCAAAAGTCTCCTGGGTTATAACTGTGATGGGGATTAGAGCTTTATTAATAAGCAGTAGCTGTGAAATACTTTTATAGCTCTTTTTCATCTTGAAAGTTCTTTGTATCATAACACTATTGAGAGGTGTGCTGCAACTCTTACCTGATTTTATGAGCGCTTTTTAAAACAATTTTTAAACCAGCTCTCTCACGTATGGTTGCTTTGAGAATTGGTGTCAGAACGTGGATGAGAATTGAGGGTGCGCTTGTTCTTCACTGCTCGTGCTGTTGTAGCAGTGAGAGTTGTTAGGTTGTGTGTGTATATGATATAATTGCCTTGTCAGCTTTTCTGTTTCTGGTTATCTACATAAGGAAGCAGATAGCTGGTGGAGATGTCAGCTGTGATGTGGCTTATTAAGAGCTACAAGACAGCAGTAATCACAAGAAACCCTGCTTCCATGCAGGCTGTTCTCCAGAGTCTCTGGTTGCATCTGTTCTGTCTTAACCCTTCTCACATTCACTGGATATTTTGGTTCTTGCCAAAGGGTTATGCCCATTTGAACAAATAAATACTGTGTGCTACACCTGTATTTCTCGCTCTGTCATGTTTACCATTGACAAGGTGCTGTTAACAGTAAATGAGAAGCAAAGTTAAGCCCTCAGAGATGTGAATCATGAGATGTACAAAGGCTCTTAACTAATCTGAGTGGGTTAGCAGTGATGAAAGTTGCTGCTCTGTATCATGTTTGAATTCCCTGTTGCATTTCAAAATTGAGGGCTAGCAGGTGAAGCCTTGTTCCAGACAGGAAGAAAACAGGCCCTACAAACCAGCCAGCCTTCGGTTTCAGGTCTGTGAAGTGCAGATAGAGGTTTCTGGACCTGAAAACGAAGCATTGAGAGAAACTTGTAACTTAGCATGGGTTGAGGAAGTGGCCGCAAAGAGGCCCAGCTTAGCACTGCTTGGGTGGGGGAAAACCTAAATCCTCTAAACCTAATGAAAAGAGAGTGTCAAAGCGGATGAAAACTTGTACCACTTGCTCTGGATTTGGTGAGACAGCAAGGAGGAGTGATTGACGGCACCTGCTCTGCTGAGGTCTTTCTCTGCAGTGGGTTATTGTCCTGTCAGCTCTGCCTGCCCGAGGCCTTATTTGACATGCTTGGATAAGTGGATCATATCATTTTGATTCTGCACATGTTCTCCTCTCTACAGCTTGCTGGTTTTGTTCACTCTTGAGCTGTAATTGTCTACCGTCCTGGTGGAGTGTTTGCTTGGTTCCTTCTTCCTTAGTGGCAAGTGAGACTAACCAGACAAAAGTGCAGATCCTCCTTTCTCTCAGGAACATTAATGAATGTGCTGATTTATCTGTTCCTTCTTGTATCCCATGTTGCAAACTGATGTACCCAAGAATTGGTGGTGTCGTGTCAGGCTCATAAGAGTCTGGCTTCCCATTAGCACTCCTCTTGCCCTCTGTTTCTTTCTTTCAATTTCATTTCCCAGAGGAGACGGGGATGGAAATGCGAATGAAATATGGGTTTCCTTTTTAAAACTAAAATAAACCAAACCTTAAGGGCTTCCTATTGGAATGTGATGGGATTGGACTCCTATCTCTTACCCTTTGAAAATCCCAGCTGGAATTATTTAATGTCAAAGCATGGAATTTCCCAGTGTGAAATTCATTGCTGGCTAAGGATGCACTGGGGATTAGAGAGACATCACTTTGCCAGGGTAGCGTTGCTGTCACCGCAGGAGACCTCACTCACACAAAGAGACGTTGCTGGTCTGTCCTGCTTCAAAGCTGAATCTCGGGGATGAGATTCTTCAATTCCCATTGAGGTTACATGCTGTGTGACTGACAGCTGGATTTGGGCGGAATAAACCAGAATGGGTAACACTTTTCACTGCCTGGGAATAGAGAGAAAAAACAAGAGGCAAGAGCAAAACACAATTTGCTGTTTTTCTTATTTGGTAATGGGGTACTTTGCCAGTGCACTTCCAGAATCTCCCTAAGACCACTTCACAGTTGGGTGATACTGCTCATTTGGCTGCATGACAGAAGGGTCAGATTGCATGATTGCAATGATTTCTTCTGGTCTAAAAATGAAATAAAATCTATGGTGTGGAAGCCTGATGTCCTGCAAAGCTTTAGCTTACATAACAACACTCTCCTTAGGAGAAATATTTAAGTTTTGGAGGGTGTCCTCTCAGTTTCAAAGTAGTTGTATACAGAAAAAACAGGAGCATATTCAGACAGTACACTGGGTAACCACTAAACGCCTTTTTTTTTTTTCCCCTCTGATCAAAGATGATTATTTTAAGTAGGCATCAATGCCTATATGTTCGGGATCTATAAAGCACTTAAACAAAATATGGGCTGATAGCTGTATGTGCACCGACAGGTGTGGTGTTAACAAGGTGCAGCTTTGTTTCTGAGATTCATGAATCAGCAGTGGTTTAGGTGATGGAGGGAGAGAGAGGAGCAACTCTGACACACTAAAAGAATAACCTTTCTGGCCTCTTTTTCTAAACTGTTGATCTCTATAAAAGAGGATTTGCCCTGCTGTTCTAATAAGAGTTGTAAAATAATATATGTGTAATTAGAATTTAATAATGATTTGTGTGACTAGATCTACAGCATAAGCTGGTTCAAGTGATTGTGTAACCTTTGCATTGTGTTCATTATCTAATGTTGAAATAACAGCTGGAAGTTGAGAGACTGACATGCAGTTTTAAAATTACAGAGCTTGAAATTGCTGCTGTCTGTAAACATATGAAAATCTATTAATGACCTTTGAGCTCTCTGACTGAAAATGTTCTGTAACATAGAATACATCAAAATTGCCTGCTACTATAGTGTATGTTTCCCCTTTCTCAGCGATTGCCTAGGATATAAATGAATGTTTCATTCCTGACAGAGATATCAGAATATTTGGAACTATTCTAGGAAGCCCTAAGGATATATGGAAACATTTGGTTGCTTGTTGTTTGTTTTAGCAAACCAGTTATAGATGAGCTGCTCAGGAGCACGTGGTGTGCTAAGCCACTCGATGTGGGAGAACATAGCTGCTGGCGAGACGGACAGCTGTAGACCTCTGTTGTACAATACATTTCTCCAGCAGCATGTTTGAGGGGGAGCGAGGGTGATGAGGGTGGCACAGATGCACTGTCCTGGATTTTTCATTAGTGTATGTGACATTTAGATATTTAGAAAGGCATTTCTCTCCTGCTAGAAGTCACCTCACTCAGAGTTTTCCCCTTAGGTTGAAGTAATACGCTATGGGCAGCTGTTTCTGGAGATGGCTGGCTTCTACATATTTCTTCTTGTTGGATCATTTATATTTCTGCTCGTTTGTTTCCTAGCCAAAAGAAACTACCAGAGGACTAATTATTTAATACACATTCTAGACCTTGTGACAGCTGAACTGAAAGTTGTTGCCTACCACTGAGGGCAGCTGCAGAGTTGGTGAAAAATGCCTCTAGTGTCATAGTGTTTAAGCATAAATTAATTTATCATGCAGCACCAGGGATCGGGATATGGCTGTTTTTTCTTCTGGAGACTCTCACCCTTACAGCAGAGTTGGCAGAAGTGAATTTGTGAGCGTTCATCTCCTTCAACGCAGTGTTCATTGGCTTCGTGCAAGCTGTGCCAAACTGCAGTTTAAGCTAAGCTTGCAGACTGCTCTGCTGTTGCTGAAGAACGTTCGTACCTCTTCTTCAGCGTCTTTGGGAATGGCACCCTTCCTAGGAGGGTGGTAATAAAGAGCGTAGGTTGGAGGCAGAGTCTCAAAACGTCCGCAGCGACTTGCAGAGTGAATGTGTTTGAGGCTGTCACCACGTGGGAGATTCGTCTGGAGCTTTCATTCTGTAGGTGCTACTGCCTTAAGAGCAGTACATTTTTCATGGCTACGTTTTGAAACTATATACGAAAAAAATAAGTAGAGACAATGTGTGTAGCTGAATCAGGAATCCTAGAAAATAAACTAAAACTTTGCATTTGTGTTTAGTGGGTGGAAGCTTTGAATTGCTTAAGAAATCAGGCCAGAGATTCTTGAATTCATGACCAAGCTAAGGGTATAGCTATATCTTTTAAGTCTCAAGTATGAAGCTATTCACATGGTAGTCAGTGCAGTCATAATGTGGTTATTAGATAATTTGCACTATGAAGATCAAAACTTTAAATGCAGAAGTATAGATGGAGGAGGCCAATTTAGGCCCCTGCCTTTGGTAAATGAGCCATATGCCCAGTCCATCTGCCCAGCCTCAGGTTGGCTCAGCTCCGTTTCCAGAGTCCGGCTCACGGAAGCGTGACATCCCCCTATCAGCAGAGGTTGAAACAGTTGCGTCGTCTTGTTTTGTTATTAATTTTGAAGAGAGAGACAGGATTTCTCAGTGTTCCTGTCCATAGCATCGAATAGGCCAGAGGCATCTTTTACTCAACAGTACCTTTCTGATTTTTCTGACTAGTTTAGCTGAAAATCAGTAGTGGTGAAAGCATCCAGCTGCTGTACCAGTTTGTGCTGGTAGGACCCTCATGCCTTTTCCTTTGGCAGCGTGGGGACAGCTGGTGCAGCTGGAGACTGGGGGTTGTGTTACCTTCCTGGCAAGATTGAAAATGAGTGATGAAACGGCCACATCTGGCTTCAAGCAAGGAGCTGTTTCTTCAGGTCCTAATTCTGTCGTTCGATGGGAGCTGTTTGAATTCAATATGAGTGCCTGTTTAAATAATCTGGGGAGAAGGGGAATTAATTCAGATTAAGTGTTTAAAGGCTGCTCTGTAAACAAGCCTGTGATTGCTGCCTAAGAGCAGCGTGAGCCCAGCAGTGTCACTGAGTATTGGCACACTTGAGGAGCACCTTCCCCAAAACACCGGGCCTGGATTGTGTGCTTGACCGTGTCACTTACTTGCTGGATACCTTTGGGAAGTTAACTGAAATTAATGTCCCCCCAATCACATTCCTTAAAATGGAGATGTTATGCATAGTCTGTCACTTGTAAGATGTTGGGTAGCGTGAGGGCAGCGTGCGGTGCTGCTGCCATCCTAATCCGAGACGACCGGAGTTTGCAGGAGCTTCTTGTGCGGCCAGTCTGCAGGAGGCACGCGCTCTGCGCTCAGCATTCGTACCCAGCAGTGCAGCGATGCAGCTGAAATAAGCTGAAGTAGGTGCTGTCAGATAAGCACAAGCTCTTTTCCAAATCCTTCATACGCTATATAAACTGGGCAGGCTGAGCTCCCAGCCCTGGCTGAAAGCAGCTTCAGCCGAAACGTACTTTTATCTGCTGTGAAAGCTGGGCAGGTTGGCCTTGTGGTGCACCAACAGCAGCGCCTTTCAGCACTCTGCAGCCTGTGAAAGCTGGGCAGGCTGGGCTTGCAATACGCCTCATTTCATCTACCTGAAAATGGTGCCCCAGCTTCCCTTCAATCATTTAAGCTCCCTTGCTCTCTGACACACTTTCCGCTGACAGTAATTCTGTGAGCGCTCGTCGGGCATTTACTGCCATCACTAGAGGAAATACTGATGGCTTAAAATGGGATCATTTCCTTTCTGATGGACAGCAAGCACCTGTGGGAGTTTTAATAGCCATACAGTATGTCTGTTAGTAGGTAGCGAGGAAGGCGGGTGCAGCTCTCTGCAGTGAGGCGCCCGCAGGCTCTGAAGAGGGAATTGGAGGAGAGGGAGAAGGCCACGGCTGGCTTCCTGCTGAGCTCGCAGGCTGCGGCTTACAACAGTAGATTCTGTGTATCCATCTCCCCAATGGGTGGTGGTGGAGAAGGGTTTATACCAAAACCATGGACAACCATATGTTCACATTCATGCAGATTTGTTTGACCTCTTACTAAAGTGAAGGTATTTGCTGTATATATTCTTACTTTTATCGACCCCGAAATTACTGTTAAACATTCTGTTTTCAGGTACTCGGTGCTACTGTGGAGAGAGAGGACTGGGGGGTTTTTTTTCCGCTCAAGTAATTGTGAAGGAAGAGAACAGTACCAGCCCCCTTCTCCTCAACTTTTTAAAACAATTATTGCTCAGCACTTTATAGTTATTTATTCAGGTCTCGTGCAAGCAAAATGAGCAATCAAAGCCTTGTAAAAGCATTGTGGATTGAAATGCATTTAAAAGTAGAGTGATACTGACCTTCCCTTTTGTAATTTTTGGCTACATTATGTTGAGGTAACAGTTGTCCAAGGTGTCTCTACTTGGTACAGTGTCTTCAAGGTCCTAGCAGCAAAGGTCTTAATTCTTGGGAGACGTAACAAATGGGCATTTAGCAGAGCACCAGCAGCTTGCTCTTCAGCTCTTCGCAGGTGACAGTAACGCAGCCTCTGGTAATAAATTTGACTGTTTCAATTACAGTGAGTTTCTTGGCTCATCCACTTTTATTTTTAAGTTAAATCATGTATCATAAACCTGCAAACCAGTGGCAGCTTCAAATGTCTTAACATTTCCAAAGCTGTCTTGTCAAAAAGCCATCTTATTCTTGAGCTAAACTTGTGACAGGGTCAGAGCAAACGTGATACATTTTAAAAAGCAAGACCCAAAGTCATCTGGAATATGTCAGCTACGAAAGGACAATTGCAGTCTAAGGTTAAACAAGCAAGGATTTCATTTGCAATCATTTTAATTGATATTGATTGCGTTGCTTGAACGTAGGGTCAAAGCAAGTGAGTCACTTCAAATCTAGATGCTTTTTTTTTTTCCTTTTAAAAAAGCTTTAGTGGCTTTGGCTGAAAGGCTAAGGGCTTGAGTTACATTTTTAGTGAAGTTCGCAATGGGGGAGAAAAGAGGGCGGGAAAGTAAAACAAACAAGTGTGTGTTGTATTACAGGAAAAGTGAGAACTTCCCCATCCATGAAAATCTGCAGCCTCCTGGCTGGAGATGCCAGCAGACTGCCTCCCAAAGTGCCCGGAGCTCTGGGGAGAGCGGAGCTGGGCTGGCCTGCTGCCAGCGAGGAGCTGCTGTGCCGAGCTGCAGGCCAGTCCTACCTCTGTGGCTCCTTGCCTTCGGTGCCCTCACTGCGTACTCTTTCTACCCCGTAGCTCTCCACAGCGGAGCTCTCAAACTTCTCCTCTCCCACCATTGAAGTGCGCGCCTGCTCTTTTTTAAGGTCTCCCCTTGCATTTGCTGCCTGTTCACCACGTTGAGTTCAAATTCAACCATCTTGGTGTGGTCCTACCTGATACCCTCCAGTAGAGTTACCTCTTATTCCATTCCTTTTCTCTGCCTTTTTTTCTCTCCTTATTATTCACCTCATTTCATTTGCCTGTGAGCTACTCATCTTTTTCTTGTGCTGGCTCCTGTTCTTGCAGTGGTTTCTCTCTCTATGGACCCATCTTCAAATCTGTGCCTTAAAGTTAATTTCTTTCTTGTACGTTTCTCATGTATATCTCCAATATTATCTTTCCATTTGAATTATTGTCTCCTGTGTCACCTTTATGCAACTAAATGGACAGTAGATTTCCTGTAGTAGAGGTCCTGTCTGTATTTGTAACGTGCTTTGTCTACTTAGAAAGCAGGAGAATATTAAGTCAGCATTTGTTTCCCTGTTGCTGTTCTATAAACTGGGTATCAGGTCAATAGGAATATTTTAAAAGTAGCCTAATTAAAAGTAAATCTGTTTCCGTTCCTCTCTGAGCCAGAATCTCTCCCTGAACTATTAAACAAACACATTTGACAACCCTACTGCTAATTGCATGATAAAGTTGATATAAGGATAGAAGATCCTCGAGGGCTTTTCCATTGCAATTTTGCTGAGAGAAGCTGGAGGCAGAAACAGGGACAAGCAGGGTCAGTTTTAGAGGCAGCAGTGGGGGCTTTTATTCCCTTTGCATGGATCCTTCTCCTGTTTGATGTTCAGTGGGATATTTCACGTTGCCCAACTTAAGGAGTAAGTGCTGCAGTGAAGAGTTGTGGAGAGAGAAGCTGGAGGCTGTTTGCCTTCTGGGAAATCAACCCATATAATCTTTTAAAGTCGGCAGAGGCAGTCTGGCAGGAGCGGAGTGTAACCAGTCCTTGGCCGCGTGTCTGAGCCTTGCAGTGTCCGATGGCCCTGGGGACGGGGGATTGTAATGGACTTGATTTCGCACCAGGGCTGCATTTCGAACTGATGCTTGAGGGCTGAGAGTAGTTATTTTATTAACTGTAGGTGTTATTTTTGTCCTCTGCACCCCAGCAGCATGCTCGAGGTTTTTCATCTAGCTGTGTGGTTTTTGCACTTTTTTTCAGGTTCTTTAAGTGTTCCCTCTGTTTGAAAGGTATTTATAACCCCAACCTCCCCCTACATGCTTTCTGAGATCTCAAAGAGCTGTGTAAACTTAGAGGATTAAGGCAGAGGTTGAGCTGGGCTGGGCAAACACTCAGTGATAACTCCAGCCAGCGGATGGCGGTGGGTGGGAGCTTGCACCAGGCTCCTCTTGGGCTGATTGTTATTTCCTGATCAAACAGACAACATGGAGTCCGCTGTGCAGAATTCTCTTGCTGTGGCATTTTAGGGGTAAGAACAGTCTCATTCCAGAGCCGAGGGCCGTGCACCCACATTATTCACGGCTTTATTTATAAACTGAGTGGTGTGCACCTTGAGTGTCTTTGGAGATTGCAGCTGTGCCTTGGTGACAGAAGAAAAATGGCTTTTCAGGAAAGAGTGTTCCAAGTGATTAAGGATGTTGCCAGCTTCACCGCAAGCAGAGATGCAATTGCATAACTTTAACTGTCTTGGGCCAAATAGCGATGAAAAAAATTCACAGAGATTTTTATTATGGACTCTCAAAATCTGTTGCAGAGAGTCTAGGTTACATACTTGGGTTGCAAGCCTGTGCTGAGATCTTTGCCAGTGGATCTTCACGGTTACTGGTGTGCAAGGTATTTCAGGTAGAGCTGGATAGAATCTGTACGTTTCATGGAGTAGCTGCCAGGAAACAGGCTCTAAAGAAAGGCCCAATTCTTCCTTATCTGTAACCATGCAGCCAATTAGAACCATCTGCTCTCCGTCTGCAGCCCAGACAGACGAGGGGCTGCAGATGGAGAGGCTGTAGCCTGCCCTGGAAGGTGTGAGAGAGATTCCTAAGTGAGGACAGGTAGGAGACAGCCCTGGAAGAAGTGAGTAGTAAGGAACAAAATAGTTTTGTATATTCTGGAACAGGATTTGGCAATCTCCTTCCTGGAACCAAGAAGAGAGAGTGGGCCTGGATCCACCAGCTTTCACTGCAGAAGGGGATTTACTGGCACTGACAGCAGAGGTAGCCAGGTCTGCTGGCTCCTGGGCTGGGCAGAAACCCCAAGGCTGGATATGAAGACCTTTTGACATCAGGGCCTGACTTCAGACATTGTCGCTGTGTGAACCCCTAGGCTTTATGTGACGTGCAAATAACTGCTGGTCTGGGCTTGTCTGGGGGGAAGGCTCCAGTGGAGCAGTTTGTCAGAAGGCCAGTCTCACCTGCCGGCTGGGATTTCTGGATTGAAGTCAATTTACATCAATAAACATTGTTCACTGCAGTGATGTACCGCATATTCTGTATGTGCTTACATTTTCCAGCAATTGCCTGTGCACAGGCACAGATGCACATCCAAAAATAGTAAGCTCTTGTGCTAAGTGAGGTCCCCAGCTTGGAGGTCATAAACTTCAGCAAAAGAGCAATCGCTGGAAGGCTCTTTTAGTAGAGTAAATAGAAAGGAAACAAAGGAGGCAAGAACAGAAACCCCATTAGCCCCCTCCTGCTCTCTGCCTGAGGCTGCGAAGAGGTCTGCATTTAGCAGCATAGAAAACAGCCCCGCTGTCACCCTCTGTCAGTAAAGAGAAGCCGAGTTCAGTGTCATATGCGCCCAGAAAAAGCGAAGTCCTGTGAGCTGCATCCTCTGCTGAAGTGGGCAAGAATGGGACTGTGGAATAGGCTTTCTTGTCACAGGGCCGAGAAACTTGGCTTCTTCCCCGCGGCTGCCCCAGACGTGCTGCGGAGCTGAGGCCTCCCTCTGCCTTCCTCCTGCCGGAGGCAAGCAGCAGCCTCGGCTACCAGGGCTTGGGTCTTAATTCACGGCTGTTTGGAAAGTGCTTAAGATTCTTGGATGCAAGTGGCACTACAAGTGAATGCGTTATTTCTTTTGGCTTTGATCCAGCTATGACTGTATTCCCTGAATTAATTTTCCTAGTAGCTCATGGATGAGACAAACCTTAAATCTTCAAACAAAATGGGGTTAAAAAGCTAAATTTCTAAGTAGGGAGTTCTGTAGGATTCGGGGGGGGGGGGGGGGGGGAATGCAGCTTTCCTGACTAGTTGTGTGGGAAAGGGAATCTTGTAAAACATGCAGTGAATGTGCTGTGGGTACTGAGGGAAGACTTTCCCTAAGGCATTAACAGAGACCCAATCCCGATGTGAAGCCAGCTAGAATTTAGACCAAAATGGCCATTTACTGCCCTTGAAAGCATCCTTAAAAATGAATATTACATGCTGAGCCAGGAGTGCATTATTTGCTGGTGCTTTCAGGTGGTGGCATTCCCCTGCCACAGCCTCCTTTCTCCCTTATCAGGGGCCCCTGTCACTCCGTGCAGCGTCTTCCATGCGTCTGCTGTCACGTTGCAGCAGGCTTTATGAAGTAGTGCACATTTTTGGTGACTTCTGTTTCTAATGGTTTGCTGAGTATCAGTTAACAGATGTCATTTCCATTGCACTAGTTTCTGATTAGTTACTAAAGCTTAGCATTCTGATTTCTATCTCAGCAACTTCCCAGTAAATAGGACAATGTGACCTTCTTTAAGTGGCATCTCGAACTGCTGCTTTAGAGCGTTATCTTAAAACTAAAACCCAAAGCGAGCAACTAAACACTAATTTGTATTCCTCATTTGATCATTCATTGAGAATAATGCCAGGCAATCATTTTCCTTGCTCTTTCACTAGTTATGGACTTGGCAAAGCTGAGCTGTGTTCTGGTGTGTTCTGCGCCTCTGAGAATTATTTTAATTTTGGGGTGAGGGTTGTATCTTTGGGGGTTTTACAACTTGCTGTATATATATGTGCTTTAAAAGGAGCTTGCCAGCCACACAGCATCCCTGTGCAAGGTGTGTAGAGATTGGGTGCTGGCTAACTGGCTTTGAGCCTGGGTTAGAACAGGAAAATACATACAGCTGTATGTATTTTATCATCGTGATTCAAATGTCAATGTCTCTGCAACCCTAAAGAGCAAGTGCATCATCTTGCTTCAGAGGGAAGGGTGACTTTAAGCAGTGAGTGATTTGGAGTGGAATCAGCATGTTGCACACTGAGGCAGTCAATTCACTAATTAAATGAGAGGGGGAGGAAGCAATCTAGAGCAATCAGCAGGGCATTTCATCCCAATTCCTAATTTTCTTTTTTGTTGGGCTTTAGTTTTTGAGAGACTAGAGAGCTGATGATTTTCATGGGTCTTTTGCAGTAGTGAAGGTGTGTGCGTTGACGTGAGCGAGTTGTATTGCGAGCTCCATTCACGTAGGGTACAAATATCCATGATGTAATTGTTTGAGTCAGAAGCGAGGCATTTAGAAAAGGGGGATGAGGCATTCAGAAAAATTTCTGTGGCTGAAGTTGACAAATTTTGGCATGATAAACAGTGCTCTTAAGGTAACGTCTAATCTGATATATTTACCTCGCATAAAAAATTAATTAGGATAGAGATTGTGCAAAACATTCCAAAAAGAGTTTAGTTTTTACCCTTGAGCAGTTAGTAACAGGCATTGCAGAAAAATTTATCTAGCTGTAGTGAACTAACGTCACAGTGATTTGGCATATTATTTCTTAAACTCTTTTTCTGTGTGGTGTGTGGAGGAGGAGAGGTCAATACATTGTCACCAAGAGTTCAGCTTTCAGTCCTCAAAGATGCCAGGGATAGCAATAGTAATTCCCTGCTCTGACCTCACTTCCTATGTTAATCGTTATGACATGACATACCTGCTTTTAAACTCTGCTTAGATTGTATGTTATAGTCCCGATTCAGGGCAGACACTTAACACTTGGAAGTGTTCAACCTCTGTTATGTGTTTAGATCCCATTGATCTTGACTTGCTTACTGAATGCATGGTCAGCTTTAGAAGTGGATTTCTCTATGTGAATGCTGCTGTGAATCAGACTGTCAGGCCCAAGGGGGGTCTGATATGTTGCTTTCTGCGATCAGAAACAAAACAAAGTAAACCCCACCTCTGTTTCAGTTGAACAGTTAAAGGCTTTCCTTCAGGATGCTGATTTGTTCATGTGCTGTTGACGTATGGTTCCTGAATTAATTTGAAGCAAACTCATTTTCATAACCAGTTCCAGCATCTCTGAAATTAATCAAACACATAGCCTGGAGAGTATTCATCCTAATCTAATCTAAAATTACTGTTTGCATTGTGCGTGCCTAATTATTCATCTTAAGTCATCTCTGGAAAGAACATGCTGTCTTGTTTGTGTTTTTATTCAATATTTATAATGCTTAATGCTTAAAAGTAGTCTCAAAGAACTTAAAGAACTTAATATTTTTTTTTTTCCTCCTTTACAGAAGGACATGTCGCTAAAGCCTCAGGAGCGGAAGGAGAAATGGGAGAGGCATCCAGGAAAGAAACCTAGAGAATCTGAAAACTGTGTGTCTGCTGAGCCAAGTGAAAATGGACATAATAATGATGCTGGGAGCTCTGAGAGAGAGGCAGAAAGAGGCAAAGAACGGATGAAGAAGAAACTCCCCTTGAAGCTATCCAAACAGGTAGGGAAATTATTTCTCATCTGAAATGACTGTGTTGTGGCATTGGCCACTGCGAAATGTCCTGCTGGTAGGTTGGGGTTGTTAATATAACTGGCTTCTCTGGTAACTTGTGCTGATGAAAACAATGTCTCTTACAAGGCTTTTGGCCAAGTGCGCAAAGCCTGTGTTGCGGGCATGGTTCATAACCTAAAACAGAAGACCAGGTGTGCTGGGTAATGCAGGAAGGAAGGAGCAGACCTCCCTTGTATCCTGCGACTTTGAGAACGTGCTGTAATTCACACCGTAGGTTTGTGGCTCTTAACGGTCTTAGACACAAATAGAAATCATCAATTGGATCATAGCCTTCTTTGGGGAAGATGTGCTTGTTAATGTGCATCTGGAAGTGGCAAACGCGAATGTGCCCATCTCATGAATCAAGTTCACATGCCCCCAAAACAATATGTTGAGAATGAGAGATTATTCAAGTACTTTAGAAGTGGAAAGTCAGTTTGGAGGAAGTTGTGCTGTGAGGAGTCTTTTCTCTGTGCCCTTCTAAAATGTGGTAGAGCATTAATGAATTAAGAGTTGTGATGCTGGAGGGGATGATTGCGGAGACACCCGTCTGAACCACAGTGTGTACAGAGCCAGGGAGGTGACAGAGGAGAGGCACTGTGGCTGGCAGGCTGTTTGTCACTTAACTGCTGTGCAGCAGGGAGATTTGTTGGTGACTCAGTGCTCACTCATCAGTTTGAAATCCACATGGCACAGCAGCCTATAGCTATGAACAAACACTTTCCCAGTTGTCCATTAACATGGTGCCAAATGACAGCCGGTGGGAAGACCGGTGTACTTGACCCTCCAGCATTTGTTCTGAGCTAAGAAGTACACTGCGATGAAAAGTATTTTTTTTACTTCGTGATGCAGAGAAAAGCGCTGTTTAACTCAAGTACACCTTCTGTTCTGTGAAAGTAGTTGTGTGTGTGTGCCAGACAATGAAAGATTGAATTGTCCAGTTATTGGAAGTGTTTTTTCAGACTTTCAATATTTCAGGATTTGAAAGGATCGTTAAGATTATCTAATGTAACCCTCTGCATAACTTCTCCACCACACACAATCTTTTGTGATTGTATTGTAGCATATTTGTTCAGAAGGGCTCATCACATTTTACATTAGAAATTCTAATGGTCTACTCATGGCCCCACTCTTCTGGTGGCTAGTTGTTCTCATTAACAAATTAGCAGACTTTTGTTTTCTTCCTTTTCATTTAAAAAAAAAAATAGTTGGAATAATTCAGTACAAATAACTTACGTAAAGATGTTAGTACTTTTCTGTTTGCAAACATTTAGGTAGCAGCAAATCATGTAACCATGCACTCCTAGTAAAATGTTTGCCAGGTTTGTTTTCTTTTAAGTCCCCAAAGTGATACCAAATGTTTTGGTTTTAGACTTGTCAGTGTATATGTAGTTAAAATATATCCAGTTTATTGTTTGTTTTTGCTAGTAGCTGAGTGATAGGATTTCAGTTCTCCCTCTGGTTACAGGTGCAATGAGTTTGTGCACAAGTATTCACTCTGTGCAAATTAAAATGACTTTTTATTATGAGTGAATAGATGCACATTTTAATTTCGATGAAAGTTTGAGCAACTAGGATCCTTTTCTTGGCATCCAAACCTACAAAAGGCTAAGCACGTCTTTCACCAGAAGTCCCCGGCTTTGATGCAAATGTTTAGAAGCAGTAGTGCTGGATGGTATTCCTGCCTGCTTGCTTACACCAGGATTGTGGCACTGTGCTTCATCAGCTCCTCTGCCTTTGTAAAGCTGCTGTTGTGTCAGGTTTTTTTTATTTATGTGAAAAGACCCCAAACACCAGTCCAGCGACCCTTGCAAAGTATACGTAAAGCTGGCTCACTTTCCGCTCTAGTCCCCAGAGTAACCTTACAAACCCTCATGTTGATGCAACGGAGAGTGGTGCAGTGTGGAAACAAGGAGCACAGCAGGAGGTCATTAGGTCTCGATTGCCACCAAAATCTCTCTAACTTGAAGACTTGGCTTCAGTAAATACTGCCTTTCTGTGGGTTAGAGTGGTGTTCCTTCAGGTCTAAAATTACGCTGCAGCGAGTTCGGTGCATGCCAGGTGTTTGCGCCGTTGTAGATGTGTGGGGCCGCGCTCTGCGGGGCAGCGGGGAGGGCCCCTCGTGCTGGAGCTGGGGTGAGCTGGTTCCTCACCCACAGCAGAGGAGGAAAGGGTTGTTAATAGTGACATCTACGTGGAATTTAAAACTAAGTTTCAAGTAGTTGTGGTCACTAGGGATTTCACGACACTTCCTTGGAAGTCTTGGGGGTAAGAGGTTTTGTTACACCAGCCGAACTCCAGTTTCTGTAATTACATGCTGCTGCCTTAGTTTACCAAACATTTAGATTATTTGTATTTCAGCTCTGAAAAATGAGGACATTGTTATCTGTTTCTTCTAGCTAGTATTTGGCTGCTATTAGTGATTAAATAGGGTATTTGCTGCCACATTCATGAAAACCTGAATTCATCTTTCATTGTTTAATCTTTTTTTTCCTGTAAGTATAAGTAACAAACTCTAAAAAGAGCAAGGAGCTTGCACAAAGAGTATAAAATAAAACCTGTGATGAATGACTCATTAATACACTATGCCTCTTTAAACAAGTCACACTTAGAATTCATCATTTATTGAAAAGGGAGGTTTTTTTAAATACCTTTTATTATCCTAGCTGATATAGTTGTGAAAACCAGGCAAGTTTTCAGGTCTGTAAGGTTGATGAAAGTAGCAACAAAATCTAAGCTAGATAAACTAGGCTATTCTTAGTTCAAACTAAGTATACAAATGATATAGACAAGTTCAATAATTTTTCCTTTTTTTAATAACCACGAAGTTCACACCTAGAATTCTGGCATTTCCTGCCAAGCTGTCTAGACAAATTGGCTGTAATATTAAGTTTCCTGGAATTTGGGGGTGATTTTTGCATCTCAGGGTTATTAAACATAGCTTTATACCGAATTTGGAAAGCTTACTGTAATTAATGCTAATTATATTGAGATGTTGCTTAGAAATTACTGTTCAATGTGAAGCTTTCCTTATACTCTCATCCCTTCTCTTCACAATGCTACTGAATTGTCATCTTTTCTGTGCAGCCTCCTCTAATAAATCAAATTGGGCATTATAATTATGGCATTCTGCTAATCCTTGTAGAGAGGTGCAAAGTGGTAAGCTCATTTGAGTGCCAGGTTGTCTGCTTTGTTTAGAAAATTAGATTAATACTTCACTCCTTTTGACAAAGCATCCAGATTCCTATTTGCTCCTGAATATTTGGTTCTTCTGTACCTCAGGGTATGGGGAGAGGGCTGCAGGAGCCAGTCTGTCCTTTCCAGCCTGTTACTCCGACTCATTCAAACACATTTAGCTCCTGCTGTAACCAAGCAGAGGGGAAAAAAGGGCATTTCAAATAGATACAGGTCCTTTGGCCAAAGATTTGTCAGGAATTGGGGCTGTTATCGACACGTGTGCAGGGAAAGGTGCTGACTTGAAACTGCTGCTCTCCGATAGGAATCAACAAAACCTCTCACAGTCACCAGGGTTATGTCAAGGAATGAGAAAGTGTTTAAAGCTGTGACGTGTTTTAGTGTAGCCGGAGTGGCCTGCGGTAAAGCTTGCCCCTTTGGAAGTGTGAAGTTGCCTCCAACATGGGAGCATTTGTTGGAAGTTGAATCGTTGCCATTTTTAAAAGCCACGTCCAAGACTAACCCAGTGGTTTGTGGCAGGGAATCCCCACCGCAGCTGCAGACAGTGCCGGTGGGGCAGAGGAGCCCATCACCTCTTTAAAGGATTCCTCTATGGTTGGGTGTATAATTCACTTAGGTGAAGTAAGAGGTAGATATAAGATGAAAGTTCCAGTTACGCTTCCTGCTGTTGTCCTAAGTTGTCATTCTAGTTTTTGGAGAGTCACCCTTTGAACATTGAGTCTGTCTTTCATTAGCCTTAGCTGAGCTGTTTTGCTCTTTTCTGGGTTCATTTTTGGAGCTGCTTATTCTTCTGAGTGTCTGAGCAGCCTGGGCCACCAGTGGGTTTTTTCTGAGCTTCAGGACCCATTGCCGTTTCTGTACGTAGACTAAAAATGGGCTGATCTCCTTCTGAAAAGAGTTGGGGCTAATAGGAAAGAGTTGCTGATATTTCAGGTTAGCTTAACCTCAAGTTCTGTGGTTAGTCAGCTCGGGAGCATCACAGCGTATTGAATATATTTAGATGTTAAATGCGGCTGTAATAACACTCTGTTCTGCAAATAGTCATTTGTCATAAAGATGAGTGTCTTACACCTCCTCCTTCCTTTTCTCACCCACTGTTTAAATCACCCAAGATGAGGAAGAGTCTCAAAGAAGCTGAGGAGAACAAGGTGGTATATCATGTATTTAGTGCTCATAAATAGCGTGCTGGGTTTGGAGCATGGGAGGAAAGGGCAAGAAAGCTAACGCTGTCATGTTGCTCTGGAGGTGTGACATCTCTGTGACTTCAGCAGAGCTTCCCAGAGGGAGGGAAAGCAGAGTTAATTCCTGTGTCTCATTCACGCCCCAGCCTTCCTCAAACTGCTGAGCTTTATTGATGATTAATGTATATTGTTGCTGTGGCTCTTGCTGGACTGGAACTGCTAAATTACATTAACATGTTTGATTACCTATTCATGTGATTTTTCTGTGATGCTTATCAGCTCGTTATCCAGCATTCATTGATGACTATAACACTCTCCCAGCCCCCCCAGGAGAGCACTGCTCTGGGTTAGTGCTGATCTGAGCTAAAGGTAATACACGAAGTCATTTTCCATCCAGGATGCACGTTGTTTCTTCCGATGTCTAGGTGAAAATTGATAGCAACCAGTCATATACCCTTGGCCCCGTTTTGTGTGTCGGTGGTGGTACTGAAAGGCTCTGGGGCTTTTCCCAAGGTAGAGAGAAACAGTCTAGAAACTCGTCTGGCTAATGAAATACCTTGTGTGGAAAATTTCCTGTAGCATCACGCTGCTTGTGCTGACGGTTAGGCAATAGGAGCATGTAGCTGCTTGATTTTTATTTGTATTTTTCCAGATAATGATAAACGGTAAATTGAAAACTTGGATGTGCTTTTGAAGCCACTGGTGGGCTGGAGGCAGAGCGTTTGCTTAGTGATGCAGAGTTGAGAGACTGAAACATACCTTTCTTAGCTGAGGTTCAGCAGCCACGTATGAAAAATAACCTTTGGAGTCCTTGTCTATAGGCCAGAGAACAGGCATGGATATGCCTGTCCTTCTGTGTCTTAGTAATGTAGCGTTTGGAATCTGAATTGTGTCTAAGAGGGTCTAAATATAATAGTAAGTTACTCTGCTACCTTCAGTATCTTAGACTATTAAAAGCAAATGAATTCTAGGCAGGCAACTTAAAAAAAAAAGGTTGCCTTTAATGTGGGTTTTGGGGATAGGTTTGGTTTGGTGTGTGCTGCTTTGGTGTTTGCATTTCACTGCTTTTGAACACTGAAATTATACAAACCAGTTTCTTTTTGTTTCTAATTGATGTTACCCTTTTTGTTAGCAGATATTGTTATTTAAATGTTCTTTGAAAGTAAACAACAAAGCAAAAGGGGAAAAAAAAAGTCCATTTTCATTTAATCAGGAAAATGTTACTTCATGTATTGCTTAAAACCAAGATCCATTTCTACCTTTGTAAGTACAAGAATTTACAATTTGGACATGAAAGCTCTGTACCAATTAGTTTTAAGTACGCATTTATGATTGCTAGGAGAGTTGGGCTGTTAACATAGCGCGTGTTATCTGCGTGAAGTCTCTCTACCGCTGACTCCAGCCAGGCTGTCTGGAAACCTGGGGAGGTGGCTTGGGTTGGTGCTTTGATTCCCTTCAGCTCGAGGCATGGAGCGTGGTGGAGGCCTGCTCCAGAGGCCGGCTCGGCGAGGTGTGGTGCTCTGATTCAGCAGAGCCTTTCCAAGCACAGGCTCGCTTTTCAACACGTGAACAGTCTCGCTGGCTTCAAAGCTCTTAATGAGGTTGTAGTGCTGGGGGCTCTGTCCCGCGGGATTTTGGAGGAGGTCCTTATTTCCGGCTGAGTAGGGCCGCTCGGCGCAGGCACAGATGGCCTGGCCTTGCTCTCTCACGCTAATCTGCAAGTGCAGAGACTTCACAGCTGCCCGGGAAACCACTGGGGAGTAACGGTGCAAAGTACTGAAATGGGCAATACAGTATTTAGTCATTAGGTTTGCTAATCCAAGGCCTAAAATCAGCCTCATTTCGATCAATAGCAATCTGTTTGCACTGTCAGGAACTAATTTAAAAATCTGCTTTAAGTCCTGGTTAGGCACTTGGTATTCTGTTTTCTGCATCAAAGTAGAGGGGAAGCAGTGGGCATAGCACAGCAGTGGCAGGAGGAGGAAAAATCCTTTGTAAATAAATACTGGATGTTTATTTCCCAAATGAAACCCTGCTGTTACGAAGAAGTGCTGCTGGTTTTGCTAAATTTATCCAAGAATTCACTGAGATTCTTGAAGTGACTGCAGAGCCCGCTCTGCAACAGAAGGGCAAACTTTGCAGTCTGTTTAGTTTCTTCAGTGTTTCTTTGAAGTGCTGTACGAACCTTAGACAGACAGTTAAGGTTTGCATTATAGATGTGGCACAGGTAACTTCATCACAGGATTGCAGCCACCTTTTGAGAGCTACAGCACAGGTTCCATAGCAGGTCTCTGTAACGTACTGTGCTTCAGGAGGAGTAGTGCAAAATAGTGCCATAAAACCACTGGCAACTACAGCAGAGAAGGTCTTTGCTTAAGCTGGAAAATGTATTTCAAAACCCTCTGTGGTTCTGGTAGAGAAATATAAATTGAGGAGACAATGTTTATTAGAATTAAGGGGGGGGGAATCCAACTGTTTTTAGACTAACACTGAAGCATGAAACAAGCATATGCTGGATTTTACTGCACTGCAAATATTATTTTCTGAACGGAGTGATGTAAAGTGTGTTTTGGGAGCTGAAAGTGTTACATGTAGGAGAATGTGGCTTTGTGTTTTTCACTGATGTGGTGAAATACTTATTCCCTTGTTTGGACCTTCTGTAGCTGACCCTCACTTGCCAATATTGCTGCTCCGTGTGCCCCACTTGTCCCTAATTGTCCCTACAGCTCTTGTAGGACTCGCCTGATCCTCCCAGAGAGGCTCAGCTGCCTCTGTGTGTGGCTCCTTGGTCTGCCCCAGCCCAGCAGCGCAGCTGGGGGACGCTGGCTCCGTGCCGGGTCGGGCAGGGCTTGCTCACCTGGGCCAGCACCTTACTGCCGGGGGCTTGGCTCCTGCTGGGGGGGCACTGCTCGCGGGCGGCCGAGCAAGCGGAGGTTGGGTGGCCATGGGGACAGGGATGCAGTGTCTTGCCACGCGCACTCTGCTCCCTGCTTTGTATTTAAGGATCATAACACTGTTACGATGGTATCGACCCTGCTGTGTTCAGAACTGGACCCCGAGGCTTTGCCTGTGGCACTGGCTTCTACCTTCTTTGTCCCTGCTTTTCCTCTTCTTTGAAATTCCCGTCTGTCTACGTTCACCTCTCCCACTTAACCAGCACTTGGGCAACAGCAATGTGTTCAGGCCTCCAGATGGCTGCTGGCATTTTTAACATGTGTTAGAGCAGGTCTAGAGAGCACAGTGATTAAAGCACTGGATGCTACCAGTGCGCTCTCTGCATTGGGACTTCTTACACTAGCTCTAGTGGAGCTGAACCACAGCGTCTTCAGGGGCCTTATGTCTCCATCTCAGTTCCCCATCTGAGAAGATGTGATAGCTGCAGACCAAGTGAAGTGTGGCCGAACAGACCTCGGTAACTAGAGACGTGCACAGACGTTTCGTAAACGGAGCAGTCTGGAGGAAGCCGCTCGGAGCAGCTCTCATCTCGCAAGACTTGTCCCAAACAAACAGGGAAGACTTGACCTGGTGTTTTCAAAGTTAAAGGTCAGAAAATTGAGGTGATAGCAGTGTGACTTTATCCTCCTACAGTGTAAGAAAGTTATGTTGTATGTATGTGAAGAATCAAACCAGTTATAAGCTCCATGTTTTAAAACTCTGCAGGTCACCTTTAACTTCTCTGCCTGCATTCAGATGACTGATAAGGACCTTAGGTCACATTTGCTTAAATATAGCCTCAGACAAGAGCAGAATAAAGAGAAACAAAGCAATCCTCTCTTCTCGCTGGTGTTCTGTAAGTAGCTGTGAATGAATCTCATTACAATGGCTTCTTGTGAAAGGGAGAAATAAAAAGGAAATTTCATTGCTAACAACTTATGTGGCATCAGACACTATAAAAAAGGTTGTTGGTGGTCATTGGTTACATTGTTATAAAAGAAGAGCTAAATGGTTTGTAATTTAGAGGAGGGAATTTAATTACATGAAGTAATTTACAGGAAGCTATAACCACTTGTATCTTTTTCTCTGTTGAATTTAATTGGTTGACAGAATGCACAAAGTCGTCTTTCTTTTCCTTCTTCCCTCCTCTCTTTTCTTTTTTCTCTTTTTTTTTTTCTTTTTTTTTTTTATTTGTATATTTGCTTTTGGAGAAGAGAAGGCACCAAGATAGAGCACTTCTGTTGTATCTCGTGATTTTAGCAAATTGAAGAATGGAGAAACACAGTACTGTTTGAATGGTGATCTGTTCTCTGGCTAGTCCTGGTACTGTGTGCTGTTTGAAGAGATTCAGAGCCCTGCCTGGAGGTTTTTCTTGTACATCTCTTCATGACGGTGAGATAGGGCACGTTCTGGGTGTCCTGTGGGCTGCGTAGAGCCCTTTTTCCTGGGTGTAATGCAGATGTCACAGAAGAGGCTAGGACCTAGAAGCAGCTGAAGCAGCCATGGCCTTTTTGCATGTTGTTTTTCTGGTTTGGACAAGAAGAGTCTAAAGGGTTATTCCATTTTGATTTAAGCACTAGCTGCCTAATATTTTAGCCAGATTTGCACAAGGGTTTGGCATCTGTTACCTAATTGTAGCCCCTATTCCTGGGCTTGCACTAAATACCTGCAGTAAAATACAAAGCCTCTGCATGGCAGCAGGTAGAGTATGGCTCCTTTATGATCAACCCTGTAATTTTGGGGACGATCACAGCTATTTTTTTGTGTGTGTGAAACAAGCATAGTAGATGCAGACGGACAATATTCTTCCTCTAGCGTGCGTATCACTATAATAACTAAACCGTCTGTGCAGCTCCAAGTCTAAATCTGAGCTGATTTAAAACAAACATAAAAATGACATCCCAATGTCACTTGTGGTTGAGGCAGAATAAATATCTTTTTCATGAGATACTGTTACTTTCAACATGCAGAACTTGTCCTTGCTTACTGCTGGCCATGGATCTCCATTTCTGCAAGAGACTGCTGGGATCGGTGCACCAGGAGCTGTAGCAGAATTGCTTTGGCAGTTGCCACTCTTTGCCTGAAGTCGTTTAATGGCCCTGGTCCAGCTCACTTGGCTTTCCTCGTGGAAGCGTATCAAAGACGATGCTGTTTTCCACCTCTCAGTTGCTCTCGCCTCACAAACTGCAGCCTCAGGCAGTGTTACCCACATCCCTCGACCTCTTTTCAGTGTGGATTCTTGAGGGAGCTAGTTTTCATACTTCTGCCTGATGGATGGTTTACATGAGCTGTTGAGAATATACACAGCTTGAGTAAGCACGTCTTTGGTTGGAAGACATCTCTTAGGTAAAATAAGCACTTGTTTTTTTCCCTTTAGTCCTTCAAGCAAGGTTACTAGTAGCAATTCAGGTGAATGCCATAGCACTATTTATTTGGCAAAGTCAGTCTATGAAACCCGTGCTATTTCTCTAATATTTTGTCTAAAATAAACTGAAGAATTAAATAAAGCCAGCAGGGGTTTGTGATAGATTTAAAGCTCTTCCAAGGTTACTGGTTGAGGGAGTCCTAAGGCGTAGTCAAGTATGTATGTATCTTTTAACTCAAGAGTTGAAATATGCCCTGTCTGTATGTAGGTTTTTCCAGCTGTTAGCACTGTAAATTGAGTCTAAAATTTTTCTGAAGTTAAGCCTTGAAATTAATTAAAAAAAAAAAAAAATCCTAGCAAGGAGGATATTTCAAATGTTAAGTTTAGGAATTATACATATAAACTCTTATTATCATTATATGCAAAAGGTTGGGGTTTTTTTTTTTCTCTCTTTTTTTTCTGGTAGCTTCCTCTCAATTTTGTTTCTTTGCAGTTGGAGTTCAGATTACAAAGCAAAGTGCTGTTTGGGTAGCTGCTGGATTTTGAAAGTTAGTGTCTAAAGTCAATTATGTAAATATGTGCAGGTTTTTTAATTTAAAACCAGATCTTTCGTCTTCACTCTTCCTTCCACATTCCACTTTCTTCTGGTTAAAGGCTTTGATTTCGGCACTAGGGAAAGGAGCACAGGCTCAATTCTTCCTTCAGCTGCTGCAGATCCAATGCAAGTTAAAGTTGAAGTCTAGTAATAGGTTTCATTTTGCACTCTCTGATGTTTCCTCTTACAGCCCTGCTTGACTCATTGACACTGAATAGTAAAAACAAGGAAAAAACCTTTTCCAGGGGAAACCTTACCCACTGGAATAATATTGCTAAAAGAATCCAAGGACGAGGTAATGGATCAAGTAGTGGATCCTGTCCAGGGCAGCTAGAATAACAGTGCCGTGATGAATAGCCCTCTGATGCTGTAATATTGCAGCCTCCTGGAAGGTGGTGCTGGATCTCATAAAGTTGTCTTTCTGTTGGTTCTCAAAACTTTCAAGTGGCCGTAGGGCAATATTTTGTAATTTAACATGATATTTATTGGCTGTGGTGCCAGTCATAGGTATCTTTTTGGAGTTAGTGTCTTAGTCCTTTAGGATGGAAGATGGAGATAGTTCAGCTGGCCAGATAAGTCTACTGTGGAGTAGTACATCTGCAGCTTTAACATGAAAAAAAATAAATGTGCTTTCCAGTTATTTTTCAGCTCATATGGAGCAATTTCAGTGTATAAAGGTCAACAGGGATGACATGAAGGAACAGTGTCGTATTACAAGTGTTGCCTGAATTGAGATTTTTAAAATTCGTCCTCATCTGTACATGTGCTCTTTTTCTTCCAGGTGCATACTGCCAAAACCAATAATATAAAAATAAAAGTTATCCTTTGCTTACCACATAGGAAATAATCCCTACAGCAGAGAACAAAGTCTAGATCCACAAAACCTGAACTCCATTCTGAAAAGCTGAATTCAGTGTTTTCCCAGCACGTGTCCGTGCTCTCCTGTGAGATGTGCTGGTACTTCGGCCCTGAGCGTTACTGGGGGATGTGGTGGCATAATGGCCGCATGCCATTTTAGATTGCTTCCCCATTTTCGTCTCTTGCTTTCCTTGCGACTGGCTCATTTTGTTCATAAAGCAGCTTGTAATTGAGTGTTTGACAAAGAAGTGTTTACAAGCAGTGTTTCTTGTGCATAACTGCCTAGCTGAGGGGAATAACAATTTGGGTCTGAATTTCAGCCCTCCTTTGTCACTGTCATATCATCGTCGGTGGCAGTGCTGTCTCCGCTTAAAGGGAAAGATGGATTAAAATTGTTTCGGGGTATGGCACGGGAGTGGGGAATGCATGCTCTTTGAAGAAGCTTGTGGCTGTTCCTTGTGGCCCATGCTCGTTCTTTGTTCATGTCTTGGTTTTGGATCACACCAAGGTGCGTGCTAATTACGATGTGTGGTGACTTCTGGGTTTTTAGTGGTGGAGCCTGCTAATTCAGGGGGAATTTTATTCCAATCATATGAAATGTAAAGGTTGGAGTTTTGCCAGATTTTAAGCCTTCTCTAGCCATCATGTGGGGTGATACGGGGTAGACTGTAGCTGTCCTAATCTGGGAACACAGTTGGAGTTCAGTCTTCATGGGTTGAAACCTGCAGTGCAGACGGGACCTGTGTTACCAAAATAGAAGTCTCATTTAGCTATTGCTCAGAAAAAGAACGACTGTAGGATCAAGCTTTTTAGTTCAGGCAGCATGTGGGTGTTTCAATTGTCCATGCCAAAACCCTTCTGCAAATTATGCCAACTGGGCAGGGTGTGGAGGGAACAGAAGCAATGAAGTTATGCATGAGTAAGGAACAGCTCAGGCTTTATTTAGACCCATTATAGGTCATTTGCAAAGGGTACTCTTGGGGGGGAAGGAGTGTCTCTTAAAGGGGCTGCTCATTCCATGTTTGCAGGAATTACCGTATTTAATCAGAAGCGATGGGAATCGGTGCATAGCAAATAAGCAAAGACAATCCCAAGAATCATCTACGAATAGCCGGAGGCACCTGGAGCTCCAGTCCGACTCCAAGTTTCGGGGCTGAATAGGGCAGTTCCCATTAACGTCAGTGCCAGTCTGTGACTAAAACCCACATGTAGAGATGAAAATAAATCACAACATATGAAACAAAAGTCATGCAATCGGGCGTGAGTAAGGGTGGTACTCAGCCGTTTTGGCCCATGAGGTGAGCTCCTTCCCTGCTGCTTGAGCGCAAGCAGGAAGCAATTTCTGTAGCAAGTCTGCTACTCAAGTCTGCTTTTTTGGGTATAGCCGTTACTTAATGATCGATACTGATCTGTTGAGCAAAAATAGATAAACAGTCACAGCTTTACTGACAAACTAGGAGTAGGTTAACGCGATGGCTGCGCTGCTAGGAGCATCTCTGAATTAGTGTTATTGCTTGTCAGAGTGCTTTGACTGTAGCAATGTACTGAATTGCTGAATTCTTGTGTAAAAAAGACCACATGACACTCACATCCAGAGTTTCTTTTATTTGCCCTCATGCAAAATAGCTTTGCAGGTGTTTTGCTAAGACATCTTCCCAGTCCCCTTAGCCTTATTCTGAATCATCCTCATACACTGAGTAGCTTGGTAAATAAACAGTATGTTTTTATATGCCTGTACAAATGCTGGTCTCTTACAGTCCTTTGCAGCTAGATATTCCCTCCCTGTTTACCTGACTTGTCAAGAGCAGAGGGAGAAGAAAAATGTCTTTGTGACAGGGTTTTTTTTTTCCTTACAGTGAAACAAAGAAATAAAGGGATTATTTTTTTCCCCAGACAGTCTACCCACAGCAGCAGCACCAGGGACCTCTAGTAAATTGATCAAGGGACATATTTGACCTTAGGGCTGCTTGTTAGAGAACATTGTTATAGGCACGTTGTAATAGCAGATGTAATAAAGTCTACATTGTCCCACAGAAAAAAAAAGTATGTTTTGTGTGGGGTTTTTTGTGTGTGTGTACGTGTTATTTAGTAGGAACTGAATTGTTGTCTGGCAACCTTGGGTCACCTCAAATAGGCATAAGCCTAAGGCAAAGCCAAAGGCAGACAAGTTACAGAACAAGTTGTATGGAAACTTGACAAATACCTGGTTGTTATTGTTTATTGAAACTGAGAACACATGGAAGAATTGGGTTTATAAAAAATTATTTCAATTGCAAAATGAAAAAGAAAGCGTGAGTTGTGTCAAGAAATCAGCAGTGATGTAGACCCTGGAGGGCTGCACTTCAGTAGCTCTGCCCTTAACTGGAAGAGGAGCATTCGCGTATGCTAGGTTTTTGGTCCTGAAGAGCTTGGAACAGCAGCTGTCGGATGTTCCTCAGAACCATCCCGCTGATGAGGGCTGGGCTAGGAGGGTGCGGAAGTGGGAGCTCTTACAGACTTGTGAATTCTTTTGGTAAGAGCCAGCTTTGTTTAAAAAAGAGAGTAAGCTCTCTGCTACTCAAGTCTTGTAAACACAAATAAAAAAAGATGCTCTTACAAGAAATTACCACCACAAGGATTCATTTAGTTGAGCGTCTAAATCCCAGTGACTTCATACCATGTGCTCCTCACTCACTTAAGCATTTGCATAAATCCCACTTACCAGTTTACTCTTATCTCCATTTTTGTATTCTGATACCTCTTACTAGAATAAACATGTTTATTCTATTTTGATAGATCCAGGCAAATAAAATGTGCAAGCTGTTGCAAGATGTATGTTGTGTTCATTAATGGGACTCAAAATAGGATTCCTGATCATTTCAGAGGCTTCCTTCTGTGGCATCATGTGCTTATTTTCCTAATGGTTATTATTTATTTATTTTGGCAGACTATCTTTAACTTACATTGGTAATGACAGGAATTTCTGCTGCTTCAGCTGTATTCATTTGCAGAATGTAGAAAACAGACTTTTTTTGCAGTATTCAGTACCGTGTGACTTAAATTGATCAGGTATTTCCTGCCTTTCAGAGACATGTTGATATGTACTGTAATTATTCAAGGTGTATCTGCTAAAACAGCTTAGTCTGAAAGGCTTTTTTTAGTCCTTTTATGCAACAAAGGCAGTTAATACAACTATACAAATGAGAACCCTTAGTTAATTCCTCGTTAAGTATTGACGTACTTGTTGACTTGAAGCTTGTTTCTGACAGAATTAGGATTTAATCAGTAAAAGTCCTTATTTTCCTTCTACCTATCAAAAAAATTAGCTGTTTCCAGTGCTGAACTATGTATGTTAAAATAAAAATCTAAACAAGTGAGATGATCTTTTTTCACTATCAGATACTGTCTTTCATCTGGTAGTCACTCCATAAGGAATTGACTTCTATGTGATATTTTTATTTCTGGTTTGAACAGGAATCTTGATCTCCAGCACGATGGTAGTTAGTATCTAAGTTGGTTTGCTGCTTTTTTTTTTTCCTGTTTCCAGACACTGCAGACACGTAATTTAAAAACCCTTTTCCTCCTCCTCCTCAAAAAATAATTCTGTCTGGGAGAGGAGGAGAGGCTGTATTCTTGCCAATAGTGCTAATTGGTGGAGTTGTTGAGGTTCTGCCACTAGGTTGTTGGGCAACGGGGTAAATTATTTAGCCACCCTTTGTCTGGTTGCTTATCTGTAACATGGAGATGATAATTTTTACTTCCTTTTTAAAATGCTTGCAATATACAGAAGAAAAGTAGTAGAGGACATGATGATTATTTTATTGCCATACAGGAAAATCCAAGGCTGTTTTTTCAACCTAAAGAAGGAATGGAGGTGGTCATTGCTGTAGAAGTCTTGGTCTTGGTAGCAAGATTTAAGGGACTGGTCTTAAGTTGTAGAACATCGTACAGAGACATGACTAGATTTGGAAACAGTGCTGCCACATAAACTCAGAGCTGACCCAAAGCACGACGAACTGGTGGTGATGGAGGACATCAGTGAAGTCACATCATCCAAGCTAGTATTTCTGCATCATGCCATGTGAATGTGCCACATCAGGTGCCCAGGATGGGTGCCAGCTTCGGTTTCCAAGAGCTTGCTTGGAGGTGCTGAGCATCGTTCAATAATTCAATCCACCAAGAACCTTGCAGAAAGCTCCAGCAATTGCTGAGGATGATCTAATGCTGCTATTAATCATCATCTCATGATTGAGAACTAGGTGTGAATACTGAGGGTGTTTCCACAGTACAAACCCAGGGAAGGATCTTGATAGCAAACTCACTGGGCCAGTTTTCTAGCCTAAGCATTTTCTTTTTCTTAATTATAAACCCTCCAAAGGTCTTCTAGGGTGAAGAGCTGGTTAGAAATACTGACTGTATAATTTTGTGGTTTTCTGTCTTTAGTAACTGGCTTCTTGGGAAGCTTTAGGGAGGAATAGATCCACTTATGTACGCTTGAGAAAGGGCTCAGGTATCTATTACTCTGAAATAGCCCCACTTGATTATGCAGCTTAGAGTATGAGATGTACATAAAGCTGATTGCAATGGGCTAAAATGGGCTGTTAAAGCCCTGACTTGCCAAGAAAAACATTTTCTGCAATTCAGTATGAATTCATCCCTTTTATTCTTCCCAGCAGTGGGATTTGTTTACGTACTGCCCTTAGCTCAGAGACCCAGACCTTCACCTCCAGTGTGGTCTTCTGATCCTCCCTGGAGTGACTGCCTGGGAGACCTTTGCTTTTCCCTCGCTGATCTCAGGTGGGAAGAGGCAAAAGGAGTTGTTAAGGTCCAGCTAGGTGTGAGGGTGGCAGATCTGTGCTGCAGGGGGTTTGGCATCCAAGAGGCTTTCCCTAACAGAAGACAGGAGGGGAATAGCAGCCACTGGTGAGTTGTGCTGGCACCTCCAGTGTTGTCGAGTTACATTCTGTTTTCTGAAACTAACTGGGGAATATTCCAAATTCCTAAAATTCTGCCTGCCCAGCAAAATCAGGGGGGAGTATGGCATTACCAGCCATGTGAATGATTGTTTAATTTAGCAACAAGTTATGAATATTCAGTGGCATAGGCTTCAGCAGAGAGGAGGAACGGGAATGTAAGCCCACGGGGATCCAAGCTTGTTAACCTCTGCTGCCTTGGGCTCTCCTACCCTGTCTGTGTACTACCTGGAAGGAAATCGTTGCAGGTGCATTCATCCATGCCAAAACTGAACCTTCATTTTGCTTTACAGATGTTCTCTTGGAGCTGCTCATGTGGAAGTGGGACAGTTGGACTTTGTGTGAATGTGAATGCGTGTGCATGTCTGTCAAGTTTACTCTCGCAGCTTAACCATAATTCATTACATAAAGCCTGTTTGTCACACATGACTTTAAATATCCACAGGCCAGTCTCATGTAATAATTCCAGTGTGGATTTCAAATACAGCAAGGTAGGGGCTGCAGTTTACCAGAGATCTAAGCACAGAGGGTGAATGTGGCTTATGATGGGAATCTTGCTTCTAACCCAGTGCTGGAGCTGCCTCGATTGAAGCACCAGGAGGTCAAGTGACTTGTCAAAGGTTGCACAGTGAGGGAGCAACTCCACTGACATTTGATACCGGGAGCCTTCTGTTTCCCAGTCTGCTGCTGATTTACACTTTCATCCTCTGGTACACATAACTGCTGCTTGAATTAAGCTGTGACACATCTTCACATCAGTGTAAAATTGTTTCAGGTTAGACCTTGCAAAGGGAATGTCATTCCTTCCGCAAACACTGTGTGGGTTTAGTCCGTTCCCACCTGGTTCGTACGCTAGTTCAGCACCACTGACTAATAAATTACAATTATTGAGGTAACAATTCATCATGTCTCAGCAATGGTGTTGCCTGTTCCACTGCATTGACCGAAGCCCTTTGCTAGCTGGCTAATGTACTGCGGTTCTACTCTTTCTTGTCCCGTAATGATGGGATCCCTTGTACCAATTTGAATCCTATTAGATTGCAATTAATTTCTCCCTACTCCAAACTGAGGCTGAGTCAAGTGCTGTTCAGTGTTGAGCTTACCACACGGATATATCAAAAGACTGAAGTGCTGAGAAAGAACCCAGCCTGAGCAGTTTTTTAATCCGTGCCTCATGTTCCCCATCTCCCCTGATTGCAGTAATTAGCAAACCAAATGTATTGCTTTGGGAGCACCAATGTGAGCAAATGAGGAGAGGAAGAATATAACTGGATGGTTTAAGAATGAATATCAGAAGGGGGAACAGTTGCAGAAAGTTGGACTTGTGGGGGAGGGATATCTGCCTTTAGATATAAAAGGTTTTTATTTGCGCTGCAGTGGGACGTTCTACTGTAAGAGTTGGTGAGCTGGCTTTGTTTCACAGTGCGTCATTTAATGCATGGGAAGTCCTGTTACAGGATCCATGGAGGAGCCCATTCAAGCTTTGCTTCGATGTTCTTGGTACGAGAGTGCCTGGGCAAGGTTTGTGCTGTGTTAGGATCGTTCTTTCACCGGCAGTGCAGGTGCAGGCCTAGCCTAACGGGCACATTCATCGTTAGACCGGGTGCATTGCGAACTCCTCTCCCATGGGGAAATACGCAGCGCCTTGGGAGTTAGGGGGAAATCTGTAAATGTTCTTCCTAAGCTCTGACTCTGTAAACATCCTGAGAATGCCAACGCGCAGTGCAGTCACCTAGAGTAGAGTAAAAAGTAAAGTTGCTCCCCTGAGGAAAACTGAAAAAATCCAAGCTTGGGGTGAGAGCCCACATCTGCCCTTGCTTGTCGGTGCAGTGCTTGAGCTATGCTTTCAATGCTAGAGAAATATTTAAATGTCAGCGTGCAGCCATAAAACAATAGTTTTGTTTCATGATTTAAGCTCAGATTTCAGAGAAGGAGGAACTTGACTGCACCATCACAATGCGGTTTCTACTGGATAAATTGATCCTTGGAGGCAAACTAGATTAATACTAGGAGGAGACAGATTTAGAATTTGCCCTTCTCTGTGGTTTCTATAAACTGAGGAATACTTCTGGGCTCTTTGTTGCTCTAGCAATTTTCTCTCTGTTGGATGATGACCCTTTCAATAAGTGGTCATCCACATTGAATTTTTCTGACTCAGAGCTTAAAAAACAGGTTTTTTATTGACTATAGAATTCCCATACTGTAGCTTGACCTCGCTGTCGGCTTTCTTTGGAGACTATACAGAGATTTCAGCTAATGCCAAAAGAAGCCATTCACCTTTTAAGCTTGCTTTTTCCCTGGCTCATAATCTACATCTGAGTGAAATATAAAGTATTGCTTATCTCTTATCTGCAAAGCTTCAGTAAGCTCTGGGCTACGTGTGCGCTACCCGACGGCTGTACCACTGCTCTGCCAGGCGCTCGGGAGCTTCCGCACCGCTTCCCTGAGAGAGGCAGGGTTTGGGGTGAGCAGTTTTTAAGACAAAGTGGGCATATTGCTTTACTTTTTCTTTACTTAACTAACTTTATTTTTACTTTTAGCCTATTATAGCCCATAGGGATCTATTTCTTGCAGTAGGTAGTACAAGAGATTTGCTTGGTTCTATACATTTAGATACATGTTCGCATATATGATTTAAAAAGTTAGTCTTTCTGCTCACGCAGACTTCTGAAGTAGCTGAGACTATTTCAAGATGAAGGTGGTACTAGCTGTCCATACATGCCAGACACATAGGTTTAGACGTTGTATTTTGTATTAGCGAGAAGCTAATCAGTGTTTGTAGGGTGTTTGGCGGTGTGTTTTGTTTGCTTACCCTTACATATTGCTTCTCGTGAGCTGTATTTGAGTATTAAAATGGATTCAAGCCACTAAAACCAGTACATGAGTTCTTGAGAGCCAAACTGGGGCATGCTTTCAGACCCTGTTTTGAAGGAGCGCTCTCCTTGAGGAGAGAAGCTCATGTTAGTTATACTTGCAGGATATTTTGTATTTGTATGTATGCTTTGAAAAGTTACTGTCTTTCATTAACTTATGCTTGCTGTCACATATTACATTATGAGCCTCCTTGGTGCAGTAAAACCTTCAGAAAAGAGAATGGATAGAAACTCAATGTAAAGCCAAACAAGGAAAAAACCCATGTGTTACATATTATTTACAATTTGCATTTGAAATTTCATGTTATGTTTGTTCCATTTTTTTGTTAGGCTTTCATTGAGAATTTACAGCGCTCTGGGGATATTAGCACAGAAAAGTTACTTGAGGTTGTGTATAAAGGAGAAAGAATGAAGGGGGGGAATTTTGGCTGATGCAAAGAAATTAAGAAAACTTCTACTAAACTATAATTCTAGCTTTCAGTTTGCCAAGTTGAAATGGTTTTATCTGTAATTTTGAGGCAGGCGCTCTGAACACCATGTGCTGATTTTCTCCTTAATTAAAGTCATTTTGTTCTACTGCATAGATTTACTGTGTCTTACTACTGTAAGTAAGTGGCTAATGTAATACCTCTAAACAAGGCTTCTTGAAATGACTAAAAGTTGATGTTTGTGTGTAGTTGTGGTTTTGGGGTCTTTCCATTGGAAAGAAATGTTTTGTCCCTAATTTATACTACATAAAAATCCCCTTTAGGTACTAAATCATAATCGTAAAAGAAAGAAGGGCAGTTTCTTGATTACACTGCTCGAATGGGGTACAAAAGGCATACGTCATCTGTAGATCCACATATGACCTTCAGCAGGTTTTTTAAGGTACTTGCTCCTTACTATTTCACATCTAAAACCAGGCATAGTATCTTCCTGTTACACACAGAAGTTGCGAGAGTGACATTTTGTGACCATTGGGTACTCTAGTACTGATGAGAGGCTTGGATAGCGTATAATGGAAACCATTCTAACCTTTCACGTGCTAGTAGCAGGAATTGGACTTTCAAAGACTCCATTGGAACAGACCTAATATAAAGCTATTAAATCTACATCTCAGATTAAAAAAAAGTAAGTGCTCTTGATTTGGGGTCAATGGCAGTCTCTGGACCCCTGTCAAAATGTTATAAAATCAAGCTTGGAAAAACGAAGGTTTTGAGAGCACCTTGCTAGATATGTTAGTGCGGGGATTTCACGCTGGGCTTCTGCTTCGGGTTACTCAGTGCCGGAACAGTGCTGGTTAGCAAAGGAGAGGCTGTGACTTCACAACTGTGCACATGGGCTGAACGCAGCCTGCAAGAAGTGTAGGGATTTTTGTCTGTACTTGAAAGATATCTCTGGATGATGGATCTCCTGATTTACTCTTTTAAAAAAAATAATAAAAAAATACAACTGCAGGGGGATTAGGTCCATCAGCCTAACACGCACTGAACTGTGCCCTCTTCAGCAAGTGGTACTTCTTGGGAAGGGAAGTGCAGCGCCGCACAGATAAGCACATTGAGACGAAGCCCCAGGGAAGCAGTGCATGGCCAGGTCTCCGTTCCGGTTCGGGGCTTTGAATGACGTATTTCCCCACCTTGGCTCCGTATCTGTCACCTTCTTCTCCTTCTGAGAATTGCTTTGCCTTACGAGCTGCCCCAGTGACTTCAGTGAGCATTCGAGTCCAACTCTGTGAGCCAGCTTGCAGTCAGAGGAGTTATTTTTACAGTTTACATTACTGGAGCATCTGGCCTGTGTCCCCCTCTTTGCAGCTATGCCTTCCCATGCTTTGCCAGGGATGTGAAGCGCAGAACGTTTCCTAATGTGCACTTGACGGTTTCTGCCTGCGTCTGTCTGGCTGGACAGGGTGCAGGGCTTGTGTGCATTGATTGCTGACCCTTTGAGATGCTTGGCTCCTCCAATTGCTTGAATTTTTTATAAATATTAACTCTCTACATAAATGATCTTGTACAACTTCTACAAAGCATAAAAGAGGAGAGGTTAAATTGAAAATGAGGTATATTGGACTTCAGAGCACAAAGATAAATACGTATTTAAGTTGAAATTTAAATGAATAGTTCCTGTGGATATGTACTAGTGGGTTCAGAGGGTAATTTTTTTTTTAACCTTAATATATTCCATTCTAGCTGTGCAGATCTAATTAGTGTTAGAAAGGACTGTGGCTCTATCGGTTGTGTAGGCAAACTGTGGAAGGCAGAAGGAAACCAGGTTTGATGTTGTTCTGGTCTTTTTCCCCATTTGTCATTAAGCTTCATTCATCTAAGTCCTATCAACTCGCTGACGTTTTCTGTCGGTGGCCTGGCCAGGGAGGCTATTCTGTGTGCTGCCTAAAAGCAGGACATCAGTGTGAAGGGTGGGCTCTCCAAGTATACTGCAAGGAAGTAAAACTTGATTTTTTCTTTGTGTTTTTTGTTTTGTTTTGTTTTGTTTTTTCTTTATGACTTCTCCCGAGCTACTGATTCTTTGGATAAGTGATGCATGAGAAAATAAGTGATAGCCAAACTTTTGTCTTCAGGTTTTTTTGCTAATGCATCTTCAAAGGATTTGACTATCTCCTTTTGTTCCTCTGCAACTTGATGTGTCCAATTTCATTTCTTACAGAAGTAATAGACTTTGCGTAGATCCATTTGTGTTCTTCTAAGGGGCCCTGTTTGGAGAACGCGTCTTCCAGAAAGGAAATTTTTCAAGAATACTGCTGGGTACTTTTACAGTAAAACACAGCTTGTGAATATTCTCAAAGTGCAGAGATATTTTCAGGTCAAAGATGGCTTTAAAAAGTAAAAAAGACCATTATATCATGTAAGAATCGATTGCTAATGATTGCTACATTATTCTAACATCGATCACAACCATTTGCAAGTCAGCACAATTGTGTAGCTATGACAAAAATGGGAATTAGGCCCATGGCTTTTGAGAATTCCAGTGTCTTTATTTTGTAAGCAGTCATAAACTATCTTAAAAAGATAAACTAATGAACAATTTAGGTTTTGATATACAGATAAGGAACAGAAGTCGTGTATGCTGGTTGTTCAGAGTTACGAAACTTGATATTCAGAATCATAATATTGCCCTGAAAACAGATGATACTTCAACATAAAGTTTTTAAGTCTTTGTATTTGCCCTTTAGGTAAGCAACTTTCAACTCCTGCAGTTATGAGGGCTGCTAAAAATGCTTTATTATAGGAAGAAAATTTAGATTTTCAGATCACATGACTCTGGGGGTTGAATTTGAGAAAAATTACTAAATATCAGAAGACTGCCAACTCTCTTGAGTTAATGAATGTGTTCTCCCATCACAATGGTTGTGCTTCATTTTGCATTATAATGTTGTCTAACAGCAAGTGGCACTTCTGATTCTTTTGTAATTTCCAAGCAAAATGCTGTTTGCAAAATAAACATGCTGAGAGTTTCCTAAAGCTAATGTCATCAGCAAAAGTGAACTGCATAGCTAGGTCAGTTCTTTGGTGGAATAGAGGGTGGGTAGGTTCTCTTAATAGTTGCTCCACAGATGTGAGCCCCAAATTGTTTTCTTCCTTCCTTAAGCTTGAGCAGACTGCAGCTGTGCTGTGTCAATTTATTGCTGCGTGGTGGAGAATGAAGCAAAACCTCTTCCTACTTTGCCGCTTTTCAACACAGTTGACAGTAAGACAAAGCATAATTGCTGTGCTGCTGTTGCGAGAGCACTTCTCTGGTGGAATGGACTGAGGACTGCTACCACGCGACATGGTTTGAGCACCGGCTCAGGACACGTCTTGTAAATGGAATTGAACATTTCTCCTTTGTATCAACCCTCCTTAGGGAAGGGGGTGGGGGGAAGGTTTACTTAAGTCCCGTTGGCGTGGACTAACATATTCTATAATTACAAATAAAATAATAGAATAGTAATATATATTATAAAATATACTGTATAATAAATCGGGGGCAGTGACACAGTGACTTATTGTTTCTTCTCCACGTCTCTTAACGCTAGACCAATTCAGGCCAGAAATTCGTGTAGCTGTAGCAGTGAAGCTTACATAGCAATGGGCCAACTTAGTTGGGACACAATCACAGTTTTTTTGGCCAAGATTTGAGTTTCTTGTTCAGAGAAACCTTCAGAATTTAAGGGAAGGTGTCATTAATAAGCATGCTTGCTCTCACCTCTTCACATGTGCTGTGAAGTTATCTGCCTTGTGTTCGTGAAATACTTCCCTGCATTACATGAAAAGCTTGGAGCTTGGGTGTAGCACACAATTGTTGGTACTAATCAACTAGCTGCAAAATTTACCTTTTGTCATTGATTTCTTAGTCTTCTGCAGAAAAGTTCAGAATTATTGTTGCGGGTGGGAAAACTGAAGGCAGGCTTGTGATGAGTGCTGGATTAGTTGTGGGCATCCAGCAAGCAAACAGGAGGATTAGAAACGGAGTCCAGGTCCCCCTTGTTCTGTTGCTCTGACGGACTGTGTTTCCTTGCTGTTGTTAAGCCTGCATTACAAGTGGAGATAACTTTGAAGAGGGAAACCACGGGAGAGCAGTCAGCCGCATAGTGGTATTTGAGTTTGTTCCTACACACGGGCAATAACTGCTGGTAGTTAGATAGCACTGTAGGAAAACTGCGGGTAAACGTTGATTCATGGTTTTAAGGGTATCCGCTGTGTGAGTGGGGGAGGTACTGAAGTTGTCTCTGTGCATGTGTGTAGGAGGGATATTAAAGATCCAACTTGTCAGGGTGTAAATTCATGCCAGAATGAAGAAAAGAGAACACTCAAAGTGGAGGCTCACTTTATGGTTAAATTCCCGTGGTGCATCGGTGAGACGACGAAGATGATGCAAACCTAATACTGAGGTGGTGTGATGCAGAGGAACTAGAAAGGAAACCACAAAACCCTGCTCTCAGTGCAAATGAGAGCAGTAGGGGCAGGAAAGATTCATGTCTTCTGAGAAAGCTTCAGTTGCAGGCAGCGTAGAGGGAGTCTTTTCTACAGGTCAGGATGCTGGGCCTGGCAGGCTGTTTGTAAAATTGATCTGTAATGAACTGTCTTAAAAATTTTCATGTAATCTGCTGAACTTTCTTGGAACAGAAGTTGTAGAAAGAAAAGGGAACTAGGACAAAAAAATAGTTAGCAGCTGTCAGCAAACCCTGACAGAGTGGTGCTTATATTTTAGGCTTCTGCTGTTCTTGTAGAGCACATGCCCGTGCACATCACCAGCACATCCCTCTTGGAAAGAGCAAATGGCCCGGGCACTCTTGTATGCAATGTCTGCCATTGGCACGCAACCGCTCCGTGATATCTTTTGGTGACTTAACTAAATATTTATGGCACGAACCACAAGCCATCCAAGCCAGTCAGACCCAGTCTGGAAGAGCTGAAAATACGACAGCATAAGTAAGTACCATTTGAGAGTATCAAAGAGCTATAATAATGTGGATAGTATTACATTAGAAAACCAAGGTGGGAGGATTACATGAAAGCAAAACACACAGACAGGCCCCAAGGGGAGAACATCCACCACAAAGGATAATTTCCTACGGGATTCAGACCCCAGAGCACATTCCTCTGAGGCTGCTTTAAAGCATCCAGGCAAGACATCTAAAGAGAGAGAAAAATTCATAATGCTTTTTTTGAATAACTGTGTGTAGCTGGAGCAGATGCAGCGGTGCCTGGTCTCCAGCTCTATCCTTTCGTCTGGACTCCTACATGTTTTCCTCCCTGTGATCTCCTTCTCAACCTAAGAAGGCCTTTTTTTTTTTTTCTTTCCTTCAGGGAGAGAAGAGGGGAAACATCTTTCATCTGTGTTTTGGTTTTGCTTTTGCTGTGTAGGCAGTGCTGCAGTCAGATCCAGGGTGCTCCCTGGGAATTGCTTTGACTTTGCAGGACAGCATGGCAGTGTTACTGCAGCTGTTCCTGCAAAACTGGAAGGCTTTTCAAAGTGTGTTCCGCGCTTAGTCCTGGCGGCTGACAGACCCAAATTCAATAACTGGTATTTTTTATCTTCTCTCTGCTCCCCACCCTCAAGTTAGCTGTCTCGAATAGATGCTGTTTACAGCCCTTTCCCCCAGACATCCTTTGGAGTAACTGAATCCCACACAAACTTGTATATATGCCTATACATGTAGCATATATATACATGAACACAAAGGATAATATGCGGTCTTGGACATGGCAGGTTTAAGCTCTTTGCAAAGCTGTTATGCTGCTTTGCCCTTTAGGGTTTGTGTGAAGGGCCAGGAGGCGAATGCTAGCTGGATTTTTCTCATTTTTTTTTCCCTCTAGTGATGACAGAAAGGCAGCAGGACTGTGAAGCTCAGAGGTGCTGCTCTTACGGACACGGTGCCCTGGCAGGAGTGGAAGGAGGGTTGGGGGACATCCGTGGCACAGGTTTCTCACATGTCAGCAGGAGACAGCGGGATCTGCGTGTGTGGGTTTCTGTGCAAAGAAAAGCTGTAGTGCAGTTTGTCATTTCAGCTTCAGGCCTCTGGGAACAGAGACACTTTTATTATGGGGAATGTGCTGGGGAAGGAGCAACAGCATTTAAAAAAAAAACCACACACACTCCCCAAGAAAAAGAAGTCCAGTCCCTCTGTGTGACAGTAAAATATTCAGAGAAATATGTGCTCTTTATGCAGTAGGCATCCCGAAACAAGGCATTGGCACCTCTATAATACAGAAACTGAAGCAAGATGTTTGGAAAAGACAGATAGACAGCTGGTTTGTGCCCAACTTGTGGTTGTACGTAATCCATCACTGCCAGGCCTGAAAACAAGCAGGAGCTCACAGGCACTGACTTCCTGGCACCGTGTCTATGCAGCAAAAGCTCAGTGGTGGCACGAAGCTGTTCAGGGCTGTAGAGAGATGCAGACAATCCCTTCATTCTCCCTTCGCTGGCGAAGCTGGCGGTAGGTGGGAGCAGCTGAAGTCTTTGGGCGGCTGCAATCCTGCAAGAGCTGGTAGTTGGATGTATTTTTCCTTGTGATCAAGGCCGGCTGGCTGGCTGGTTGGATAATCAATGTTTTAAGGGAAAAGGCAAATGAAGCAGGAGGATTGGGCTTGGGGGAGGAGGCTGTATTAAAAGGTTTAATCAAAATTATTTCACCATTTCTGCACAAAGTTTGTTTGCTAGCTTTTTTTTGTTGTTATTATTATTATTCCAGAAGCCTATAATGCGATAAAAATTCCTTCTGGCCATCGTGACAATATCGATAGCTCCTGCTGTGCCCTCAGTGGTGATGACAGAGTGGTTTATGGGATCACACAGTCAAGAGCTATGTCCGCATAAAAATATCCATCTTTTGGCCATGAGTCTTGGGACCAGTTTGCTCCTTGTTACCTCATTTGTCTGAATTACAGAATTCAGGTACAGCCACCAAGCTATCTTACAGCTTATGTGAAGGCCATAGCTGAAAAATGATAGCTTAGATACTCAGTCATGTGGGGGGTGTGTACGGAAATTGGTGGCTGTGAGGATTTTCTGCGTGGTTTTTGTTTTTATAAGGACCGTAATACAGCCCGTAGTGCCGTGTGGTTCAGAGCAGGCTGAAGGCAGTAGGAAGGTGCCTGTGGACTACGGAGGATTTGGAATCCGGCCAAGCATCATTTTATTGCAGTTTTCATGTATTTTTCTTAAAATCATTGCTACTGAATATATATTCAGGCCTGCTAGTGATTAACAGCCAACAGGGAAATAGCCCCTTTTCCCAATATTGTTAATGATTTACAAGCTGATGCTGATGTGGGGAGGCATTTCAGTGCTGGGCTTTACGCAGAATAGGATTGGTGTGTGATGTTAACTTCAAGTATCTGACAGCAACAGTTACGGCTATTATAAAATAATAGCAAAGACGTTGCAGAATCATGTCATTAAATGCCCTATTTTTTTTACTTTGCTCTAAAGGCAAAGCATAGAACCATAGAAAGGGCCTAATTCCACATTTTCTCGCTTTTGAATCCAAACTTCAACTTTTAACATTGTACTTGTGCTGCCTCGTACAATTCCTCTCACTGCCTTCCATAGGCTGAATGATGTGCCCCCTGCCCGCAGCAGATGAATAAAATACTCGGGGAATTACTGTGTAAACTGGCTTAGCTCTGTTGACTTCAGTATAACTATTGGTGTATTTGGGCTTCGCTCTTTGTTGTTTCAAAAGCAACAGTCTTTGGGATTTGGGGTTGATTTTTCTCATAACCTTTCTCCCCAATGTAGTATTACACATGTATTGCACAAGCCCAGTGATCTTCAATGGCTGACTTGCCTTTTATTTAAGCACGTTTATGACAGCTTCTCCTGGTTGGTAAAGATGGTTGGTAATAACGTATGTTCCAGTAAAACTTGACACAAACAAGCAAGCGATTCTGCAACGATTCTTGCTCAAAAAACATGGTAAAAAATACAAAGCCTGTGATACAGTGTCTTTTCCTTTGGCAGTAGTTGTTTTGCTCTTTGTATTATCTTACACAACATGACCACACCACCCGCTGCTCTGACTTTTGAAAAAACAAAACTGTTCATCCATGAGCCAAGAGGAACCAGAGTGATTCTAAATGATATAATTTGTAGAGGAAATGACTTGTTTGGTTGGTCTTCTTGCTACCGAACGAGCTTCTCTTCGTCTGCAGCGTGACATTGATCAACCTCTAGGAAATTTCTATTACCCACAGGTGTCCTCAGGGCTGTTGGTAGAAGCTGAAATGCCAGATGTGGATGCTGGTGGGTCCGAGTGCATGCTGGTGGACTCTGCTGAGTTGTTAGTCTCCAGGACGGTGCCCTGGTAGGCACAGGCGTAGGATTTCATAGCAGGAAACCCGGGGACAGGACTCCTGGCATCTTTACTGCCCTAAAATAGGCTGTTTGGCCTTCAGTCAGCTACATGGTGCTGCCAACCTAAAAACCACATCCCAGCTGTATGCAAACGAAGCAGAATTATGGCAGAACTGCAGTGCTTGGTCTTCCCAGTGTTTTAACTTAGGACAGATGTGTGCATTAGTTGATTAAGACATCCTTTTTTTTTTTATTATTGCTTTTTCTTTTAGCCGTTAAAAACATCTCAATTCCCAGGGCTTTTGCTGGAAAATTCTTCCCCACACACTGTCTTATCACACATCCTCCCTCATTCTCACTTTGCATCCACCGTGAAACGACAGTTTCCCAAAGGGGAATTCACCTTAACGGTTGCTAAGTTGTTTATTTTGCTGGGTCCCTGACACCTCGCAGTTTCCTCGCAGACGACTGGAGGGTTTAATTTGTGATATGTCTCTGGTGGGCTGTGTCCTGCCTTTGTAGGGGACGGAGCGTGTAATCTAATAGGTGGTTTGTTTGCTCTCCTCTCAAAGTGCTATAGTCATGTTTCTGTTGGAATACGTTTTCAGTTTTTGAGGATAATGAATGTTAACAAATCACTGGAAATGAAAATAAAATAGAGAAGGAAAGTAGGTGAGACACCAGTGCAAGCTTGGCTTCTGCTTTGTGGATCTTTTTTTAATAGCAAAAAAAAGTGACATCAGCTCTGCTGCAGGCATGAATTAAAGATGAGAACTTAATAAAACTTGTTGGAGGGGAGAGGAAGGAAAGTAGAGCTAAAGCAACGATGTCTTTATTTTTAAGCAGACAGCACCACCTCTGCTTCAGCTCTTTGAGATGGTGATGGAGAATAACAAAAGCAGCATCCAAAGTGGTCTGTGAATCAAAAGTGCCCTCTGCTGGGAAAATCCTGCATGAAGGAGTGTTCCCAGACAGCGTTTCCAGTTGATACCCAAATGCTTAATTACCCTCTTTTGCTGGGGAGGAGGCTGGATATAATCCAGGATGTTCTCAGCAGTTGCCTTTGCCATTACATGCCCAGTAGGGATTGCGGCCTGAACATGTCACTGGGTATTGGTGGAGTCTGTGATTTCATTAGGGTTTGACATCACATGTGCATGGTTGCTCAGTCACTGATCTGTTCGTTATGAACAGAAAACACGAATTTGCATTTGCAATATTGCCACATGAAAGATAAGAATCTGGGTGCGAATACTCTGCAGATAACATCACTCTTGGCAAAGAAACAAGTGATAAAAAAGGGATGGAGCTAGGATGGAACCTTCAGTAGCCCTGATTTAACTCCTGTTTGTTTTACATGAGCAGCATTGATGAAACACGCAGTGTCGATGCCAAACTACACGCTCCTCCAGCAAGCCCTTGTTCTTCCAAGGCTCCCGACCTCGAGCACAGGCACCACCTGAGTCTGAACCTGCAGGCGATTTGGTTGCCACAGCAGGAATATTCATGTGATCTCTGCTGGTCAATCCAGTGGTTCTTGCTTCTACATCTTCCTTCATCTCTTGCATGGGACTGTACAGAGCAGGCTTCAAGGGTGGCGAATGAAGGGCTAAGGGGAATATATTGGGGTGAGTGACCATAAAGCACGTCGGGAGATAAGTGCTCCGACATTTCCCTACTTGTAGGTATCAGGGGGTTCTGTGGGTGTCTAGCCTTCCTGCCAGCATGGCTCTTGCAAAGTTGCTTGCAACCTGGACCTCCTTCAAATTTAGGAAGAGGCCAGGCTCTGTCTGCACGCAGGTCCCATGGCACAAACCCATTACTCTGCAAAATGAACTACTTGCGTGCAAAAATATGCCTCTCACCAGTTAGATCCTTGCTGTAAGTTCAACTACTGGCCTTCTCCAGCTAGATGTTGCTGTTCTGATCCCTCAGTCGGGTGCCTCTGAGCAGTACGTAGAAGCGCAAGCAAGAAAAATCAACAAAGAACCATAAAAAACCCAACTAAAAACATCAACTTAAGTGTATAAGGTTTCAGCTGTTTGGTTCTCTGTTCTGAGCATCTTTAGCAATTTCAGTGACAAGGACTGGTTCTTATCTAATTAAAATCATTTGTCTTTACATCCGGAGCAAAATGGAATTGATCTATCTTGTTATTTGTCATCACAAAAGACTGTTTTAAAAGATGAATAGTCAGAGATATAAAAATAGCAGAAATCAGAGCGAATAGATAAACTGAACTTAAAAATACAGTTAGTACTAGTATGCTATTCGTGCCCCTTGGGAAGAGAAGCTGCCGTGTGATGCATCATGTTGATGTTATCTAGCAGCAAGGAGTGATATTGACGAATTCTGAAGGAAGAGCTGGCCAGGAAAGGAGGGAAATAATCCTTGTGGCTATGAAACAGTCTTGAAATCCTCAGGGATTTGTAACGGAAGCCTTTTTCCTCAAAGGAGCCGTAGAGCCAGTGTCCCAGGTTTCATTGTGCTGGCAATGGTTGACTTTGGCAGGCAGGAGTTTTTCCTCTAATTGTCCTTGAGAAGCCTTTGATTGTTCTGCCTGCGCTCGTGGGTGGGAAGGCAGCTTTATTTAAGGAGGAATAAATATTTATTCTCTTAGAGCGCTTGCCACAGCTGCTGCTTTGCAAAAAGATGGTGGTTTCAGTTAGAAGCGAGTCATGCAAACTCTGTGCTTTTATGAATTTGCACCTGCTGAGCTGTGGTTTGGGTTTGAATGAATCTAAAATCTCAGAGGTAAAGTTCACCAAAAGTGGTAAGTTTTGACTGTCTAAAGCCAGTGAATTATTCATTCCTTTCTCCCAATACCATGAAATTACCACCTAAAGCTCCCGCCTGCACTCTGAGTGGATTTCTTGGTAAATCTGGCTGATGTTTCAGGTGCGCAGCAATCATTTGACCTGCTTTCAGATTTGATTTCAGAAGAATTGCAGACCTAAGTCTTGTCATCCATAATATCCGTGAATTCAGACATAGGGGGTTTTAGTGCCTAATTCAAATAATTTATTGAATTGACAGGGTGATTTCTGTCTGTTTCTATTTATGTCTAGAAATGGTAGTTTTCAACTATGTGAAATGCCTCTATTCGGTATAGAGAGCTGTTATCTCTGAAAGCTACTGACAGTTAAATGTCATATTAACTGTTAGAGTGCATGGTGTGCTTGGTAAGATGGTGGACTTGAGTCAAATGAGGATTGTGCAGGAAGTATTTACATTATACACATGCTCTTAATGGCATTTGGTTTCTTGGTTACTGGATGTTTGTTGGCTGTGATCGCTGCCTGTATTGACACTGAATGCTGTCAACGACTTTTGGATCCAGAAATTCATGAAGTGTCCTTTTAGGAGTCGTAGGAATAGTGAAATGTACTGCAGACAAAACACAAGCTCAAATGCCATGCATATGCAGGATTTCTGTAATTGGTTTCCTTCAGAAGTGGGGAATTTAAGTGACTTTTTAATCCACTTCAGTTTCTTCCTGTCTCTCTATGCGTGCTTCCCAGAGGGTTTTTTACTTCCAACATAAAACTTAAAGATTCCAGGTAGTGACCATGAATCAGAAAAGTGAGATTTTTTATTTTTCTTTTTTTTTTTTTTTTTTTTTAAAAAAAAAAAGGAAAAAGCCCTGTGTCGTAGTAATGTAATGCTTATTTCTAAGTACTGTTTGGTGCATTTGGAAGGAAGAGTGACGATAATGTTTTCAGAGGGACTTGCTACTCAGTTCAGAGCCAGGATCTGGTAATCTTGTAATGGAGAGGCTTACGCTGGGCTGCTGAAAAAGGCACCTGCTGATGAAAGCCTCTCCGGTGTGGTGTCCTGGGGCCACACGTGCTCTTCCTCTTCCCTTGTGGAAACTTTCCGGATAGTCCGTGTTGGTGCATGCACGATAAATGAGTCATGTCCGCCTCAAAAAGGGAAAAACACAGCGTCTGGCAGTGCCCGAGGGGCAATCCCAGCCTCGTGTCCCAGTTCTTGTCCCTCCCAGCAAAAAGCAGAGCTTTAGCAGCTTAGTGCCCTCAACTGTAGGTTAATTGGGTGTGTGCTTGGGTGGGTGGCCTTGCGTCAGGAGAGAGCAAAGCGGAGATGATGGAGAGGAATGGCTTTGTACACACTGCGTCAGAGGCTGCTGATGTTTCTATACCGTAACAGAATTTGGTTTCTTAATGCACACCAGAGTTTCCTGGAAAAGGTACAGGGAGTGCTTTTAATCACAACACAGGCATCAAAGTGGAGATCTGCACCCGGTGATGGGAACATGCACAATTGAAACGTTTCTTAAAAAAACGGATTTGTTTCCTGCGGTCTTCTCATCTGGAAAAGCAGCACATTGCTTTCTTAACACCTTAGTGAAAGGGGATATATTTCAAGGGATTGATCCATTCGTTCAGAGTACGTGTTTAGTTGACAAATCAAAGGAAACCCAGCTGAGAGAACTGCCTTGCAATCTCAGCATGGGTCTGACGTGTGAAGCGAGATCTGTAAAATGATTCCTCTTGTTAATTTGTCTCATTAGCGAGATGGGGGGCTGTACGTGATGCAGAGTGTTCCCTTTCTGTTGTTCCCCATGTTGGTGATTTCTAAATATAAGAAACAAAATACCCTCTGCATAAACAGTCCCCGAAGGCAGGTGTTCCACTTGTATTTCTCGTCCTTGCACCTTACTCCCATATTTCTGCATAGAAAAACAACTGCTTGTCTCTTTGTGTAGAAAGTAACAGAACACAAAGCAACACTTCGTTGCTCTTTTGTCAGCATTTCTGCATGGGATTCCTCCACAGAGTCAGTTTAATGTTTTCTTAAAAATCCTAAAAGCCAGAGCGGGACACGCTGCTGTCTCTGCCCCTCGCCGGGGAAGCGAGGGCAGCCTGCAGCTTCGGGCTGTGCGCTTGCTGAGGTCAGACTTCCTTGTCGCTTCCTTCCAATGCTTTTCCTCTTTCCAGTTTCTGATTAAATGAGGCCATCCTGATAGAAAGGAATGCCATGTACTCTTGGTGTGTCTGGTTTGTTTGGTTTTTTCTTTTTTTAAAAAAAAACCAACACCATTGACCTTTTTTTGTATTTCACTAGTACTTTTAAAAGGAAGACAAAAATTCATACAGCAGTCTTTATTATTTTGGTCATGATTATTTTCAAAGAGTTTTTTCTAAGAGGTCCTGCTGTGTACATGGAGTTTAATAGTGTTTGGTCATTAAAAAATAGACTTTAAGAGGAAGTTAAATTTTAGGAATTTCCTCTTATGGTGAAATAACAGATTTTGCTTGCGATAGAGCATTGCAAATACCAGTGCTTTCCTGCTCCTCCTCAGGAGTTGTCACCCTAGGACGTGTGCGTTGGTCTGCGGCAAAACATGCAGAGGGAAGGGAGGCTGAAATGTTTGGTTGCTTTGTTTGACATTGAGATGGTGAGATATCATCCTGAAGTCTATGAAGATGATCTTTTTGGTTACCAGAACAGAGCTCTTGCAAAACACACCATCGGTCTCCTACTAAGCTGCACTTCTGTTTGCAGGCACACTGCTCTGTCTCTGTCCGCACTCCTGACCCTGTCTCTCCCTCCTGTCCTCCCGTTGCCCTGAGTTCATGCCTGCTGGTCCTAGCTCTGCTCCCCGGCTTCTCCTTTCTCAAGCATACTGCCCTGTGAGAAATGAAGCGCCTGACGGACATCAGAGGTGTGCCATCAACTGATCTGGATGAAGCCCCATTATCCAAACAATCTCAGTGGAACAGGAATTTGCAAAAGTGCCCTGGAGTTGTCATGTGTGTAGAAAGCCTCGTGTTTTGGAGGAATGGTGATCATTTACCAGAAGAACACTAGAAAGTGAAATGAAGAAAGTAGCAAATATAACACTAAGTTTAAGCATATTTGAGTGGGAAACCAATTAAGAAACTTCTCTCAAGTTGGTTTCTAAGCATAACCTGAGCCACAAAGTGTTTCTGGAGTACTGTTTTATCTATTGATATCTAGACTGGTGAGCATCCCCTGCTTATTGACCTTGCCTGGCCATAGGGCCTTGTTTGCTGTTCAACATGAAGTGCTGGTGAGAACCAGCTGGTGATTTGGTCTCCTGCTGGTTGAACTGGTATTTGCAAACGTTTCAAGGATTAGCAGTGTTGTGATTTGCAGAGCATTCCCCTCTGGAGGGGAAAGCTGCTGCCTTGGACCCGTAGCACACTGGTGAAGTGCTTAAGCACACCTTCTTGGGCAGGATCCTGGCTGGCAGGACACAGTTAAAACAAGATGCTTAAACCCTTGTAAAGCTGCTGATTATTGAACAGAAACCTGAGCTCAAGAAAGCTATTAGTATGCTAAATTAGACTTGTTCTCTCACTTAATTTTAATGTGAATAACTTTATTTTAAATTGATGCTGGTAAGAACTGGGAAGAGCTTTCTGAGAGAGGTTTTTTCCTTGCTGTTAGAATAACCTGATTTCAGGCTCTGCCGTGAGACTTCATGTGGCAGCTCCTCTTCGTTGGAAGGTTGCCCCAGGTGACTTATGGTTCACGCACTCTTGTAAGCACTGTTAATTTGTGAGGTTTCAGTGGTTAGACTGAGCTGCTAAGTGGGCTCTGAGCAGATAATGAAGTCAAGCAGGGGAGAGAGGGAAAAATCCTGCGGGTTCCCACTTGGCATTTGTACCCAGGTTGCACGTTTTCTAGAGATTTTGTCCTAAAAGCAAAGTTACTGTAAAGTTGCCGTTTTGCAGAGGTGATTTGCAATACTTGTCCAAACCTGCAAACAAACCTAGTTGTTCATGCTCAGTGCGATACTGCTGCTGAGATCACTGCTGTCATGCTGAAATGCAAATGTGCTGGTGTTTGTTTTGGATCATTTTGTGCTGCATTAGAATGAAGAAACTACTCAAATGCTGATTCTTCTTCCCTGAGGGGTTTTACAAGGTAAGTTGTGCCATATAAGGTGAAACAGCATTGTTCTAAGCACTGCTTAGAACATTTTATAAACAAAGCAGATCAATGAAGCATAGGAGGGAGCAAAACTAGATGTAGAAGGAGCATTATTGTCATGTATTCAGTAGTTGGAAAGCCTCAAAGACAATAGTTGGAGCAGTTTGCAAACAATCGTCGTCTATATTTTACCCTAGCCAGCTCCCTGACTTTGATCTTATAATAATCTTCACGTTATAGTGACTATCACAGAGGTCCCAAGAATTTTATATAATTTCTGGGATTTGATGTATCCCAGAATTTCATACATTCACTCTGAAAGTTTCAAATACAGTCATTCAGCATATGTAAGAAGGAAGGTAACTATGAGTATCTCATGAGAGGCCCTCTTTTTGCATCTTGGTACAGGTGCATGACCCCACACTCTTCAGAGTTGACAGGAATGGAGTCTTCAGTGGATGTTAAGTCAAACCAAGAGTTTAAGGAAAGTCCCTCTGTTTCTGGCAGCACACCAGCACTCCTATCGATTGAAGCTTTTCATATAGTTCTGAATTCTTGCAGAAATTACTCTACTGTTTAACTTTCAGGTGGTAATTTCAGTGGGACTACTGATAGCGTATGAAGTTAAGCACTAATGTAGGATCAAGATCATCTTTAAATCTGCTCCCTGTGGGTCCAGATGCAAACAGGGTATCCTGCAAAAGGGAACTGGCAGTACTGGCTCTGGTCTACAGGCAGCTGCTCATTCATAGATGAATCAGAAGTTACTTGAAGAAACTAGGTCTTGAAAGAATCTCTTTTTATTTCTGAAAGCATGATATGATTTTAAACAGCTGTCTTATTGACCCAAGCGAGTAAAACTTCTGTCTTTTTTAATAGACCGATGAGAACATGCCTATTCAGTAATACTGCAGATGGCAAATGTTTCTGTACTATGCAAAGTCTGTTGGGCGAAGGTGACCGTGGTAGTCATAAGATGTTTTCTGTAATAGCATACCATGGTTTCAAAATACGCTTTTACACTCCCTTGACACTTATTTTTTCAGTACTTAGGGTTTCATTAACATTGTAGTGATATCTTCAGTTGGATTTAATTTGCATACAGCATACTTGCTTAAAAAGGGGTACATGGCTGAGTCTTGTTGCTTTTTGGCTGATTTTCCTCCTGAGTTGCACAGAACAACGCTACTCTCCGCTGCAGCTCAGTGCACAGCAGAGAAATTCAACTTTGCACTGTTTCACTTTCCATTAACTTCTTTCAGAGGGGGGGATTTGCATTGTGGCAACCTCCCGTTCTGTAAGTGCAAATATACATGTACACATGCAATGGATCACGTTGTGACTGTGGGTCTTGCCCAAGAAATATGCTGGATGATGGTATAATTTGTTTTCTTAAAACATGAACAAGTCTGCACTGGGAGACAGGGCATGGTATTCGTCATGCCTGTGTGTGAGAGCTGAGTGGGGTACGAGGAGGCTGTGGACGTCTTGAAAGTGAAAAGCTGCTGCTCAGGTTTGGTGTGGTCAAAACCAGTTGACTTGGAGCAATTGAAGGGAGGGATGCTCGACTCAGAGCGGGGAGGTAGCAGGGAGCTTTGCAGCAGCCCTACAACGACAGGGGAGGTAAATGGCACTAACATGGCTATAGTGAAGGATGTGCCACACAGTCCTGGGCAAGTGCTCTACCTCTGTGGAAAGGCGAGAGAGATGTTCGTACAGTGAAGCAGAAGATGTTCTAAAAACACTGTGGTTATGGGAACACAGTGTGGGTCTTAAGTTGAAAACAATACTCTGCTTGTGGACAGGCTGGTGCTGGAGTTCAGTGGCAAGGAGGGATGCAGAAGAGGAAAAAACATTATTTTAGCCAGGGTGAACTCAAGACAGTTGCAAGGGACTTAGACTGAGGCATCCATCTATGCATAGTCTCCGTTGAAACATCAGCTGAATTTTGCTTGCAGGAGAAGTTACGCAGAGACTGAAGTGAAGAATGATAAAGGGGCTAGAGAACAGCTTTGGGATGTTAGCATTGTGTTCGCAGCGCGTGGTACTCTGAGCTGGCTTTGGAGTCATCCTTTTGGGTTTACAGGGCACACGGGTCTGCAGAGGTACAATTCAGCTCTCCTGCTTACCTAGCCAAGGCACGAATGTGTCTCTTCCACCACAAGTGGTGGTTCAAGTGCCCCATTGAGCTCTGCGAGGAATGCAGCTCTCCCCTCTTCACCTGCTCGGGGAAGAGCTGGGAGAACAGCTAATCGCATGAACCACTTCTGTAAGCCTGTCCTTAGGTCTGGGCAGCTGGGCATGTAAGAAAGTTTGTGCTCTGTTTTGCCCAGGAACCTGCTTAAATAGAGTGGGAAAGGTTGTTTAAAAAATATAAGTAAATAAATATATATCTATATATATAAAAAGTAATTCACCCACCCTGCAAACCCCTTTACTGTCAGTGTTATTTATAGGTAGCATATCAGAAGAGAGCTAATGGGAGCTAATGACACTAAGCAAATTGCAGCCTATTGCAGGTTTTTTCCCTGTTTACATTGAACTACTGATGTCTGGAAAATAGAGGAGAAAGCTTAGCTATCGCCAGCTGAAGTCATAGTGCTTGTTAATACCAGGTTTGGGATATTAAAGCATGTATCACCAAAGTAAAAATGTGACAATCTGGTTCTGTTTGCCTCGTTTGTTGGCTGTTGCCAAATGTTAGTCACAGGCTACTACAGGAGTAAACTTAGAAAAGAGTTCCTTCTTTCTAAAAGTATAACCACTTTCTACAACCTTCATAAGTTTTAATTAAAAAGAGCATGTAATGATTTTGGGATTGAATCCAATTTCATATGCTGTTTAAATCGAGAAATAAAATTATTTCCATCAGGCTTTTAGTTCAAGGTTTATAACTGCTGGATCATTTCCTTTTTCATCAGTTTCTGAGTTTTAAAATGGCTTATGAACTTTAGTGAAATGATTTAGAAATGGATTTCATGCGGAATAGTTAATAAATGAATAGCACAGCCACGTAGTGAAATGAGTCTTGTTTGCATCTCAAGCAGCACAAATTTAAATAAAACGCAGGGCTTTGCATAACAGCATTTGTTTTTAATGTCAGCAGTGTTTTTCAAGCCACCTCCAATATCCTTCATTTTTCACAGGGATATCTTTGGCAGCAAGGAGGATTTTCAGGAGCCGATTTGAGGTACATAATTGGAGCAGTAAGACTACACACACAAAGTGTCACTTAATGGATGAGGCTCATTTAATTGTAGGCTGCTCAGAAATAACCCAAGAAACACTTCACTGGTAGCTAATGCAGAGGTGTAATTAGACTTCTACATAAGTGTAATTAGGCTGATTGCATAGAAAGAAAGAGAGTTCATAAGGTTTTTTAAATGTGTGCAGAGTCATTTTGTCTCAACTGTCTTGTCCCTAAGCTTCTGCTGTATTTGTGTTGGACTTAAATAAATAAATAAGTACATTGCTCTTTAGCTAGCAGTTGCCTGGAATCTTCCATCCTTCCACAGTGGTTTTTTGTCATTGTTCGTTTGTTTTTAAGTAAAGCTCGATCGCAGCCGTGCCCAGGCCCCGGGGAGGCTGTGCCCTGTGTTCAGCTGTGGGCCTTTATGAACAGGGTGGGTGTAGAGAGTCCTGGGTAGGGGGGAAGCTGCCTGTCTTTCAGGCAATGTCCTAAAGAGTCAGTGGTATTTCTGAGAGTAGATGGCACCCTGCTTATTTCTAGCTTCATTTTTCTATGGGAATTTATCTGGTGCAGTCGTGTGTGTGATTTTTTTTTTTTTTTTTTTTCTTCTTTCTACTGTCCAGTAACTTTTAAGTTGGCTGTCTTAAACCAGGTGGGGAAAGTCTGATAGACTTCTTAAAAATGAAATGTAAATAAGCATCTGAGGGATGGAGAGAGATCCTATATTTGCTCCCCATAAGAAACCCCATGCATACGAAAGAGCCTGCAGCACAGGTTCACTGGCACGTTCAAGAGGAGAGAGACGTCTGAGATGATGCTTCAGCTTTCCCAATGAAGAGCGGCTCCGGCTGGAGCTGATGCCACCTGGCAAAGTTACTCTGCAACAAGGGATGAAGGAGCAGGACACTGGTCCGTATGAAAGTAGGCTTCGCTGGATCTGGGGCTCAGCGCGAGCACTAGGAAACCTGAATATGGGTGAAGGAGAGGTTCCTGTGAGCTTCTCCCACGTATATTGCAAATTCCAGCTCTGTTTACTATGTAGTTATTTCCTAACCTGAAACCAGTCACTGTGGGCACTGAAACCGCAGCGGAATGCGGTTCAGCTCAGGCCTACACGCAAACCAGGGGGACTTCTTAGATCAGAATAAAGGTATGTGTGATGCCACCAAGCTCCCGGACACGGCTGCCTCACTGAGGACAAATCATTTGCCACAGTGCATCACCACTGGTCTTTGATGATTTTGCTTTTGTGGGGGATACGAGTAAAACGAGTGAAAAATCAGTACTTCCAGATCTTTTTCTGAAAATTTTTCCTAGTGCTGTTTTGCCTTCCTTTTACATTTACTGAGGAACGTGCTGTCCAGCTATAAAGAGTAGATGTCAATCATTCCCTTACTAGTTATTTATCCTGTATACCTCATGGAAGCCTAATCTAATACAATCCTTAGCTAGCTAATAGTATAGCGTCAGAGAATGTAAGTTTGTTCCTTATTTTCTTCTAGTAACACTTAAATACATTTTAAACAATATTTTATTCTAATGTCCTACAAATAGCAAACATAGGATGTAGAAAAAATTATCTATTTCCTTACTTTGTTTTTTCTTTCAAATTGTTGCATGAAATAAATATTTATTTAAAGCATAAATATTGCTTGTGTGTATATACATACATGGTTTATGTGTATATGTATATACATATATATACACATGACTTTTAAAATATCTATTTAATTGTTCTCGGAACTAACCATGTGTTTTTATCTTTTATGGTCCTAGAATAAAAGTGCATTGATATAGGGAGGCAAATGTAAAATATCAGCCTAGTTACCCCTGCAATGCTGACACTTCATTCTTTGCTGTCAGAAAATGACCTTTTGGCAAGCTGTACAATGGGAGGGAGGTTATTTAAAAGATTAGCACTTGTGTGGAAATCTCTGTATTTGCTTTGAAATGCTTCCCGCATTAATAATTTTCTTGCAGTTATCATCTTTAGATGGAGTTGTTCCCTGGGAGCAGATTGCTGTACATACTCCATACAGCACTGAGATAAGATAGCTTCTGGTTTTACCAGCCTATTTTTCAGAAACGCTGTCTAGGATTTTTCTACATTTGTTTAAGTAGTGGTAAAGAAAAGGAGAATGTTTGCAGTAATCAATAGTTGTTGCCAGTTGTGGGCATATAGAAACCCAGAGGAAATGTAGCCCTGAATTAGGAGCACAAAATACAGGACTATTTCAAGCAATATCTAACAAGGGAAACGATTTCTACTATAGAAAGCAAATGTGCTGCACAGGTGAGAAACACTGAGGGGATGCTATGGGTTTCTTCATATCAGTATGAATCAAAACGTGAAAAGCCTTCCAACTGTATTGCATGTTCTCTGGATTCCGCGTAACTCATGAATGGAGATAAACTGCCAACACAGAGTGCTTATGAGCTGATGTTTTACTGCAAGAAACCCACATTTTAGTCAAATATGCAGGCTGCGTCCCCGCTTCTGCTCCCAGCGTCCTAGTGCATGGCTGGCCCAGACCCCTCTTTGGGTGGAACTGTTCTTAATCTTAGCTTTGGAGAGGATGAACTAGAGACAGATGAATTAGTAGCTTTCTAAGTCAGCTGTGGATCAGTTCATCCATACTTCCAAGTTATTTACTTTCCTATTACGAACAAAGTCAGGGGATGTTCCAGCATCATTTTGCTGGGTATATTCTTACGTGGGTAAATAACTTAGGTGAAAAATTAGTCTTGCAAAGAAGTATCTTAAGTTTGCTAATTTATTTCCACACTAGAGTATCTCTGAATGCTTTTGTGGAGTAAAGCCCAACATATGGCTCAAAGTTGATTATAAAATACAGACACTTCTGTGTAGGTATCTGGCTCCATTCTTCTCCCTGCCTGGTAATGACCGTAACTGTTCTGTCTGACAGCTGTGCAGTGACTGTACAAAATGACACGGTGGATCCGGTCCAGCTCCCAGAGTGCCAGCATCTGCACCCGTTGGCTCCATTTTTCTTTTGGCAGTCCTAACTGAGAAACCAGTGATTAATTCAGCAGAGAGAATGAAGCTGAAGTCTGACCCTTAGAAGAGCTGCCGCTAGGTCAGTGGAGAGGCACACTGGTGTATTAGGCAAGTTCACCCCTTCAGGTCTCATAGTGTGTTTTTCTGTGTGTAAACACGACTTTCAGCATCCTAGAACGTCTATGCAAGAGCAGGGTCAGCTTCTCTGAAACCTCCAGACGCAGCGGTGCCCTGTATCACCACACGGGCTTGGTCACCGCTATTACAGGCTTTGTCTTTGCTGCAAAAACAGAAAAAGAGGGAAGAGTTCCCATAATCAAAGTCAGAGCATAAGGAAACCAGATTGGAAGTCATCACATGCAGTTTGGGGAGGGATCTGAAGAAGTAGCTGGGGAGGTGGTAACAGGAGGTACCTGGTATGGAAAGGAGGGAAGAGGAGAAGCAAATCTCCTATACCCTCATATTGTTTGTGTTGGATTATGTGCCCGTTGCAGTCTCCTGCTAGCCCAGTTTACTCCTATGTGACCCTTCATTTCCAGCTTTTCCCTTCTCCGCTTCCATTTTTATTTCTTTTCCTGGTTACCATGGGTTGTACTGAGTGATGAAAAAGCAGGACATCATGCGTGCTTTGATACTGGACAGTATTCATGCCATGTGGGCTCAAAAACCAGAGCTAGGGGCTTTACAGGCATTCGGTAAATATTTATTTCCTGTCCCATATTGGTCACATTTCTTAAGCAGAAGATTCCTGACCAAATCCTTCACTTTGGTGGTTTTCAGAGGACTTTTGGCTCCCAATTGTTTCTTCATCAGAGATAATGGGAAAGAATATAGAAAAGTGCTGTCCTGAGCTGCTGTTACAGGCTGGTACTCATAGCTGTTCAGCTTCCTTTAGCTGAGGCTCTTAAGTCAAATGTAGTTTATTCTATAGGTTTCTTAAGTGGTAGCATTTATTATCTGCCAGGTGCTAGTAAGTTGTGTGATTACAACTGCTTGTTTGTCTTTGCCCTCTAGCTCAGATGGCTCTTCTAGGCCGGGGTAAGTGAAGAAACACCATCTGGCTGCTGCTGCAGGATGCTGGGAGACTTCCATCTTTCAAATCTTTAGAGCTGGACTCTTTTTTTTTTTTTTACATTTTAGAAAGCCTAGGGACTCTTCCAGCTCTGTTTTCCCCTTGTTTCTTTCTGAGCTGGAGAATGTCTCTTACCCTCTTATTTACAGCCACTTGCTCCAGGCATGCGTTGTCAGAGAGTGTTAAGTGTTTAGAGCTGACATAGCTTTTCAGGGTTACTGCCTCCCCCGTCTCCTGGTAATTCAGAGGAGAGTATCCTGGTGGTAGCTCATTGAAATGTCTGACAGAGAATTGTTTTTCTGAAACAGATGCAGATGTTACATAGCTGATCAAAGGTGGGGGGGGTTCTGTATTTCCCCAACACACAGAGCACGTAGGTCTGTTTTCAAGAGGAAAAACCCTTCTTCGATAAGATGTGTGTGTGTCAAATGAGAAGTTATGTAATAGCAACTCAAATCTGACCAAGCTTTTGGGTTTAAGTTAATATTTATACCAAGAGGGAGAGAGAGAAAAATAGATATAATTACTGTTACCGTGCAGAGCTAAAGGTAGCAGTGAGTCAGCTGGAGGAGCAGCAATATTTGAGCAGGTCGATTCTCATCTCTCTACCTGCTCTGCAGCTGCATTAAAAATGTTTTTTGTAAAATATCTGTTCAAAATCTCACGAGGTAATGTATCCATCCCTCCATATGTCTATAGCTGCCATAATAATAGGCAGTATAACTTCATGAAGCAGATGCAATAAGATAAACGGGAAAATTGCTCAGGACATAGGGGTTAAGGGTGAGCTCTGCGGGTGGGAAATATTCGTGCTCTTCATTGTGCCTTTGTACATATGTAATGGTGGCTGTTTTTTGCCATCCACCCTTCAGTGGGGAAAAACAGGGTATTATTTTCCCTTGAGAAATATCAAGTGTTTGAGGCCTCACCCATCTCGTCGTGTTAGAGGCTCTTGGTGGCACAGTCTGTGGAGGAACTGGATCATGAGCTTCCAAGAACATGCTTGAAATACAGCTCATGGAGTCCTGAGCGGAAAATATCTCTGGCTCTGCTTTCAGGCTCCTGTGGTGTGAGGATTAAAGCTGGCTTGGAGAATGACAAATCTGTTTTGTTGCAGCTTCTGAGATTTCAAAGTTTGTTTTGCTTCAATGTTGCAACAAAAGGAAAAGCTTTTGAATGTTGTTTGCAACATAAGCATGTGTTGAAACACCTCATTTTGGACAGCATCAGTGAGGATCAGCCAAGTAGCTATCAGTACGTAAAATGGCTGAAGACAGCTCTGGGTTAGAAGGGAAGAGAATGTGCAAGTGCGGATTGTATTTTATTTGCCTGGCCTTTTTCTTTAATGTAGCACTCTTGTCATCAGAGAAAATAACATTCTTGCTTTGTTGGTCAAGACCAGCCACCTCCAGAAAGAGTTTGCTCCTTTATGCAATAAATGCACCCCATATAGCATTTACTTTTGGAGCAAGGTTTTATATAGGCTCTGAGCTGGCACTGCTGCAAAAAAGCACTCCTGCCTCTTTCCAGCCGGCTTTCTTCCTAATGCCCGCTGCTCCCTTGCGGCAGGACAGCTGTGGGTTAGGGTCGTACTGAACTGGGGCTTTTGTTGTTTTGGTTTGGTTGGGGGGGAGGGGGGGTGTGGTGGTTTGGTTGGTTTGTTTGTTGTGGGTTTTGTTTTTTGGGTTTTTTCCCCCCATTTTTGGGGCAGGTTTTTTTTCAGCCACACCAGTTTCCTGATGTGCCCCATCACTTTTGCTGGGGTGCAGGAGCAGCAGTGACCTGAGGACGGTTCCACACTTCTGACCGCTGTGTTGGCTTGTGTCGCATTGAAGTATGTGTGAAATTATGTCCCTAAGGTTGCAGCACGTAACAATATCTTATACTCATTAACCTCTTGAAGTTGAGAGATTATTGATATGAATAAATCTTGGCAGGATAGAGGATTTAGAGGAGAGGAGGATAAATTATATTTAATAAAATAATACATAGATATCCAACCAGCAAGCCCCAGTATTCTGCTTGGAGCTGTCTTACCCAACCACAACAGTTTACAAGAGCTAAAACAATCATAGGCTGTGGTGTGTGATTGCAGGTTTGTGATACGAGGATTTAGTTGAGCAATACTCTCCCATTGTTTGTGGACAAAACCACCTGCAATTTTAACAGCACATTAAAGAGTTTTTAGTTTTCAGGCAGTACAAGCTATGACAAATCATGACTTCTCCAATTAAAATCAATAATGATGCAAGCTAAATAAAAGATTTAACAGCGGGTGGGTGGTCTAGCTGGTAAATTGATTTTCTTTGGGTATAGGTGAATGTGCATGATAGTACCTCCATCATTAAATAATTTCTGTGATGAGAGACACAATCAGCTTTGTTAATGTGACTATTCTTGTAGAATTCTAACATAAATCAATGCCTGCTGGAAAACATCGCATAATTGGTTAGAGAGATGTCAAAGCAATATATTAGAAAGCAGTTCACTAATCTTTGCCAAGTGGATTAAAAAGTGTGTTGACTGTAGAGGAGGGGTAAGAGTTCATACTGTCCTTTTCAGAGTAAAATCAAAATAAAGTTTACACAGGCTTAACAACAACAAAAAAAAAGTCTACAGGATTAACATCTTCCCCGTGTTGGTGCTACTGTAGCTTGAATGCGTGATCAAAACCAAGATTGTATTGTTTTAGTGGCACAACTGAACAAAGTCCTGGATACTTCACATTTGCTAATTGTTTTCAACTGTGGAAAGATCACAAAGTGACTGGGAGATTGTGAATCGAGCTGGTTAATATTACACTAGAAGTGATAAGATACGAGACTGAAAAGTCCCTGAGTCTTTACCTTCCTTATCTCTTATCGCTCTCCTTAATAGTTATAGTTTTAGATTAAATAACCTCTCATATCATAAAATAATTTACAGTTTATTGGTGCATGATACAATTTCGCTTCCTATTGTCATTTATTGAGCTTTCAAAAATGTCAAAGGTCAGTCTTTTTTTTGTCCCTTGTGGCAAGTGCGTTTCAGTTCACAAACAGGAATGTTGCTACTTAAGAGGTACTGATTTCCACTTTCCTGATCAAGGTTTATAAGAGAATAAACCAGAGGAGAGGACTTTAAATCTAGCAGGCGGTATTAGAAGCCAGATACACTTTATTCAGGTCACTGTGCCTTTGTCTGTGGCTTTAAGAGCTCATTCCTCACCTCAGTTTCCTCCTCTGCAAAATGGAAAGAAGAGTCAACCACGTACTTTCCGTACTGTGGCTCTAACTGCTAGTTAAACATTTTTAAAGATCTAGGGGATGGTAAGTCCTCAGTGTTAATAATTAACCTGTCTCTATAACTGTCCTGCACTGTAGCTTTCACTTTGGCTATTTTTACGTTTTTCTTTCATTGTTAATCTTTATGGCTTTGATCATTTCTTGTTCTCCTTGTGGTGAAGAATGAACTTTCACTGTCTAGTGGCCAGTGCAGGGTTGTGTTAGCCCAAATAATCACGTACTCTGGTGTTGTGGGAACTTCAGCCAGACTATGTCTGGGCAAGATGGGCTTTCTGTGGCAGCCAGTGAAGACAAGCCTGGTGAATTGTGGCTGCGTGTAGCTGAAGATGGGTGATATAAGGGAGATGGTTCTGGTCCTGCCTTCTTTAGTTTCTCTGTTGTGTGAGTGCAGCCAGCATGTTTTGACTGCTTGATTTCGGTTTGGTGGGGCGATGGAAGGCAGAAGTGCTTTGATTTTTATTTTATTTTTTCTTATTATTTTCCTTATTTTCCAACTTTCTTTGTTTTTGGTGAGGGTGGTAGTTGTTGTTTACAACGCTGCTGTACTCGGTGGAGATCCCAATTCTGTTTTCCATCCTTGTATTACTGAGAAACCACTCTCTAGTTATCTTACTGGAAAATGAAAATAAACTGTAAACTCCTCTAATTGCTTAGAGCCTGATTCTTGCATACGGCGTATCTCTATCTGAAGGAGAAGCTTGAAGTGCTCAGTGACAATAGACTCATCCTCCGATGGGCGATTCTGCACTGTAATGCTATACATGGGAAAAGGGTGCTTCATTTTTAACAAACAGTGATTAAGTCTGTCTTTCTCATCTGGCATCCACTGAGTGCAAACATCAGCCCTGTTTTTCCTTCACAAGTGTCCTAGCCATTACCGAGCACCAAATGAGTGTTGTATCTCATGTTTTATCTGACTGCTTTTTAATGCGTAGGGAAGCCTTCCTCCCGAAATCGAAACAGAAGCTGCTTTAGTTTCCTTTGCAGTCTTGCCAAATTTCCCCTCTGCGTGGGGAAGCCATGCCACCAGCTCAGCTGGGATTATCCAGCCTTCCCTTTTCCCCTCTTTCTGTACCTTCAACTAAAAGCCAAGTCCAATGAAGTTAACAAGATGACGCAATTCTTTACTGCACAGGTTTGCTGTGTTACGTTGCCTCTTTAAATTGTAGGCTTAGGTGTTTTAAAGGAAGGATGTTCTCCGCTGAGATGTGTGCACCATCTGGTCAGCCCCTGTGCCGATACTGCCCTTTGTACGCTGCCGTGCTGCACGCGCTAGTAACGGCAACGGATGAGGCTGTTCCTCCCTCTCCCTGTGCTCGTGGGCTCTTGATGGGCTGTTCTCTGCTTGACCTCCTGATGCAGCCGTCGGGCAGTACCGGGGGGTGGAAGGGGTGCCATCAGACGTCTGTCTGCTACGAACCGGAGAGCAACTCAGTTCACGTGAACTGCTCCACAGCCGTGCAATACCTGCCTGAAGTGGAAAGGGTTTGCGGTGGCTGAAGCTCATGTTGAGCTGCTTCATCTGTATTCCAGTCTCCTATTAAAGCGTAGTAAACCTGCGTTACTGAAATATCGGTTATATTACGTTGTCTAGTGAATAGAAATGAACTAGTTAACATTCTCCTCTTTTGGGGGGGGGGGGGGGAAGCGAAAGAAAGATTAGGCTCCCCATAATTAAGGTCTTAGAGACTTCCAAAGGAATAAAATACAAACCGTATTTCCAAATCCTCTACCAATTTGTGAATCATATTAGTATTGATCAAGAAATGTCATATGGTACAAAGCAATGAGTTTAGCATTGGGGTTTAGGATGACGATTGTGGTGTGTGATTCTCTGAATACAAAATTTGTGTTAATGAAAACATTTCTGGAGCCTGCAGCGTTAAGATCACGAATGGGAACAGGAGTTCTGATTCTCAGCTGTTCCAGCATACAGCAGATGGTTAACTTGTCTTCTAAATCTTTGCACAAATTGGGTAAATTCTCAGGACTACTGGTGATCTTTCAACCCGTTCCCAATTTTTTGAGCACTAGTAAAAGAGTAATTTGCAAATCAGTTCCAGGCTGTGGAAAGGGAAGCATTTTGCAGTAGTGAGAAAGTGTGAGTCAGAACTAAGACCTCAGATTCTAACTTGCAGCATTTTGCCTACTGTGGGTTTGTTTGCTAGAAGCTGGGAATCCTGTCCTTGAGGCGGCTGTGAAGTGAGCTGTTTAATGCTTATTCTCTGATAGTCTTGGATGAAGTGCAGTATAGAAATGCTTAGTCTTGATGTTCTTCAAATTATCCCAGCAACACTATGAGAAATAATGTTATTCTAAGCTATCCTTTCTTGTAGTATCAGTCCTAATTTCAATTTCTCAAGAAATTTTTTGTTCTCTAGTCCCTCACAGAATCTGAGTTTTGCTTCAGCATTTCTCACGCATTTTCTTTTATTTCCTTCACGAGGAATTCAATTTGCTGCAGTAAAATAATCTTAGTACTGAAATAATAGGTATATTAAAGTATGAATTACCTTGGTGGCAATAAAGGACAGGGTTTTATTGCTTGCTTATCAAGGAGGGTTTGTGTTTGAGTTCACTGAGTTGTACGTGCTTTACGTTAAAACTAAATTTAACCTGGCTTGGTAACAACAGCATACATGAGTAATCCATGAAGACAGTACAGATTTATATGGCAATGATTTAAAAAATGATAATAATAATAAAAATTGGAACTGCTTTCATGTTTGTTCTTGGCAAACCAGCTGTCAATAGTATTGAAAAGAATAGATGAGTAGCTATTTTTGAAGTTTTTAATGAAAAAAGCTAATCAATAGGAAGGTGGTTCTGGATTTGAGACCATTCCTAGTCATCCGAGGAGGACCTCAGGCTGCAGCACAGGCAGGAGGTGTGGAACAGGAGCCGAGGTGGCAGGGTGCTCCTCCAGGCAGAGCTGGTGGCCCCGAGGCATTTTCAGCAGCCCCCAGATTTTTAGGGCTTGTTTACAAGGAGAAACGGCCTGAAAGCGCTCACCACATGGCTCTCTTAGCAGTTTAATTCAATGTATTAAACTGAATGGGAAAAGGCTCCTTGTCTGAAAGGAATATCACTCTTTAACTGCATATCCTGCCTCAATTCGGAGCCGCTTCCGTCTGTAGTCAAGCTGCAAGAACCGTGAGCAGCAGCGGCCAAGTTGCACTTGGGCTTAGCAGAGCTCTGAAGAAGAGTGTGTGCTTGGCTGCGTGGCAGCAGGATAGCAGGGAGATGTCTTTTCAGCTTGTAAGAAAAATATTATGTTGATTACCTTTGGTGATGGCCCAGAGAGAAGCGAGTTTTGTGCTTTCAAAACCTAGCAAATATCACTGCAGCAATTCTGATAATACTGATTAAAATCAACCTCTGTCTGTAAGTAGAAATGAATGTTTCTTCTTCCAGATCATACAGCTCAGCAAAACAAAGTGTTGTCAACAAGAGATTATAGACTCCAAATGTTTTATTCTTAGATCATATCAAAAGTAGAGAGAAATAACAGACCACTTTACAGGGTAATTCTGTTTTTCAGATTAACTTATAATACCTGATGAGATAGATGTGTTAGAAGGAACTTTCACATGTCAAGATGAGGAGCATGGATTGACCAGGACTGTGTAGTTTAAAGTGGTGAGCGAGTAGTTTGGCTGCTTCTATTGAATTTTTTAAAAGTCATTATTCATCTAGTCCTGTGATAGTACTGACAGCTGCTTTGTAATCTGAAGAACCTGATCTGAATAAAAAAATCAAGAGGTTCTGTTGCTTGTGGTGAGTAACTCTTGACCAGCCTGTTCCCTGGAAGCAGAGGAGACTTCAGATGGCGTAAAGTACAGCTTGCCGACTGTCAGCAGCTCAGCACCTGAAATTCTTCTGATCCTTTTTCATTTAGGAATTTACTTGTATGAATGTAAATACAAACAGTTGCATTTAATTTAATAGCAATTGTTTCAGAAGAAAGTGTGAATAATCACGCAAGAAACCTCCTTCTTGGTATCCGTCTGGCTGCCGTTTACGTGGTTGCTTTCCAGTGCCACTGCTGTAAACTTATGGATGGATGGTGATCTAATAATGGTATCAACTGTTAAGCAACAGTTAATTAGATGATTGTTAATTAAGTTCATGTAAGTTACAGGCAGTAAGTTGGATCCAGCCTATTCAGTTTGAAGGGGCTTTTGTTCCTTTGCCAGTAAGAGAGCGGGGCCACAGTGTGGTACGGAAGAACCACAGAAGGAGGAATAACTCATTTCGTGTGGACAAATGTGCCTTTTGGAGGGAGCTTTCATAATTGTATTGGTCAAACAAAAATATTCGCTTCTGTGTGCTTCAGAAATGCCCTTGTTCACACAGCCCTTTATACAAGCAACACGAGCTAATATTTTTAGACAATTCCTGATAAAAGGTAGACCTAAGGGAATCGGAGGTCTTTCCTAATTTATTACTCTTTGTTTTGTTTTCATTTGTTAATTTGGTTAACCAAATCATCGTCTGGCACTAACAGCGGAAATGGTCTCTGTTGATAGAGTTTAAATGCGATTCCAGTGACTGTGCAAACATCCCCCGCCGGCCCCCGCGCAGGAGCGCGACGTGGTCGCTCGCGATGCCTCTTGACCTTCGTTTTGTTGCTGAAGTGCAGGAAGCGCGCGGGGGGCCCATGCAAGGTACACGCTGCCATGTCGGGCTATCGATCCGTGCAGGTGGGCGCGAGTGAGGGCCTCTGATGGCAAAAGCTGGGTCGATGGGATATTTGTCAAGTTCAGCAGGGTTTTGAGGGGATTGTTTCCATGGGCCCTGCTCTGAAGGTAGGATTTTGCCTTCAAGGGCAGACAAGGAGGAAGCAAGTCTACAAAGCCTGAGCAATGTAGCTTTAATTGAAGTCATACGTCTCGATGGAGCAGAGGTAAAAAGGAGGAGACCATATGGTGTAACCTTTATTTTTGTTAGGTTCCCTGATAAGCTGTTGATTTGATAAGAGACGCTGCTCCATTGGCTGAGCTCGCAGGGTGCAGTTGTTCTCTGATAAGCATGTGTTTACTGTCTGCCATAAATGCCTGAAGTGACAGTTTATGGCAGGTTGGATTGGATGTTTTAAATGCTGAGTGGATGTATCGTAACTGTGCTTTCACAGGCGAGTTTGCTGTGCGCTCAGGGGTCGGTTGAAGAAACGGGTTGAACTGTAACGTTCGTTTGTTGTTGAAGCAGACCAGTTGGACCCAGGCGTAATGCACAGTCCTTGCAAAACTTATACAGTAGAGACCCATTTGAATACAATACCCAGCCCCAATAACCCTCCCAAAAAGCCATGGAGGAGGAACACAAAGATGATGTGTATTTCGGTACAAACTGCATGTCTTTTCAGAACTAGATGATTGGGTTTTTTCCTTGGTGTTAGATACTCACGCTATCTGGATCTTGATGTAGCTTCCTTTAGAGCAGCATTCAAACACATCGAGATTCTCAAACTCAGTAAATCAGTGAACTTCTGGTGGGTTTCCCTGATGCCAGAGACCAAGCACTGTCCCAATCGGAGGTATTCAGGAATGAAAAAGTCTTCACACTGTAAGAGTAAGGAAATAACTCATCACTAGCGAAGGGTTACGTGTTATATTTGTATGTTCTGTTCCTACTTGAGCTGAGTAATTTTTCTGAAACTCAAGATATATTTTTTCTGATTAAAATCTGAAGACACTCTATTATTTCTATAACCACATTTAAGTCTTGTAATTTAAACAAATTAGTTTGCATTTCACATGTCAGACATAGTGATTTATAGAGGAAAATGGGTTTTTGCATCTGTTTTGTCTCTTGATTCATTAAGTTTTGATTGAAGAAAGTTTTTGAAATAGGGTGTAAAGGAATTTTCCGTCCTTAGTGAAAGGATTTCTTGGGTTTTGCAGCATCTGGTTGGGTTTTTTTTCCCTGTGTGCATATGCCAAGAAATCTTGAATTCCCTTTCCTGATTTTGAAAGTTCAACCTGAGGGAATTGAGCAATTTCTCTAGTTTACACCGTACACTTTCTGTTCATGTGAAGCCAACAGCTCTGACTGACACAGTCAGTTATGGCACCACAGAAGGGACCCGGTTGCAGTTTACTCCAGGAACTTTCCTCTGGTTACTCGAGTAACGTTGGTAGCTCTGGCTGCTGTGTCTGATGCACTTGCAGATGCTGGGTGTGCCCAGGGCGGTTGCACAAGAGCCGTGCTCGGCTCCCCGGCCTCACGGGAGCTGTGGAAAGCCAAGGGTAAGCTCGGGTGGTTCTAAAGCTGCTCTGCTCTGTCTTATTATGTGCATAAACATTATGCGATACAGGCAAGTTGCTGCTTAGCTTTGGAGACACGGGAATGTGTTAGTAGCTTAATGTCACTTTTCTGCTCCAGCATAAGGAGAGAAGTAATTAGGAATTGTGTCAAGGCAGTGTCTAGTGTCCAGAAGAAATTGCATCAGATTGACTGATGCTTCTGTCCAGTTGAGGTAGCTGGTTTTGTTTTGGTTTTGGATGTCGCTTGCCAGCTACATTTAGCATGAATAAGTGTTTTCAGATGTCCCATAAATCAAAGTCTGGCCTGATGTAAAAAGTCTATTACAAGCAAAAATGGAGAAAAAGATACCGGATTTTCTGGCCGATGAATGATTTTTGGAAGAGGAGACATTGAGCTAAAAGGTTCCTGAGCTAATCCTGCCTTGCGACATGTGGGTGAGATGTTCTAGGTGAAAATCCCACAGGGCTACACATAAAATATTTTTATTGTGTTACACCAAAATACACCAGGGCTGAGGCTGATCCCGCATCATGTTTGCTGCCTTTGATTTCCTTCTGCTTTCCCACACAGCAGCTCGTGACAGATGTAGCGACTGCTTTTAACGATGGACCTTTGTCAAGCCAGGGAAAACGGGCACTTTAATTCAGAGAGAAAATAATGATCCTTTTGATTAAGCAAGCCGGCGTTGGTGGATGGGCCGCACACGCCAAAGGGGAGAGCTCAAAGGGCACCTGCCTGCAACACAAGCGATGGCAGGAAGTGCGCCCGGCTGTAAGAGAGAAAAATTGGCCCTGTGTTTGGAAAGAACAGAGGAAGAGAGATTAGAGGTTAAACTGGAAAGAGTGTTAAAATATTCTCCGTGTATGATGGCTGTAGCTGTGGATTTAAATTGCTGAAATTACCTTGTCAGGATGCCTTATCAGCTGCTGTTCTAGTGATTGTTTGGTTTAGATAAGAACTCGAGTGCGATAAAACCTTGATAACAGTTTAGAGATTACAGCTCTTTTGAAACTGCTGGCACTTGCTAGGGGCTCGCTGAGCTGCCGAGAAGCTACGGTTGGATTTATTCCACTGCATTTTTTTTTTTCCCTCCACCCCCCTTCTCTTCTTTTGTTTCGTGTTTTTGTTTAAGTGCTTAAGCTCTTGTTTTGGATCGTTGTTATCTTGAGACACACAGCCTCTTCTGAGCACTTTCTGGGAACGGTGCATGTGCGTAGAGGAGGTGACCCGTGCTGAGGAGTGGAAGTGGATGCTGAGGGGAAGAAGAAAAACAAGGTACTTCTGCGCCTCTTGCCATCTGATCCGATTTAGGTGCATTGAGCTGCACGCAGAGGTCCAGAAGCTCCGAGGATACAACAGGCTGGTGGCTCAGCATGCTTGGTAGCATTCTCCATGTACTTCCCAAAATACAAAGTTCATGTAAAAATCTGTTAGTTTCTGACAGTTCATTTAATGGAAATGTAAAATACCAGTCCTTAAAAATCTACCCGATGTTTGTGGTAGTACATTTGTGTCGCTTATACTAGTTTTGACTGTTATGTTTTGGGGTTTGTGCTTTTGTGGTATTTTTAGATAGAGACGAGGAACAAACCTCTAGTTGAACTCATCCTGTATGTATATACTGAAAGGGACAGAAGCAGGGTTATGGAAACCAGTGTGGGTATTTCTGTCGAATTCGTGTTGAAGGTGATTTATGGCAGTACGGCCTTATTTTGGTTCTGCCTTTCTTCTAATAAATTATGCACTCAGCAGCTCTCACACATCTGAAAGTGTGCGCTGCTTAGTTTTTCAAGATAATTTAAATTGATTTGGTTTTCATGTAAATATAATTTAAAATGAGGAAGCAGAGAAGCCATGGAACTCAGATGAACAATAGGGAAAATATTGAAGTTGTAGGACTATGGTTAGAAAATGGAAATTCAGGATGAATTTGCATGGTGAAAACCTTTTTTAGTGTTCTTTGCTTTTAGATTTCTGCTCATGCTAGTTAGGCTTAATAGTAAAGCAGTGCATCCAGGCATTCCTTGTCTACAGATGTGTGTTTAGCCTGTCCAGCCAAAGAATAAACGCAAAATATTGTGAAATAAGCATGGGGAAGAAGTGTCTGCTGAGATAATTACACGTCTCGTGTATTAATTGTATTTACAAAATTCTGAAATAATCTGTGACTGGTCACAGTTAAACTTTCCTTGGTTTGGTAGGCACTAGAGCTGTTTGCATTACACCACTTGGGTTCTCCAACCCAAAAGCATTACCTCTTTAAACAAGGTACAGATGACTACATGGTATTGCCAGCACAACAGGGCAGCTGTAATTCTCCTACCGAGCAGCATTGGTAACATGCTGATGTGCAACAGCTACTGTTGTTATACAAATATTAAGAGGAGTGTCTTGTTGGTAAGACTGGATCTCCACCTTGCCTTTTACGACGCTGTGCTGCTGCGTTTACCAGACAACATATTTTTGTCCTGTGGTTATAAGGGTGCGGCTCCGCCGGGAGCTGTGGGAGGCAGGGCATCAGAATTGTAGCTCCTGAGCCCGGCGGAGATGTAACTGGTGAGTATTTACAAGTTGTATGTTTTTATCTTGTATCTGCAAGAGTGGAGAAAAGATTATTTGGGGCAATATGTGAGGAAGCCTTAACTGCTGCTTTCAAGTACATTTCTTTACGTTCTGGGCTAAAATATGTGATAATGTATTCACTGTTGAGCCCCCGCATAGAAGTTGTTGAGAAGCTGGATGGTGCAGAGCTGGAAGGTGTTGGTTACTAGTGCTGTTCATCCGACCAAAGAGTCTCGAGATGCCAAGGTGGTTACAACTCGTACCGACTTCCTGTAGCGTGCTTGAATTCGTTTTTGCGTTTTGTTGTGGTTTTTTGACTTGGTGTTTGTGATGAGCTGATTTTGTGCAGCTTACTGATTTTTTTTTTCCTTTAGTAGCAAATCTAGTGTATCTTCTGTTCCACCGTTCAGCCTGATACCACACTAAGTGTGCTCCAGTTGGCACAGGCACGACGTGTTCTACAAAGTCCACAACAAAACTTTGGACCACATCAGTTTGACTATCTGGGGATATGTAAATAATTGCAACACAAAGTACCAGGGGAAACTGTACTCTGGAATAACCAGACTTTGCTTTGTTGTTGGTTTGTTTTTTGTGGGTTTTTTTTCCTTGTTTTTAACCCGAAATGCTTTGTTTTTCCTGTAATGTGGGAGGAATGTTTTTGGCAGTTGACTTACTGAATGTACCCCCCTGTATGCATGCAACTGCTGAAACACGTAATCTAAAAGCACCGGTAAGAGAAATTGGCTGACTGTTCTGCATATCGGCGTTACCACAAAACATCAGTTTTACAGGATTGCTGTGAGCTAAAACTTTTTTATTTATGTGTGGATGATCACTTATACATGGCAAGTTTTTATTGGGGCAGCATTTGTGTTGGAGCTCTGGTTCCTGTCCAGGAACAGGTTAATTTTGAGATTGTGAAGATTAGGTTTCTGATGTGATGATAGTTTGTTGGTTTTTTGTATTACTTAGGTACTCGTATCGGAGACATTCTGAGAGGCATGGTGTAAACTATCTCTAGCCCTAGAAGAGATGACACTGTAGTTAAATAGGTCAGTCAAAGTTGGAAGAAAAAAATTATCGGACTCTATTTTTACAAATACTGGAGTGAGGTGTAAGGTGACTACGTGATTTCCTTAGGGTTGTATAGGAGGCCTGTGCAAGAGCAATTAAGCCAAAGGTGAATCACAGCAGAAATACAACTCCAAACTCTTCAAGTTATCAGATCTAATCAAATAATAAGAATAAACAAATAAGCTACCCAGCAACCGAGATACTTAATGAGTACTGGGTTAGATTCTTCTTAATTGTGTTCAGGCGCTCATGGGCTATATTCTCAAGTCTGTGTTTATGACTTGAGACTGTACACTTTGTTTTTTCCTCTTAATGAAAGCTCAACATTTCTTTTGTTCCAGCAAATTTCAGGACTTAGAGGATGATGCCAAATTATCACATGCCTCACAACAAAACAAAGAGCTGGCAGCATTGCCTTTCTCGGGGAAACTGTGGAAATATCCCAGGCTCACTCTAGCCATGCTCTAATTTGAGGTTTAACGCTCTGTTAATATCAGTCCACACTTGTATCACTTGAGTAGATGCGGGCTGTGACTGGTGAGAGTGAGGAGTTGCTGGTCACTGAATAGTGGGGATGGTCAGAGCCTGTAGCTTGCAAGAGAACTTGCAAAGGGAGAGTCGAGTGGCTTTTGCCACCTCGCTCAAACTGTGTGTGAGGATTCCAGACGAAGCCTAATGTGAGCTACCATGGCAATTTGGTCTGTTGCTGAGTGATAGACAGCTGGTTAATCTTCCGTCAGAAGGTTGCAGTCAGTGGCTTGGGTGAAAGTAGTCCTTGCGGGTGTCCTCCCTTCAAGATGCACAGTTTCGCAGAGCTCCTGTGGATACAGTCTCGCTCGTTCCTGTGCAAGAAGAAGTTATCAAAGCTCTGGTGGAGAATTTCAAAGAATTCTTTGCAAAACCCAGAGGTTTTGGTTTTTACACTAAAGTTTCATTTTGAATCTCAACTCCATTTCAGGTGATGCTAAAAGTGAAACTCAGCTAGCTCTTCTGGGCTGGAACAGTTACCAAAGAAAATCTCACAAATTGCATGTAGCTTGCATGCAAAGCAGTAGGATAAGGAAGACAGATGATAGATCGTTATTCTGGTTCTCGAGAAGCATCTTATGGAGCGTTATGGTTCTGCAGCCACAAGACCTAGATGTCCCTGCTATATGCTGCTGTTGCTATCTGGGTGTTTTGACTCAGGACTCTTACAGAAGGAAACATCAGCTTACTGGTTCCTTCATTGCATTCTACTTTGGCAATTAGGAGTTAAACTCTGCATTACGTCTTGTCATTTGGTGCAATAGTGACAGGACAGTGCTGTCCCTTCCTCTAGAGCCGTACTTTGAGTTACTATTGTATTATTCTTGAAAATATTTACATTTCCTACATGCAAGTAACTCTGTTACTGTTCTGTACCACAAAAAATACAGTAACTTAAATTGCAGAAAAGCAAACAGAAAAGTTTTAATGCCAATCTCTGTTGTTACTGTAGACCCTAGCACTGCATCTGCCTGAGGGAAAAGGTGGTGACAGAACTGCATCGCCTCAGTTTGCTCCTCTGTGTGTATGTGTGTGAAAATAGAGCATATATACGAAGACAGTCTTACTAGTGAAACCACAGTGCTGTTCCTAAATGCGTAGAGGCTCAGAAGTTATGACTGTAAAGATCTGGTTTGTGACCTGCTGGTCACCTTTCTCATGGCTCTCAAGACGTGAACAGTCTTACAGTAAAAATTAAATGCAATTACAGTGCTCAGAACAGCTTCAAAGTGGCCTAGCTAATTCTGGGTTTGAGTTTGACCCCAGAAGCAGTTCAGTTGCATGGGATGTCAGGCTTACATCTTGAAGATCATGACTAAACCACACCAATTTATTTAGCTATAGTGAAGAATTTGAATTATTCTGGTTGGGTTTGGGTTTTTTTTTTTCCTTATAACCTCTCAGGAAAGGCAAACGTTAAGCTACCACACACAGCTGGTGTTTCTAATAAGACACAGATGTGTTTTGGGATCTCTCCCATCTCCTGCAACATTTAAATGTAGATAAATAGAACTTAATCAGCTATAAATAACAGCGTGTCATGCCTGTGGATCACTAGACTTCTCTGGGACTCCCTCAGGACTAGGGTTAAGCTTAATTACTTCAGTCTACTACAAACAACAGAATAATCAGCTGTTGGGTATTGCATGGAGGAAGGTGGAGGGAGCATAAAGAAGCAAGTCCACATCCATAGCCAGTGATGTGATGCGCAGGCATTCGATGTAGGATATTTGTAATGTTTTGAGACCAGGGGGATTCTTTTATTCCCTGTTTTGGATTCATTGCACTGAAGGTTTAATGGCAGTGCTACATCTGTGAGTGTTGTTTTAAAAACAAACTCGGGGGCACCTATGAACTCTGTTTTTTCCTCCCCTTAGCAATATTTTCCTCCCCTTAGGGACAGCTGCTTGGATTTGCTGGAACAAAAAGGTGGTGATTGTGGCTCTTTAACTCTGTTGTAGATGAAGGGAAGTTATTCCTCTGTGGTCACTGCATATGGCTAATTTAGGAGGGCAGATTGGTATGTCCGGTCTGGAGTATGGTGACCATCAGCCACAGGCAGTTCTCCTGTGCTGGGGGGTCAATGTCTGTCTGCTTCCAGCACCGGGCTCTGGGTGTCTGGCCAGGCTGGCCGGCATGGGAGCACAGTACTGGGCTGCTCTCTTCCAGCAGCTTTCTGCTGAAGCAAATGTGAGGCAGATGTTGGTGAAACCACTGAGACCCATCTTCCATCTGCCGCCAGTTCTGCTCTTCCCGTCTGGGCATCACACTGGTGTCACCTGTCCATTCGCCAGCTACTGTACAACCTATGGTATATAAACAACATAGGTTACCGTGGATCAATAATGAAAACAGCTGCTGTAGGGGCTGTGCCATGTTTATATATGGAGCTGGTTTTTCTCCTCTAGTACTCAGTGCAAACTTACCACCATATTTTGTCCCTTTTTGAAATGTAGGCCCTCAGTCTCTTGTCTGCCTCTGCGTGATTGTCACAACTCTTGATGTTGCATTTGAGCTGAAATATCTACAATATGTAATCACTAATAAGTTGTCTTGAAGTATTTCACATGTTAATACTAAGATGACAGGCCAGTTAGGACAAGACGTCCTTAGACCTTGCTCAACACACGGCCTGGTTTCCCCAGTTAGCAGTGGCCGTTGCCATCTCTCTTCCAAATGGCAAGCCATGACGAGGGAAGATGTAATGTCCCAGATTGCTCAGTTGTTTCCATTTGTATTTCTGTGAGTGAGGTACTTAGTAATTTATTTGTTCTCTGATACAGTTTTGGTTAATTGTCACTTCTCTCAAAGAGCACTGGTGAGAAGGTATTTCCTAGACATTTTTCCCTGTTAGCTTCTGCTCTTGCATGATGATAAACATAAATGGGTTTTGAGATTTGCATAACCTTTTCCCAGCCCCAGTAGATTTGAGCTATAGATTTGGTTTTTACAGTAGACTTGATTTACAGCAGAGTTGTCCCTGCCCCATGTCTCCACTCTACAGTACGGCGAGCGTCTGGCAGGTGAAGCTGGGCGAAGCCGTGGGTGATTCAGCCGGGAACTGAGGGCAGGCTTTACAGCTCTCCTCAACAAAAGGTCCTTGCAAGAGCTGTCTGAAAGAAAAACGACAGTGCTTTGGCGTTCACAGTTTGATGTGTGGTGTAGATTACATGCCATTCAACTGCATGGAGGCTGGGTTGGGCTTGGCTCAACACTGCATGGGTTTCGATGTTTGCTGCTGTCCCTGCACCCCTTTTCTTTTCAAAGCAAGAGCAGGTATTGGGAAGTACAGTTAACACGAGATTGCCTGTTTGCCTTTTTCCCTTTTTCTTGCGTCCCTGTAAGCTGCATTTCCTTCATGGAAAAGTAATTAAAATGTTTATGATGGGGGAGAGCCAGCCCCGACGGGCTGCTGCTGTGGCACAGAGGTGGCCTCTCTCCTCGCTGGGGGAGCGCTGGCCTGCACCAGCGCCGCAGCCCCTTCCCACACGCAGTCCCCTGCTTGTTTGATTTCCCCCACTGCGGGCCAGGCTCGGGAAGACAGGGGAATATTTATTTATAAGCTGTCTGTACAGATGTTTTCGTTGTGGTTTGCGGTGCATTGGTGCCACTTAGTGGGGGGAGAATTGAATTGACAGCTTTAACAGTGCAGGGGAAAACAAGGAGAGCTGGGTTTCATATTCCAGCCCCCACCTCCACCCTCCCAGCAATATTTCTGCAGTTTAAATACAAATTCAAGTCTTCTGCTAGCCACAGAGCTGCTACGGGGACTGGAGGTGGCTGCTGGCAGAGTAGTGCTGGCAGGCGGGACATGCGCTGACCCTAGTCCCAACAGGGGAAAGCTGCGCTGAAAGCACTGCTGAATATTAGGCTAAATAGTCTGGCTTTGCTGATAGAAAAAATTAATCCAGCCATGCCTTGTGTTATGCAAGGTTTTGGCAGGCTTAAAAATCATTCTCTCTGTGTTGTGATTTCCACTATTTTAGATGTAACGGGAAGAATGATGGAATGGGATGGCGTTAGCTCTGATTCTAGTTTTGGAGGAGCCAATCTATACAAAATGTTAACAGTGTTTATTCAGAATCATTTAACTAGATTTTCTATTGATTTCCGCACAGAAAGGCCTGTGGGAAAAAAAGAAAATCCTGTGTGGTAATAACTTGTAAGCAAGCTATTCTGCTCCCCCAAGTAAATGCTTATGGTTAACTAATGGTACCTGGGAAGAGGCGTGGATGTCTGCTGTTTGCAGTTATAGAAATGGCCGTCAGCCACAGACGTGAGCCTGGAGTTTCGTTGCAAGGTTGCGATGGAGCATGTTGCACTCCAAGTGCTTTGCAGCATCCTCTGTTTTGTACGGGAGGTGTGCAATTGTGGAAGAAGTTCTGCGTTGTCAAGGTGCTTAAAAACATCTTGTGGTTGATTGATACCTGTGTGTTTTTGTCTCATGTAGGAAAGGACACTTTAGGGTGGTTTTACCTTGAGTTGAATTGAATCGCCAAATTGCTTTTTTGGGTTTTTGCACATGGGCTCCTTCCCTTGTTGAGTTGTTTCTCTGTGTTCCTCTGCCGGGCGTGTGGTGCCCCAGGGCTCCAGGGAATCTGAGCCTGGTTTTGCAACTCTTCCACATGGGGAACTGCTTCTAATTTTAGTGAGATTTCTGGGCACAGAACAGTTACACTTTCAGTCCTTAAGAAAACATACCGTGACCAAGGATTGTGCTTACTGGCCTTAATCATACCTACTCTAGCTTTCATCTAGCTAGTCCCATTACCCTCAGCAGGACCAGCAGCACTTCGCAGAGGTCGGCAGGTCCCACCTGCTGGAATGTTTCCCGGAGCCCGTGGTAACTTCCTTTGTGCGCTGCGGTGCTCTTGGCTCCCACAGGAGGGAGATTAATGCTGGCGTGGGTGCGTGTCCTGGCGTCACCTCTCCGTGGCTCTGCACGCAGCCGTACCTTCTGCACGCTGCCTGCGGCGTGCTCCGGTTCCTTCCAGTTTGTGCGACTGCCAAGCTGACAGCTCCCGGCTGATACACGCGGGGCATGAATACTTGCATCCTCTGCCTCAGTTTTGAACCCATTTGTGTCTCTGTTGCGCTTTCACCAGAGGGCACTGCACAACATGTTGCAGCCTAATAAATAACCTCTTAACCTGCTTAGCTGCTTTATGCTCAGTGGCATGTTTTACAACGTTACCTGGAGTCCTTGAATGCTGGTTCCCATGGCAACCTGATATAGCATTTTTATTCTTTATTACTATCACTGTTTTATTGCTGCCTTGTTCAAATGTGCTGTCATCTTTATTTTGCCTTGGTGTGTGTGTGCGAGCCACAAATCTGTTTCTAAAAATTATATTATTAAACAATTTAGTGAATTAGGAAAAAAAGTGATGATCTGTCACTGTTGATTTAATATTAAATGGAGAAGCACACCATAAATGGAAACAAACTAGGAAGAAAAAATAAACCAGCAACCCAAATATTAATACAGACAGCTTAGGATGTTTGATGGAGGTGCAAATAGTTGGGTTAGTTGGGTAAAAGCAAATTAGGAGGAGAAATGCTGCTTCTGTAGGGGAACGTTATAGACTTAATTTCCATGAGAGGGCATACTGACAGTGTCCAGATGTTCTTAGGAGCATGTTTTGGCCAAAGACAGTCATGGGAGCGAGGACCTAAATTATTTTAAGGTGAAGCTTGAAACGTTTACAGAAGGAGCTGTACAGCCCAATAGGGAACAGCCAGAAATTAAGCTGGTAATATGGATCCTTAATATGGATCAGGTTGTGGATAACTCATTGTTTGCATCATATTTATGTTATGTTAATCTTATGGCTGACATGTTCTGCTTCTCTGCAAGGGCCAAGAAAGATTTCTTCTTCTCTCCTTGGTGATAACTGGGCTTCAGGAGTGGGGGCAGGAGAATCACCTTTGCTGAAGGACTGGAGGTGTGCTCGTCCTCCCAGTGATGCTACAAGCTTCCCCATGCCTAAGATCAACTGTTGACAGATTTAGCGTTGGGAAGGAAGGTGGGATACCTGCAGGTGGGATTAAGGGGGACCCTGGGGAGAGGATTTGCTTGCCTTCCTAGTGCAGGGCACAGTCCATTCCCTGGGATCATTTGGGGATTTGACCTAAAAATATTTTTTTTTTTTTTTCCTGTGGTGGGAGATAATAGCTGATAGCGGTAGAGGTGATGGGGATTTGGAGGAGCAGAAATGCATTCCTTGCAGGCCTCCTCAGGAGAGCTGCCAGGACTTAGCCAGAGTGCCAGCACCTCCCTTAGGGCAGGGAGGAGCAGTGGGGCAGCCTGGCTCCCCGTGGGCTGAAGCCTGGGTGGCAGGGGCTGTTGGGGGCCAGCTAATCACAGCCGACAGCGGGATGGGGTTTTTCTTCAGGGCAAAGACTGCGTTTCTGGGAATGGCGAAGCAAACAGAGTTAAAGGCAGCGTGATCCTGTGCATACAAGAGCCAGCTGGCAAGCCCCAGATAACAGATATCTTTCTAAGCACATGTTAGGAGCAGTGCTGTTCTCAATGGCTCCCTTGTACACGCTGTCGTCTTCCTTCCCTACTCTAAGTATTAGGGGGCTGCTATAAAAATATTTGTTCTTTCTTAGCTCCTCTGTCTAAGTCGCTCTTCCCTATCGACTGCTACTGTGCAGCTAAGCACGGCAGTGGGATATAAGTATCCCCTGTGCAGAGGGAGGATGTTGAAAGGACTGGGGTCAGGGCTGCCTCCTCGAGGGTGATCTCCCCTATTTAAGGAATGGAGAGGCATCATTTGGAAAGGTATAAATTATCTAGGACAGCACATAGAATTTTACAACCTGCACTTAAATACTTCATTATATCTTGTGCCAGCAGCAAGGCGGTTTCTGCAGCCTTTTCTAAGGACACTAACCTAGAGATTCAGATGCTTTGGAGGATGTGTGTGTCCTTCCAGAAAAGTCTGAGATTTCCACACGCCGCCCCCCCCCCCCCCCGCCCCCTCACCCCAGCCCGCTTCATTCTTTGCAAATTCCTCTCTTCTGGGGTGATGCTTTGTAGCTGGACAGGTTTGGCTGTGAGACTTTGGCAGGGAAATTTCTTCAAAGTGCTTGAAGTACACCCTTGTTCATCTCCAGAACACAAAGCTCCCAAAACACATATAAACTGATCTGTAACTGGAGCTCAGTCCTTGGTTGGGAAGTTTAGGGAATGACTCTACCTGGGCAGAATAGCTTGTCTAAAATTAAAGCATTTCTAGATTGCCAGACTGCTGATTATTAAGAAGAAAAGTAGAGAGAGCAGCATGGGGAAGATAATGGGTTTCAAGGAAGCGGATTTTGGTCAGCTTAGAGCTACGGTCTTGGCAAGCTGCTTGGAGAGAAAAGGAAGTTTAGGAGAGTTGAAAGTTTCTTAGAGAAGCAAATTTAATGGCACAAGTATGAACTCCCTTAATGGAGAGGACAGATGGGAAACGTAGTAAGAGATTAGTTTAGCTAAATCACAGGCTCTTTAATGACCTGAAACTCAAAAGCAACATTAAAAAAATTGGGGAGTAGACCGAACTATTGAGAACAATTTTAGCGTGAACATGCAAAGAAAAATGAGAGGGCCAAAGTCCAAATGAGCTACAACTGGCAAAAGATATAAAGGGCAGCCAGAGGGGTTTCTGTAAATGTATTTGTAGCAAGAGCTGGGCCAGGGAATGAGTTAGTCCACTGCTCAGTGGAAAGGAAAAGCTCTCAAAAGATGGAAGTGAGAAAGCAGAAGTGCTGAATGACTTTTTTATCCTTTCTCTTCTTCCTGAGAGGGTCAGCTGCAGCCGTGCAGCCGGCACGCTATCGGGAAAGAGGGAAAGAATAGGTTTGAATACTTAAGTTAGCAGAGCCTGGAGGAATTCAGCTCCGGGTAGTTAGAAAACTGGCTGAAGCGATTTCAGTGCCATTAGTGATAATCTCTGAAAATCTGTGGAGGACAAATGAGGCTTGAGAAGACTGGAGAAAAGAAATCTAATGGGATATCTTTCAAAAGGGGAGAAAGGGAGGAGCTGTAGGCTGGGAAGCCTGTAAGGCCGAGAGAATTTTTTTCAGAAAAGTATGATAAAGATGATCAAATTGTTTCTAAGCACGTAGAAGGCAGCAGTCCCTGGAAGAGCTGGAGACCTGCAGCTCCCGCTGTAGTCACTACTTCCATTAATACTTGGATGACACACTAGAGAGCACGGTTATTCACTTTGCAGGTCATGCTAAGCTGAGACAGCTACAAGCACAGCCGAGTTCAGGACTAGGATTCAGGGGGATCTGAAATAATAGAAATGGTCCGAAAATAAAAGGTTACAGCTTAGCAGTGCTAAGCAAAGAAGGAATGAACAACTCTAAAAGACCAGAACTGGTCGGGTACCTGTTCTGCCAGAAATGATAAAAGACAGGGTGTGTGGAGGGTTTTGGGATTACAACAGATCACTAAATATCCCTGGATCTGCAATGCCATCTTGTTAATAGGGCAAAAAAAAAATCATCGGGACATAGAAATATGGTTTACTATAAAATATGCAAGGCATTCTGTTCATTTAATTCGGTTCTGGTGGTGGGTGCAATATGTTTAGTTCTGAATGTCACTGTTCAAGGAGGATACTGGCTGTCAGAAGAGACGTTAGGAAAAATTTGCAACCAGAAGGCTAGTTAAGCATGGGGACCAGTTTCCCTGGGGAGGCTGCAGTTGAAATGAAGCAAGAGTGCCCTCAGGTGATTTTTCAGCCCAAGATAAGATTTTTTTTTTTTTTTTTTTAAAACCATCCTTTTACCTTGTAGCAGAAAAGCTCAGAGATTTATTCATGCTCAGGGAGTAGTAGTGGTAAGTAAATGAAAATACAGAATTCCAACTTAATTGGAAAAAAGAGAAGCTTTTTTGGACATGCAAGTAACCAGGTAAGACACGAGCTTTTGGGCATCTCAGGAAAAGACTGTGTACCTGGAAGTTGCTTTTTTCTTTTTTCTTTTTTTTTTCTTTTTTTTTTTTGCGTCCAGGTAGCCCAGCTGGATAACAATAATAACGGTCCAACTTCTCCCTGTAACGTTGAGTTGCCTGGGATCCTTAGATTGTTGCAGTTGAAGTATCAGCAAAACTGTAAAATATTCTTGTGTTCTTTGTGTACTTGAAACTTAAATTTTCTAATTTTATACTGTGGTATGAATGTTAGTGAGACAGATCCCTCATTTAAATACTGCTGGTTTGCATGAAATGCTACAGTATGGTGCCTGGAAATTCCTTGGTCCGTTGTTGATTTTTCATATCTCTCGTCTAGCTCTAAGGGTGCCTGAAGACCTATAAAACATAAAAACCCGAATAGACAGAAATTAATACCAAGTTCTTCAAAAGGGAAATGGAGAATATAAGTGGTGTCTGGGGTGACATCAACATTTGGATCTCCCTCTTTCAGTCTGAAATCAGGCTTAGGATGGAGATGAAATAGCATCCAAGAGTTTTCATGACAGGAAGAGTCTTCAGACATCAGAAGACTCTTTAATTATGGGCAGAGTGATTCATTCAGTGGTCGGCATCTGTATCTCATTAAAATATGAAATCCTTCACTGTTTCTCCTTTAAATATGAAGGTATCCCTGTTTTATCTTTTTTGGCTTAGCAGAGCTATATTTTATGTCAGATCGTTGCAGCGTACCTTTCGAGTGAGCCTGAGTTATGTGCAGATTATTTAATGCTGAAAATGTTGAGCAAATGTAATTCACCTGTGTCGCTTTCTCCAGAATTGTTTCTCCTTCAGCAACCAAGCGCAGCAGAAAAGCAGCTTGAAATGATGTTGGAGGATTAATTTGAAATTATTTGGGGAATGGCCATAATCAATATAAATAAGGTATTCTTTGTGTTTTTTTCCTGCTGAGCCCTAATCAACAAGTGAGGATTTTCCTGAAACAAACTATCTCAATGGGCCCAACCCAACTCCTGCTGAAACTGATGGGGGGCAGGGGGGAATCTCCCATGGACTTCAGCCTGCTTTGAACTGACTTTTATTGTGGTGGGGAAATATGCATTTTGTCTGCAAGAGATTGACCGTAAATACCTGCGCAGATGAATACATCTGCAGCTTGGTACAGGAGCATGAAGCTGCATGAGGGTCCCGCAAGATAATCATAGGTGAAAACCTTTCATTAAGCCTTTTGTTATGCCTGCCTTTCCCCCGCCTTACCAGAAATAAACTGCCAGGTACATTTTGGATCAATAAGGAGGATTTTCAGGCTAAAAGGGTCATCATAACTTACCAGAATTTCCCCATTTTTTCCACCATCTTGCTGTGACTTTTTAGATTTTGGAAAGAGATGGTGTGCACACACATGGAATTTTACAACAAATTAGAAGCAATTAAGTGTTTTTCAGTTTCCTTACATCGGTTGTGATCAGTGCAGGGGCTTTCTACTCTACTACCTCTTTCCAAAATGCATTAAGGCTGTCAGATGTAAATTGGGGGCATCAAAGCACTTTCTGCTTTGGGTTACAAGCTGGTCTGTAGTGCAAATTGCTCTGAATTCTCCCAGTGTGTTCTGTGCCAAGCACAAATTGCATTTTAAAAGCAATATTTTGTTTGGCCAGTGTATATTAATCTAACTGTATTCAGCAGCTGTGAGGTTAAATTCTGGTTTGCCAGTTGGCTTTAGGGTTTGAAAGAGAAACAGCAGCAACAGGTTTCTCAGCCTTGCCGGTGATAAAATGATGCTGGAAAGAGTGGGAGAGGAGAGAGCGTGGGGATGCCTTAATTTATCAAGGGCAAGCACTTAGCCACGCAGCCATTTGTCACTCTTCAGTGGGTGTTATGATCTGCCCAGAAATACTGAAAAGAGGGAGAACTAGGTGGAAAGTTGGGACAAAAATATGTAAGGAGCTGGAAAGAGGGCTGGCTGCCAAAATCTGTGGTGTTACAGTTGGCCCCCAGCTTTGCTCCTTGCTTGTCTTGGCGCTCTAGTTGCAAGACAAATATATTTGTTTTACTGTTGTTCGTGAAATCTGGCTGGCTGCATAGCGAATGGTGCTAAGCAGTAGGGAGACTTCATCTCATGAGTCATCTGTGAACGAGGAGCGGGACAGGAGGGTAATGATTTAGGTCATGCAGGCTGGGCCGCGAGGTTTTCGACGCTCTCTTTCATAAACACTTCAACAGTAAGAAATGGCCACAGGATGAAGCCTTCTGTTCTGCAGATTGGGGCAGCAATACTCTGCTGGTGTGGGGCTGGCTAATAAAGCAGAGAATTTGGGATGAACCACGAGTAGTTTCCTGCCGTCCCAAGGGGAAGCAGGTGTGGGGAGCAGGAGGAAGAACGGTCTGGTGGTTACAGCATCCTGATTCAGGAGATTAAGTCTCCTCGAAGCAGCAAAGAGCTAAATTCAGTCTCCGAGCCTTGTTCTTTTTCTGTGCAACAGAAATCATGCCAGTGCCCAACTCACCAGAGCACTGTGAGGGTAAATCCACTGAGGACTCTGAAGTGCTCAGATAAATACCTGCGAGAGCACAGGGAGGCATTTGTGCCTGTATGAGGGATAAGTGCTTTATTAGTAATGACCCGGAAAGGACAGAGCTACTTGCAGGTATAGTAAGCACAAGCAAGTACCTCCTGTAGTTGACAGGCTCTTGGTATAAATCATTTGTGGAATAAATGACACAAGAGAATTCATGCTTCCTAGAGGAGAAGGAAAGAAGTCTCTGCTGAGCTTAATAAAAATGAAAATTTGGTAATGGATAATACGAGTCTAGAGGAGTCACACTCTGCTTGACAGGAGCTGTAAGGTCACAGATTAAGTAGGTGCCCAAGTCGGTTGCAGCAATATACAGGAGATTATTGAAGGAAGAGGCATCCTGGGAATCTTTCCACAGAACAGCAAGATCTGGGATAGCTGTAACTGTGGTTTTGCACAGCAGAATTCAAAGGAATTATTGCAGAAAAAAACTGACTGTGTATTTGACATCATGCCTTTAAAACAGCCGGGGTGGCTTCCAGGATCCTCCTCTTTGGAACTTTTGAAGGTCCCTGTAAAACAGGGCAGGAGGAGCTTGCCCTGTGCTGTGCCAGCCCACAGGGTCTGGGGAGCCCGAGGCCGTCCTCCCAGCTTACAGGGAGAGGGTCTCCAGCTCCCTCCCTCCTACTTCTAGCCACATGTTCCCTTTCCTCCCGGCCACCAGCGTATGTGCTCATAACTGCTGCAGAGCGCTCAACCAGCCAAAAGCTAACATGATTTAAAAAAAAAAAAAAAAAAAAAAAAAGAAATTAATTTCTTTTGGGCTAATTTCCTGAATTGTCTTACCACTTAGTCATAAAGGTACTGGTGCAAGAGAGAAGGTGGTAACATATGGCTGGGGGCAAAAGGAAGAGCGGGAATTGGTTAGGTTATAACTTCCATCAGCTAAAGCTGCCGTGGGACTGTCACGTCTGGGCTGTTACGGCTCTGTCTCCTTGAAATGGAAGAAATGCATCAAGCCGAGGTCAGGAGTTCCTTTCGCGTGTGGCAGCACACAGACCGCTGCTGCTCCGTGGTGCCGCTCTGTCTCATCCTTCCCCATGCGTCAGCGCTATCAGCATGCTTTTTGTGTGGTGTTTTTCAGTAAAGGAGCACTGGAGGCAGCATCCCTCCCATGTTCTTCCAAAAAGTGGGTCGGCTGGGGAGCAACAAGCAACTGCTTCTGCATTGCAGTGGCTGCAACCTAGAAGAGATACAGGAACATGCTTGGACAAGTTCTATTTGTGAAAAACCATGAATTTTAGCTCATTAAACCACCAAGCGTCCAAATGTAAAGCTGAGGTCAGGAAGTAGCTGTAAGTTGAGTGACTGGAAAGGAAACCCAATTAGCTGCTTGCTGTTTTTCCGGAGTTCCTGCATGGAGGTCATGCAGATGTTCGGCAAAGCAAAAGGCCTCCAAGTTGGTGCAGTTCATCTCAAATCGATACAGGCTTTCACTCTCCTGCAGTGATGTTCCCTGGCACTTACCTTTAACTGTAGAAAGAAATTATTTCAGAAAAGGCCTCTCTTCTGTATCGCTATTTTTTTCCCCATTATAATAGTTCAGCCTTCTTCTGCTAGTCTAATTCCTCCTACTCTCCAGAATTCACATTCTTCAGGCATATAACAACTGCTACCGGTTATTTTCCCCACTGTGATCACTGCAGAGCCAAGTTATACATCTCATGTTTTAGAAATTTTCTTTTAAAAATACATCACTTCAACTCCAGTAATAAAGTTTTTTTTCTTCCACCAACTTCATTAGTGTCTAAAAGGCAGCCCAATGTACGCAACTAAGATGCACTCATACCGGAGAGGTGCTGTTCTCTCCCTTCTCCATGCAATGAGGGCTTGTCTGTATCCAGCCAAACTTTTGGTTGCCCGGGCACTCCACCTTGTCAGGCTGCGTACCCCCACCTAGGTTCCTATTTCTCCTCACCACCCCAGAGGACTGTATGTGCAAGGTGTGCTCGTAGTTCTTGAGACACAAAGCCATGACCCCTTGCCTTACTTTGTTGTGTTACTGTGTTGGTAAGATGCTTGCTGGCCTGGTAATCTCACAGCTAAGCCCAGGAGTTTGCAATTCAAGAAGGAAACTTTCACTGTTACCCTGAAAAGAGAAGCATAGAAGGAATTACTTTGGAAAGAGCTTCATGTAAATTTTTTATATGCCATCCTGCTGCCAAGGTATCTTGCCAATTGGGTGGCAGTAGCATGGTTTTTAACTTCTCTGTCTGTATACAAGCAGGATGACTTAACCTCTTCCTCTTTATCCCTGAACAAAAGAAGCAGCTGGTGATTTGAACAGATGTTTTGAAATTGGTAGCTGGCTCATGGTGGAGTAGGGAAGCATCGTGGTCTTTGAGCAAAGCTTTATGTCATTTGCCCTTGGTGCTTCCTTTCTGTTTGCTACCTCGTATTGTGCCTAGACGGGTCCCTTTTCCGAAGGACAGAGATCACAGTGAGAATCCAAAACGAGAAGTTCACAACAGGAGAAGCTGGTAGATTGTGCCTGACTCTGAACAGCCCTGTTGACCTCTCAGGAGGACGAGAGAAACAGCATCCCAAGCCAAGATCTTGGGGATGGCAGTGGGAGAAGATGACTTGGGTACTAACCGTGGGACGGCAGCAGCGGAGAGGAGGAAGGGGTGGAGATACGGGGACCTGGAAGTGCCCTGGCCACACAGTGTCGCCTGGACAGAGGGGCGACGTGGGAAGGTTTTGGATAAGCACTGACGAGTGAGAATCAAAGTCTCTGCCAAGTCGTTTACAGTGGCTTGAATGGCTCCTTCCCCGTGTGGCGCGAGGAGGAAGCCGGGGCTCTCCTAGGCCTCCTTAATCCAAAGAAATTGCAGCAATTTAGCTACATCATTTTCTGAGTACACATAGTTAAACTGGTGTAGTCCGTTAGCATGAACGTTCAAATTGGTTTAAGAGTGGCTGATAGAGATCAAATGTATTGGAACTAGCTAATTTGAGAGTGTCCGTGCAAGGGGGTTACGCCAATTTAACATCATCAATTTAGATGCCAGTAGTTGCATTAGTGTGGTGTTTGAATGCAGACCAACAGGGAGAGTGACTAGGAAACGGCTTGAAGAGGCATTTTTCACTGAAACTGTGTGTAAATCTACTAAAATTAATAAAATCTTTGAGTTTTTATTTATAGCAGAAAACTCTGGTATCATCTCACAGGGACTTGATATTTCTGGGGAAAGAAGGGATCTTAATTTTTTTTTTTTTTTTTAAGGAAAGAATGGAGGAAGTACATAATTTATGTATTTTATGCTTGTATCTCCTAAAATCTTGCAGAAACATTCTCCCAAAAATGCAAATCTTAAGGCTCTGAGAGATAGATTCGGGTCTGGATGGCAGTCAGGTGTCCCAGCATGTGGGATTGTAGTCTAAAATGAAAAATTAAGTATAGTATTTCTGCACACACGAGTGGTTGACGTCCCTCGAGGTTGCTGTCATGCCTAACTAAAGTTGATTTTTTTGTGCAATATATTTATTTCTTCCTACACTTGAGATCTCTCTTCCCTTCCTCCCCCTGCTCCATGGTGTTACTGTGCTTCCCTAACTACAATTAAAATGTTGACACCTGGCTTGGCTCTGCAGATTAGGATTTGATTTTCTGTAATTATATGTTATCGCTCACATTCAGTAGCAATTTTACCTTCTGTACAGTTTGATAACACTTATTAATTCAATAAAAGAAATCAATTCACAGGCAATTTCAAAATGTAACACCTTGGTAACTGAGTACTAACCAATCAGATTATGCATCTGACATTGTGCCTTGTCATTTAATCAGTAATGGGTGATTGCAAAAGCAGATATATGTCAGATGTTAATTAAGAATAACACAGTTTGGGACCATAATGTTAGCAGTGCCTGTTTTGTTATGATGCTGTGCTGAATATAGCTAATATTTGACTTGCACTTAAGTATTATTTACAGTAAATGGAACGATAAGGATATTTATTCTGTCTCTGTGTTCTGACAGATGTACTAAATTTTCTTTTTAATCAGTGGAACATACTGAGTGTTAATGGACCGCCGCACAGTACGTGTCTGTGTAGTGGGATGTGGAGGTGGTTTTGTTTATAATGAACACGCTCCATCTTATCTTCTAGAAAGTTATATAGTTTTGCTTTCCCATGGCTTTTTTTATCTTCTTGAAGTGTTTTACTTGGCATCTGCCAATCAACTCTTTCCATCAGGTTATTGTTATAGTGTTGAAAAATAAATGTGAAAGCCCTGGGTATGTACCACCTCCGAATTTGCTGAAACCCTCCCCACCTCTCCCTCCTTGTCCCTTGCAACAGATACCAGGTGAAACACGTTCTCCTTCACCAGTGACCTTGCCTGGAGGCTACTTAACTGTGGGCAGGTAACTGGTATTGTCTTTCACTCCATTTACACCTGCCATTTTCTGCCCTTCAGGATGTCTTCAAGCTCTAACCTCATGGTTGTTCACAAGGCTTAAACTGGGGCTTGTTCCCCTCCTCGCTTTGGGCCTTCCTGGGATCCGTTTGGTCGGGATTGACCACGGTGTCTGTCCTGGTCTTCTGCTGCAGTTCAGGGTTGCTTGACAGGTGCTCGGTGCCACTGACTTCCAGCGCTTTCACTGGCGATGAAGGGCATACAGGACCTGGCCCTTAATTTCATATCTTTACTTTAAAGACCCATTTGTTCTGTGTGATTAGGACCTATTAGTCCAGTTAAATTAAGATGAGAACAGGTGAAATATGCCTGAAACCGACATTTCAGCTTAGCCAAATGTTATCATGCTGACACAACCTTCCTTTCTGATTTGTAATTAAGTTAGAGCCAAGGCCACTAGCTATTAAACTCTACAAAGCAAATGTATAAGATGCAGGGAATCTCCAATAAAGTTGTAAACTTCAATTAGACGGCACCAGCCCAGGGTCCTGAGCTTTCATTGGACACTTACCTAATTTTATTATAACAGCAGCATCCTAAATGAGCAGCTCTGGGGCATAGTCTATTCATTTAACAGTCCACATATTCATTAAATCTTACAAATTGGCATCAGAGTTTTGTTTTTAGCAACTTATTCATTTAAAGGAGGAGGCACATTCAGCATTAGATCACTTATATTTTCTGTTTGGTAAACCATTTTCATTCAGAGCTTGCCTAAAATGTGGCAATTTCTATGAGCTGAGGTAAATTTTCACATTAAAGTGATTCACTAATGGCTGATAAAGCACCATGGAGCTTGTAAAACCATTTGCTGTGAAATTTCAGGAAGGAAAGAGCTGTCTCTTTTGCCCCAGGATATCACTGATTTCAGGGAGGTGGAAGGATTGCAGGGGGAGATGGCAACAGTGGAGGTTTCCTACTTTTTTTAACAATAGTCTCTTTTCCCCTCCCTCCATTTTACCAACAGACAAATGCAACGTTAGTTTCTCTGGTTTGTTTTTTTTTTAATCATACTTAGATATTGCCATCTTTTCTGCTGTGGTTTCCCAGAAGAAAAAGGTGCTTCAACATAATGTTGGTCTGTGTAATTCTCTATATCGTGGTTTCATACTCAGTATTCCAGGGTGGGTACTTGTTTTGGCTTCTCCTTTCATTATTGTCCCGCTCTATAATTGAACCAGTCAGAACTTCAGTGATTTACGCACAGCTCTGACAACTCATATCCTCGTGTGTGAATCTTGGCACGCGTGAATCTTGGCTTTCTTGAACTTCTAAGGAAGCAGAGTGTTTATTTTCAAATGTGCATGCCAGTAGTGAAGCAATCCTATATTTTGCAATAACTAATGAGTATATCTGGAGAGACCCCAAACCTTGGAAACTGTCAGTTTTTAAACTGTCTTGTTACACTAAAGTTTAAGAAATACCTTGTCCCTTCAAGAGGTCTTACTGTGCTGTGTTATGTATTTCTATAATGAAGAGATAATTATGACCTTAATTCTAGCTTGAAAAATGATGACTTAAACGTTTTTTTACCATGTGAATTTTCACCTCTAATTTGGATTACTGCAAGTTTTCTCAGTGTCCTTAAGAGGGTGAAAAAAGGTTTCTCTGGAATAGCCATTTTCATTAGTTTGCATTCTGCTGCTTGTCCTGTCTGCGCGGGGAAATCTAAGATGACTGGTAAAGGTTCCCAAATTGTCTTTCCGCAGAAGGAAAGTGATGCTTAAAAAATTTTGATGGATCAATCCATTTATCAAAATACCCACAGATTCTACACTCAGAATGGTGAAATGTTAATAAATATTGGGTGTTGAGCTAAGAATGTAAAATTATCCCCCAGTAAGTTACTGTATCTTACGAGTTTTGGGTTTTCTGTGTGAATTGTCTTAAGGGGAAGAAAAAGATTGCAAATATTGAATTGGTTCAAGCTGGATTCTTTGACATAGAATCAGATCATAATTTCTTTCTTCATTAGCTCTTTATTTCATAAGGTAAAGAAAAGCTACTCATTTCCTAGTCCATAGCATGGCAACTTGTAACAGTGCTTGGTTTTAACAGGGTCTGCTACTTGTGATGTACTTTGTAATCTGTACTGTCCTCAAAGGCAACTGATAAAAAGAAGGGACCTGTTACAATAATGGAAAACAAACTCATTCTTAACCCTTTCCTTAGCGTTGAATTACTGCTTCTACTGAATAGGAAAATGATCTATAACTTGAGGGGATCAGGACTAACACCCTGTAAATACGGGTAAAACAAAGCATCCTGCAGACTCAGCGGGCCGGGGCAGGGTAAATGGCTGACCCAACACCCGCGCTGGTGGTGCGCCAGAAATGACGGGGCTTTGCTTCCCACAGTTCCTCCTCTGAAACAGGGCCTGGGTGCAAAGCGTGACCCTGGTGTTTCCGTGGCAGGGTGTAACTGATAGATAAGTTGATACTGGAAATGATGTGGAACTACTGAGATTAGGTCAAGCTGCTGGTTTGTCCGTGATACGGGAGTCTTCTATTTATGCTTTAAAAAGGGATTTATAATGGGGTTGTCTGCATGTTTGTGCATATTGAAGGAGAAGCAAATCATGGGCTGCAGGGTTTGATCAAGCAGGGGCAGAACAGTGATTTTTAAAAGGCAGTGCTGGCAGAAGCGGTGGAAATTTTATGAATGCACAAGTAACCTGATGTCACACAGGGATTATTCCTTTAATGTGTTTATGCCTTTATCAAGGATGGAATGGCTTTGTTGCCTAGCTATACAGCATTAACTTGCTACTATCTGAGAAATAATACCCATTAGTAAGTTCTGACTTATGTATTTATTTCCCCTCTTCCTTATCTGGTGTAAGTTGCTATAAATCCTTCTCCCGCCAAATCAGAACATGGATGAGTTTCCTCTGGCAAAAAACTGATACTGCAGCTTGTCCTTTAGCTCTCAGGCCTCACGGGTTTAACATCAGTGGTTTGACCTCTTCCTGTTCAAAGGATAACATGAGCGTTGCTATCTGTAGAGATGCATGATGACAGAGTAATCATACTTCGTACTGAAGATTACAATGCTTTTGGCAGTCACAGATAAACTCAGCCTCACAAACGGAGCATAATGACATTAGGTATAACTGGTTTCTATTTAAGAAAAAAAGGGAGGGGGGAGAATAGTAGAGATAAACGTGCCTAAGGTCAGAGCTAGGGGTAGAACTTGACTCTGTGTCGTGTATGCTAACCCCAGTGCTCTCCTCTCTGCTGGACGACCGTCTTGTGTTTTGCTGGATAAGCTGATGTCCTGGAGAATTAGGGATCGCTGTTGTGGGCTTGATGGCAAGAGTCCAGTCTGCTCTTTGACATGGAGGCTTTGCCTCTATTACGTCTCCATATGTGTATTTTCCTGCCCAGGGATTTCATGGAAATGACTGCTAGACTTTGAGATAAGTGAGCCTCCTCAAGGTCACTTTCTTCCATGCGCGGGTAGTGTTACATTGCCACCCTTGCAGCTGGTGGCTTACCCGGTCTTCATAAAGCTACATGGTGGAAAACATAAGGATTACGGAGCTGAGAGTCTTCACCCAGCAGGACCTATACACGCCAGTGAAACTGGAACTCAATGTAAAGGCGTTTAGAAAACACTTTAAATACATATATTCCTTTCTTATATTTAGATTTTGACTACCATATATCACAAGTTTATCTGAGTAGTTTCATGGCCACTAAGAAGGTTCACTAAGTTTGGGGAGCTGTCTGGCCTGTATCGGTTGTACTGACTTAAGTAACACACATGATCAGTTAGAAGGCAAGTACAATTTTGACCTGTAATAAGCTCTGCACTTCAACAAATAACATTTCAAGACTTCAGCATTTTCAAATAGATTTGGAAGGATACAATATAGATCTTAAAATGCATGGTTGATTTACTTTGAGCTGTGATATAAAAGATGGATAAAACCAGAAATAAGCTCTCACTTTCAAGGTCATTATTTCTCAGTTCTAGGTTATTTGACATATTTGCCAGCATACTGCAGGCTCTGAGAGCTGAGTAGGTGCTTAACCATGGTAACAGTTTTACTTTACCCCACCCAGTATTGCTGCTGATTGGTAGAGTAAAACCTGGTTTTCAATCGCGACATAGGGGCACAGAGACACTTAATGGCAAAACTGGAATCTCTCCTTTCTGTTGAAGCATGACATTTATCAAAGAATACTGTAAATTTTTAGCACGCTAGTTCAAACTGGCTCTTTATCACCTGGTTTCTCTATGGGAAATCAGAAATCCATTATAGCACCAAAGCACTTCATTCTAAGGCAGTCTGTAGGTCTCTTGAGCAGATGGGAGAAACTTGGACTGAATTAAAACCATATTGTGGTAGGTGGTCATTGTCCTATTCTGTGTGTGTTTCCTGAATTTACTTAGGAGGATGTTTAGGAGAAGAGGGAAAGGACTTCATATTGTAAGTTGTTATCCTGGGAACATAATCACTGGGGTGCTTCTTTCTTTAAGGGAGCTGTACTCCAGAGTTCATCAAATAATTAAAATTAGTCCTCAAAATGCTGACCGTCACATAACTGTTCCTGTCTCAGCCATGGAAGGACTCTGTCTCCCAGCACCTCTTCTTCCATCTCACTTACCCTTCCTGTCTGTCCTGCTCTGCAGCAGTGTATCGTTGCTGAGATCTCAGTACGTTGCTGAGAAGATAAAGGGATTCTGGAAGACCCAGGGAAAAATGCCCAGGGATGAGAAATGGTATGGCACTTGGTAGGTTACAGCACTAAGTAGATTACATGATGGGTCATTTGCTGTGAAGTACCTACTGCAGAATCTATCCCCTACTTAGGTCCCGCTTGAGTCTTTACAATGAGGCTTTCCGAGGTCTTAACCGGTGTGTAAACCTTGTGCTGGTCCTCTGCACGCAGCTGCAGTCAATCCTAAAAGTGTGTTCCAGCTTGTTGTTCTCATCAGAAGAGAAATGCGGGGAGAGAGCAATTTTGTGGGAAGATCGGAGAAGGCTCTGCATTCCCAAGCATGACAGCAGCCCTGCGGCTTCTGGGCTGCGTGGGGAAGGAAGAAGGGTGGTGGCTGGGGGGGTGGTTAGGAGAGCAGCAGCAAAGTCAAATCACTTCAGCTCTGCTTAGGGCTGTAGCCAAAACTTTGAGATTTGAAGTTCATATGACCAGTCTGAGAGACTCTCCTGCCAAATTATGTGATGAAAATTAGAGCAGATGATGTCAAGGCTCTCTTACAGATGTTCCCTGCACAACCACCACCACTCTTGGATTGATCATAAGGAATTAAAGAGCCTTCGCAGCAGCTAAGCAGGGATGTGCATCTTTCATAGTACCACGAGCTGCTGACGTGATTTATGTTTCCATGGTATATCAGGAATAAAGAAGCCCGGGTACAAAGCCTGTTTGAAAATTGATCCTCGGTGAAATGGGAATTTACAAATGTGGCGTGTTCTTCTCAGAAATAAAATTGAGCTTTACCCATATTACTATTAAAGTATAAAGCTTTAATTATGCCCTAAATCCACTCCTTTAGCTGGGGGGCTCACATGATTAGCAGCAAGGAGAGAAAAAAAAAAAGGCATCTGGAGAGGCTGTGTGGTGCCGTGTTTTCCCATATGTGAAATTTTATACAGTACAAATTATTAAACACCAAACCTCCGGAGAAAGATTGTAATGAAAAATTTAGCACTCCCCCATCAGGCTGCGACTAATTTGCCTTCTGACTAGATCTGAAAGAACGGAGGGCTGTGCTGGGGGTAATCCTTGATGGGTAGCTGGCAAGAGGAACCAAGTGTTGTTATAATATAGTGCAACAGGAACAGCAGCGTGACACTTCTGCAGCCAGCCTCACTGAGAGACAGTTAAGGTAAAAATAGAGAAAAAATAAATCACCATTTTCAATCACGATCTGTGGGAGCGTATCCCATTCTTTCCATTTTGATTTTTGGCCTCAAGCTCCCGATTTTCATCTTGCAACATGACTTTGTAATAAAGATGTACACTAGAGGGGAGACCTGGAACAGATGCTGTCTGGCTCGTACGTTGGGCGGTCCTGTCTTGTTTGTGCACGTGGGCATACGTGCATCTTCTCTGGCACATGGGCTTGCACCTTCCCTGTCTGCCGCTTACACCTGTTCCCGTGGTTGGGGCGTGCTGCCCGCAGCGCACCGTGCTCAGACCCTGAAGCATTCAACCGTGCACGCTCTGGGGTTTCAGGTGTGAGAACACGAGCAGCTGCTCAGGAACCCGTATTGCACCAAACACTGGCACGGCCGGGCTGCGGCATCCCCCTTCTCAGCCTCCTGCACTCTGAGCGCAGAAACACGGGAGGTGGGGCGGCTTCTGGCACCTGAGAGCTGTGTTTTAAACGTCTGCACAGATGGGGTGTTCTTCTGAAATACACCATCAAGCCGTGACTGAGAGGCATGTCAAATCTACGCCACCGCTTGTCCTGACCACCGATGCCAGTGGTCCACTCCGTAGTGCCAGTGACTGTTCCCCGGGAGATTGTGATGGGGGTTATAGAAATATGCAGCGAATGGTGGAATGCACCTCTACCTGTTTTACATTTTTGCTTGTAGAAGAACCTTAGTTAGCATTTCCTTTAAAATTGTTTATGTTCTGGGTTTTTTTGCAGAATTTTGCAGGTGTGTATTGGCTTGATAGGTCAAGCAAAAGGATGCTAACGCTAGCCTGATGTGACCGGAGGCACCCACTGTGTGATTCTCTGCAATTAACTGTTGTTACGTTGCGCTAGGTGCTTATTACAATTAGATTCTTCCTTGCCGGAGCAGCCTGCATCGTCGCGATTGTCACTAGGGGAGAGCTGACGCTGTTGCAGCGATAGGCTGGGTACTCTGAGGGCACTCGCCTTTTTCTGGCCTCCTTCCTCCGTGTTTCTTGCTAACAAAAGAAAGGCCTCGTGTGACCCCATGTGCAGCTTATAATGTCTTGTTATAGCTGGAACATGATTTTAACAACAGAGAAGTAACCTTGTCACATGCAGTGTGTCCGCTGGCTCAGAAAGCCCCTGAATCCCCAATTTCCTGGAAGAACAACTTCCCCCACTACCCATAAGTTCATATTTGCCCCTGAAAGCCAGGGATTGGTTTTGCCTGGATGCTTCAGAAGGAACGGGCTGTAGGCACAAAGCCCCCTCTCCCCACTGAGTCAATCTAAAATCCAGATTTTACAGTCTAAGTCCAAGAAAACTCGGCGCCGGCAGATTGCTCTTGGCCCCTGCCCGGCAGGGTGTTGATTAATAATTTGAACCTGCAAATCCTCTTTCAACTTCTGTGAAATCTAAATTGTCCATCTGAGGCTTGCTTCTTTCAAAACAATTCTACTGTGATTTTCACTGCTAGCATAATTCTTTGTAAAATAGATAACCCTGTCAGTGGCAAAGCTGCGCCGCACACCTGGAAGGCAGCACAGCTGCCTGAGTGCTGGCGTACAAATGTGAAGAGCAAGCGATAACTGGAGGAGAGCAGAATTTAAACTGAGTTCAGTTCAGATATATCCAGCTATAGTCCTCTTCCTTTGCACTCTACCGTATATATTTGTCTGTTTCAGAAGGGTTTTTTTTAAGGCTGAAATTTTGAGAGTAGAACATGAGAGATTGGCATCTCGATGCCTTTAGGAGTTGAGGTACCTGAGGCACTTCAGAAACTCTCAGCTTTAGGACTCACCAGAAGATAATGGTGCAGCTGCTTATTCACTAATAGGAGCAAGTCACTGTTTGATCCTGCTCCTGCCGCTGCGTTCTCCCTGCGGGCAGAAGGAGCTGGTTTGGGGGATAAAACAACAGAGGCTTCTGTGGGATGCGTTATGGGCTTTTCCACAGGTGGGCTGCGAGGTGGGAGCGTGCTGGTCCTGCTAGGTGGATGGTTTTTAGGAAGGACAATACCAAGCATTGACAAACACGGCATAGTTTGTGAACTTTACCTTGTTCTGTTTCCATTTTGGCTCCTTTTTTTATGGTTTCAGGAAAAGGATATCATTTTACTCTTGCATCAGTGCAAATCCATAGTAATTCTGTTAATGAAAAGGAAAAAAAAAAAGGTTTTAGAAATCGTGAGAAAAAGAATCACCTCTGGTGTTTTTGAAAAAGGACCTTGTTTGCCCAGTAATTCAATATTGCTCTATCATCTCAATAATGAGAGTTCAGCTCGTAATGGCAGCACATTACAAGAAAGGCTGTACAATTTAAACATGTTGTAAATCCAACTAATAAGTATAAATTGATTTTTAAGGGGAAAAAATGTGCGCAAAACTAGTCTTTTACCATATGTTTCAACTCTACCAGAAACCTTACTTGAATGGTATTTCAATGTGCTTTACCTATTGTGTTGCAAACTTTTTCAGACTCTGTCAAGTTGTACTAAAGCTTTTAAAATACAGATGGTGGTAAAATCCCCAGTGGAAAACAGACTTCTATTTCAAACTTCAGTTCTGTTTTTTTCTCTTCTAGTTCATAGCAGATTTTGACAGATCAGAAGAAATATTCACAGCTTGATGCAGCTGGATTCTTCTTTGGCATGAGCAGAAACATCTGGCCCCAAAACAGTGCATTTTACCAAAGGGCCGAAATACATGCACATGCATCTGTTGTGTTAATATATTTTCCTGTGAACTCAGATGTTAATTGTTTTGTTTTGCCGAGACAACAGTGTTGGTTCAGTGAATACAATTGTTTCCTTTAGCCCTCTGTCAATGGTTTCCTTTAGCAGTAATACTGTTTTAAATAGGAAACTGTCAGGTACATTGTGAATAGCAGCAAGGTAAAGTGTTTTGAGCAAGGATATTTATAGTGCAATGGTATCTAGACATGTACTGTTATATGGAATTTGCATATCGACTGAGACAACTGTTAGCACAAAAGCTCCATGTGAGACCAGTTTTACCTCTCTAGGAGACATGTTCAATTTTTGCATCATAATTTTAGAGGCTTTTGCCATTCCCACTTGCTACTTTTCATGTCCTCTTGCTGCTCATCCAGAGGCAGCAACAAGGGAGCATTAAAGATCGGAATAATTACCTGGTTATCCAGCTCTACCCAGAGTTCTGCCTTGGTGAATTTTGTTATTTTGGCCTTTGTTCCTTCTCCCACACTCGCTCTTACAGAAAGAGCTACAGTTCAGAGAAGTCCTTTTGCTGACTTTCGGTCTCTGGATTGAGCTTTCAGTGTTGTTCCCCTGGTTATACCAGCTCTGGGCCCTGCTGCTGCTTGTAAACATCCCGTGGTGTGACAGACCTTGGTCATTTCCCCAATCTGTATCCAAGGTACTTCGAAGCCTCCTGCCTTCAGGCAGCCCCCAGACACAAGTCTTTCTGCCCAAAGTGAAACCTCACTGTCCCACGTATCAAGAGCCGTCCTGAAATCCCATCGTAGTTTCCCAGTAGCAAAGGTGTGCTCCCTTACCCGTCTTCCACAGAACCTTCCTATCTGATGGCTTCATTTTTTCATGCTGTGTCTCTGTGCCTCTTTTTACTAAAATATTTCCTGTGGAGGTGCGGAGTTTCCATGCAGTATCCAAAAAAGCAGCAATTCCTTTTTTTGCTTTCTCAGCAAGCTCTACTCTGTTAACATTATACTTTCTTTCTAAGAAATATTTACTTATACATCATCCAGGGAGAATGATCTTGTGGTTAAGATGCAAGATGGTTGCTATTAAAAGCTGCAGTGCTTTTAGCCATCCAGTTTTCTCTATAGTTCTAGTTCTAGCCTTATCCCAGGTCCATTGCTTGATGTTCCCAAAGTCATCTGATCTTTTCATTCCTTCTGAGAAGGGACGATAATATTGCCCACTGCTCATCCTTGCTGTTTAAACTTGATGCGTATTTGGAGATGCTCTCAGGAAATATTAGTAGGATCATTAATAAATGCATCTTGCTATTACTGCATTATCCTCTAAGGTGCTGTTTGTTTAACTCTAGACTTTCCCACTGAACAAGTAAAGAAAACAGATGCTTATTACTGTTTAAAATACCTTTCTGCACCACATGTGACAAGGAAGATAAGCATTTCCTGCAGCTAAGACCTTCCTTATGGGAAGGCCTGCAGCAGTCTGAGTTCACTGGGCTGTTACTTCAGTTCAAGTTAGATTGATTCATAACTTATTTAACCTGAACAAAACTCAGGTTTGGCTTAAAGCTCGATAAGCATGCTATACGCCATTTACAGCGGTTTAAATCAGCTTCTAATCAGGCTTTTAGTTAAACTAGTGGACTTGTTTATTTTGGTGCTTGACAAGCCCTTGTGCCCTCTGTGAAACGATGCAGGCGCAATGGCTTGCGTTTCTCTGGGCCTGCCGTGGGCAGGTTTCCCCTCCTCTGAACCCAGCTCATCCCCAGGCACAGCCCGACGCCTGGCTGAAAGGCACCAGCGCAGCTTTGCTCTGCAGAATCAGTGAGGAGAGGATGTCTTGCCTCACAGGGAGCAATTCCGACCAGCTGGATAACCTTCAGTAGATAGTGTGAGTATCTGCTTCGTGGTTACTTGTGCAGCTTGCCCTTTCAGCCATGTCAAGGTGCATTTTACACGTTTGGAGGATCATGGCCTTCCAGCTGCAGGGAGAGGATTAATCTTCAGCAGGGCATGCTAGTGTGGGGGTTTCTTTCTTCTTTTTTTGTCTGTAACCATCACAAGAAGAATAATCTGAGCCAAACAGTTTGGGCTTGGATTTTGGAGGCATACAAGTCAGGAAGAGCATTCAGAATAAGGACACTTGCGTTAGCTTTTCTGTCATGACAGAAGACAATATGAAATCCAGATCGTGTTTTTCGCTCAAAGCTACAGTGTTTCTGCCAGTCCTTTTGTGTCTGAGAAATTTTTAAAACTACCGTTATAGGGAATATATAGTTAGTGCCAAGCCACTCTTGTGGTGCACATGGCGAGAGTACAGTATAGGCCAACAAGAAGCATTTTCCTCCACTATAAATTGATGCGGTCTCTGTTACGTAGGAAGAAGGTAGGGCAGGCTCCCAGTCCATCTTTGCTGAGCTCTCTGTGCTTTCTTTACCTCATTGCATCTTTGGGTAATGCACTGCGTCCCTTGATGATAGCAAGTGTCAACCAGCTATTTCACAGAGCTCTGGGCTTAGCCTAACAGCAGTGCTGCCTTCTAAAGAGCTGCTTCCCGTTCCTCAGCTGCGGATGTTAATCTCAAAGTTCAGTGATCATTAGCTAAAATAATTGCCACCCCTTTTTAGTTATTCAGGGCTGAAAATTACCAAAGGGCTTCACCTTAGTTGCTTCGGCTGTAATTATTCTTAGATTTTTGTTTTCTTCAGGATGTCGAACAGCAAACAGGATGTCCCCTGGGCATTTAGAGGAAATTGCTTCTGTGTTTCTCCGTGGAGCTGGCTGTGCTTGCTCTGGTAGTTATAACACTGTTTTCTCAAATCAAAAACTTGCAGTGGTGGTGTAGGATCTCATGGCCTTACTGAAAGTTTCCTTGACAACACTAGTATCTTGACTGATCACAATGGGTGATCACAACCAGACAGCAATGATGTTTCAGACTGCCTCTGCTTCAAGTGCAGAGCCAGGGACCTGCTTTCCAGACCTGTAGAGGTGTAAGGTTTGCTCTGATTTTTGCCGGAGTGGCTTGGTTCATCTGCTAGTGCGGGGAGCCTGAAGAAAATGGCTCTGGTTCTTGTTGAGACTTAACTGAAGCAGCTGTGGTTAGCTTTCTATTGCCTGTGGGAGATGAGGGACAGTTGGCTGGGGGACAAAGACCGCTGCCAGGGAAAGGACAGGTCCCAGGAAGTCTAGACAGAGTGCAAGTAGGGGCTCGGTAGAGTTTGAATTAGCAATAAAAGCAAGTTGTAGGTCTGACTAGAAGAAGGTAGAAGTTGGAATAAAAATATTCATGGTGGCGTGCGTGGGGGTTGTCTCTGCTTTACTAAATTCACATCATACCACAGCTTGTGCCAGCCATCCATCAGTTTCCTCTGCATTGAAGTGGTGGTTCTCTTGCCTTTGGTGCCAGCTTTTCCCCCGGCTGCTGCTACGCTGGAGCCTTGCTCCTAGGTTTTACCAGATCTTCAGATATAACAGGGACGTGATTGTGGGCTGGTTTGCGGAACAGCTGAAAACATGTGATATTAGGCCTGCTCCTGTGTATGTGAAAGACCGTCTGCTATCTCCTGTGATTTAAACTATGCCGCTGTAGCTTAAACTTACGCCAGTGCTGGGAAAAAAACCCTGGCTGGCTCTCTGGCGTCTGTTTCTGCGACACGCGAGTTCCCTGTTCCGATGAACTGAGGCCAGGGTGTGACCATAGCACTGAGGGTAGGTTACGAGCTCGGGGCTGTGGCTTTGTCTGCTCAGCACTGTGATCTTTGACAGCAGTTTCTGCAAAATTCATCATTCCCTGGGCAGCCTTTGTATTTATTTATTTGTTTCTTTTCTTTTTTTCACTTTAGTTTATTAATTGCATGTGTAGCTTTATCTGGAAAAAATTGCATGCAATTTATGCATGCCTACAGTAGCATATGTTTTATATATTGGATTTATGGGGATGGTACTGATTCCTGAATTAATTTGAACAGCAAATTGTTGTTGTATCTGCACACAGTATGTCTTTTCTTTTTTTAACATGTATTATATGACACACATCTGGTGGTGTTTTAATTGTGTTATTGTGGTGCCTCAGAGTCCTAGTAATGAATTTGAAACCCTACTGTACTAAGCATGGGGTTTTCACATGGGACTCTTGGAGGGTTTGAGTGAACTGTTGAGCGAGAATGTGGATGCTTTTGTCCCTGCCTTGAACTACGGACAAGAACGCACAGGGTTTGCAGGCTGCCATCAATCAGCACCAGGATGGTAACTTTTGTTCCCACCTCTATGTAAGGAGAAATGTGCAGTGCATCACACCTGGATAGTTGCTGGCAATTTTTGCTTTTTCTAATGACAGTTTGATTGATTTCTGTGGTCCATGTAAGAAGGACTTGGGGCAATTCAGGACAACTATCCAAGTTTGTACCACAGGTTAAGCTGTAGCTGCCTGTGGGCTGTCAGTTCAGGAGAGCTTTGCCTTGCTGTCTTACTGGAGAGGCAGCAGACCGAGCCACCCTTCCGAGGTCATTCCTGTCCATGCTGTATCCAAGAGAAAGTGGCCTCTCTTCCCTTGCTCAGGGATGGGATTAGTTCCCTTTGGTTGCAGCATTACGCTGGAAGATCGTACAGAGGTGCTTGTCCACTGTGACCCTCCCAGCTTCTCCCGAGCGAGCGGCTCTGTTCAGCAGCATAGCCTCTGTTATACAGTAGCTGCAGGCGGCCGCCTTCATTCCTCAGAATCGTAGTGCAGCTCTGCTTTGGGGTGTTTTTTCTAATGAGGTGTGTTTTTCAAGGAATCCAAGCTGCTACCTAAAACTGCCTTCCCTTCCTTTTCCTTATTTATTTCTAAACAGGTATTGCCATCTATGAATTTTATCTGCAGTGGCTTTGATAATATTTTTCTCAGATATTGATGGAACTATTGAATAACTGCAAGCCTCGTTTAAAACCTTTTACTTTCTGTAGCAAAAATTGATGATTATTTATTGACACTACTTTTTGAGAACTTAGCTGATATGTTCCCCACTTAAAATATGCTTTATTGATATTTATGTAGCGCTAATTTTTATCAGAATGTCTTGCAGTATAAGTGCATCAAGAATCCTAAATGTGTCATATTTATCCAGTTCCCTTTTCAACCAAACTTATCAAAGAAATGAAACCAGGCTTATTCAAGAAGATTAATTTTCCAGAAAACCTTGTTGACTGAAATAGTTAATTCAGTCAATTGAATCCAGTACTGGTTTTTTTTTTCTTCTTCTGTTCAAGCCTGGTATCACGGCAATGTGCCTATAGCTGTCCAGCCAGCTCTGGTTGCTCCTTTGAAATACTTCTCCAATACTTGTCTTTTTTCAGTTTTCTTAGTGGCTATTCCAAGATCTATTAAAACATCTGTGTGCACATGATCTCCCATTCCAGGGCTTGTGCAACAGGTCTGGACTTTGTTCTTAGCAAATGTTGTCTAATGTCTTCCCTTTGTTATCAGAAGACTGAGAAATGAGTCTCTTTTCTTCCCAAGGACAAAGCAAAACTGTATTGAATGTTCTGCCTATCTGACATCACTTGTAATGTGTTTACTTTGCTTTTGGGGATCTTCTCTTACTAAAATGACTTTTGAAGGTTATTATCACCTTTTGTCTTCGATTTAAAACCCTTGCTTTTGGTGAGTAATATTACTAGAAGAGAAATACTGTAGTATACAGAGAGAATTTTCTTGGTTGAATTTCCTAATATATTTTGAAACATCTCCTGCAGCTTTGGACAATTTAATATGTATATTAAATCTACTTTCGCTTTGAACATCACAGCTGTTGATATTAGCCTTTAATAGATGGTATCTGTATATATAGATGGCAGCAACGTTAAAGCTGTCAATTCTGATTGCCTCCTACGTGGTGTTTAAAAGCACTGTGTAAACTCAGCCTGATTTAGTCCGTTGGCTCCAGCTGAACGCAGCACTCTCCTTGCTAAATGGATGCTTGGTCAATCGTACCTCTGTCCTGCTCAGAGTCACTTCCCTTACAGTCATCCTTTCGATATGGGCAGCTGCACTGGTGTTGGTAACACTTGATGCATCTGTTGTAAGAGTCCTGAGCTGATCTTTAGGATATCCATTTCTTTCCCATTGCCGAAAAGATGTGCAAAATCAACTTCTCATTTGATGCATATTGGATGGCATTTTATAATTGAGAATCACAGGTCCGAATCACCTTAATGTGATACTTGAAGCTACAAATCTTATTTAGTAACTTGCTCAGAGGCTTTCAGCGCTCTCATGGAGTATTTATTGGATGCTATTTCTTTAGACTTGTCGATAAATTAAAGTGTAGTTAGGGCATCTGATTCTGGCTGAGCATTACAGTTGGTGCAGTAATTATTAGGTGCTGCCTTTTCGTTGGTGGTCATTATGTCCGTCCCCTGTCCAGCTCTGGTTTTATTGTCATCTCCCAGCTTTACAGGCTGCTTCTCTTTTGGTCATCAAGATGTGTGTGCATTTTTTTGTCCTTACAGGTGCCTTAATTCATTTATAAACACAGACTAAGTTGCCCCAGTAAGTTTGTTTAATTTCTCGGGGTTTTCTTCACTGCGGGAGTGCAGGGAGTCCTGACTTCTCTGGCAATTGCTTATAGTTTGCCTTCACAACAGGACCTGATAAGTCATCGCTTGTGGCGGGCACTGTTTTGTTACGTGTTGTGCTGGTTTTGTGCTGTAGCCCATGAATCTCAAAATTGCCTGTTACCCCTTTATCGCCTTGCCTGCCTCTCCAGACAGCCCCAAGGGCCTGTAGGTGCCATCTGGGTACCCTGTTGTGGGAGGCAGGTTTTAGCTAAATTGGTTAGGAATGCTATTTACCCTTCACCAGTCAAAGTCTCACTCCTGCACACACGCTAGCTAGCTGTAACCTAAGCAGGTCTACGCTGACACAGTTTATCATTGACGTATGTCAAACCCAGATTTTCCCAGCTGTCTACTACCATCTGCCAAGCACGGCTGGGGGCATGCAGAGTGCAGTTTGCTACGCAGGCCTGATGGCAGCTGTAAAATCGAGCAGTTTTGCCTGCTTAAGCACCAGCTCTTTTCCAAAATAAGCATTAGTTCTCGCATCGCAGTGAGCCTCCCGATCCTGAGAGCACAGGCCATCGTGGGGAAGCGGTGCCGGCTCTGCTCCGCAGCCGAGGCCACCTGCCAGCTGAGAAGCTACGAAAAATCTTTGTGGCGGTTCCAGTGCATCGGTTGAGCTGCAGAAATGCCAACTCTGATGCTCCTTACGGCCTCTCTGCGCTGGGCACTAAAGAAAAAGGCTTCTCCAGTCTCCAAGGGCACTGGCCCACTCTTTTGGCCACACCCTCAAAAAATCGTGCTATCAGACATAGTTTCTCTCTGGTTAGGTATTTAGAAAGGCAAAACAAGTCAACCAGTATTCACCAGAGTCTGCGTGGGCACTGCGGAAAGCATGGGGCTGCCGCGCGCCTCTGATCCTCGCATGAGAAGTGCTTTGCACCGCTAGCGGTACGTGCGGCAGTGTAGACAGAGATGTGAGACCAGACCTGGAGAAGTGTCTCTCAGAGAGCTAAAGCTGAGCCCATGGTAGGATGTTACTCTAACAGGAGCATCATATAGCAACTCTTCCAAAAACCGTAAAGCCAATGGACCGCACCACATGAGCTTGGATTTCACTTGTTTCTAAAAAACGTAAAATGACCCTCATGTCTAGTTGCAAGCATTAAGATGCAAAGTTAGGTTATTAATGAGTAGTTAACATTGCTCAAGTACCTGAGAAGCTAACAATAGCTTTTGAGTATTTTGATTTTTCACTACTAATACTTTTTATTACAGTAAGTTGTTGTACTTGCCTTCCTGTAGCAGCTGACTCTGACAGCTTCTAAGCACAGAAATCCTTTGCTAACGTTAATTCAACCTCTCTGCGTCCCAGAGAGAGGTAAAAATTAACCAGCATGTTACAGACTGCTCAACTGCAATACAGGTTATTTAAGTAACTTATCCAGAGGAGACAGATAAAGACAGGATTAGAAAACAGAAGTCTGCATACCAGTAAAATGTATAAACTCTAAACTTCTAAAAACCATACAACTTTCTGAAGTGTTTTGGTTTTTTGGGTTGTTTTTGGTTTTGTTTTTTTTAAAAGGACTAATTTCCTTCTGTATCATAACTTAACACTGCTGATATTTTCCTCTTCATCCCAGTAAGTAAAACTGGACATGTCATATTTAAAATGAGTTATAGCTAAGATAGCTGATCACAACATCCACAGCAGCACCACCCAATTAGAAAAACTACTCTAATCTAACCTGATGCTACTGTCATTTTTTAAAATGAGTCCTACTTCAATCATAAAATCCTCGGACCATAACATTACTTTCTACGCCATATGTCCTTATTTAGAGGAAAAAAAATGATTGCACCCTTAATTCAAAGGGAACGTTTCCCTCTGAGCCAGAACTCAATAAAATGTATCAAAAAAATTGTGGAAAAGGGCAAGCAAAGAAAATCAAATTGCAGCGTGTGAAACGATTTAAGGAGGGACCTGGGGAATACATAATCTCCAAACTGCCAAGTTAGAGCAAGTATAAAATATACAAACAAGCCTGATATTTTTCCCAGTTGATCTCATTATGAGGTATGCTTGGGATAGATAAATTTTGTTAGCATGCATTAAGGCTGGATTTTCAAGGAAACAAGTCAGAAGTAATGTGTTTAGCTGATTCCACCTTGTTTTGATACATGGCTCTTTTCAGGTTTAAAGAAGTACATTTTTAAAGCCAAATGGTTTGTTTTGTTTCAAGCATTAAAACCAGAGGCAACTGGGTGACTTCCCCCCCCCCCCCCCCCCCCCCCCCCCGGAAAACAGACGTTTATAATTTCAGCATGCTCTTTAATCATTGGGGTAGAGCTCTGTGCAGTATGTTTCACTGCCACTTATTGTTGCCTGCTTAAAATACACTGAACTAGCCTTGAGAGCAATCCCTTAACAGACTGCTTCGTCCACAAATAGTACTTTCTCCAAGTCTCCAATATATTTTAATTAAATTGTCTATTTGTATGTATTAAGGCAGTTTACTGTCTCCTGCTGCAGAAAGCTGCTACTGCTGATAGTCTACTAAGAGAAACACGAGCTTATCTGGGAGTTGATAATAAAATGCAAGCATATGTTAGCAAAAAAGTCTTCCCAAAATATTTAAGCATCATTTTCATGTTTGTTGGGAAGGGGACAGGCCATACAATTAGTTTTGATAAGTTTTTGAAACAGTTACTCTTAACAATTCTTGTAGTCATGGGGAATCATAATCTTTGTTAGTATGAAATGTTATCGGCAGAAAATTTTCCTTCCTTAGATTGACCCTATAAAAATAGTTGAAAAAGGGTCCTTTGGCAGAGCAGATGATAAAGTCATTACACACTGATGAGATGTAAAGTGGCGTTCAGCAGCATTAGTTTAGATAGATGAGCATGATAAGGTGAATTCATTGCTATCTCTGGTGATCTGAAAGCTTGGACCTAAACTCTGGGGCTTGGACACCTCTCAGCTGTACCTACTTATCTCCAAGTAGCTTCTGCCAAAATAGATTTGCCATGAAGTCAGTAAAATCCTAAATCTGAAGGTTGTGTTTGGTCTTTCCTTTCTCTCAAGACAAACGAAAGTTGATCTTCCAGAGCTCTAAAAAGGAATTAAACTTTTTTCTCAAGAAGCTAATGTGTTCCTGAAAGGAGGCAACTTGGCTCAGTGCTGCGTGGAGCTCTTTGCCCCTGCTGGTGCCTGTCCACTGGTGGAGGTGAGAGGATTAGTGGATTAATAGACCCATCTGAGCCACCAGAACAGGCGTCTCTGAGATGAATATTGTAATTATGTCTCTCCCCAAGGGCGCTGCTTTCTGTCTTGCCTTCAGAGCAGCACAAAGGGAGGTTGTTGGGAATTTCTTTTCCCACCGTGTGTGTATATAAGGCCTGTTTTGTAAAAAGCAGACACAAACACAAGCAACAGCGAGAGGTTTAAAATCAGACTGCTGTGACTTTAAGAGCGAGAAAAAAAACTGTTAAGGAAGGAAAATAAAAATCCCACAGCCTGTTGTAGCAGCTGTAGCTTCAGATCGTGTGGAAAATGAAGGCAGATGATTCAATTTGGCCTGTGCCCCGAGTACATTTCCAAATGCTTCTGTGTGTGCGCAAGATAATGAACAAATATATTGAGATGGCACAAGATCAGTCCGAGTCTGCCGCTGCACAAGCCGTGGAGCTCCCAGTAGGAGCGCACTAGCTGTGCTGGGTTAATGGGGGTGAGGGTCGGGAAGCCCAGCACCTTTCAGAACAACTTAAGAAAAGAATTTGTCTCCTTTTGCCCCAGGCTCCCCGTGGCACTCAAACGGAGCTTGTGATAAATCGAAGTGTATTTATTAATAATGAGCGGGGGCAGCGTGCCCGTGATTTGAAAATAGGTGCGCCAAATAAAAATGTGCTTTCCTCTGACATCGGAAAAGCTTAAGTAAATGGAGAGCAGGCTGATCTATTATGATTAAAAAGCGGGGCCTGAGAGCCAGCGTAGTGGTAATGAAAAAGGCCTTTTAGGGAAGCAAGACCCTGTTCTGCCCATTCATATATTCCTCCACCCCCGCCCCATAAGAAGAAATAGGGAGGGGGGAAGTTGGATGGGAGAGATGGAAAGGCAGCAGCAGTCCAGGGTAGCAGAGCTGGACTTTAATGAGAGCTGGAGTTATTACCGGAATGAGTTATGATATTTAATCATGCTACATGATGTCCAACAGCGCAAGGTTCATAATTCTTGGCTCCAAATGTGGTTTGGGACTGTCCACGACCACCTGCAGCATGCAAATTGATCGTGGCCTTGCAAATCCTCTGAACCTTGCCCCTGGTCGTTCCCTGCCAAGCCAGCCCGGTCTGCAGCGCCGGCCCTCTCCCACGGAGCTGGAAAGGCTGTCTTTCGTGTTCTCAAACACAAACCTGTAGTTTCTGGTAAAAACTAAACCGTAGCTATTGCAGATAGCCGGGATCGCCTACTGCCAGCTTTTCTCTGTGGTGTGTGGTGTTATCAGGTGTGTTATTTATCTTGCAGAAGGCTGCATTGGCCTGGTTTTTAAGCAGCCTTGGGTTTAATTAATGCTTTGGGAGAGTCCTATTAACTTCAGTGATGAAAGAGGCTCTGCTTGCGTAAAACTTCGGCACATATTTAAACGTTTTGGTGAACACATACTGACATGAACGTCTTTCTGACTTAGGATTTGGTTGAGGACAGGATTTGGCCTTTGGAAGAGATAAATTGCCAAATAACTTCAGTCTTCTCCCTGTGCCTTTTTATTTTGTTCCAGCTTAGCTGTCCTGAAGTGACACAGTAGTCAACCTACATTTAAGAAAAGATTCCCTCCCACTCCCCTCAGCCCTTCGGAGGCGAGGCAGAGGAACACCTTTCCAAGACTCTGTCTCGCTGAGCTGTGGGCGTTGGGGTTATTTAGAGACTTTTTGCTTCTCGGATGACTCCTAAAATATTTTGAGCAGACCTTAAGGCAATGCGATCAAACATACTCAAATTTGGCCCACATATGCTTCTACCTGCTGTTTCCTGAGCTTCTGTTTCAGCTCCGTTACGCTGACTGGAAAACGCCGTCTGGCAGGGCCTGGAGAGGGGCCTTCGCCGCCGTCAAAGCAGAAAGTAGCAGCGGGCTGTGCGGGTGCTTTCAGACAGGCAAAGTCAACAAGCTGGAGAGAGGGTTCCTTCCTAAACGCTGCTTGTTAGTGATTTTAATGCTTTTCTGTAACAGTAGTAGGGCAGCTTTATCCAAGTGGAAAGGCACCTTCTCGCAGACGGCCCTCCCCTTCTCAAGCCTACAATTAGGTGGGTTATTTGGCCCCTCTACCTGAGGGATTTAATAATGGTGGCTGGTGTTGCTCCAACGTCTGTGTAAGTCTCTGGCAATGTGTTGTACAAGAGGACGTAGCGTGTTTTGCGTATGAATGCGGGGAGTTGCTTGTTTGGGTCTGTGCGGTGCTGAGGCAGCCATGACGTCCCCGGGTTGGGGCTGGGGCTGGTAGCCCACCTCGCCTCTGGCCCACAGAGCCTTTGCAGACTCTAAAAAAGTAATAACCTTTTCAAAGGGAGAGGAATACTAGGTTTAATAGTAAAGCTCAATCAGGGAACATGGTCAGGAGGAATTTCTGCAACTCAAGCAAAAACACCCAGAGAGATTCACTAGAAATCAAACAGCCAAGGCAGAAGCAACTTTGGGAAGGAAGCTTTTGACCAGTTTGCTAATACTCAGGGCTGCAGAGAGTGCCCGTGAAACCAATGCATCCATTTAGCAGAACAACTTGTCCTCCTAGTTGGGTCCTGCATGTGGCTCATTATGGTAATTACTGATGAATTAAGGCAGCTTGGCTCAGCGCTCTGGCTGCGGGTGTGCGGGCTCCCCTGCTGGCAGGCAGCAGGTGTAAATGAACAAGATCTGTCAAAAAGGCTGATGACCCTCTTAATTCACAGCAGCAAACTGGGGACAGAGGTAGTGCAGCAAGTTTAATAATTGATATTTACTTGGAAAGGTTAATGGCAGCAGTGATGCTTCTAATTTGCTTGCCCGTGCAAGACCTTGTCAGGTCAAATTGTCTCAATTTGTTACCGTGGGTGTAGGTGTAGTTTTCCTTTAATGAAATTTGGAGAAAAGAAACAGGTGGTGTTGGGAGCCGACTGTAACTCAAGAAAAACAGCAAAAGGTTGGAGTCTGGTAACAGGTTGGGTGAGTCTGTGCTAACTTTAAACAGCTGGCAGTTTAGTCCTTCTGAGTAATTCTGGTGAACATTTGCGCTTGGGAAGGTGAAAGGATTTGGAATGGTGTAATTTATTTTTCCTTTAATTTGCAACTGTCTAGGAGTTGTTAGGTCAAAAGTGTAATAATTTTAACAGGCTTTCATGTGTTCCTAGGTGGGAGCGCTAGGGTTATGGATCAGAAATCAGAAAGCCGCAGAATTCAATGGCTGTTTCTGTACTGTATTTAGGGAAATTGTAATTCTGTCCCATAAGAGTGAAGTGGTTCCTGTTTCAGGGAGAAACAAAGCACCTGCTGTGTCTGGAAGCTTTGAAATGGGCAGGTTGGATACTTTACATCCAAGATTTTCAGAAGAGCTGTCTGATGACTGGGAACCAGTGGAGTTGGGTTTTGAGCGAGCGTAGGAAGATCCAGCTGACGGAAGAAAGCTGGTGTGCCAGTGTTTTCGAGAGGCCGTAATTAATGGGGTATTACCATTTGTCCTATTGGCTTGGCATCAATCCTAGGCAAGACAATGGGGTAGCTGAAATCATAATTGGTTAATAAAGACCTAAAAAAGAATAAAATAAGTGAATGACAATCATTTTATGTACTTAGAAAAAAAATCTTATTAAATTTACTTAATTACATGTGGGATTAAAAATTTGATGGATAATGGCCACGGTATTGATGTAGTATAGTTAGATTTCTGTGCTTGATGCTGTTGGCCTTTTTATTAAGGAAACAGACAATGCAGATTCAACATGCTGAATTTCAAGTGGATTATTTCCTGCCTTTATACCTGATGCTGGTAGTTGTGAATGCAGGCTCACTGTTGGTTGGAAATGCTTCTAGCAGATCCCAGCAGGGATTACCTCTCATTGCTGAGTTGTTTGAACATTTTGACATAGGAGCAAAGATGAAAAATTGGTCTTGATAAAAGTTTGCAGGTGGGCAACATATCGGAAAGGTGATTTACAATGGATGAGACAGGACACCGATGCTGAGAGCAGTGGTTGCATGACGAGGTGGCCGTGAGCAAATTTGTATTTCTAACACCTTGATATGGCTGGGTCTAAAAGTCTTATCCTGAGAAGAAAGTATATTGATGAGGTGTAAGGTGGCAGAAAGGCATGCGGAGTACGGACTTCAATCAGAAATGTACTGTTGCTTGAACATGAGCATGATACTTTCCCTGTCTTCTGCTATACAAGCCTATGCAGGGCTGTGTACTCCGGACTGGATGAGTACTGGAGCTCATTCTCCATATAGTACCCTGAATATTGTATTAAAGTATTAATAGACTGCGGGGCACTTAGCTGGCAGCGCTATCCAACGTGCATGGGAGCGTAGTGATCAGCGTGCTCCCGAGGCTCAGGTTGGAGTGCTGGCGTCGTGGCAGCGTGCCCACCGAGCCCCGTTCCTCGTGCCACAGTGGCAGGGCTGCTCGAACGCACTGGGGTTACGTTGGAGCACCATGAGCAAACCCTGCTAGCTACTGAGACTGCAATGAACTAGGACAGAAAGAAACAAGGGGATTTTATTGCCGTTAAAAGTACCAATTTGTACAAGCCAACATTTTAAATAGTGTAATTTAAATGGAACCAAACTGATATGAATAGAACCTATTAATAAATTAAACACTTCTTTCCACCCAATATTTCACAAGGGAATTAGCAGAATAATTTGTTAGTAAATGAGCCCAGGAATGAAGCTGTGAATGACATATCTATCCCATCCTTCTCCTCCCCCTGTAACGCTCCTCTTTGCAGATTTAAGTGGAAAGTTGCTGTGATTTCAAACATTGGCGCCTCTCACTTATGTACAAACACAAGCACAACTTCAAGTGAAGGAAGAAGGATGATTTAGTGGTTAGAGAACCAGCCTTGGCTGTAAGAGTTAATCATGCTCTCCTTCAGATTTTGTGCATTATCTCAAGCAAGTTGTTTCAGGCCAGTATCCCTCACGGTGTTTAGGCACCTGGCCATCATGCCGGTACTGACCTCTGAGTGCAGTCACTGGGGTGGCCCCGAGGCACGTCTCCGGACTAGAAACCGGAGACCTGGCCGTTGGGTCAGCGGTGGCCCGGCAGCAAGCGGCAGTACTGAAACACCAGCGTCACTGTTGAGGTTTGCTGGTAGCAAAGAGTGAAGGGAGTTTGCTTCCCTCTCGCGTCAGGCCCTAGGACTTTGTCACAGCCTTGCCTGCTTCCAGGACTGCTAAAAGCACCCCTTCCCTCGCATGTTAACGAGAGGGAATATGGACACACGTGGTCAAGCACAACTTCAGAGAAGCCCCATGTGTTCAAGACATCCTCTCCACGGTGCCGTGGGCGTAGGAGTGAAACACTGACTAAACCGCTGTTGGCAACCTCGGGAACAGGTGGCAGAGCAGTGCTTGAAAATCTCCTTTTTCCCCCTCCTTCTTCTCCCTCTAGATGAAGGTCCCTACAAGCAGAAGTGGCAGAAATAGCGAGGAAGACAGCATCAGGGAGGCCACAAGCTCTCAGCGGAGCAGCTCAAGGGACCGTCTCAGTGATGTAAGTACCATTCAGGAGAAAGCATCGCTTCATTGCAGCAATTCCCGCTGCTGACATGGCTTTTCATAAATCTTGCTGAACAAATGTTGGCATCCAGAGGTCACTGTGTAATAACTTTTTTTTATGTCATGATTGAGTGTTATGGCATAAGTGGTTGAGCTGCCTTGCAAACACTATAATCATGGTGCAAATAATATGATAAGCGAAAGATCAGAGATGGGAAAACAAAATGGAATTGTTATTCCTCGGGGAAAAATGGCTTGATGTTTTGTTTCGTTTTCTCAAAGAAGTTGTGTTAAAAAGCTTTTTACAGTATCTTTGGGTTTAGCTACTGCACGTAATCACGTAGTTTGGGTGCAAAGTCAGTTCATCTAATTTTATGCTTCCTGCCTCCAAGATATGAAAGGTTTTTGGGGGAAAGCTGTCTTTCTCTCAGGAAATTTGATGGTACGTTGAGTGAAATGTTATGATAAAACAAAAGCAAACGGTGCCTTAGTGTGTAAACACACAAATGGGCTTTTGAGTCACCAAGAAATCAATGGCAGTGCTGGGATAATTTTATATGAAGGCTTTTTGTGTTAGCAATTAGCATTTCGCCTTCATTAAAACATGATTTTTTACTAATTAGGACCTTTCCCGTTAGGAGAGATTTAAATGAAGAACAATAATCAAACGCTGGCACGAGCATGTCTGAAATATTAAATTTGCCATTTCAATGGCAAGCCACAGAAATCCCAGAGCGAGTGGTTTTCATGTTGAGTTCTATTAATGTAAAATATGCTTCATAACTAAAACCTGTCACAGAAAACAGCTCACACCAGCTAAATTCAATTGGACAGTTAATTTAGCTTTAAAATTGAAAACACTACCTCCGCTTCAGGATGCAAAAGGAGGGGGGGGGGAAGCCTTTGATAAGTGTAATGTATTTGCTATTAAGGCTTTCAGAGCCCATTCTACAGGAGGAGAAGGGAGAAAAAGGGGAAAAAATGGCTCCCACAAATGTGTTTAAAAGCTGAAAGTATTTATTAAAAATGTCAGCAGAAAAGTGCTTTTGGCAGATTAAAGCGGGATTCAGCTTGACAGCTCTGACAGGGAAATGTGACGGGGGAAAATTCTCTCTACATGTTTGGAGTGTGAATGGGGCGCTGTAAACAGCCGACGCAGTGGGAGGAAGAGAAAAATAACATGTCCTGTGATCTGCTTCCAGGATTGCGAACCCACGCGCCGCGGTGGGGAAAGTCGGCGAGGGGGGGCCCCTTTGGACAAATCCCTTTGCTGCGGGGCATCTTTGACTGTGTTATTAGTCAATAATGATCGTAATTTTATATATACATATATTTATGCGATTCTCTCCTTCTCCCCTTGGCCACTCTTGACAGGTATGTGAGCAGAGGCACCTGGTAGCATTGCTGTACCATAACATGGGGCCACGGGAGAGGACTAACATGTTGAGACTTAGCGATTAGCTTAGGTCAAAGCATTACATGGTCTTGGAGACTTCTTGTTAAACTGATGCACTTCCAGTTTTTTCTTCTCCTTTCCCTTTGCCCCCAAAGTTGCAGACTGAGCCTGCAGGAATTCAGTTTGAGTGCCTAATTCCTGCAAAATCTTCAAAGCTAGTTCAGCAGCCAGTGAAATTCAGTGGGAAATAGGCACTCCATTCTTTTTTAGTCAACAGGGACATTTGGGCAGTGCCTGAAGGCCGGAGCACACTTCAGAGCTTTGCTGAAGCTGCTCTCGTGACCTGGCGACCCATTGCAAATGAGAATTTTTCAAATTAGTAATTAAACAGTTTGAAAAGTAAGGTTCATGAATCACAGAATGCTCTTCGTTCGTTATTTGACGAGTGCAATTTAGCTTTAATTACGTATAAGACTTCCTCGCGTAGTAGTAAATGTTCTGTAGTCTATTTAGTGACTGTCCAAAAGTCTTAGAAAGTCCCGCGGGGGCAATCGGGTGGTTTTCCCCATTTGCGTGCAAAGGAATAAGGTGGCAGACTTTTTCTTTTTGAGAGGGATCAGGGAAGGGGAGAGAGGAAGACAACAGGCTACTGAGTGTCGATTCCTGCAGGATTTTCTCTCCAGCCGTGCCTGGTCCCTGTACGGCTCTGAAGCTGTACTTCCCAGCATGCTGTTTAAATAGATGGTGTGCAGCTGAACTGATGCAACCCCTTACGTGTGGCACTGAGGATTAAAAAGCCACAGGGCAGTAAGGACGTAAAGGGAAGGCAGGGACGGTTTTTCCTTGTGGTTAGCGGTTACAAATCGAGGCTCTAGCACACAGCTGTGCTGGGGTGGCCGCCTGTCCTTGCAGACGGATGCGCTGCGGCAGGAGGCACCTGGGCCGTTTCTCGCTCTCCCCCGAGTAGCTCTCCTGCTGTTTCTTGGTGCATTTGGCCTTCAGGACTGTTTTTCATGCTGCCTTTCTCTCCCATCTCTTTCCCTATTAACTTGGGTGAACAATGGAGTAAATGAGGCGGGAGGTGGCAGGTTTGGCTGCCGTACGGCAGCACACAGCAGGTGTGGTGGGAAATCCGTGTATGAAAGTGTCGGCTACAGTGTTCAGCATTGCCACCTTCGGAGCACTGGAGTCCTCCCTCCAGCTTCAGTGTCGGTCTCCATTTAGAAGGCACTATTATGAACAGCTTAGCTCCTCTGTGTGATTTGTTTCTTGAGGTGACTTGTTCAATGGGATGCCAGCAAGTTGTTCTTTATTTACATTAATGCATGTCATTAGTCTCTAACGGACCATGAAGTCAAGAGGTGGCCTGGTCTGTTGTGAAATAATTGCACTCTAAAGAAAACTGAAGCAAATGATTGATTGTGTCTTGCACACACACAAGCACACACGCACGCAGCCATCGGTCTGTCCACAACAAAACCCAGATCGTTTTGCTGCTGCTTTGCCACACAGAAACTTCTGTGAGCAGAAAATACTGCAGCTTCATAGTAAGACAGCAATTGTCTGTCTTAGATAGTACATCTTTCCAGACATTACATGGAGTGCCATTTATTATGGGTCATTGGGGAAAAAAATGCTTATTATGGTCTAGTGAAATCATCTCTGGCTGCAGAGGTTTGATTTGTTGAGGCTGGTCTCTTCCTTGGGGTGATGAAACTTTGGAGCAGAAAACCAGAGAAGTTTTAGCACAGGTTTGCACAGGAGATGTGGCGGGGAGAGGGGATGGGAATTTGCCACTTATTTATGTTCCCAGTGTTGATGTAAAATTCCCTTAAAATCTACTGCAAAGTTGACATCCCTACTACACATGTACTCCCGGGTCTTCTACAGCCAATGCTGAGTCAACAGCCTTTTTCCAAAATGGGATTTTCCTCTGCTGTCTTTCATAGTGAGGTAATTGGAAGTTGCCAGAGAATTAAGAGCCAGATAAGCCATATTGCTATTTTGTTGTGTTGACCCAAGTAAAAGTGGAAGGCTTGAGCATTTTGTTTTGGTTTTTCCCCATGTTCCATAATTGTCCTAATCTTTTCTGATGTCCTGAACAGTCCAAAAATCCACACAGAGCCTTGTATAATGGCTTTAAAAAAAGGTTTTTATCTTTTTCTTGACCCATCGGCTTAAGAACTGCCTGCTTTTTAATGGATTTTCTCCCTCACTAAATTGAATGGATCGTCCCTCATTATCATTTAAATAGAAGCCTCACTCCCTGTGAACATGGAAAATTTGAATGTGGTAGTAGAGCTGTGATAATTTGAAATATTCGGAAGGTGGGGGCAAGGAGGGGGAGCAGGCAGCAGAGTGCAGAATTGCTGAATGTAATTGTCATGGATTCTCAATTTTGTTGCCACAAGATGGGAAAATAGACTAATAATTGTCTTCCAACCCTAGTAGAATAGTTGCCCTAGTTAGCTGAAGCTAACACTCTAATTGTCATGGGGGCACAGAGATGAATGAGGATGTATGCAGGGCACAGCCAGGGCTAAATTGAGTGATATACTAAGGCAAAGAGCAAATTGGCAATTATTGGCCCAGCTGAAAAGGTTGGCAGGTGTGCTGCTTTCTCACGAGCCCTTAGGGGGAAATTGGAAATATAAAATATCGACCATAAATACTCACTGATTAGGAAATATGTTGCAAGAGGTGCTGGCCACTTAAGAGTCAAAACTCTCCTTTTCAAGGGATTGACTTCAGCTGTGCATAAAACCAGCAAGTGCTGCTAACAAGTTGTTCAGAGCTTTTTCCTCTCATCCCCCACCCCCCAGGCTATCTTTTCTAATTTTCCATCATCCTATCCTCATATGTTTGTTTGTTTTTCTTTAAACATAATAAATGAAAAGCAGTCTTTTAGGAAATGCAGAGATTTTCCTCTCTTTAAGTGTTCTCTGATAAATGTTTAGCATATTGTATAGAATAGATATAAAATTCTCTCTCTGGTAGATGAATACAAAATAACTTCTGTGATTTCTAATTCAAACAGTTCACTGTGATCTGCTTTTCTTTGTGTGCCATCACAGGCACTATCTCCCCCTTCCCGCCTACTTTCTGTACCACGCTTCCCCTCCTGGGGCAAAGGGATTAAAGCAGCAGCAGGGTACAAAGCTGCAGGTCCGTACGTGTGCCTCAGGCTAGAGTACCTTGCCAGAAGCATGATCAAATGAGCCTCTGAAGTGAGAATTGGACCACAGTCGCACCGCAGGTCCGTCTTTATCCACTTTGCAAACTTTGGCACCTGTGGGACACCTGGTCTTGGCTCCGGGCAGGGTGGCGGTGGGACACCTCAGTGCAATAGTCGGGGATGTTACTGAGTGCGTTGAAGGAGTTTTTTGGAAGGCCTGGGATAGCAACATGTGGACTGCAAACTCTTTGTGGCACAGGCTGTCCGTTGTTCACCATTTATGACACACTAGAATCTGATCCTCAGTTTGAAGAGTGGAATAAGAGCATTCTAGAGCTTAGCGAAATAAGGGTAGCAACAGGATAGTTTTAAGACCCCCTCCTCAAACCGTGAGTCTTGGGAAACTGGTTTGAATATACATGCAAGGATTATGAAACCTTTCAAGTCACATTCTTCTGGAGGCAAATGTCCCTTCAGCATGCTATCTACTTTTATCTTTGTGTCCCTCAAAAAACCAAATGCTTGCATGAAAACTGCTGCAGCAGAAATTATGAGCAAAGTTGTAATGACTTGCATGAAGCTTCAGGTAGTGAAGCATAGCTAGGAAGAAAGAAAGACTGGAGAAGGTTTTGTGAAGTTGGCCGAGGGATGATGGTTTGAATGGGAGCAGCACTCGTGCATGTTCTGTGTGTTTCGGAAATGTGAGGCCTTTTCATATTGTTCCTGGCTTACTGTATGCAGTTTGTTCGTTCCTGGTCAGCAGCTGTCTTTCCGTCCGCTCTCTATGGCCGTCAGCTGTAGGAGTCTGAGTGTCTTGGTTGGAAGCTGTTCTGTAGCTTATCTAGCCAGTTACAGATGTTTAGACCTTGTGTAGTTTGATATCTTGCTGAACTGTTTCTGCAGTATTTCCAAGCATAACCCCCTCTGTTTATCCAACATAATAAAATAAGTGAATTAAAGAAGGAGCACATTCAAGTTTTGCTTGACATCCAAAATCATTCATCAGGTATTGTGGTTATCTTGTCAGGTCCTGGTTTCTAATCTAAGTGAACATCAGATGCACTCTGTGACCTTTGCCAAGTCAATTGAACTCGTATTAACAGACAGAAGTGTGACTATGGAAATTAATTGTGTTAAGAGGCTCCATGTTAAGGTCTGGGATATCTTCTGCCCTTGGCCCTTTTTGCCCTCCTCCCCACTTACTCTTCTCATTCCAAGACATTTGAGTTTTATAAGGGACTTGCTTGGAAGGGAAATACTAGATTTCTCCAGTACTGAAAGCTAAACCAGTATTCTGTTGTTGAATGTTCTATAAATGACAAAGCGGATGGGTAAACATGCATGCTTCCGTGTGCCTCAGTCCCATCTGACTGCAGGACAGGGGTAACTGAGAAATAGTGGAAGACGGGTACAGCTGAGGCGAGTTTTCATCCTGAACAAATGCTATAAAACATAATTAAAAATTAGTTCTCTATGTATTATTGATTAGCTCTGCTGAGTGCTAATCAACCAAATCAGGCTTGCGGCATTGGGCCGTATGATAAGTTTGGGCCTGTGATTTGGCAAGGCGAGATTAGGCACTAAGTAGGAGCTGGGAAGTCTGCCGCGGTTCCCTCCTCTGCTGGGGACTCCTTGGGTGACACTGGGCCTGTCTAAGTCTTCCTCTGCCTCAGTTTCCACGCTAACATGGGGGTGATGTTAGTAATAGTGCTAGGAGGCTCTTTTTGGGGACTGTCCTGTGCCCACATAGGAATAGCTGTTTGCCCAAAATGGTTATTTCAACTGCTGACTTGGAGGTGCTTGATGTACTTTTGGTTTCAGCCAGCAAAAGTGGGACATTTCAGAAAAGCTGGAATGAACTCTTGACATTTATGGAATATGTTAATTTAGGTCTTTTAGCCAAAGAGGAGGGAAGTGAGTACTAAAAACAAGAGCTAATTTTGTGGTCGTACTGCCATCACCTGCTTTTATCTAATCCCCTTATAGTTAGTTTGTATATCAAGGATACAAAAGATATAAGTTGAAACCTGCCTGACCCATTGAAAGCGGGGAATTTGATTGAGGTGCCTTATTACCTGGATTAATACTGGATTTTAAAGCCCTTCCTGCTGCTTTCTAGTTCAATAAATAACCCAATGGCTTTAAGAAACTGAACAGAGGGTATCTTGATTTCTTTTGCATCGTGAGAATAGTGGAAGGCCATGCTTTTATTTATACAAGGGAAATAACTTTTCCTGTCCATTTAACAGATGATCTTTGAAAAGCTGCTGAAGGTTATTAGTGAGATTTTGTCATGATTTTCTTTTCTAAATTGCAATCACAGTGTTTATCAGGAATAAAGGAAGAAATCTTTTAAATACAATTGCAGATTGCAGTGTAACTCAAACTCTCAAGGACATCGGTGGGGGGATAGTATAGTCTTTCAACAGTAAGATTTTGTCTTTGCTGCCAGAAAGGTGTATTTTTTTATATCCAGTGTAATTAACACGAGAGCTATCCCAGGGTAGAAATAATTCACTCTGTGACATAACTGAAATGTCTTGTCTGTGCTGTCTGGTTTTGGTTTTAACCTTGGGCTTAAAAGGAACCAAAAATCTTTAGTTGTAAAAGAGCACATCATCTGCAAAATATTATAAGCCATTTATCTTTATGCACAAATGCCATCTAGCACTGTAGTTCCACTTATGTGTCATTAGATGCACAGACCACACTCATTTTGCCCCTAACTAGTAACAGTCTCCCTTAGAAACCCAGCGTATTCCAGACAGTGCTGAAAGAGGCATGAGAGGCACAAAAGCTGGTGCTCAAGCCAGGCAGAGAGGGCCTCTGCCCTCCCCGAGGGTCTGCTCGGGATTGCTTCACATGGCAGCTGCAGCCAACGGGACCGGCGTCTGCAAGCTCGGCATGGATGCGTCTGCCACAGCGGCTTTGCCGGAGGGCTGGCAGGCCATGCCTGCTGGCCCCTGCCTGCTCTGAGCGGGCAGCACCTGGGTTCTGTGGGCACATCGCTCTCCCCATCTCCCGCTTCCGCAGTGTTGGGTTTTGCAGATGTGAAGGCTTTTGGAAAGGCGTGACCTGGCAGCTCTTCCTGCATCTGGCTGCAGAGAGCTGGCCAGATGGGGTCACAATCCTCTGTCTTTGAATGGCGTGTTTGGCTGCATCTTTCCTGCCTGCGATGCTTTCTTCAGACAGTGTTTGAAGGCCGGAACTGAGCCTGCTTGGGTGCCGGGCTTGAAAAGGAGTAAGAGCTGGTTTGGGTTCTGGTCTCGGGTGAGCCAAAGCTACCAGGCAGGTGCTGTGCCGGTCGGTGCAGCACTGACATGAATGCTGGGTACTGTGGTGACCGTCGTACCCTGTTGCTTGAGGTGGCTTCAGACAAGGAGAAAATTGACCAAAATAGCAAATAGACTATTTTGAGAAAAAGAATTTTATGACAGCCCTCGACGTAAGTGCTCCTATCCTGTAGGTAAGAGCCTCTGTAACTCCTTCCAGCTGAAGATTTGCCCCAGTAACTGCTCTTGCCAGACAAGCACTCATTCATAGTCAAAGGAGGTTTCTTCAACTTTGGGTAGAAGCCAAGTTAAACTTCCACTAAGATTTCTTATATTTGCAGCCACGATTGATTACTTTTCTCATTATTTGATCTTGATAGAGAGACATATGGATTGAGCTATGTTTATATCAACCCCCCCCAAATTTTTTTCTTTAGGAACATCCATCGCAGTTGCATGCAAACTTCTGCTCTGGCACTCGTAGCTGACATTAGCTGGGGCTTTCAAAGTTTCTACATGTGGCAGTTGGTATGGATCCTCCTAAAGAGCCCGCAGTGTTCCCAGCTAACCAAGAAAGCAATAGCGGTTTGTTAGATGTGCAGAAAAATGCATGCAAACAGCTTTGGAGAGTGTGGGATATGGCTGTGCATGAACCTAATTGTTGGAAAGGATTTTATGAGTTGAATCCAAAGTATTCACCAGTTACTAACTTTATACATGCAATAAAAATTCAGGGGGGGACGGGATGGGACACCGTTTTCCCCCCTGATTTCCAGGAAATGTAATGTTAAAAATTGTAAGGGAGAAGTTCTTAGATGTGAAAAATGCCAGAGTAAATTGCCATTCAGTTTTAATTATTTCTGATGTAACACTTTATTCAGCAACTGTTTTTATTGTTTTCTACTCAGTGGTTTTAAATCATCGGTCTGCAGATTCCTGGGGTTCTTGGACAGTTTGGGATGCCTGAAAGTTATCTAAGAAAAGCAGGTCTGTTGTTAGCGCGTTTGAGTTTGTTGTCCAAGGGTCTGCTCCATCCCAGGAGAATATTTTGGGTGTGCACAAGGCTCAAAGATTGAAAATAACTGTTAAAGTGAAGATACTCTGGGAAGCTGTTTCCCTAGAGAGAAGCTTCTAATGAAACCTCTTGTTTCTGTTTTTGGTTATTATTTCCAATTTGTTAGACCTTGTCAATCTTTGTTAAAGCTGAGTTGATGGGGGGAGGTGGATGGTGAGAACTGCCACCCTTTCTCCTTTCCTCCTCCCTCCTCTCCAAGCAGGTAATTTGCCCTCTCCGCATTTCTATGTGTACTTCAGGGGAACTGCCTGATCAAGCTATCCAAAGTGTCGGAACAGATAATTGTGTTCAGCTGTTCAACACACTTATGTAGATAGCAGGATATTGTTGTTAGCCTTTTTTCTATACAAGGCTGAATTCCATGAGTTGTTTGGGGGTTTTTTTAAAAGTATTTAGAGGGAGGGAGAGATTTGTCTTAGTTTCTCAAAAACTAATAATAAATAAATGCTACCGCCCTTCATTTCACCAGTCTGTAGCTTTATTTCTGGGCAGTTTACATTAAAGAGGTTTATAAATAACTTTCTACTTTTTTGTAGAGTTTGAAGGCAGAGGCCAAATCAATGTGCAGTATGCAAAAGGCAGAAAGTTAAATGCTGTTAGCGGTTTGTTGTTGCTATCCCAGGCTCCCCTGTGAAAGCTGTCCTTTCCCTGCGGAATAGAGGTCTCCTGAGCAACCACAGGACAGAGGTGCAGGCATTGCATGCCAGGGATGGGGGCTGGCACCCAGTCACACGTCAGCTGCAGACCTGTGTGTAAAACCTGTGAAGAGCTGTGCCGCAGCTTTCCTGCTGTCTGGCACCCTGGTTCCTGTGCCAGCTGGCGAGAGGGTTAATGGGGAGCGCTCCTTCCTCCAGCAGCACACTCCCTTAATTGTATGGCTTTGCTATTGTCTCGTCTTCACTTTGGAAACTTTCCTCCACGGGCGCTTGGCTGGCAAATTGCTTCTCTGGTGTCCAGGGCAGTTGCAAGACAGTGGCACAGAGTGTGCATGGGCAGACTGACAAGACAATCAAGTCTTCCATTGAGTGCAGGAATATGGAAAGGTTTCTGTGTGTATCTAGGTATCTTCTGATCAAAGGCTTTGCAAACTGGTAGTACAAAGGAACTGTTATCTTACTGGTGGAAAATTACAAGTATTTGCAGTAGCCTGCAATCAGTTTGCATCAGTCTCTTTGCGGGTATTGTGCTGTTGTGGTGATTTAGTAACACGATAACTTCTGGCGCTGCTGCAAAAAGACAAACAATCCTCAAGATCAGCCTGCAACAATTCGGTATTTTTGTTCAGGCTTTGGTACCCACTAGAACATCAGTCTTGGAAACAGGACTGCTAAGACTCCCTGAATCTTGTTTAATAAAATCACATAGCAAGGGCATCATGATTATAAATCACACTTGGAAATTGGCCTACAGAGTGCTTGCTGGGTCATGTGGTGTCATATGCCACCACTGTTCCCAGCTTCTTTTTAATTTCCGAAAAGAAGGCGTATAGCAGCAGCTGGAGATAGAGGTGGAATTCATTTAGCTGCTTCGAGAAAGCCACTGCCAGCAAAAACCAGCAGCTCAACAGTCTTGGGTCGTAGAGAGGGGAAAGGGATCCAAGTGACTGGAGATGGTGTAATGAAAAGGAAAAGAACCAAATGATTTGGCAGCGTGTGAAAGAGGTAAGGATGTGGTAGAGAAAGGAGCAGGAGGAGCTGAAATGAAGAGCAGGAGTAAACAATATAATTTAACTTATTCAAAAGGGACAGAATGCTTATTAAGGCTCTGAGAGATGATAAATTAGTGCTTTGCTGCTATTGTTGTTTCAGATAGAGTTGTCATATGGTAATACTGCAGCAATGAAGGCTGGAGGCTCACGAATTCATAGAGGGGAATGGAAAGTGGGATATATGATTACATGATTGAAAGTTGGAGTTGATGAGGCAAAATGTGCAGCCCTGATTCAGGAGAGCATCCTTACACGTGTGTGCTGTTCCTTGGAAGCTGCTGTTACATACTGAAGAGGGACGGTTCAAAATGCGTACTCTGCTGCTGTGAAGACGTATCCCACACGGAGAGCTTTTACCGTAGTTGGGAGGTGCTGTTGAAGCCCTGCTTTAACTTATGAAACCCTTGTCTGAAACAGCCCCGGAGCCCTCACCTGGAAATGCTCTTTTGCTGTTACTCCTGTGGCAGCACGCAGAATGTCAGAAGATCATTTGAGGTTGTGAAGTTTTCCCCTAAGGAATACTGGGCTGGGGGAGGGAATCGCAAAATGATTCTTATCTTACATTACACAGAGTCTCTTGCATTACTTACTGTGGCATATTGTTTCCTCCCACAGAGTTCTGCTCAATCGCTTTCAGGAAGAGGCTACTCCGTAAGTCATTTTACAGCTAATTCTTTCACTTCTGTTGATGTTGATTGCAGAGGTTTACACTACCTATTGCATATCCACTGACATGAAAGAAATGCAGAACATAAAACAATAGGGTTAGAGTACAGGACTGTCATGGACCTGGCAGGGGACAGCCCTGACGTGTGAGAGTGCATTAAGAGTCTGGGGGCTTCTTCAATTTAATTTTATACTTCTAGGAAGGGGTTTTTTTGTTGTTTTATAGTGGATTTCAGCTAGATAGTCACCTCCTGAGAATTAAAAGACATGAGTGGGGAGAGTTTTCAACACTGATGGGAGATGCTTCCCTCCTCTCCTCCCTCCCCCATACAGGTTTTCATTTGTGCATTAAATCAAAGACAAAATTACCCCATTTTACGAAGAATTGTGACCCTTACCAGTGTGAACAAAAAAGGTCAATACTCTCTTATTTACAAGCTCTGAGTTATAAAACAAGCTCCCTTGTTTTCAGAGGAGGGTGTTGCTGGTGTTTTCTTCGCAGGAGTGCCGTAGGTACCAGTGTTCGAGGGCTGGTGTTACAGGGCCAGGACACGTCTGCGTGTGTATGCAATGTAACAGTCATGTTTAATTGACCGTTTCTGTTCACATGTACCTTATTTGTACGTGCAATAATGACATTTCTTCATGTAGCGGTGGTATAATTATTTGTTTATTTTGGGTACCTTTGCTGCTCAGCTGTCCAAAAAGGCAGGCGTATAGACTTTATTGTATGTATTAATAAGGAAATAGGAGAGGATGTAAGTGGCTTAGCAATGTCAACATGAAAATTCCTGGAATCACATTATATCTGACTCTCATAACAAATGTATGGTGTGTAGATATCTGTTACGATACCCTGGTTGGTCAGCCAGTAAGTCATGTATACCCTCATTGCTAGCGCAAAGGTTGTAGATGAAGCTGTATGCTAATCTTGTATGCAAATCTGAACTAGAATGTCTCAGTCCAGCTAACAATTCCTGCCTGCACTTATTGACAATAATTGCTGTTTTCACGACCTCTGCCATGATAAAGTTTTGCCTTTTAGGTGAATGGTCCCAAACTCTGTTTCTTGCCAAGAGCTGTAACTGCTCACTTTTCATAAACCAGAACAAGGGTGGATTTTATATACTTCAGGAAGTTGATGTGGAGACCTGGTACACATTTTGTTTGCAATAATCACACGAATGATTTTCTTTCAATAATTTATGTTTTATGTTTAGAGTTGTATGATGGAACCTGTGAGCTCCTGCCTGGTGCTGTGTGCACAGAGAAAAAATTGCTAGGCAGTACAGAATTTATGGTCTGATCTCATAGCGACACTGTCGCATGCTATCATACACATTATCAGAAATTCATAATACAAGACTAAGTACGTTTTAATCATAAAGCCATTACAAAATAACATATGACTTGAAAAGTCTTACGCTTTTAATGAAATAATGTCACAAATCTTTAGACGGTAATGACACATCTCCTAAGTTTCCTCCTGTCTAAATCTTTCCAGCATCCCAGGTGAGTATCGTTGCTTAATTCATTGAGTGATGAGGAATGTTTGCTCGAGGACCAGTTGAGCACTGCTTCCCACACACGTGAACAGTTGGATTCACCTGAGCTTCTAAAGGCAGATGCTGTGTCTTCTATTTGTCTGTAAAATACCATGCATGCCCGTGGCACCACATAAATAATAATGAATCATCTTCACAGATTTTATGACTGAGGGCATGGTTTGGGAATTAAACAATTTCCCACTGGCTATAACATAGGTTGCGAAATCTTAATGGAAAAAGGCCAAAGAATTCTTTTTAGAGTCTCAAGGCCAATAAATCATAGGACTGTTTTCCTCCACTGCTGGCTGTTAGGAAATTTACTTTTGTCTCTCAGATAAATGATTTTGAGAAAATTTCTAGCTCCTTCTCTGTGCATGTGTGGGGACAAGGTTCTTTTATTTAGCCAACTCATAACTTCTCAAGGGAGGTAAGAGCTTTCTGCGTGCCAAGGCAGTATTTTGAGATCATGAGTAGTGTGAGCTGGGGTTGCTTTTCCTTATGGGTTGTCATTTTCCCTATTAAACTGCCTTCTGCCTCACCATGTACCAGCTGTTGAGGCTGACCGTTTCCCTTAAGACTCCGATGCTGCTCTAAATTGATTTAGCATAAGGCAGAGACTCTCACTTCCAGCACTGCCAGACCTCACTGGCCCAAACCTGCATTGGAAGCTGATTCTCCCAGGTGGCAGAGAGATGTTCAAACCACCGGTTCAAGACAACTGGCCCCAAACCAGGAGTTGTCCATAATATCTTGTAACAGTTTTCATTTTCTCATGAAAGTAGCTTTATATGAAACACTAAGTCAGGATTTTGGCTCTGCCCCTGTTTACATCAAATAGGTTGTTTGCCAGACATGGTGAAAGCATGATAAAAAATAGTGCTAGCAGGAGGCACGATGGAGACACCGTTCTTGTATTGAGTGCTCCTCCTGATATCTGTGCACGGCTTGTGTTGTGGAAGACTGTCACTTGTGGAATGATGATATATATCGTTACTCGGTGAAGTTCTTGTACTGGGTTTCATAAGCAGCTGTTTAAATACCACAAACTATTTTGTGCCTGTTCATTTTTAATTAGCTCGTTTCGAATCTGCACACTTCACCATTCACTTGCTTCAGCCGTCCTTGCAGAAACGTTTGCTTTCAGAAACATTTGTAGAAAATGCACGTTTTAAGGAAATGTGCATTTGCAAAAAGAGGACTTAAAACCTGTATGAAAAATCTCGGTCCGAGGTTCAGCTCATCCAGCTGGGCTGCAGAGAGAAGGCAAGCCAGGCCGGTCTGTGCGGTCAGAGCAGGCTAATGTTGAAAACCTTGGCAAACCGCTTGTATATGAGGTACAGACTCTGGAGCTGGAGTTAAGAAGAAAACTAAATGCAAGTGTCTAAATAATAACTCCTGAGTGTTGAATATTCCAACAACTTCATTGACTTCAGGCTTCCCATGGAACGTTAGGTGCATCAATAAGGACCATGCTTGAAATAACTCCGTGAAATTCTGATCTCACTGAAGTCATCACGTAACCTCTGGTTAACTTCAGCTTCACCTAGGTTTCAATTGTAGCCTCAACAATAGCGTTAGCAGTGACTTGGCACATAGTTTCACAGTCTATCTGTAGATATCGCAGACAAAATCTCTTATAAATCTATTTCCCAAAATAAAGTTTTGAATGGCATTTACTTTTACTTGCATAACATGAGACATATCTATGTCTGTACTGTTTCTGCAAGCTCCTTATCTCATCAGTAGCATGTGTTTCATATCCTTATCTTATTAAATGTATACTTCCGCTGTGCTGAGAAATAGAATGCTAGTTTGTTTATGGAGGTTAATATCTTATTCCCTTTATGACTTGATGGTTACATACATGTGTTAAATTACTCTAGCCATTTGTCACACTTCCTGCACACACAGATGAGATTAGTAATTTTAGTCAGAAAGGTCTGTCTGTCCTCTGAGCAGACAAAACAGATTTTCTTTTTGGTAGCAGGATGAGAGGCCCGTCTACCTGGAAATGCACTGATTTGTTAAAAAATACGCAGAGAATTAGAAATTAGCTGTATGTTGAAGTTTCTATATACCACTGCTATATATCCAACTTGTGGACCATTTTTCAAATTTATTTCTGATAGTTAAGTCAATTTAGGACCTAACATAGTTAGAAAGTAGTTACAATGAACATAAAATCAGTACGTACAGTTTGTTATTAATGGCTAAAAAGTTGCCATTGTTTATAAGGTTGAGCACATTGTATAGACAAACCCAAGCTGCAGTTGAACTTGACTCAGTTTTGTAGAGAGCATGGAAAAGGATAGAACTGGGAATATGTGGTAGCTTAAAAAAATAAACAAAAAGCCTCTTCCAATAAATTATGTAGTTTATTTATAGAGCATCTGTGCAGCTGTTCTTTTCTGAAATGCAAGGGGCTAAAATGTGGGAGTGAATAAAAGAATAAACTTGAAAGCATGTGGCAAATGGATAGCCAGCAAACCAACCTGTGTGAGTGTACCTTGGAACAAAAGTGCAGGAGGATGAGACGGCTCTGGTTTTATTTGTTCTTGGAAGATTTTTTTTTTTTTTTTTAATAAAAACAGTAACATACACTTGGCAACAGCGGCAGCTGATTTTTATTCTGAGCTTCTGTAAAATATCAAAGTCTTTGCAGCCTAGTCAAATCCCTGGCAGCTCATCAAATTCTGTTGATTTTACATCTTCCTTGTTGAGCGCCGGAAACCAGTGTCTCAGATAACTTAGACTGCAGCTCATGGATAGAAAGAAATGTGCAAAACACCATAAGGCTTGCAGAGACGCTTGGGTCATCCAGAGTCAACTCAGTGCTATCTGCAACCTTCTTTCCTTCTGCGTGGTGACGTAGCCTGAGAATGATTATCTCGTTACCCAGATGAAGCTGGAACCTGAGGTGGTACAGGCGAGCACTTGGGTAGGCTTTGAGCTCCCTGAGCCCTGCTGCACCATCTGCCTGTACCCCAGTCCGCTCCTTCCTGACTGTTTCTCTCAAATTATATTGTTGATTTTTGGAACTGGCTTTCCAGTTGCTAGTGATGATCTTTAAAGCCTCCCAGAACTCCTCTCCTGTGCTGTGCACTTGATGTTGCTGTACAGTGGGCTGTCGCCCAACACGGCTGCCCACGACCACCTTACCCCGCTCGGATCTTTTTAGCTCGTACCCGTGAGCACGCTTGCCAGGACAGCAAGTACTGAGCTGTAGTTCACCTGGCTCACAGCATGGAGGTAGTGTCCAGCGCAACGAGCTCAGTGGGAAGGACAGGTATGAATGACTGCAAAGTGCTAGGTAATCATCAGCCTAGGAACTGTTGACTCTTTGCAGGTTTGTATACCCTCGCATACCCTGTAAAGCTTTTTTCATGGCCTGTTTTAGTTTTGTGCTAGCTCAATGCAGTTCTGTGAAACCTTGAAACAGATGGTCCCCACTAAGGAGGCTGTTCCCACGCCAGAAATCCTCGGTGCGTGCACAGGCAGGTTCACTGTTTGGGTGTAATGGTTACAGAAGCTTGCTGAGGATCACACCAGCAGCATTCCCCTGATCCACTCTGGGCTTCAAGGATGCTCTTGTGCTCTTAGGCTGGGGACCAAATTGTCAGGCTTGGAAAAGCACCTTCGACAGTATCTTTTCTGTACAGAGCTTAAGTCAGTACCACTTTCTACGTGGAGCATGGTCCAAGACACCAGGTGATGATTATATACCTTGCCATCTTTGAGATTGCCATGGAGAAACTGGTGTCCTGAGAAGGATAAATTTCTACATAAAGATCAACAAAATTATTACTGTGAAGCATATAAGACTTCTGGTTGGGAATTCTTGAGTGTGCTTCAGCTCATGGATGTGGAAGCATGCTCGGTGACCAAAGGCAAACTTGAATTGTAACTAATGGGGTTTCTCCACCTGCCAATCTGTCATACACTAATGAAAAATCTCTCCTCTGTAGGTAGGTAACATTTCTTAGCTGGGCTGGAAAATCCATTGTATATTAGGACCTCTGATAAATTAGCATTTTTCCTTGCCAAAAATCAATATTGGAAACAGGGCTCTTGTTATGAATCTAAAACTCCTTGAGCTGGAGCCAAAGTTAAATGATAAAAGTGAATTTAATATGTATTTCCTACAATAGTGTGCCTGTGGGCTGGCAACATAAGCAAGACGTTCTGGACAAGATTTATGAATAGGGGAGTAATAATTCCAAAATAAGTATCAATCTCATTTTGCCATGATGCCAAGTATGAAAGAGGGACTATAATGGTCTTTTTCTTCTGGACAAGAAAAAGAATGGCAGATAGGTCCCCTTCAGGTGGAGCAATACTCTGTCTTCTTTGGAGACAGATACTCAGAAAGAGAAAAGAAAAAGGAACTATAATAAAGTGATACGGCCTGTAAGAGCAATGACAGCACAAAGGATTAAAAAAATAGAAAAATAATAATATGTAATAGAAACATAAAGAATTTTGAAAGGAGATCTGTCTCTAAGATAGCAGGAATTTTTGAGAGGCAGGAGTATAATGGTGGGTGTCAATCCAAAGCATTTAACTTCTCCTGGTTTTCTTTTCACGTGTTCCTAAATAGCCTCACTTTACAAGAACTATCCCCATGTTTGAATTCACCTGGACAAGCTGAGTTCACTGAATAAATAAAGAGTTTGTTTGCTCTGAGTGCCATGTGGGATGGAGCTAGGTTGCTGAAAGCCAGCTGAGGAGCTGGCCCCTTGACTCTGGAGGCTGTCCCATAACCCATGAGCACAAATGCTGTTGAGTAATTAGTGCATATATTATTCCAGATCCGTGGGAGCTCTTGAGGGTTTTTGAAATGTCCCATGAAAAGCGTAAGCAGAAGTACAAACATAAATAAACTACATACTTCAGCTTTACAAATACTGAAGTCCATGAACTTCCTTACAACACATTTTCCTTTAGAAGTTCCCTTTTCTGAAAGTCTGTTTCTTCTTAGATGACCTCTGCTTTTAATTAGGATGAAAAGTCCCATAAATTTTCACTCTTCTCCAGAGCCATAAGTAAGCACAAAGGGCCCTCGCTGGCTGAATTTCAGTCTGGCTGAACCAGTGGCCTTGGCAGAGGGGCAGCCTGGGGGGCTCCCGGCGCAGCCGTGCCGGCAGCGGTGCCCCTTTGTCCTGCGGCCGGAGCGGGCCGGGATGATGCTGATTTCCATAAACCCCCCAGCCGCAGGGGAAGTGCAGCCAGCTGACACCGCGAGCCCTTGTGAGCCCCTTGAGGGACGAGGCATATGACTTCTGTGTGATTTTTGCCCACGTTTCTAATCTCCCCTGCCATTGCCCTCGGCTCAGCTCAGGGCGGTGGGGGGGAACAGATCTTTAATCTGACTAGAAAGATGCTATTGTTATACAGATGCATCCCCCAAAATTCCCAGTGCTCCTTGGCTTTTGGGGTAGGATAACCTCGCTGTCACTGGCCTTGCACGCTAAAATGAAGACTTGTCCTAAATCCATCTTGAATTCACCAGCCTGGAAAGGATTACATCCTGCTGAAGAGGAAAGGCAAAGGATTTGGAGAATATCTGGTCTTTATTTCTGGACCTTTTTGATTAAGACTGTCCTGAGGCAGTTGTGTCATATATGTGCTGTAGCTTTCTTTGTGTAATAGGGCAAGGTATTTGCTCAGCTGTTTTCACATTGTTGTTTGCTCTCATGGCTCTCTTTCCTTACAATCCATTGCCTTGTTTTAACTTTCTTTCCTTTCCCTTTACCAAAACCAACAAAAAGATGATTAAAACAGGCAGTTGATTAGAATCAGGGCTACTTACCTGATGAGCACAGTGAACAGGGGTTAATGTGGGACCTCTTGGGGGATTTGCTTTTGATTTTTCTTTAATTCTCTAATAGTCTTGTGTAGTGAGAATTGGCAGCGCTAGGGCTTTATAACTAGAGAAGGGGTTAAAATAGCCCATTTCTGAGGGCTGCCGGAGCGCGCTGGTGTTTGTTGTGCTGGGTGCTGCGGTAGGTTCCTCAGAGGAAATTCACGGGGCGGGGGGAAACAGGGGTTCACGCTTTCTTGTTTTATCTCATCTCTCAATATGCCCTTGCAGAAACCTGCGCCCAAAACCGCGGAGTGTAAGGGGAGCAGCAGAGGAAATAACAGTGCCGCTAACTCAGAATGCTATTGTAGAAATAAAAAAACAAAACAACATGTTTTGTTGGCCTTAGTAGGTGAACAAGAGAGAACAAGGAGAAGGGATCGAGCGCAACAACTTTGTGGGTGTTATTGGCATTAGAGAACACCGTCCATCGTCTTAAAGCATTATAAGGTTTAAAATATTTAATTGTGCAGCTCAGTGGAATACCCTATTGTACTTACACGCGGGGACGGGTTGCTTATCAGTCCCAAAATGGTTTTCCCTGTGTTAAACTGCAATGAAATAAACTAGTCTAGAGAGGGTAGGTTATTTGGATTGGTGATAAAACTAGTCGCTGCACATCCAGAGTGTAAGGAAGGTTTCCTGTAGGTTGGTGGTCTTTACTCAATCTCATCACTTGCATTTTTTCCTTGTCTCCTTTTTTTTTTTTTTTTTTATTAACTGGGATATCTTATTAAAGGCTAGCAAGAGATCTTCAGTTTCTTCCCTGTCCTAACAGAAGACAAAGATGCAACTTCAGTGTAACAAAACGACAGATGCAATCCTAAGTCAGATCTCACACCAAAGAAAGCTTTTGGTAACATGCTGAAGGTGTGGTGGCTCTGCTGCGAAAGCTGCAAATGGGGGGGAAATCTGCTGTAGGCTGAGGTTTCTCTCATTCTCGCTTCATGTTTCAGCCTGGCTGCAATTTGGCTGGCTGCTAAAATGTAAATATACTGGGGCATGTAGTTGCGTCTGTGGTGGAAAGGCAGCACTCCTCCATTCCCGAGGGTGAGAGAACAGAGAAGTGGCACCATGCTTGCTTCTGTAAGGTGGTTCAGGGAGGAGCCCAGGGTTCCTGGGCTGCCTTTCTAGGAGTGGTTAAGCTACTGCTCAAAGAGTAAAATTGTTGCTGATGAGGCTGGATTTCTCATCTGCAGCACTTGCTTTGCTGGAGGAGGAGCACCCAGATGGAGACCCTGGTCAGCCACGTGAAATGTTTCTTACCCAGGGTCAGTGTTTTCACTTCCTGCTGCCTTAGCGTTTCAGCATCGCAGTTCCTTGTGGTCGACTCCAGCCCCAGTCACCATGACTTGCTGGTAACGTTTTAGAAAGGTGTCCTTTCTCCTTTTATAGCAAATAAATAAATGAAACTGGAAGAGACGACTCCTTACATGATGCAAAAGGACCAACTGCAATTCTAGAAAGCCAGGGAATGCAGGGCAAGGGCAGAAATGTAAATGAATCCATTGTGCGTAACTTGTGTGTGAGATAAGAATCACGCAGGGGTGGGAGACCTTTGCGATACCACTTGGAAACTGGTAAGACCAAGGACTCTCTGCTTTTTCCTCAGCTCTTTGTTTTATTAAATGGCTTTACAGAGGCAGTGGTGTAATTCTGAAATTCAGACATTGCCGTACCCAAAAGTTGGTCGTTATAAGCCTTGTTTTAAAACCCGTTGATCAGTGAGACTATTTTCATGAAGAAATTTTTAACTTCCAGTTCAGAATACCCAGTGTTTCAGCTTAGTTTTCAAGTGATTGTAGCTGTTCTTTCATTTTTCAGCTCATCACAGGTCAGGAACTCAAAGGCATTGAGGTTGAGTAAAACAACTGTTCATCACTCTGAGCTCTGCTTTGTTTTTGTGGGAATTGTCTGCTTCTGTAGCACCTTCGGTTTCATTACTTTTTTTAAAGTTTGGTTTACTAACCTGCTCTTGGAACAGATACAACCACCAAAGCTGCTTTTTAATTAGCCCTGTGGTCCATCCGGTGTGTATGTGCTAACGTCTTGGCTGTACAATGTACTTCCAATGAAAGGGAACAGTCTGCCATAGAGTCTTGTAACCTTGAGGTCAGTTTTGAGCTCAAAATTGCTTTTGATTATGGCGTTAGTATGTGTCTTCAAAAAATAATAAAAAATCCAGCAAGCACTAGTGGTCCTTACATGGTGCTGCTGAGTTACACACTCAAATGGTATCACATCTAGATTTTAATGGAATTAACTGCTTTATTTATAGATTCTTTCCATATGCATTACTGTGCTACTGGTTGTGAATATTCAGAGTTTTGCAACTAGAATGACGGAAAATTGGCATACGGTTACATCATTGTGGACACGTCTGCAGTGGTTTCTACAGGAATGTAGCCTGATTCATACCTTTACTGTCTGCATTTCATCTCTGTGCTATATGATGGGTAAGACTTTGTGTGCCTGAACACTTATGGCCTAGATCTGTAATATCCTGAGGAATTTTCTTGTCTGATTAATTCACCACATGTGTTCTCCAGAAAGCCTCATGACATTGGCAGTCTTCGAGAAACATGTTAGGACTGTGTAGATGCTAGGTGTTTGCAAACATCAGTTCAATTTTTTAGACCGGTGCTTTGCTATCTGTAAGCACAAAGAAGTTTTGGGTTTGATTCAGAGGCTCTCAGGTGTGGTTCTCGGGTTTTCTGAACATGGTCATACTAGATGTTGGAATGGTTCATGCTACCCTTGAAATCAGCTAATCAAAGCAGGACAATTTTTGGACATAGGCTAGCAATTAGAGTGCTGTAGATGAAGGATGGTATAGACTGCATAGTGTGTGCTTTTAACTCATGCAGCATCATACTCAGACCAGTTGGTAATTACCAAAGGAAAAAACTGTTACATTGAGGTAGGTAAAACATATACCTGTTTTAATAGATTGATGAAACTCTGCCGTCAACTGCAGTGGTTAACTACTTTGTTTTGCCTTGTATCACATACACACTACAAATAGCTAGAGGTGAGCAAGTAAAAACGTAACTGGTGTCTGTGGAGTTTCACCCTACCTTCAATTCCAGAATATGGTTTAATATTACTTTTCTTCAAAATTATTCTTGGTGAACTGATTTCCATATACCATCAGATCACTGTGACAACTATTAGGACTCCAGAAGCGATGTCCCATTGTGTGACCAAAGCCACGTGCCCTTCTTTCTGCCACCTAGTTAAGGACACCAAATGGCGTCAGTGGAAGAAATTCCTTACTGACTTCACTAGGTGGGGACTAGGACCTTCAGGCTCTGGGCAGCAGCAGCATGAACAGCTGAGAAACTAAACTTAATTGGGATACTGGTAATGAACCAAAGATTCAAAATTTGTTCTCAAAATCACTCATTTAAAAGGCTTTTCTCTGTAAGTATTCTTTGTAGCAAAAGACAGGCAGGTGTTGACACAAGCATGATTGTAAGGCTCGCGATCGAAGTTAGATCAAACCTCCTCTTCCAGTTTGCAGAACACATTTCCCCCACTGTATTCATGTTGCTCTTCCAAAGCTGCTTAATAGCACCTAGGCCAAGTAGCACACTGGATTAAAAGAAAAAGAGCTTGAAGCATGAGGATTAGGATATCACAGTGAAGATGCCTGAGGCCACTAAGTACTGTGTAACTGGCAGGCATCAAGCTGTAACGGGTGGAGGGTGGTCACAGGTTCTTCTAAGCATCTTTCCCTCCCCCTAAGCACTTGCTGTTCTCTGAAGAGCCCTAATTCGGTTCATTTCTAGAGAGCCGGGGAAGAGGGCGGGAGAGAGTAATAAATGGTCCCTTGAAAACAAGAGTCAGTAATACACGCCACATGACGACCTAGACAGCCTATTTAACTGCAGCCAGTTTCCTGCTGAAGATTCATTTCTAAGAGATTGTGAGAGCACTTGAACAGGAAGCTGCAACTTCACCAAACGGTTTCGGTATCAGTGTGTTATCTGTGGTCATTCCCCTCTACAGCTTGCGGCTAGCTTCTGGTTAGCAGAGAAAGACACTTTGAGCTGAGCTGGCATCAGTTCCCACCTACTTAATCAGTTAAGTTGTGAGCCGTGTGGTTAGCTTGAGTCCCCTGGTTGTCTTGTGGATTGCCAGTGACAGGAAGGTGGAGATGCATTGAGTGGTTCAGACAGGAATAGCTTGGTTATCTGATGGTCACCCCAGAGAATGATAAAATTTTGTGAGCTCTTTTCTGAGAATACATCAAAAAAGCAGAAACTGTTGTCTCTAACCACCTGAAGAGTTTACAACGTCAAGGGAAATTTTGCTTATCTTAAAAGCCTCAAAACTGTTAACCCGTCTTCACCACTGCAGACCACAGCACTGCCGTAGACTCTCGGTGCACGGAATGAAGCTAACAGACCATTGCGTGCAAAGCTGTAAAATCTTATTGAGGAAACAGTTTAGTTCAGATCTTCCAAAATTACTTCGGCACTTCAAATTCAGAGGTGAACAACTTGAAACACATAGAGGAACCAGTCTTTTTCTGAGGGAGTGTGCTCCGTATTTTTAGAAAACTTGGCCTCTTTGAGGCTGTCACGCTGTCAGGAGTTTGGGCATGCAAAGTGATGAGTCACTTTTCAAGCGTAGCCTGTTTGATGAGCTGGACTAATCTGAAGCCAAAGAGATGGTGGCTGTGACATGGGCTTGCAAAGGTTAAAACAGAGAAGGTGGTCATATCCTTGGGACCACTTAGGGCACTTGGTTTGTTTTTGTCATACAGTTGCTGAGCAAACCTCAGGATTAGAACGGACAAGCTTCAGAGAGAGACCTTGAGCGAATGAGGTTTTAAATTAGTACTTTCAAAGAGGCCTTGGGCAGGTTGCTCGGAGCCTCAGTGCCTGAGTTTCTCTAGCCTTAAAATGGGGTAGTGGTACTCGTCTCCTTTGTACGTTGAGATGTACAGAGGGAGACTGTTTTACTGAGTATTTACTAAAATAGGTAAGGTAGTTCTGAACAGAAGATCCACCTAATTTTTGTCTTGTGTCTAGAGTATAAGGAGCTCTGTGCTGCTTGTCCTGTGTCCCTGTCTGACCATCCCTCTCCTCAAACCAGGCCCCTTAGCTTCTGTCCCCCAGCCACCGCTTGCAGCCCAGCTCCCCGTGCTGCAGGTGCCCATCCTGGCAGTGGCTGACGTCCTGCGGATGCTGCCGAGCAAGTGTGGGGAAGGCAGTGCCTCCCGCTGCAGCAAGGGGCTGGGATGCCTTACACCCATGGGGGAGAGGCTCCCATGGCCGGTCCAGAGCCCTCGCTCCCGTCGGGGCCATCACGCTGGCACCGGGGGCTCTAGCCCCTTCCTTGCTGCTAGTCTTGGAATAAAAGCAAAGGTGGGCTTGGCCGCAGGGCTCCGGCAACACAGCCTTGTCTTGTACCTGCTCGTTGTCAAAACTTCATACTGAATTCACACAATCTGATGTGTGATTTGTAGCTGTAATGATCGCCGTAATGAAATCCTGCTTGTCTGTTGGTTTTGTTCGGGTTTTGAAATAAAGCCTACGTGTTTGTAAGGGCACGTGTCTGTACAGGAGGCATGTAAGATGCTTTTGTCTGCTTACGTTGCTTGGCTCAGCCTCTGTCAATGACAACCATAACAATCAGTGCATTTTTGACTCAAAGCTATTTCCTTTCCTGGTGCAGATTATGTCTGGTATGCATAACGTGTTAATTTAACAGAGCAGTTCTTTTGATACAGCTTTAATTTTTTAACAACAGCTCGGAGGCAATGATGTACAGATTATATAGTGTCAGTTTCCCAATTAAAGTTTTACAGGAAAATACTCTGGTTTTGCTTTAAGCCTGTGTTGAATTCTTCCTTCTGGCACTTGTGCAAATGGAAACTCTGCTATTGCAAAGCATCCATTTGAAACCTTGAAATATTTATTGAGGCTACATTGAATACTGAAGCAGGAATCTTCCTGTAGGCTTGTTGATGTCTGTCATACACATATATTTTGTAATTAAATGTCTGGAAGCTTGTGTGTGTCCGTGTGCGGTTGGTTTCTTGTGTTTTATTTTTTTGCAGGTTTTGTTGTTGTTATGCTGTTTTCCCTGAGAAATGTATTTAACACATCCTTTTTAAGTGTTCCTGTGAAATCTTATGCAAGGCAAGACCACATCTTTGATGTATAGCGATGAAGCTCCTACTAATTGTTGTGCAGAACACTGAGGAGGTGGCTAAACTGCTGCCCTTCCTCGAATGTCGGACCTTGTGAAGATCATTCCTGTGGCATAACATGCCTGTTTGGGGAGGATGTGGGATGGAGAGCACCTGAAGGGACTAGACAAAAGTATTTCATTCTTAAAACACCACCCACAAACGGAACGATTTTATATATGTCATTTTTTTTTTTCTTTCCCTCTCTTTCCCCTTCTTCTTCCCAGCCCTTTGTCCTGGATAATATCAGGTCAGTGACTTTTCCTGTTTGTACCACCTGGAAGCAACAGGGACTGACCATATCCAGAATTGTCTGCCGGTCTAGGAAAGCCTGCAACCTAGGGTGTGCTCCAAGGGGTGTGATTGTGTGGAGTGTAAGCTGAAAGTCAAAGGGCAAAGCAACGTAGCACTGGCATTAGACAGGACTAGGAGTCATCAGCTCCAGTGGCAACAGAACATGCCACTGTGAAGCTGCAGAACCAAATCTCTGATGGCATCTCCCTTGTGCCCTGGTCTCTGCTGTCCTGGTGACACTCAAAGCGCTAGCCACTGCTCAGTCCGACCAGAGGTATGTCCCTGCTCGGAAGAGACTCGCCAACTTGGAAGTTGTGTGATGACTAGAAGAACTGGAGTATCAGATACCTAATTCAGATTAACCTGCACCCTGCAGCAGCATTAGTTATTGCCCAGGTTTGCAAAGAAGCATGGTAGTATGAAGATCTCTGCAACTGCATCTAAATCTAGCCATTAGGGGGGAAAGTACAGCTGCTTTTACTGGATAGTGAGCATGATCTCTGAACCTGTGACGACCCAGCAGGCTGGGGCTGGGCCAGGCAGCTTCTCTGCCTTCAGAATGTGCTGAGAATCTGAAATATTCTCTGCTGCCAAAGTGCCAAGGAAGCCACCTGGCCCACTTTGAAACCAAATGCTGCAGTCTCATGTGTTTATCACTTTCCTTGTTTTCTTTCTTTTTCTATTTCCAACCAATCTCTTTGGATTAGTCCTACTGCTAGATAATTATGACTTTCATATCTACATATTTTTCTCAAGCTTGGCTCCATTATTTTTGGGCAGCTATTTAAGAATTTTATTATTTTTTAAAACATATTGTGTACTTATTTGCATATTTGCATTTCAGAACAAACAAACAATGATATTTCTCACAGTACATCATTCTTCAAATATTTTTCTTAACAAGCAGAACTTTTTCAGGCATGCCAGAATCAGCTCCATTATATGAATCCTATTTATGGATCCTATTTAGAGCATTGGGAGGGAGGGAATTAAAGGGGCTGTTTCCACAAACACTGTATCTGGTGCCATGTGAGAAGGTAGGGTAAGAATTGGTTAATATTTCAAGGAAATTACAATAGTTGCCTAGAAGAAAGGCCTTTGTTTATTTCTTTCTTTCTTCTCAATGTTTCTTCTTAAATTCTCTGTGTTATTTCCTTCATCAGACACTGAAACAGAGACCGAGGACCAAAGCAGGAGGACAGAAGGCCTGGGCAGCTGGGTTAGGTCCGCAGGATGAGGGGCACCATGTAGAAAGCCTTAGTAGACACTAAACAAGATGCGCACACAAATCTGTTATGTTGCTGCGTTATGATGGGCTCTTGATACATATATGGAAAAAAAAAGTCATTTATGTGGGAAATAAAAGCCAAGGCATTCATGATCAAAACAAACAGAAATTGATTCTGCACCAGTGTTTTATTTCAGTGACTTTATTTGTATAATGGCCAATGATCGATGTAGAGTTAATAGTTTTATCTGAAGGATGTTAGCACAAGCTGACAATTAGTCTCTGTATCGCTGACGGGCTTCGCTGTGGTTGGTGCAGAGAGCACAAGTATTGTGGGCAGCGTAGCCTGTCAGGGCCCACTTCATCTGTAAGCTCGGTAGGTTTTAAAGCATCTTGGGGGAAGGGAGGAGCAGCAAACCAATCCAGGGATTTTGGAAAGTGTTTCTGTTGAGTTCCTCAGTTGAATGATGGCCACTGAGCTGTTGGGTGGCAAGACTGATGTGATAGTTGCCTTTTGGAACTGAATGCTGAAATTTGAAGAGTCTTGCAAATGTAAAGGAAACGAGTTCCTCAAAAGCTTCCAGTGCTACTGCAGCATTGAATAAGAAAGATCGTGGAAGTTGTTTTGGGCAATGTAGTTTAAATGAAGTGTACGTGTTCAAACATGCATGAAGAGCAATGCAAATGAACTTTAGATTAATGTGGTGTTTAGGAAGGAGGAGTTTGGTATGTTTTTAACTAAAGTGTCCGCACGCTAACCATCTTGTTGGACGAAAGTGCTATGACACACTGTGCATCAGCGACTTGCACTTTAAAGTTTCTGTTCAGGTGGGTGGGTCAGCAATCAAAACAGGCTCCCTGGGAAGATCAAAGAGGAGGGCAGGTTCTCAAAAAGAGAAAGAAAAATTAGAAAGGCAGTTTGCAGTTTCACATTAATTTTCTTCATTGCCATACTGGACAGCCGGAGAAAGTGAGTAGAAGATGATGGTGTGAAAGGGTTGAGTAATGTTGAAATGTGCAGAAACAAAGCTGCTGCAGGGGGCTGCCTACCAGCTCTCAGGTGCGGGGCCGGTGGGACGGATCATAATCTGTGAGGTGTGCAAAGGTTCAGTGTCTGAACAGCACATTTGGCACCTACTGGTTTTATCTAGAGTTTTTTGGGGGCAAGGAAGAGGGCTTTGGAATTTTTTGTTTTGTTTTACTTGAGGAATGGAGCGTGAAACAAAGATTCTCAATAGGACTAGTTTCTGCTTCACCTCACGGATGTTTTGGACCTGATCTGATCAAAACCTTATCTCTGATCTGTCTTTGCCTTGGGCAAACATCCTTGTGCGTATTCTGTTCAGGTAGCTCTTTACCTCACTGGCCTTGGACAATGACTGGGAGAACAGTAGGATTTTTTTTCATCTGTGTCAATGACAGCAGTTGGAAGTTGCAGGAATCCCAAGAAGTCCCATATAGAGATGGAGTGGGTCTTTGCTGGCTAAGCAGGACCACAGCGTGGCTGCGGCTTGTGGCTTTACTGAGCGTGGTGTTTTTCACGCACCGGTACCTTCTCAAGTTGATTGTTTTTGTCAGAATTTGCTTCAAAAGAAATGCATTCTTATCAGTGGTTGTGCAACCTAAGGCAAACATGTAATTGAAAATAAGCTTACAATGGTTTGATCAAGATCTCATGAGCTGAGGTTTTCAGACATTTAAATGTGTTCAATTGCTGTAAAGATGGAAGCACAGGTAGGAAGGACTCGTAATTAAAGTTAAGTTGTGAGGAGCCAGATTCAGAACTTAATGGAGCCTTGCTGTTGGCATTTTCTGATTTCAGACTTGTAGTAATGTGCTTTTAATATTTTGGGGTTTCAATTTGGTCAAAGTCTGTTGCCCGTTTACCCAAACCTCCTTTATAATGGTAGGTTTCTCTCATACCTCACTTAGAGTCTTGCTGGTGGTTTTCAACCTCTTTCGATTTGCAAACACCCTAAGAGAAATGCCACTGAAGTTCCAGAGCCCTATATTTTGAATTTGAGGCCATCTTGACCGCAGGCTTGCTTCTCTTAGCTAGCTTTTTACAGCTCATTTAAGCAGTACTCAGCAAAGCTGGAGATCTGATGTCCCAGGGCTGAAAACCAGTAGCTTGATGCGATGGGGCCCTGTTTCTGGCTCCTGCCTCTGAGCACTGCTGTAGCATGAATACTGACTGTGCAAACCACGTTTTACAGAAATTTTGTTCAATAAGTGTATCTTCAGCATCAGTGCAGACTCTGTCTACCACAGTGGGCTTTCTTCCTTCTGGCTGGAGCTGGGGTTGGATTTGTTTTGTGGTGGTCTCTGACGCCTATTTAATTTTGTTGGAGTGGTATTTTTGTGACACCACGGTGCCGTGAGAGTTGTAAATGATTCAGTTACTCAAGTAGACTTTATAATTTGGTTGGAAAAATTGCTTTCCAGTGAAACTCAGCCTGAAAGTTAACATGTTCATTAGTCACTGAAGTGGCCTACAGTAGTACGACTTGCGGATTATTTTATAATATGTACTTTTCTGGTTGCTTGCACAAATGTAATACAAAAGTTGCTTTAATATTAATCTTTAAAGTTGCAGCCTTGAATGCTTATAATTTCGGCATCCTGAATGTTAACCAACAAAGGAAGCATGGTTTTGTGTTCAAAGCCAGGAGGAGGAGACAGAAGGTCTGTGTTGTATTCCCAGCACTCCTATAATCTTGCTCTGCGATCTCCGGCACGCTGTTTGCTGTGCCTTGGTTAACTCATGCGTGGGGCGGGGAGACCTTCAGGGTGCGTTGACAGGCCCAGTTGTGTGAAGGCTTTAATGGTCTATGGGATCTGCTGGTGGAAAAATGCGATATTGTTCAGAGTGCAGGAATCCGTGAGTTGTAAGAAGTTATCCTAACAGTTAAAAATGGCATTTCTTCCACTTCTGTCCAGGGCTGGCGTCTGCCTTGACCATCTTCATCTTCAATACTATTTTCCCCCTGTTACATTTTCATATTTTGCACACAGGGGCTTGAGGAGATGGGGAATTTCGGAATCGGTACAAGCACAGGTGACGGTTTATCCTTGAATCCCGCCTGTTCTTCTCGGGTATCCCAATGTGTAAGGTTACCTCTCCCCGAAAAGTTCCTGCAGAAGCCCGGCGCGTTGTGTTACAGATGGCCCCTTATTAACTCTGAATTTCCCCAGTGTCTTTGCTTTTCCAGGTTTGAGTTAGATGGCTTGATGTTACTTCAGAGCCGTCCTTTTGATGGCTGGAAACGATAATAGCCTGTGTCATCTGCCCTTTAGATGGAAGGGTTATGCCTCGTCCTTTATTCCTCGGCTCTCCCTACAAAACCCGTCCCACAATGCACCCGAGCCGCTCGCAGGTGTTCCCGTGGATCTGCCCTCTCACATGCACTGCAAATTAGTAACAGAAGCTAATGGCCCAGCATGCGGCCATCAAAGGGCTGACAATTCCAGCCTTTCCAAAGGGCCCTTTATGTCAAAGCCCCCCACGAGACCTGTCCGGCTGAAAAGACTATTTGTCTGTCCCTGTGTGCGGGCCTGCTGCAGCGCCGCGGCCGGCTGCTGGCCTCACGCTGCGCCCCTGACTGTTGCTGCTAGCAACAGATAAAAATCACTGTTAACCACAGCGGGGCCCACAGCACATCAATCATCTGGCCCAGATAAAGGCCTCGGGCCTTTGGCCCTATCCTTCGGTTGTTTCTAAATAATTTCCAGTGGCTGAGCATGCTATGGTGTAGGCTGGGTAATTCAGTCCAGAAAACTTCATTTCACTAAAAATGCTTTGATTCTTTTTTTTTTTTTCTTTTTTTTTTAAAGACTGTTTTTGTTCAAATAGATGTTTGTTTCGAAAGGGGGAATTTAACTGATGAAAGGGATGCCGTGAAAGTTCAGAGTGAGAATAATAAATAAAACTGTGTGGTTAAATGTAAAGTACAACCAAACGGGCAGCAAAAAGAATTAGCATTTACCAGGAGTAACAAAGCAACTTCGCACTTCAGAAGAAGCATCTCGGCTTCAGCATCGTTCAGCTTCCTGAATTTATATGTATTTAAATACAGATTAATCTTTATATATGGATAACATCATTTCCACCACACCTTTATTGAAGAGATTTATAGCCCGGTATCAAATTACACTTTTAATACAGCCTAGTTGATTTTTTGGTAGCAGCAAATCATATTTGTAACTCCGAATAACTAAACAAATTTGACAGTAGCAAATTTTCTCCTTGACACAGCTAATTCTTCATCCTGTCTTAATGTTCTGCTGTAAAGCCATAAGAAATTGTGATGCTTAGAGCCTGACAGTCATAGGTTTTGTTCTTGCCACTTAGCAATCCTTCAAAGAAGAAACCATTGCAATTTAAATTGAGGGACATCACAGCCTCGATAGCAGGGAAACACTCTCTGTAGATAAGCCCTGTTTTGCAATCTTGCTGGCTTGTGCTGTAAGCATAGGGTAGGTAGGATATAGCGGAATACTGAAGGTAAAATCAAGTGTTAGGTCACAAATAAAATCTCTGTGGAAACCCTAAAAATTAAACCTCAGTCAGCCTGCCTTCTGCGCAAGCATCTTTGCATACTAATTGCACGGGCCTTTGTATTATTGTAGATACTAATTACCACTAGTTCTCAGTGGGAATTGGATACCTAATTCTCTAATGCTGCTTTTAACCTCCCAGCTTACAAGCCTTGCATTTCAAGGCACCTCGATCCTGCTGGTATCTTCCAAGTACAGGCTTGATCCAGCACACGTGCACTGCTGCTGTTTAGGTGACAAAGAATCTTGCAAAATTTTGCAGCCTAGGCAGCATTTCTTGGTTGGTATGATCATGGACTTCAACAACAGCTGGAAAGGTTGGCTGAACAGCGATTCCTCTCTGAGTCTGCTGGAGTCATAACACAGAAGCTGGTTTAATTTACTTTCTTATTGCTCATATGGCTATGTTTAAGCTAAAAGGGACAATTAAAAAGAGTTAAATTCTCACCTGACTGGTATTAATGGGAGCTGAGCCTTTCCTTTCAGCTGGACAGGACTTCATCTGGAGTGCCCTAACAAAGCGCTAAGCTTCTGAAATATGACTTGTTGCTTTGTGGAACTTGGTATGTATTTCATACTTCACTGGATGAATATATGTGAAGAATTTGAGAAGTATTCTGTAGACACAGGAGAAACATTAGCCTGACAAAATATACTTGTGCAATACATCGTTCAGTATCTTCTCTGAAAACAAAACAAATTTTAAGATTGATCGTGATGGATTTTGAAATAGGTAACAGTAAAATATTTTTAAGCCAGCAAGGTCACCGTAAACGCTCGCATCAAGTCTCCATGATGTGCCACTACCCTGTTTCCCCTTCTGCTTTTTTTTTAACTCCTATATAATGCTGCCTAAGAAATAATGCAGGGAATAACAGAGAAGGGTAGGCTTAAATAACCCTGAGGGTGCTTATCTTCCTTGGCATTAACTTCATATCCACATTCATTATGTGAATGGGCCAGGGAAACTGTTTCTGTGATGAATTGGAATGCAGGGTAGGTTGAACAGACTCAGTTCAATTTTAGGTAATGGTATACAATCATCTATGTATGGCAATGTGCAATGCATGGTGTAGTCCCTCATTTAGAGAAGTTTGAATGCATAAAGCCCTATAAGAAACACTGTGATAACTCAGTTTCTTATTTTTAGGAAGAGTTGCAGTGCATACAATTAGCTCCTCCATTCCCTCCCCTCCCTTCTTTTAACACGAGTAGAGCTTCCCTCCATCTCTAATGCTGCTTTGTCAGGGTTGAACTTTCAACATAGCTGCAGTTACAAGGAGGATGGGGAGCACGTGAGAGATCCTCAGGCAGGAGATCGACAGGCACGTTGACATAGCCATTATTACTCCATGGCAGACAGGATGGGTTACTCTTCCATCGCACCGCTGCGTGCATATATCGTGCAAAAGACAGTTTCAATTTGAATGGGAAGATGAGTGGAGTCGGTACTTTGCTGCGAGCCGTGTGATACTTGGGCAGAGCGACCTCCAGAATCTTAACTAACACACCTGATCCTTGCTGTGCAGCATGGCTAGTATTGTGCTGAAAGGTTGCTTGTGGAAAATGTAACAGCACTTGTTGATAAATGTTCTTCATGCTAATTGACCACCGTGTTTGCAGACAGATGCGCTGACCTAGAGCTTACCACGTGCTCGTGCAAATCCCTAAGATGGGCTAATTAACTTCTCCATCTTCATTTCCTTGACAAAACCCGCTAAAGAGAGTTATGCAAAACAAGTGAAAGAAAACATGGGGCTGCAAGGAGGAGGAGACCCAGGTTGCATATAATTTGTGTGTTAAGAAACAGCCAACGCTGGGTATCTTCCTTCAGTGGGAAGACACAAAATTTCCTCTTTAATGGGTAGATGAGAATACAATGAACAGTAAGGAATGATCAGAAAGTCAAGACGTCGTTTCCCCTACCAATTTTTAGATTATGTCATTTTATGGAATTGAGGCTCTCAATTCTTTAGTAGTAATGGCATTTTTTAAATTTTATTTGCCCTCAGTAGGCTGATAGCAGTAGTTTTAACCTAGACTTAGCATGAGGTCTTGTTTGGGCCAAATCTAGCAGATGTTAGTCTTGGAAATAGTTCCTCTGAAGCTGAACAAATCCCTCAGGTGAGCAAATGGAGTAAATGCTCACCCGAACTCATGAAGCTGTCATGCCTTGCTATCTAAAGGCATCCTCCAGTTGCTTGTTGCAGGCCATGCACACTTTCTATGCCAACTAGACTGTGACTTTTGAACAGCATTGTGAGTTATAAACGGCAGCTAATATGTGTTGACATAATCTATTACTCACAGACCTGTTGTAGGTGTCGCTCAAAAGTGTGCCCTGACACCCACCCTTTATTAATTCTATTTATTTTTCATATATGGTGTACTGTTGAAAGGGAGTCCAGAGCCAGTCCCCTTCTGGGATCCCTCTGAAAGCTGTTTCTAGACATCAGCAAACCCAGAAGGCTTCATCCTGCTTTTTAAGGCTTGTCTGATAGGTACACTATGGGAATAATTTTAATCACAGCGACTGCTGCTAGGCAGGGGGAGGTTTGCTTTAATTTTTTTAATTAGATACAGATCTGCTGGCAACATTTTCTTCCATTTGTGTTAGATTGATGCCTGACGACCTAAACGGTTCATAACTGTCATAACTTTCCAGTGTTACTGCCTTAGTTTAATAGTGTCCACTGGATATTGTGCGCTGTGCATTACCCTATCGATCACCATCCTGCTCGGTGTTTCTAATTACACGAGAGGATGAGACGACGTTGTTGTACCTGGCATCTGTCCAACATGGGTATGCTAACGTTGCAGCCTGTCTTGCAATTTCTTTGAACATCGTGTTGATCCCACCACCTTGTGTGTTTAAATTATTGCTAAATTGCAGTGTTTTGAAGCCGCAGGAATATTGCTTAAAGAACTCTTCTCATAAAACAGCTCATTAATATGTGCGCTATTCAGGGTTTGCCAAAAGTTTTGTGGTCTGTCTTGCCTCCTCCACTCTTCACTCCTCTCCGCCATCAAAGTGTCTGCAGGAAAGTGTGGGCAAAATTGATTCCCCTGTGGCTGTTTCAAACTACACAGTTCGGGCTCATCCTTTGATCCCTCCTCATGACTTTATTTCATTATCCCTTAAGTATAAGGAGGAAAGTTAATGACATCATAAAAACTAGAACTCTATAAAAGATGTTTCTGCTGATTTACTGCCAATGTACTAGCAGCATGTCATATAACTGCCCATTAAAGATGGTGAGTTGCTCTCCTGCCTGCAGCTTTCCTTATCACCAGCCCTTTTATTTATGACCAGATTATAGGGATTGGGTGTGCACAGTAAAACATAAAACTTATTTTTATCATGCATATAATTAACCCTTTAATTATGGAATTAAGTTGCATCCATCCTCCTTTTTTATTTAAAAAAGTATTATTAAATATTCCTGTTTGTCTTCAAAGAGCTTACTGTGTTGCTGAGAGAATGCAGCTCATGGTTTCTGGTTATACCATATCTCTCTTTCCCTTTCCAAGCATTACCTAAACAATTCTGATCAGTGAAGAGGCTGAGAGGGATAACAGAAGCTTTCTTACTTAGATAAACAAAATCAAATTTTTCCTGTTCAAGGAAATTGAATTTGGTCTATGGAAACCCTGATCTTCTTGCTTGCCTACTACTTAAACTTCTAGCTCTTTATACATCCTTCCTCCAGCCCCTTAGGATACGTAGTCAGCTTGGTTAGTGATCATTTGAGACCACATTTCCCATCACAGAATCCATCACTACTCTCACTGTAATGGCAGATTTGTCTGGTCGTGCAACTTTAGGCTCTTGCTTTGTGCAGCGTAACGTGTGTGCTTCTGTAATACCCTTCCCGTTGGACTCAGTGCCTGCTGCTTTCAAACAAAGCTGCTCATTTTGGCTACCAGTAACGATTTTGAATGCCAAACACCCCCTCCCTCCCACTTACAACTCTAGATACTTCAAGATAACCTTCATGTTCTGAAAGCAAGGCTTCTCTTAAAGTATCTCGAGTTGTAGATGGGGGAAAGGTTGGGTGTTCAAAGTGATTCATTGCTCCTGAGAACCTTGGCCAGTGGAGTCGCTTGTTTAAAATTAATCGTGTTCCTTGTGCATCAGGCATCTTCTGTTAATGCAGTCATAATGGTTTGTTTGCTAGATACTGGCATTGGATCTCAGTCTTGGGAATGCACTGTGATCAGCTTTATACATTATTAAAAGCTGTTTGTCTTTTTGTCTTTCACCCAGTTAGTTCTTCTGGTTTCATTTTGCTGATCATGAATTGCTGACAAAGAATAGACGTTCCTCCAATGAAAAGCAAGAACAAAGCTTTCTGGTCATACCATCTCTATTACCCAGGCTTTATATTAATACCTACATAGTTCTTGAGAATGTCTAAGAACAAATGTTCTTTAATAGCTATTTTCCTGGGATTTTCCTTGGCTGTAGTATGAATTTAGGATTTCCATGTGCAGTGCTGATAGGCTGTTGTAGGGAGACGATAGCGAGAGGGACGCTGTGCCGGCTGCACGTTTGTCACTTATCTCAACTGGGAAAGTGTCTCTGATGGTTTCCGTTGTTTTGAGCTGATTTCCTCCCCCTCCTTCCAGGAAAGTAGAGGGAAATGTGATGTATGATTGCATAAGCTTGTTTTTACTCGTGTGAGTGATGGAATAGGAGAAGTTCCAAATGAGGAAGTCATAAAGAAAAATAATAAAGGAAGGAAGCAATGAATTAAACTCCCAGTGCTTTGTTGTATGGCTGTGATTTATAAAGAGGTATTTATTTATTTCTTACAGAAGGAATTCCATCTCTGCACAGAGTAAGACAAATAATAATGTTTAAAACTAAAGTATTACTGTGTCCATACTGGACCCTACCTGCCTGTGATCAGCTCACATTCATATTATTTAAGATGCAGTAGATATTTCTAAGCTGACAATAGCACTGATGCTGAGAGTCAAGGCAATAGACAATAGTTTTATTTTTGGTATATCCCCATTTTATGAGGAATAAAGAATAGCAAGTACCACGCTGTTCTGAGGAAAAGGTATTGAGCATGAAATATATTCTTAATTACAAAACTGTTTTAGTTGATCTGATGGCTTTAAATGATGCAGTACAATGCTATTGCCTTCGAGGCAAACCTTGGTACTTGTATGACTCCATAATAGGTGGGTGTTCAAATTGAACAGAGACTTCCCAGGTCCCTGGATGTCTAAGCCTGAGGTTCAGAACCCGTCGAACAGGCAAGGGAAGCCTTTTGCATAAACCTGTCTTTACCTACTGGTTTTAAGGGTGATGGTATCTCAGTTTGTTGGCTTAATGAGAAAAGGCCTTCTAAATCATAAAGGTTAGATATTCCATGTATGCTTTGGACCAGGTATTCCAGGAGCTCCCCTCCCGCTTGTCTGGGCTTCCAAAGTTCCTGTGCTTATTGAAAGCTTAATTAATTAATGAGTAATCAGTTCTCAGCTCTAGGGTATCAATTTGAAGGAAAAATTGATTTTCAAACCCAAATGTCTCATACTTAGACTATTTATATTCTGAAACTACTGTGCATGTCATAGTCCTATTTAGAAAAGTGTCCAACTCCACTCAAGGGCAGGCAGACTGAGGAATAAATTAATTCTTACCCATCAGAGGACGAGTATTACAGAGGAGCTTCGAATATCAGTGTGCTAGTGAGAAGGAAGCGTGTGATTCTCATACCTGAATTGAAATTGGCCAGGTATTTAAAATGCACATTTCATTGCTGCCAGACATTTACCTACCATGAACATTAATAGGATGAGAGGGAAAAAAAATTAGAGGTTCAACAATAATTCGAAGTTCTCTGTTTATAATGTGAGAAATCATCAATTAATTCCATACCTGGAATAAAACATGCCCTAAGGCCTACCATCTGCCCACATTTAAACTTGAAGATAATAGATTTGGAAGAGAAGTTTGTAATTATTTGCTAGGTGGTTCTGATTAATTTACAAGGAAAATTGCTAATACCGATAGTGTATTACCCTGGGGCCAAGTGGAAATCACAATATTGCAGAAAGGGATAACATGTAAATGATGGCTTGTGCGTTATCTGTTAGGCTGATTGGACAGTCTGATTATTTTTCTTAAGCCACTAATGGATGCCTATAAGATCAGAGTGTGCTTTGGACAACATGACTATAATTCTCACCTAACAGGCTGTAGAAAATAGGAAGTAAATATACCCCAGTGGCATTCTTGGAAATTAAAAATGCTAAAGGCTAGATTATGAAATTATAATAGATTTACACCAGCGTGACTGAGATCAGAATCTTGCCTTGTAGCACTGAAAAATACATTTATGGAGTGATCTATACTAGAAGCCTTGGAAATTGTCATATAGGGAATGCATGTGAGCAGTCTACTCTGGCAAGTACCCGTGTGCTTTAAAGATGTGCTGAAAAAGCCATTGTAGAGTCTTGCATTAAATTCAAGTTGAAACAGACTTTACTGGACTATAGCCCAGTGGGTATGGAAGAAGATAATTTATCTGGAACTCTAAAATATTTAGTTTTGGCTGCTATTTACCCGCATTGGAGAACACTGTGGACCTTCTGTGCACCATTACAGTTACAGCTACACAGCTGCACGATTAAAGACTGACCTTTAGAAAGAGTGTGAATTCTGTGTTGCCAAGGTACAACTGGTAGAGCAAAAGGCACGTGTGGTGTACGTAGTCCTGCGATAACAGAAGAAAACGGTAAGGTGAGGCAGAAAACCCATCTAATGGCTGCTGGCCAGAGTCACTGCCATCAGCTTTGCTGCTTCTCCAGTTCTCTTCTGCTCCTGTCTGGTTTACTCAGTGGTAGCAAAAGCTGAATGGAGAAGGATCCCTAAAGGATTATAGGTGGGTCTTTAAATTTGGGTAAAACTGCCTCATCCACTTAAAACAGCACCAACCACCCAAACAGTATCTCCTTCCCTGTGATAGAGTTCTCTGCCTGTGTGGATTTACCAAGAACGTGTCTCCCTGCAGTTCTTCATCTCCTGTTGTCTGTGTCCCCTCCGCCACCCCCCAAATAAAATTTCAACACAGCACTCCGTGTGAAAAAAATGAAGAAACTTAAGCAAATCCTTACCAGTAAGGTGTTCTTTGCGTGGGGACGGGGGTTGTAAGCAGTAGTCTTGCTATTTCTTTTCTATGATCTTTGTGCTGGCTCGTACTTAAATGCTGTAGGGATCGTTAGTCATAGATGTTGTCGGTTGATGCCTAACAACTGTATCTCATATATTGTTTCAGAGACTGTAAATTTTCACTTAATGGAAAAAAATGTTGCACGTGTGTATAACAGAAGGTTTGAGGCTTTATGCTGGTATCAAGTAAATAGGTCTGAGGTTCACCTTCATGGGATAGTTGAACCATTCACTTTTCCTCTCTCTGATGAGTGATGTAATTCGATGCAGCCAGTGAGACGCCCACGTTCAGAGTGCGGGACGGCTGGACATGGGTCGTGGAAATGGTTGCAAGCTGATTCCAGTCTTCTCCAAATCGCTCTTTAAATGCAGCAATGAGACCTCTGCACCATGGTAGGGTGAAATCACAGCTGCCAGATGAGGTGTGCCTTAGATTTTGAAATTCCCCTGTTAAAAACCTAACGGGTTTTGTTTTCATTTACACAGAATGTTCTTGTATTCTGAAGTGCAACACCTTCGTGACCTGCTTTCAGTAAATAACAGCTCTTGTGCAGCGGCTCTTGGCATATTCAAGAGAAATAACATTACCATGAGCACGTTTTTGCTGGATATGGAAATTATGAGCTTTGAAGGAACACAGTAAAAATTTAGGGCCTTGGTGCTCCTGGAATTCTCAAATTGACATGCTGCCCCATACCATCAAGATCATATGACATTCAAATAAAATAGTAAACACACCCAGTGTGTTTAGTTAAAATACAAAATAAATGTTTCCTTCAGCAATGGAGCACCTTGCAAATTTTTTTATTGTAAGTGATAATTGAAATTCTGATGTTATCCTGGAGGATTCAAGTGATTATTGTCTTAATATAAAATACAGATCCTTGTACCTCACTGAGACAGTCTCATGTAGCTGGGATCGAGCCGGGAAGCAGAGCATGTAGATCCGTATGCTCAGCAGCTCGTATGCATACCCTTGTGCCTGGCGACTTACACGGCATCTCCCTCAATTTCATCAGGCCAAATAAGTTATGAGTCTTAAGCCTCTGACAGCCTGCTGCATTTTTAGAGGGAAGAGGTATCAGTCATAACAGAGGAAACAACAGATTGGAATAGGTTCTTGTTTTCCTTTTCTGTTTCCCCATCTTCTGTTTTCTCTCTCATTGTCGAACTTTCCCTTACCTCATCCCTTCTGCTGTGAGCTCTCCTAGCTGCCACTCATCTTTAAACAGTCTTGATAACTTGCAATATCCGTTTTGTGCTGGTGGGTTGTTGCCATACGCCAATGTAAGTTGTCAGTGAGCATCTGAAGCCGTCAGTCGATCCGCTCTTCTCAAGTCCTGCTGCTGTGTGAGCCAGAAAGCCTACCCTGATGCCCCTGCCTTGCCCTGGGATGAGGTTTTGCCCAGGCCAAGTGTGCTCTTGGGATGTAGCTGGTGGGTAGGGACAACCGTGCTGGTATCAGACCTTGCAGCGATGCTGGCAGGGATCTGGGCAAGAATTTATTTCCATGGTCAAGTGCCTAATTTAGAGGAGAGCTGGTGGACCTGCGAGAGGAGAGGCCTTGGCAGTGTGCAGAGACAGGCTCCAGGGCGCGGGGTTGTCCCCATGCCGTGGGTATGTCCATCAGCTGTCCGGGCTCCTGCTTGCTCTGCTCTCCGCCACGCCTGTGGTGCAGGGGGATCGTGTCTGCCTGGCAAAATGCTTGGGAGATGAGTGCTGTGAGAGGGTGTCGCGTCTGTCTCATTCTGCGTAAACTTTGGCAGCGGGTTCGGTAATGATTTCCCCTGATTTAATTGTTCAGACAACTGTCTATGTACCATCAGTATTTACAGAGCTTTCGTTGAAGCTAAACAGACATATGGTCTTTGTCACTGTCACAGTGTCAGGAAAGTTGCAGACACTTCATTTCCAACACTTCCTTTTATTGTCCAAGAACTCTTCTGGAGAAACTGGAAAGGGCTACCTGCCAGTTGCATTGTCTTGCCTGGATCCATTTAGTTACGCTTCAGCCCTTCATTTTCAGAGAGTTTTATCTGAGCATAATGTAATTTTTTTTTTCCTCTGGTTACTTTTTAATTAATATCCTGTAACTGCTTCAAACTTGGGAGGAAAGTGTTTTTTGATTTCTCTTTTATCGGGTAATTTTAATTATTCACACCATTGACTTCATTAAGTTAAAACACCGTCATATTATGTGTGAAACAATGATCTTTGGAACAAGAGAAAAATTATTCCTATTTTTTTGGAAGCAAAATGGCTGAAGTGCCACCAAAGCCGAGCGTCCCTGCTGCAGACAGACAGATGCTAGGTTGCCCATGCTCTGCTCTGTCCTGATGGGTGATGCCCGCAGTCTGCCCTCCTCTGCACTGGCCCGGAGGATTAAATACAAATTGACATTACGTTAGTTCCTGCTTCTGTTTGTACTTCTTCATTTCTGTTCCATAGCTGTGAGACTAAACCAAAGTGTTGATAGGCACAAAAGGGGATGCTGGAAGCAGCGTGGCGAGTTTGCTGTGTGATTATTGATGTTCATCGTCCCGTGGCATCCTGAAATGCTGGTCGCTGAAAGGTCTTTGCTTTAGCAAAATACTTTTAGCTTTCAAACTCAGGCATCTTAATACAGAAAGCTCATGTCTCGGTTATGTCTCACAGCATCAGAAAAGAAAATGTTCTAACGAGAAGAATCGTAACCTTCTGCCTATTGTTGTGAAATTCACGTTGTTGGCAATATTGCAAATGAAAACAGGAAAATATGGTATGAAGGAGCATTGTTCCAGCAACTTCAATGCTCCTTCGGTTGGATTTATTTCGATGTTGCCTGTGGATTTGGTTATTTTTAAGTTTCTGTTGTTTTTAGTAATCATGTTTATTGGGGCAGTGTGTAAGGATCGCACTTGCATTAAATGCTGAGTCCTGTGTTGTTCAGGACTGTGTTGTCCTATTCAATTCTGCTTAACTTCAGCCCCTGGTCATCCTGTTATTTTTCAAACTGGCTGCCAAAGTCATTAGCACCTTTTAGTAATTGTTTTTATAGGTGCTTTTCATTACAAAAGTACCAGCATCTACTTTTCTTGTGCCAGTGCGGATGGGACACAGATGAGATGTTAACGTTAGTGTCCTCCAGGAAACAAGTAACTTTTGGTCCATGCCAAATCGAGTTCAGAAGTGATGGTCCACAGCAGTTCTTACGGCCCTCCCAGGTGGACGCGCACCGAGTGCGCAGCTTCGTTTCTGCCAGCGGAGGAAGAGCTGAAGCTGATGGTTGTGGTCCCGGCCGGCTGTGGGCGAGGTGCGTGGTGGCGGCAGGGCTCTCCTGCTAATACAGCTGTGCACTCGCCAGTGAGAGCACAGGGTGACAGTCCTGCGTCTGCCAGGCAAGCTGCCCTTCTCCCTCGGTCGCGCAGGGGCCCTCTCCGAGCCACGTGCGCTGTTTCGGAAACGGGCATCTTAGTTTAACTGCAGCACTGTGTCAGTAGATAATCATCCTGTAGTACAGCTATATATTCTCACGGTTATCTGTTCTGACTAAGTAGATTAAAATGTTTTTTAAAAAGTGATGTTGGGAGCTCCTGTCTTCAGTAGATGGGTTTTGTCTTTTGAAGTAAAATAAAACTGAGAGCTGCAAATTGCCCGTTAGTCATATAACAGGTGTGGTCTGAAGTGCCGCTGCGTCCTGTGCCCTGAAATCCTTTATCAACCAGGACAAGAAAATTAGACTTCCAAGCTAATTTGACATTTAAGAATATATATAAACAGGCAAGTACGTATGTCCAAATCAATCCTTGAAAAGTGTGTTTTGAACTACAGAACATTTCTATCCTTGCAGAATGACAGTTAAAACATTGCTGTTAAAGCAGTAAACGGAATTTTCAGTTGCTTGTCAAAACAAGCAGCACTTTCCTTCTACAGAGTGTAAGATGCCGAACAATAGGCAGCACCTTTCAAAACGGCATCTTCATTATAGTCAGGTTTCTAATGTAATCTTTTCATCCACTAATAGTTTATTATTTCTCCATAACACTTTATAATAAGTGGACATTAAATTAATGCTACATGACAATGGAATTCCTGTGGAGTTATGTACTACCCTGAGATGAGTGCCAAAGGAATTTGGTACGATTAAAAGGAGACAGTGGAAGTGGAAGGAGGGGGGTACCGATGGGTTATTGCAGGCACCTCAACTGAGCTGAGAATAACAGGACTGTTCAAGGGTTGCAAGCCTGAGGGCGGGCTAAGAAAATCCACAAGCCCAAACCTGAACTCGAACCATAAACTTTAGGATTTATTTTCTGGCTCAGGTTGTTGGCAAAATGATTAATATTCTTTGTTACATTCTTGCAACTTTAATCATTAAAATACCTTTGTCTTAATTGTGAGCAGGATGCTCGTGTGAATTTGGCTCTGTGGATCAGAGCTGTGGGAAGCTGTAGCTGAGGGGAGAGTTTGGTCCTGTGTGTCATGAGAGGGTCCCCCAGCCGTCCCCCCAGCCTGCCTGTCCGTTTGCTCCCGGACTCTGGTCTGCAGGGACCCGGCTGGCTCCTTTCCTGAGCTCATCTGGGCACAGCTGACATGACAGGTGACTTCAGTGCCCACTCCAGCCCGATAGCGTTGGGCTTTGTTCCACCAGGTTTGCTTCCTGCGCTATCCCGGTGTGCCCCGTCCTGCCCAGCAATCCCAGCAGGGCCCAGCATGGGCAGCACACAGCCTCAGCTGCATGTTACGGGAATGCCACCTTGGTGGGCTGCAACATAGCTCTCTGATTTTCATCCACTTCAAACCAAAAAGGACAGAAAATCATAGTTGTCTGATGTTCATAGGGAGATCATATAAATTCCTTAGGAGATCTGTGATGTGGCGTAAAACCTTCACTGGCAAGAGATCTGCTTTCCTCCACTTCTTCCTATCCAGGGTACTGAGTTGCAGCATCCTGATGAAATGTATTTTTAAGAGGAGATAAGAACCACGCATGAAGAAGAAAGAGCAGTAGCATTTGCTGTGTTCTTGAACATGATGCGAGTCCCTTGGGCTTTATGGCTGGAGAGGACAGGAGGAAAAACTTGTGTTCGTCTCTTCCATACGAAGCTGAATTACAAGTAATGGAGAGTCCTGTCTCCATTCCCATTGCCCGTCCCATTGTGCTGCCTCTGAAAGTACCAATTTTAATCCAAGTGAGGACTCAAGAGCAGCATATTCATGAAAACAATAATAGATGTCTTTCTCATGAGTATTATTAACAGCCAGTGGCAGTCAATAGGCATTTTTCTTGTATGCTGCAAAGCAACAGCAGATAGTTAGCAGAGCAAGCATGCTATATCATCATCCCCGCAGAGAACAGAAGTAGCAGACAGTTTCCTCCTTCATGGCAAACAGCCTGTAAATGAAATCTTCTCTCTGAAGACGTAGCAGAGGCCAGATGGGAGAGGAAACCTAACCTGGAGTGTAAAAGCGGCATCCTGCTGCTGACTTCTTGGAGGACAACAAACAGTCAGAGGCAGCCTTTGACCAGCTCGGTTGGTGGTAGGTGCTGATGAATAATTGGGCAAAAGGCAGTGAGTGCTGCTGTTTCATGCCACCAAGACATATTTCAGTTTGAAGCAGGAGCCATTTTCTCGTTGGTGCGGGAAGAGCTGTGTATTCCAGGGAGCATCCTTTTCTCTCCTGGGGCTGCAGTGACACTGGCCCTTGGGGAGGCTGCAAGGCTCATCCTTTCCACTACAGAAAGCAAGAGTTGAATAGTTCAGTCCAGGGAACTGCAGCCCTATTTGTCTGAAGGGATGGTGATTTCTGTTCCCAGACCTGATTTATCCCCAATCCTTACAAGAAGAAACTGGCATCGTACTTCTGTGTAGCCTGAGCTGTGGGAGCAGGTGTGTAACTGGTTCCCTGTTTGGCTGAGCTGTGACCTTCCAGAAAGAGTCCCTGCATTTGTGCAGCACTTGATAATAGTTCTCAAACTCAACCCCAAAATCGCACTTTTGTTTGGAGTAATCATAAAAATTAGTTTCTTTTAAAATAAATAAATAAAGCTCATCCTCGTTAGCAAGTGCTACCTGAGGCTGTCAAACAGCCGCGCTGAGAGGATGCTCTGTTTCCACGAAGCTGTCTGTATTCAGGAGGGTACAATGTGCAATTCACAGGCTTGGCTGCTGCTTTCCACCTTTTTAGGAAAAGAGCTGCAGTTTCCTCGTGAGCAGATGTTACTAAATCAGTCTACCCCGAACCCTTTATAAAGTCTTCTCAGGGAACTCATCCTTCTCTCTCCTGTTTGATGCTCTAAAATCCATTCTTTTTAAACACCCACATTCAGCCAAGAAATACTACAAATAATTTAGGTAGCATAGAGCTCTTTCTTCTTGGTGCCTTAAAGTTAACAGTGCCTGCCGATGGTGTACTCATGGGAAATAAATATCAAAAATAGGATAGTCTAAACAGATATCTCAGAAAAGGAAATAGACAGAGATATAAAGATAAGTAGATACAGAGAAACATCATGAGCTAATTATTCTCAGTGCATTATCAGAGATGAATTGCACATACGTCATGTACAGAGTTACCTTCCTGTGAACCAGAAAGTATAGATTAGTAGCAGACGTATCTGGTAAGTCTTGATGGTCCATTGGGCTGATCAATAACATCAAGTCCTATCTTCCTTTTCTCTAGATTAAAAGTAAAATGTCTGGCGGTTTGGTGGGCCCCCGAGCTGGTGTGAGAGCAGGGGCAGGGCTCTGGGCCGGCCTCCTGGTAAACGCTTTCCCCAACAAGTTTGCCTAACTTCTGTAGCAAAGTACAAATAGTAACAGCAGGAAACATAACAAACATTACTTGAAAGGGTTTGGATCAGCAGGGGGTTTGTTTTTAACTGCATGGTAGTAAATGCAACATATTGTGAAGGAAAAACTAGCAGTAGTTAATACATACCTGGTAGCAGATACTTGTTGTATAATCTCATAAGAGGCCAGTATGCTTCTGTTTAGGGTTGCAAGAAAAGAAAAGTTCCTTCTTCCCAATGTTTTCCTCAGGAAGTACCTTGGTCTTTCATGCTAAATTGTAATATTTTTGTTTCATGCTGAAGTCCGAGCTATGCCCGTGGAATTTTCCAAGCCTTCCTCCCTCCCCGCGCGGCTCAGCCCCGAGCCCGGGTCGGCATTAGGGCTGCGTGTGAAGCCTGGGGCGGTCTCTGAGCCGCGTGCTTGGCCTGCCCCTTCTCCGCCCGCGTTACCGTCGGTGAAGAAGGTGCCGCTCGCAGCTCGTGTTCTCTGTTCCATCAGAATGCAGGTGCTTCTCGTGCTACTCGTTGACTTTCTTTCCCTGTGCCCACTCTTTCATTTTCTCACATTCCCACATCCTGACTTCCATCTTTCCAACCGAGGCTTTCTAGAAGGATGCTTTCATAACTTAGGATGCTGAATTGGGGTTGGCAATGCATGGGTTCAGTTTCTGGCTGTTCAGTGAAATCTGTTGTTTAATTGTAGACAAGTCAATTACCTTTTCTGGTCGGGATCCACAAGACACTGAGCTGATAAATCCCCATTGGTTATACTTACTTGTCCACCCATAAAATGAGTTGAACTTCCCTACTGGAACAGGTGACATTGGGATAAATTCTTTGTAGATGCGAAAGACCTTTGAGGAAGGGACCTGTGAAAGGGTAGAGATAGGTGAGCTAGGAAATAGGCTGGGACTGGGTGTACGTTGTGTTTCTAGCTCTGCTGCTACTTTGCTAAGATGACTTGGTGACCAGATTTTGTAAAACTGAGATTCTGACCTTTATAACATGAGGTCTTTGAATTAGACTGGGTGATGAACTTTGTATCAGTATCATTAATGCTGAAGTGATACAGGACATTGTACCTGTATAGCTCCTAATTCGTTGCACAAACTGCGTTACTACGTAGCAAATCTGGTCCTGGTTTGCTAATTCTTCTTCCACCCCTACGAGGAAACAAGGTAAAGTAAATGAAGAGCACAGTTTCTTCCCCATTGCCTTATTCTGGCTGTGCTCTCTGGTCTATGACTTGGGAAGTGAAGGTCAGGATGGTTCATTGCCTGTCTCAATCTTTTTTGCTTGTAAATTTATGCTTTCTTCCCCCAATTCTGCTTGAATTTCAAAAACCAATGGGCCAGACCTTTAACTGGAGTAAATTGTCATAGCTCCATTGATTTCAACTGAGTATGTCAGTTTTCACCAGTGAAAAAATCTGTCCTGTAAGCTGAAATGATTAACTTACAAAAACATTTGATTATCACATTTGTAGTTTTCTATTGTTTTAATGTACTGTGACAAAGTCTTTAGAAGGATGATAGCTCATGATTGAATTATCTTTTTGTCCTTTTTTTCTTTTATTATTTTTTGTTCTCTTAAGGAGAGAGACCTTTTTCTCTGTGTTCAGAATATTTGTTTCGTAGTGATGATGCTTTGCAAATGCAGGTGAAATTGTAGCTCCGTGGGCGTCGAGCAGGACCTTCTCCTTTATAGTTATCACTCTAAACCTCTACCCATAAGGGACCAGGTTATGATTTGTACTGCACCTGCGCATTGCCTGCAAGTAACGCACAGTGATGTGGGAATGCTTGTGAGTTCGGGAGTTTTGTACAGTAGACCAGGTCAGCAGCTGGGATAAATGGGCTACGTTGTCTTTGTTTCACACCAGTTAAGAATCTGGACCAACCTATAAAAATGATTGTGGAAAAATTTCGAGGTATCCTACCTCCGTGTCAAAAGCAATTGGGCTGTTTGATGAAAACTATGACAAAGCACCGTGTGATGGCAGGGAGCGTGTTGTTAGAGGAGGCTGTGTCTCCTGTCAGACTGTGCCATGTGCAGCTCCAGCCATTTCCCTCCAGAGATGAGTTTGTGTCAGGAATGACAAAGAAAAATTTGGTAATTTTATGCTTGGATTTCTTGTTCACAAGGGGAAAAAAAGAAGGTTTGCCTGTGCTTAGTACTTGGAGGAAGTAATTATTCTGGTTTTATGCAATACCTTTCCCCACACCGAGTGACACGGGGCATTCGTCATTTGCCGTTTGACCTGGTTTTTATAGAACATACTTAAATGCAGTTTAATTTCATCAAGATTTATTCACAGTAAATTTCCAATTATTACTCATGTCTTAACGGCTTCATCCAGAAAGCTTGAAGCTTTTCCCCAGCATATCATCAGATGTTCTTTAGCACTATAAAATTAGTTAGAAAGTAATTTTCTTAATTTGGTTTCTTGCAACCAAATAAATGAAAATCCATCTCCAGCTGAAGCTGCGGGATTTAGGGTTTTCCTTTATTAAAGAGAAATGATAATCTATAAAGTAGGGATGTGGCTGGGGACGAATATTAACTACTAAAAGGCTTATCTGCCATAATATCTTAGAGATGCTTTGGCAACTAGCGATTCCCCATTGGCTTTTTTTTATATATTTTGCTTGCGGCAGGCAATAGGACAGTTCTTATGTATCCTAAGGAAAAAATGGAAGATTTGGTTAAACACCATCTCTTCTGCATGACTCGTGACATGCTGGAATAAAAACAGCAAGGACCCTGATTTAATATAAGTTTGACACCAACTCAGGGAAGCATTTAAGCATTTGCTTAAGTACATTTTTGTTCCACAAAGCACTTAAAACATGCTTAGCTCCAGGCACTTTCTTTAAGTCCTGTTAATTTTAATGAAATTTAAGCATGTGCCTAACTTTTAATAGATGCTTAACAGCGTGGCTGAGTGGAGTGCTACATTTTAGATATGTGACACTGGTGGTGTTCTCTTTTTGGTGAAAAGAGAAACAAGAATTCCCCGTGGATATGATTACTAAAAGACATTGAGACATGCCGTGATTGACTGCAGAGAGAGGGAGCAAAATGACATACCGCAGGTGTTGCTGACAGAAGTTGAAGTGAAATTAGACTCCACCTTTCAATCTGCTTATGAAGATTGCTTACCGTTTCCATCCTAAGGCAGATAAAATTGTGATAGGTAGATATGATACTAAACATACACCAAACATAGAGCTGTGCTGGAAGTATTTTATCTAAAAATCAGTCACTGGTCCATCCATTGTTGGCTAGTCCAAGCCAAGACTTCGGGAAGCCTTTAGCCATGACAGTAAACAGTCTAAGCTTCTAGACAAGAAACTAGAGAAACCCCTGGAGTTCCTCCTTATTTTAGACATGTGACTTCTGTTTTCACTGGAGGATGCTCACGGGTCACTAGGATTACTGCAGCAACAAACGTATGAGCTCATTGAAGCCTGACCCCAGATCTGAAACCCCAGCCTCCTCCGAAGCCTTGGGCGTCTTCAATCCTGCATGAGCAAGGCTCAATTTTGAACTCTCAGGGTCTCTCCCCATGTCAGTATTCACAGTGTGAACCCTATTCCTATGGAATAAGGTCCTGTCACTTTCCTCCATCATCTGTTTGTCAAATTTTCCATGTATTGTTGATTGACAACATTGTGTAAGCTGACCTCAAGCCATTCCCATAAGCAGAGACGATAATCAGGGCACCCAGCAGCCAATGTTAACCATGCCAGCTCCCTGTCTTCTGCAAAGAAACACATAAAATGTGATAATGAGTAAATGAAGTGTGAAGGCTTTCCTTCCTCTGATTTATGTGCAGAAGTGTTTCTAATTTTCCTGATGTTATCTCCCTTTACAGGATATAATTACCTGATTTACTTGATTGCCTTCTGGGAATATTTTTTATAAATTGACTTAAAATTGTTTATACTGTTGCAAACTGATAATTTCATAAAGTGCCTGCTAATCTGCTTGAGTTGTTTGTTGTATTTTATTTTATATTTTTCCTCTTTGCCCTTCATTACTTCTATTTGTAGTTATTATGGGAAGTTGATATCCTGTTTTGGACTAAGCTGAAAGTAGAATAGCTTGTCAAGACTTTTCCTGTCATTGCCTCAACATGTTACTAAGAATAGACTCCCTTACTTCACTTTACCAAATAAAACCAGGGCTTTAACTCTTAATATACATGACAGCACCTTAGCAGGTCTTAAGAAAAGGTCTCCATGTGAAATGGTGGTGCATAAGATCCCTTGTATCATTAGTTTAGTTATATTCAAACAGATGTTGGTGAGAAGACCTCTGGCTTCACCTATCTTCAATTCCTGAAATCTGAGGGCTGGGACTGAGCAAGAAAACATGTTTCCACTGTCCTTGAAGACGTTGAGGAAGGGAACTTCAGGAGCAACTCTTGGGCTTCCTTGAAGTTCATGACTAGACCATAGTCCTGGGCTTTTTTATTTCCAGTCATTACCTGGACACAGGGTAGCGGTTTATCCTTTGAAATACATAAAGCCATATTTGGGAACAAACAAGCAAGCATGTTGAAAAGCATCAAGTGTTGGTTCTGTATTTTACATTTCTGAATGGCTTATAGATGTAATCCTTGTGCATGCCTCAAAGATCTTTGTATGTTCAGAGAGGAAAACAATTTCTGGAGATATTTTGTGTGCACTTCATTCCGCTGCCAAGAGCTCTGCGTTTCTCCTAGGTGGTAGTGATGCCTCTCTGGTACCATGGCAAATTGGTCATTTGGCTCAGTATTTCATCGTGTCCTGGCTGGCATCTGTTCTGGGTGGTTTCACCTCTTCACCTCTCACACTAAAACTGGCTCACATTTTCATATTTCATCCTGTTCCGCACTGTGCCCGTTACCCTGGCGTGAACACACCTGCGCTAAGGAGGTGCCAGAAATAGAGATGCTTCCAGCTATCTCGGGGCCAAGCTTATGTGAAGATCCCCATGGTGAATGGGTAAATGGACACACCGCAAATCAACCATCGTTGATTGGGGTGGTGTTTCAGTAGCTTTTAGCGCTTTTATTTTGGGTTTGTGACTTCAGATGTGTTAGAGAAGAGCTAACAACTGCTTGGTGGCGTTAAAGAGAGGGATAATTATGATTTTATTTAATAGCTCCTCTAACATGCTGCTCTATCTTATTACCATAAACTGAGCACTAAGTGAAGTGAAGAAGCCTCTTCCTTATTCCGCTCGCTGTGTTTGTTGTTACTGTGCACATACCCCGCTGCCGGAGATGCCTTTCGGTTGATAGCTTGCATTTGTTCAATGATACTTTACCTCCAGCACTCCCAAAATGGCATCTGTTGCCCGGAGGCCACATGCTCCTCCCGTATAGGCAATTGTGCGATCTGTAAATAGCTATTAGACTGGCATGGCCTAAATTAACTGCAAATTGACAACTCAATTGTAAAACAAAAAATGACCTAGTAATTAACAGGACATTTCCATAAAGGCATAATTACCATTTAGCAGGGCGCTATTTGTACTTCCCTTTATTCTAATAAACCCTTACTCCTTTTTTTCACTCTTCTGCCACAGAAAATATTATTGTTCCAATCTTTATCAATTTTTCAAGCTGACTTTAGAAAAACAAATGAGGATGAGTGAGTAGTCGGTCTCTGTCCTCCCCTTCCCTCTCATGTAGGGAAGAGACAAGTTTGTTTGTACGGAACAACCTTTCCTTAGCAGGGGTTTGGTTTCTTTGTTTTAACTTGGCGATAGCATCTTAACTCCGCTCCTCAAAGTTAAAGGCCTTCCTCCTTTTGTCACTTAGAATCAATGGCGTGTTTGGCTCTCCCGGCAGCTCTTCCCACCCCCTCGTCCCTTCTCCTCCTCCAGCCCAGGGAAATAATGGCACTGATGAGCTCTTATCTTTTTGTCACACTGCTGCCAGCAGAGGAGACAAATTGATTTATGTATGTGGCATCCTACTCCTGATAGTGCCATAATTTACCACTAAATATTGCTTTGACACAATAGTTTTGTAACAAATACATAATGCATATTGCTCTACTTTCCCTCCACCTCAATCGGTTTTTGAATTAATGGAGTGAGACTCCCTCAATTCAGAGGAATCTCATGTCCAACGCCTGTGTGGAGCCTCGCAGAATACCAATCTGCCGCCTCTCCTCTTTCTCTGCTTAGTGTCACCTTGAAATGAAGCTGGCTCCCCCATTAGGTTTTTTTCCCCTTCCTTGCACTGTCAAATGAGGCGGTTCTTCACTCCTTCACAAGGAGCGATGCTTTACTCAAAAAGGCCTGACTTGATTTATTAGATAAAGAAATAAATTGTGTAAAAGGCTGGAAGGCTTTGCATGTCCTTGCACAGAGCTGAAGTGTTACATGGGAGCCTGCAATCGCTGGTTTCATTAAACTGGAGCAACACACTTGGAAATGCAAAATCCTTTTTGAATAAAAAGGACAGGCTCTTTCTGTCTGGCTTGATTGATATACTGTTTCTGCCTCCCGTCCTCGCTGCCACAGAAGAACATATCCCACGAAGGGGATTCTGCATCCTCAGTAATTATTCGGGCAAGTGAACAGTTCAGCGCTGATTTTTTTTTTTTTTTTTTTTTAACAATACCATCCATAATGATTATATCACTAAAATCATCCTTGGGTTTTCTCATCACTTGATTTAAGAACAAAGCAACAGAAGCAAAGGTGAAATTGGGTAGTGGAGGGGTTGGAGGCTTTTCAGAATATGTGGTATGAAATGCAGGTTTAAGCTGGAAATGAGACAAACTGAGCCTGGCTGACAAGCAGGAGGGGGATGATGACTTTGTCTCCTGGTTTTTTTTTTTTTTTTACTCCTTTTGCTGGTGTACATCGGACTTAAGTACAGTTTTCCTCAGTTAACCTTGTAGGTACTTTAACAAAAAAGAGGAGAGGGAGCGGTTTCTTTTTCTGTATTATTCTGTAAATATTTTGAAGTGCAAGGGAGACTGTGCCCCCGTGACAACATTTGAAATTATTCTGCATTTGTGTCGTGAGCAGTCTGATCGGGCTAATAGAAACCGTGTAGCTTTGCCCTCCAGAGCGGTCTGTAGGTTGCCGTGATTCCCAAAGCCTGCAGACATGACAAAAGCCCTGGCATTTTTCTGTTTGCCTGTTTTCTGCGTTGCCCCTTTTCTCTCTTTCTTACTCGCCGTTTCTTCTTTACCAGCCGGGGGGTAGACAACCTTGAGGTATGGAGAAGTGTGAGGAGCAGCTGCTTACCAAATCCGTTGGTAACACAGGGCAAGCCTGGCAGGGGCAGAGGCGTCATATTAAAGCTGAGCATTTTTGTGTTGGTTACTGAATTCAGGTGTCCTACCCCACCTCCCTCATCCCTTCTTGCAGTTCAAAGCAACCATGCACCTGCTTTGTGGCAATTACCCTACACTTATGAGCTACTAATAATGGATGTTTGCTCCCTGCAGGTCTCGTATTAATTTTCAGTCAAGCTACACTGTTGAAAGAGAGGAACTTCTGAAATGATTATGGGTTGTAAACTCTATCTGGCAAATTACTACATATTTCTAGCACAGTTTCAGTTGTCAGAGATACTTCTCAGCCTGTATGCTTCCAAACAGTCCTATCAATTATGTTTCTTTTGACGTTTGAGTGGAGCTACTGTCAGCTTGCTTTGCTTTTTCTCTTTGCTTTTGCAGCTTGCTTGTGTAACCAAGTACAAGAATCCCAGGGGAGTCTGAATCCTAAAACAGTCATAAATGAAAAGTTCTGTTTTGTATGATATTTTATTTTCTGGCTGTGAGAGAGGTTATTTACAGGCAGGTCAGATTTGAATTTCAAATGATCGTGGAAAACAGAGATGGAAAAGAGAGTTTGTCTAAGATCATCCCCGTGCAGATAACAGGGCTGTGCCCTACCGTGCGTGTGCAGCCTGGCTGCTGGTGGCCAAAGCAGCAGCAGCCATTCGGCATGGCCCTGGGAAGGTTGCTGAACTCTTGCAGTCACTCTAAATTCCCTTTTTTTTAATGAACCTCCTTATTTTTCCATTACACACAAGTCAAAATAACAGCCTTAAGATTTCCCCTTTTTAGGCGTCTACGTTATTCAGTATATTGTTAGTTGTCATTTTTCTCGGCGTTGTTTTAACAACAACATACTTCCACTCCAGTGTTGCATTCTTGCGTGGCTATTGCTGTCAAGGCCTTCTTGTTCAATCCATTCTGTCATAAGTCATGAGCAGATTGCTTCAGTTCCCTAATTATTTTTGCTGTTTGATTCTCTCCAGTTGAGTAACATCATTGTAATTCAGGAAGGTCTGTTGCTGACCGTGATCTTCAAGCAGTGTCAAAGCTGTTAGACACAGAATGATGGATTCTTCTCTTCTCTGTCATGTAGTGCCTGGTCATACGTCACAGTGATACATCATTACTGTAAGTTTTTTAAATCAGTGTGTTGAACTGAAAATGTATGACCCAACCAGCTAGTCTTAACTAAGACAGATATTAATGCTTGTAATTTGGAAACGCAAGACAGCAATATTGCAGCGTTACATGCGTATGTCAAACAACTTATTTGTTCTGGATGAGCAAAGGAGCAGAATTTCGTGAGGCTACCGTAGGTGTATGCTGAGAATGTGGTACTGAACACAAACCCTTTGGTGTTTTAACCAGCCTTCGCTGCTGCCCATTTCATGCTTTCATTGTCTTTTCTCTTTTGGGGGGAGGTCTATTGCAGCATCTTTGGTTTGTACCATTTCATTACTTCACCCCAGGAATTGCCATGTTGTCAGATGCTTGTGCATTTTGGGAGGGATGCTATTAGATGTGATTCCTGCAACAAACTCAAGAGCTAGTAATCTGTCATTACATACAGCCAAGAAAATTTGTTACCTGAGCCCAATAGCATTTATAGATGTGGGATGTTAATATTTCTTTCAACTTCCTCATTTATGAAATGCAGAAAGCAGTGCTGATGAGAATTACGTGCAGTATTTAACAAAGGCAAGACTGTCAAGTACTGGATTACTGCAGTTTTCTTAAATCTCTTTTCTCCTTGAAAATCATAGCATCAATTTACTATAAACATTGCCTAAGTAACCAACACTGAGCCAACTCCTTTCATTCCTCTCTTGTCTAAGAAATCCCTTCTTAAATTGCTCACTAAAATTATAGCATTTAGGGAGAGGGAAATAGCTCACAGTCATCAACATTATCTCTTCAATCTTAAGAATACCAGTGTCTTATCACTCAGGCAGTTGTTGAGCAATTCATTTCTGTGCTTCTGTGCAAGAGGAAACAAAACAGCTGGGTGCCTATGAGAAACATTCATTATAATGCCAGAGTAATTAAGAGGTTCTCTTAAATGATAACTTTGCTGAGCTTTCAGATGTTCCTAAAGTAGGATGCCTGCTAAGGTTGCAATGTACAGGCTACATTATTGTCAGAGTCGGTTAATTACTGTCCTACAAATCATTAAAGTTTAAAAGAGGAGCAGTGCTGGTTGCTACTAGTTTTATCTGTGTTTAGAAGTACAACATCGTGGAGGAGAGCAGCAATGAAGGCAGTGAGCATTTCGTACGTTTGGGAGCTTTGACAGGATCTACGCTACTCACAAAAAAACTGATAAACCTCTTGCTTTAAACCCTGTATTTGTCTGTATCTCCTCCCCCAGTTTCCTTTCATGCTTTTCATGTCCAGGAACTATGATCAAGATTTGATTTTGCCACAAGGGAAAGAGGCGAAGCTGGAAACTGGTGTTTATTAAGCGAGTGGTTCTAACTCGCAGGATTACTGTGTGTGACTGCAGGTAATCCCCAGTGAAGCTTTTAGTTGAGCTTGTCAACTAGATCCTTAGCTGTCCCCAGAAGAGTAATATGGATGACATTTACCTTTGTCTGTAGAGTTAAGGATAAGTGCATACGCTAGTCGCTCTGCTTACTCCAGTTCTATCACTTCTTGCTGCTGAAGGGAAGTCTAGAAGATGTTTTCCTACCCACATGGTTGTGCTAATTTTGTGCGAAATTGTAATCCACATCACGAGAATCTGAATTCTAATCGGCATCTTTTAAAATTAATAGCTTTCTGAAAGGAGCCTTTCCCATTTCTCACAGTAAAGGTCTCCCTCCTTTGGTGTGGGTAAATCAGCTAGTTCCTCCAAAAATTGTCCAGAATTTGGCACATGTCAGGAAGCTACCAAGCCTTCGAAGCACGGACAAACAGCAGCTAAGGTATTTGTGCTGTGGTTCATGGCCACCTTAATATTTCCAATCAGGGGTACTGACAGTTCAAGTACAATGCAGCCAAGTGCACTGTCTAATAAGGTTGTATAATTTTGATATAACAGCCTAGCTCTGTTGTACTATTAAAGCTTTAAAATATTAATGCTCGTTAATGGTGTCACTCAGCCATTTTATATGATTAGTTTTAAGTCTCTCTTGGGTAGGCAAGAAGGGGAATTTTTAATGAAATGTTCCCTGCTCATCTGACCTGCTGTATTACTGCATGAATGCCATTTTTATGAGGCAGGTTTATGACGTTCATTACTCTGCTCCTTGAGCCACTTCATGGCTGCTGTAATTTTTAAAGAAGAGATAAAAATAAGTCAGTTCTTTCTTTGCAGTCAAGAAGCTCTGCATTCTAGCTTTGACCTTTAAGCTGTCATGCATGGATTAATCACATTTCAGCGGGAGATTGTTTTAGACTTAATACTAGCAGTGGACTGATTAGCTTACTTGCCTTACTGGCTACTTCTTAAGGAGGTTTGTCAATGATTTAGACAAAAAAGACACATTCCAAATAGTTCTCTGTTTCTAACCTGCCAGCTTTGTGTATGCATGTGTGTTCACATAGGTATACTTGCACGTGTCAATCTACGTGATAATGCATATATTTTGTATGTAGATAATCCTTAGTACTACTGCAACCACAGGTTGTTAACACAGAAAATAGTGAGTTGAGCAGCACTGGAACAGGAACCAAAAATCCTGACTCCCACTTCAGAGCTATAACTAAAGAAGTTTTTTTCTTTGGAAAAGAGAAAGAAACTAAAAAAAAAAAAAAAAAAAAAAAATACACCAAAACATCAGCACTTGCACAGCTGTTTCCAGGTGAAATGGTATCATGTTGTCATCTACTCTAAATGGGATCAGAAGTTTAACTGCAGCCAGCAGCTGCTACAGAAATTTGGCAGAACAATAGCACGGAGCTGCTGCTAATAACAGGTTTGTGACCTTTGATAAGCAAATCTGGTGGGAACACTACAGTGAAGTACCCAGGACTGGCAAAAACAGGGTATTTCATGATTCAGTGATCATTTAAAGAAAGTTCTTGAAGCAGAAAAAGAAAAAAGTGATGCCTCATCAGAATTGCAGGGTGGGAGAGGGAGCTCTGCCGTTGGAAAGTGCAAAGACATAAGGAAAGCCTTGAACATGCTAAGTGAGAAATTTAAAAATCTGAGAAGTCCTTAACGTATTATAATGGAACAGTTGTTTTCCTTTTGGTGTCAGAACACTCCTGTAAGCACTAGAAAGTACACTTGCTTCCTAAACCAGATGTTTTGAAGGACGTAGGTGAGAAATTACATTATAAAATCTTCACTTACATAGTGAGAGCTGTGGTGTTAAACAGTGAGTAAAGTTTTTAGCCAATATGTAAGGTTTGCATGTGCTTTCTTGTTAAAAAGATCCTGCACCTCAGTGTAACGTAGCTGTTTATTAGCCGACTGGGTAAAGACCATGACTTAGGTCATCAGCAGCTGTTGGGAAAAGACGAGAAGGGTGAAGTCACTTGGTGACCCTCCTGCTGCCACTGTGCAAAGCATCAAAGAGCTGATAGTAGGACCATGGCAAGTGTTCAGATGGAGGAACACAGAAATGAGAATGACAGAGGAGACTAGAGAGTCACAAAGCTCAGTCTGGGCCTCCTGAACAGAGGAGCAACGCAACACCCCTGCGATGCGCTGTAGTGTGAAATAAATAGAGACCACAGCTTGTCAAACTGCAGATAAAGGGCTCCCTTTTACTGGGGGTTTTGGGGCGATAAAATAAATCATGACAGCAGAGGCAAAGTGGTTTGTGCATTCAGCTAGAAGAACCCTGTGATAAAAATAAAGCTGCATAATACATATTATATAGATGTACTTTACTGTTTGATACTTGTATATCACTGAACGGTGAAGATATTTTATTCCAGCTTCTAAAATTTCTGTTTGCAAATGGCTGGATGTACTTTCCCCACGATGCCATTGCATACGTGTGGCTTTCTGTGAGCTCCTTTCTCTCCCCTAGTGCCCTGCTGCCTCCCTCATATTGTAGTGATTTGGGGTGGGGGGTTGAAGAAATACTAGTGCAATATAGTAGCTGAATTTTTCTTAAATATTTAAGAACTCTAGTTTTCATTTGTGACAGCAATTTGAGTTAAGTTACACTATATTATTGCAGTACATGGTATTACTTAGCAAAATATAAGGCACTAAAATACACCGTTTTAGAGTCCTGGTTGAGAAACAAATGTATTATGCGTGCATACATCTGCTTTTACTAAAGTGACAGGTACTAACTGTGCTGCTCTCCTCTTCCATTCACCTTGTTAATATGATTATCTGACTGTTTCAACAGAGCATAATTTGAAGAATGGATTATATACTGAGCATTCTTAATAAGACATGATAAAAGAGCAATTCATTTATTCCTCCCCTAAGTTTCATATCAGCCAAGTGAAATTTCTGCTGGTGCTTCTTTTGTGAAAAAAAAACAAAAAATCATCGGTGCTGGGAATTGGTCTCAAGCATCCTGGTTTCTTACTTACCTTTGTAGGTAATGAGACAAAGCATGTTACAAATATTGTCACATCAATTAGATTCAAAGGAGGGATGGTAAGAGTAATCCTGTTTTATGGACAAATTGAGTTGTTCATACATGTGGCCCATTATTATGAAAGATAAAGTTAAAATAGGAGACCTGAAATTCCCTTACATTGGCCCCTTTCTCCTAAGGACGATGTTCAGTGCAACAGGGACGGCCTTGGTGCAGCTGAGGATGAGGTCAGGAATGTGATACTTCTCTGCTCAGAGCACAGACCGTCCTACCTGTCATTGTACCTTGATGATAATGTTTAACCACATCAACTCTTGCATTTGAAGCCCTGCCAGCTTAATCCTGACCTTCCTTTTTTTGCTGAAAATGATGGTGCAATAATTTCCTCTAAAAGTCAGCAACTGCAGCTTTATCCTTTTCTCGCTTTACCTACCATTGAGATCTCAGTAAAAAGCTTTCTCAGGAAAGGTTATGGAAGAGGTGAGGTATCTAGACAATCTTTTATTGGACAAACTGATGTAGCTGGAGAAAACAGGCAAGCCCTTCTTTAGGTCTGGAGCAGAAGTGTCAGACTTCACGCTGAGTGCAGCTTGGGAGCAGGTAAATGGGATGAGCTCATTGTGTTCTTCAAGCACCTCTAGTCTTATTTAAAAAAAAACAAGTATGGGGAAGCTAAAGCAAATCTAGCTTAATCCATGATGTGGAGGCTCACGATATGGCGTGTTTTTCTCTTACTAGGTGGTTATATGTTCTCGGAAGGCATTAGGTCTTTCAGGCAAACACTAGGCAAAACGTGTGCCACATTGTTCAGAGCTCTCTCAACTCAGCCTCAGTCTGTGAGGGATCAGCTCTTCATGAAAACAGAATAATTATCTTGGCATGGACAAGGAGGTGGCTTGGTGTTAAGTGACACAGAAAGTAACTGCTTTGCATGCTGAAATACCTATTTCCCACAAAAATGCCTTTTGACCACACTCCTCCTGTGATAACTTCTTCCTCCCCTGATGCAGGTAGCATGGCATTACAATGCACTTTAAAAGTATATGGTTAGATACGTAACAGAATATCAATTTAATGGAATTATGAAATCAATAGAGTAAAGGTGGACGTGCAAACTAGTCCAACACTCAGTCCTGCATACACAGTCTTTATCTACATGTTCACTTCTGTGTTTCCCCAGTTGCAAACATTGTAAAGTCTTCACGGTGTGACCTCAGACAGGGTACTCACCATCTGTGCCTGGTTACCTCCTACACAAATGCTGACAGTATTTGCAAAATGCTTTTTGATTCTTGTTGGGAGCTTTACGAGGGCAACTTTCTAACAATTAATTATTTTATGTGACCCACATGCTTTTATTTGTACATTGTGCTCTTATCATGGTATGAAGGCTCCTAAATACCTTGTGGCACGTTGTATTCCCTCTGCAGGCACCAGAAAAGAAATGTCTGTTCTGTGTTGTGTATGACCCTCCCAAGAGAGTTAGGCCGTGTGGGTTTTTACAATATCATGGACAACACGAGAAAATCCTGCACCAGCAAAATATGTTTTTGGAAAGACAAGTGCTGTATTGCAGTCCCTCCCTTGTCTGGATCCTGGAGTCACGCTCTGCAAGGGACCCTCCCTCCACAAACGAGTTGCTGTATGTGTACCTTACACTTACGTATGCTCGTAAAATGATTCTAAAGACAGACTTTGTTCTCTGTTACTTCCCACTTTCTAAACAGTGCCTATCACCCCCTTCCTCCAATAAAATAATCCTGGAAGCCAGGCTTATTTTATTATTATTATTGTGGTGGCCTTCCCGTTGAACTGTATATCATACAGCTGTCTCTGAGACAGCTATAAATTCCAGCATTTATGTACCCTGAGCTTCCAAGTATCTTTAACTTTTATTGAAAAAGACAACATTAAATTACAGAGTCTGAGTAGATCTCCTCCTCTCCTCCCATCTGCCAAGAGGCTGCCCTGCATTTCCATGTTGTATGCTGTGGGCGAAGCTTGCACGGACCTTTGATGAATTCACAGTCGGTCTCCAGAGGTTACATGTTCTTCCATGATATTGAGCATTTATCAACATGTGGGACCTTCATTTACATCTACCCTGTTGTTGCTCTCGTAAATACGCCCCATATCAGTACCTTGCTTTGAAGGACCGGGAGGAAGCGTAGTGCTCCGTTGCAGTAGATGAGCTCTTATGCTAAGGCACAAAATGCAGAAGCATTGTCTTTGTGGTGCCGGCACCTATCAGCACACTGCTAATTAACTCGACGTTATTTATACCTCACTTCTTGAAGTCTGGAACACAACCCTTCCATTTTAATTTGAAGCCTAATCTTGAAGCTGAAAGATAAAACCAAAACATTACATTTGCATGTAGCTATCTGTTAGGAAACAATTTGGGCAACAATTAAGATACAGTAAGAGGGGGGGAAAATCCTTATGCGGTGTGTCTTTAAGGAAGCACCAGAAGATAATTTTTTTTTCAAACTTACAGTAATTTTCTGGGCACTCTGTAGCTGAAACAGCAGAGAGATGTGGCAAGCAGCTAGGGCTCATTTCATCAGTGTTTTACTAAAGTCTGTACCGCTGTTGTCTTTCATGGCTTTCCTGCTCTGGCCAAGCATTGTATATTTTGGATTAAAAAGGACTTAAATGTCTATTTGGCAGTGTCTAGAAAGAAATTAGCCTCTGTGGACCAAATGGCTGGAAAATTGTGTTCATGCTGCCACCAGTTATCATTCGCTGAAGGCTCCTCATAGCCAGAGCCTCTGTGTACTGGAAATCTTTACACCAGTTATTGCCAGGGGGCCGTTCTCTACTGTACGAATGTCAGGAGAGACCTTGGAGACATCAGTATGTGCCTCGTAGGCCTGTGCCTTGTCTAGCCCGATGTTTGGGGACTCTCGCTGTCTTTTGCCCAGTGACCGCCCTTGGTGGAGAAAACCTGCACGTAGCGGTGGGGGAAATGGGCTTGACCCGTCCTCGGTTGGTGATGGGTTTTCTGGCTGTGATGGTTTTTCTATCCATTACTCTTCTGTTGCTGGAGTTTTAATTTGCATTTTATTTGGAGTTTTAAATTTTAGACATTTTGAAATATGGAAAGTGCTGTAGCAGAGTTCTCCTTGTCTACTTTTTTTCCTGAGTTTTGTTAACATTCTTCTTAGGATTAGTCTTGAGTATAATTAAGTAAAATTTAAATCAGATTGGTTTTACAAGGAAGTAGCATTAATTTACTTAACTAGCTACTGGGCAGTATTGTTTGTTACACAAGGGGAGCTTTTTTTAGTTACTAAAGAGGCAGAGTTTGTGCATAATGGCAGCTTAATAAAAGGTGCACTTGGACAAATGGTGACGTTTTGGGGAAGACGGGCAGTTCAAGTCACTTATGTTGTAAGAGCTGAGCATATGTGCAGATACGTAATGTAGAAAAAGAATAAGGTGTTGCATTGAGTAAGGCAATGAACTATGCCAACAGGCTGGGAATGTAGAGGTGTTTTAATATATAGAAAAAAATTTTGCCCTCACTGGTAACAATGGGTGTGACCTCTCAGGAGAAGGAAGAAAGTCAAAACAAGGGGACATACCTAGTTTGCGTTAATGATAAGATTCTTAATAGCGCAATGAGGAAAACGTTATTGAACATTGTCCTCACAAAAGTGATTACCTGCCTGGGATTTCTGACCTGTCAGGGTCAGCCAAGTCTGCCTGCAAATGCCAATTTATACACCTAAAGAGGGATGTGGTGTAACCTTGTTTGGTGTCTGTGAGCTGTGATCATTGTCCACCACGCGAGCGTTAATCAGGCGTGTTAAGATGCCCCTTAGCTGGAGTGTGCAAAGGGCGTGCTGCTTTCCGTCCCTACCTACAGAGCCTTGGCTTTGCTCGTGCTGCAGCGATCCGTGCTGTTGGTTGCAAAGGTTTCTGCTTTCTTTCCTGAGATGTTGGCAAAAAGGGCAACAGGACATTCACGAGCAAGACTTTGAACTAAAATGGAGGTGGAGATCAGTCCTGCCTGGGGATCCAGCCTGGTGCGTGCCTGTGGAGTGACTTCTTCCTCCTACAGCCATGGGCTCCCAATATTTCAGGAACTGTCTGCTAGAGCCACTTGCGTTCCCACAGTGTTAAGTTGTTCTGTATTTCGATTGTATGGCTAAATCATGTAAAGCTTAGTAGTTAACGTCCTTGTTGAGCTAGATGGTTGTAGGTCAGCTGCACATATTAGCAGAGAGTATCAGTCATAAATGTGTCTTATTTTGTAATGTGAAATTCTGCACTCCACGTGCAGGTAAAGAATTTGCTGTGGCTGCTTATTAGTAATTATCATCACTCCATATCCTCTGTTCTCTCTAAGTGTTATATCGTTGCTTCATAATTATATTTCACCACTCAGAAAAGTGGATGGGCAGAGGAGTCACAAAATCCTCCTTATCTTCTTTCCCAAGTGATATTTTAAAACTAAAAATTGCAAGTTAAACTGCATCTTTAGCAGTTACTGTTCTCCTATCATGTATGCTGGAGATGGATCTTTTATTTAAAGGGGTTATGGGCAGGTTAACTGACTTCTGACTTAGTAAAAATGCGTATTTCTCTTGGAAGTCCTAGATTCTAAAACTGATTCAATTGTTCTAAATTTGGAGGAAGCTGTGCTCTGTTTTCCCTTTAGAGCTCTCCCATATGCTAATGCTTATTTTATATCATAAATATGCAGCGACAGCACTCGTGGGTTTTCTCTTTTTTCACACCGTACATTATGTTACATGTTTGAGAGCAGAATTCCTCATTTACACTCTGAGTGACTGGAAGGATGCTCAGTGCGATGCACAGTTGTTTGGGTTGTCCCTGTCAGATACTGGTGGCAAATGCCTGTGCGGGATGGAGGCAAAGGCTGTCTGTGCGGCTCTTGGAAGATCTACTTTATTTCTAGTTATATTTTCTGACTAAACTTTAAATGTACTTCAATGATTATGTATTTTCCATTTAAAAAAAGGGGGGGGGGGAGAACAAAAAAACCAAAACAAACAAAAAACCCCCAATAAACCCAGCAGCATGAAATGAGAGCTTGGTCTAGAAAGTCACACCAGGAGGCAGCGAGAAGGAGAAGTAGGAATGGCCAATCTGAGCAGTTTGCTGTAGCTTCCCTTTTATTTCCAGTAGAACAAGCTGTAGGTCTTCCTTCCAACGCACTTGTTTAATTACAGCTTCAGGAACATAAAGCCTGTTATTATTTTAATGGAAGGAGCTGAGACTGAAATAAAACTGAGCTGGGTCCATGTCTTTTCCTGGCAACTTGTAATTTCATGGATGGAAAAAACACCTGTTCAGTGGGGAATCCTTATCATTATGTTTTAGATTTCCCCATTAATTTATTTTACAGTCTTTAAGCACATATACAGATGGAAAGCAATCACATTTAAGGCCTCTCATCACTCTCTCCCTAGGAGTTATGGTGGGGATGTCACTTCTTCATTAATTTACCGCAGGCAGGCTCAGGATTTACCTGTGCAGCGAGTGCTCGCTCGGGAGCAGGGGACACGGGAGCGTGTGCCGGGAGGGCATCGGGCACAAGCGGTCTCCATCCACGGGAGGACGTCACCTGCAGCTCAGGGACTGAGAGTGCCCTGGGGCTCTGCGCCCTCGTCAAGATTAAAATCTAGATCTTCAGCTAGAACCACCTACCCAGAAGTTATAAAACCTGGGCTTTTTGCTGAAATAGTTCAAAAAAGTTAAATTCAAAAAGGGACTTTTGTGTCCTTGTAGGCTGAATTAAGCAGCGTTTGGTTTTTTAGGTGGCTGCCTTTAGATCCAAACCCCAGGGCAGGGTTGGAGGACGCGATGTTCCCCCGTTGCTGGCAGCAGCAGGCAGGCAATGTCAGCCACAGCGCGAAGGTGAGCTATGCCCCTGCGGCTGCACGAGGTGTGAGACTTGGAGCGCAAACAAGAGAATTCCCTGGACCTAGGGGTTGGAGTCGCAGCCATTAGGCTGGATTTGAATGAAAGCAGCAAATCTATGAAGTGCTGAAAATGAGGGTTTGGCTCTTTGGTCTTTTTTCTATAGAGGAATATATGGTTATATTTTTTATGCTGTAGAAGTAGAATAAGGTGTGAACATTGAACTGGAGTGACCCTTTGTGGGACAAAAGACAGCATCTGGAGATGAAGGCTGAACCCAGTTTGGCTTGGGTTTAGTTTATATTACAAATCACAAAATGAGATAAGGGGATCATGGAGTCTCCCCAGCTCGGGGAACCACTAATGGGATACAGAGATTTCCACTTTCACTGGCCAGCTCAAATCAGTATCAGTTAAAAATTGTAGCTACCTGATGGCTGTTATAAACACGCAAAACGAAACATGCTGGGTGATAGCACCCTGCGTCCCAGCAGTTGGGTGGTGGCTGTTACCCAGAAACCTCGCAGTGGGGCTGGCCCAGGGCCGCTGGGCTCTGCTCTTACTCTGAAGCGTGCATCTTCGCTTCGGCCAGAGCGGGGAGAGCATCGGCAAGGAGCAGCTGTGGTAGTCCCGAGCTAGCTAGCACGGACGTGACCACATGGCAGCAGGGGAGCGAGAGCCCCCCATGGTGCGTAGTGAATTTTGTGCCACTTCTCCAAGTTTTGGCACTAGCAACATGAAAGATACCGTGTGTGCAATAGGTTATGGTGCGGTCGCACTGGTGGTAGCCTTCCTCGAGCGGGGTTTGGTAAGGCAGAGGATGGGGCTTGTCGTAGGTTAAACTGAAGTGCTCTTATTCCAGCAGTTTGCTGTTAATAAATATGCATAAAAATTCAAACAAAAGAGTATCAATGCTACCTGATGATCATTTGACTCCGCATAAAATCCCTGACAAGGAGGAAAGTAATCTGTTGTGGGGGGAGAGCAGGGAGGCTTCTCTTATTTCACCCTCCCCTCCTTCATTCCTCTTTTAATAAAGAAAATCACTTTTCTTTGTCACCATTTTAATGATTCCCAGGGCGCTTCACAGCACAGACATAAATCTGGAAATCAGCTCTCAGAAAGAATGAGAGATTTCTCTTCTCTAAATCACAAAAGTATGCTGAGCTCTTTGTAAATCCCCACAACAATGTAATTGCGGTTCTCCCATCATTATGTGGAATGTTTTTGGTGGCTTGTTTACAAGCTAAATAAATAGCTGTGCAAAACATCTGGAACCACAGCATGTCTTAAAAGGCTGCTTTTAGCAGAGCGTAGAATCTCAGTTATTACTGGTCTTGAGTCTTTCTGGTCTGATTGGGATATATTAATAGACTATATGGAAATATTTGCCTGAAATATGATTAATGCTCTTAATTATTCATAGTGAGAGTTAGAATGATTAGTGCTTTATGGAAAAACTGCATTGATCTCTCTGTATATTAAAAAAAACCCACACAAAACCAAGGCATAACTTCTTTGTGCCCGGATGGTTCCACTATCGAGTTGACGTCAGCTACCTACAAGTACAGGGGGTTAGGGCAGAACCAGGAGGATGAGACGTATAGGAACATTTGTCAAAATCTGAGGAGGTGCCTGCAACCAGGAGACTCTTGGGATCCCAGTGATTTTGCCTGATAGGCTTTGTACTGTGGAGGAGTGTTGGGTTTTTTTCCCCTGCAAATAAATTTATAAAGAAGAGAAGCTAAAATTTTTAAAATTCAAGCTAATCCATTGAAGCTTAGCAGATCAGTTTTTATAATAGTAAATAATAATAATAGGCTATGGCAGGCAGCTTAGTGTCTCCTGAAGTCTTGGCTGAAGCATCATGACTAACCCTCAGCTGCATCCATCAGCTCACAGTGATTGAATGTTTCTCAGCTACAGAAATCTTCAGTACTGATTTCGAACTTTGCACATTTATGGTTTCGAGCCCACTGTTTCACATCCCCTTACGTTTCTGCAAGCCTAGTGGAGCAATCCCGTTTCAGCAAACTTGTTAAGATAGGTGGGAAAGCATGTAACTAGGTAAACATTTTCCTTTGTTCTAGGAGGAACATGCTGATTTTTCTCAGTCTGTGATTCACTCAATTGCTTTTGTATGGTCCTACATGTTACAGGCTGTTGGGTGGGCATTTTGGATCGGTAGGAGATAGGGTCTGGAGTGGAGTGGCTTCCGCGGCCGTGCCTGTGGTCTGGCTCAGCTGGAGACATGGCCCTGCCCTGGGGATGCCCCTGTGCTGCAGCCTGGTTGCTCTGAGTAGATCAAAACAATTATCATTTGAGTTCTGCAACATCCAATGTAAGTTTTAGTTCCAGCGCTCATGTAAGGACTTAGTAAATCAACATGAAATGTATGATAGTTACTGTACTGGTAAATCATGTTGCCTGGGTCATTGCCCACATTAGCCTAACACAGTAGCTCTTGTGATTTGTATGGGGTTGTCAGTGCAGCGCTGTGTCTGGTGCAGGTCTGTGCGTTGGTTTTGGACTCAAAAAGGAATCGTGAATGGGCTGTTCTAGAGGAAAAATTCTCCCCTGTGTTTTGGGAATGGTTGTATGCATCTAAAATGACTGTTCAAACCCAGAGGCAAACCAGAGCGCAAAACTACATGAGGACACTATGAAAAAACTTTCCAAAGGTAAGGACAGAGAGGTGCTGGGGTAGATCACTGTTCTTCCAGCAAAGAGCTGATGGTAGTTAATCCTGTTAAGAGGAGGGAGGGACTAGATGGTCCTGTCCAGAGCTGTGATGCTGTGAACACTGTAGGGTGACGAAGTCCTTCCCAAAAATCCCAGTTTAACTAGTCAAGAGCCAAAGCTGGGTAGCAGGGCCTGGAGGCTGCTACGTCTCCCTGAGTGTTTGCCTCATTTTACTACTTTCTCGGGGCTTCAGGAAACATCTGGGATTCTCATCAAAGATTGGACAGTCCTTTACTGTACTCCTCTTTTTTTTTAAATGATTCTTTTGTCGTTGCAACTGTTTGGGGGTTTCTTTTTCCCCTAATAGATGAGGGGATGATGTCCTCCAAGAGCAAGTGCTGCAACAGCCAGGAACTGTTGAGACAACAGACCAGTCTTCAAAAGACTTTGTGTGAGTGTGGGCCATTTGCTGGGGTAACCAAAATGTCGAGAGAGGCGAAAATTGGCAGATTCCTGTCCTTGTCACATGCAGTGGAAAAGGACTGACCCAGAAACCTTAAGTACTTTTCCCCATCAGGTATTTGGGAACTGTTGTAGCCTGCTCGTGGCCCTGTGAAAAATTAATAAACTGAATAAAAACAAAACAACGGAGATTAATATGTGATTAAAACAAGCTTTTCTAGGCTTAGCGCTAGTTCTTGTGCTGGTTATTGAATACAATGGAAATTGCACTGTAAATTTTACATGCAACATTGAGAAAATAATACTAACAGTATGTTTGATGGTCTTTTACACTGCAATTAACGGGGAAAGAATGCTTTGGGGAAGGGTTTTCCCTTTTAAATACAACATTTCAGGATGGAATAAGACTTTGTTTACTAGTCTGGTATTGAAATGATTACTTTTAAAGCGTGACTTGAGCAATCATGATTGCCTCCTGCAATGAAGGGGGAGAGAATGAAATTCCCATTTCTAGCAGAGGAAATTCTCTTTCCTTGTGTCGCTTGAGGGATCTGTTGTGCTCAGCCGCATTAATTGAGTCCTACTGATTTCAAAAGTTTTACTTTTCGAACTCAAGAAGAGCTGCGCCAGTTGTAAGTTTTATGAGGAAAAATCTGTTATAGAATAGGCCTAAAAGGGAAAAGAAAACACGTCTGTCTGGGCTGGCCAACTGGCACAGGCCTTCATAGTAGTAAAACGGGTAATTTTCAGCCACATGGGCCAGGGAAGATCCAGAGCTGGGCTTTTTTCCTTCCTTCTTTCAGAAGACTTTGGAGACTTCTAAAATAAGCCACGGTTCAGTCCAAAAAAATAGCCACTCGAAAATCATTTCCATCCGTGGCCGCGGGTATGTCATACTCGGGTTTACTGGAGCTCTGTGGAAAGCGTATGCACTTGTCAAAAAAAACAACAAAAAAGGGGGGGGGGGATCTACCTCGTCTCCTCTTTCTTCAAACCACCCGTTCTTTCATGCGCCTTCCCAAATCTATCATAAAAGGTATCCCAAGGTGGTTGTTAGTGAGCTCCCCTCATGAGAGATGATTAAAGCCAGATGAGACGGAGCCCCGAAACACAGTCCCTTTGTTAGAGAAAACAAAGGCCTTGGTAATTGGATTCACATTGAGTGAGGCACTTAAAACAGCAAAGTAACAAGAAAAATCTGCCGGGTTATGTCATAACTGCCAGGGTGGGTGTTTTGTTATTTTAAAAGAGCATGACCGTCTCATTTTTTTACTAGCTTAGTCTGGTATATTGAAGTGGAAGATTAAAAAAAAAAATAATATCCCCAATTGTAACGTATTTTATACAACCGACAGAGAGAGTTTGGGACGCAGAAAGCAATGGGATACGAAGCAGGTCACCATGCCGGTGCAATAGCTATAAAGCAAGGAGCTATTTTTATCTGTTTGCCAACGTTGCAACACGTTGCGTAGGATATACCCTCCGCGAGCCTTCGGCGGGGGCAAAGAGTCAATCCCAGCGTATCAGTCATCCTTAAACCTCATTTGTTTGGCTCATGTATAAACTATTCAGCTTCCAGTTGGCCTATAGAGTCATTTTCCATAGCTCGGGAGCAGACATGTACAGATGGGAACTAGTTGTCACCATCTTCTGCTGTGTTTGGGGAAAAAACTAATAAATACCAAATTGAAGGGAGACCTGAGCTGTCTTACGGATTTACTGCAGGAGAGCCTGTCTTCCAGACCTTTTATCATCGATTTTGCTCTGAGCACTAACGGTACAAGGAACAGCTGAATGTGCCAGGTTATCAGGTCTCCAAAAAAACAGGTTGGTGTTACTTATGGAGGTGCTAGTGAGATCTTGCAGGAAGGATGTGAAGTGGCTTTCAAGAATTGCTTTTCACTGTGTCATGGCAAACAATTTTAGATTTAATATGCAAATGTCTGCCAAAGAAAAGTATCTGGTTTGGCAAAGACTGATTTATTCCATCACAGGCTCCAGAGTAAAAATAAAAACAACTACAGAAAAAAAATCTGCTCTGAAGATCCCAGCGCCTATAAAAGATTAGTCTTAAGAAGAGTTAGCAGAGTGTTGAAAAACGTCGTGTCTTGTTTTCCATTGAAACTTGGCTGGCAGTCTTGGATGGAAAACCCAGAATCACATAGTCCAACACCTGCAAAGCTCAGCACTTTTCAGCTCAGATTAAAACACTTGTAGTCGTCTGCTTTCTTGTAGCAAAGGTGTGATACACACAGCTCCTGGGAAGAGTGAACGTTTGATTACCAGGTCAGTCACTAGGTAAGGGGCAATACTCATTCCTCACTTCGGAGATGGTGGAGATCTTTTTTATTAAAATTTTTCAAAGTCCTGGGGGGATTAAGGCACCCAGTTTCCTTTGATTTGAATTAAGCATCCAGATCCCACTGGTAGCTTTGTAAAAACACAGCTTTCCTGCCTCACAGTTGATTTACCTGTAGTTCAGAGGTTTTGATCTGGATCCCAGCATACCCAGCAGGAGTTGTAGCTCCCGAGCTGGGGAGGAGAGGTTCAGCGTGAGGCCACAACAGGCTTTGCAGATGTAGTCAAACTCATTCCCTTTATCAGGCCACCGGGATGTGGATAGCTGAATGATGGGTGTTGTTTTCTTTTTTTCCCTTTTTTCTTCTTTTTTGGGTAAGGTTACTCTCCTTTGAAGTAGCTGAATGAGCTGCAGCTTTTGTGCTTCACAGGATGTCCGTCTGTCTCCCCTCAGCAGTGTCCCTTGTCTGAGCTCTTGGTGCTTCTCCGTCATCTCTGTTCAGACCTGAGTTCTTCTGGAGGTCCAGCAGCAGCAGCCTTTCCCTGTGCTGGGCTCTCTTGGTTCTCATTCAACCTCTGGGTTTAAGCTCTCAGGAAAAGAAAGAGAAGGCATCTTTGTAAGACTAAAGAGTTCCCGCTTCATTCCTCACTTAGATGAGAAAGGACCAAAGGGATTTAATTCTTCTCTCCTTGCCCTTGCTGACTCTGAGAATGGAGGGAGAAAACTACCAAAGCTGCTGTTTGGCTCAGTTGTTCCAGGATTTAGAACCTAAAGCCATGTCTCATTTCTATAAGGCCCTCACGCTCTGTTGATAGTCTCTGAACTGTTTCTTCAGGGATGAACAAACCTCAGTCACCGAGTGTGAACTGAAAAAAAAAAAAGTACTAGGCTGGTGCTGATTTTGCTGGAGCTGTGAACGGAGGCTGGTGTATTCCACCAGGGTATAGAGGTATTTCCTTCCCACACGTGTGTTGTTACGTCTCTGTGCTTGGTCTAGCACAAGCATAATTTCCCAAGACTCTTCTGGAGGGAACAATTATGAATACAACCCTTAAGTCTTAACTGGGCCCTTGTATCTTAGGTCTTGATAGGGTTTGTGTGATGCAAATTAAACCTAACCTGTAAATCAATTTGACAATTGCTCAAAATTGGCTGGGGATAGCAGTTGAAACCCACTTCTACAATGGCTGCAAATGACGGAGTTGCAGAAGCTCACGCATTTGGGGAGCATCCAGGGGAGCGCAGGGAGATCGATGGACTCTCATCTGAGAGAGACAGATGGAAGAGCAGAACCAAGTGCCAGAGCCTTTGGACAGCTTCCCTGCCTCGTCCCCTGTGATTCAGGTGTGTCAGGCAACCCCTCGGCATGTTGAAAGCAGAGAAGGCATAACATATTTCCATACCAGCCCCAATTAGAAATACCAATAGCAGGATAATAAGCAGTTCAGCATCTAGAATCATTCTGGGGAGGCAGGAGCCACAGCGCTTCTCATTGCTGCAAACCCGTTCCACATTTGTCTCCAGTCGGGCTTATTGCTCCCAGAAACCTGAACTGCCTGTAATGCACCAGATGTGCAAAAAGAGCAGCCGTTCCTCTTGCTATCATAGGCAGCCACACTTACAACAACAGCGACTTGTGCTTTGATTGCTTGTCTAAAACTAAAATTCAATTATGCAGTGCAGGCAGGCTTTGCTGTGACACAGAGGGTTAGAAATTAATGTTAACACTGTTTCTGGTTAAGACTTTTTGTGTTGATAAATAATTCATAAGGCAGTTAGCTCTTTGAGTCTGACAACACAAGAATATATTAATACAGTAGACTCAGCTAAAGGTCAGCCCTGAACAGTGAAGCATCTGAGCCATCTTTTATTCATTTTCTGACACAGACTCATTAATTATTACCGCATTTGAAGGTCTGCACGGGAAAAGTGCTAATGAGAAAAAGGATATTGGGTTTGATATCTGACGCTCACTCTTTGAAATGACTTTAGATTAAAAAAAAGAGAGCGGAGAGAACAATACAAAACAGGCCAGGTAAGACCTTTTCTTTAATAAAAACTAAAATAAAAAAATGAAAGACTAAAGATAGTGTTGGGAGACATTATTCAATCAAACACAGATGCTGCTGGGTTGGAAGTTTGAGTGGCTGATGGGTGGTGAAGTTTCTAAGAAAGCATTAATATAGACATGATTAAAAGCTGTCCCTTTTTAGGTGAGATGTAGTTACTTTGAATCTTGTTTGTTACCTTCAGGTTTGGTCTCCACATTTTTCATCTTGGCTGACCATTTACCTTCCTACACTGTTTACGATCTCCAAACGAGGATTGCTGGGGCTTTGTGCTATTGTCCCCTGATGTTTGTCCGTACCTTTTCCATGCCATGCTGTTTTTAAATACCTTACAAAGCCTACCTTGATACACTCATCCACGCAGCCATCTACCCCAAAAGGATATTGTTAATTTTCTTCTTTAGCCCTCACGAAAACTAGATTTATGCAATCTCGTGTCCTTGTGTGTCTGTCTGTGCTTCCCCCGTTCTAATCATTTTTTTAAGCCCATCAGTGAGTTGGTCCATCAAATTTGATGGAACAATAAACGACTGAAAACCAGTAAATTCTTGCAGTGTTTGTGGAGAAAAAAAAGAAAAGAACTCATCTTCAATATTCCCACTAGGGAAAGTGTTGAAGCTTAAGCTTATGCCTTATTAGAATTTGCACAAGACGAAAGTCTAAGCACAGACCAAAGGCAACGGGGCCTCGTTAGCGATTCTGCTTGGGGAAGTGTCCGTAAGGTACGGGGTGTGGGCAGAACTCTGTTTATCCGTAAGACAAATGAGATAGCCTCATGCTTTCGAATTCATTAACAGGGATGTGTCTTTATATTTATTAATGAATGTGCAGGCACCAGATCTTTAGTGACTGCTATAAATCGGTGCAGTTCATGGAATTCAGTGGGCCTGTGATGATGCCAGCTTGAAGGTTTGATGTGTGTATGCAACTTGAAAAAAAATATACTTCCAGCTCCTGTACTTCCAAATAATGGCTTATCTTTAACGTCAGGTTAAAGTCAGGCCACCAATATACCCAATAATCTTTACTGCTTACTGCACGTTTCTGTGGAGTTACTCGGGAAATATAAAATACAGCAGGCTTGCAGAGCTGTACTGCTTACATTATTTTGGTCTATGAACCATTTCTTATTTATGTAGTGCAGCCTGTGTTTTGCAGTGATACTATGCCTGTGAAAGAGGTGATCTGAGGTTTTATGTATGCTAGTAGATAAATGGAAACCTGTCTTGTATGGGCAGAAATAAGTAGTCTATCTATTTTGAGTTTCAATTAGAAAAAATACATTTTCTTTAACTAAGATGAAATGGATGCTTTACAAATAAAGCTTTTCTCCATGCAATCAAAATTGCACTAAAAGGTACACCCATTATTGATGTGAAAATCGAACTACACTGAAATATAGTTATAGTACCACGGGTTTGACATAATCATTGAAGAGAAGACAGCACAGGAGTTGAGACCAAAACTCTGCTTTTAGCCTTCGTGCCACTGTGCCTTGGTACTGCTCAGTGTGTAGGAGGGCAGAGCCCACTTCTAATACTGGACCGTAATTCAGGGATGTCATGCTTCGTCACAGGTAATCCCATCAGCCTAGAGGAATTTACAAAAACAACTTGCCTCTTTTCACACAGTAAAACATCCTCACCTTCACGACCTGACTGCAAACCTAAGGCTTCCAGTACACCGTCACCTGCTGCAGAGAGCGGTTTAGACTCTTGCAAATAAGTACATTTATTTGCTGAAAATGACTGGACTGTGATTTCTTCCTAAATGAAGGCAAAATTTAAAAGTTTTAGGTAAATGTTACTCATGTAGGTTAAAAATCACCTGATTTTTCCAGAAAGCTTTAAATTACAGAGCCCCACTTCTCCTCTAGCCATGGGTATAGCTGCTGGTAGAATGTGAGAGACCTTCCCTTTGTCAGACCTCGGCTGAGTAAACTGGCGAACTCTATTCACTAAACCAGTGAATGATGTTTCAAGGCTGTGAAAATATTAGCATGTAATGTAACATCTCTGGAAATGTAATGTTTGCTACAGCTGTGTATAAATTTGTTTAATGGGTCTCTAACTCACCATCAGACTCATAAAGGCAGCCACTGTACAGGCTATTAGGCTGCAGTAACTTAATTGCTCGTTAATTGGGTAATTAGTGCTTTGTTTTGCTTTAAAGCCTAAACACTCATAAAAAGTGAATTAGCTGAGTAAACAAGAATGGAATTTTCATGATATGCTGTCCCAGTTATTGCACATAATTAATCAAGCTTTTATTATCATTCCTGTTTCTTTTTTTTTCCCCTCCTGGCGACTGCCTCAGGTAGGTTGGGTAAACATCCCCGTTCAAACCCCAAGGAAAGGCCCCACGTATATCTCATTAAGCTGAGGCTGGTACCCGTATTCCACGGCAAGGGGTGGTTTGTGCGCGGCCCCAGCCGGCCGGGCTGGCGTGCTCACCCCAGCGCCGCTCTCGCCTCTCTGCCCGCAGAAGCAGAGAGGTTCACGGGCAGCCCAAGTGGCTGGGACCTGGCAGAGCCGGGTGGCTCCTCGGTAGGAAGTTGTACAAGAAAGGACTAATTTACCTCTTCCCATTTCCCGGCGTACGTGGTGTTCAGTTCCATAGCTCAGGCTAATCTACCAGAAATGTAAATGAAAACCTAGCAGCCTGGAAAACTGGTTTATTTAACCAAGAAGTGCATTAACATGAAACTATTGCTGTACTACTTTAGGTATTTGGGCAAGAGATGGGCCTGCAAATGAATGCACTTAGCAGAAAATGTTCCTCCCAGCTTTAACACAGGTAGTTAAACTAAATATTGGAAGAGGAAAAAGTAAATGGAAAACCTGTTTGCACCCAACTATTGGAGGCTTAATTTGCACTCCCGAACAGGATCGCAGCCCCCTCATCCCTGCCAGGGGCGCACGGAGTCTTGAATGCCAGAAGGATTGCAATTGCTTGCACTGCTTAAACAGTGAGCGTCCTTAATTGGGATTATGGCCTTTGCTCTAACGAGCGGTTGCAGTAGTGCTGTAGGTGCTCCATGGTGCTCGCTCTTAGGTTGCTGGGCCTGACTGTTTAACGATGTCTTAATTGGCTTTGAGAAGTCCTCAAGAGGAGGAGAGCAGGAGAAAGGAATGGTGCATATTTTTTTGTATTTATTCTTGCTTTAGAGAAAATTTTAAAAGGACAACTGAGGTAGAATATTACTCTTGTAGTGTAATATTACATGTAGAATTTTACATGTGAAGGACATTTTGGTTCCAACATAAAGCGACGGAAGTTAATGCTGGATTTCCACATTGAAGGGAAGTTAAGTATTTACTGGTAGAAGTTAATGTCAGAGTTGCCTGAGCACGCATTCAGTAAGGCTAAAGGATTTGGCTCACAAAGAGAGCACAAAGCGCAATTAAAGTGAGACCCAGTAACTTTTATATTTGGCACTTGTGGTCAGATGTTGATACTAAATATAAGCAGAATTTTACTGTAAAAATTAGACTTCTTTTATTGCAGAGCAATTGAGGTTTTACGAAGAATGGCACCAATCCACGGAGACTTTTTCCTAGTGAGCTGATAAAGGGAACAGCTGCGAAGTTTGACACGTAGAAAGTTTAAGTTAGAAATCTTTGAACTGGTTGAATATATGAAGTTAACGGCTTCTTTCATGCAGCACGTTTTCCAGATTCAGCACTGTCTCTGGTTGCTTTCTTGGCTGTGCTCTGTACAGTCGTCAGCTAACGAAGGGCTAAATGGTCTGTGAACGAGAGCACCAGGCTGTTCCCTCCAACGTCGTAGGTCAGCTGTGGGTGGCCCCCTGGGAGCAGAGCTCCTCAGAGATCTGGTTTGGGGTGCGCTCTCACTTAAAACCCATCTGTCGATAACGTGCAGAAGTTTGCCATGTAGATGTTGCTGTATTATAAGAGATTAGAGCATGGTAGTGGTGAGCTGGGGCTGTGACTGTGTTTTTCTAGCATTCAAAATGCCGGTTGAATATGGCGTAGTCATTTCATTGATCGTGAGTACGGCTGAAGCAAAAGGAAGGACTGGCCAGATGCAGCAACTGGGCACCTGCAGTTACGATAGCCAGATGAATCCTGTGTCGGTTGTCTCTTACAGAGCTGGCATTTCTTGAAGTCGCTAATTAAGGAGTAAATACTCTTTTTTTGTTGAGTACCGTAAATCCACTAGACCATCACTTACTGGTTTTACTTCTTCAGATGTTTGACCATACAAAACCTGTAAAAACTCAGGAAAGAGACTGGCTGCTGTTACAAAAAAAATTAGAGGAAAAGTGAATGAGTGATTTTAATGAAAAAATTGAGGCTGTTTGAAATACCGTGTCTCTCTGCTGAACTTTTATTATGTACGCTGCAAAATTCCCTATGAAAATGCTGACTTTAAAAAAACATGTGTGAAAGGTGTGTAATTTTTTCCGTGTAACCTTACACCCTTACCATTTTTTTAAGTGGCATTCCAGATAAGTTTTGGAGAATTGCAGAAAATGTATTCTATAATTTGTACTATTCATGTACTTTGAGGGTTATTTTTCCCTTTTGCAGAGTTTTTTCCAGTCTGCAGTGAAATACTGGCTGCTCCAAAACTGTAGTGGAATTTTTGAAATTGGCTGAAGGTATAAATGCCTGGGATTAACAAATTTCAGCCTTTTTTTATGAACATATATTAAGCTATGTGTAAAATATATATTTCTACCAAATAGCAATTAATCATCTATTAATATGCAGGCTGCAGTGTCTGGCACATGCTGCAGTGAGTAGATGGCAGGTTTCCCGTTAACCGCTGCTTGCCTCTGCACATGAAATACGTACATCCATGCTGGGGGGGGTTGACCCTGGCTGGACGCCCGGTGCCCACCAAAGCCACTCTATCACTCCCCTCCTCAGCTGGACACGGGAGAGAAAATATGACGAAAGGCTCGTGGGTTGAGGTCAGCACAGGGAGATCATTCACCAGTTACCATCATGAGCAAAACAGGCTCGACTTGGGGAAGTTAGTTTAATTTATTACCGAGCAAATCAGAGTAGGGTAATGAGAAACAAAAATTTAATCTTAAAACACCTTCCCCCCACCCCTCCCTTCTTCCCGGGCTCAACTTCACTCCCGATTTTCTCTCCCTCCTCCCCGCCAGCGGCACAGGAGGACGGGGAATGGGGGCTGCAGTCAGTTCATCACACATTGTCTCTGCCGCTCCTTCCTCCTCAGGGGAAGGACTCCTCATACTCTTCCCCTGCTCCAGCGTGGGGTCCCTCTCACAGGAGACAGTCCTTCATGGGCTTCTCCAATGTGAGTCCTTCCCACAGGCTGCAGTTCTTCATGAACCGCTCCAGCATGGGTCCCTCCCACGGGGTGCAGTCCCTCAGGAACAGACTGCTCCAGCGCGGGTCCCCCGCGGGGTCACAAGTCCTGCCAGCAAACCTGCTCCAGCCTGGGCTCATTCTGTCTCCACGGGTCCACAGGTCCTGCCAGAAGCCTGCTCCAGCGTGGGCTTCCCACTGGGTCACGGCCTCCTTCGGGCGTCCACCTGCTCTGGCGTGGGGTCCCTCCCCAGGCTGCAGGTGGATATCTGCTCCCCCATGGACCTCCATGGGCTGCAGGGGGACAGCCTGCCTCACCATGATCTTCCCCACGGGCTGCAGGGGAATCTCTGCTCCGGCACCTGGAGCACCTCCTCCCCCTCCTTCTTCACTGACCTTGGTGTCTGCAGAGCTTTTGCGCTCACATATTCTCACTCTCCTCTCCACTGCTGTTTCCGCAGCAGTTTTTTCCCCCTTCTTAAATAAGTTATCCGAGAGGCGCTACCACCGTCGCTGATGGGCTCGGCCTTGGCCAGCGGTGTGTCCGTCTTGGAGCCAGCTGGCATTGGCTCTATCGGACACAGGGGGAGCTTCTAGCAGCTTCTCACTGAAGCCACCCCTGTGGCCCCCCCGCTACCAAAACCTTGCCACGCAAACCCAGTACACACATTCATCCCGAATCGGGTGCAAATTTGTAAAGCAGACTGCTGCTGAAGTGTGGCAAACGTGATTTATTGTTTCACAGTTGCGTAAGTTCTGCTTGTGTTTTGGAAATTTCACTTGCTCGGTAGCTATTGAGAAGGAGTCGGGGAAAGGAGGAGACAACCTCATGAGCGCCAGTGCTCAGTGAGTTGTGTGCTTTCTGCCTCTCTTGGTGTGATAGTCTATTAGTAGCAGTCAACATCCAAATTGGAACCACTCCAGCGAATACAGTCTTCGAAACTGAAGCTTCTTGTGTTTTTTGCCTTTGATGAAGCACGCAAATACACACGCTCACACACATATCTAACCAAGTGAAAGGCTGGTTTCAGGTTTAGCCTGTAATCCATTGGCCAAATGAAAAATCCTCTCGCTTTTGCTCAGGAGCTTTGTTGCTACTCCATTGTCTCTGTTTTTCAGGATTATATTTTCCCTTTTTCATTTGTGAATCACCTTCCTTGAAAGCACAGTTCATAGTGGAAAAACTATCAAGCTGGATGCCATGTGTTCCTTACCAAAACTGAGCTTGAGGAAAAAAAATGAGCATTGATAGAGCTGGGGGTTTTTTGCTTACCTGGAAGCTGGCAACAACTTTTAGTTGACTAAGTGCTCTAACGGGGATTGGTGAAGTTCCTGGCAGGCTTGTTATTAGATGTGGCCACCTAGTAACAGAACCAGAGAGATCGCAATGGGACGCAGCATTACCGTGGAAGAGTTGTTGTCAGTGAATCACCCAGATGTCACGCTAATGATGGGGTGGGATTCTTGTTTTTCAAGCCTCCTCCCCTCAACCCTTTGGACCACACCGAGGAAGCCAAAAAAGACAAGCATGCAGACATTTCCTTTCCCTCCCAGCTCTTCTGGTGTGATAGAGTGGTTCAGCTTGATGTTATCGTCGTTATTATTGCTAGTATAATAATAAGGGTGACAATCTTGGCATGGTGGGGATACAGCCCTCTGCAGAGAGTCCCACCCTTGGAAGGCTGTGACATTGTTTGGCAGCTGCCTCGGTCTCTCTGTTTCAGGGAGTTTTCAGAAGGACTGTAAGGGACGATAAAGGCTGACGGAGAAGATCAAGCTGATAAATAGTCAGAAAATTCTCACATACAAACCCCAGCAAATCTGAAAACAGAGCCACGGCAACAGAGAGATTTATGTATTATGTATTGAAAAATACAAGCATGGCATGCTTTGTAAATGCTGGGTCGCCAGCTCTCCTGAGCTGGGGTTTACAGTCTATTAAATTACTCTGGGCTGCAATCTGTTATAATAAATCGTTTGCATAGCACCTTTGGAGCACACTGCCAAGCAGAAAAAAAAGAGATGACTTTTCCTCTGAAAAGCTTGCGGCCTGACCAGTGAAGAGTCACAAATGGGGCAGTGGTTCAGGAGAGAGGAGGCGGAAAAATTGTTAGGAAGGGAGATGGCAAAGGAGGCTTTCGGGGGGGGGGTGTGTTACAGTAGCTGTGGGAAAGGACAAGAGTTGGGGCTGTTGGGGTAACTGAAAGATGAAGAGGGAGGAAGATGCTGGAACCTATTAAGAAAAAAAAAAGAAGAGAACCAGAGGGGATTTCTATCTTTTAGACTACATGGATGAAATGCATTACTACTCTGAATAATGCCCTCATTTAGCTCAGTTGTGTGATGGATTTGAAGCTTCAAAACATAAATGAAACTAAGGGCCTAGATAGCCTAATGCTGTTATAAATTTTGAAGACCTGGTTTCAAATATGATTCAGGGGCCTTAGCGAAATGCGTTTGGGGATCTCGGCTCCATCCCTGTTGGGTAATTGCGCACATCACAGAAACATCACGTCTTGGCATGGCGCTGGTGCTCTGCCAAATGGAGGCTCCAAGGCTGCAATAGCAAGGGCAGCTGCAAGTTGTGATTTAGGAATGTTGGCTGGGAAGTGTGGAGGCAAAGTCTACAAAGTTTCTGCCTAGAAAGCATTTTAAAAAAAGGAAAGGAAAAAAAATCTCCAAGTTAATTCTCTCTTATGGAAAAAAGCATGTTGGAAAAGAGGCGAGTACTTTGTGAAATTGCCAATGCCCCGTTTTCCTGGGTTATAAAACTTCTGGCAAATGCATCAGCTGTATTCCCCTCCCCTTTCAGATTACATGTAGTGTGTTTGAAATATTTTTTTAACATTCTCCAAATCACAACATTAAAAAGGAGGAAAAAAGCCTGAATAAAATCTACTAGGCCCAAGATGAAACGCTGGCCTAATGCATAGCAAAAGTAGCTGCATCCATTAATGTTGCTATTCTGAAACTCAGGGGCACTCTCTGATTGTGTCCGCCACTTGGGATTACTGACATTTTTCTCTGTCATCCAAAAATATAGAAAAACTTAGGCTGCAAACATCCTCAACTCTGTTTGAGTAGCTCTAATTTACATGACTTAGGTAGGCGTAAAAGATGAGAAATGACCTTTTCAACATGACTTCAGATATTAAAACGATCTTACAATCTTATTATCATGAGAACATTTCGCAGAGTATTAAGCTCAATAAATTACCTTTTCCCCAAGCTGCTAACCCTCGATCCCTCAGGGGCAGCTGCAGCAACGATGTTGGTTCACGGCCTTCTTATTTTAGCTGAATTGCTTAATTGGTATGTGTTCTACATCCCCGATTGAGTATTTGGAGCACAAATGAAGGTTAGAACCTTTGCGCTAGTTATCGACTGGAAGAAAATTGATTCACGCTCAGGAGTGCAGTTGGGAGACGATTCACAATCCTCCCTAGGAAGGAAAGATCCTGCTCTTTTCTTTTTCCCTGGATTTCTTGCAAAGGTCACTCCAGCTGAGCATTGTCATATTTTTGGTTTGGTGGTTGCTTTTTTTTGACACAGCAGATCACTGTTTGAGAACCTGAGTTTTAGTTTCCCAGACGTGTGTAGCTGAACTTGAAATCGTGGTATCGTGGATGCTGTCCTTCGCCCTCTTTGCCTCCCCTTGCTCTTTGCACCTGCATTTGTTGTTCTCCAGGAGACTCTGCTGTGTGGGACATCCTATGGAAAAACAAGTTATAATTCCCCAAGTGTTCTCCACTTTTGTTGGATCTGAGAGAGGGGAGGAAAGGGTTATGGAAGAACATCACTGTTTCAGCTGCCAGCCTCAAGATGTATCCCATAAGGTGACTTTGCAAGGACGTGTTTCCATTGTGCTGAACATCTTTAGTTCAGTGAGTGAAAATAAATCCTTAAGTAAAGGTCATTCAAGAGGAAGTTCAGGAATGCCAGAAAGTGACAGCGAAATTTACCAAATTGCCGTGCTGAACAAATTTAAACTAAATGCACGTGCCTTGTATTGCCTAATAATTGCTCTTTTCTTTGCAATATGATCAAGCCCTTCTGTGCATCAACTGCTACAAACGCCTTTGTTTTTCTGTGATCTTTCTAGCAGAAACCTGAGCTTTCTTGTGGCCTGTATTAATAGAAACATCAAAATGGCATAGATTCTGCTTTCTTTTTAATGTTCATTAAAGGGCAAACATGTGACTTAGCCAGCCTCAGCAAGATTCCCTCCGGCTCCGTGAGCATGCCAAAAAGAGAGACAAGGCAGCCAAAGCAAGAGGCATTCCTGGACTACAGTGCATGTTACACATAATCCAGAAGGGAAACGGAAAGAAAAAGCTTAAAAGTCAGACAGACACGGAGGGGGCAGCAGGATGTCAGCTCAGCATGTTGACATGCCACAATCTGTTAGCTCAGTCGCATTAATACGTAGGCCAATGAGAAAGTAGATAGGCAGGATTGGAGGGGGAAATTTGGCAGCATCAAATAAACCCAGATACAGGCACTGAGATACCATGAGATGCTTTGTCTGAGGAATGTTGTAAAATTGGAATAGAGCTCAACTCTTGAATTCATCCGTGAGGAGTGTGCAACCTTGAGTGTTTTGATCAGTGGGTGGTGACTAATCTGAGAGTTGGTAGGTTTTCCCCATTGCACCAAGGGACAAAAATACAGTAGAAATTGTGATTTTTGTATAATACGTGACCAGGTACTATGAGAGAGCACCTTTGCTGTGACGGGTCTTGCTTCCATAATCCGTTCAACCCGTGGGCTCTGCAGAGTTTGGATGGGCTTTTGGACACCATCCAAGAGTCGGTAGCTTTCCCAGGCACTGCAGGGACTGAGTGTTTGTAGAGGCTCGAGCGCGTGAGAGCGCCGATACCTTAAAGGTGATTTCAGTGTTGGCCGTTGCCTGAGGATATGTAATTCCCATAGTCTGAAGGAGCATATGGAAAGGCTGGAAGTTTTTTTATTTGGCCACTTGCCTTTATTTCTTGTATTTCATGGCACCCTATGCTTTGATTGAAAGCCTTTTGATGTCATTGAGAGTCTTAAAACTTGTGATAAGCATCATGAAAGTTTTAACATATAAATTCGGATTTCTTCTTCTGGTAAAAGAATAAGTGGTTTAGGTACTTGCATACAAAGTCCTGTGGAGATCTAACAGAAAATGATCCACTGCATGGAAGGTAATACAGAAAGATACCGCTGTCCTGGAAATCTGTAACGTAAAAATATAAAAAATGAAATACAAATTTCTGTCAGCATTTACAGATGGCAACAGTCTGTAGTTCTCTTCAAGTACTGTGGACATCTCAGTTTGTCTGTGGATTTACCCTGAGTGAGTTGTGTATTATCTTTATTTTAAGACAGCTAAGATTTCAGAGCCGAAGTCAAATATCAGCATGATCAGCGACTGACCATAAAAATAAGTAAATGGAGCACTCCTCTGATTTTTGACACTTCTGAAATGTTTTTTCTTGCTATTGTTTGGAAGAGTCTCTTGGGAGCTTCAAAATGAAAATGTTTCCTTATGTTTTCTCTTCCATTAAGTCTGACACTGAACTGGAGGGTTACTCTTGACTGTCAAACTGTTAGTGTTTGGGTTTTTTTGTTTTGGTTTTTTTTTGAGAAAAGAAAAAAGCTTTAAATCACTTCTTTTCCTTAAGTCACTGCTCTCTTTCCAATATCATCACACGTGGGGACACAAAGTGCCCACACGTCTGTTGTAGGTTGGCCCAGATCTCCTACTTTGCTTGCAGTAGGTGGAAATTTCACCTTTCTCTATGGAGGAGATACCCCTCTCAGGGAGCAGTAGGCACAAGGGCCAGCACTGCTGTGCCAGGGTTTTCCCAAAGGAAAACGTGAGTATGTCAGGAAGCATAGGAGAGAAGCAGTTGTGTTGCACTGGAAGCAGAGACAGCGAACTGCCCCGTCCCCATGCGAGCGTCCCAGCACAGGACCCTCCTGATGGACCGTGTGCCCTCCTGTGTTGGCTTCATGACAGGACAGAAAATTCAGCTCTGATCTTGGGCCTTGGAAACGTATTGTCAGATTTCTCTCCTTCCAAAAGAAAAAATACACGTACACATGGTTTTTCTGTGGTCTAAATGTATTTATAACTCTTGTAATAACCCATAGGGTTATCCTGACTGGATCTGTGCTACGACATGGCTGTGGTTCATTTTGCCATTCTGATAAAAGCAGCGTAGTCCTTAAACCACTTGAGATCTCTCTTCCCAGAAAAGAAATATGTTTGTTATTAGGCTGTGTAGGGGAACATAAATAATTGTATTGGGAGTGAGATAATATTTGTAGCTTTTATTTATATTGTGAATGCTTGCAGCGAAAGGTCTAAGGAGCAAACAAGCAAATACTTTCTTTTTCCAGTGTCTGTATCAAGCACATTGTCTGCAGATACCAGACATCGATTCTATAACTTACAAGTTATAGAAAAGCTAACTGTAAATATGTCAACATTTTCTTTGTTATCCCAGAACACTCAATAATCTCTTAGATAACCTGGATGTAAGCCAGGGAGTGCCGTAGCAATAAGGTCCAAGGCTTTGAACTTGATTCAAAATTATATGGAAACTTAGTGTCAAACGCGAAGATTTTGATGTTCTTATAGTAAGTTCTCTTGCCAAAGGGACACATTCCAATATTTTATATTACTTAGGGGTTTTTGAGTGCTGTATGCTTCATGTCTAACATGCCGTCAGTTCTGTGTGGTGTAGGTGCACAACACCATTGCAACTGCAGTCCATGTTACCTTCTCTCCTGGCTGTGTCCTTTGGCATTGCCTCAGTTTCACACCATATTTTTACCTTTTGTACATAGATCTTTCACATCAAGAGAAAGCCATTCGTGTATGAAGTTTCCAAGCTTTCTGTGTCAGTGAAAACACCAAAGTTTTGGTGGTGGTGGCAACTTGAAGGTCAAGTGACGGAGGCATGTGACACTTTGAGGACCTTTTGGGTTTATTTCCACCTTCTTGAAATTTAGCTCATTCAGTGGTGATGAGCCTTCAACTGCCTCTTCAGGGCAAGAGCCATCGTCGTTTACTTGATTGTATTAGTGCAGGGATGAGAACATGTCCTGTCTTTCTTGAACATGTTTTTCCCTTGTCCCTCACGGTTTGTGTGCCACTGTCGTTGAAAGGAATAGCCAAGTTCCTAAAAGACAGGAGTCCTGGTTGTTCTCTGAGGGGAAGCAGAGACACCACAGTTTCTCAATGCCTTTGCAGCGGTGCCCAGGCCAAGCTGGGGGCACGAGCTCTATGGGGAGACAGGAGCAGAAGCGTCCAATTCTCACCCCGCCAGCTCCAGGCTGGCAAACCTCCCTGCTGGCAGCCAAGCCACTGGGGGCAGCCTCCGATTGAATTTCCCAGCCTGGAAAATCTTCCTAAGAAAGGAAAAAAGAGTTAAAACAAAAATAGGGAAAACGTGCCAAATGGCAGCCAGGAAGCAGAGTGAGGTTCTGGGCCAGAGGCCAGGCGAGCCTGAGCACAGCAGAGGCTGACACGCGGCAATTAGTCGTTACGGGGAAAGAGCCCTCTACCTTGCAAAGGAGAAGCAGACAGAATCACAGAATCACAGAATGGTGGGGGTTGGAAGGGACCTCTGGAGATCATCCAGTCCAACCCCCCTGCCAGAGCAGGGTCACCCAGCGCAGGCTGCACAGGGCCACGTCCAGGCGGGTTTGAATCTCTCCAGAGAAGGAGACTCCACACCCTCCCTGGGCAGCCTGTGCCAGGGCTCTGGCACCCTCACAGGAAAGAAGTTTTTCCTCATGTTCAGACATTGGCCGGTATTGGTGGCAGTGGAGCTTCTCAAAAGGAAAGAGCCCTCCAAGGCTTCTTCCAGGAAAAGCACGCTCTCAGGGCGGAAGGGATGACTTTTTAGGAAAAGCAAGGCAAGTCAACACAGAATTGGCAAGTGCAAAATCCTGGTTCCTCAAGCCATTTTGTCCTTTTTAATGATTTCTTTTTACCATTCTTTCATGTCCTGATTTTCAAAAAAATGTTTAAATTTCAGGATGAAAGTGGTCCTTGTGATGCAGAGAGCAGCCATGGAGGCGTGAAAAAGGAGGTGTGTGGGCACGAGAGCAGGCTGAGTGTGGGGAGGGCGTTGGGATGAGCGATGCTGAGCAGCGACTGTGCAGTCGGACTGCAGGTGATCAAATATATGTGGCTAAAAGCTTTAGGGAGTTTTAAGCCAACATAGCAAAATACAGACTATTATTTCCAAAAAAGCAGTTTTTAGGGCCAGGTGGAACCAGTTCCTTCAGTCACACCTTCTGTATAAAACAAGCCAGGTAATTTTATTCTTTCAGTCTTGTAGTGAGCCCGGTAGCTTGTATTTGACTGGTTCATATCACCCAGAAAGTCCCCTAGTCTGGATGAGAAGGCTTTGAGCAGTGATGTACTGTAGCAGCTAGGCCAGCGGCTGGGCAGGGAGTGCTCTGGCTGACGCCTCAGTGGGAATGGCTGCAGACATCTCTTGGCCTCCTTTCCCACACGCACTGCATATCACAGCTGCATCCAGCCTTGCTTCAGGATGGTGCAAATCCACCATTTTTCTTTCTCATTTTTTCGTATTTCATCTGCAGCAGTAACTCAACAACATCTTGCACAAGGTTTCTGAATTTGTCCAGCTTTACCATTCCACCGTTTCTTCTTGTTGTCTGTTCGTGACTAGGAATAAAACCAATTATATTACCAATAAATCCCTTCAAACCCAGTGAAGGAAATTTTGAAACAACAGAGACTAGCTTATAATTGTTGTGGCCCTAGCTTTGGCTTAAAACAAAGAAGCCCTCGGGTCCAGCATATGAAAAGATACGTAATTCTAGTTTCCATCTTCTGAAGCTCCTGAATCATCAGTAGGGATTCCACCCAAATTTGGAGGGCAAGTGTGAACTCAAAAGCTGTGGGATTCTTGGATCTGTCTTTTCCTGGGAAGAATGGGAGCAAAAAGAAGGCACAGAATGTTCTCATAAGCTTTCCCAGGGAAAATAATACAGTAACACTGAGAAAATACACATGTGAAAGGAATGTACTCTTAAGATCAAGGCACTAGAGAGGGAACTCTTGGGTACAAGATGCATTTTCCCAATAGATTTTCATTCAGTGCACTTGTGGAAAAAAGGGGAATGAACATGAGCAAGGCGTGCTTATGTCTTCTCTGCTGTACTCTTCTGGTGCACCTTTTTTGTTGGGTTCCTCAGCTCAGATCTTCACTCCAGCATTAGAAGGAGCGTTGTGCTTTGAAACTGTCTAGTTTACATCATCACCCAGGCTTCTGCGGGGTGGTTGTGTCACCGGTTTTCTCATGAAGTTACAGTTATGCAAAAGCCATTTCTTTTTGGTGAGTTGAGCAAGTTTCCTCCTCCTCTTTCTTAGAAGGATAACGAGAAGTAGACGATCAGGTTGAAGCAGGAACTGAGAAATGTTTATTAACGCTTGCTTTGAATGTGTTTTACTGCAAAGAAGCTAGAGAATCAATATATGTTTTGATTGCTACTAAGGAGGAAAGGGTGACTCACTGACAAAACTCCACTGTCTGTGTTGGGTGGAGTTTTGGGGGTTTATGTGTGTTGACAGTATTATCTTTCAAATTGCCAGTTTTAATTAAACAATCAGACGCTAGTCAGAAATATTGTTTCCTTAATGCAAAAGAAGACAAATTTTGCAAAATTGTCTTACCCATTAAGATCAGGATGCAAGTTTATCAGATTAAAAGAAAAGCACACTTTCCTTTGCTCTTAAATGGAGGATTGGTTGTTCTGAGCACATAGCCATCCCAGGTCACTCAACCGCAGAAGTCTCTTCAAAGGTGCTTAAATTGACAACACAGCCTAATGCAAAGAACTTGCTTTTGTTTCTGTTTTCATGACAAAGAATTACACTAAATGGGGGAAGTTATCAGGCTGAATCTTTGTGATCCTAAACTTCTCTTTGGAATAGAATAAATTACAGGATCAGGTTCTTCTCTAGTCATTGTTGAATTTGGTGATTGTGTAACTGAACCTGAAATTATGACCTAGTTTTTTGGAAGTGGTAGAATACATAAATACGACCAAAAATTTCTTTGATGTGGTCCTTTTTTTGCAGTTGTAGTTTTTAAACGCACAACCAAGCTTTTGCTAAAAACCCGTGAGATAAAGGTGAGGATTAGGAACCAAAATACTTGCCTTTGAAAGAATATTTGAGACCCAGATTTGCTTGTGTTGAGGAGACTTGGAAAAGGGGGAATATTTGGTGACAGCTTTTGCTTCTTGTGAAGTACATACCTGAATGGCAAAAGATGCCACATTCATATCATGTAAATGAGAAGTACGTGAAGAGGGGGCTGTAGTCTCCATTACAGCTGTGATCTCATTCCTCTCTCAGACTCCATGTTTTTTAAATAGTTGCATTGATTTCTCATGTTTGGGATGTTATTTGATACCTGGGCGATAAGATTTTTTGGGTGTGAGGACTGTGTTTACTCTAGAGGAGCTTAAAGTGGCCAAGAAAGAGAAGAAGAGAGTAAACAGTTAGCGCGTTCAGGAAACAGACTTCAAAGTTTGTTGTGAGAGTAACATTCTTCCTCCCCGAAAGTTCAAAATGCCAGACTCTAAAAGCCACTCAGTACTTCAAAAGCAAATGTATCACAGTAATGCATAACCTTCTAGATAAGGTGTCTCCTGCCAGCAGGAAAAAGGAAAGTAAGAACAAGAGTGTGTGTGTGAGAGAGAGAGACGGACAGAGAGGTGCAGGGTGAGGTGGGCAGGATCTGGGTTACAGCTGCAGCAATGGTTTTCCTCGGTGAAATCCTGAAGCAGGGCTGGAGGGAGAGCCGAGAGCTCCTGGGGGGCACTTGGCTTCATCCCGTCTCTCCGTATTCCTTGTGGCAGGAGGTGTGATGGAGCGGGAAGCTGGTACACCCCACTGTACGGCTGCTCCTGGTCAGTCCAGCAGCGTGAAAATTGTTCTTAGCTACATCAGAGACCATACGTGCTCTGTCTCCTCCACATTTCTCGGTGTTTCCAGTGCTGTTTCACAGAACTGTGTCGGCAGCAGTTTCAGGATGCTCACCAAGAGCACTCAAGGAGCGTTTGGCAAGTGTATTGCTGCGTGCAGATTTTTTTGGAAAGCAAGTCAAAGTGGGAGTAATCACTTTCATGAATCATTGTGGTAATAGAGAAATTCTCTTCTTTATTGACCTGTGCAGCATGGCACTGATATCAATCAGTACTCTGTGTGGCTATGGGAAGCCTTATGAACATCATTCATTCAAGCAATAAACACCAAAAAAGCATCTAGGCTGCATTTTGTTCTAGTTGCAGCGTTCTTGGCAAAGAACTGTCTCTAATCCATTGCGACTGTTTAAAGTTTCATACATATATTCATCATTATTATTCCTCAATCACTGCAAAGACATTTTAACTGTTATTTTCCCTATTAAAAGCATCATTCCCCTCCTACAAAGAGAGTAAAACATGTTACCAGCAACCGGCTGATGGTCGAGCAGTAGCTGTGCGACAGCAAACCCTGTGCATCAGCTCTGTGGTGGGAGAGTAATTTCAGAGAGAGACCTTTGCTGTGAGGCCAAAGGCAGTTTTGCCCTCTGGTGCTGCTTTCCATCCAGGTGCTTCGTACACCAGAGGATTAAGCTTCCTTCCACCCCTCTGTAGTTGGTTGTGTCGTCCCGTAGAGAATAAACAGCTCTCTCCAAAGCGCCAAGCGTGAGCCTTAGGCATGAAGTGGTGGTGGGGGGGTGTCTGTTAGAAGAGCAGGGCTCTGCCTTTGGCTCCACTTCCAAAGCTGCTGGGACCTTGGGCAGGGCAATTCCCTGCTGCTTCCTTAGCTTTGGAGCAGGAAAAGGTTTTTATGATACGTTGGTACAGCACCTAGCCAAAGCTTGGGGAAGGGCAAATGACGGAGAACTTTTTTTTCCTGCCGTATCAACAGACGGATAGTTAGATGGGTAGGTAGACAGATGGATAAGGATGCAACTAAAAGTATTTCCTCTGCTTCAGGCTCTAGCAATTAGGCTGCCCTGCCCCACTGGTGCGTATCAGATAGATGCATAAAACCATAGAGCTGCTTTTTTCCTCAAAGGCCCGTGTACGCTTGGATATTTTGTACTGTTTTCAATAGCAGTACAGCTGCACCAGGGCTAGCAAAAATCAAATGCTCATGTAGACAAGGCCTATTTTATCAGTGCACTCGCAGGTTTTTTCATGACATTGTAGTAAAAACACCTGAGCCCTGTCTATTTTCAGATACACGGCTGTTGAAAAATGAGTATGTTTTGTAGTGTACCAGAGACCGCAGAGACCAAGCTTCTTGGTCTCTAACAAATACCGGTGGAGAACATTAAGCAGCAATTCGCTGTTTCATTGGCAGGAAATAGGATGTTTTTGAAGTGTGACAACGTGTCTGTTTAAATTTTGATGAGACACAGGTTCACAAAAGGTAATAAGGGTTTGTTAGCCATCCTGGAGTGCTTGCTGCAAAGGTAGGTGTCTGTTTTCAGTGTCAGCTGATGGGAAAGGACATTTGTCGGCCAGTGCCGCGACACGTTGCTCATTCGTTGCGTCTCTTCCCCACGTATTAAGTAGAGGGAGAGCGAAGTGTCACTGGCCACTGAGCATTTCTTACGGCTGACCGTTACCTTGAAAATAAGCTATTCAAACCTGCTTGAGGTATGCGCTGGAAAGAGCCCTTAATTAAAACTCAGTTGGAATTAGAGCCTAATATGGGCCAGGTAGCTGCACAGCACTGCAGGGAGGGGAGCCGTCTGGTATTTTGTATGTTAATTTGTTATAAATGCTATAGGGCAAGCCCTGTCCTTCCCTAGTTGCCAGGGCCGATGCCATTATGATCCGGCATGGGCTTTCTGTGCACTGATTTCCACTTCCCTTTTTAAGGCCACTGTCCTGGTGTTTGAATGGTCCCTTTGGAGCAGCTTTGAGCTTCAGGAGCGCTATGGGATTGTCAGAGTCTTGCTGGGTCATCTCGTGCTCTTACTTTCGCAAGGTAGAAAGTGAGTTACTAAGGTAGCTCCATTTTACAGCCTACGTGTCTTTATCAGCTTCTTGTCTTCTGCTGGGAACTGTTAGCTACATTTACCTTCTTTCTCAGATGTCCGAGATGTACTTTGGACTGTTCCACATTTTTTTGTTTGTGTAAAGTACAGTAAAAACTGCAAACAGGAAGGATGTATGTGATTGCCTGCTGGTTATGAAAGCTCCCATAAGCGCCAGCTTGGAACAAAGGAAGCACTGAAAAAGGCAACTGTAAAGAAGCAAAGGATTAATTTTAATGCAGTTTAGAAATTCCAGCAACTTTTTTCTGAGTGTAGAATAAACATTTTAGTGAATCGAGTGAAACAATCTGGAGGAAACAGGGATTTGTGTTCTTCTTGATGGAGTTGATCCAATTTTTAGTGGAAATTATCCTTCAAAGCTTTAGTGAGGCCCAGATTTGAAAAAAGCAGTCCTTCATATCAAGCCTGTTTAGATGAATCATTGTTCATTATTTGTGTTATACATTAATGCCTAGTTGCTTCAATCGAGATGGATGTTCTGCCATATGCAAGTACATATTAGAGACAGTCTTTGCCAAGAGCCTTCTAGATAGCTGAAGTGGGGAGGGAGTATGGGGGAGGAGGAGGAAGGGAGGTTGGATGACGAACGAAGCACCAACAGAGGATGTGATTTCCAAAAAAAACCTCCACTGAAAGCGTACGGCAGAGCCAGTGTAAAACCAAGGTTGCCTCCCCACACATCTTCCTCTAATAGCCCATCATCCGTGGACTCCCAAGACATTTGATTGCACCTACCTCTTCCCCATGTGCGTTTCCTTAGCTGGGAAATCACACTGTCTCCGAGCGTGATTTATTGAGGCTCAAATTGAAATGTCATAAATAATGGGATCTGACTTGGTAGAGCTGTGCTGCTGTCCAAAGTGCCAGCATAAAGAAGGTCACAGCACGTGCAGAAGAGTCTCACCTTCACAGCTCGGTTTCTTAGCCATTATTCCTGGACTTAGCAGTAGGCTTAGGAGGAGAACTAATAAAACCATCGTGGCAGTAGTGGATATACAGCAGCCTGAATGCACCACGTCTTCATTTGATTCAGCACCAAATACAGTCTACAATTTTTATCTCCATCTCCTCAAACCAAAAAAAAAATAAATAAAATACAGATTTTCCCACCTGTTATGCGTTACTATACTTATCCTGTGCAATTGAATCAGAAAGAGATGAAAAGAGGGTTAATTACCATATGTCAGTGTTTCAGATTCCACAGATTCTGGGAATTATGACACTATTCAAAAATTGCCGAAGATTCAGAGATAAATATTTTGCTTCTCATCAACAAGGAAGTTTGCTGCCTGGAAACGTCCCATCCCTCCAGCACATGAGATCCTGTGCTGAAGCAGTGGCTGTACATTGCACCATATTCTGGGGTGGGAAAGGAAGCATTTGAGAACAGAGTCGTTCCTGTAGGCATATTCCATTTCATAGGTTCAGTGGGCCAAGCTCGTCAGTGGATGGTTTGCAATTAAGGAAATAAGACAGCAGAGGTTTTGGCCCGTCTCTTCAGAAGTAAGAATCATTTATCACGACTCCATTGCCTGGTTCCTAACAGGCCCCAGGGGGGTCTGCACTCAGCCAAGCGTGAGGGTGTGTTGGAGCACTAGAGATAAGTTCTCTTACACTAAAACATCCAATCTTGATTTTCAAGTGTTTCAAGGTATTATGGTGTTAGTGATGGACTTCCCATTCAGATACTTGCCTTCTGAGCTTGGCATGAGAATACATCTGCCACATCATCTACTCTTTACTTCTTTTTACTTGTATTAATAATCTAATTTATTCCCTAGTTTCTGTACGTAGTTGTAAATAACTGCATAGTTGTTCTCTCCATTTTTGCTAGTTATAGTTAGATGTTACAGTGACTTGATATTATTGTTCCTATAACTTTAGGAAGACAAAAACCACTGACATAATAGCTTTCATTTCTGTAACATTTTCATTCCAATTTCAGAAAACACGACAGTCGTCAGTGAACTGAAACCCCCTCAGTCCACCAACAGGGAAACTGAGGCACGGCTGAACTAGGTCATTTGCTCAAGACACGAGTGGTCTGTGGCTCTTAGGAGCAGAGGTCTCACCTCTGGACCTCAGGATCTCTCAGGCAGACTGGGAAACTGTTAGGTACTATGGGCCCCCTCAGAGTTTTTCAAATCTTCTTCTTACCTTTCTTTCCTCTGAAGAAAGGTGTAAAATGGGATTGCTTTCACGAGATGTGCATAAAGAAGGCAGCTGTTACCAGGCTCTGAATAGACCTGATTAATCAGATGTATCCACACCAGGATGTTGTGTGCCTTGTGTGTAATTTGGAGTTGTATGTTTTTAACTCCAGCACACCTTAAAAACCTCTCTGGATAATTCTCCGTAAGTCTTCTCCATCGATCATATGGAATTTTTCAGCTGAAATCTGCTTTCCATTTACTTTTCACCTTCAAATTGCAGTTCCCCAAGGTCCTTTATAGAGAACTATAAATTGTAGATAGACGTTTTTGATTCTTTTTATTCAAGCTTAATATCTTGCTCAGTTAGTGAACCCTTAGGAATTGCCGTGTGGCCCCTTATAACCGGGGTGGTAATAAAGTGGCGGATTTGCAGAAACCCTATAAAAATGTGTGCAACGGTAAATTGTATTTAGGCTACTACTGGGGAGAGAGGCATGAATGTACAATTATGAGAAGGATGTCCCTGAAGAGAGATTTCAATCCGTTGCCATAGTCTAAATCCTCTATCTTGTGGTGCACAAGGTAATTCAGGCATAGAGCAGAGGATTTTTTTTTTCTAAAGAGATTATATTACCCATCTCCTCTGTTGATGGATTTTATTGCACAGGTTCACTGAGAGTTTTATTATTGCATTACTTAATCTGTTTTTGAGGTTCCTGAAACATTTTAAATATAATAATGAGTTCAGCTGTGTGCCTGCGCTTGGCTCCTCTCAATCTGTTACCAAGGCAGAGCCTGCAAGCCCGGGCGAGCCGGCCAGCCCTGGGACCCGGCGACCGGCCGCGCTGAGCACAGCCAACTGCTGTGGCGGATCCCGGAGCGCTAATTCCCTGGGGAACGGCATGAATGTTAAACAGACTTGTCGGATATCGTCTAAATAACAGATTCCAGTCCTTTGCCTTCTTCCAAAATAGGGCAAGGGCGAGTTATGACAGAGATGGAGAGATGGCTGCGGGACGTAGCCGTGATTGGCAGCCTGCTCCTGCCTCTGAAGTTTCTTGTGCCACTTCTGGTTTTAAAAGCCAGCTGCTCAGATAACGAAGTGTCATTAAGAGGCATGACACTTGTCATACCATTTTAAAAGAAGTGTTGTGGTGTTATAAAAAAAAAAAACGCATTCCCATGTGGAAATCATAGCATAACATCCTTCTTAATAGCATGATAGTGTGGAGGACAGTTTTATTTCTCTTCAAATAGATAAGAACTTTTTCCTAATTGATAAGAGTTTTTATAGTGTGTTGATAGGCCTGATTTTTAAATGGGACTTAATCCAGACCCTTTAAAAATAAACAGTTCTTCATGACAGGGTTTTTTTTCATATAGAAAACATAGGATTTTGCCTGCCCGACTGCATAATTTTTTTTGTTGTTCTCAGAAGAGCAGGAGCGGTAGATATAACTGTTGTAATAGTTCAGCATTTATATATTCTGTTTGCTAAACCAATCTGAAAGCAGCGTGGGAATATAGATCACTATTACAGTGAATTCCCATACTGCTAACGTCAGAAATGATACAATGGTTTGGTAAAAGAGCTGCTTCACTACTAGCAGTTCCAGGTTTGTGATGCCAATTATATCATAAGACAAAAATGAAGAAAAAAACCCATAATTTTGAATTTCAGTTCACAGTTCAGACATGGCTAAAAGTGCTTTTCCCAGCAAACTTTCTCTCCTCTTCACAAGATCAAGGCAGATTGCATTTATCTGATAGATATGTGTGTGTGTGTGCGCGCGCGCGCGCACATGTATGTATATATGTATTTAATAGAACCTTAATAGAAAGACTTTGGTTTTGAAAAATGCCAGAAAGTTTGAAAATTGTGAGTTTGGTGAGCTCCTGAAGCTCTGTCATGTGGCAACGTTAGGTGGTTACAGGGACTTCTGCAGAGGCAGAGAACCTGGGATGAGGCACCAAGCCTCAGGCTTCGGAGAGCTCTTTGTTACTGCCTGGCTCTGCCAGTGCTCGAGGTTCACACCTTGTGATGGCACCCGGCGTCGATGCCTTTGGTCACGCACCGACGATGCCCATTGCTCTCCATCGGGAACGTCCCTCTGACTGCGACCTCTGAACTGCACCTCACTCACGCTGAGGGTGTGATGTCCACTCTGAGAGGAGCACAGTGATGTCCTGGTCTTCATCAGGTCTCCGCTTGTCACTCTTATCTGTGGGAAACAGTAAATATCTCAGTGTGAGAGCAGCTGCAGACTGGTGCGAGGAGGAGGAGGATGTTACAAGAGTAAGAGGAGGCAATTGTAGCCTGGTGTCCTCTGCTGGGGACAATACTTCAGTATGGTGGTTTGAGAACTTTGCTGAAATGCCTACAGAGAAGCCCAGATGAGTACATTTTCACTTTGAGCTCCAGAAGATACTCTTTTTTTAATCAAGAGCTCGTGAAAGTTACCAAACTAAAGCTCTGATGGCAAAGACCTGTCCAAGGCAGCACAGGCAGCGGTCAACCCCAGTGCTTTACCAGTGGGTCTCAGTTAATCTGACCGTCCCTAGAAAAGAGATGATAACTCCCCAGGCTTTTACCTGTTTCTTATTTTTCACTGAAACTGATATTCAACACACCAGTTATGAAGACATTTATTAACTCCTAACATCTGTGCATTAGGAAGCAATTAAGACCCTCGATTCGTTGCAGGTAGGCAGGTTACCCATCAAACTGTAGAAACCTCCTTGAGCTTGGACCGCTGCGGTAGGAGGGACTGAACCATCCCCAGTGCACTTGCACAAGGTTTTCCTTGGCAGTGCCAGGCTGTGGAATGCCGGACAGATCCGGCAGAGAACTGCCATGGCTGAGGCGAGCATCAGAGCAATCGGGTTTCATTTCTTCTTTGGCTTAATTTTGTTTTCCCAAATGGGTACATGGTTACCTGCAGCAGCACAAAGTTCTCTCGACAAGAAGAGTTTTCTGTACACTACAAGGCTTAATGTATCCAATTTGCAGCCATATTTTCATTAATGGAAGCCTGCAGTAATTAAGTAGAATGCACGCATGTACAGACTTTTAACAGCTTGGTTTATTTTGAAGTAAACCCTCAAATGAATCATAGAATTGTTCTGGTTGGAAGAGACCTCCAAGATCATCGGGTCCAACCATTAACCTATCACTACCAAGTCCCCCACTAAATCATATCCCTTAGGGCCTCATCTAAACGCCTTTTGAATACCTCCAGAGATGGGGACTCCACCACCTCCCTGGGCAGCCAAAGTTAAGCATGAGTTTGCTTAAAAGTTTGTATTCATAGCTTACAAAGCAATGCTTAACATGAGTAAGGCAGTAACACTGGATACGCTGGTAATACCCCAATTTAAGTCTTTTTTGCTGTCGTTTCCTGCGTTCTTAACCCAGGGAATGACCTGGATCTAGGCTTTAGGATCTAGCATCTGAATGTGGGGATGAACTGAAGCCATTTATCCTACTCTGAAGATGATCTAGCAGCTGGATTTTAAAGGAACTGTGTCTCTAAACTCCGTGAAGTTGCTTTATTTGGCAGCACATTGAAAACGAATCTACTTTGTTCTTAATCTTTTTTCTTTTCACCAAGATATGGCTTCCTTTTTGTGTAACCTGTGCCTTGCAACGTTTCTGATGCTGGTGAAATAGCAAGTATCAGACTTACATGTTCAAAAATTCCTTGGGGATTACATTCAGTACAACCAAGGCAGCCCGCCTATGTCTAGTAATCTCTGTGCTATAAGCCACATCCATGAATGAAAAAAACCCTGGATTGCCAGCTGGAGACAAGGAAAATGTTCTACTGTTGCATGGCTGAGGACAGTTAATCTGGCAGCCTTCGTTAGTCGATGCTTAGCTGATAATGAGTCTCAGCAAATGGCCTGCATTCAATATAAACTCCTCTGTGTGTTTGAATGTTTCACTAGTCCACAATATAGTTTAAACTTTATGCTTCTAATTTTACTCAATGGAAACCAGATGAAATGAAAGCAGGAATAGTCAAAAGAAAACACTGTGTTTGAAATATAGGCCTGTAAGCAAGGAAAAACCCTGAATTTTTTCTAAACCCAGATGAGTCACTAACCCACTGTAAGACATGCCTAAATCACTTGAGTATTCTCCGTCTTTTATTAAGCTCAGCAGGAAAAGAGCTTAAGCCGTGATAAAACTGACCCTGCAGCTGCATTATTTTCTTGGGTAAATAAGCATCGGATGGAGGACACCATGATTTCAAGATCAAAATGGTGGAGATTTGCCCCGGGACCGTTTCGCGCAGCAGATTAGTCATTGCTCTGGTGGCTTTGCCAGGTTATATTCCCCTCCGCTTAACCATAGGCCACGATCAATTCAGCTGTACCTATATAGAGTTTCCTCTTTGTGGTGGATGTGTAGGTGGCTGAATTTTGGTTCTCATGAAAGCGAGAGAGTGAACGGTAGCCAAGCATGGTGCGTGCAGGTGCTGTGCGAGCCATCCAGTCATAACTCCGCTCTGCACCTCAATTCGGACCTGAAACTGCCCCTGCTATTTAAAGTCTAACTGCACCCACCACGGCTTCAGCAGTACTGAGCTGTCTCGTGTTTTGGGGAGATCGACACGCTTCCACAGAGATGAATCTGTGATGATGAATCTTATTTGCATTACTAGTGGAGACAGATCATTTTTTAAAACTAGGTCTTTAAAATGTCAGGATTAGATATTAGTGCAGCTTAAACATATTAGCAAGTAATAAACAGAAATAAACCTCTTAAATGAAAGAATTCTGGGAACAGACATGCTTTAAATCTTCTCTTCTTCGGTGAAGGATTTTTCCTTTCTAAGTTCTCTCTCTTCAATCAGACTTTATCTTGTAGATTGGACCCAAACCTGAAAAATAAATACCCTGGGTAATAATTTAGAAATACACAAGCAAAGAGAGATATCTCATGGTATAAGGGGAGAGGGAGTCTCTGCGGTGCGGTACCATGTAAGATTCCCCTTATGTCTAAGGTAAATGCCTTTTTAAATGGCAAATGATATACCAGCTTTAAGTTCCCCATTTACTTTTTGAATACTGGGACATTTTAATTTTTCACAAAGCCATTTCCAGCACTGTTTCAGCTCAAACTCTCCGATTCCAGGAGTATCTGGGAAAAACATGAGGGACCCACTGTCTGAGTACGTAAGTTATGCACAGTTATTAGGCCTGTCTTCTTCCTTGGAGGTCTAGTTACAGGATTTCTGGTAAAGTAGAAACCAAATTGGTCATGCTGGTAGTACTGGTGACTCACATATAGACACTTTCATACTTAAAACTGGAGCAAAGTGGTGCAGTTTGCTGTGTCTGCAGCTCCTGCATGATAAATGTTTTGGGCCAGGAACAATGGACAAAACCTGCCCTGATTTACCCCATAATGTTCTCAGTGAGGAGCTCCAGGGCACAAACCAAGCTACAAATTGGTCAACCTGAGATACTGATATGAAAATCTACAGGGCACTTTTCTTTAGTCAAAACTTCTCCTTTGTTGCATTAGCTGCTCTGTGGTCTAACAGATTTCACCTGCAACTTTGCAGTGATCTGAAATGAAAGACAGCGCTTCCTACCATGGCAGGAACAAAAAGGATTGCAAGGGAAGAGCAGGCAGGGGAAGAGACAGCTTTGTTTGATTTAAAACAAACAAAAAAAGAAGGCACTTGGCAGGAGTGAAAACTTTGGAAAAAACAGTTTGCGAAGGATTCATGCTAGCTGATACTGAAAGCGGGTGGTGGAGCCCAGACACTCGTTTCGGAAGGAAGCTGGTCAGGATCTCAGTGACCCCGGGGGGAGCCTGTACCAGCGGGAGGAAACTCAACATCAGTATAGGATTGACTCCTCAACTCTGCTCTGTTGTTCCCAGTGCAGAGTCAGAAATTATTACAGGAGTATATTTATTTTTTCTTTTTCATATTGGGGTCACCGCAGCGTTGCATGATGAAGAGATGCAGACTGAGGTCACATCAGCAGCAAATGGATTTTGAATTCTTCTGGTTTTTTATCAGGCTGGGTGTTTTCTTAGGAATCACAAAGTACTGTTCTGCTTGGGTCTTGCTGGAATCAGGCTCAGACTGGGACCAGAAATCCGACTTCCGAAATGCTCCACACCGAGCGCTGAATTCTCTGACGAGTCCACCAAGCACTGAAACAGCCATATGTGGATGGGGTTTGCCAGTGTAGTCTGTCCAAAAGACACGGTGAGCACAGTGTCGGCCTTAGGAAAGTAGAAGTAGTAATTTTACATCAGCTATCTATCCCCACTCACTGCTCCCAGCAGATTTAGAGTGCAGCTGAGAATCCATCCACAATTTTGCCGGTAAAGCAAATCTCTGAAAGATATTTCCTGCAACAAAAATATGCGTCCCAAGTAGGAGAGGATTGTTTGCTCAGAGGAGTGCAGCCAGGGAGCGAAGCGTGGAAAAGAACAGCTGGGAAGAGCAATATTGTGCCTTGTTGCACCCAGAAGAGCTGAGAGGGGCTGGCTGAGACGGCGGCGCTGGAAGGCTGCGTGCCTCGGCACTGCGATGTGAGAGCTGAGTGTGGTTAGCTGAGAGCATACGGCGGTCACAAGCACGCGGAACAGTACTTAAGAGAAGCATGTTGAGGTTAAATGCACTACATCTTTCTTTATCACCAGTCTAAGACACAAGTTGATGAAGCCAATGTGCTTATTTACTTCTCCTTTGACTTTTCGTCTCGTTTACCATGTTTCCTCTAAACATCGGCAGATACCTCTCAAAGACCAGGATGGCATTCATCAGCAACAGCTTATAAAAGAAGAGAAATAAACTACTAGCATTCTTTCCTGTCACTTGATTGTAAAACAAAGACTTAATATTCTTAATAACTTTTTGCTTTTAGAGTAGAAGTTGAATCCCATCGCTTTTCTAGGCAGGGAAGTGGTGGCAACGGTTGAGTGAAATCTCAGCGGATGCGAAGGAGAAAGTATTTTGACTGGAGGGTTTGCTGCTTGTAAGGGTTTGTAGTTGTCAGGAAGTTAGAACTTCTTGATTTTGGAGGCAAACACTTTTGGGGAAAAGAGCCCTAGTTATAAATTTGTCCACCTGAGAGTGATGTGAGTGTTCAGAGTCTCCTGCTTTAACTCATGAGTTCCAGCTTTACTCCTAAAGGCTTAGTACTGGGAAACATAATCAAATGTTGCCTTCCAATTCCAGTGTCCTTATTAGAAAATACTGGTAAGTACCTCTGTGACCGCCAAAACCCTTTGGAGTTCAGTGGTACCAACACTAGCAAGAGGAATGCCTCCCAGGTTCTTGAGTCACAAGCAGCAATGTGGTGTTACATATGAAACTAAGCTATATGAAACTAAGCTATATGAGCCGAACACAGGTATAGGAAACACCTGCAAACCATTCAGACTAGGAAATTTTGGTTCTGAAGAAGAGTCTAATTTCAAAACAGGACTTTGGGAGAGAATCAGTATACATGTGTGAACTTTTGGCTCCACTGAGGTCTTGAACACTGACACGATGATGAGAGGTTTTTCTTTGTTAATATTTTTAGCTGAAGGTTCTTGCCTAACTTCAGAGACTGAAGCATCTGTTAAACCTGCCTACTTGCCAAAAAGGCTTTCTGGGAAGGGAGATTAATTAAAAAATTGCCTCAAATTCAAAATTCAGGCTTCTCATCTTGCAGCATGTTCTGTGCTACTGAGTTGTCGTGTTTGTGTGAAGACCAGTGCAGACAGAGCACGTGGACTGTGCATGCGGCTGTTATCTTGTCTTTGTCCGATAGTCTGTATTCCAGAAGAGGTGGTATGTTGAGAATTTTGATGCAGGATAATTTTTAAAGGCGTGGGGCCATGGATTAAGGAAGTTTTTTGATTTGAAGAATGATTCTTAGTGACTCACCTGAGGGATTTCTCTTTATTAAACTAACAAGGAAAGAAAACATTGAGCGGTTCAGACTTCGAAGACCTCATCAAATTCCTGCTTCTGCTATGGTGAATTTGATTAGGTAAGGGAAGGAGTTGCACATGATCCCAAAAGCTTTTGTGTTATACTTGTTTCTTGTTAGTCCACTAAATGGCCTTATTCTCCTCACACTTGATCTATGCCTGACCTATATGTCAGCACACAGCAACTCCTTTTTGTAACCTTTAAAAAAAGCTCAGCTGAGTCTTAATAAAGGTACAGCTAACTTGCAAAACATCCGCATGTCTAAAGCCAGTCACTTGAAAAGAGATTTTAGATCTCCTGAGAAGCCATGCCAAACAGAGTGGGATCTTTCTTCCCAGCTAAAGGGTGACATTTTGGACTGCACAGAGCCCTGATAAAATTTCTGTGACTGGCGAAGTTTCCCTGGAGCCCAGTGTCTGATTGTCAGCACAAAGGTACATTTGGACCGTTTTCGGAGTGATGTGCGGACATCAGCATTTCTTGACATCGGATGAACCATCTTAGTTCCTATGTTATGGACAGATTGGTGTGGCGAGTGCTCTGTCCTTAGGAGGACAGGCATTTTAGTGTTCAGTTTTTATTGTAAACTGGGTGAATGATGCTGGAAGACACTGTTGGCCAGTGAAAATACGTTGACAAGGTCACATGTAGCCTATAAAATTCCTGTTGCTTTTAGATCCAGCTGACAGGCATCCTTTAGACTTGAATATTGCTGTGTAACCTTCCCAAGGACCTCCGGAGCTGAAATATTTGACAAGAAAACTGAAGCTCAACACCAAGGTCTTCCCTGCTCATGAATTTTTCATGTCTTTGTTTGAAAAATGCTAGGCAGTAAAACCCTCTCGTTATCTCTGCTGTAAGGCACAGTAATTAACATTCACACTGGAAAAAAACCCAAAACAAAACAAAACAAAAAGAACTGTCTTGTGTCTGTTGAAGCTTAATTGCTTTGTTGATTTTATCTTTTGGGTTTGTGTGTGTTAGTGATTTGCCCCCACTCGCGCTCTCTTCTTTCTCCTCCTCCTTCCTCGCTCACCCTTTCTATTACAGATCCCAACATCAGTCTCGTGGAAGTCAACAAAATGTAGACTTTTGGCTATGGTCAGGTCAGGATTCAGCCTTGAATCCTACATCTTCCCATGAAACAGGATCGGTTAACTAACCTTGCAGATGGCTGGCATTATTAATGCATCCTTTGCATTTAGGTGCTGATAAACTGTTTTGTCATGATCGGTTTAACAAAAGCGATGGTATCTTACACTTGACAGCCAAGGCTGAAGCAGCCCTGTGCAGCGATGACTTCATCCTGCTCTGCTCTTCCATCCTGAGTTTGTATCGAATTGATATCCTGTGTCACAGTTCTGTTAAAATCTTCGTATTTGATGTTACAGTCAGAACAAATCTTGTGTCAGAGAAGGGTAGAACAGATTGATACACGCTGGCACATATCCAGACAGGCCTAGATCTCACACTGGTATCCCAATAAAATCTTGCCAGCCTGAAAATACATCCTGGGGAATTGTCTGAAGTTTATCTAAAAGCCCTTAAAATATGGAAGAGTATTCCCTGTCCTTAAAGGGAATCACCTTTATCCGATGCGAGCCTTGACACATTCCAGGTGTCGCTTTTCTCAGGAAATGAGACCTGATGCTTCTGAGGGCTGCGCTTTCCAGCGCCTTCTCTGATCTGTACTCGTTAATAAATATGACCAGAGAGAAGGCACGCGAGATCTGCATTCCTCAGTCTTTCTACAGTAGCTGAAATGAACTTTTCATCTTGTTAACGTTCCTCATAGCCTGTGACAGTGGCTTTGAGTCACTATTACGAGTTTTGGTAGAGGATTATGAAGATCAAAACCTCTGTGCAGCTGTTGTCCACTCCCACCAAGCCGACCATCTCTTCGTATCGAGCAAGAGAGAGAGCACGGTGTGAAACCAAATAACAGCTGAATAAGCTTCTTTGCAGTATTTATTATTATATAGCATTATATAGTTACTATGACTCTTATTGAAGAGAGGGATGCGTGGATCAGCACAGAACAGTAGTTCTAGACTACTACCCAAAAGTCAAGCGCAGTTTCCCTGCTCCCTAATGGGATTTCATTGGCTTAGGGGGTGAGGAAATGTGCGTGAAGCAGCTCTTCACAGTCCTGAAGCTGGTGGAGACCAGGAACCCCCCCGCCATCCTCCTCCCCACTGACCCAGAGCCGTTCTCATCCCACGCTCTAACTTCATTCCCCACACTAGACTTCTTCAGTTTCCCAACGAGTTTTTAAACTTCCTGGTGCTGGGACTTGCTTTTGAAATGCACCATAAAAATTGCAGTGACTCGGGTGAATTGGAGCCTGAGACACCATCTCTGCCCTGAGGAGGGGAGGTGGTCCGTGCCGCATAGATACGCTCGTTGGCGGTACCCATTGTATGCACTGCGGGCAAAAGCGTGATTGCAAGTGTTAATGGAAAGATAACTGTATAGTTTGCCTTGGCTTTTTTGGTGCAAAAAGCTATGTGTTGTGCACAAATGACAAATTATTGTGCATTATAAAGTAACACAATGGCTTTAACGCACTCATCGATATGATAGCAGGAGTGTAGGAACAGGTTAACCACTATTCAGCTCTCTGGCAAACTTTCCTAACCCCTAATTATTAGCTGCTTTATCAATGAATATCTGAGCAGTCCTTTTTTTTTTTTTTAAATAAAAAATCCTGAATCTAGTCCTTATTGCTCCTGAAAGGGAAATGAGTATGCTGATTACCTACATGCCAGTTGCTCCATCAATTCAATGTAGGAAAACAATTATGGTTTGCAAAATTTGCAATTCATTTGCATTAAGAGAAAAAAACCCTTTATTCAAAGGTAATTATTGCTTAAGAACTTGCTACAAAAATACCAATGGATTTTTCTTTTAAAATATTGTTTAATATTCATAATATGTTACACTGAAGGAAAGTACATATACCTGCCTATCTGTCAAAGGTAGGACTCGTGAACAATAGCTGCTGTTCTACATGGGAAGTGCAAAAAGCTTTAGCTAGGATAAGGGTCATTATCATCATTAGTATTATCATTTTATTCCTCCTTAAACTCTGAAATAAATTGAACTAAGACTTTTCAACAGTTAAGAACCTGAGGGAGTTTAATTAACCCGTTAAAGAAAATTCCACTACAGAGTTTAAGACTGATGAGGAAAAATTTCACTTAATGTCTTTTAGTTGATCAAAGCACAATCCATGGAACAAAAGCTTCTGAACATAATTTTTTCAGCCTCCCCTAGATGTTGAAGAGCATTAAGCCTTTAAAAATTATCATTAATGTATGTCAACTCCCCCAGTTTCATTTTCTAGTGACTTTGAGCAGATGTAGTTCACATTTATAACAAGCATGATCTTCACCATCTGAACATTCATGATTTTATGAAATAAGACCCTTGAGACATAATGTTTTATTCCCTCGGGGTGAGATGTACCCATGAAGTGACTCAGATGGAAAGCTTGTATCTGTTACACTGACTAAACTTTCTCTCTGTGGTGGCACCAAGACTGTCAAATCAGTGGGCGGCGTGGTTTGATTGGCAGCACCGTTTTGAAGGTCGTTTTGCTCAATGTATTCAAAGTGAGACAGATGTGGCTTTTTTTTCAGTTCTTACTCTGATTAATTGCCTCATTCAATTTCAACTCTATTGCAGTTAAACATTAATTCAGTAGGACTTAATAATGTATTCATTTATGATCTTGCTTGTGCATTAATGACAATGATTTGCTGTTTTTTTAATTATAGGGATCCATGCAATGCGTATTTTACATCCACTTACAGGAAAATGCTATACACTCTTGTTCTTTTATGTCAGATAAATTAAACACTCAAAGAAGTGCTGAAGTACTTAATGAAATATTTCATTCTAAATATTTGCTGCAAAATATGTATTGCTACAGACGCTAGCTTTAAAAACCCTTGGAAAAGATTTGTATATACCTAGGGATTACATCTTTTCATACATTATGTGAGTGATAGTCCTAGACCTCTACAAGAGCACACTACAGAAAAATGTGCATCCTGCTTAATAAGAAAGTGCCTTTGTTTCATTTTAACACTAATTAGGAGGTTTGCTTTGTTTTGGCTTGCTTCTGTTTCAGTTCTTTCCAGTAATTCAGGCATTGGAGGATGAGCGGTTTAATGTGGTTTCTGCATCATGGCAACATGCCTTCTAACCACTGGGCATCTCCAGCAGACCCCTCTTTCCCTGTCCCCCAAATACTGGTTTGGAAGTCAGCTCACCAAGAATTTGCTAAGCTTGAAGTGCAACTGCATTGCATCTGTAGCAGCTTTAAGTCTACGTGTTTTTTGTGTTACTGGGACTTTCCTCGGTCACGTTTCTTATTCCATAAAACACCGTAGTGCAAAACCAATTTTTGATCTCTAGGCCTCCACGTCTATTTCTGCATCGTAATGGAGATCAAAAGTAAATATTCATGCGCCGGGTATTTCATTGGTTTGTGCGTGCTCTTTTGGTCCATTTCATCTTTGTTTTATTTCAAACCGAAGGGTAAATAACCATTACATGCAGCCTCTGCTCCCACAGATGTGGTTATCCAATCTTACTTAGCACTTACATAGAATTAGAGCCACACGTCTTCTCCGCGTGGCACTGGGCACGGCTACCTACTGGGACTTTTGTCTCGGTTCAGACATGGCTGGAGCTGAAACTACTAGTTTGCCTGGTAATGCTTAGCTGGTTACCAGATTGTGCATTAACGGTGCTCCTGACTGCACGTATGTGGTTTTCCTATGGTCGCATTAATACTACACATGGTTCCTGCTAGCATAATTACTTGGTGTAGCTTGAAAGGTCTGATCACCTACCGCTAAAATGACACTTTAATGGGGATTACAGTTTTCCAGCTCAAGTGTTCGGTAGCTTTAATTAAGCAGGAAAAGGCCAGATCAGTAGCAGAGTCAACATCTCTCTGTTGGATGGCATTCCGTTTTGATCCCATGCTGTATATTGGTCCCATGCAAGTGATGTATTGGGATGGCCTTTTTGCTGTAAATGATTTTACATATTCTGCTCTCTAATAAAAAAAAAATTGGATGCTGTGAGCCACGTATTGTTCATCTGCTGCAGGTTTCATCCTGTCCCCCCATGTTGAAGTCCAGTTTCAAAATTTCTGATGAAAGCTAGAGAGGAATTTCCTCTTTTTCTCTCTTTTTTTCACTCTCCAGTCTGAGGCTACATCTTTTTTTTTCCCTTGCGCATGTCAAACTAAGTATTTTTTCATTCTCATTACTGCAGAACTACTCTTGGGAATATATTTGTTTATGTTCCACTAAGGTCATTAGATTTTAAGGTTTTGGTTCAGCAAATATTTACGGGTTCCTGAGCCGAGATATCTCTATATCTCATGAGCCGATGGGAGTGTTTCTGGTGATGGTAGAGGGAGGTGAGCCAGTGTTTTTCAAGTAATTACCAGCTATATCTTTCTGCCTTAAATATCTTCATCTATCTGTCTTAAATATCTTCACTGGGGCATTGAATTCTCCTTCTCTCTCTTTTATACGTTTGTTTATCCACTTGAAATTTAAAGCATTTCTTAGTGTCTCATGGGTTCTTCGGTCTTTGGGCAGTCAGTTTAAACTTCTGCACAGTTTTTTATTTACCGATCTGGATTGCATTGGGGCATCAACCAGCCTAATCCAGAAATTCTAATTAGCACTTCACATCTTCAAAGCATTGTACAAACGTGAACTAATCATATATTAATCATGCTGAATTTTATGTTGGTTTATGTATTCTCTCTCACGTGCTGTGCATTACAACCTGTCATACTATGAGCCATAGTATTTGAGAGATGAATCCAAGCTCTTTAGCTTTGTGTTCTTCAGAAGAAAGGCAATTGTCTAAAAATAGCTGCTGCTCCTTTTCTTCATTGTCTTTAACATTTGGTACTATCATTAGTCATTTGAAAAATGACTATCCTTATTTCTACGGATTGTCCAATGATGATTGCCCTAATCGGTTTACTCTGATTTCTGCTTATTCTGATTGTTGATTCACTTAGCTGTTTTCTGTCATTATGTGGGTTCTGGAGTTGCTAAATAGCATGTAGTATTGGTTTCATTTAAAAAAAATAGCGTGTGGTGCTCGTGCCAAAATTGATTCTTTTTGTTCACTAAGCCCATTTAATTAATTTGGAATCTCCCTCTCTCTCCTTGCTATTTGTTTCTAAATAAAATAGTAAGAAGTTGTTAGGATACTACTAGTGGGTCATTTAATGAGCGCGTTAGCACTGTGCTAGGGCTGTCTGTTGTAAATGCGACCCTGTTGCTGGTGCAATGGTTCTGATTCACGTCTTGTGACCTAACTACAGGATCTACTAAAAATAAAACTACAGTAGGTTTATTTTTAATAGTCACTTCTTGAGGAAAATAAGCAAATTTAATTATGAGGAAAATTAGCAGGAGAGCATCTAATAAAGTGTCCTGCTGTCACACTGCGGGTAAAGATTTAGAACCTGGTCCTCTGGGATGAGAGTTCCATCATTTCCCACCATCTACAGCTCATTGCAAAAGCTGTGCCCGAGTGATTTCCAAACTTCGGACAATCGTCGTGGAGCAGTGTTCAACGCCACAGGTCGGTAAGTAAAGAACCTGAGGTGCCAGGGTATTTGGTAGGTGCTTCAGGATCCTGTAGATTTTCAGGTTACTGAGCGTTATAGAAACTTGTAATCCACGCTGGCTGTGCTCACAGGATTATTTCTGATGTGAACCTCTATTAACTCTAGCATGATGTAATTTGCTTAGACATTACCATGCTAATTACATGTTAACTTTCCATACTTACCATGTACTATACCTCCCAGAGGAAAATACTGTATTCGGAACAAAAAAGATTTAGAGTTCATACACTTAAAAGAATGCATAAAACTTTGGCAGGAACAGAATATTAAAGTGATATATCTTCCTAATAACCCAAATAAGCAGTATTGTGTTGTTGCTGTAGGAATTTTTCAGTCAACCTTGGTTAGTTATTTGAAATACGTTAGGATGATGGTTCCCGCTCAGATATTTCATTTGTTTGTCATCTTTTTTGGAATGGAAAACTTCTGAGAACAGATTGTGCTGAAAACTTCCACGAACTAATTGCAGAGAGTACAAAAACTTTTCTGTGGACTAAAGTTACACATATGCTTACATTTTAGAGCAAAATATACTTTTTGTTGGCATTTAATGGCTTAGTACTGCATTTCTTGACACCACATCAAATCAGATCAATGCAGTAAATGAGGAAATACACCGTACTGTGCATTTATCATGCACGTCATTGTCCTTAGAGGTCATCAGATAAGCAAATAAGAAAGTGATTTCTCATTTCTTATTTTCAATGAGCAATTACAGTAATGTTGAAGTATATTATGCATCATTACTTGTTCAGTGTCCTTTATTAAAAAAGGAGAAGTGGAGAGGTTTAATGAAAGGTTTTTAGCTAACCAGAAAGTTGTAGAAATAGATGGAACTCACTTCAAACAAATTTTTTATGAAAAGTGAGTATTATTATACATTTTCTCCATCGGTTCTTAGCAGTGTGTTCTCAAAACAGGACCGTGTAATGAAAGATGCATCATTGCTATCTTTCAAGAGTCAAGAAAATGGAGGCACCAAATCACACAGGAAATTGTTGTTCAAGTTAGGAAGTAAGCTGAGTCCTTGCTTGCACTCTTGTCCTCTAACCCCTTCACTGCTTTCAAAACCTCCAGTGTATGAGCAGCAGAGAGAAAGAAAAAGTGAATGTTGCCAGCAACATTTGTAATAAAATTCATAGGAACTACTTTATTAATTTCTGGTGCAGTACAGGAGTACCTTTACACCGTCGGTGGTGGAGGAACAGCCAAGGTAAAGAAGCAAACGTCTAGCAAAGGTGGCTTATGTGCAGAGCGATGTCTCTTGTTCTGCTTCACTAATGGTAGCTATGGCAACCCCAGGACATTAACTTATGCAGTGATTGCAAGCCGTGAGCATCAAAGCAAGTAATTAGGGAGACAAATGGGAAGTCTTGATGGATTCTTCCATCAAGATCAAAGCTTTATATAAGTTTTTCATTAATTTGAGAACAAGCGCTGAGATGATTTGTATGTTCCATTAGGCTATCAATGAAAATTGGGACCAAAGCTAGATTGTTTTGTTATTTTTCAAGGAAGGGCCACTCAACCCAGTCAAAAACCTTTTTAATAGCGGCGATAGTAAATCAGGAGCGCACTAGTTGAATCAGGCCATTGGAGTATTCAGCACACTCCTAGATGTTTGCAGCAGAAATAGAATTGTGCTAAACTTAGGTTGTCCTCATGATTACCAGGAACATCAACTGTAACTCAGGAATTTTAAGAATGCAACATTTAATCCATGACGTGCTTCTAAGGATTCATAGGATTAGGGGGTTCGGTCTCAATGTCTTCAAATCAAGAATGGAGAGTTGCTGGTTGAAACTTCATGACCTGTGCTTTGTAGATGCTCTGAGCTGACGGTCCGTGGTCACTTCTGGCTTTATACTCTAACCTGTCTTTGTTAATGAAAGAGACTGAGCAGCGTAAACCCTGTGGACAGCATGAAGTCCTCAAATGATAGGAGAGATGATAAATTGTCTGAAGCAACAAAGAGTAATTGTAACGTGGATCTTTACGCAAACCTTTGGATGGGCAAGTTCTCTCTATATAGGGAGTTTAGAGTGAATCTGCAAATACCTTATTTCATATTTTCCCCCAACTGCAAGCATTTCAATAACCATAGGCTGTATTTCCCTATTTCCAAGATTTGCTTTTCTGAAAGGTAATTTATCTAAATTGGGCAGGAGTTCTCCAAATCAGTGAAACTTCCACAGCACTTCATTGAGTATAGAGCTGCATGTAGGATGCAGCAATAGTCCCTAGAGCATCAGTATCTTCATTTTGTTGGGATTTTGAGGCAAGCATTAATATTTGGGTTGGGCTTTCATTTTTAATTGATGAGGGAAAAGACTATCTGCCTTTCTTTCCTTCTTGATAACGCAAGCTTCTCTTTAGTAACTTCAAACACCCCAATTCTTCAGTTAAAGGCGAATTAAGTTTTCCTGTATTTCAAATTAGCTCTCTGAGGGTGGCATCAGCTCTGTTTCTTTTATGTTTAAGTCCCAGTTCTTTAATCTGTTTCTAATACATTCTGTTCAGCAATTTTGCATTTCTGTTTTAGTGGAAGCAATGCTGATTAATTCCTTCTTACGACATCTGTGGCTGCATCCTAGATTAAACCTACTCTAATACAGAGCCTATCATTAAGTGTTAAATATTCTTGCAAGGCTACTTAAATTAGATTCAACATCAGTGGATCATTTAGTAGAGAGTCGTTAATTCTCCATCTTACGGCAAGGCCACATTCTGGTGATGCTTTTAATCACAAGATTATTGAGGTATGATTTGAAAGGGATATGCTGCCCATATTTTGCCTTTGGGCAAATTATGAAAGGTCAAGTTGCCAAGGAAACAAAACTAAGATAACATTACTAATTCCTGAGTCCAAGAGTTGTCTTTCCTGATCATATCATTTGCTCAACATACATGCTTAGAAAAGATACCAGCTAACAATATCTCTGCCATTTAGTTCCACAGAAAATGGCTTTATAATTCTTGCTCTTCTAGATAGCGTTCATAGCGATGACAAGGCTCACCAGAATACGTTGCCTCTATAGAACTCGCAGATTGGTTGGTTTGATGGTTTACAGGTGTGGTAAACATTATTCCTAATTTATAGAGGGAGAAGAAGGAAGGGAAGGGTTAGGATTTACATATTCAAAGGTAGCTGCAAACTTAAGATTTTAGCAGTTTTGACAGTCTAATTTACAGCTCTTTAGAGAATCCTGATGTTCATAAAGTGAAGAGCACTTAATAACAACTTCATTAAGGCACCTCAAGTTAAACCCTCAGAATCACAAAGCCCTGAAATTTTTCTTCTGGTCACCAGTCAGGCCAGTGGCAGAGCTAGAGAGAGCTCGCCAGTATTCGCTGCTGTCCAGACTGTCGTGCTTCCTCTTTTCCTGTTCTTTTCTTTTTTCATCTCCTATTCTGGGTGGGAAGCAGTAGTATAGCATTGGCTCTCGCGCAGGAAAACCTGTATGGAGTAGGAGCATGCTACGATGAGTCTCTTCCTGCCCCTTTCTCCCTTCCGTCTATATATATGTGTGTGTGCGTGTCTTTGTGTCCAATTCCTTGTCCTTCCTTTGGACAACGCATGAAAAAGGAATCATTTTATTCCCTGAAGTATCAGCATCTGAGATTGTGGCAGATTCTGTCCTTAAATTTCCATTCTGAACGGTGCTGTGTCGTAGGGCACTGCATAATGAATACGACCCTGCCAATCAAGACACTCTGTTTTATATCACTTATTACTAAATTGAAAATGGTGTTTTACTACAGCAATAAAGGGCTGGTACAGCATGAGGTACATTTTTATACAACTCTATGAACTTTGTCATTGAAAACATTATAGCCTTGAATTTGAGAGCACAGTGGAAGGCAATATAATTTGATTACCTATATTAATCAAGTAGAGTACAACATATAAAACCAGTAATGCATAAGTCTGACTGGAGCCAGATAACCCTCTTGTGCATCTTAGAAAGATTTATTTTCAGTAATATAATTCATTTGACATGAAAGTATCATAATTGCAGTTGCTAGGAAGGATTTCTTTCTTTCCTTTTTTAGGGAAAAAAACTATCATGCTTTCAAGAGCAGCTTGTTCTTTTAAAGCTCTGCTTACTGAAAATGGAAAACAAAGATTTGTTTTTGTAATTGTGGCAATTTTTCATTAGCCAGCTAAGCTAACAAAGGGGTTTGTTTTGAATGCTACTTCTGTTTCATAAACAAAAGTGTTAGGTGTGATTTTAAAAGAAATTGTTTTAATGCACGTTGATAAGCACGAAACCCTATCATCCTCGCCCTGTGCAGCTAAAAGCTGACCAGAAGCTCTTGAGCTTTTAGTTATCTGTGCAAGTACTTTGCATAAATGCTGAGGAGAACTTTGCCACACTCTAGCTCCATGAAAAGCCTTTAAAGCATATTTAAAGACACCTAATTACTCTGCAGTCCATGAAAACCCCTATGTGCAATAGTGACACGTACTAATAATAGCATTATCGTGAGTTGCTATTTATGCATTTTATTGCTACATGTGGCTGCAAACCACACGTGAGTAGGTTGGTGTATCACAGCTGATACAGCAAAAATCGCAAGTGAAAACAGACCTACTGGCTGTGCCACAGCTCCCGTTGGAGCAGGAAGACCTGTCTACTTCATAGTGCCGGTGCACACAAACTGAGAGGGGTTAAAATGTTGTGGTCAAGGTATTTCTCAGTTTTTCGAACAGATTTCACATTCACCTTTGTTCATAATAACCTATTAGAAAATGAAGACTTTCTATAATTGAATGTACTCTCACTCCGTGACAAATACATAATAGTTTGTTCCATCTAATTATGAGCAGTTTTATCATCGTGCTAATAATAATGGTTACCGATTAAAGGCCATAGAGTTCGTTCCCAAACAGACAAAGTTGGTAGTCCCATCTCATTATTGGTCCACAGTGCAGTAAGTTGTTTTTTCCATTCTTGCTCTTCAGTCTTCTATTCTTTTTCTCTCATTTCCCCTCCTGTTGAGATGTTTTCTCTTTCTTTTATTCTCTAATCACTCCAGCCTGGATTATCCATACAGGGGGCTGTCACTACTGAGGAAAGACTTTGACGTGATGGAGTTTCTATTCATAACTGACTTCTATCCACACAACAGAGCATTTCCACATCAGTCCTGGAAGAAAAATGCACATTAAAAAAATCCAGTAGTGACAGCAGGAAGGATAAATGTCCTCAAGCCTGTTCAGAAAGTTTCAGGATAGTTTAGGGATACTTGCATTCCCGTCCTTCAACGCGTACTGCCAGCCCTTGTCTTGATCTTTGAGGTCAGTGCTGGTCAAACCTTTGCAGTCTGAAAGCAGCACAGTGAGGTAGGAGGCTCCATCTTGTAAATCATTACATTTACATCAATCATTGACATTTTGGGGGCTGACAAGAACAAATGAGTGTCTAGGGGGGTCGGACGAGAGAAGCAGATGTACTGAGGTAGTGGGGAGCCTTTACAATTTCACCTGAAATAGCAAATACATTTTTAAAAAATTGCTTAATCTTTAGAGGTTTGTCATTCAGTGGTCCAAAGAAGTATTTTCCAGGTAATGGCATAGGCCTTGAAGCTTTTATATTTAGCTTTGTCAAGGCATAATTCTGTAAGACTGAATAACCAACTATGTTATTTTCTTATCGAATTAGCTTGCAGCCTCTGCTATATTCCTTAGATTATATTGAAGACACCCAAATGTATGCCCTAGGCAATGCTTGTCCTTCACTTCCAAGACTTGCCTACTTTAGTATTTTTACGATCTAAATGGAACAAAAGGAAAAAAAAGATTTAATTTGCATTGTATTAATGTTAATGACTACTGCTGGAGATTTTTGCGGGAGGGAGGTGTGGTTTTGCTTTTCGTATTTTAAATCTTTTTTATTTCTATCTTGGTGAATTTCTTTGTTCCAGGGTAGCTTGCCTGTGGCGAGTGGGGCATCCATCCCTCAAGGTTTATTTTAAAAGCAGTGGTTGAAATCTGAAAGCACATGCTCTGAGAGTTTCCTTGGAGGAATAGATCTTCTGTAGATGTCTCAATTCTTGTGCTAAATCTTTTACCACATTTGAATTTTAATGTTCAATAATGCAAACGTTAATGGTAGCTATTGTAAGCTTTATATTTTTTAGCCACAACAACATAAACCTTGCTATGAGTTAAATAGCAGTGGAATTAAATAATATTATTATATTAATTATATATAAGTATTGTAAATCTTGCCCCTGACAGCAACAGGGACTTCCCTTCTTAGTGGCTAAAGGCATTCAACAAAACAAAGCAGCTGGTTCACATAACCTTGCTATATTCATTAAGTTAAAAATGAACTGTACTTCACACTTCTGAGTGTTCATGTTAGAAATTTTTGGGTGTCCAGCTTGCATTTGAATGGAAAAATCTGTGATATACTTGGGGAGGGGGGACGACTTCAGAGTTGTCAGGTGGATATCTTCATGCATAGCCTGGTGTGTTCTTCTGTCGCTGCACCACTTGGACTTACAGGGACATGTAAGGAAGAAGGAAGTTGACAGCATGAGAAAAAGTGTGTGTGTGTGTATAAAAATGAGATGTATAAATGAAATAAAATAAACATTTGTGTGAATCAGCTGTAACAAACCACGGCACGTTTCATAACCAGAAATCCATCACCCTCATTCTGGAGGGTGGCTGTTATTAAGCAGGATACTAAGGTATTAAGAAATGCCTTTCCTCCCGAGTTCCGTGCTGAAATCCCCTCTAACAGCTTCCTGCAGCTAATAATGGTTCTGCACCGAGGGAAGACAGCCATGCATGTTCTCCGCTAAATAAATATGTAAATGAAACTTCCAAACAGAGTCGCATACCATGGAGTCAGAGCGCTGAGAGTAAGTAAATGCTTTCCATTAGAGCGGGGGTACTTTAACAAATCCTGTTATTTTGTAGTGGCCGAGTACATTTTGGTGACTCCATAATGACGTGGATAGTAATGGACTAGATTTGCAGTCCAAACACAAAAAGAAAACTGATGTTTATAGTAAGTGGGGAATTACTAGACAGATCATTATGGTTAAAGTGGCTTTTGGCTATATCCATATTAAGTCCTAAACTCCTCCTTAATTTTAAAGAAAGCTTGTAACCCCCCTCCAAACTGCAGCAGCCTCTCGTTGTTGTAAATAATGGCTTTAAGCCACTTTTCTTCTGTTGGTCATATCCTGTGTAGGCATCCTTGTGTTAAACAGAAGTAGGGTTGCTCTGTGCAGTTAGTCACTGTGAATCCTCTCTTGGTTTCTGCTCCTCCCTGGAGAGCCTGAGGGACCAAAGCAGCTGGGGTGGGGGTCCAGGTAACTCCAAACCAGGAGGCTCTTGGGAAAGGGGAGGCAGCAAGGCAAGATGTCTTTTGCAAGCAAATGACGTTAATCACAGCTTAAAACTGTAGAGTAAGAAAGTAATGGATGTTTCTCTGGTTCCTTAGTGAAAGCCCATATACAGCACTGAAGCTCTAACATCTCCAAGAGGGTCTGTCTAATGAAAAGAAAATGAGTGATGGGTGACACAATGCCCAGGCGAGAGGAGAATGAAAAGAGCTTGTGAGCACTTCAGAAGAGAAGCAAACTGCATCTCTCTTCTTGTCAGTCCCTCCTCCATTTCGTAAATTGGTGAAAGGCAGTGTCACCCATTCAACTCTGCATGCACTGTCCTTTCAGTTACCCAAGCATGGCTGTAGGATCGCACCGCCGGAGCTGTGTGGAAAAGAGCTTAAATAGGAAAGAGGTGAAAAAGCTTCAGTTCGTTATTTGTGGGGTCGTTGCAAATGCTGGGCTAAATTTGGCCCATAATTCACATTACCCCTTGGTATTATCATAGGTGTTACAAATGAAAACAACCTCCTGCATTGTCCGATCTCTCTCTTTCTTGGCAAATATGGGCTGGAATTAAGCATAAGATTGTATGTATGCAGCTGGCTGTCTTTGGGTTTCCCAAAGCAGCCGTCCCAAGGGTAGCAAAATTCTGCAACTGTGGATATAATGAGTCAATCACAATCAGTAAATTGACTTCAAGGCAGCTGTATCAACTTACCGTTAAATACTTAGAATGAGTCCAAATAGTGAGAGAGAGAGAGATTATATATTGAAAGAGATGTATTATATGGAGATAGAGCGATCGATCGATTGATCCACTTTTTTCTAACTATAGAATAGAATAGAATAGATTGATTCTGGAAAAAAACATTATTAAATCATCCAAAACTTATGGAAAAGCATTAACCAGTATATTAAGGCCTAAAGTAGGAGGTGTAATACAGTAAACAGCCAGAAAACCTCTCTTGAATGTGGTACCAACATTGCTGTGTAGATGGCATTGGATGCTGACTTTCCTATTTTTAATCAGTGTGTCTTTATTAAACGCTTACGTGGCAACATTCATCTGTGTAGGCTCCAGTAAAAGACTGCATTATGGAAAGATATTTCTACCTTTGCTATAGAGGCGAAAGGCAGGGATGTGGGAAACCAAGGTGGCTCTTACAGCTTTTTCAAGATGGGTCGGTCACTCTCACCCGTGAACTAGTTCATTTTTAGACTTGGCTTGAAAGTAGGCAGCTGTAGATCTTACTTTGTAGATCTCAAGGAATAATTTGTGATTATCCCTTATTTCCTAAAAGTGCTTTCCTGAATATAGGTGTAATAATAAAGAAACCATTTTCAGCATAAAAGATGTGCTTGTCAAACCACAGCAATGATTTTCCAGTTGCTGGCTTTTTTAGTTGTGCAGCCTTCTAATATTTCTGCTTGAATTCTTTCACGACAGAAGCAAATGAAAATTACACCGTGGTTTTTAGGTCTCTGTTCCCTGATTTTTGCTTGTCATGTCATGAACTTCTTCGAAGCAGTGAAATGGCAGCCCATCTCCCTGAGAGCTCCAGACAGATTTCTAAAGTTGTCTTGTTAACAGCTTGTCAGAAACCTACATTTCAGTCTCGCTGAGTTTATATCATGGAAAAAAAAAAAAAAAGTTGCTGGAAATTATGATTTTTACAGGTTCTGACATTTTTCTAAAGAACTGAAATGCTCAAGGCTGCTGTCTCCCTTAACAGGCTGTGCTGTTTTGGGTAATATTCTGCGTTGCATCAACTGAACATCAGAGCAACATTCAGTTTCTTCCCTTTAACATGTTCTTTGAATTATTTAAGGTGTTTTGATGTTAGCTAGAATTTGTAACAAAGTCCTCTAGCTTTTATCCTAAAATATCAAAAAGGTTGAGATTTTTTCCTTTCCCCCTTCCCTTTTCTCCCTCTTCCTTAACCCTTCCTCCCTCCCCCCTCCCGCTTTTAATAGATCCTTGCATGGATCATCAGGGGACTTTCTTTTATGTTGCACAGCATGAAATGACTTAGTCAGGGTCTTCCTGATTAATTTATGAGTGCTAAGGAAAAGGGAAGGGGGGAAAAAACAGTCCTTGAGGGATTGACCCTAAGCTGCAGCAGATCAACTCAATTTTATGGAATGAAAAGAGACTTAAACAGTATTTTTAGCGTCAGTTCCTCGACCTGCAGAGGTAGGGAGGCTCCCTGCGTCTGGCAGGCTGAAGCAGGGCAAGAGGTACCTATCTCTCCGGGTAGCTGATGGAGTGGAGTTCGGCTCTTCGGAGGCACCGAGCACTTTTAGAGTTAAAGCTGTGGCAGATTGGTGGATTAATGTGCTCTGCCTCCAAGGGACAAATGCTCTTTTTTTTTTTTTTTTTTGCCTTTTTCCCTCCCCCTTGCTCCCTTCTTCCCTACTCTGGGCTTGCAGATGACAGCTGTTGGTCACTTAACAAAATGTCCTCTTGATTGCTGCTTCACAACAGGGGCCCCCTCAGACCAAACAGCACATACCCCGTACAATGCATCACTGCCCCTCAAAATTAGTTATAGTGCTCAGGGCTATTCTCAGCTGCCATAGCTAATACTCTCTTGCTGTTCTTCTCTCTCCCCCTCGCCCTCCCCGTCCGCAGACAAAGGCTCAGCCTATACATCTGTAGTGCTCATAACCTCCCCCTTCCCCCAGCCAAATGCTGAGGAGAGAAAGGGGAAGAAAAAAAAAAAAAAAAAAAATTGCTGCCCTGAGGCTCAATCTGTTTCTTACAGCTCTACCCCGGCACTTGGAAGCCTGAGCTGGTCTAGCCATAGGGAGGCCCTGACTCATTTCATCAAACTGTCAGGGAGGCAGTGGAGCTAAGAGGACTCTGCTGCCTGGGGCAAGTTCAAGTCAACATTCGATTTCCGTCCTCCCCCCGGCCCCCGCCTTTCGCTTGGACACTTTCTGCGCTCTGGATCTAAACTTCTCCCCGAGCTGCAGCAGCTCACAGCTTCTTGCCAGGAGGAAGGACTTGTGGGACCTTATAAAGGACACAGTGGCAAAATTGCTGCAATAAATCAGTGGCCCTCTGACACTTGGCGGTAGCTTAATGTTTTGGCACTTTCTTTCCTGTGTATGCCTCAAGTCCCATTAGCAGGCTTTTCTGTCAGTCTGGCTCATGATAAAACTCTCTCTTCCTATCATCTTAAGCAAGCCCCTGCAGACATGAATCCGATGCCAGACTTAATAGGAAACAACACCCTCCCCCTGCACACACAGGCGTGCATCCATACGCGCGGCTGCTGCGAGCCGCTCCCGGGAAGTTAGCTCAGAGGACAGGGCGAGGGGGGAGGGCTCTTAAAAATAGGCTTGATTTTACATCTTCTTTTAAAAGAAACATTAACAAACTGGGATTTAAGCCTAATGCTTCCCCAAGCCTCGCTATTTAAAGAAAATTCAGTAACTAAATATGGCTGGCAATAATAAGGTAGGAGTAACATGGCCATCTTCCGGGACTGTCTGAGTGGGTGTACAAGCTCCATAGCTATCCACACTGTTCATATATTTTATGCAACTTTTTACATATATGTTCTACCCTGCCAGCTTGCATTGTAATATTATAGACTGTATATTTAATATTTCATTCTCCTGTTCTATCAGCCTTACACTTCCCCACACAATTTTAGTTGCAGGTAGACTGGTTAGATTACATATCCCTCCGGGCTGGGATCTGGTTTTTTACACAGCCAGCTTAGATGTCTATCACTCTCTGCTTAATCATAGTATAAATAATATCTGTAGGTATGTGTGTCTGCGTGCAAAGAAATAACAAGCCTTTCTGTCAGCTGTTTGGGCAGGAACCTGTAACTTCTGTGCTGTATAGTGTCTGGCACAGCAGGGCCCTATAGCCTTGAGGCTGTGTAGGCACAACCTAGATCGTAAACCTCCATGTTTGGGTGGAATAGGAGATACTGCGTTTATGTGAGTAAGCTGAGGTGACTTCTATGCAATTCTCAAAAGCCTGGAGGATGTGGCCCCGTTTCAGATAACGCTGTGTTTCTCTGCACCTAACCAATGACATAACACCCAAGTGTTGCAAAGCTTGTTGCAGTCTTGCGAGACGGGTTGGTTTTGTTTCTTGGAGCTCTAGTTCCTGGCATGAGGTAGTTTATGTGAGAATCTGATTTCATGTTAATCAATGTAGTGGTTTTATTATGTGAAGAAAAACTGGGTGATCTTGAAATCAATATGTTGGGGGCAAGTGAAGAGTCAAAGGATGTTTACATGGTTCTTAAACTCGCTCAAAAACAACATCCAGAGTGACAGTACAAACAACTTTAATACAGATGCTGCTACTTCTTTGAGCAAATGCCTTTGTGAGGAGCCCAGTGCCAGTGGATGTGTCCCGGAGCACAGAGCCGACATGCGGATGCTGCTTTTTTGGAAAAATCCATGCATAGCTCATTCCAGGCCTGCTCCCCTTCTGCACTGAAAAACCCTGAAAATACATGGCTAAAACACTCTGCAGCTGTGCTAATTGCCTGAATGCTGTGGTAGAGCCAGCAGTGGCACTACTGAACACCTCTGACTCTAGGTGCACCGGAAAACCTTTGTAGTGGAGATCTAGCTTTATTTGCAGCAACACAAACCTCTGCAGCATCCATTGCTGTTATGTGGAGTGATCTGATTTCTGCTTGTGTGTCATGTGAACCACAGCGGGTAACGTTCGTATTTCCCATTTCAACCTCAGCTCGTTTGGGATGAGGGATGGGTTAGAGGTTTATTTTCAGTTCAGTGCAGGCAGGTGTGATACTGGTGGCATCTACATCTCCGCAGTAAGAGAAGGCCCTTCTCCAAATACGCCGTTGCCTGTGTTTTACAGTAGCCACACGCCCATCTTTCTCCCCTGTTGAGATGACTTATACAAGCAAGTGCTGGAACACATCGTAACTCCTTGCCTGGTGGGAAAGGCATGATGGAGGGTGGTCTTGAAATGTGAATTTCCACCTCAGCTGTCAAAAAAAAAAAAAAAAAAGAAGCCACGGGGCCTGGTCTACACATATGGGAGCTCTGTCTCTGATTCCTCAGGTCTTTTGGGTGCAACAGGGGAACAGGTGGGATGGAGGGGACGGTGAGTTGCTGCAGTTGCTTAGGTGGAGATTAGGAAAGCACCAGCTTTTCTTGCTGTGTCACTCCCTACTTCACCCAGAGCCTGAACCTTCATCCGGAGCACGGTCCGTTGGCAGCAGCCGCCAGATTGTGCCCTGTCCTGGTGAACCCACGGCCGGTTCAGCAGAGTCTTTTTGGCGCTGAGTCTTCGCGGGTGCAGGGTCCACATCGCAAAATTTGCATCATGCTCTGTGAGGCAGAAGGGGGAAGAAGGAGGGAGGGGCGAGGCCTTTCTGTGGCACACTGAACCGATTCTACGTGAATTATGTATTGTTTCTGCTTAACTTTACCTCACAGGAGGCTTTTTCTGACTGGAATCTGTCACTGCAAGAAATTGTTTCCAAAAAGCAGCACAATTAGGGGTCAGCTTTGCAAACATTCTTGGTGGAATTGAGAGGCAATTGGCACAACCCAGTGAATAATCCTTTTAGGAGCCTTTATGAACCCAGCACAATGGCTGTTTACAGTTTTGCTTATAGACCAGGAGTGTTAACAAGCCTTTAGAAAAATCCAGGTAATTGAAGCTTTTGTCTTTCAATGAGCCCCCGTAGCTGTCAACAGTTGCCATTCTCCACATTTTCTTTAACTTTTTTGTTTTGACAAGGGCTTTTGTCCCTCCGACAACAGCTGCGTGGGAGGTGAGCGCTGGCCCAGGGGCGGAGGAGCCGGCGCGGCCTTGGCCTGCTCGGCCTTCGCAGGGAGCGCCTCTGGCCTCCTCCTCACCGGGCCAGAATAAGTTGTCTTTTAAGACACAGAAAATCCTCTGGGTCAAACGAAAGTTTCTCCTATGACTTCATTATTCATTTAAAACATCCTGGCGATGCAACACACCAGCCTCGGTCTCTCTTTGTCAACCCAGGGCTTTGCAGGGGCGGGCGGCGGAGGCGAGGAGGCTGGAGAAGAGCGGGTGCACAGAGACTGAAGGCTGTTACCACAGAAACTGAACCAGCCCACTGAAATCGTGTTTTTTAACACCCCCTCCCCGAAGGGAAGGGGTCGACAGCGGTTCTGTTTTTCGCAGATCTCTCCGGGCGGGTTTGGTTTTGCTGTCGTCGTTTTTTTCAGTGCCGTTGCGTGTTCAGCAGCCTGCGGGTTCCTGTTTCTCGATGCGAATGTGGGAGCCTGTTTCTTTAAAATAAAAAGAAGAAAACCTAAGTGAATTCTGAAGCTTGGGGGGGTTTTCCACCAAAGCTGTCTGTATATTCTTCAGGAATCAGTGGGAGATTAATGTGGGTTGGTAGCTGTGAGTCTCAAGCTCTCCATTTTCCAGGATGCTGTATGTTAAGCAGAAGTCCAAATTTTGTGTTAATTCTTCCCCCACAATCTCTACTGCTTAGTAGCTTTGAGTCGGTTTGGGACTTCAGTCTCACGTGGATTAAGATGTGGTATTTTGGTGGTTTAAAAGCCACGCGGTAGGAATCGATACGGGGGCAATTTGTGTGCATAAGTGAGTCCTATGTGGCTGGGAGAGGTGAGAGAAGACAGCTATTTCATAAGGCAAACAAGAAATTATGCAACTTGCTGTCAGAAATACAGTTTTTAAAGCACCCGTCTTGCAGTCGCAGCTGCACGGTGGGCTCCGTGTCTGCACAGAGGACAGTTCGCGTGTGGATCTGCATCGACAGCCCACTGGCTTCTTCAGTTGCAAGACTGATGCAGTCATGATTAAAGTAAGGAAGATGTAAGCTAAAATGAAACAAAATTCTTTGCTGTCCTTTCCATTTTAAAAACAATTAATTATGGAGTATTTACAGATCCTGAATGGGGAAAAATGTATCCTCAGAGAGCAGATGTTTGCTTCATTCGTATGTCTGTTTATAAAATTTAGCATGTGGATTTGATGGTTCACTGGCTTTTTGCAACTTTCACTTATCTACATGAGACGAAGTTGCATACTGGTACAAAGCAAAATTAGGCATCTAAATAAAGCAATTCTGCACCTTTTAGTAATGCAAACCATCTGTAATAGGTTTTTATGCTCATTATAGGCATATGAGTTTTTGAGGTCAAATCTGTTTTCAACAGGAAAAAGCCTGTCCTCTTTTTTTTAAATATCATAATGCAGTAAGAAATAGGAAGACAAGTTTTGTTACAAAAACAGAGAGCAAGACTAAAATACTATGTTGTATTTGAATAATAATGGTTACTAAAGTTCCCCAAAATTGTTTACATCTGCTCTCAAATATTTTTAAGCTAAATTTATTAAGGTTTACAGTACTGTGGTTTTATTAAACCGGGGCTCGTAGGCAAAAGCATCTGAGTTTTAATGATAATTTTGAATGTTTTCTAGTCAATATATTTCTGAGTTTAATTTGTTTGATTTTTTTATTACTTCAGTGTATCATTCTTTAAGTCCCTGTAAGAATTAAAATTTGTATTGGTGTTGCTTAAGCATACGATTTTAAGCAACACAGCACTGGGTGTGCTAACTAATTTTTATACCATTTTTGTGATAGGTGTAATTCCACTGTAATATGCTTTAGTCTGAACTGTGCAGGTTGAATCACGTCATCAAAATATTCCTCCTCTAAAATATGAGTGTGCAGGTGGAATGAGCACAATGACTAAAATGGTAACATAGGACACTTCAGCATAGACCGGGTTTAAAGGACAAAATAACTTGGTCTTCGTGACCCACTCAATTATGCAAGTAATTTGGGGGAATATACACTCCCCCGTAGCATTCTGACCTGCTTTCAGCCCCCCGGGTGGGGGTGAAAGGCTTCCCCTGAGTCAGCCAGCGTTTTGCAGGAGCATGTAAATAATAAGAAGTGTGCTGCTGTGACTGCACCCCCCCACCTCATTTGTGATGAATGTGTCGCTTTGTCAGCATGAATTAGCACTGTCTTGAGCAGGCACAAATGCAGCAGGTGCTGGGGCAGCCTTTGCCCAGGAGACTTGTTTCCGCGTGTCTCGGTGGTGGTGGACAATTAGCCCCGTTCCAGGCCCAGAGCAGAGACTTCTGATTGTTCGTGGTTACGTGGCATGGGTTTGGGAGAGTCAGCAAACGGCTGCTGATGATGATTTATTAGGACTGATTTTACTTTTGATCTGAATGTCTGGTTTGTGAAAAACCAGAAACTGTGTTTCCTACAACAATTTTCATAAAGCTCAGTGACGGAATAAAAGTCCCCAAAAAAGGCACAAACGGCTTACGGGAAAGTATTTGCTAGAGACGCGGCTATCTGATGTTCTTGCCTTCCGTGCACACAGTAATTGGCTAGGGCTTAATGCAGTCTGCTGGCATTAGCACTGGTTATTCCCATAGGACTTGCCCACCCCCTGCTCCCCGGCCCCTGCAGAGCAGTGTCCTGCCTTCCTGTAGTTTCTTCCATTTTTGCTTCAGGTTCTTTTTTTCCCAGAATGGTTACAGATACAATTAGATCTGTGCACATCCTTCTAAACAGTTGGATTTCTCTGTTAAAAACGTGCTGTGGATCAGGGTGGGCAGTGTCAAATGGTTTCATTTTGAAAGAAAAAGCGTTCTGCTTAGTCGAGACTATAGAAAAACAGGCTCCTTAAACCAAGGGTTTCCACCGCAGTTAAATGGAAATAAGGAGTCAGTTGGGAAGCTGAGCAGTCTTCACTGCAGAATGAACGTGGGAGACCTCTCCGCTGTATCGTGGTTCTTCGTGTGCTCGGTGTGTTTCAGAGAATTTAAGAGTAAAAGGTTCCTCAAATGTTTGGGGTCAATCATTTCATGTGCTAAATAGAAGAAGAAGAGCGTAAATAGTCTCTCAAAAATCTGCGGAAAGCTAAGAACGTCACAGCTGAAATTTTTGCTTTGTAACTTTAGGATAAAAGGGTGTGACAGGAAAGATCCCCCCTCCCCGCTCCGTGAGGAGCAGGAGCTGGACAAAATGGCCAAACAGATCTATTCCTTCTTCTGCATTCATGACACCAAAGTACATGCATTCTCATGGACCATTTCCACATTTGTAGCTTGTCATTGCGGGCTCGCAGAGTCCCCTCTTGTTGAACCAGTGAACTCGATAGGGTGCCGCCAGTTACGGGAACCCAGCGGGACCGTCCCCGTCAGCTGCTGGCTGAAGGAGAAAATTCCCGTTGGGCACAAAGGCTACAAAACGCAGTGGCCGCTTTCTGTCAGTATAACAGACACCAAGAGATATGTTTTTGTTCCCGATTGTAAATCTTTCTCAGCTCCAGCCAACAAGATGTGCATGTCCTGAAATGCTCAGTGCTCAAGTTGTCTTTCCATCATTTGTGCTGTGAAAATAGAGCATTTCATTTTCAGAGGCTGTAAGAGATTACACTCTAAAACTCTTTAAGTAAACACTTCCTCCTGGGATCGTGATCTCATTCAAACTAAAAAATGTACCAGAATTTATGATGTATTTTAATTACTATTCTTGGTACCACTCATTAAATTAGAAATTGATTGCCAGTTTCACAGTTTCCTTGTTAGATGACAAAGTGCTTATCAAGGTGAAGCAATGCAAAACTGTTACTATATATTCCACAATTTGGGATGATAAAAAGGCATGCTTTTTGTTGTGGTATTCATGTTACAGTTGTTATTATAATGCATTGCTGACTGGCTTTTTTGTTTAAAGTTCACTTTCCCCCATCCAAGTAAGAGTACACCATATTTTTGTATAAGAAGAGAGAAATTGGCTTTGTCTGGTTTATGCTAGCAATCTAAAAGGCATTACTGCAAACATCAAAAGTGTGTTTCATTGAACTGAGAACATCATAAACAGCTATCCTAAAGATTTAAGAGGATGATGCAAAAGATCCCTGTACATAAAGGTGTTTCTCAACATCTTTTTTTCTCTCTCTAATCCACAGTGTGACAGCGAGAGTGATATTGACGATAAGGTAAGACTGAATTTTCTTCTTTCGTGTGCTTTACTAGCTTGGAAATTCCCTCATAGTCAAAATAAGAATGAATTTGAAAATAATATTTTTCCTCCAGTCTTCATGTCAAATTTAAAAATACCTATAATTGAACGAAAAAACCTTGGACCAGATACTCTCTGATCTTCACTAGTTTTTGTTTACAGAAAAGGAACTCCCATTAACATAATAGTCTTTCTTGATTATTATGTGAGCATTTGGTGAGACCCGAGTCATAGTGTTAGTGCTGTTTCAGAGGAAGTCTCCTCCGATAACTTGTCAGGAGCCCATATTTTATTTATAGTAACCTTTGAAGATGTCAATTTTGTAATCAGTTTAGAAGATGGGACAACTGGTACCTACCCTCAAAGGCAGTGTGGTAACTGTCAAGGAGTGTTTTGTCATGTTGCATGCATATTTATCACAGAGCAATGATTTTTCTGACCTTCTTTGGGATACAGAGGTTAGTCGTTGAAAGGTTGTAGTTGTGTGGTTTTGTATAGGGATTTCTTGTTTCACCTCTGCAAGGAAAACAGAGAAGTCCCGCTACATAGCAACAGTTGCACCGGGCTTTTAAGCGTCAAATGTATAAAAGACTTGATCATCCCTTGCTGACTTCTCTTCTGGCAGATCAGACTTGGCAATCTCAGGTTAGATCTTCATCAAACTTTTATTATATTTTGGCTGTCCAGTCTCTTGCATTCATTCATGAGAAGCTGTGGCACGCAGGTTTCTACTGGATCAGCATTACAAAAGTAAAGGCTGACTTCAGGTAGCCCTGTCTCCTTGGCAGCACACTTGGCTGCAGCCATACATCGGAGGTTACCATGAGTTCAAGAGACTACACTAAAAGCTTCCTCTGGTTACGTCTTTTTCTTTTTTTTGTAATATTGTTAGAGCTTGGGAAGCATTAAGGTTTCTTCAACTTCTTTTAAAAATCCCATCAGATACCAAATATCCCTGGAGTATGGCAAAAGCTGTGTTTTGAGATGAAGGCTTGATTGAAGAGAAACATTTAAATCATATATGTTGAATGAAAGATACTGTACATATTTTATTTTATTTTATTTTATTTTATTTTATTTTATACAGTGTATATATGTATAAAGTCACTCCCTGAAACCACCACACCCACACCCCCCACACACACCCCCACACACCCCCCCCCGAGTTCTGTTTCTTACAAGGTTACACAGCAGCAGAGCTCATGGCAGGGGTGGTGAGGGTGAACAATTATTCCCTAAAAGCTTAGATACCATGGGGTTAAAACATTCCTTAGACTGCCCAATCAAAGAAAGTGAAAGCAATCACTTAGAAAACTGTTTAAAGATCTGCCAGTCAAACCTCAGATGAAGTTGTAAGTGACATGTAGTTTTATTATACAGCTATGCTATTAATGATTATCTAAATTACACTGGTAGACCCTGCTAGCGGCATTACATCTGAGACTGACGTTTGTTAGATTAGGTTTGACTTCACCTTGTAGAGAAGAAATTGAAATCTGAACAACATTGATTAGCTTTCAGAATGTGGGATCTGAGGTTACCTTCAGAGGAAGCTGCATTGTGTTTGGCTGGTAACTTACTGTCCTTTACAGCAAATGAAAGGCTACTATAGTGTTCCTTACCATCAATATGGCATTTCTTTACATATCTGTAACTGTAATTTGACCTTCTAGGCTCACATATTTCCCAGCCACCTTCTCCTTAAGGTGATTCCACCTTAATAATAACATTTCTTTTCTTCATAAGGAGAGCAGAACAAGATCATCATCTTTCTTGCCTCATCTGTAGAGACATGAGACATGACATCGGTTCTATTAAACAGGTTTCTGGAATTAAGTAGGGTTGCTTTTCTTGTCAGCAAAGACATGTGCACATGCATGTAAACTCACCAAGGTTGGAGTGAAGAGGCTGCAAACCTTTCATGGGGGTAATGTAAATGCAACATTGCCTTCCAGTTGGGGAACACAAGGGCAGCCTGGCACTCTCTGTTGATACCTGACATACTATACTCCGCTGGAAACACGTTCAGTATTTGTCTAAAACTTAACCTGGCTGATGCAACAAGGAGCTATAAAAATATTGGCATGAATGTCCTGAGGGATTACACTGAAGAGTGTTTTTTCGCCCTTCCATGTGTTGGAAAAATGTATCTTCTAATAATGCTCTCTGGCTGTTGCAGCCAGATGGAGTATTCGACATATTGTCTAGCCCAGCATCAGGCTTCCCAAATTACATGACAGGTCGGCTTCATTTCACAGTGCTACAGAACAATCCCGCTTTCCTGCTTGGTCAGCAAGAAGCGGCTTTCTCTAGGTACACCTACGCGTGCTGGCACTAATGAAGGGCAGGGCAGGAATTACTAATGTACTTTTGATTTGCATAACACTGTTTGTTAGTCATAAACAGCGGATCGCTGTCATCTGTATATAACTCATGAGGAAAGCAGAGCTAGAAGCAAAACTGAAATTTTCCACCTCCTACTTCTCTCTCTGTACCATGCTACTAATTATCCACTATTTATTTAGTTCATAGGTGTATGGGCTATTGAGCTCTTAATGTTTTAAAACATAGACGTTAGAGTAAAATTAAGGCTTTACCCTCACTGCATTGAAAAATACAAACACACTCCTGATGGTTTTGGTTTTTTCCTTGTGCAGTGTTGTGGAGGACTCCAGGGGAGAAAAGTAATTGAGCATAGTCAATCATACGTACAGTATATCAGAGTTGAGGAGCCATTACTTCAGTGCAAGGTACAGTTTCACAGCAGATTGTGAGAGTGTTTCCAAACAGTGCGCTGCTGTTTTTAATAATCGGAGAACAGGAGCTCAAGGCTGGGGACTTGTCCATCCCATCTACTTTCTGAGAACTGTCTCTGGCCAAGTATGGCCTTTCGCTTCTGCGACACTGCTGAAATCTCAAAGGAAGTAAGTGGGATGATACTTTCTCACACCTATCATTCTGTCACCACACGCTTCTCAAAGAACTGTTCGAAATACCCAAACTAATAAAGTGAGCTGTCCAGCCATTTAACCAAGCGAGAAACTTAGCAAATCATGTGTTCCCACAGATGGAAATGCAAATCCTGTTTCTGTTACTGTATGTTCGTTGAAGGACATCGGTTTGGACTCTGCAACTGTTAGGAGAATTGCAGGGTAGTTTGTTGAAGCTGTGGAAATGATGCTGTGCTTTTTGTGAGGGAGGAGGGAGAGAAAGGGAGTTAGTCTGATAATCGTGTTACACTATCTCCGCACTGTGCAATAGCTGCGATGTGAGGCTCACGGTCCATAAACATTGTTACTGAAAATATATACTTCCTTTAATAGCAACAACAGCATTAACAGATAGCAATTACCCTTCATTTTCAGGAACTATAAAGTCTCCATTAATTCAAGATTTATGTAGTTATAGCATTTAGCACAGGAATAACACCACAGAGAATTGGTTTATACACATGTAATGAGAGAGCTTATGGCATACTTTAGTGAACATTAACATAATAGAGTAATATAAACCATCAACAGTTCCACTTATTGTCTCTTACCTGCTTTAGCATCACTGTGAAAAGTGGCTAGCAGCTTGGTAATGTGCTCTGTTAAATGGTGTTCTGCAGAAAGCCAAAAGTCAACTTGTGTAAAACAAGGGAATGAGTAATCTCTGCTCGTTACTCCAAAATGTTGCTCTCATTTTTTTAATAACAGTGTTCAAGATTGCATTAAAAAAAGCCCATTTCTTTCTTTCAAAGTAATTCAGTGTTCATGTTCTTTCAGTCTTGGACTTCTGTCTGCTGTGTGCGAAATTGTGGGTTGTCAGCTTAATTACATGGCCCCGCAGCGTAAGCGAGCTCTCCAAATCAGGGGTTAGATATCAGGCATTCCTTCATTTAATGTGGTGCTAAGTAAGATGTACAAGAAATGACACTGTATTTCTAAGTTGAATCAGTATTTACCGTATATTTGTTCTGTAGTTTGTGTTTGTGTTTTACCTATAGCAAGCAACCTTTGAGACTGGTAAAGCTATATCCAAGGTGGAAGGAAAAAGTTTTGAAGTCAGGTTTCTAAACCAGTGTTTTCACAGTACTTTCTGCAGCAGCACAGTGAGTTTATTAGGCCCTGCTTGCGGCGATGTGAATTCAGCCTTGCCACGCTGTTGTTTGCTGTGCTAATTTCTGAGTCCCAGTAGGTGCCTGGAAGCGTGCAGCAGCGCACAAGCAGGTGCGATTTAGCACTTGATACATGGGAGAAGAGCAACACGGTGGTGCTATGATCGCTCCGCCGCGGGCTGGCTTCCCGTCCTGCTACGTGCCATGTAGATGCAGAACAGCTCGTGGCTTAAGGATGAGATTAGAGACAGTGAAGGGACTCAGATAAATTGGGGGGGGGCGGGGGGGGGCACAGTGTTAACAGCAGCACTGGTTCAGTATGTCAGCAGCCTTCTTGTTGTCCAGCTTTGGTTTTGTAGGTATTAAGGTAAAGGGGAAGGTTTTAGGAGGCATTTGAGGGAAAATCAGGTAGCTTTATGTCCATGAATGGGAAGTTATTCTCTGTAGTGAAAGGCATAGTGGTAAATAGTAGGGACGTGCTTATTTGAAAGTTTAACGAGGGGGTGATCAAGTCAGGGGGTGATCATCTCAGTGAGAGATGAGAGTTTACATCAATACTGAGTGTCAGTGTTGGGAAGAAGAGGTAAGCTGTGAAAGAGTCCAAACATGAAGAGTGATAGTTTGCAATTCAAGAAGTGAGAAGCTGTGTAGGGAGCTAAGCCGCAGACTAGGAAAATGATCTTGTGGCAGCTTTTTCCTTGGCACAAGGACACAGTTACATCTGCCATCACCAGAGGAAAGGATAAAATGGTAAATGAAAGGTGAGGTAGTGAGAGCTTGGCCAAGAACTTAGTTGTGTGGATGAACAGAGGATGCTCATTATGTTATAGAGAAAAAGGATATACAGGGCTTAAACATAGGTTAGATGTCAAGATGTAGGGCGTGGTGTGAGTCAAAGAGAGCTCTGAGAGCTGTGGGCTTGAGTGAGAGGTGGAAGTGATAAGAGTGGAAGCAATCAGGAGAGTAAACTGTGTGGAAGATCTGAGGAGTGAAATTATCACTTCTGTTTCAGCTGTGTTGACCTTGAAAGGGTGTCTACAAGCCCACAGGAAAAATCATAGTTTAGGCAGCAGGAGAAAGGGATGTAATAATGAAGAGAGATCTAGGAGTCGCTCTGGTAGAAGTGGTCACTCTGTGTATGTGTGTTTGTGTATGAGATTACCCAGAAACAAGATAAAGCCCCACAACACCAGATGTTAGTTCAGGGAAGATGGTCTTAACAACGCTCAGAACTACAGCAGTGGTTACAGAGGCAGGATCAGAACGGCCAGGAGCTGCTGAAGCCCAGGGAGGGAGGAGCTGTGTCAGGTAGCTGGTGGTCAAGGAAGGTGAGATCTAGGGAAGGGGATTGTGAAAGACTTTGGAAGTCAAGGTGCAGTTCAGTGGGGGAGAGGAAGCCAAACTGCACAGTGTCTGTTCCCAAAGATCCTACATCGATCCAAATTTCTGTGTGTTTTGTTGCATCTTTACACTCCTGCTCTCATGGCCTCATTTGTCAATGCACCAGTGCAACATCAGTGTGTTGTCTCATGGGGCTTGGAATAAGCTTTAGTCCCCGGACCCCTCGGTGCCACTCATTTGAAGTCCATGGGGGCTATTGTTGGTAGCACTACTGTGGAGGCTTCTTTCACCCTGCTCTTCACATTTTATCTAGCAATGGAAAAAGTGGGTTCCATCTGATAAGTCTGTTGTTTCCATGAGGCTGGAAGTTTAGTTCCCACTTCAGGTAATCAGTTGTTTGCTATTTTTGAAGCCTACCCAGGACAAGGCCCTCAAATTGGTTTTGTCCATCATTAGATTGTCCCTTTCTCTGAGAAATGAAACTTGGTATTTTTCCAGCAGTCCCAATTCTTACTGGTTGCAGCAGAAGGGAGAGATCAAACATGGAATTGAACCGAGGGCATTCACATGGCAGTATTTGCACTTCTGTTAGCATTACACTTCAATCTATGACAGTTTTCAGCTGTGACTAGTAACGAGAAGTCTCCATTTGTCAGTTACTTCCCAGCTGGGTTTTCAGACAGTATTTAAGTGGTCCTTTTACTGTAGTATGCTCTTGCATACGGACAGCAATGCTGAATGCAGTTGCAGAACTGTGTGCCTGGGCTGTGTTGCAGACTTAGCAGCATGCAGTAGTATAGCATGTACACATGTGCATGCACATATGTGCACATAATCAGTGTTTCTTCTAAGGTTTAATTCTTACAGACCGAAAACCCAGTGATGCAGAGTGACCCAATGAGAAACCTGACTCCCATATAATAATAACTGGGTAAAGGTGGTTAGTTGTCTTAATTGAAGAAAGTCTCTGTTTGACAGACAAGCTGCATGTTGTTATTAAAAACAGATCTGCTTTTTAAACAATATGAAAATATTGAATTTAAAATAACCTTGTAGCCCCTAAAAGATTCAGGTGCTATAAACAGGCGAATGTAATGTTGTTGCCAGTACAGGAAGACAAAAATTCACCACTTTGTGAATTTATTTTGTTTCATTGTTCTCCATGAACAGATTTACCAGCAAAATAGCATCCTGCAAGCCCACTGCATACCCAGTTCACTCAGTCGCTCTTTGGGAAATGCTAGATGGGGGAGAGACTCGGCATGCCCTCGGCTTCTGTCGTTCCACCCACCATGTGCACGGAGCAGACACAAAGGTTCCCACTGAGACTTGGGGCAATTGAGTTAGGCCCTGTAAGCCCTTCCAGAGGGAAAGGAGCCCTCCAAGTTGTCCTTCCCAACAAGAGGGTCTGCAACTCCATAAAAAGTATTAGTAATAATGGCCCTTCTTGACCTTTGTATTTAAGTAAAGCAAGGATGTAATTGAAAGAATTAAGCAGACAAAGCTTCAGCACGAATGTTCTTCCCTCCTACTGAGATTTTGTGTTTTTCTTTTATCCAGACAATCCCTCAAATTTTGAGTACATTAGTCTGTATATAACAAGCTGACTCATCACAGTCTGTGGTGTCCATATTCATTCTTGAAAATGTAGGAAAAAAAATTCACAGCAAACAATGAGAAGAGCCTTCTAGTTTGCTGACAAAAATCCATCATTAACTCACATAAAAGGACTGAAGAGATCTTATGGAGAGCTCTTGGGCAAGACAGGGTAATACCAGTTCTGTCGCTGGCAGTCAGATGTCCCTAGCTCTCTGGTTTCTCTATTGTTTAACATCTCCCTCTTCCAGTTCCCCATCCATGAGCATTTTCTTATCTCACCAGGGACCTTGTGAAGACAATTCTAAGGTCTGAGGCAGCAGGGAAGAGAGCAATCTTGTACAGCTGTTTGCCCACATCAAGAAACCCCATTATAACATAGCCATAAATCCAAAGGGCTACCTGTGCAACGGCAATAACTCCTTGGAAGGTGATCAGATAGAACAAACGTAGTAGGCAGGTGATAGGAATTGGCAATTGAGTTAGGCAATTCAATTAATTAAACTGAATGATTTAATTAGCCATAAAGATACCAAGAAGATGAGAATTTTGGAGGATGCATACTCCAATAGCTGTAATTGCAGGCCCTCATTTGGCTTGCAAAGTTTCTCATTACTGTATTCCAAAATTTTTTTACCAGGTTAAATAATACAGAAGAACGTAGCATGCAGCACAGTGTGTCCTAGGCAGGCGTAAAGGGTAAAACTCAAGGATGGCCCAAGAGTCAACTTTGGGTTTTGTAGCTTTCCAATGGTTCTTGCTTCTGGGTCCAATTTGCAATAAAATCCAAACTAGGTTTCACTACAGGAGTTTTCCAGATATGTAAGAGGCAGCAACAACATTTGGATCAGTCGTAAAGACTAGAAGTAATGTCTGCCTGACCTTGCTTGGGAATTCACCCTTACCTAAAGCATCATGGTTGAAATGGGTATTCTTCTGTCTAGGTGAGTCTCCTAACACTTATCAGCTGCTGTTTTCACTTACCAGCTGCTTATCAACTGCTGCTTTTGACTGCAAGATCAGCAAGGGGCTTGCCATGGCACCCTGAGTCAGGGGAGATGTTTCAGCTGGTGCTGCCCAGCCTTTGCTGTACACCCTCAGGGGCAGGAGTCCCTGAGAGCCAGAGTCCCAGCTTTCCACAAACACAAACCAAAGTGAAGTACTTTTCAAACAGAGAAAACTCAGAGCGAAAGAGATTAAAATAAGTGTTTGTAAATAAGCCTCCACCTGCTCCGTGCAGGGCCACCCCTTAGGTGTAGTGCTGGCTGCAGTACAGACACACTGGCTCCAGGCAGCAAGGAAAAGTCACTGTCTTTCATTCGCCTGTGAGCCTTCAGCTCTGGGTCTACCCAGGGTTGAGCCGGTTGTTTTTCATGGTGTAGACTGGCTTCCTCCCGCCTCTCCCACTCCCTCCTGATCCCTGCAGCGCTGCAGAAGCCTCTGCCAGCGGAGCGGGCTCTGTTCCTCCCCTCACTGTACCTGGGATGGGAAAATGAACCTTCCTCTGTTCTGCCCACCCTTGATGCTCAAAGCAGTACATAGCACGCGTTACCTGCAAACACGGCAGTTTTCTCTCATCACAAAGCTCCAGCTAGAATATCACTCCTGATTCCATATTAGTGATTATTAATTTCTCTGTATGTACTGTAAAGATCGTGTAATTCCAGTTAGTATTTTATACTTTCTAACATTTCTTGATGGTCTTTAATACCAAGTTGTACCCAGCTGCATTTTTCTTGTGAAGCAGGGTGTCCGTAGCAAATAGCTCACATGTGATTTTGTAGTGTCTGAAAATTCAATCTGAAAGCTTCACTTGATTACTTTCTTGGCTTTTAGTCTTCTGCAGTTTCTGCATTTTGATGGGTTCCATCTAATTTTGTATGATACCTGTATGATTATCTGAGGAATGTGATTTTACGTTTTAGTCAAAGCTGTGCATAAGTTCAAAACAGAGCAGTGGCTTGAATGAAGTTTTATGAGTTCTTGTCTGCATAAGATGAGATGATGAGTCCCGGCTGGATGAGTGCAGGTTAAAGCAAAGGTGAACTCTGCGGTTTGGGCTCTGCAGTGCACGCCGTTGCCCGGCTCCCATCAACACTGTGTCTGGAGTGTCAGAAGCATCAGCAGTTCTGCTTGATCGTATCCACTGATGCCCAGTCTTCCACTCTTTGATGGGTCAGATTGAAATATCTCAAACACACACAAAAGACTTGGTTTCCAAAGTGTACAGACAGACTTACGGCCCCTATTTCCTTGGCCTTTCCCACACCTGTGTCAAAATTAGTTGGAGATCTTTGCCTAAATCTTAGGCAGCAGCTGACTTAATTTGTGGTTTACTACTCCTGACAGTTTATTGGGGAAGCAGAGCGCGCCTTCATCTCCAATAATAAACAGCCCACCCGCCGACACTTTGACAGACTTAATGGTTTTTTATACAAAAATGGACAGACTTAATGTTTCGACTGTAGCGATCATCTGTCCTGATCTCCTTAATGAAATTAGATTAAGTGCACCTGGGAAAATGCTGAGATGGCACATTGCCTTCATCACCTTCCTTAATTTAAAACCAATTTGCGGGGAAAATATCCTCTGAAGCTGAGGGAGGCAGAGAGAAGGGGGAGGGAAGGGGATTTTAAAATCTATCTGGATAGCTACTGGCAGTTTTAATTCCTTTCCCTGCTGGCAATGTGAAATATTAACAGCCTTAAGAACTGAGAGTTTAAAGACTTACTAACCTTTTTGCCATTCTTAGGGGAAAAAGAAACAAAACAAAATCTTTGCTATCAAGATCACATATAGGGACAAAGCCTGGTACATGCTGGGGCTCGGAGGTGGGGCTGGACAGGGAAGAGAGCTCTGGCTGAAATATGAAAGTTTCTTTTTCCAAGAGCTAGACTGTGTTTTCCTAAAATGCGTTGTAACCGCTAGATGCTGGTGGTGCTTACTGTCTGCTGTTACCTTGATAATGATTTAGTTGCGCAGAAAAATAGTAATTTGCCCACGTAGCTGTGAAATCAGCTGTAATATGTACAATATAATGTGACCTGAAAATGATTACAAATGTTCCTTGGGCTCATTCTGAAGAGAGCAGGAAACATGTCTTTTTAATTAAAAATAAAACGTTGCAAAGAATAACCATAACTTTTTTTTTCCATGAAGGATGATTCCTATTCTCTCACTCCAACTCCACTGATTGAAAACACGCTAACAGTTAGCTCAAGGTCTTCCACCGAGGAGGTGGTCAGAGAGCAGAGTAGTCTGTGATAGGCTGGAAAATCTCTTTATAGCAGAGTTTTAAATGTTTACAGCCTTTGTCATTTGGACTATTACAGTCCAAGCTCAGCAGTGCAGCTGATTTATCCATCTCCTGTCTCAGATTTCGGTGTTGCTGGAACAGTAGTATTCATACCGGAGATGGGCAGTTTCTGCTGCTTGGAGATGCTTTTCTTCATTTGCTTAGAGTCAGCTTTGTTCTTCATGAAAGCTTTCATAGCTCAGGTTCCGCAGAGGTTCCACCTTGTGTCTGGCCACTCTCAGGAGCACCTTGAACCCACACCAAAACGGAAAGTCCCACGTAACTCAGTGCTCTAGAAATGTCTTGCAGCAGGCTTGGGTTTTGTTATGGTAATCAGTGCACAATCACTCATACTCCTTCAGCTACTGGTGATCACCACTGAGAACCTCAGTCATGGTAACCTTTGAAGAAAATGTCATTCAGAATAACTGTGTTGAAAGTCCCAGTTAAATTATATTTATTAGTGAAGATGGGGCTCAATTTTCAAAAGTACTCCTAACCCTAATCAAAGTTAGCAGTATCTGTGGATGCTCAGTGCATCCCAAAATCCGTTCAGCCATCTTCATCACTTGACTGGTCCTATCGCTGGGACTCCTTATGTAAGTGGGAGTTTGCATGAGTAGCCCAATTGCTGTCAATGAATAATTTAAATGATTTAAACCTCAGACATGCTGCTTAATAATGAGAGAAATCAGCCCCATATGTCCTTGTCCATAAATACTAGAAGATGGGGACAAGTCACTTTTAAATGGGATTCATTTATTTTTAAATTGAATCGTGATAAGTGTTTTAAAGGTAATCAAGCATGTGTAGCTATCCTGAACATTATAAATATAAAAGAACATTAGCCTAAAATTGAAAGGGATCCCATTCATATATAAACTGAGTTAAGGATATCATGTGAGGAGAAAAGTGCAGAGTAACCTTTGATAACCGACAAAGATTTTAAAGTGTCTGTTCTTCTTATTAATTGCCACAAAGGTGCCTGAAGTGACCAATGTGTGTTATACATGTCACTATATATTATGGATACTCAGATCCTGGTTACTGAGTGACTGCGGTCACTTTTCCCCTCTTTAAATCTTTAGATAACCTCACCCCACCCGCGGAAGGTGAAGTTGAAGAAAGCAGAATTTCTTGTATCGTGGTTATTGAGCTTGTCCCCATAAAAAGACATTGTATATCCCACCAAAAAGCTCTCCTTCCCATCCTTGTATTTGTAGTCCCCCTTTTTTGGGAAATGTGAGTTTCTTGTCCTACTTTTCAAGATCCTGCGTGATGCTACCTTTTCCCATCTCTCTGTTTTTGTCTGACGGCATCACTTGCACCTCCTCTGCTTCGCCCATGCTGCTGCCCTCTATGTTGTAAACTGGCAACCTCTCGTTGGTGGTTTTCTCCACGAGATAGGCTGCCTACAAGGACTAATCTGTGGTTCTTCCCCACAAAGCCTACCAGATGTTATACATAGAGTAGTGTGCATTTAGTGGTAGTTTGTATTTACTGCGAATGTTACATTTTAGGATCCATAAGACAGAGAGTGTGTCCTCCCATGGAGGAGATGACCTAGCATTTCATGGTCGCTCCTGGAGTACAAGTAACACACAGAAATTATTTGTGAGCATGTTTTATCCAAAATATGTTAGGAAATGGAATAAACATCATTATTAGCATTTTCCACTGAAGAAACCGAGGCTCAGAGAAAATGTGACTTACCTGCGGTCCTGCAGTGAATCAGTCAGAAGTGTTGTGGGACACAAATTCCTGATCTTCTTGTTCAGCTCTGTGCTCTAACCCCTCTCCACGCAAGTCTGGATGGCAGACTGTGCTGTCTCAGCCAAAACTAACCCTTGGATGTTTGCCTTCTACACCCTAACTGTCTCTGCTGGTGATAGAAGATTCCTGAAAAAATAATTAGCTGAACTGGAATATGTTTTGGTTTTGCTTTGTTAAGAAGTCATAAAGCTTTACGTATTACATTGAAAGTCTTATTCTTTCTAAAGCATTAGAGCCTGTTTTCATAACGTCATCGGAGAAGTGTCTTTTAAGGTGGTGGAGTATCAAGATGGTTTTTGGATGGCTGTTTCCTTTGAACTCTTAACACAGAGATCATTTGTGCAACTGCAACAAATTAAAAGGTGGCTCCGGAGAGGGAGAGCAAGGTTGGAAGAAGTGACGGCTTCTCAGTGTATATGTCTGTGTTTAGTCAAAACAATGTTCTTAGTTATCCTCGGCCTTTTGAAGTCTTTGCAACTCTGGCTTTGTTTCTGCTTCATACATCATCGCCAACAGCCATCAACAGCTCAAACATTCAGAAATTGGCTCATGGCAGGACAATAGGTGATGATATACAGTATAAACCAGATGGAAGGGCGAGTTGCCTCAAACAGATGAGTAAAAACTTGTTTTCACTTAAAAATCAAAATAAATCTAACATATAGAAAAATTGGGAAGGAAATGGGAAATAGGCTGCATATGGGAGGAGGACAGCATTGCCGTTCACAGTGCCTGTCCACAGAGCGGGGCGCAGGCACGTGTTCATCCCAGCACGGATAGTAGCAGCGGGGACCTGCACCAGTGGAGGTAGAAGGCTTCCTGCATCTTGGCCTGCGTGGCACAGCGTGCCGTGCCGTGCCGTGGTGGGGTACCACTGGTAGTTGTACAGGCTGCCCTGCGCCCACCGCAGCCCTCTACCTCAGAAGGTCAGCCCTGGTCCTGTGCTGGGATGAGAAATGAGGAGCACTTCCAGCATCCCCTCTCCGAGCCAGCCGCTCCCTCGAGGCATGGGTTACGTGGCACTTGCGGTGCTGTAGGAACAGGCGTGCAGGCTGCTTTCGGGAGCAGTTGAATTTGCCTTGTGGCAGCGTGTTCTTTTCATACATGCGTGTGGGAATGGCAACACAGGCTACAGCTAGCTAAACTTGTGTGGGTGGGTTTTGCGCCAGATAAATTACTGTTAGGAGACAAATCCCAGTGATCAGCAGTTCTGCTACCAGCAGTGGACAGTTGTTCACCAACTGTGCTTGTAGTGTTCCCTGTCCATATTGAGACACAGGGAAGGAGAGAAGCACGCCTGCCAGCTAGAGGAATAGTTATTTTTAGTAGCACTGTAAAGTCAATTAGAACTAAAGCAGATCTGTATTAAAAGTTAATTCGTATTAAGAATAGCACTGTGCTAGCTACCACTTTCATCTGGAAGCAGGTGCAAGTCCATCTGCACTTTTAATGTGGTCCAGTGCAAAAAAAGGATGTTTTTAAGCCATCTTATTAGCTTCAAAAGTTATTATATCCCATCTTCTTAGCAAGTCTGCAGCATCACTGGTGTTGAATTGATTTGTCAGCGCTGCCAGTTTGCATTGCCATGGATGTGAAGGATGCAGAACTAAGTACCATTCTTGCCTGGGCAGTCTTACAGTTTCCAACTAGAATTCTTGGCTGTTCAGCTGGTGAATATGTTCTGTATACATAGCTGTGCTTGAAAACATTTCACACAGGACTGTAAGCCCCAGGGTTCATTAGACCCATTCTGGATGTTAATTTCAAACTTTCCTCCTCCCTCCCTGCCCTGTCTCTTTTCGCCTTCCCTCTGCCCTGTGGTTGCCTTTCGAATCAATACTGTTCGATGCAGATAAACAACACAGAATGGATTGAATGGAGGTGCAAAAGGTGATGTTACCTCGCGATGCAGCACTCTTCTTCCCTCTATTCAGCAGAATGACTGAGCACTGCCAAAGTCTAATTATGTACCTCAATCCCTCTGCATCAGTTTAAATACATGCTGAAGTGCTGTGGGACAGCGGATTTCATGTGCCCCAGTGCCCTGCTAAAACGAGACCTCAGTTTTCACTCGTTCCCAAACAGGCAAAAGCTACCGGCATTAGGAGTGTGTTTGGAGTCCGCGGTGTAGTGGCACAAGCATCCATTTCTTGTGGCTGGTGGCTGAAACTCGCTGTTCCATGGCCTTCAGTTGGTGGCTGTGTCTCAGGCTTATACCTTAGGCAAAATTCCCATTCATCGTGCCACTGTAAAGAGCAAATATTTGGGGGGCAAAATAACTCTGCGGCAAGAATCAGATAATGTAGTTCAAGTCCGTGGCCTAATTCCTCTGATGATGTTGTTTAAAACATTATTTTCTCATTACCCTTTGTGAGCTGAGCTTCAGAGCTCTCCATTAAAAATAACAGCAGTGACTTGAATTAATTGGTTAGAAAACATTTCTTCTCTCAGCCATGTTCCACAACAAAACCTGGGGAAGCCAAGAAAAATGCTGGCCCAAATTTGGAAGAAGTTTTGTTTAGAGGCCTGAAGCCTACACGTTGCTCTGCAGACAAACACACATACGTGGGTCTGTTGTAACTGCCTTGGTTTTACAGGAAAAGCGGCCAGCCAGGCTGCAGGGCTCAGAAACAGTTGCTCGCCAGATTCTGATTTATTTGACAGCCTCCGTAATAAAGTAACTATTTGTCTAACTCTTCCTGATTAGTCTGAAGAGGTCTGCCAATCTGAAGAGGATTGACTAGTCAGGAAACCACTGGTATTTTGGCTTTTTTTTTTCCTTAAGGGTTGTGATATTATTTGCAATAATTTCTCCTTTATTAAGTTTGGCATTTCAAAATAATTCACTGCTGCAATGTGAACATTTTCCACATCAACAATAAGTCTATTACAGAGAAATTTACAAAAACAAAATGACTTCATATTGCTTGCAGATGTATTCTGTAAAAATAATTGTTTTTCACTAGATTTTAATGTTTCTAGGCCTTTGTAAACATAATGCCTAAATACTTTTATTCAATAAACGAGACCCATTCAGTAATTGCTTGCACATTTGAAGTCCAGTAAATAAGGAGCAGATTTCGACCAAAATCTGTGTATCATTTAAGCTGCTTAGGTCACAGCCCTAGGGCGGAAAAGAACTGGTGAGAAACTTGTGTTTTCAGAAGTGGAGAACTGTGACTTCAGAAACCAAGACAAATAAGCCCCATTTCTCTTTAATTAGTGGGATTCCTGCTTATGGGCCAGGCTTTCTTTATTCTTGGTTCAGTAAGGCTGGGAATTCAAAGGAGGCTGGAGATGTTAAGCATTCTGTTCTTTGGGCTTGCTTTATAGTCTGGGGATACTGAAGTCCTTCGGGCTCCGTTGGAAATCCCATCACACAAAACCATGTTTTTTCCTTGAATGCATTGTTTTCAGGTTGGAAACACCATTGTGCATAGATAGAGAAAATGCACGCACGAATGTGGAGGGGAAATTGTGGCTGATGTCACTGTGTGCTTTGTTTTTATGTGTATTGGGTTTAGTATGTACTAATTTTTAAAAGCCAGCAGTACCGGAGACCTCATTGAGGCTAGGAAGACCGCTCTAGTAAGCATCTTGTGGTCTTAAGCTTGGGCAAAATGTCAACTTAAAACAAAACAAAAAAGGCAGTGCATGAATAATTGGATATTGCTTGTCATGCAAGAAAAATAACTTACAAAGCAAAGTAGAATCCAGAAATAAAATTGAAATAAAAACAAAAACAAACAAATACCACATGTATTGTAATTCCTGTGTGAGACATGTTTGGTGGAGTCCTTAAATCAACCAGCTTACAGACTGCATTGATGAGCTCTCATCGTGCCTTATGAAAGTTAATACCAAGTGAAGTATTCTCTGTGGTGGTTTGTTTTCCTCTACAGATATTTTGCAAGGCACGGAGACCTTTTAATGGAATCAAGGAGGGCAAAATATCTCAGACAAGGTGGTTTAAAAGGCAATGTGGAGTTTTTCCTTGGGCTTTGCTACCTTCTGTTCTCCAGTCACTGTATTCTCATGGGTGAAACTCTGGCCTGTTTGAAGGCAGTAATAAAACTTGCTTTAATTTAAATATGACCAAGATTTCAACTAGTATCAGCAAGAATACACCTCACTTCCCCTTAGGCCACCATGGTCTCTTAACATGGAAGTATAGGTAAATAGTGGCAAAGTAGCCTTTTTGTTTGATAAAGAGGTGGGTGCAAGAAATGAGTGGTCATCTCTCATGGCACTGAGAGTGTGGGAGACACAGCGGGTCACACTGACCCCGTTTCGGGTGACAAGTCATGAAAAGCAAACCCTTTGAGAAAAAACGGCTTTGTATATATCAGTCCTTAATCTTTTGCTCGTGTGTATGACAGTGTGCTTCCTTGCCATCACAGGTCATCCCCGGCCAGCTTGCTCCGTGTCTATATTCCATCTCCTTCCCCCCTCCTATCCAAAGAACAGCAACCCTAAAACCCCATAAAGCTTTGCAGCTGTTTTCACACGTAATTAAATCGTCCTAGGTAATCCTTGCCCGGTGGCCTTTCCTACACTGGTGGGGGAATAGCATTGAAGCCACCGCCGTGATTTGATTACTGAGATTCCTGTGCAGATCAGCTGCTCCACAAAAGCAGCTGTGATGTTTCCAGGCTTCGGTAAAGCTTCGCACAGGGAAGAGCCATTCCTCGTAGCAGCTGCCTCTGCCTGCACAGGGTGAAGGAGACATGCAGCAGGGAGAACAGCTTTGGACTCTGTACCTGGCTGGTGCCTATGGCTTGGATGATGTCCGGATTGTAGCAGACCCTACGTCCAGTGGCACCACCAGGCACAGAGGAGGTAGACAATAGTTTCTGCTTCTGTAGAAGCTACTTGGGACGGGCTTTCTCATGGGCAGAGGTTTATACGCCTCTTGGACCTGGGCAAAGGCTGGAAGCGAGGCATTAAGACACAGCAAGGTGAAAGATGTAAAGTTATACAACTAGAAATAATCCCAAGCCCAAAGGTGTAATCTTATTTGTATTCAATTAGAAGAAAGGAGTGTAAAACCAGGCAGATTTGGTCAGAAGCATGACAAAAACTCAGTGAGAGTATTACAAGCACTATGGCGTTTCCTCTACCTGTAGCTGATCAAAAGCTTTAGCTAATGAAGCAAGCCTCTTAATTTTGCATAGCTTTGTATTTTGCATAGGGAATTGTGTCTATTTGAAGTGAACCCTGCCTTGGATACCTATTTCTCGCTAATATAGCACAATTTCCTGGTTTGCAGACTTCACTGGGGTATTAAGCAGCCGTGATTACCGAGTCGCTTATATTGCACCAGAAAAGCCCAAAGTATTTTGGGAAGCGCAGGCTGACAAAGGGTCTGTGCCTCAAAACTGGCTACTACACAGATTTTATGGGCTGTGTCGCATAACAGTGCCCAAAAAATGATAAAAGCCGATTGTTTTAATGAGAAATCTTGCCTGTGAACCCTTGCCTGGTGAAACTCTAGACAGGCTACTGCGATCCTTTGCATTTAGAAACTCCCTTACTGGTTTTGATTTTATTTATCATTTTCACATGGCCATAGATGTGCCCGCTCTTAAACCTGCGTGTCTTCCTCTCCTGTGCCCCGGCTTTTGGGTCTTACTTTATCAGATACTTTGTGTCAAAGCAGAGCATGAAAAGCATTGAAGAGAATAAAATAAGAGCTGTTTAGAAGTGACCCTTGAGCATCAGGAACTGCAAGTTTCTTCGTGAGTCTGCAGAGGCTGTAGCATTTTTCAGAGCAGGAGAGCACTGGAAAGTATTCTTTACTCCAGGAAAGTCAGGAAAATCAGTGTAACAAACAGGGGCATACCAAAGCGGTTTTTTCTCACCGAGTAACCTCTCCAGGGAATTTTATATGCTGAGTATTGCCATGATATATGCTCTTTATTATGTCTCTCAGCACACAATACCACCGCTGAAAGCACTTCCATTTGCTTGTTATCTAATCTCTGTCATCAGAGGTCAATGGATACAGGCCAGGGTCCTCCTTCGGCATATTTCCAAGCAAACGCCCTGCACCCCTTGAAAGAGCCTGTTTCAAATGGAGTATAAGCTGGGATTTGCCTCACACATTGGCTAGGAATCCAAGTTCTTCAAAGTTTCTTTCATGAGTCTATTTGCAAGGGATTTCTGAACCCTTGTTGCAGAAGAGGCTGTGGCTTCGATGCTTTGATAGTCAGTCTTGCAGCTTTGTCATTGGTTTCTGAAGAAAGCTCTGTTGGGTGATGCTGGAAATCACCCTTGTATTATCTGCTCTATCAGGGCCCCCAGGAGCTCCGGCCAAGGACCTTATCCACAGTAGCATATGTACTTCACGAAAAGGCTGTCCCCGCTCCAGGGAGCTCACATCCCAGGGAAAAAGCAAGAGAGAGGATCCATGTGCTCTAAAGAGGTCCCATAAGCCAACATGGTAAGCAGTGGCCTCCGGATACCCAAGAGGCCTAACTGCTGTCAACAGAATTGCCATAAAGGAAAATTTTGAGAAGACTAAAAGGCAGCTCTGTAGATGTTAATGGGGAGCTCCTCCCAGGTCTGAGGGGAGGCCTGGAAGAAAGCACGGTGCAAGAAGTGGGTGCAGGAAACTGGTCTCAACCTGTTTTCCTTTGTGGTTGGGCACGTAATTGCTCTCCAAACAACTGGAAAACAATGAGAGAAGGGGGGATGCAAAGGAGATGCAATGTTTTGTGCCATAGCTGTGTTTTGTAATAACCTCTGTTATTAGAGGAACAGAGGTTTGCATCGTGAGAAAAACACCCAGGTTGATAGGCTATCCCTGTAGTCTGACTAGACATAAATGCATGGAGTAAGGTCACATCAGAGTAATTGGATTACCTGATAAATAGCTGGATGGGGGTGTGCTACAGACAGGGAAGGCTTGCAGAGCACTCCCACTTCTTTAATTGCAGCTTTAGCTGGCTGGTAGGAACGGGGAGGTGTTGGGAAATGACATTTACAATAGCAGGTTCAGAGGTATTGCTCATGAATCAGTGTTTCAGTGCATCTTCTGCTCCAGTCTGTGTCATGCAGCGAGGGTTTTTTATGAGTATTTTGTTTGTTCCTATGATTTATTCCTAGCGTTCTTCTGAAGCTGCCAAGGCAAGGTAAAAGATGCTTGTCTCTCAGTGTGTTTTTATAAGTGTAAAGTTCAGGGTTATTTTCCAAAGGCAAGATGAGTATGGAAAATCTTGTCCGATCTCAGCACAATTTTTTCCCTTGAAATACCATTTGTCTCTGTCATGTGCAGCTGACTTCATTCTCTACTAGAAGCTTCTCACTGACAAGCTTTACTGTCATCCTGGATACACAAATTATCCTTGTTTATTTTGGGGGAGCTGGAGAGACGTGTTCTCTTCATTCTTCTCAAAGTCACAAAACACAGAGGTTTTTCCCACCCTCCTGTAAACAGGACAGGCAGGAAAGCCAGATGTTAAGGTTGTCTTACAATTTATACCATGAGGCTCTGCTTTCATGTGCTTACAATCCAGCCAGACTTCGTCATTGTGAATGTCTTTGTTGAGAATCTTGTTCAGACTGAATTATTTGGGTGAATTTCAGCTGAAACACTTCAGCACAGGGTGCTCTTCCACTTCTCCTCCTTGCTGCCAGCAAAGTTCTGCAGCAGAAGGATGGTAGATGGCAAAAGCACGTCCCTTTTATGCTTATAGCTTTTCCTGTTGGCATCTGGCAGCGTGGAGGAAGACAGCAGATGCTGCGGGGCGGAGGTGTGGGCCTGATGTGGTGAGAGGGGAGCCAGAGCCTGTGATGGGATTGCTGTAGGAGACTGAGGAAACTGGGGAGCTGGATTCTGAAAACAAAAAGGGGTTTACTATGCAACTAAAGCATGCATGCAGAAGGAGACCTACATTAAGGTTGTGCAGACAACCAACCCTAAGGGTTTTTTTCCCCAAATTTATTTAAATGCTTTACTTTGCATCCTTAAGCATTTATTTTTTTATGCCTGACTGTATGGTACTTGAAATGGGTGAGACTATATAAAAAGTAGTGTTAAATTTTGTGTGAGCCAAAGAGCCATCCTGAAGTGAGAAGAAAGAAAGTGTTTATCAAATGCCTGTGTATGTTTTAGGGTGCAAACAGATGTTCTCTATGTGAAACGTGGATATAAACACAGTTTAGCAAAGCCTTCCCTCCCCTTTTGCTGCTGCTTTTAGGGATGTATCAGCCTTTCAGAGATCAGGTTCTGCAGATCGTACAAACCATTGTTTTTTGTTAACAAGGTTTGCCAAGCTCGTCCCTGGTTGTAAACCTTTATTTCCTGTAATTTAAACAAATGATGCATTTCAGAAGTGACTCAGTTCCTTAAAATAAAGATGTATTTCTGCTAGCTGACTAAATAGAAGCCTGGCTTATCTATACTGCTTACTTTCCCAAAGCCTACTGCATGGCCCATAGTGCTGCATTCAGTTCTTCACTCTGCTTTTCTCTGAATACTTCAATAATCTCTTTTAAGCACAACTTGAATCTGAAGAAAGTGTTTAGATAAGTTTTCAAACCACCGATGTTTGAGTGGGTTGGAAAAAAGGAAAGCAGTGTTTTCTAGGACTGATGCTGCTTTCCAGAAGAGCAGGCATGTGTTTGAGATGATCTCTGGCTTTGTGTCTATACCAGGGTACTTACAAAAATTAAGGGGAGTCAACAAAAATGGTAAAGCCAAAAGCCAAGTGAAAGCATATCCACACGGAGGTTGCCTTTTGAGCATAAGTGGCATTTCATTGCTGAACTGGACTGTAAAGATCTAAAGTTGTTTTGTGTTGTAGAACTATTTTAACTAATCTGCCTTGTCTTTGAACCTTTACTTGTCTTCTCTTACCTTTCTTTACTGTTCCTGTATTTTGGGTATCATAATGCTAGTCTGAAGCTCAGAAAGCTCCAACTGTTGCCTCTAGTTAACATTCATTCTTCCATCCAACCTGTCTAACTTGCTGTCTGATGACCGATTAAGCAATTGTTTTTAATTAGCAAGCTAACTACTAGCTTGCAATGCAAGGATTAAAAAAAAAACAAAGCAAAACATTCAGCTTCTGGAAAGTGTAGGTTAAATTATTTACAACACTACTTGTAAACTTCTTGAGTATATTTATTACAAGTAGCAAAGTTTTGTAACTGGCAGCCTCCTTGTCTTATACTGTAGTGTCTCTGGTAAGCAGTGCAAAAGAGGATGATGTTTGCTTTTGTTTGAAAAATCCCAGGTTGGGCAAATTATTGGCTAGAACAGAGAGTTCATCAGATACTTGTGGTCAGCCAGAGAGATTTGCAGAGGCCTCAGACACCTGCATCAGAAGAGTTGCAAAACCTGTTGTTGGAATGAATGACATGCAGGGACTCTACCAAAACTCTCCTTAGATTTCAGCATAAGTGAAAACAAATGTTCTGCTGTAAATATCCCCCAGGTGAATACGTTTATTCTCTTCACAGCTTTGAAACACGCTTCAGGCTAGAGAGGCTCCCTGGAGAGGGAATTTAGCGCTCTGAGCCAGAGGTCAGGGTCAGGTCACTCTGCTCCATTTGAAATTTGGCACCTAGGTACATATGGCAACTGCATCATCCTGGGGGCTAATTTGCCAAATCAGATTGCATCCTCTTTCATTGCTGTGTGCCAAGCTCTTATGTCAGTCTTCTCCCTGCAAAGCTGAACGCTGAACATCCAAGACCTGCTTCTAATACCAGCCACTTTCAGCAGCTGAGCTCTCCTGGAAGAAAACCAGAGCACACCTACCTGATAATAAGAACAACATTTACATAGTGCTTTTGATTTCAAAACTTTATTAAGCATCAAAGGCAAAGTTGTGCTTGACCCTTGGAGGCATTTACAAGGAACTCTCTTCCTTGCAAATACACAAGCGCAGTGGGATGAGTGGATGGAAGTCGTAGCCTCCGCAGAGGCTAGCGCAGACCCTGACTCACAGCCTCTCCGGGGAAGCCAGCACCTCCCAGGAGTTCCCCGAGAGCTTATAATCAAAGCACAGATGCATGAGAGAAGGAAGCAGAGATGCTGGAGAAGGTAAATGGTAAGAAAAGAGGTATCCAAGTACGCTTGTTTAGCTGAGAGCAGAATCCACAATGCTCTCAGCATTATCACGCTTGAGTCAGGTTATTACAAAGCCCCACGTGGGATGCCATGGTTATCTTTGCGCTACAGGTTCTAGCAGCTTAATTAGGTTGGTCTGGGGTAGGAGGAGATTGGCAAAAACCCCTGCTGCACATCCAGTTATGCTGAGAAACTAGTTTTTTCCCAGTACAGCTTTGCTTTGATAGGTTTTGTTACTGGGATGAGTTGCATGCAATGTTTCATTGTTACTGGTGTTGATACACGTATGTTGTTAACGGCTCCTAAACCTCGATGTTCTTTGATGTCCTTTCTTAAGGATGGAAAAAATGAGGCACAGAAATTAAACAATGGAAGAACTGCAGCGAGTTTCTGCCAGTGATTATACTGAGATTTGGGATGTTGTTCTTCCTGCTCCTGTACCCAGGCAGCTATAAAAGCCATCTCTGTTGTGTCAGTCATCTGGATGCACTCGCTTTTGCAAAGGCTGGGGCAGGGAGGCCGCAGGGGAGGGCAGAGGAAATGCTGAGATAGAGAGGGAAACTTTGGAGAACCCAGAAGGTGCTGGAGGCTTCAGCTTGCTTCAATTAGTGGAAGTCAGTGTGTAACTCCTTCCCTCGCTGCCTACCTTTGATCTCTCTTAAAGGTGTAATGCTAGAAACAGATTTAATCACGATACAAAATACCTGGGAAATGCAGTCTGTAGCTTTTATGATTCTTCTTCGAAAAGGGCCTTGGAGATTTTAGCTTTTCTTTTCTTCTGGCCTTGGAGATAGACATGTTCATATAACCCTGCTGTTTTATCATTCGTATCAGTAACGCACTTGCTGCCAAGATCCGGCATTTCCTGATACAGAATTCGTGCCTAAAAATTGCTACTCTGAGGGTTTTTCGATTACGACGATTGTTTTCTCTGCAGATGCCGGGTGTGAGCAGTGGTTCTGGGTAGCGTGTTCCCTGCCGGATAATGGTGCGCACACCCTTTGCCCTCTGTTTCTGCTGAGCAGTCAGTTGGCCTGATTTGTAGTGCTCTCCTCTGCCTGTGCTCTTTTTTCCTCCCCTTTTTCTCATTTTTTTACATGACAAAAGGTTCATGTGTTTAACCTTTAGAGGCATTCCTGTTGGTCTCTGTTCCACTTGCCAAGAGGATGGGGATGTTTCTGAGTAATGAAGTCTGGGAGCGGGGTGGGACTTTAGACCAGAAGGTTGTGTTTATCTGCTATGGCATCCTCACCACAGTCATGCAGTTGGGAGGAAAGATAATCTTGTATTTGAAGTGACTGAAGCCTCCTAACAGGAGATAGAAATACCCCTCAGAAGAATAGCCGACTGAATACCTCTTGGTATTATGCTGCATCCAAAAGTCAGTGAAGAATTTTTAGCCCATCAAGCTACTGAGAGCAAATGTGGGCCGTGTTTTACCCTAATTCAGTAAAATAAAAACCAAGCCAAAATGTTTTGTAAAAATTAGTCTTTGATCTTTCCTAATGCGCAGCCTGTGTTAGTGGTCACAGCTGTCCAATTCTCTCAGCCTGTTTCTGTTCTCCCTGATGCCATTTTTACATTGGTGCAGTTTCAGTGACGTCAGTGGAGCGGTTCCAGATTTATACCAGCAGTTTGGCAAACCCCAAATGTTTAAAAATCATGAGTCAGGCTCCAGAATATAATGTGATTTTTCTTAAAAATCATTATTGAGAACAATGCATTGAATTAGGAGTATGTTTTTTAATCTGCCTTTTAATGTTTCTGCTGACGGGTGCTTTTCAGGCTTTTCTAATGTATCTGTGAGGTCTGGAAGATTAGTTTGCAGTTGCCAGTGAAAGCTGTGACTCTTGCTTAAGCACAGGACTCCTTTAAAACTTTTAAACTCAGAACTTTTAAAGCAGAACTTTTGTCAGATATTGGTTTTGCTGTCTGTCTGGGCAGCACTTGGAGGGAAGTCTCTTTTCTGGCCCAGGCTCTGAACAACTACGTGTATATAAAATGCGATAGTTATCACCACAATCAATAACCACAATTTTAATAAACATAATCATCAATATAACAGTCATCAATATTTCATATTAAAATCCTGAGTGTTGTCAGCATTGCGTCTCGGTAAGAACAGAGTGCCACTGATTCACCTCTTTGTTGACTTCCTTTTACCAAGTCTATAGGCAGAACACAAAACTTCCTACCCTGGTGAATTTGGTTTTAGCTTGAAACCGCGATACCAAGAAGGTAGCCAAGTGATCAAGCTCACAGTGAGCTAATATTTTATACTCGTGGCTGGATTAGTTAAACTGCTCGGCAGGAAAGCCTGTGTATGTATGCACTTGCACGGATCTAAACAATGCTTCCTCATACACATAGAGGAAGCCAGCCAGCTACTCCAGTGATTACGGTTTTGTCTTTCTGTTGCCCATGCCTGTGCCTTTTATCATTTATTTGGAAAGTTAATGAAAACAAGCTTAGTACAAGGAAAAGCACCCAGCAGAGCAGCCATCAATGCTGCAGAAGTTTCTTCTTGCCTGCTTATAATTAATGCCTCTTCCAGCAGAGAGAGACTTCATGCGGCAAAGCCAGCCAGCATATGCATCAGACTGCTGGAACAGTGATTATTGATAATGGCTGGGAGGGAAGGCTGCCTTAGGTGGAGAGGAGCCAGCATGTCTTACCTTGTATCAAGGAAAGTGTGAAAGCCGTCATTTTTTTTTAAAATAATTTCCAAAAAATGAGTATTTTGACTTCACTTTCCTCTGCCACATCCACACCAGCAGCTCTGAGTGGTGTCGGCTCTGCTGTACGGCTGTTTTGAAAGACTTCAGATGTATTAGAAGTCCAGTCTGGCGTGCTTGTGCACAAAGGCCACCTGTGTTGCTTAAAAACAGTGAGCAAATGTATTTTGGAAATGAAAGATGAACTGAGTATGGTGTTTCTGCTCAGTGTAAAGCATGGACTGTGTGAACTGGAATTAAATATGCATTGAGCTTAATGAGGAAAGTTGTAAGCAAAGCAGAGGAGTGATGGATGGTGATCACCACTGAGGTGGTCATGCAGATCTCCTAGAGTAAACGTGGCACGATTTATACTGGTTCATGGCACCAGACTCACTGTGAACTCCTGCAGGTCTTGGCCTTGGGCTTTGGAGCCCCACACATAAGTGCCTTCAGCCAAACTCAGACCAGGGTTTTTCTGCTGTGGGATTTTAGAATTTCTGTGTAGATGGTGAGTTAATGACCCAGCAAATTAATTGCTTCATGAGGCTGCATTAATAATAGATGTTCTCTTACCCCATTTCATATTATATACAAACTCCCCACTCAGCATCTGCAACTAAAACGGGCAAAATTGCAGAAGTGCGCACATTCCCTCACTGAGCATGCCGCTCTGACAGTAGGGGACGAGGACTCAGTTACTATTTTTAGTGCTGTACTGAGGACATAAATTGTATCAACAGCAACTGAAGTTGCTGGAAAACTTTTTGCCCAATGACTGAGAACACTAGTTGATAATGATGAAGCCAAGGGGTAATGAGAAGTCACTTTTTCAGATTAGAGGTTATGCTTTTCTTACAGAAAGCCACATTTTAGTTGATACCTACCTGGTGTCTGGAGCAGAGAGCATTGAAAGCTCTGACTTAAATCTACATCGGCAAGAGGAGAACACATTTGACTGAGTGGCCTTATCTACACAGAGTATTGTTGGTTGTGTGACTTTGTTTTCTCAAAACACATTTCTTATTCTTGCAGCTCTACCTTTGGGATCCCCTGATAACAAATCACTATGTCACTTAATTGTCTGGGACTTTTTTGCTTTTGCAGATTATTAAATGAGGTGATTGAAACATTAAGTGCAGGATACCACTGATAGGCCTCTGTTAAGCTACTGTACTACTGGGAGAGATACCTAGAGATATAGATGTACCCGTTTTCAAGAAGAAACATTTCTAGGAGGAGTTAGATTTACTAGTAACTGGTGTTTAACCTGGTGTGAGGTTTGATGGCGACTGAGGCTTATCTAAGCCGGTGCTGCTGTGGCCCTCAGTCCCAGCCACGCGTTCCCCCTGGCACCACCACTCTGTGTTTGGGCAGTGAGCTGGTCCAGTGAACTTGTCTAGCTGAGAAGTTGGGGGTACTTTTGTATGGCTTCTCTTCAGCTGGGTCACCCCTGGATTTCCGTGTTATTTCATGAATACTAGTGCTGGCACTGAGGAGGAGATGGGAACATGCAACCAGGGAGCCCACACTGTTTTAAGCTCCTGTGGCAGAGCACCTAGGTATCAAAGATGGAGGAAGTTTATTTCTAATCAACCAGCCTTACATTTCAATCAAAGAGTTTAAATTTATACACATAAATAATTCATGCACTTATTATGCTACACATTCAGAATGCAGAACGCACATTAACTTGTCCTTGTCCCACTCTAACAGATCTGCAAATGTGATCATCCCTGTTTTATTAGGGGAAAATGATACCAAAGGTGAGATCCTGGTGCATTAAAATTGACAGCAAAATTCTTACAGACCCCGATGCAACTAGATTTTCACTTGAAATAACTGAGACTGCTGGCTGTTGCTCTTTAAAGTAGTAGTGGCACTCTTTCTAGCTCCAGTGCAATGATTGTGTCACGGAAAGGGTATTAAGGTAGTTATGTAGCAGAAATGAGTGAGTGTGGCATTGCCTCAGTGCTCCCAGGAATTAATAACCCCACGGGGAGTTGAGTGCAGCGTACCTGCGATGCTGTTTTTAGTCCACAGGGCAATGCCACCTCTTATCTGAAAAACAGAGATCAGTGTGATCGCTAATGCTTTATGCTAACAAATATATCCTTGCCACTTACAGAAGGATAAAATTTAATCATAAGCTTGATTGTGTTCAATTTTTTTTTTTTTTTTTTTTTAAATCTTTGGCTAGATTCTGGAAGAATATTTTGTACAATATACGTGAGTAAGGCTTTGGCTTGGGGGAAAGTGTTGCTCCTTTCCAGTTGCTGCTCAGTTTTGTGCTGTTCTAATTCATTTTCTTTGTTTGATTTTTATCTTGGCGAGGTCTTGACTTGTTATTTTGTAGTTTGAGGAATTTCCATTTCCTTTTGATTGAAGATATAACTTAACATTTTATGTAAAAATTGTATTGCAGCAAGTGTCACCGAAATGTCTAAAGCAGACTCCAAACCTAGATGAATAATGGGTAAATCTTTCAAGTCTTACAGAGTAGCCATGGTTGATCTGTCTTTCCCTACTATAAAGCTCCCCAGTTGTATGGCTGTTCCTTCTTACACTTCAGCCGCCACGTTGTTAGCAATCCACTCACAATACACGCCACAAATCACTTCTCCTGACTCCTTAAAAATAGCTGCCTGGGAGAGGGCATGGACCCGACACAATGTCCATGCGTTCCTGGCCGGGCTGCAGGTGGAGCTGGAAGCCCTGCCCGGCGCTGGGATTGTCTGGCACTTCCCCTTGCAGGGCTGTTGTCAATTGCTCGTAGCTTTGCCAAACTTAAGCTGTTGGAGCTGAAATTTTCCATGTCGTGTGTCTGCCTGCAGCTGATTTCCTTTTCTTTGAAAGCTCCAATAAAAAGATTTGGCTCCCTCAAAAAATAAGATGGAGGGGAAATAAATTGGTTTGGTCATGTTATAAGCACTTGCAAGTAATTTGCTAAGAACTTGCACACTTCCATACTTCGGAGCAAGGATGTGAAATTTGGCAGGGGCTTAGCCTCGTGTAAGACAGATGCCTTTTGCTATCTCTACAAAAGTTGCATCAGATCCAGCCAAGTCGGAATACTCCTAGAAGTATCAGTTTGCACATTCTAAGGGTTTCAGAAAAACACAGTCCTTGTGGTTGCGCAGGTAGGCTTTTGAAAGGAAAATACTGTTTCCGAAGTAGTTTGCTGGATATTCTATATGAGGAATTTCCCACAAGGCAACCCCATAAAGACATGTCTTCTGTCAGGAAAAAAATGAATGCTCAGAATTGCTTAGGAGTCAAGATCACAAGAAACCCCAAGTGTACTTAAAGGGCACCTGATAAGATCAGTGAGAAAATACCCATTGCCACCGCTTGCCTCTGGAATGTCATGTAAATCTGTCTGCACTTGCCTTTCACACTTTTAATTGAAAACATAAAGGGGTGGGGGGAGCGTTTGAGCAGATTAGCTAATTGATTGATTGATTATTTACAAGGAATCAAAATTAGAGGGACAATGATGTCTTTCTAGAGAGGCGTCAAGGCAAATTATATGATTATCAGGTTACCCATATGCACAGCTTGACATGCGCAACACCACTGCATCCATTTGTACACAAATCATGCATCAGGGTTTTTCCTAACACATTTGAAGAGAATTTAATGTGCCTTTGTCAAAACCACAAAAACAAAGCCATAGTGCATTAAGAATGAAATATTTAACTCTGGCAGCAAGCGCTTGTCTACCTCCTGGATGCCAGTAGAGGTTTCAGTGCAGTATGACTATGGTTTTGCTGAATGTACTGGGGCCAAATCCCTCTCCTGCTTATTTCTGGGACAGAGAGAGGCACATGAAGAATGTGTGTTAATGTGCACCATATTCTCAGCCATCTGTTGACCCCATCTGACTTGCTCTTGCCTGTGCCTGTGGGGCTGCTCTCAGGGGAGAGCCGGCAAAGGTCGGGAGGGCACCAAAGCCTTGTTGTAAGCTGCCGAGTGGCAGTACCATCTGTAAGACTTTCTTCCTCTGCTTCTGTTCCAAATCTGCCTTATTTAGGGCAGTGGGCAAGTATGTTGATATAATTAGTTTATCCTGAAAAAGCCAGCCCCCGCCCCCAACAGTCAGCAGTCCCATCCCAGCTGGAGCAGACCCACCGAAGGGAGGGACCTGCAAGTTCATTCCGGTTGTGTTGTTTGCTGACAGCCCTCTAAGCCCATGGGGATAGGTTGGCCAGAAGTGATTTCTTGCAATGAATGGTGTGATTTGTGCCAAGTGTTATGAGACCATCTTTTTTTTCTTCTTCTTTTTTTTTCTTTTAATAAATATTCACATATTTAAGTCCTGCAAGTATGATTGCCAATACTCTTGTCTGGGGATGGGTAGCTTACCTTTTGGGTATTTTGAAATTTAAGCACCTTTCTTAGTAGCAAAGGCAAGTTCTCAAATGCTTCCCCTGGTAACATTCACTCTTGGATGACTGTTATAATCTTGGCAAGCAAAGATGAAGGATCAAGCACAGAATCTGGCCTCCTCTCCAAATTGCCTTGATTTCTTATCTCCGAAGCAGAATTATTTTGCACAGATCTTGCTGTTTCATATGTTTCCCTTTGCTTTCACAGTACTATTTCAATTAATGCCATCCTGGGGACACATGAGCCCGGTGTAAAACGTCGTCACAATGTTTGAGAGTGGCTTTGAGAGTCTGTTCTGCGTATATAAAAAACTGTGTCAATACATGGTCAGGCTTTTAAAAGTGGTGTTTATAGCACCATAATGACCCTGTATCTAGGTCTTGAATCAGAACAGGGTGTGGGCCCTTTACAATGTGAACACAATAACGTGTATTAAATAACAGTAAGAAGTTACTGCCAGTACACAGTAGCCAATTTTCCAATGTTAATACCTGAGAACAACAAATAGCGAGTGAGGCTGGCCAGGCTGGTGGCCTCGGGCCAGCTTTTCCCAAAGCAGGTCTCTGAAGTCAGCCTGGCCCAAGGTGAGCTTGCTGCTCGGTGGGGCTGAGCCTTTGCAGCGACCAGCACCTGTTTCCCCCCTCTCTGAAAGCAGGAACCATGGCTGGGCTGTCTCTGCGCAGCACCCAGGGGAGCCTGACCTGCTTCCCCACGGCTGCCCTTGGGTGGCTGGATGGGCAGCCAGAGTTTAGAGACCCTGATGTGAAAGTGTTGATCTAGATCCCCAGGAAATCCTGTTAACCCACAACAGAAGTGCCTGGGGCAGGGGAAAAAAATCTGTCTGCTCTAAGCTGTGGCCCTCTCATTTGCATGCAACATATGTCCTCTTCGTTTGCATGTCAAAATAACCCTGCCCCAATTGCCTCAAGCAAAAAGATTAGATCTGGGGAGGAGGCTTACAGCAGGACAACTTTTAGCACAACAAGGAAATTCTAAAAGAGTAAAGATAATTAAAAACAAGAGATGAAAGCTAGCTCAGTCAGCTTGCTTGACATAGCCAAGTATCTCCCAATAATTCAAGAAACCTCTCAGTATCCAGAACTGTCCATCATCCACCCTGTTTTCCCCTGCCAGCACGATTTGGCATTTTAAAATTAAAATTGTTGTGCTTGTCCTGCTGACTCATATGTTGTACATCTCTCTTCTGTCCAGATTTGGGATGAAATCTTGGCCCTGTGCTGTAAGGCTGTGTTATGTAGGAGGTCAGAGCAGTTAATCAAAATGGATCATTCTAGCTTTATAGCATAAAAGTCAGTTAAGTCATTGGCAAAATTCCTGCTGATGCCTATAAATGCAAAATTCGAACTATATAACCCCAAGACGTCTAAATGGCTGGCTGTATGATTCTCTCTCCGAGTCCAGCTCTTCTGTTTAGAAGTCCAGAGCCGCTCTCCTTATTTACTTTCCTTTCTTCTGCATGCATCCCATGGATTTGAAGTGCTGAGCTTTTTTAATGACAAGAGCAAAGCCTTATTTCTTAGGAGGAAAATGTGGTTTAAATTTATTAATTTTTGAGTGAAAAGGAATGACTTGAAAATACCCTTAATCCATTTGTTACCTTTTTTGCTGTGAATTTTCTTTTACCTTTACAATAAAGGAAATTTATTTTTAATAGGGTTGAGGGGGAAAATTCTAGGATCAGTTTGCACCATATTTGTTCCTACAGCTAAAATCTCAAATCTAAACCGTAAACTCTTAAAAACAGTGAGGAGGAAAGGATCATTAATAACCCTAAAACTAGTTTTGAGACTCACCATAAGAACATTATCTGTAAAGGCAGTGTGTCAGTTATACTGACTTAGCAATAATAAGCAATAACAATAAAACACACTGCAGGGCTGAAACAAGCGTGAAATCCTAAAACGTGAATTTTAGAATGTTCTGTAGTGATGTGGCTGTCCGGGGCACAAAAGGCTGCTGTATTCAGGGTTTCTGCATGAAGATACACCTGCTGCTTAGCACCTCACGCCAGTACTTTGCTTGGAAGCTCTTGCTCCTGCTCTTCATTAGCCCCATCGCTAGAAAGTGCCGTTGGGCTGCAGAGCTCATTGCAGCGCTGAGGACGTAGCTGTTGATGGATCTGTGAAACAAAGGGTGGTTTGCTGTACGCAGGTAACCTACCAGACCTTCGATTTAGATGAGTCCTAAATAAAATGAAAACTAGCCTTGAATCAAATACCCAGTTATCTTTGTGTCTTCTCTGTGGGCTGGGAGCTCTGCATGGGACAGACGGAGAGAGAGCTCGAGTAAGTTATGCAAACGCTATTGTGTTAGACTTGTGTAAGCGCTAAATCATTTTAGCCTCTGGGCTGAATCATTTGATTGGATGGAAACCATTTAAGATGAGACTATTTTTTTTCTTGAAATAGTTTATTCCCTGACCACATTTAAGTAGCTAGACTGTTTTGCTTGGTGGAGTGTGTGACTGTGGGGGGCGGAGAGCAAGGGAAAGGGAATTGGGAATCATTTTTGTGGATATCCCAAAATAACCCAAACGAAGACGACCCAACCTGAAATGTAAGAATTCCCAGAGGCTGCTTGGTCACAGGATATATTTCCACATTGTATTAGAGCAATTCCCTGAACTGGAGAAGACGGAGGCAGTGCTGGCTGACTTGTAGTTTTACTGCCCGGTTGTTTATTAGCAATCCTGCTGTGCAAAAGCATTGAAGAAATGGAAGTTATTCAGAGGCGACTCTGAGCCAGACTTGATTGTTAGCAGCTTTAGGGATTTGGCTATTAGCTGGTGCGTTCTGTGGTAATGGAATATTGTAAAAATGTTTATATAAAAAAGTGCAAATGTCAAGGCAGTGTGTGTGTGTATGAGAATACCTCTTCATACAGTAATGGTTCTTAGAAGCAAAATTTACCAGAAATGTAATAGGACAAAAAGTTGCTCTGGCAGATTTGCTTGGTTTTTAATTTACTTTGCTATAAAACAAGGTCCTTTACCCTACACGGCACACCAGGCCCAAATTACAGAGTTTGGAACCCCAGAACTGTCTGACCTGACTACTGATGCTCAAGTCAATTCTTTTTATTATTGCCATGAGGTTTGCAGCGGGCTGTGGGATTGCGCATTGAAAGTACATCAGTGCTTTTAGGGTGAACTGGTGTTTTAGGTCGATCGGTAGGAGATAAATTGGAGCTTTCAGCACCCACTAAAGAGATGGAGGTAATTTTTTTTCTCTTTTTCGTCAGCAATTTGCACAGCCATTTCCAGTAATGGGGATAGGACACATCACAGTTTGGGGGCCAAGGGTGACTTCAACAGCAGAGCACGAACGTGGAACCCTTTATCTCCATCACACCAACTCTCAGCTTCACCTCACTCCTCTGCTGCTCCTGTCCCCCAAAACTGCCACCCTTTTTGGGCAGTCACAGAAGCTTACATTAATTAAAGCTATCGTTACACAGTCAGCCAGTTGTATTCATCTCCAGCCTGTGCTTGGTAGGTTGCTGAATAAATGCCCACTCGTGCTGTCTCAGGGTCACTGTTTCTGCCTCTTTTCAGGCTTGGATTGCTGTGGTTGCGTCAGCTTGCACTCTGAAGGTTATCTACCCAACCAGTAGGATTACAAGGGCAATATATTTCTTAATGAAAATGTTGATTCTGGAGTACAGTTATAGGGTCATTTACATTATTATGCACATAATCTCCACCATAATCTCTTTCAGAGCAGGGGGTCTAGAATGACCTTTTAAGGTCCCTTTCTGTACTGCATTTCTATGATTCTATGAAGTCCTTGCTGAAAACAAATAAATGTTATCAACATTCCTATAAATTATTCATTTTTTAAATCCACTGGTCATTATAAGATGATTGGCATAAGTAATAATCTGTGTTAGGGATGCGAAGGAAAGCAAAATGATAAAAAGCCTCCTTGATGTTCTGCTGCTGTTTGTCATCTTTTTGGAGAGAAGGAGGGGTCTGACAGACCTCCAGCTTTGCCCACGGAGGACCTGGGCTCCAGTCCCTGCGCTTCCACTGCTTCTTTTATGGTCTTGACAGGTCCTTAGGGAAAGACTGAAACAGTGTTTTCGGAGCATCTTAACTGCACTTCAGCTGGCTGCCCTCCTGCTCCCACCCCCCAAACTGCCCGGACTTGCAGACTACATTAATCAAAACTGTCCATAGACATTCAGCCAACTGTATCCATCTCCAGCCTATCCTGCTTCTGTTTGGCCCATAAATAGTTTTTAAATGTACTTAGCTTTATTTTTATTTTTCCAGGTTTCTAAAGGACCTTTGCTTTGCATTTCTGGTTTCAAAAATTGATTATAAAAAATAGTTATTCTGTGCATGCATTCTGTGCCCCAAAAATCAGCTTTCTTCTCCCTCTGCTCACTATCGTCTTCCAGTGACAAAGAGCTCAGCTGCTTTCGAGCTGCCCCATGGCTCGAACACGGCTAACCAGGTACTTGGGGCTGCAGCTTCATTCCACTGTGCTCGGGTCAGTGGAGTAACCACAAATATGGGGCTCCGTTACTCCCCGGCTAACCAAACTGCTGCGTAAGGACAACAGTAAAAGCAAAGAATAAGAAATAAAGCTGCTCATATTCATTTGGCTGCAATAAATGGGTTTAAAGCGTCATTCTTTGGTTTTCTCTGTAGACACTTTCAAATGCTATCCTTATAGTTATTATTTTTAATCCCCGTGAACTCGCAGCGTGGGCCGGACGTTGGTGACCGTGGTGGCGTGGGTTACGCAGCTCTTCAAAATGTTGATTTTGAATCTCACTTTAACTTAACCAAATGTTGCTGGTGGGCTCTGATACGTACAATTAGCTCACTTAAAATGATGCCTCCGGTGTGCTAAGACACTTAAAATTAGGACCAGAAGTTAGGCAGTTAATCTGTAAAGCTCAATAAAGCCCCCTGTTTCATCCAAGGGTTGTCAGAAAATTCGTTCCACATCTGTACAGAAAAAAGCGAGGTGTAAACTGCCAAGAACCATTTTAATGATGGCTGGAGAAAAAAGCAGCCAGATGGCAGGCTCTGCTGTGGCTGCGGTTGGTATTTAACTGCTTTTTTATTGGAAAAATATGGGGTGAAAAATTGTGTGGGACTCATTAGGCAGCCTGCTGCGATTCTGATCAGCTTGCCAATCTGTTCAGTGTGGCAAAGATCCAAACAGCCATAAATTTTTAGCAGCGGCTTATAATCTATGACTTGGAGCTTGTTAAACCTTCTCTACTCCCCCCACTTTTGTACACTGCTTGGTTTGGGTTTTTTTCCCTTTTTTATTTTTTTAATAAAAGCTTCAGGGCTCAAGCTGTGCTGAAAAAAAAAGGAGGGGGGGGGTAAAGTCTCTCACAAAAAGCTCCAGTGAATAGCACATCTCTTTGCTCCTTCTCGAAGTAAGACTCCATAACACAAGTTTAATTTTCCTGATCCTGCATATTAACTAAAAAATCGGGCGTGCAGCAACATCTAAAGCAAGAGAGTGAGTGGTGTTATCTTTTCATTGGCATAGAAGAGCAGTGGAAATCCTCCTCCTCTTCTTTTGTCATCTTCAGAGGGAGGAAGGTTGTCCGAGGAGAGGGTTGTTTTTGCGGGCAGGCAGCTCCACAGTGTTTTACCTTTTTGCCAAAACAATCCCGAAGTGAAGAATATGCAAATTTCAGGATTTCATAGCTTGGAGCAAAGTGTTAGGATCACAGTGCGACTGACGCTCAGGGGAGACGGTAAACTGCTGGCAGGGCTTTAATTTTCCGTCATAGTGGTGTCTGGATTCTGAAGGATTCACAAAGGATCCTAAGAGGAAACTTAAAGCTTCCTTTTTCTTAATATTTGCATATTACAGAAATCGATTTCAGACAAAGGAAAAAGAGGTTTTAGAGGCTGCTGTGACATGTTTCCAAGTAACATACACAGAACTATTGATCTGACCACTTTTGCGGAGATGGAAAATAAGCAGCCAGCACTCCTTCATGGGAGTATAAATATTGGTTTTGAAAGATTTATGGAAACCAGCGGCCAGCAGCGGTATATATGGTCTCTCGTATATGTGCTGTTAAAAATACTACAGTATTTCTCAGAAATTGCCCCAAGTAGCGAAGTAAAATTATAAGCTATAGAGTTTTGATGCTTAACTGAAGCATTACTATCCCGTAATGTTTTTGTAATGGTAACACTGAACTCACGCATGCCTTTGTATATGTGCATGTACACTGCATATGTGCTGTAGGTTCAAGGTTATTTCAAGGAGATGTTTTAAACAGAAGAGTGAGCCAGTTACAGAAGTGTCTATGCAAAGAGATTGGCGTGCACAATTGCTGTGGAGCTGTATGAAAGTTAGATTGCTGTCACGAACAGCTAAACCAAAATCTTTCTTGCTTGGCCAAGGCAAAGGTGTTCACTTGACTCCTGCAGAAAGGGAGTGGGACTTCAGCTGATTAACTGTGACTTTACATGCAATTTTGAATATGGCAGGTAGGTTAAAAAGAGCATCTGTATAACCCAAGTGTCAATGATTTGTGTTTCTTTTTATTTGAACTAGCATTTCCAATAGCATGTCCCTTCTCGGTATATTTTGGGACAACAGTGCAATAGAAATAGAGAGAGAAGAGTTAGTTAGACCTCCTTGCAAATGCCATTCAGTTGGTTTTAATGCTGGCCAAGCCGTCTTTAGCTAATGATCTGCACCGAAATCAGAGCCCACATGGTTGGATGCTTCTCTGGTTATGTCCAAGCCTTCCCCCTATACTTGTACCTATTTCCCTCACCTTCTGCTAGGCACTGTGACATTTCTAGCTACTAGCTGATTTCTTCTAGCTGCTATCTTTGTCTAGAGCACACATGTAAATAGGGAAGATAAAAGGTTACTTCTTTCCTTTCACAGAATTTATTGTAAAGAACAGAAAAGAACAGTACGAAAAAGCCTAGAGAGGTTGTCTCATATTTTCTATAAATACAATACAATCAGGAAGTCTTTATGTTGTGAGAAGAGGATAAATGAGCAGATAGCGGTAACAAAATCCAAGAGTGCAGGGATCTACTTGAAGTCTTCCTCCCCTTTTTTGTTCTGCCAGTGGGAATATTTGTATATTACTGTTCAAGGAAAAACTGTCTGTTTTCTTCCTAAAGTAATAATTTATGATATATGAAGGACACTTTTTATTCACATTGCCTCGTCTGTGTTTAGAGAAAGTTGGGTTTTTCCTTCTCCTAGTACAGGACTTAGGGGTTTGGGGCTGGGGCTGGTTGTGGCTTTTTTTGGACATTTCTGCCACTTGGAGTGGGTTTTCTTTAAACAAAAAGTTGAATCACGCCTCTGTCTTTCCAGCTGGCCTCAGACTTTGCAAAGACAGCCAATTTTTCTTCACTTCCAGGAAACTGGTTTATTCCTTCCCCTCCCCACCTCGAAATATATACGTTCATAACACAGCTCCTCCCCGTGGAAAAGCTCCAGCACACGGCGTTTCCTTAAAGGTGTTGAGAGGACTCTACTCTCCATTGCCGCTGTCTTTCTTGTTTCTCTTTCTGCCTGTCTGTGGGGTGTATAGCCATGAAAACAGCCTTATCACAGCCTGTCTAGCAATAAGATCCATGAATACTTTGGCTGTTCCCCAGGATGGTGTGAGCACGGCGTGCCTGTCACTCACAGCAGAGCTGGGAGGAGAGAGGCAGGGTGGCAGCCGAGTCGCTGAATTTTATTTGACGTGGGAGGAGGAGGCTGAAGAGGGACTACTGTAGTGTCACCGAATCTTGCAATTTTACTGCAAAATGTTTCCTTAAAGGCGCAGTTCCTGGAATTCTGCAATGAGATAAGAAATTTTGACTTTCATGTGAAAGAAAAATTAACCCATGCAGTTACTTAGGAGACTTGGCAATAGGAGCCACCCCACGGCAAAGCTAACAAGCAAATTAAAGGAATGCACACTGTATTTATTTAATTAGGTTTTCATTTTACTATTTTGAAGATGATTTTCTGATTTGGTGGGGAGAGAGGGAGGAAGATAAAGGGGCAAAGATCGATTTGGGTTTCCTACCCTTTGGCGGTTCATTGGAAACAAGAATTGCCAATGAGTATGACTCCGTAGTTTCCACTGGGAAGACCTCTTCCTCCTTGCATTGAAAAAGTAAAAAAATAGGATGGGATAGGATCTTCCCAGACACCACTAATCTTGCCTCTGTCTCCAGAGACTTCCAGAAAAGGCCAGCTGTGATTTTGTGAGGTGAGTGATACATTTGGAGCAGATTCAGCCTCTTCCTCTCTTGACCACCAAGTAAGCATCAAGTAGGACGTAGATGCTGAACTCAGTTTGGGTCAATAACCTGGAAAGGACGGACCAAGTCCACTCCTAGTTCTCCAAACAGTGTTTTCTCTTATTGCGCTATAAAGCAAAACATCCTCCTAACCAGCCTTTCCAGTGCAGGACGGTGTCCGGAAGGTGATGCCCCTCAGAGCTGTGCCTGTTGCTGCCGATCAGGGTGGTGGGCTGCCAAGCCCCATGTTGGGAAGGGGAGCCCATACGAGCTCCGAGCAGGTCCCAGCTTGGCACAGCCATGCTCCAGTCCAGGTGCTCACCAGGGTCATCATCTGCTGCGTGGGCTGTGGGTGAGCAGTGCTGCTCTCGAGCAGCATCTCCAGGACTGAGTCTTTGGGTTAACAGATGGACAGGAAAGATTTGTCTGTAGCTGCTATTATTTAAAGTGCAGCGTGGATACCAGCTGGCTGTATTTAGTCGTTTTTTTTCTGTGCATCATCAATGTACAGAAAATGTTTGCCTTATTTTAAATGCCTTGTTTCTATACACAGCAGCTTTGTGGGGGTTCCCATGCCCTCACCAATATTGGGGTCGGCAGCCCCTTCCCCGTACCACCTGCATGAACAGACTGCTGTAACAGCCTCACTTTATAAGATGCTCTTTTAAATAAATAAAGACAACTCCCAGCTGATACTAGCCCTTTACTTGCTAATAACACTCAAGTCCTTTTGGCTCTCCAGAACATCCCTTAAGAGAGGGGATTCTGCATTAAGCAACTTGTTCTGTCAGGAGCGATTCGCTCTGCGACAGGTCTGGCCCGCGGAAGAGCCGGTCGTTGTCTGTGCAGCTTCTGCCTGGGGAGGAGGAGACACGATAAATGAAACAGATTAGTCATCTATAGGAGGACTTGATCGTCTGTCTTCCCAGATCTCTAAGCTTCCAATGGAAGATCTAATTTTTCAATAAAGATAATTCAATTAGGAGGTTTTAATTAGGGAGTTGAAGCTGATTCCCCCCACCCCTTCCTGTAGCTGTCAGCCTCTGCACAGAAGCATCCGTGCCCCTCCATCTCTGCTTCTCTTCTCTTTTATTTTTTTTTTTTTTAATTCCTGATCATCCTGGTGGAAGAAAGCAGGGAAGGGGGAAAGATGATGAAGGGAGAACAGGGACATAAAAAAATAAAATAAAAAAAAAACCCACAGCATGTTGTGTCATTAAAAAGTGCCTTGTATTACCCGGGAGCTTCTCCATCTGCTTTCGGTGGGCATCCCAGGAGGACTTGGCGATTATGAAGGAATTCTCGGAGGCCATTACTGGGAAGAGGAAAAAAGGCTTGCTGCAGACAGCTTAATGGACTAATTTGTAACTGTGAGAGCAGGAGAAATGAGTTGTTGGCCACGTTTTAATTTGACAGCGAGTGGCAGAACGAATGCGAAATGTGATGAGTGAGCAGGCGCGTTCATTTTCGCGGTGCACTTTGCAAGGGCCTCTTGGCTTTCCCGTGGGGGCTGTCACTATTATTTTTTGCCTTCCCCACCCGAGCGAGGACGGTGGGGGCAAAGCAGTGGGGAGGTGCAGGGGGTGAGGACAGGTTGGAGGAGGGGAAGCGTGATCAAGCAAACAAGGCTCAGGATCCAATTTTATGCCAGGACTAGGAAGACAGGAGAGGACAGGCTAAAGAAATTAGCACTGTGCCTTAACTCTTTGTGTGATGAATGGGAAAAAGATGCCTTATGAAGAGCATTTTTTCTGTACATAGTGACTTTGTTATCACCTGACGTACGTACAGCCCCACCTTTTGTGGACCACTTGACCAAAGGTCATGGGTGATAGATCACCAGCTAAAGCAAAATTTGGCAGTCTTTCAAGGAGAAACTGGAGCTCCTAAATAGGCTCATAAAGCTGATATGCAGTTGTTGACCCTTGTCCAAAACTCGGGTCCTCGCTACAGCCACTCAGAGGCTGTTGCTCTCCAGTGCCAGTGCTTCTACCGACACGCCGCATCCCAGAGACCTCCTCGCTGTTCTGATGCTGCCCGGTCCTACCCGTGCTCTTTGAGACATGACGTTAATTCAGGTGGTATCCGACATGGAGCCAGGCAAGTGTAGAAATTGCCACCCCTGTTTGCTGCCCCCATGTTTAAACCCTGATAGCGATCTGATGGGGGGCTTCAGCACCTGGCAGCCTCCCCTTGCCCTCAGGTGCCTCTGGGCACATCTCTCACCCTTTGGACTGAGGCTCCTGCCTGAGGGCAAGGGCAGTGCATTGTCTTCCCTGCACCAGGAGGGCTCTGTTGCACACTGACATTTTGTCAGATCAGTTGTTCTTTTAGCTTGTGATGTTTAAAAATCAATGCTTCTCCACCCAGAGGCTATAATAGAGCAGCTTGTATGAACTGAAAGATAGATAAATAAGGGTGGTTCTGTAGATGCTACCTTCTTGGCAGCCAGTGCTCACCATAGTTCCCCATCATACACTGTTTTTCTCCGTTACATGTGCTTTACTGAAGCTCACATAAGGGGAAGAAAATCCAATTGGCTGCTGTGTTTTCCTGTGGGTTCTCTTCAGTGGCCTGTTGTTAAGTTGTATGATTAAAAAGAGAAAAGACTAACTCTGCTAGAAAACACACATGGATTGGTAATAGAATATATTGATATATATGAGCTGAGATGATTATTTATGGCTCTCTTCCCAGGCTGCAGTACCAAGGTATGATCGTGCCACAAATTGCATGACAGTTTCTTGCAAGACGGCAGACCAGATATCATTTCACAGCCGTGATCGGTTACAGGGGTGGTGTCAGGGAGTCTGTACAAAAACCGGACAAAATTCCAATTCCCTCGCTTGGACTGCTGTTTCTCGCAGCTACGCGCTGTATCGAGGGCTCCTGGATGGGGTGGAGGATCCACTGCATGGCCCTGCTGTATCGTGTCCTGGCAGAGGGGCCACCTTTCAGTGTCTGTGACACCTAACAGCTGCAGTTCAGAGGAGCCATAAACCTTCCCCATAGGTTTTACAAAGCATCTAGAAGGAAAATGTTCTGTCTTCTGGATTATGGGAATAGCAGATGAGGAGGAAGAAGATGGAAGGAACTTTCCTGTTTTCTGCAAGTACATCAGCAGGGAAGCAAATGTGGGGTATGAAGAGGTGCATGCAGGCAGTGGTTTTGCAGTGCAAACACTTGAGTGCTTTGGTCTGTCAAGTGGGTTGTCTTCTTGGAGAGTGCTGGCTGGAGCAAACTGCTGTCAGCAGTGCATCTCCCAACACCGTGTCTGAGGACAAGGGATCCTGCTGGATCCCAGCTCCAAGCATTGTGGGGTCAGGCTGGGAACAGCTGCCTGTTGTTACTACAGTCCAGGGGAGGATATGCTGAGTCTAGTCCAGACCCGACATGTCAACAGGAAGAGTCTCACTGGCTTCAGTGGGCTTTTCTTCAAATTTTGTATTAGATCTGAAGATTTCAGTGAAAAGCAGCTTGGATAGGGCACTGAACTGGGACTCTTGTGCTGTTGACTTGCATGGGAATCCTTGTGCAAGTTTCTCTTCATTTTTTGCTAGTCTTTGTTCTTAGATTTGTTTGGGGTTTGTGCTTTTGAAACCTACACTCTATCGCTTGTGGGAGGGGAGGATGGGGAACAACATTGCCATGTGTTGTGTTTGCGTTAGCGTTCCTGGTTATCTCGTTCAGGCACTGCCATGTTGTTATCAGCAAGTGGCCTGAGCACAGGAAGGAGGAAGAGCTCTGAGTTCCCATCCCCTTTCCTCCTGTTGACTCCCTCTGTAGCTTCAGACAAATTACTCATATGCCCTTCTTATCTTTCTCATCAGTAAAATGGGACTGAGATATAGCTTGAACGGGTGTTAGGCACTAAGTGGCAAGTAACATCCTTTCAAAATACGAAGTACTGCACTTACACTCCCTGTGACAAGCACAGAGCTTTCATTCAAGTACAGGCATCCCATATGAGCTCTGGGTACTGCAAATGGGCGACGGCTGGTAGCTGAGAGATGCTACGTTGAACAATTTTATCAATGTACAGAAATTAGATATTTTCATTTAAGTATGTGTAGATATAATATGCGTTTAGTGTACATACTTCCCAAATTAGGTAGGCATGTATGAGCACACACATGCGCAGTGTGAATTCTGATTTCATGGATGGTGATTTTGTAGTGATGTAACTCTATGAGACTTGAAGAGGAAGGTGAAGTTGAATTTCGTTGTGATAGTTGTGTATAATTTCTGAAAGTGAATATCCAGCAATTAGCTCATGAGCATGTAACTGGGGCTAATATTTGTTGTCATGTTCCTTTTAACAAAAATACAAGATACATTGAAACTCCTCTCCTTATGGCTTTCTCTTTTCCCCTTTGATCTTTCTCACTATAAGAAATATTCTTTGAAAAATCTTTCTGCTTTTTTTTAATGTAAAATACTGCATGTGACTTTAGAAATGTATACCTACTGTACTAGGCTGGTTTTCTGTTTGTTAGCTTTTTTTTTCAAGAACATCTGCAAATGATACATACAGTCTTCATGTATAGAAATCTTACCAGCAGGTTTAATAGCATTGGTTTGTCCTGCTAGATACAAAGGTTTGTCATCCTCCGGTCTGTGCATCTGCTTTGAGAGACACTTGAAGGAATTTGACACTACCTGAGCTGGATTACAGGCACGTATTTTTATTACTGCTGATGGCAGGTACACAACATCCAACTCCCCCTGATTTTCTAAACGTTTCTTCAAAGATAGATTAACCTTGTTTGAAATCTTCGCATTATTCACCTTAATTGTTTGTAGCACTGGGCTTTTAAAGCAAGGTGGGAGAAGACCCAAGAAGACAGGGAGAGAGGATGACAAAGCCAAGGGAGACGGTTTTCCTAGTCAGAACAAAATGTTGGCTTTGTGCCTCCTTAACTCATTAAGCCTCGGCTCTTGCTTTGGTGTTTTGATAGAGAGTGACGGGCAAAGGACCATTTCAGTGCTTATTTTCATCTCACCTACTTGCCCGTTTCATCTCTATCTCTGAACACTGATCTCCAGAAGAGAAAGCATTGGGATTTCTCCAAGCTGTCACCCAGCCCCAGGATGTGATCAGTCTAGGGAAGCAAGGAAACTAAATATAAGGAAGACAGAGTGTGTATGGCTGTATTTATCAAGAAGACTAAGTGAATGAAATCCATGTTGCCTCCAGGACTTCTGTTGACACCTTGACCTGTCCCTTTTGAATCTAGAAACACAGCCCTCTGGTTTCAATCCTGAATGCACAGACGTATGAGTGGAAACTGAAATTCCTAGATAGCAGCAGGCAAGACTGTTCATTTACCCACGACACGATCTTACGTCGGGGAGTCCCACTCCCTCTGGGCTGCGAAGTCCACTGGAGGCAGGTTTGCAGGGCTGGAGAGTTGGGATTAGGGAAGCTTCAGGCTATTTCATTCCCAGGTAAAATCTTTCTTTTAAGGCTCATGTAGACTTTTGGGGGTCCTGTGCCCGGGGTCTGTGGTACCTCAGAAAGCAGAGCCAGAGTTCAGTGATTGTCTAAATTCCTGCCCGAATGCAGCTTCCCTTCTCAAGACAGCAAGGCTCCCGCTGCTGCCACTGCCGCTCGCCCCCCCTTTTACCTTCCAGCTCACTGCGTCTGTTCCTGGAGGCCCCGGGAGGCTTTAACAACCACTAGATTGTTAGTGACAGTCAGACACTTTAACACTTAAAGTAGAAGGTTTGATTTAATCGCAAGGCTGTCATTTATTATTTGTCTGCTGTGTTCCGCTGGGGCGCCCGCTGATCAACTGCCTGCTCCCAGGAGGGCTTTTTTTTTTTTTGTTATGTCTAAATCCTCAATACAAATTGCAGCGCTCCTAGATCTCCCAGCGGGACCCATTACCGCCTGTGGGGCATTAAGGATCATTAATAGTGCTGTCAGCAAGCTAGCCAGTTGGTTAGCTTCTCATAAATAGGAAATTAATCCATCTACTTCATTAATAATGCCGAGTGTAGCTATTTTGTTGCACTTGATGTAAGGGGCCTTGTGTTTGTCTGTAATGCGATAAGACAGGACTCCAAATTAGCATTGAATGTCTGATACAAGAGTGCAGACTCAATTACTTAGTGGAAAGGTTTTTGTTTCGGTTGGGGTTTTTTGTTGTTTTTTCCCCAAACATCTTTAAAGTTCTGGAGCAGCAAGAAAAAAAACAACACTGATTTGCTTCATTATTTGTATTTTGCAGGTTCTGTTTCCATCGCTTGTTTCTGCTTTTGAAGAATAAATTGTTGGGGAGGGAAACCAGTGAGTGAGAAACGGGGACCACACCTGGCAGGAAAAGCAAAATGCTTTAATTAGAGACAGGGCTAACTAGCTGTGCTCATCTTGCCTTCTGCGCTGAGGGTTTGGGGGGGGTGTTTTGCTTTTTACTTGCATCTCTAGTTAAGGAATCATTACAACGCTGACGGGTGTTATATTTCACTTTGTAGGAGGAGGAGCAGTAATAGTATAGGTTAAAGGAGAAAATGAGCCATGATAACAGTCGTCCAGCTTTTTATGAGAAAATCATTTGCCTACCCAGCAAACGCAGAGTCCCTGATGGGTGGTATTGGAACGGCTCAGAGGGTATGAGGAATTCTGAGTACATTTATCTATTGCATTTCTAATTAGTTTTACTCAATAATATCTAGGCACCAGAAACAAAATAGAGAGTTACATGGCAATTATCCATAGAAGTACTTCATCCTATGCTTCTGTGCTGTTCAGGTCTTCCTGTGTTTCCTTCCTTCCTATAACTTTCTCATCAGTGCGTGGGAAAATACAAGTAATTTTTCAGCCTTAATTATTAAAGAAAAGCTTTTCAAGAAAGGAATGGTTTCCCTCTTGCCCTTGAAACACTGTACATTTGCCTTTTTGTACTTCAGCCTTGTGAGTTTGTTTTCAGCCAAACAAACAAAAAATTCAGCTAGGATGACCGACTCTTGCTAGAGCTAGAGTTTGCAGTATGGGGAACCACTCAACTTCTTGGGATTTTTATCCAAAGCTTTGGGGAAACTTTGCTGGCAGTCTCCTTCGTGATACTTGAAGAATTTGCTTTTACTGGCTTTCAAGCAATATGCTGTTAAGTAGCATGTAGAGGAGGGATTATAAACATATAACCATATCAGGTCCCAGCCTATGTCTGGGGCTCCAAGGCACTGCCACAACATAAATAATAATCATTATAACTAATTACTGTTTGGGCATTAGGGAGGGAGAGCACTTGTATTTATTTTTATAATGGGAGGCAAATAAATTTCTGAAATATCAAGAGGAGGGAGGAAAGAGCTTCTACAAAGTGATGAGATAAATAGATTTGGAAACATTCCAGTTCTCAGAAGCCAGTAGTCTGGAATGGATATTTTCTGTTGACAAACTCTTCAAACCATGTGAGCTGTGCTGTATTTATTTACATCATTCCTGCAGTAGAAACGCGTTTTCCAAAAGCGGTATGTGACCGAAGAAGTACAGTGCAGCAGCGGGGATTATCCCAATATTCAGAGGACCTGCAGGAAAGGATTTGGGGGATTTCCATCCCAGGCAGTGGAGATGCTTGCGTTGTTTGTGTTAGATGCATGTTGCCCTACAGTGCCATCTGGGAAATGGCCCTGAAGGGCAAAATACACAAAGAAACGCAGGAGGCATAGACCCTATCTCTAAACATCTCACTCTGGGCGCCCTCAAACTTTGCAAATATTCATTGTCCAAATACCAGTGATGGTTCTGAATTTCACAATTGCCCTCTAGGATAAGCAAGAACAGAAGGATAAAACCAAACAACTTTGAATGTAGAATTGCGCTGGAGGGGGAAGGAGGGTTCAGTGTTGGAAATTCATATATATGAATTGTGCAGATTGGCTCTGTTTCCAGAGTATTTTTTTTTAACTGCTGCCTTTTCCTGTTTGGAACTGTTTTGCAGTGTACGGTGAGTAGCAGTCACAGCAAACTGTCTGTCTCCATGTCTCCTCACCTATGTATTATTAGCGGCAGTGGTGCCGAGAATCCAGTGGCCGTAAAAAGCCCAGCTGCAGCCAAAATCCTAATGCACTTCCAATTCCCAGTGCATTAAGCTTGGAGGAGTCTGCTGTGTATTATCCCAGGCTCTGTCCAGTTTCTCTAGAGGTTTTCTGGTGCTAAAATCTTTGCAAGCATTTTTGTCAAATGCTTAATGCTTTAAAACTTAACCTCATTACACTCCAGTCTATTTCTGTATTGAAGGAGAAGGGAGCATGGGAAGGATCTTTTCCCTGAAAATAAAAAGTCCAGCCAACATAAGTTAGATGCTTTGGAGGTTCTTTTATTGTAAACTACAGGAAAGGACTTTGGCAATGTGTTGAAATTGTTAGATTAAAGCTTTCCCCTCCATCACCCCCCATTCTGCCATTAAAGACCAATGCTGCTGTAAACAATTTATGGCTTTCTTAAAGGAAGTCAGATAATCCTGGCTGATTTGTGGCCATTCCTTTATTGCCTTGCCAAACTCTGCTTTGTCATTTCTGGTTGGAGGAGAAAGCACACACAGCCACATATGTTCAAGTTTCTGACCTCATTTTGACTGTTATGAGAGAGTGAGCACATGTGTCTTTGCAAAAAAAAAAAAAAAAAGAAAAAAAGAAAAAATCCTGGAGTAAAAGAAGAATTATTTCCCTAGTAATTATGTTTTTTAAGAAATATGGGGTGTAAAATATACCATTAATGATTTTACAATCACTTGACCAGTCAGGCAGGAGAGCTGGCTGACCCAGCCTAGCAGAGAGCACCCCTCCGCATTAGTGTCAAAATGGATGTTTAGTCGTGTGCAGCCATGGTGAAATTGGCAGTGGAAAGGAGCCAATGCCTCTTTCAGAGAGAGGGGAATAAAAAACCCTCTCTCTGGCTTTACAAATCTCTCCAGGGATATGATGAAAATGGCTCTTCTCTTCAGCATCCATCTCCTGCTTAGTTCTAGATCAACACATGTGGTAGGAAAATGTGTTCGGCATAGATATGTCATGGCTTCAGAGAAATTGTGAAAATAAAAGGGGCACGTTTCTCCCCTCTGCAGCCCTCCTCCTCGTAGCATTTTGAGGAATCATGTTACCGATTAGTGAATATTTATTGTTATAAGCAGAGCTGGTAGTTGTGCATATAATGACAGTGACCTGGCCCATTTCACGATTAGATCTGGTTTGCGGTAGCGTGCGTGCGTTGCCCATGTCTGTTAGGTCTGGTGTGTAGATACAGCCTAGTTGGAGATTAAACTACTCAAGCTTTAGGATGGCGTAGTTGTGTCAACAAAGAATGCAAGGAAAGACAGGGATTTAAAACAAACAAAAATGAAAGACCAAACACCAGCATAGATACAATTTTATCAACAAGAAATCCTGACATTGGTTCAACTTGTTCAGTTTTTAGGAAACTAGTATTCTCTGGTCAGCAGAAGCTGGGTCTCCATCTTCAGCAAAAGCTTTCTTGATAGACCCTTCTCAGCATACACAAGGTCTAAGATGCAGGTGTTCATAGAAATTAGAGTTGGAGAACATGTGTTAGGTCACTTCATCCATCCTGCTGATGAGACAGTATTTTCTATTTAAATATATTTTCCAGTTCTTGTCCAATTCAGCCTTAAGTGTACCGAATGACAGCTTCTTCCGATGCCCTTAGGAAATCGTTCCAGACCCTAATAGCTCTCACAATCAGACAGCTCTTTTGCATGCAAAGCCTGGTTCTCACTTAAACTGAAGGTCATTCATACCTACTGTGGCCCTGTGAGATAACATATAACAGAAACTGTATTTGTACTCTTGTTACATTCTCCTGTGCAGCCAGAACAGCATTGGGTGGCCTGAACATAAAACTGTCCTGTTCTTCATTTCGTTGTGTCTTACTCCCATCATCTGTGCACTTCAAATAAACATCCCACCTTAGTTGTCACTCCACCAAACTGTACTTACAGCCATGGGTTAGAGAGAGGGATTTATGACTGTAGAGTAGATCATCATCTGTGGAGATGGTTTTGTTTCTGCTGGAATCAGTGGAAGCATGACCGTATTCAGCAGCTGAAGATTTTTAAAGCATAGAGCTTCTTTCAACCTGCAATTGCAAAGTGTTTCTTAGGTATTAATAATGTAGTAAACCTCGTATCTCTGATGTGACCTATATGAGCATTGCCATGAAACAGATGACGCAAGTGAGGTACAGAGACTGATTTTCAAGAACTGTCCTCTGAAATACCCAGTGCAAAAGTTGTTGAGCACTCAATACTGCTGTGACCGTAGGAGGGTTTGCAGATGCTCAGCTCCTCTGCAAGTTGGGCCAGAGAGGTTTCAAGAAGCATATCCAGAAATTCAGGGACACAGAATTACTTTGCCTTTTTTTTTTTCTTAGAAACTGTGATTCTGAGATTTGTGTCCAGAGCCATATGGCAAGTCTTTGATGAAACCAGACTTTCCACTTCCAAGAATATGCATTTTTGGAACTTTCTAAAAAGCAGGAATATTGAGTCTTGTACCATAATGGTGAATTCCTTCAGGAAAAGACTGTCTCTCAATTCCGAATCTGGAGGTATTTTGAACAGCTAGCAGTGAGGAGATTCTGATTTACATTGGTCAGAAATGGCTGCAATGGAGAAGGCCTGCACTGGGTTTAGTGCCACTGTGCTGCTACATACTGTTTACGTACCAGCTTCATTTTTCTTTCTTTCTCTTTCCTTCTGTCCAACTCAACGGTGCATGAAACAGCAGACTAGACTGGAGGTAACTCAGTTGTAAAACATCATTTGACAAACTGTTAAAAGCTCTCCTGAATGGAGCATCATCCATGTTTGTGGTGGGGTTGAGATGATTATGTTATGAAATGGCATTCGATGCAGAACAAAGTGTTGCCACAGCAATGATTTCCAACATCCAGCTCTAACAATAAGTCATCCCCAGATCCTTACCACAGAGGGCCGGGCTCTTTGTTTACAGTCAAAATGAGAATTGTGAGACTGCAACCCCACTTGGCTTAAGCAAGAGCTGTGGCATCTCACCAGTGTTGTATTAATAAGGAAACTAGTAAGAACCTACGTGGCTGAGTCATGTCTCCAGCGTGCCGCGACCGCTCTTCTGAAAGACATTGTCTGAGCGGGTCTTCTCCTTGGACGGTGTCAGCAATTCTCAGCAGTCAGCCAGAAGGGGATCTGCCCCCGGGGAAGGAAGACCTGGGGAGGGAGAGCTGTGCTGAGCTCTCCCCCATCACGGCACTCACTGTGGACACCTCAAATCGTTTCTGTGAATGCACACTTAGAGGTGGCTCCTTTCTCCAATTTCACCGTCAAATTGGAGTTGCATAACCCTGGGGTAAAACAGCTGTAGTAATGCCTCCATTTTTTCAGAAAGTCGTTGGCACATGAACTAATCCTTTCAAAACACATGTAACATCTGTAGGTTCTTACTACTTTCCTTATTAATGCAACGCTGGTGAATACGCAGGAGTTGTTACGATGCACTCTGCCAGGTGAAGAATGCAGCCACATGAATGTGAGGTTTGGACCTCAGGATTCCCTGGCTCCAGGTTCTGGGATCAGCCTCCTTGGCATCACCTGCACTCCCATGAGACATCCTTCCCCTATGGCAAAAGAATTTTCTTTTCTTTTTGATAAGTATTACGTAATAAAGGGACCATGTTGTTACAGATTATTAGTAATAAACATGTCACCCCTTGAAGTATATATACTTTATTAGCAGCTTCCTAGCACAGCGCATTTTTCAGCTAGTTATAATTTCTCCCACTTATTCTTTCCTTCATAAATTTTAGAAGACTTAATACATGCATGCCTACGATAGTGAAAATAGAATCATAGAATAGTTTGGGTTGGAAGGGACCTTTAAAGGTCATCTAGTCCAACCCCCCTGCAGTGAGCAGGGTCATCTTCAACTAGATCAGGTTGCTCAGAGCCCCATCCAGCCTGACCTTGAATGTTTCCAGGGATGGGGCATCTCCCACCTCTCTGGGCAACCTGTGCCAGTGCTTCACCACCCTCATTGTGAAAAAATGTCTTCCTTATATCCAGTCTAAATCTCCCCTCTTTCAGTTTAAAACCATCACCCCTTGTCCTATCGCAACAGGCCCTGCTAAACAATTTGTTCCCATTTTTCTTATAAGCCCCCTTTAGGTACTGGAAGGCTGCAATAAGGTCTCCCCGGAGCCTTCTCTTCTCCAGGCTGAACAAGCCCAACTCTCTCAGCCTTCACAGGAGAGGTGCTCCAGCCCTCGGATCATTTTTGTGGCGTCTTCTGGACCCGCTCCAACAGGTCCATGTCTTTCCTGTGCTGAGGCCCCAGAGCTGGACGCAGCACTGCAGGGGGGTCTCATCAGCAGAGGGGCAGAATCCCCTCCCTCGACCTGCTGGCCACGCTGCTTTTGATGCAGCCCAGGACACGGTTGGCCTTCTGGGCTGCGAGCGCACATTGCTGGCTCATGTCCAGCTTCTCATCCACCAGTACCTCCAAGTCCTTCTCGGCAGGGCTGCTCTCAATCCCTACATCCCCCGGCCTGTATTGATACTGGGGGTTGCTCTGACCCAGGTGCAGGACCTTGCATTTGTCCTTGTTGAACCTCATGAGGTTCACACGGGCCCAATTCTCGAGCTTGTCTCGGGATGGCATCTCATCCCTCAGGTGTGTCAACCACACCACCAAATAGCCTCTGAAGATATGTGCGTACCTTTTTTCAGACCATTTTTGAAAAATGCTTTATTTTGTGTTTAGAACAACTGATTTTTTTATTGTTAGCGAGGAGGACTTTTTTTGTTTTAAAGTCATGATCAATAGCAATTGCAGAAGAGCCGGGAGGACTCTCTGGATTTGTAATGCCTAGACAGGCTTTTGAGATATGATTCATTGATATCTGATGATGATTTAACTTACATGATAAAGGGATTTTCCCTATCACTCTGTGTTTTGGTGATGATGTTCCACTTCTTCACTGGCTTATATCTGCTCATTTCAACTACCCACAGAAAAGAAAAAGAGAAACAGTAAATGAAACACCAACAAATAGGCTTTTTTTAACAATTTCTGTCAACTGCCAGCTTCAGCGGTGGTCGTTAGATCTCTTTAAACGGTGCAATCTCAAGCGGGAGCACGTAGAAATAAGTGTTTGGCACCTTCTCCAACCTCTTGGAGCAAAGCTGTTGCACCACTGCTTGCTCTCTACTGGTATCTGTATCCAGAGGTTGTTACTGAATCCATTTCCCCTCATTTTGGTTTGAAATCATTGAACAATCTCTCACTGCCACTTCTTTATTGACACTCTGGATTCATCAAGCTCGTAAAATTCAACTGGATGTGAAATGCTGCAATTAGGCTTCAGTAATATATGTGGTTTTAACATGAAATCATCTCTGGTTTTAATCCTGTCCCTTCCTAATTTTTCATATCGCAGTGCTCCTAATCTTTGAAAACATGGTTCCTCTGGCGGGGTGGGAGCCCTGGATGCCCCTCCAGACCCAACCCACTGCAGCTCGGTCAAGGCAAACCCCATCTGGCTAATTTATGAGCGGCACTAATGGGTCCTCAAGGGACCCCATCAGCAGTCTCATGCAGGACATGATGGCTGCGACGCAAACCTCCAGGGGAGCCGGAGGCAGGTTCTAGGAAGAAGCTTGGGATGAGTGGGGGCACAGGGAACAGGAAAGCACAGGGTATCTCTGGGGGATGGAAAAATTATAACCCCCACAGCTACCATTGTTCTGTCTCTCCTGAACTCCGAACAAATGTCCCTGCATCGTCAGGTCAGAAATCTGCACAAATAAATTTGTGTGACATGTTTTTCCTCTCCCGTGTTTAATGTCTACCCAGTCGATAAATAATTATTAAGCAATGATATAAGAGCTGCACTCTCAGAAAATTCAAACTTTAGTTTCAGGAAAATGAATTCATCCAGGAAAAACACCTTTGTGCAATAAAGACTTGAGAAAGTAAAATGAGATTGTGGGCTTTCTTTCCCCAGGCTTGGATATTGCTTTATCAATACAGTTCTGTCAATAAGCTGTGAACAAACGCAGGCCTTGTCAGATTTACTAACTAATCACAGAAAAGTGTTGGCAGGGCTTAAAGGATTGAGTGACCAGACATAGTAACTCATTTTAAGTGTTCCTGCTTGCTGCATTTTTTTTCTTCCTTTTTTTTTTTTCCCCCGCTCCCTACTTTTGCTCTCTTAAGTGGATAGGACAGCAAATATCTTCATCTGGCACCTTCTGTCAGGCAGAAAGGACAGATGTGCAAATTCCACAGATTTTGCTTGTCTTCAGCCTAGTTCTTGAGCCACAGCCACAAAAATATGTATGTGCATAAATAATGTCACTCATTTAGTGCATCCAAATCTTTACAAGCAAATACACATATTATGCACGTGCGTACTGTCTGTGTAAGCACACTGCGCGGTAGATTTTTAATTGAAGGAGCTCCACTGGCTCTGATGGCCCTGCAGTGATTTCCACCCTCGGCGTTAGTGGAGCTGTTCATTTGGGCTCTTGATAACAGGTTTTCCTTTAACTGAAAAGATGAAACGAGTACATTGGAAATGCTTTTTTCTCTTTCTCTCCATAATTTCTGTCATGAATTCCTCTGTTTTTGCTGTTCGTTCCCTGCTGGCAGTTGCCATCTGTAGCAATTTTTCTTCTGCCAGAAGGATTGGCAAGCAACTCCCTCCAGTGCCCACATCAGTGATGCCTGGGCGACAGCCCGGGTGCCAGAGAGCTGCACTACCTCCACCTCTCCCCCATCCTCCCCCACCCACACATTCATACGCACACAGGCTCAATATGTCGCTTTTTGAACAAAGCTTTGCTGCCGGTGGCCTGAGATACCTATCGGCCTGTCCTGGGACTCCGCAGGTCCGGCCGTGGCGCGCACCTCCTGCGGCCTGAGCGCACCCCAGGGAGGTAGGGCTGCATCTTCGCTCCGCCTGTTTGCAGGCACGGGAAGATTGTACTTCAGTATCGCTGGCTTGAAAGGCACTGCTTGGCTGAAGCAGAACGTAGCTACAGCTCAGCTTTGCTTTCCGTTGGGAGATTCAGACCTAAAGTTATAGTTAATTAAGTCGATAGCCCCTGTTAGAAATGCCGCAAAGCAATGATTGTGTGAGGAGAATCCTTCTTCTTAAAGACTGTTTTTTAGGTTCAAGGCATTAATCTTTGCAAGAGTGAGGTAAAGAAAGAAAGAAAACGTGATTCAAGTATGAAAATTTTTTAGATCACAAATAAAAGTGTGTTGTCATGAGAGGCAGCAGATCCTTCCATTTTCTGAAAAATGAAAAAAAAAGGTCTTTATTGCAAGTTAAAAATATTTCCATATGTATGAAGGTTGTAATGGTTATTAACCTGCTGTTTTGCTGATGTGATTTGAAGGATGGAGCCGGTGTTTTTTATTTAGAGGCAAACTTTAGATTATTTGTTGTAAGGGAACGGATATACCTGTGTACACCTATAAGCACAAAATGTATGTTTGCATGTAGACTTTTGCTTCGTTTAAGGCACCCATTCTGTATTCCTAATGTCTGAGACTCTGCATCATCTTGAAAGAAGTTCAGACAAAGACAACTCGTAACTCAGTGCAGCGGTGGAAGTGATCTGGCAGCTAGAAGATGCGTTGGGGTTATCACAGCTGCTGTAAATATCTCTGAGAGCTGTGAGGAGCTTGGTGCGGTGGCTTGGCGTACGCAGGGGCAGGAGGGGCAGGCAGGAGCCATCTCTTCTTGAATTTGTCTGTCTGAGTCGGGGTGAGCAGGAGGGATATGAAACGTCCTGCTGGGAGGTACAGCCCTGCAGCTGGAGGCAGCAGAGGACCCTCTCGGTGCTTACCCCGGCTTTCCCCACAGGTCGCACCGGCAGAGATAGCCGCTAGGATGCAGTTTTGGCGATGGGCAGTGGCCAGGGCTGGCATTAATTTCTCCGCGTATAAGCACATGCATACCTACCTTAGTGCAATGACAGTGAAAACAAAGCAGTCTGTTACTTCCGAAGTTGAAAGAGTAACATATGCAGGAAAGACTGGGGTCTTTGGTAAGCCAGGGCTTGTTATTTCTGGCTGCGGGTGAATTTGGCTTCGGGACAAGTGGTTGCGGGTCTCGCAGGACCTGTGTGTGTCAGGCCTGGACGCGGTCCCCTGCGCTCGGTTAAGCCCTGTGCCTGTGCATGACTTGAAGGGAGGATGCGGCATCGCAAGCCCCATCTCTCCCTCAGCACTTTTCCTCCTTTGCAGAAACCCCGAGCCCTGGCTCCGGCCGTGTTTCACGGTCAGGCTCTTCCCCTCGTTTCCCTTGTGGCAGCCTGGAAGGACCTGAACTCGGCTACCTAACAGCACCTAATGGAGAGAGCGTGGCTCCTATTTCAGCCGGCAGCCAGAGCTGAGTGGCTTTCCCCCAAAGTCTCTGCCGGTGCGAGAGCGGTTTCGGTGGCTCGGGCTCTGGTGGAAAGACTAAGAGCCTCTCTCTCCCCCAGCTGTCAAGGAAACTCAAGGAGGCATTCAAATGAGAGACACATGGATGTTTATAATTCACAGTTTTGCCATTGTTGTCACCAGAGATTTGTTCTTCCTGCTTGGTGAGGGGAAAAAAGGAAGGATAAAATTGGTACCATAACATGGCCAGACATAACTTGTTTGAAAGATGGGCCTCCAATTATTTACTTAAGGAAATAGTGGGAGATTTATTAATAACCTCTGGCGACTTAAATAGCTCTAGTGATTTCCATGTGTGACCTGAGGCCTCAGCCTTCCTGGCTGATTAGACACGAAACTCAACTAAAGAGCTGACCTGGTTGGTTTCAAGTGCTCTGCTGGTTAACTCCCAGATGTGAGGCCGAGGAAAAACAACGTCTGTCAGAGCCATTACGGAGCGCTCCGCTACAACAGATTTAATCTTGCCCCTGATTTCAGAGGAAACAGTGCAGTAGGAGGGCTGAAGCCGTAATGAACTCTTAACACAAAAAACTATTCTCTTCCATGCATCTGAGAGTGAACAGAAGTCCTCATCTATCACTGCCTGCGCCGGCAAGTCTCCGCTGCTGTTTATGGATATGTCACCTTTTTTTCTTGACAAAAAAGGACTTTTTTTAAAAAATAAAAGCAGGAATACTGTATTTTTTTCTGGCCATGTGTACCAGTATTTCCTGGGGCTGGTATCCATATTGCTGCTGGATGGTTTTGCCAGATGTTGTCTATATAAGATAGCTGGTGACCCTGAAATATCTCTTAGGCTTTACGTCACCACAACAGGATCTGCTCTTTCTCTTTGTTTTCCTCCTAATAGAAGCTGCCATAGGTTGGACACAAAACCTTTCCTAAAAAATCACTAAAGAACCCTCTTCCTGCCTTCCCATCACCTCCAAATAAGTAGGAGAAAAGTGTGCCGCGAGGGGGTAAGAAAAAAAAACTAGACTAAAAGGTGAAGTTTGGAAGTGGGAGAGACTGCTTGGATTTTGCTGGGGTCACTACACTGATTTCAGATGCTTTTGAGCTCAGTGTATAATAGTTTCCAATATGTTGCCAAATGACAAGAATGAGAAGAAATGTTAATGCCATCACTTACGGATTTTTCATGGAACTAAAAGACAAAAGGCAAATTAGGGAAAGACAACAGAAACTAAAAGAGGTAGAACTGCATTAGCATAGCATAGGTCTGATTGAAATCAAGAAGGTGTTCAGTTACCAAATGGCTGCTGGTATCTGACCTAATAACAACTAAGTCTGATGCAACAAATTGAATAAAATGGTACTGAAAAATAATTTAGATCTGCTTCAAGAATATGCTGGTGGCCTGGAACTCGATGCTGTGTTAGCATTCATCTTGATGCTTGTCTTCAAAATGGCTTCAGTACTCAGGTCCTGCTCATGCCTTTTCTTTAATTTTGCAAAATTCATGACTGATAGAAACTGAAAGAAACAAATGTTTGTGTTGTCTATAGGGGGTAGCTTTAAAAAGGAAAAAAGATGCTTACCTACTTCTATACGATTTATAAAGAAAGCTAAAGGCTGACTGGGGAAGTTAGGAGGTTTGTTTGTTCTGTAAATCTTGGTGATTTTCTGCTAGACATCTAGTCGTGCATTGTCCAGCAGACTCTGTGGGACTTACGGAATCCATGAAATTATGTGTCCACGAAGGATTGTCAGATGGAAAGCTTGAAAGAAGAAAATATTTTTACTCAAGCTGTTTAGGCTTTCTACTGCTAAAGTTTCTTATGTTAGAAATACAGTGGATAAAATCTCAGTAGGTATATACACATTGTTAAAAAAATATTTTGGAAGGTGTTTGTACAGCACAAGGTAACAAGAAAGGCACAAATGAACATTTTTTTTAAAAAAAGTCTTTTCTAAGAATTACTTTTACAAGTGCTAAGAAGTGAAAAACTTGTGACCTAGGCATTGTTTGTGTTCACAGTTGTACTAGTCAGTAACTAAGGACATGATTTAAATCATTGAGCTTCAACTATGCAAAACCCAGCATGGACATTCTTCTTTCTTTTTAAACCCAGATTAAATAGATTTATCTTGATCTTAATTGAAATTTGACTAGGCTTAAATCAAATTGAATTTGAAACAACTGATCTAAGTTTTGCCACGCATTAGCAAAATTGGTTTTTAAACCAGTGGAAATTTGTACATAGACAGGATATTATTGTGAATTAGGCTATTTAATTAATTAGATATCTCTGGCTAATGGCTAACAAGGGTTTTTGTTCATGACGTTTTCGTTACGTCTTGCGACAAACTCATACAGGTTAATTCCAAATCTGTGTCATGCTCTATAATTGAGATACGAGACTAAAGAACGTGATGAAGAACTTGTGCTATTTTTGGGCTCACAGGATATGAAATTTAAGCTACATCTGGGTGCTTGCGATTTGGGACTCGGTTGTGTCTAATAAATAGATTTGATCCACGTCATCGAGTATCATGGGTCTCAGAAAACGTTTTGTTTTTAAGGAGGAGGGGGAGGTCTTGTTTTTTAAATGAGGTCTTTTTCTCTGCCTTACCCCAGCCTTTGGGGGATGAGGGAATGCATTTAGATGACATTTTTAAGCTTCACAGTGCTAGAAATTTATCATTTTCTGTTTCATCGAACACCAAGATTCTCATAGAATTACACTTAGAGATGGGCTTCAAGAAAAGCACCAACAATCATAAGACTAAGAATTGCACTGTAAATAAGTCTGAGAAGGAGCTCTAGACCTCAGAGTTATGTCCCTGTACCTTTGCACCCCATTGAAGCAAACTCCTCCTGCATAAAATGCCGTAATAATTCTACTTTTGCAAGACATTTGGACAGAGCGTTGTTTAAATTACTTAAAGGAATATGAGTCAAGAAACTCTGCTGAATATGTTCAGCTGTTGCACCAGAATTTCATCGAAAGAATAAAACAGTAATAGTACAGCTGCGTGATACCAATAGGACTAAACAATTTATTCTGTTATGTCTAATATCGTCTTTGGATCTCCTTTTTAAACGGGGGTGGCAAGAAGTCCGAGGTACTTTGTCATTGAAATGATTAGTGAAGCTTGGTTTTTATTGAGAATCATGGAAAACTTTTCAAGATGTGCAAAAAATAGCAGCATTCTGCATGTTACCAAATTCCCTGCTTTGCAACAATTTTTAGAGCTTTGTTCAGATCCAAATGTTGTGAAGACCGTAGGAATTACCGCATGGGGACACTTTGCGTAGCACAGAAATCCCTGCTCCGTCAGTGGTCAACAGGAGATGCTCAGGAAGGAATATAAGAAACAGGATTGTACAGGGTGAACCTTTCCCCGGTCTTATCCTCCCCACGTCTGGCAGTCGGCACTTTAGGAACTTCCTGAGCCAGAGGTCGCATCCAGACCATTGTGTTTAATTGCCACTGGTGGACTTATCCCCCGTGAATTTGTCTAATCTTTTTTTGAACTCATTTATATTTTTGGCCTCTGCAACATCCTGTGGTAGTGAATTCCACAATTTAATGACATGTCATGTGGAAAAACTGCTTCCTTGTGTTTGCTGTAAAAAAAAGTTTACAGGTTTCGTTCAGCAAAATTGATTTCGGTTCAAGTTAAACGTCAAAATTAAGCACTTTTCTGAAGTGAGGTCTTGATTCAAAGCTCTCTGAAGTCAAGAAGCAGCTTTGCATTATTTTTTTGCAGAATTAAAAGCATCTTAAGTCTCCAGACTTGTTTTACGCTAGCAACATATTTTTCTGTCACTCAGGCAAATTATGTGAAAGAATTTGGTCATACCACTCAGAGGATAGATTTGTGACTCTTACAGCTAATTCAGTTTGCTGTTATTGATGGTGTTAGTAGCAAAAACCCACTAATACCCAGCCTAGGAGTAGAGTGATAGCCAACATATGGCGCTACCGAAGTCCCCGAGTTTCCTCAAAATTTCATTGATAGCAAAAAGCATTTGTGCTGGAAGTAGCCAAGTGTTATTTGTAGTGGAGTATGTTTTACTTCATTGTGACCACTTCAAACAAGCTCGTTGGACTGGCTTGCTCCAGTTCTTGGTGACATTTCAAGATTTCAGTCAACCAAGAATTGGCCCAAGAAATACTTCGGGGCTGGAGAGGGAGCAGATTTGGAGCCTTTCAAGAGAAAGGAGCACACTTCTGTTTCCTACTGTGTCATCCTCCCAGCTCAGCTTCCCTCCCCTCCTGCGAAAACAGAAAGGAAGCACGCCTGGGAGTCCTCAGCGAGCTGCTGGCTGCATCCAGAAGCCTGGAGCTGGCAGGCTGAGCGCTCGCTTGGAAGTGGTGGGTCCCTGACAGCAGGCGTCCTTTCAGAAAGGAAAAGACAGGGAAAACACAATGAATAACCAAAATAACACAGTGATCCCAAGTGTGAAATGGAACATGAGCCTCCTTCTTCATTGATGGGATGCAGCAAGGCAGGATGTGGAGGGCGGGAGAGGGTGCCTGGTGTTTGGCCAGCAGACGGAACTGGGGTAAAACGACAAGCTTTCTGGCACACAGCCCTTACAAAAAGGCCACTGCAGAGGCTTCTTCAGGAAGGATCAGTGCAGTTGGCATTTGTGTGTTTTATCCGACTATTTAGTGTAATAAAAAAAATTACCTCTGCCTATAAACCTCACCCTGTTCTTACGGTGGAACAGAGGGGTTAACTGGGCAACCCTGGTAAAAGTGATGAGGAATTGTTCATCCAGCGGCTCTCCCTTCGTATTGCCAGGTAGCTGGTATCTCCACCCGGGGCTCTTTTGGCTTTTTCTAAAATAGAAATGTGAAAACCCATGCATCTTTCCGTATTTTTTCCCTAAATATTCCATCTCCTAGTCTCTTACTCTTAATGGTGGAAGTGTTTTCTGCAGCTTCAGGGGCGACTGGAAGATGAGTGGAGTTGCAGAGGGCAGAGGTGTCCCGCAGCTGGTCATCTCACTGCCCCAGTGTCCCGGGTGAGCCAGAAAGAGAGCAGGTGTTTCCAAAGCAGGGATTTCATTTTAGGTGTTAATATCAAGAGGTTTAGTTAAATCTTTGCCTATACTGTAAATTCGTTAACGTAGGTGCCAAAAGCTAAGCACCAAAATCCATTTTTGAGTTTTCAATTTGTCTTGATTTCCAGAGCTCCTTATCTCGTATTGACTTAGGTATCTAATGACCCAATTCATCAAGTAGTTTAAACATGTCGCTAATTTTAATCAAGTGCGTAATCCCACATTTAGTTAGGCACACGTGTAAGTATCTTGCTGAATGAAAAATGGGTATAAAGCCTAATTTAAGGCAAATCCCTGCTTGAATATGTTGCCTTTGTCCTTCGTGAGGAAAACAAAAAAAGGAGTGGTTTTGTAAGGAGACGTTTTCCGGGCAGGCAACAGATCTTCAGCGTGGAGCCAGAAATCTGCAGGCGAGCTCTTCCCCTCCAAGTGCCGTCTGTAACGTACGGTAGCTGAGTCTCCTCCGAGCTCCTCCTCATCTGCTGACCCTCGCCTCCCTGACATCCATTCCCCTCGCCTAACAATGACAAATGGAGTTATAATATTGGTTGTTGAACCATAAGCTGTAGATAAATGTGCTTCTGAGAACCACCATTAAGTCCCTAAATGGATTATATATATTTGGTTTAGAAACCTAATATTTAATATTAGTGTACTCTCCAGCGGTTGGCTTTATTTCTCTTGATAATCTATTCCCACTCCATTTCCTTTTAGATTTCTAACCTCATTAAACCTTTCATATCGCAGTTATTTTCTGTTCTAAACAAAATTAAAGACACACCATCCCCAGGTTTTAAGAGTCTAATTTTACTCCCGAACTGGAGAAAACAGAGAGATAAACATTCTTTTCAGTGATGAATTTTAAAACCGCTTTACGAGTCAGCTGGAATTGCTAACCATATTGAGGATTGTAAAAGTCTGTGAAAGGCAGCATAATAAATGATGCTTGAAATGGCATTTGTTGTATGGGAGTTCAGATGCTTACATGGTATCTTTCCCTTCTCGGTTTTGTATAAAATGTGAGGATGTATCTCACGTCGTACAGTACCTTAAGAATTTATAACATTTTGCTTCTGGTCTGATTGTCTGCAAAGAATCTCGGTTACCAGCAGGGGTTCCTTAAATTCACATGGCCAGGAGAAAGCGGTGTCTGTGTAATACTCTGCTCCCAGTGTGCGCATTAAACTGGTTTTTCTTGATCGAGGACACATTTCTTCCTTATCATCAGGCACTTTGGCACATTGCTTGTTCTGATATATATAAGTATTGCACTCTGACTTACTAGACGCATTAAAATTGTGTTTGACCATTCTTCTTGTTATACAATGCCCTGGCCCCTACAGTGGCTGCTTTAAGAAAAAATGCGATATATGTGGTGTTGGAGAGAAATCTGCAGGCTGGAGAAAGCTCTAAAATGGATCCTGTATTTCCCTAAATCCCTTTCTCTTTCCCTTGTTTTCCTGTAAGGCCGATAACACCTCTGCTAATTATCAAATAGCATTAATGACATTAAATCAGGGTTATGCTCTCCATAGCCCATCCGCTCCTTCTCTTTCCACTTCCACCAGAGTCATATGGCTGAATGATGAGATCACATCAATGTGTGACATTCCCATCGCAGATGATGATGATGTCATAAGTACAGGATCACGGCTTCCCTGCAGGGTCGAACAGGGCTGCAGGCAGAGTAGGTTTCTGTTCAAGGAGAAAACTTGTCGGTAGTGGCTCAGTTTTTGTTTTGCAGGTGAAGTGAAACCTTTCTATGAAACAGCTGAATAAAATGCCACCCCTTTTTTTTTTAACGGTGAAGTCTCTGTTGCACGCCTGTTGTATTTGGTGACTGCAATAGTAGCTTGCATAGTTTTGCTACTTCTAATTCCAGTGCCAAGACCTGCAGTCTGAATACTAGCAATTAGCACTTTGCATCTTAAAAAAAACTTGGGTTCCCTTTGCCTCATGGCAGGGGAGATGATACTGTTATTTTCCATCCCTATGCTGCAGGCAGGGAAGGTTGAGGCGGGGGCAGGGGACCCAGGATACTTATGCTACACATCAATAGCCAGAATTACCACCAGCGGCTCCTGGCTCCCTGTCCTTTGCTCATCTGTTAGTCTATAAGGTGAGAGCTAACATTTTAGGGATGTAAAATCAGAGACAGGGGTCTATGCAATTTGCAGAAGCTCTCAACATGCCACAGGAGCAGGCCCGGTGACAATAGGCATTTGTTTGACATAGAAAAAATGATAGTGAAAATTGGCTGAGCAGTTTCTGATCACTGAAGTCCCTGCTGATAGCTTTGTGCTACTCTTGTTCGAATTCACAGTAAGAAACAGCATGGTGCTAATCGCTGAGAAGTTCTGGGAGAAGGCTGGTCAGCAGGGTGCTTATATGAAGAGTGATGTGATGAAATGATAGGGAAATAGGTCTTTATCCTGACCCTTTTCCTCTCCCTTCCAATTGTGCAGAGCAGTTAACGATGACCAGAAGCTTTCCTGGCAAACTCTGACTGGCAGTTTTGCTAATTTACATTTGTTTTCAAGGGTTCAGCATCATTGTCTTTAATAGGATGCTCTTGTCCGGGACTTGGTCGTGGCTGTTTATGAGGTCCCTACATTTATGCTCTCCTTCTGTTTTCTTCCACCATACATAATGTCATTTTGATGAGGACAATGTCCTTGAGTGCACTGTGTTGCAAGAGGATGCATTATTACCACAAGTCTATTTTCAGCCAGTTTCCACCAGGTTTATTACACCCTGTGAATTCATTACGTTCCTGCTCACCTGTGTTAGATGCATGTGACAGTGTTATCATCCGCCTTTCAGAGGGCAGGAGCGGGCGGCTGAGCTGCTCAGTTTTAAGTTCTAATGGCTGCTTATTTAATACAGCTTTATCTTCACCCACCCATAGCAGGCATTACCTTAAAAATCCCCTCCATTATATCCATTCTGTTCTCCACTGCCGAACAAATCAATGCACCTCTGACAGTCTGAGATTGTGTGAGCGTGCAGGAATCCTGAGGAATCAATCGCACCCAGGTGCATCGGAAGGGATTAGTGGTTTTCCCCAGGGAGAAACGGCTGGCGATACTGGCCCCTGTTCTCATGACTCAGCAGCTCCACTCCAGTTTCCCATTTCAAATACAGAACAGCAAGCTCTAAATCTTCCATGCCTGAGTGCAGAGTGGAGAGCCCAATACAAAGTTACATTTCACTTTGTACTGACAGATGGAAAGCCATAATAACGTCCCTTTCTTCATGATGAGTGATGGGTTCCCACAACGCAGGATAGATTCCGAGTGTCGCTGCAGGGGCCCAGGCAGTGCCAGGAGCTGGATGCTCGTGTGAGAATCCAACGGATGTTGTTTGGTGTCTCGCCCTAGGTGGGATAGTTGCCATCTGTTCTATAGTGGTGGTGCCTCAGACTGTTTGCAAATCCTCTCCGGTACCCCAGAAATGCTGGGGATTGAAGCAGGCAAGGGGAGTGAAAGCCTGTGAGGTAATCGGTCTAGGATAGGTTTCAGGTTAATAGGAGGTCAGGGTGAGAAAGCATGCTTCTGCTCCATTGCACAAGTAAAGGAGACAAAGGATTTTAGATGCGGGGTTGGTACTTCTCACCAATATTAAATTAACTCTTAGGTGTTACTGCGGGGCACCTGAATCAACCGACACCAAGCAGCCATCAGGATGAAAGAGACAGATCCTTATGACCGTAAAATAGTGATAATCCTATGCTGTAATGTTAATGAGCCTCAGTTTTTCAGGCTTGCCATATGCAACCCCCCTGTTGGCTTTAGTAGACACTACCATATGTGTCAGAAGTCCAGAATCAGGCTTTTTTTTCCATTTCCCACGTTGGAAGAGACTCCTTTCTGCAGAGAAAATCTGCAAGATTGCCTGTAGGTCAAAATAAAAAGTTTTTCCATCAAAGGAGCAAGTTTCCTTCCCTTTGAGCTCACTGGTGCTTTCAGAAGCTCTTCTCATTTATGTCCGACGTGCCAAGTCAACTCTCGGTGTTCCTGTGTCTGAGTGTGTAGTAGATGCTCAGCATGCCTCGGACTGACTCTGCGAGTTGGGAGCAGATGTTGGCTCCGTGACAGGTCTGTGTCAGCAACGTGTTTTGATAAGAACAGACTATTCCCAGCTGGTTTCTGAAGAGTTTTTCTCTTTTTCTCTGCTTTCCTCCTCTCTTGCTTTGAGCCCTTCTTCATCAGGCTCAGAGCACACATTCTGAAAAGATGTGCCCAGCTCTTTTCTTGATGTTGTTTTATTTTCTGCATGATTCATGTTTTGAGGCTTTTTTAAAACGTTGTCCTTCACATGGTTGGGAATCCCCCAAATTCAGCTTTTCCCTCGCTGACTCCTTTCCCCAGAAGAAAAGTCTGCATTTCTTTCAGTCTGGCAAGAGCATGGAGAGATGCGATCCCTGCTTAACGTAGCTCCGCCACCAGAAACCCAGTAAAAATCCAGATTTAACAGAGTTAGCTACATCCATTCTGGGAGCTCTTGGTCTGCAGCCCAGGGCTGAGCTTTGGTAGCACTAATCTGGGCGTGCTGTGGGAGATGGGCACAGCTGAGCCCAGGGAGTGTCAGCGGTGGAGAATCACGTCCAAACGGGAATGCGTTCCCTGCCTGCAGCCCAGCAGTGCTGTCAGCCAAACCATGGTTTTCTGTCAATGTGTTACTGGCCTCCAAATAAAGACTTGAAGAGGCGGAAGCTTGTGATGTCTCTCTAGATTAAATGTGGGAACCGAAGTTCACCCACTGCTCTTCTTATCTTCGATCAGATCCAGTGTTAGATTAATGTTAGAAGACTGTTGAATGGGTTGGGATAATTCTTTATTCCACCTCCACCTTCATACATCTGCTTACCTGGTTAGTTGTGGTTGAAAAATCCTGCAATCCCTTATTTTAAATATATATGACATTTCTGCTGCCTCGGCAGGGCAGGAGCTCTTTGCTGGGCCCACGCTCATAGAGGGTGCTTCAAAAATAGATCGATTCGGAGAGCCACTAGCCGACTTCCAGGCACGTTATTGAAGCAGTGTGTCATTGTGAACTAGTTACTTGACCTCTTTATACTGTAAATCTATAAAACCAGGGAAAAAGTAGAACCTCTCAGGGCTCCAGACAATTCACGTCTGCTGTATTCTCTTGGGCTACGGTGAAACTGCATGAGCTGAGCTGGCCCGAGTAAGTAACACCCCTTCTTTACCAGGGGTCTGTAACACCTGGTTGGTTGTTCACCTACTTTCGCCTCCAGTCTCGAACTCCCCGCAGCAGTTTCTAGGCAAACAGCAGGTCTGGGGACTGTGTTGTAATGGGAAACCTCCGTTTCCCTTTTAACCAGGACTTCAACCCTGCAAAACAATCAGCTCTTCCCTTTCCATTGAAAGGCAGCAGTATCTAATCAGGTTTCACTCCTTTGTTGTATCTATTGATCCTCAGCACTGTAAGATGCAAATTGCCGTGCCTGACAGGATTCAGGGTGTTTTATCATCAATGGAGAGTAATTATCCTTGGCTGCACCAATATTGGATTGTTAAGCCCCAGGATAATGCACAAGGTAAAGACATTTAGAAGGCAGTCCACCTTGGGGATTTGTGTAAATGTGATGGATAGAGTGAGAGCAGGATAGCTGAATTACAGCCCGCAGGGACTGACAGCTGCATGGGGGTGTAGCCTTGGTAATCCTTACAGAGAAGATAGGGCTGCAGTTGGTATTGAGACACAAAGTGTGTCTAAAGCTGTAAGTTTCCCTTTCTGTTTAATCCTTGTAACGTGTATATGTTGAAGAAGAAAACATATGCAAGATTTTGAATGGATTCTGTGCGCTTGCAAGACTGGCCAAGTGACGACTTCTGTTCATTTATTTATGTAACCATAATTCAAGCTTTTCATGTGAGCATATTTTAGAGGCTCGAGGGTTTTGGATGCTTATTTCTTTGTCTGTGGATTCCAATTCAATACTAAAAGCAGAATGAATAAGTAGGAGATACTCTTCTTTTTTGAAAGTACCTGGTTAACCATTGCATATTCTGGTGTATAAAGTAGTTAAGCTGTCTTAGCTGTAGGGAGAAAATGTATGTCAACAGAGATGCCATGTTAGCTGACTAATCCTCGACTGATAGCAGCAAACCTGAAAGTAGACTCAGGGAAGAAAATCTCTTTTTCCAGAGTTATCCATATGAGCTGAGTCTTATATCTGTCACTTTTTTTTTAAACCAGACCATTTCTGTACTTGCAAAATAAATAAGAACAGAGATATAAAGAGCAAAAGGAGTGTTGGTGCCTGAAAACTCCTGCTGAGATGAATGTTGAGGGTAGTTCCCAAAGACGGTCAGGCTTCAGATACAACACTAAACTTGCAAGCTGCGAGTTCTGTTAACATTTTTTAATGTTTTTAGTTGCAGTTCTTTCTTGTCAAGCAACTCCTTGTGTTTGACCAAGGCCGTGACTAAGATCAGCCAACTTGCTTGGCATGCAAAGCATGCTTTATTCTTGTTGAAGCTGCTAAGGACACTGAGGAGTAAATGCCAGAAACTTAAGCAAATAGTCCATGCTTTACCAGAACTGTGCCAGATTTTGCAGCTATGTGCAGCTTTGTGCTGGCAGCGTGTGCCCTGTGCTGCCACGGAGGCGTTGAGGTTACTGTGCTCCAGTGGGATTTTTCTGACATCCTTCACAAGCGCCCCTGGCTGCTTCATTTCACACGTTATCATCAAAGTGTGCAACAAGCTCCTTACATTGCTCCATACCTTCAAACAAGCAGGAAAGGGTTTTGCTCCACAGTCAATTTTAACTGCAGTTTTGAAACGGGAGAAAATTGGGAAAGATGAAGAAAATTGCCTCGCATACCTACGCTGTTTGTCATGTTTTTAAAAGGGAGCGAGTCTCGCAGATGTTTTGATTGCCAAGTCAGAAACACACCACTCGGGAGGGTGGAGTCCAGGGGAAGTCATGTTGGGAGGAACTGGCACCACTGTTCCCTTTCTTCCGCCTGTCAAAATAGTCCCCCCAAGCCAGGAGGGGGTTCTGTGAATGAAGAAAAATGATGCAATAGGAGCTGATGCTGGTTTGGGCTTCTCCCCCCTGCCCTTGGCTGCCGGGGCAGCCCAGAGCATTAGGGATGCCCTCCAGGGCTGTACACGCTGCTGGGGAAAGCGGCTCCTGCAGCCGTGAGTCCCATCTGCCCTGCGCTCCGGCACGCTGCTGAGCTCCACCGGCATCGTCCGCTGCCCTGCAGGTAATTTTGCCACCGGCTGCGAGCGCAGGAGCCCCCCAGCCGCTCGGGCAGATGCTGCGAGCGAGCAGCCTGGAGCCTCTAATCCTTAATTGGCTCCCTGCAACGCCGCATCTCCCACTTCACCCCGCGTTTTCCCTGGGAGATTGCAGCGCCATTCCTCCCCTGCTGCCCTGCCAGCCCACGGGCAGCCTGGGCACGGGACAGGCGTGCATTAAATCACCTGAGTGTGTTAGACACAGCCAGCCTTGAGTAGAATCATTCACAGATTTCAATATGCGTCTGCTGCTTTTCTGCCCGTGCTCCTCCCGCGCTGCAAGGGAACGGTGGGGCTGCTCCAAGCTGTCGAATTTGTGGCCGATTTCTGGAAATGTCAGTGTATGTAGGGCATTATTTTTGGGGAAGTTTTGTTGCATGCTCCCTCTTCCCCACAATCGCTCCTTTTTTCCTAGAAGCAACTCAATACTGTGCAGTTCTGCAACTGAAATTTGCCATGGCTCGTAGAATTCCGTGGGATGCAGAGAAGCAGGTTTCTGACCAGCTGACAGGCTTTCTCCGCAGTGCTTACCATTGCTCTCGGCAGGTGACACAAAAGAAGATCCATATTGTAGCTTCTAAAGATGAACCAATGACAAAATTCCAAACACAACAATCCTGGAATTTGGGGAACTCAAGATCTAAACCCCTGTTTTGTTGCAGGGCCTCAATCTTAATTAGACCAAGCCAAAAAACATGTGAGCTGGGCGGTTTGGCCCTCCGATGGTGGGGTCAGAACCAGAGTTCGCAGTTGAGACCTCTCATGCCCCATGGTGTTGTACCATAACGCAAAGCTTGCAGAATCCCGTTGTCGGTACAGATATTTTAGGTGAAGAATATATGAGTGGAGGATCAATACTGTATGGCATGCGTGTTAAAATAAAAACATGTGTGCACTCATGGCTGTATTTGCTATATGCCACACGAAGGGGGGGGGGGGGGGGGGGGAGCTTATTGGGAAAATTGTTAGATTTGATGGCGGTATGTAATTAGTAGTTTGCCAGCAATAATTACAGGGCTGTGCTCCAGAATAAATGATGTAGCATTCCTGTGCATATAATATGGTATACCACAAAATAGGAGTTGGAAAATTGTAACATTGCTGGATCATCATATATCTGACATGTTGAAGGGGTTTTTTTGCTCTGATAGTTTATGAAAAATAGTAAGTATGGTGCACTGTGAACCAAAAGGCTTTCTTTGTTAAATTAACCACAACTGCAACCACAAATTATGGCTTCACAAACTATAGATTTAAGACTGGCTTTTCATAAATAGAGCTTCTTTGTGTTTTAACAAAACATACATAAAAGAATGGAGCTGTACAATGATGCCAAAGTAGCACTTTCAAAATCATCAGCCCATTCAAGCCTTTGGAATACAATCATAATATTTGTTTAAAGTTTAACATCCAGAAGGGGAATTCACAGAAATCCAATAAGCTTAACACAGTTCTGATACAATTTCTGTATGCCTTAATGAAATAATATCAAGATAGCAACCTTAAAAAGATAGGTTTGTGTACATTTGAAAGTTTGTATACATTTGAAAGTTTCACTAATATAAGTGAATAATTAGTCACTAAGTGACTAAGCAAAGGTTCTGCAAAATGAAACATGACAGAAAACTCCTTATGTGGATTTTTTTTAAACATAACACATCCATATACATGAAGGACCCAAATCTTCCAAAGTAGGAGTTGGGCCAGTTTCTACCAAAGGTAAATTTGCCCAAAGAGAGTTTTCTCCAATACTGGATGATTGCTATAGATTTCTCCAAGTTTTAAAATATCCTACAGATTACTGGCATGCTCATCCCGATTTTGAAAGGCATACTTTTGGCAGCAGCAAACTGAGGAGGGCCATGTGTTAACATCCTGGTTTAGCAATATGTATTCCCACATGCTAAGCTCGCGCACAAATGCAGTTTTTATTGCTGTTGACTTCAAACAAAGATGCTTTGACATCTAAAGTTGTATATGTTACAGATGCAATGCCTAACCATACTCATGCTGTATATTTTAGGATGAGCTGGCTGTGATCCCAATTATACAATCAAGTATAAACACTCCTAGGATACAGGGCCCCATACGGAGAGTCACTTATCTTTGTTATGCTGTGTAGTACTGCACTGTAACATCTTGCCGTGTCTGATATTTTGTACTCCAGCTCATTTGCACGTTGTTGCTTAACACAATATATAAATAACATATAGGAGCAGGCAACATCGCTTGTCTTCTGACTTTGAATGTGGAACAAGTATCGTTAACGTATTGCTTAGTCGCTCCCAAATCCACAGCCTGAGCGTCGCCTGTCCAGGGTAGCAGGTTCTCCGTTACTTTTCCATTCCATATTTTCTCATCCTTACACTAACAGTGAGAAGGAGGATAATAATCCAGTTAGGAAGTATTTCTAAGAAAAAAAGTGTATTTATAGGCCAAAATCTTTTCTGCTAATCAGAGAAACTGCAGTTTAAGGCTTGGTATTTTGAAATGGTGGTTGGCTGTTCAGCTTTGCAGCAATAGGTTGGTTTTCTGGGAAAAATCCTTAGAAAGCTGAGTGAATCATCCGTCTCCTTCCACTACTGTCCTCAGAACGAAACCAGAATTCTGCTTTACTTCTGCACCCATCTTTACAAGAACCCTGAGCCTGTAAGGGCCAGCCGGGGCTGTCTTCTTCTGTCTTCAAAAAAGCTCCAGTTTTGTCCTGGCTGCTTAACGCTTGGGGCGGGAGGAAGTTACGCACCCGCTTGCGCTTGGATTCATCCTCTGCCTATTCTGTTTAGACTTTCCCCAACAACAGAAATCCTGCCACTCCTGCCATTTGCATCCAGGAGACAGCTGAGCGGGCACTCCTGACGTGTCGAAGCACCCCCTCATCTCTCAGCAGCATCCCTTTGGGGTCCCATTTGCAGGCTGACTGCAGTGGGGTTTGCCAGGAGGGAGGGCCAGGAGGACTGACAGGTCCGTGGGGAGATGGGGGGCCCTGGGGGCTGCACCACGCTCGTGACCACACTTGGCAGGAGTCCTAGATACAAGTCTCGCCCTTCTCCTTGTGTTTGCGTTCTTCAAAGATAACTGGATTTGTGTGTAAGGTTTTCACTCCTGTAGCTGGCAGTGTGTACAGGAGTTCTTGTAATAATAATTAGCTGTAAATATTTTGCATCTAATTCTGAAAGGTTACTTCAAAGAAACATTTCTTCATATCGCTTGGGATCTTTTCTTCTGTTGAAATACACATTCATGAGTGAAGTACTGCAATTACAAGGATGTTTAGAGAATCACAAAGGTATTTATTCTTGTCCTGGCTAGTTTATAGTAGCAAAAATTGCAAGTGGAAAGGCTAAGAAAATGTATTCTAAAAACAAATGTGTAATTGTTTTGTTGAGAGTTAGAGTCAACAGTGTTTATTCATGAGGCTTAGCTGCCCCAGGCGAGAGCAATCAGACTGGAGGTACCACCTCCTGTATCCTTGTTCTCTTTAATTGGAGCCATAGCCTTGGATGCCCCGAGGCGAAGGGCCGTCTCTAACTGTATTCTGTTCGGTTTATGAACATTTGAAAGTGCAGTGGAAAAAAACATTCTTTTGTTTAGACAGTTTCAGGCTTCCCCTCCCTTTTCTGTTCAGCAAGTGAAAATTGTATGTCAAAATTAAGCTCTTGAGCAGCTATAGATTTTGCATGTAATGTGATACTCCAAAGGCTAAATAGTTTTGCAGTGTTGGTAGGCCCAGGAGCGGAGCTGTGCGTCACCAGCAAACACGGGGATGGAGAGCTGCAGTCGAGCTCCCGCGCCGTCTGCAGCGGGGCCCGCCGGGGCTCCGGGCAGCAGCACCGGCAGCTTCGGGTGCCCGGCAGGCAGCCTGGCGCGCCGCGCTGTCCCCGCCGCGCTCCTCTCCCAGCGCACGCGTTCTTCTAAAGCAAATCAGAGCATATTTTAACAGTTTCACTGCAAATTCCTATGTCACTTCATTTCTATTTTTAGGCCCTGGCGAGGGTACCTAGCGCAGCTACCAGCCTAGAGACAGATTCAATAAAAGATTCAATAAAACTTCTCTCCGGCTGCCTCCCAGCAGAAGCCCAGGTGGGGGCACGCAGTGCAGGAGGCGGCTGGCGTCTCTTATTGAATCTAGCCCTGAGTTTATCCAAGCTCTTCCTGAGTGTTTTTCTAGTCTCTCTGCTGTAAAATCCTGATTTCCTCATGACATCTTTATGCAACGCTATGGTTAAGTGCTTTCTCCTTCTATTGTCAGCACTGCCAGTCTCAAACTGCTTGAAGCTTTTAGCTCCAAAATAAGAAGCGTGGTCTGGCGCGGGGTGTGAGGAGAGTCCTCCGTGCTCTCTTCAAGCACCAGTCTAGTCTGATGGAGTCCTGTCTCGAGGGAGGGCTCTCCACTTGGGACAGATATCGCTAGTAGAGCAGATGGCTGTGATCCTGCAGCCTTGAGTCAGACCTCGGTAAAAACAATAGCCACAGCCTATCTCATCTCATCTCATCTCATCTCATCTCTCTGCGAGCATTCGTGCTGCCCCACACCCTGGCATCCCAGCACCTTCAAGAGATTAGCGCGAGCTCGGTATGGAGTCCCTCGTGTGGTCTGCTCCCGCTGCGTGTAACATGTTGGTGGTCAGATAGCATCTTGAAAAGAGGAGAAAACAAGAATACACCCCATCTAAGCTTCGCTTTCACACTGCACCAGCCCGATGCCTGGCCACGCTGCTCCGAGAGGAGAGTTCAAGCAAGTAACGCCCAATGTTGTCATCTTGGTTTGCACATTCGAGGGCTGAACCCAGAACATGAAATAAACATCTGAGATTGCACCCTGCACGCACCACTTACCCATCAATCCCCCGCCTTTCCAGAGGGGTGTTAAGTGGTTTCCGCTGCCAGTGATACTACTTTAGGTTTCTTCTGTCCCACTTCAAGCCAGCTTTGTCCCCCGTTGTGTCCGGCTGCAGTCAGAGGTAGGTAAGAAGGGAAAGGGACAGTGTGACAGGTGACAGATGGGATGAGTCCTTGGCTCCAGGAACACCCGGCCTTCACTCACGGTGACTCGCTGCTGGTTCCTCCTCCTCTGTAGGTCCATGTGAGTGGAGATTTCGAGCTCTTCAGAGCCCTTCCGGGGAATGGCCTTTCATTTGCCACGTCTTCTTCAAGTTACTGAGTGCTTACCAGATATCCCGGATTTTGTAGGGTATCACTCCGGTCGTATCTTCACTGCGGCAAATAGCAAGGCTTTAAAAGGCACCTATTTATTTAGTTATTTCATGCAACTGGCAAGGCTTAAGAGCCGTCCCTGAATGATATCGATTCTAGTAAGAAGTATGTCATAGCTCTGGAGACTTTATCTAAGTAATCACATGCTTTCTGGAGTGCAGTTTTCAGATTTGAGTTATTAGATTTAAACTTCTGGTCTTCTTAGGAAAACACCTCCCCTTCCATCCCGTTTCATTGCCCCTGATCCAAGGTGGGACCGTCTAGAGGGTGGCATAATACTTGCCGCGCGTTTGCCTTGACGAATGGCTAATTCCCACCCGGATCCGTGGGGTTTTGCTGCGCACCGGGGACAGCAGGCTCCTTGGCTTCCTTGCCGAGAATATTTGTTTAAATGCAGCAAGTCCTTTCTCCAGTGTTGTCTTTGCAAAATGTGGAGGGGTGAGCCTTTTGATGTTTGTATTTACAGTGTTTTCACATCTGGATGTCATTTGTGACACAGGCTCTCCTCCTTTTTCTATCCCTGTGTCTTCCTGTAAAATTCATTTTGAACATATAAGCTCATGTGGCTTTAATGTGTAGTAGTCGGCCAATGTATTTAGCAGGCCTGTAGTAGGCCAATAAAGAGGTACCTTGGGTCGTGCTGTGCGCTCTTGTAAATTTATCCCGAATTAACCCTGATTGGCATCCAGCTCCCCTGCTGTAAAGATACAGATGTGAGCGCTCTCCAACATCTGCTGTTTCATGAGGAGCTGTGCCATAAATCCACGAACCCCGGTGACCTGGAGTCTGGGCCGAGGGTTTGGGGATGCTTTTGCTCCTGCGCTCCACAGTCAGGAGAGCTCGCCGGGACGGGTACTTGCAGGATGCAGGTGGCAGCGCTGCTGGCGGAAGGGCAGCTCCGTCCTTGCATTTTCACACGAAAATCCTGTCGGTGTTGCAAGAGGGTGTTCTTCTCCCTGAGCAACACCGAGATCCGGCCTCCGGTGTAAATCCTTCTTGTGGCTCCCCGTTTCATGCAAGTGGTTTGAATATCCTTGTCCAACAGGTTTCTTTGGGGCTTGTATTAATTCAGCTTCATCTTTTAAAATGCAAACTTGGGCATGGCGGAGCAGGCTCTTTCAGCTGCCTTTACTTGCAAAGGAAAGCAGGGGAAGGAGATCAGTCAGAGCAGCCAGAGCGTCGCTGCAGTCCTGCAGTCAGCCAGGATGCAAAAGGAAAAACATACCCATCAATTTCTAAATGTCAGCAGAGATCCCCTGGAAATTATTTATTGCGTCTGCTGTCGTATTTAATGATTTAACAATATACTAATAATCATAATATATTAACTTTGTGTAGTGATATACCAATCAATATAAAATAATGAACACATCTAATGGATTTAATAGTATACAGATGTTTACTGCCTTTCTCCCTGAAGATTTTCAGACAATTTCTCAGGGCCAGATGAAACCGCGCCCAGGCGGTTCCGTTCCCTGACCCGGGAGGCAGTCGCAGCGTTGGGGCCACGTGCGGGCACCCCGAACGGTGCAGAGCAGCCGTGCGAGGGCAGGCGGTGCGGACGGGGCGTTTCAGGTGCCTGGCGAGCGCGCGGGGGGCTGCGGGCTGGGGAGGGGGTGCGCCGGCCCCGCTGCAGCAAGGGGAGAGGGAGGGCAGGGGCTCCCGCCGTGCCCGTGAATCATGTTTGCTGCGGCAGGCACTAACCAGGCGTGTCAGGCAGCGTGGATCGTCGGCCCCTGTGGCCATTGATTAACCATTTATTAAAGCACCTATGAATCACTGCAATAGTAATTATATTTTAAATATACCTACTAACAACTGTTTTGCAATGTGAAGGTTAATCACGATTAAACATTTCCTTTGCTTTTCTCTTCTCCCTGCGCCCAGATCCAGATCCCCTGGGGGTCTGAATGCATCTCAGGGACACAGAAGGCTGCAACTAACATGGAAAATAGAGGGAAAGGAGTCAAACCTCAGCCCATCAAAAGAACGGGGTGGGGAAGGGAGCGTGCGCACACACGCACACATGCACACCACGCGTGCACACGCACACACACCCGTGCGTGCAGAGCAGTAACACACGTCCCATGCACTCTCCGACCATGTGCACGCACACACAGTGTGCACACAGACTGTGCACGCAGAGACCACACACGCACCGTGCGCACACCACCACTGCGAGCGCCCAGACACCAGCTGTGCGCGTGCACACGCGCAGACCTCATAGACACGCACGCAAACTGCACACACCGTGTACGCACGCTGTGCATACACCCAGGCCACACGCATCGATACAGACTGCACACGCGTAGATGCTGTGCGCACACAGACCACGCGCACACACGCACAGCGCACAAGCCATGCACACGCTGACCGTTCACACGGACACAGATCACGCGCGGACTGCACAGAGCTGTAGACGGTGCACACGCACCACACACAGACTGTGTGCACGTGCACGTGCACCTACAGAGCGTGCACACGCATACAGGCTGTGCGCACGCAGCGACCGTGCACACGCGGATTGCACACACGGCTCATGCACACCTGCGCACACCGTGGGCACACAGGCCATGCACAGACACACCCCGTGCATGTGGATTTGGGCCACCTACGCACAGCTCGTGCACACCTGCGCACGCTGCGCACACCCAGACAATGCACACGGACACGGGCAGCGCACGCACGGACCGTGCACTCACGCGCGCACCCCCACCCCCCCACGCCCACGGACTGCGCACCCCCCCCGCCCCCGCTCCGGGACCGCCTGCACGCGCGCACCCTGGGCGCGCGCCCCGCGCCCGCTGCCCCGACGACGGGTCCCGCGCGTGCCCCGCGGCGGGGCGGGGCGGGACGGGCGGGCGCGCGCGAGCCGCGCCGAGCCGAGCCGCGCGGGGCGGCGGGGATCCGCGTCTCGTGGCTGGATTGGTCTCGCCTGGCGGCGGGCGGGCGCGGGGCGGGAGGCGCTCGCCGCGGCCGCGCGGAGTAGTCGCGCCGCGGAGCGCCCGAGGAGCGGCACCGCTGCCGCGGAGCGGAGCGGGCTTCGGCGCGGTTCCTCCTCGTCCATGTTTGGGAATAATGGCTACCGAGGCGTGAATCACAAAAAGAAAGAGAGAAAGAAATCCGCCGCTGGGGGAAGCCCCTAGATGGGGCCGGGCTGGGGCTGCCTGCGGGGCTGATCGTTCCCCCTTCGCTCCCTCGTCGGACGCCGGCCGGACCGCCTGGGTCGCCTTTTTTTTTGCTGGGTTTTTGCCTTTTTTTTTTTTTTTTGGTGCGTCTGTGGGCTTTTCGCCCCCTCGCGTGCTTTTCGCCCCGCCGCGGCCCCGCGGGTGATGGACCCGTAGCGCCGTCTGCGCGGCGGCTCCGGGGCTGAGCGGGCGGCGGGGACGCAGCCCGCCGGGGCGAGGCGGAGGGGGCGCAAACTTTGAGCCCCGGGCTCGGCCGGGGGGGAGGAAAAAAAACCCAAACAAGGGGCAGAAAGGGAGAGAAAAAGAAAGGAAAAGAGACGCGCTGCCTGCACCCCCCGGGAAAGCAAAGGAAAAGGAGCGAGCGGCGGAGACTGCGGCGGGAGGAGGCGGAGTCGCCGCGGCGGGGGCCGGCGGGACCCCCGGGGCACCTCCGGGCCGGGCGCCGCGTTGTGCCGCTGCGGGGGGGCCCCGAGCGGCTCCGCTCCGCGCCGCGCCGGCGGGGGCCGCCCGGCCTCGCCTTGTGGATTATCCCGCGGGGGCCCGGCTCGCCGGCGGGGCTCGCCATGGTCTGCGCGCCGCGGGGTAAGTAGCGGCGGGGCGGGTGGGCGCCCTCCGGGCCGGGGACCCCCCACCCCCCGCGGCGGCTTCTCTTCCCCTCCCCGACCCCCTTTCTCGGCGGGGGAAGTGTTTTGCAGCCGGGCTGCGGGAGCCGGCGAGTTCGGCGGCTTTGCGGTCAGACGGGAGAAGGAAATTGCCGTGTTTTCCGCCCGGTGCGATGGTTGTGTGCGTGCGGTTTTTGTGTGTGTTTCTTTTTCTTCTTCTTCTTCTTTTTTTTTTTTTTGGTGTCTCTTTGGGTGCAGTCGACGAGGTGGTTTGATTTTTCCGGCCGCGCCGTTTGCTCGCCGCCGGCCCCCCCTCCCCAGCCCCGTTTGCTTCTCGGGGGGCGGTTCGCGTCCCTTGCTCCGAGTGGGTGTTGGGATGCAGCGGGGCGAAGCGCGGGGAGGGAGAAGCCGGTCGGTGCCCATCGCCGCAGGCGAACCGAGGAGCTCTCCGTACGGATTTATGGAGAAGGGTTTTTTGGGGGGAGACTGGGTGTGTTTAAATAAAAAAGATGTAGCAGCGAGGAGCTGCCGGGATGCGATGCGCTTCCAAGCTGCTTTTTTTCACCCCATTTCGCACATTCCTCCAGTGCGACCGCATCCCTCTTCCCACCCCCTCGCCCCCGCTTCCAGGAGGGGGAAGAAAATAATAAATATTGAATCGCTGCCTTATCGGGCAGCCGAGAGCGGGGCCCGGGCGACAGCACCCGAGCCGGGGGGGCCGCGCTGGTGAGCCCGGGCGGACCCGGGCTGCTCCCACCCACGGGTGACCGTGGCGGCGCGACCCGGCCGCAGACCGGCTTTGTAGGCGCGTCAGTGCTCCCCTTCGGCAGAGCGTCGCGATCGGCTCTGGGGGTGTTTCCTGGGCAGGCCGGGGGTAGCGGGCTGCCGGCTGGGCACGGCCGCTGCCGGGGGGTCCTGGCGGCTACGGGCGGTGACAGACTCAAAAATCTGCAGCCGGCGGTTAACCCCTTGGGTGCAGGCCCCAGCCCCTCTGCTCGCAAAGAATAACAAGTTTGAAAATGGTCTTCATGGATTTTTTTTTTTTTTTTCCCCCCGTGTGTCTGTGGGCCCGAGAGAGAACGCGGCCGCTCCCCGAGCCGGGCAGGTCGTGCTGGCCACGCCGAAACACGGGGCGTGGGGTGGCTGCCCGGGCGCTGCTCCCGTCCCCGCGCCTGCTGCTGTGCCCCCTCTGCTTAGCCCGAAAGGAAAATTTAATCCAGTTAAGAAATTAAACCTCGTGTGTTTAAAAGTGACAAATTTGAAGGGGGGGGGCGGGGAGCGAAGTAGGATTTCCAGGTCACTGGTTAGCTAAAGATGGTGTGGAAAAAGAGCTCGGGAATAAGGCGAGGGCAGAGGGAAGGGAAGAGGGACCTTTTAAATGGCAAAGGCTTGTACGTCTCTCTGGAATTTAAACTGTTTTTTTAGGCTTGTAAAATCTTCTTGAAGTTGCGCATTTATCTCAGGAGGCTGCTTGCTAGCTAATCTTCTCAAGGCATGTCCTGATTTTTTGTAACATTACAGTATCTGAGGTCCTTTTAACCTAATTTTGTAACAAAGATAATTTCTTATTATGTAAGTTGCTGTTCTGAATGATTGCTTTGGGTTGTGGAGATCGTCCTTAACCGGTCTCCCCTGTGCCGTAGAAACTGGAATTATTTACTTCGTTATCAATTCTTGAAAGAAAGCCTCGCTCAACTGGAAAAGGCTGCTGAGGTATTACAGGAAAATAGAGTCTTCCCATTCTTCTTGCTAGAGAGTTAAATCTGATCAGAATTTACTTCAGAGGTTTATGTTTATGTATAAATCCGATTTTCCCCACATACAGACTTACAAGGACGAGCTGCTGATTTATACACACAGCATTAACTTCCTACAAGTGGCAGACGTCTAATGCTCTCTTCAAGAATTTTCTTCTTTGCTGACAGCAGTTCCCTAAAAGTGCCCTGTGCTAAAGCCAAAAGGCGCTAGCTTGGGCTGCCTGGTTTTCTTTTCCAGAGGAGATTAATGCTATAAAACAAGGAAGACAGAATTTTATTTAGTTGGATATCGAGTTTTCACTAGTACAGAGGGATTTTTTTTATTTTATTTGGAAGGTGGGTTATTCTGAGTGAAACCTTAAGCCGTGTTTATCAGAGAGGGGCAGTGTGTTCTCATAAAGAAACGAAGGAACAAAATACATCCCGGTGTTCCTCTGTCGGGACATGCAGTCATCTGTTGGACTTTGTGGCCTGTGCTGGCTAAATCGAATAGCACTGTCACTAGTAGCTCTGGTATTTTTAAGTTAAAAAAGGGATTGGAGTATGCTTCGAATTCCAGTGATAAACTACAGACATTTCGCAGTAGTTGGTATTTATTTTGCTCCGATTTTGCAAGAATGTTGCGATTTGAGGTGTTTAACTCTCAGTAAGGGGTGCAAATGTTAGTGTTCGCTGTTGTTGCTTTTTAAACTAAAGACTGTTAAGATGTTTAATGGTGATATGTTGACAAAAGTGGCAATGAAAAGGGCTGCATTCTTCAGCGAGCCAGTCTGTGCTGTACGGCACTTTTGGAAAGCACAGATGTGTATGTCATTTTCTGCCTCACATCTTTTCTTTCTTTTTTTTTTTTTTCCTTGCCTCCCAGTATCCTTGTGTTGAGTGACCCATAACAGCTAGGGATTGTGGTGTCTGGATATATTTGAATATGAAGCAGTCTTTTTAAAGCCATTACAGACGATTCAGTCAAGTAAAATTATTTGTATCATCGGAATAGGAAATGTAAGCTGGTTAATTTTAATGATTTTATGAATTTTCCAAGATCTGAAGTCAGGCAGGTACAAGAATGTGTTGCTCCTCGCTTAATAGCATGTTTGAGCAAAGACTGGCATTCTGCATCAGAAAGGGAAATTTTAGGGTTTCTTGCAGTCTTTCATCCTTCTGAATAAAGATGGAAATTCTGAACTAGGTAAAGAAACATATGGTTTTACCAGAAATTATTTCCTAGACTGATCAATTACTAGGAGATGTAATGAGAAATATATTCCTTAGGGAGAGGAAGGAGGGATTGCCATTACATAATATCCCTTGGGAGAATTTCCGTATCGCATAATGAGGTTGGTGATGGAGCATTTGGGGAAAATGCCTATGGATAGGAATTTGTTCTTCAGATTTCCATAAGCAAAACATATTACTGAAAAATAGGCTTGTTAAAGGTAGCACTGATATGTTAGTAGGTGGGTGCTTTGCCTCTATACACATTTCTTTTGTTCTCATAACTACTATGTAAGAGATTAGGTAACTGTAAGATTAAAATGTCCACAAAATGAGAGATGTTAGTGAATAATTTCCTTACTTATTTAACGCCAAGGGTAAATCGTTATGGGCTTATGTTCCATTCTAGGCTTCATTAAATTATTTCTGTTTATCTATTGAAAATAGGTCCCGAGGAAAAGAAAATCTCTAGCCTTGATGGTGTAAACACAAATGACCTTATCCTTGTGCTGGTGAAAATGAAATATATAGAAATGCATATACGTGATGTTGTGGATTCAATAAAACTTGGTAGCTGGATACATGTTTTCAGAGTCCTCATAATATCCTAAGGATTGCCTAGGAGCTGACTTTCAGATGGAGAAGAAAGCGCTTGTTAAAAGTGACTTAAGTACAGCCTTACTTTTTTAGTAGCAGTTGCCTTAAACGGGAAAATAATTCATTTCCACGCACCTGCCCTTCAGCGTTTTTCTTGCTCGGAGTCCAGAGCGAGCGGTGAGCCTTCGGGAGCCGAACGCCGAGCCGGCCGGCAGTGCCTGCCCGCGCGCGGGCTCAGGGGTGTTAAAACCAACAGAGGAAAAGGTGAACAATCTTAACACCTCTGTCACTGCTGGGGAATTTGCCTAATTTGAGTTGCTCATTTAAAATTCGAGCGCTGGTGATTCTAGTCATTTTTCAAATGGCTTGCTCGGCTCTTGTCCCTTGAGTTACAAATGTGTTCCAGCTTTCAGGTTTCTCTGAAAATCACCTTTAGGCGGATTCCAGCAGCCGAGGCGGCGCAGTGACCCCTGATGGTGGCTCTGGTAATCGAGGCAGGTTTGCACAGCTATCTCTATTTTTAGGAAGTTAAAGGTGCAATGGCTGTTTTGAAGTCCAGGCCCCTATTTCGACATTTCGTGATAATATTTTGCAGTATTTTGCGTGCCACCTCGCGGCTGCTGGGGCACATTGCAGTTGTTGAGGTGCAGCTGGGTTTTGTAGGATGGTTCCAATTTTAGTGTCTTTCTGATAGTTTTATTTTGTGTCTGGGTTTAGTGTCGGTTGTCTGTTCTGATTCACCTCACATTGACTCAGTTGTGAGATCCTGATGGTTGGAAATGCAAACCAGAGTGGTGGGCTCTCACTGCTGAGCAGTGTGTTGCTTTCAAAGTTTGTTGGCAGGGCTTGGCTTTCCGAAAAGGTGGGAAATGGTGCTGGATTTAAGCACTGAGAGTTTGCATAAAGGAATTAATGACATTTCTGCACCCCATACAAAAGGTCGCTGTCAAAGAAACTGAAAATATATGTGCCTGATACCGGTGGAAGGACTTGATGGCAGATGGTGATGCTGGGGTGGTAGTCTTCCTCGCTGCCCTGTCCCAGTACCCTGCCAGAGTTCTACAGATAGTGACCCCTGCATTAACCGTCTCGCAAGCGCGGTTTGGCATGAGCGCATCTCTCAAGGTAGCTAATGTCGTTTTAAACAGTGAGAATGGCAACCTGGGATTGCTGGTTCTTGTAAACTTAAACTAGGACGGTGCTGTTGACGTGGATATAGAGAAATAGGTTCTCCAAAACATCCATTTGTACCTTATATGGCCACGCTGAAAGGATTAAGGATAAATAAAATGTGTATTCTTTAATACTATAAAAATAAACCTTATTTTCTGGTGGGTGGTAGGAGAAGAGTTAGAGTTTACGTGAGGACAGCATTTCAAGGTAGCTGTTTATGTTGTTACCAAAGATATTTCTAGCTTGCTTACAAAATGAGATTTTTTAAAAAATATTTTTAATTTTGGAAGTATTCAGCCTAGCTTATGTTCTTGTGGAAAAAATGTTGCAGTTAAATTGCCATGGAAGGTAGCTACAAGATTTTTAATACTGAGTTAAAGCAAGCTGGGTATGTTGTTTGCCGTAATGTTTCTGTGGGGGGTAAAAAGCATCTGTATGCGGATGCGGTTTCTGCAGTAACTGCTATACCAGGGGAGAATCGGGGACATAATGGGTATAAATCTTGGGTTTTTTTTCCATGGAATAATCAACAATAAAAGGCATTTAGGCTATTAAGATACCGGCAAGTAGATCCTTACTCCAGAGCTGTAGGTTACGAAGTTAGAGTATAGTCTGCCTTCAAAATGGTTGGAAATCCGTCGTAAATATCTCTTTACCACATACCTTCTATCTCCCTGGATGATTGGCTCTCTAGCAAAGCCTTCCGTAGAGGGTGTACTGTAATCCTTTTATGTTACTTCTTCAGTGCAGATTACGCAGCAAGAAATAATTAGGAGATTAATTTTCACCTGTCACTGCCGATAATAGATAACCTTGATACAGTGACAGGGCTAGGAATTTGGGGAGCGGAAAAGCATTTAACCCTGTAGTGATTGCTGCAGGGACCAGGCAGAAAATGGTTGCCAGAACATGACCTCCCTGCTCGCTGTCACGAAAAGGGAGAGACGTGTTAGTCTTTCAGCTTCCTTGTCTCCCGCGAACGCTTTGCCTTTATCTGCGAACGTGAGCTGTAAAATTCGCTCTGTGCCGCAACGGTGCCACACGCGCCTCGTGCTAATCAGCCCGGAGCAGACGTCGGAGACCTTTGTAGCCTAGTCTTTTAATTCAAATGCAGTTCTGTTGCTTTTCGTGATTTCAATTCCCAATCTGACTGGTATTCCTAGTCTGCTAGGGAAAGGAGCAAACTAATGAAGATGGCTTCATTAAGCAGAGTGCAATTTAGCCCTTGCCTCTCTCCAACAAATGCAGCTGAAAAAACATCCCAGAAGTAACTGTGCTTTTGGTCTTCAGAGAAAGCAGAGCTGAGGTGTTTCTGTTCCCTTTCAAAATTAATTACTAGCTTGCATCAGGTGAGCTTAAAAATGTAGCCTATGCTCTAAGACACTGGAGGTAAATGGGAAGGAAAAAAAAAGCCACCCTTCCCCCTCTGCTGCTTTTTTATTTTTTTTTTTCTTTTGTGCTGAAGTTTAAATCTACAATCTGTTGGAAATGTAATGGGAAACCAGCCTACAGAAAATGCCATTATTCATATCATCCTGAGCTCATTTATTTTATCTGCAATAGTAATGATAAGACAGGCTGCTTGGCAATGCTGATAAGCTGAGAAATATCTTAGAGCTATTTGTAAAAGTTAAAGCAGATCTTGGTACTGAGAGATAGGGAAACTGATGAGCCTTTGGGCAATCTGCAGAGCTGAAAGCTAATAAAGATTTTAATAGGAAAGCCTCATTAGGATTAGGGAGAAGATCTATTATCTGGGATTTACACAACACAAACGGTGGGGCAACTTTAATTTTTGCTTCTTTGTTCATTAAATACTGTTGCTGAATGTGAAGCCTTTTAGCTCTGATCTGGATCTCTTCATACGTTCAAGGAGCCATCGCCAGCTGTTGGTTGAGCAAAGATGGAAGGGCAGTTTGTGTGGGAATGCGTTTGCCACACGCGAGAAGTGCCAGAAAGCCATCATCTTCAGGGGCCAGTCACTTTTTGGAGGTGCAGAAATACAGTTGTTTGCAGGTGCCTGGGCGGGAGGGTTCTCAGTAGTGTCTTTTTTCTGTTGTGAACAATAATTGTAGTCTTTTGGCCCTGAAGAGCATCTTTAGAAAGAAATTAACACATTGCTATTGTGCTGGTTCTCTTGATGGTGAGACTGAAATACTGTTACTGGAGTGGATAGCTTGTGTGCCCAGTTCAGCCTGACGGGATGCTAACTCCACATCCCGCAGCGGTGGCTTTTTTATTAGTTGCGATCGCCATATGGATAAAACTATTCTAGTAGAGGAGCTGTCTCCAGTGCAGCTGGAGTTGGTATGGTAGGAGTTCTGTGCCATGGGTGACCTGATCGAGTGGTTATACAACAGGACTGATTTTAGCACCATGTGCACTCTTATGTTGTGATATACAAAGCATTCACTTTTTGAGGACCCTTAGTGTGTGCAGACACCTATGACATGGTCTCAGCTGTGTTATTTCTCATACTTAGCATGATATGTAAGGTGCATGTAAGCTGCTGAAAGAGCATTCGTTTATCCAAGGTTTACAGATGTATTTAATATTTTTTCTCAAGGACCATCCAGACTTTTTGTGTGGTTGAACTGGATTGTAAAGCAGGCGGAGAAGCCACTCTGGAACATTCTTTGGTTTGCTTTTGAGGTCCAAGCCATGTTGTAACCTGATTCTGCTAACCTACAGTTTAAACCATTCTTACGCATAGCTGATGAGATCTAGTTGAACCTCTAATACAGATGAAGGGTTTTATTAGGTGATGTCCATGCTGGCTGTGAAATGCCACTTGTGTGACCACACCTGTGCCTGGGAGCTGTCGTCATGTTTCTTCCTTGTGTGAGGCACAAGGAGGTACAGGAGCCTCAGCTTCTCCCCCGTTTTCATGGCACAGACCAACTCCTCTCCTGCTGCTGGATCAAATAACCCCAGTGGTAACTGCCGTAACATTGCTTCCATGGAAGAGTAATATTTGGAAAGTATGTTTTTGTATTTTCAGTTGTCTTTATTATGATGTAGCAGCCAAAACCCAAAAGGGAACGCAGCACCGTGAGCCACAGAGAAGTCTATTCCAGACAATAGTTCAGGATCCGCTGGTTTAAACCAGTGGTTTCATAGGGCCTACAGTGGACAATGTAATGATAGATTTAACTCCAAGTATTCCATCTTCCATGTGCTTAAGGAACTTATGCAGAGCAACTGCAGCTGTAATCCCCTCTGCTGTGCCCTCACCAGCGTGGAGCCAGATGGGCAGGGCTGCGAGGGAAGCACCCTGCTCCTACTGCCCAGGACAAAAATGAATTTCTCATAGCGGGTTGGTGTCAGTTTATTGCAGCTTGTTCAAAACAAGTCACAGTTTATGTCAGCGAACCAGCGTGGCCTCCTAAAGAACTAGGGCTATTTGCACGTAACATGTTGCTCCAGCAAGGCTGCCATTTGAGAAGTTTCTAATATTTATGTTTGATATGAATGAAACTTTTTGTTTTGTCTGTAGACCGCAACGGAACTGGAGCTGACTCGTATCAGGAGTGCCTTGATAACAAGCAAGGTATGAGATCAAGTCTCTCCAACATGGGCACTTGGGACTGATTTAGCTTGATTTCTTGCAGCTGAATTGGTTGCTGTCTCTGTCTCTCTCACTCTCTCTGTCTCCCTTTTTTTTCCTTTTTTTTTTCCCCCACTGTCTCCAAGCCGATTCACTGTTAACAGTTCCATGTCAGCTAACTTGTTAGCTCAGGGCCTCATCACACATTTGTGCTAAGGCTTCTTGTCTCTAGCACCCCAAACCCTCTGTTACCAAGGGAGGAAGTGGGAAAGTTGTAAAACAAAAGTGGCATGTGCACTCACTTGCAGTTATCTTCTTCCTTGAGGTTTAGTTGCACAGCCAAGCAGAAAAATACTAAAGTAAAAGTTGAGTTAAGGGAAGGCATGTGCTAGGCTGGGTTACCTTAATGCCAGACATCCTGTGATAATTTGTGTGCGGACATGCTGACTCAGACTTGTCCAGCCTGCTGTCTTCTCCCATGGCAAAGTTGATAAGAGCTGGAAAAGTCTCTTGTGACTTACGAGGGAGTGATGATGGTGACAGAGAAACCTGTTATCCTTATACTGTAAACATGGAATGAAGAGTCACATCAGTAGAAATTGCAATTGTAAAAATATCTCAGAAACAGGACCCAAAGGCAAGTTTATTGATTTTGTATTTAGAAAAAGCGTTGGTGTATTATGTTCTCTTCAGATGTCCTCTCAGAGAACTGCATCAGAAGTGCTACTCCATCGCGATAGCCATGTAGTGAGTGTTGAACCTTGTGGTAATCGGGGAGAGCAAGCACTCTTCAGTCCAGAATTTCATGCATTATGAGCATGAAAGAGCAAAGAGAGAAGAGGAAATGCTTATCCTAGCCAGGTTACAGGCATCAGTTACATGTCGGCTTTTCACCCTGCCGTTGGCCCAGACCTGTGACAGTAGATAAAATGATCATTTGCTGAAATTCTGACCTTTCTTGCGTAATTTTCTGAAGTAGTACCAAGAAACACAAAAAAACTGTCCCAATTTTGGTGCTTGGTTGGGTTTAATTTTCCACTGGTGTGTTCACTTTCAGTATCCATCAATCAGTGTTATATGTGCTTCAAGTCAAAGCTGCCGTGAAGTGCGTTCCCCCTGCTGTTGTTGGTTTGGGGTGGGGTTATTTTGGGGTTGGGGGGGGGTGTTTGGTTTGGTTTGTTCCCTCCCCTCTTCCCCCCCCCTCCAAAAAATAGTAGTATGTTGTCTCTCTGGTGGCCTTTATGCTCATCTTTTTTCACTATTTTTCTCTACTGATTGTAGTAAATACCTAATCATTGCTAAGCTTTCATTTCAGAAGTTACAACTGGAAGACTAATGTGGAAGAACTATAATCAATAATGGCTTTTTTTATTAGATTGAGTTTAAAAGTCTTCCAGACCAATGTAATTCAGGATGCTCCTTTGATAGATAGAGAGTTTGTTCTTTGGGAGAACGGTTTTTTCCAGTAACATTTTTCTGGTTGGCTGGAGGGGGGCTGTTCCATTTGACATTTTGTAGAAAGCAACTGAGTTTCAGGTTTTTAAAAAATTGAGTGTTCTCATTTTTGGAAACCAGCTGTAGTCCCGTTGATGTGCCAGTTACCCTGGTTTATCTGACAGGTGGTGTTAAACAGGGTTACATCCATCACTTCCATTTGTTTGTCAGTACCCTAGATTTTTCTTGCAGTGTGGGTTTTGGTGGGTTTCTTTGACTCTGTTGTTAACATGTGAACAAGCTCTATCATTATAAGCACTTTCAATCCAGTATGAATTGGATCTGGTTTGGGTAATTTATCATGCCCATGCTACATCATCACGTTCAAAGCAACAACCTTTAAGAATGCAGAGGTGTAAAGGTAAAAGTGTACACAGTAACTTGTAGTCAGTCCCTTAGTGTCCAATGCAGATTACATTTTGTGAGCATGCAGTAGAGTTGAATCCACCATTTGCAACAATTTACGGAATATAAAATGTATAGCTGACAGTGGACCCATAATTCTGGTTGCTTTCTGTTATGTTCAAAACAAAACACCACCAAAGGCTGGAAGTAGCAATGGCTCTTTAAAAGTATTAAATCTTCAAGCTATGTGAAATGCAATTGCCATGGCTTCTTTTTATAACAGCATGCTTGTCTCCTAGAAATTATGCTATAATGAGGTTTGGTTTATATATTTTACCCCTTTCCTCATTAAAGTGCTATCTCTTGGAAGAAGCGCTTTGTGTCTTGAAATACTGCACGGTTAAAATGAAGGCAGGTTTATAAGGATTTAATGTACTTGGGAGCCAAGGTTTTGCAGCTTTATGGCAAAGATGTTTTAACAAAGGGCTTTATGGTAAGGGTGTGCTGTATTTTAGTCAGGCAGTTGCTCAAGGGAAAATTTTCAGTATGAGCACGTCACGGCAGCAAGGAGAAATTCAGAGGGAAACAGGCCTCTGAGACGCAGTCGCCGTCTTGGCTGATATTAAGTCTTAATTCTTTGCAATTTCTTTTTTTTTTTTTTTTTTTTTCTTCCTTTTTGTTTACCTCTTGGCTTAAGGAAGACAAAGTCTTGTGCCGTGTCATGCGGTCATGCAACAGCACGACCAGGTCACCTAGGTTTCTCATTTTAGTGCTCAAAGGCAGGGTGCAGGAGAGCCTGCCCAGGACGGCCACAGGTGGGATTATTCACATCTTCTCAGGATAGAGCTTGTTTTGACGATCTTTTATCTCCAATATTCATTATTAAAATCATACCCTAAAAGCAAGACTTTCTGAGTGTTTGGGGCTTGGAAGTGAAGCAAGCAGCAGTTCGGAGCAGTTGCCCGTCTGCTGCAGCAGAAGACATGTCCTGGATCTGCCTGTTTCTCTGGGATACAGTTAATACCCCATGGTTTCCTGAGAGCCAGGGGGTTCTGCCATCGAAAACAGGTATAAAGTTACAACCAGACACAGTTGTTGCTGGAGCTTCTCAATAGGAACTTGCTGTTACTATAAATAAAACAATTCTGTTTTAAAGGTTAGGCAATGAAAAGCACATAGCTAGGGCCTTGGTGGCAGCCAGGAGACATAACCTCACATCCTTGAAACAATGCGTAGAGATGGTCTTGGAAACCAATTCAGAGTATTTCATGTTATCTTTTGTAGCGCCTTCTCTTATCCCCATGCTCTCAGGTGGGCTGGTAATGGGCATTTTGCCTTGCTGGGCTCCAGCTTTCCAAGCGGAGCTACAGGTTCCTGCTGGAGGAACCCAATACCTTTCACTTTTCCAACTTTCTCTTTCTTGTGGAGTATCATGGTTCTCTGTTATTTCCCCACAGATGAATTAGTGGATATTTTTCCAAGATGAATGTGGTTTCATCTTTCTGATGGCACTATTGACTTCCTAGGACTCTCTATATTTCTTTTCTGGTATTTTACACCACCTCCTAAATTCAGTACTGCTTATTGATTTTGTTAGCTCACCTCTAAAGGGAGGACAAATGTAATTTGGAGCAATGTTTGGGAGCAAGGACAGAGGGTAGTTAATCTTGACAGTGATCAAAATTTGGCTGCTGTCGAGGCGATAGCAGTGCCTCTGTCCTGAGGTGATGGAGGACCGAGTGCTCCTGCCCTGGGACTGGGCTGTGCGTGGATCTCAGGCGGGTTGCCGAGCAGTTGTTACAGGGATAGGATGTCTGTAGGATCAGGCTCGATTTTGAAATAGTGGCAGTAAACTGAAGACTTTTCGTCCTGTTACCAGTCCCCTGGGCCATGCAGTCCCAGTGTCTGTCACCTCTGATTAGTCTTGATGCAACCAATGACCTTGTTTGTGTGAGCGCATTAAGCACAACATTAATGTCTAATTTGACTACTTTGAATTCAGACAGGCTGTAATCAATCACCTGAACTCTCTTGACAGTGAATATGGCTGGATGGGATAAGGAGAACAGATAAAATGCACGCTTGGGCTAAAACTCTAGGAAATTGGAAAACTACTCGTGAACCTGTGTAGCTGATGTAACTGTAGCTGTTGGTGGAAACGGGTTCTTCGCTGGAAAGCAAAGGCTGCAAAAGCAGGAAATTTGTGGTCATTGTAGAGGTCTGTTCAGCCTTCCTCCTGCCCGTTAAACACCGGCATGGTAAATGAGACCGCCAAGACACAGAGGCACCTTTTAGAAGATGTTATTAGAAGTTCTAACCTATTCCGGTTTTTGGATCCCTTTTGAACGCAGCAAGATTAGTTTCAGGTTGGCAAAGATGAATTATGAGGCAGATAAATAAAAATGGCAGACTGGCGTGGCTGGATTAAAAAGCGCAGTCAAAACAGTTCTGTCACTGAAGATGTTATTTCCATTAAATGTTTTGAGATTTAATATTGATTTCAGTGAAATTACCCTTGAAAACAGATTTCCTCCGAACCTTTATTTTTATATATTTGGTTTGGAACTACTTTAGGAGGTGGAAAAATGAAACTTTTGCTTCAAACACTTCTTATGTTTTGAAATTGGCTTTTTTCACTGTATGAACAGTTTTAAAAATATTATTTATTATTTGTATTCCAGTCATGCCTATGCACTCTAGTTATGGGCTAAACGTCATTTTGCTAACCACAATGCAGACTGGGGGGGGGAATCAGTTTCTGCCTGAAAAAGCTTTGGTTTTGTATTTCTGACTGGGGCTGCATTGATTGCCAGTGCCTATTTAAAAAAAAAAAAAAAAAAACCTTCTCATTTTACAATATGTTGGCTGCCTTTTTGTTTAAAGAATTATAAATACATCAGCAGATTTTCCACAAAAACACATATGCTTTCTTCCTGATGAGCGTGATGACGCACTGAGAATCCTTGCAATAGGCCTTGAATCTCCTTCAAGTAGAGGATAGTGCTGAGGTTGAAATTGAAATTTTAAATAACTCTCTTCATTAAAAAAGATGCTGCCTTGTTAGCAGAAGAATTGCCATTTTCTGACTAATTTTTTTTGCCAGCATGGGAACAAAGAAAGAAAGGAGGCAGAATAAAAGCCTGTGTGAGTGTACGTACAGAGGCTGCAGCTCTCTAAACTGGTAATGGTATCTGGAAAGAGTCCAGGCTGTTGTAAATATGAACTTTTGTCAATATTCCCCAAGCTTCTTTGGACTCTAGGGTGGGCTTTATTAGCTGAAGGTCACACCATTGTGCTGTCTCCCTCTCCTGAGACCTCTGATACCTTCCTGAAAGGACAGCCCATTATCCCTGGGCTTAGAAGCCAGCTTTCTCTTCAGTGGCGCTGAAGCTGATAAGCTTAAGAGGCATATTTCATCCCCCCACTGCTGCTTTCAGGAGACAAACAGTGTTTATCGTTCCTGATTAATTCCAGTTGAACAAAAAAATAAAATAGGAGGCATGTGTGTGTGCACACGTGCGCACACGCACAGAGACACGGAGTTGACATTTTTTTTTAGGCTGGTCTTCTTGCGTAATGTCAACTCATCGCGCTGGCTGCAGCGAGCAGCCTCTGGTGCTGCCTCTTTGTTTTTCCTAGGTTGTGTGTCCAAAGATTGATTTAGTAACGTGAGAGGATCCGGGGTTGCGATCAGTGTGCAGCGAAAGGGGTGGAAAGGGGGACGGGGTAGCAGCAGCCTGAGCATCGAGGTTGGAATTGATTTGTGGCAATTAAGCATTAAGGTCTTCGAGAGCAGGACCACCCGCTGGGAGAGTGGCTTTCCATCACCTGCGAAAGATGAATGGCCCGAGGAGAGAGAAGGGCAGGGATTTCGTACTCAGCTACCTGAAAAGAATCATTAAAACACTGTATCTCGCTTCTGTATCTCGCAGCCCTGTTCATCGCAGCTAAATCCCTTTGCTGGGAATTGTATGCAAGAGAGTTGGAAGATAGAGATGCTAGTTGCTTCTGCTGCTTTGGTTTCTCCGTTTCTGTCTTCGGATCTGGCTTGAAAATTGTCAGGAGGTGTCTTGCTGATTTTCTTGTTACTACTGCTTCAGTAGAAAGGTCTTCCATACGTGGCTCCCAGTTTCTTAGGGTTACTCTTTTCCTTGTACTGAAATTCAGAGTATAGAATGAATAACAATGAATAACACGTGCAATGAATAACATACTGTCCCTCTGCAGCTCTGTAAAATGCCCAGGTAGCACGCCCCAGAGCCTGGGGCATCCAGGGCAGGAGACCTGTGCTGTGTGCTGCTCTCTGGCACGGCCTTGCTGTGCGAGACACTTCGCAAGCCTGTGCCTGAGGTTTTCTGAGTGGAAAATGAGGATATTGGCACTGTACACAGTCCTGTTTGTTTGGATGACCACGTAGTGCAGCCCAAGTTAGGTCTTTTGCAAAGGCCTCTGTATTTCCTTCAGTTTTGTTGTGTTGTACGTGCCAAGGTTGAGGAGTAAAAGAGGAGATCGCACATGGCTGAAAGGAGCCTGTTGATTTCTTGACCAGAGGAGATGATATTTCACTCCATAAAACTCAACATTTTTCAGCCTTATAAAAAAAAGTAAAAATATTAGAGAGCTGTGGTGTGTGAACGGCTTTCTCTCATTTCGCTTTTTGTTCACGTTGAACAAATGGGCCCCGACAGCAGGTAAGGGGCTTTGCCACTCTGCCCCTGCCTCTGCAGGGCTGCTCCTCCTGCAGAGGTGCATCAAATGCTGCACCAGCCAAAAGCAAATCAGCTACTTAATGTGTGTTGCATCGAATCTTTGTCTCGCTTGCCACGTGGGCCATGTTTAAACCAGATTCTTGGTACTCGGGTTGCAACTAACTTCATTTCCTTTGCCAGAACAGAGACGGAACAATATTAAAAATTTTACAAAACTATGTTTACTTCTTGCCAGTGAGAACCATGTTTAAAGATGGATTTTGCTATTAGGGCTCCAGCGCTAGTGTAAACAGGGTCTAATGGGAAAGGCTGTAAAATAATAGGGCTATTGGTCATCTTCAGGGGAAAAGGAATTTCCATAGCGCATTTCAAACTGGAATAGATCCAAAGCTTCGGCTGACCAAACACAACTAGCATTTCCATTTTAAAACGTATATAGTAGCATGAAATGGGAGTGGTGGGCCTCTGATACTATTTTTTCAAAGGTAAACTGCACAAGCCTGCGTGAATTGGAGGCACTTACTTACTTTTGTTTTGTGGATTGGGTTAAACTTGTCATTCTTCACATAAAACAGAATACAGTTAAGTTTTAGATGAGAACCTCCTTAAATATACCAGAGACTCCTTTTTAAGGGCAAAGTAGACTTGAGGGAGAAAATTACTTTGAAATCTTAGCAAAAGGTTCTGAAGCTACATACATGGTTCTTTCTCCAGATCAGTTAACATGGTGGAAGGATTTTTATTAGTCCAGTGGTGCACCATAGACTGCAGTAGGATATGTACTTGCTCGGACCCCGAGTTTGGTGATAAGTGAACTGTTAATATGTGCTGGGCCGAGCAAGCTCTTAACTTCCCCTAAAATGGAGGGGGCAGAAATGATCTCATCGGACAAGATGTCTTTGGGCTACTGCCCACCATTAGGTATGTCCTAGACAAGATTTATTTACTCGGTGTGGACGGATTATTTCCCTTTTCCCTCCCTGAATCTGGCCTGCGGTAGCTGTTAGCAAAAGAGCTTTCCACCTCCTGTATCGCAGGAAGCATTTTAGCTCTTGTTGAAATATGAAGCTCCCTTCCTTTATTAAAATTAAGAACCGCTTTCTCACATGGCAAAGTGATAATAAAGACTGAAATTGGATCTATAACTTCATGAAAAAGAATTTTTTTTTAGACAAATCATGTATGGTAATACATCCATTGTTCTCTCGCTGTGTTCTTTGTATTGCTTAACTCCCTGCGAACAAAGAACCCGTAACTGGAATTGTAAAAATAATCCAGGCATTTAAGTCAAAACTTAAAAGGCCCTTGAGAATCTCATGCAAAGGTGTGCCCTTGAAATGGTGGTTTATGAATTGTCTGAACAGGTTTGAACATCCTGGCCCTGAGGAAATCTATGGGAATTTTGCCGCTGACTGCAGTGGGGTCAGGATTTCACACTCGGCGCTTTGTACGTAGTGCAGGGCATTGAGCAGAGCCGTCTTTCAGTCTTTGAGAAAGTCTGACTCCCTCCTCACAAGCAGGCGGGAGATTTTCTAGTCGGTTGCACTTGTGAATTCTAGTTAAGGGAATTGCTTTTGGTCCCCCCATCTTTGTCACTTACTTAAACAAACATGCAAACTGGAAACATGCACTTGCTCGAGCTTCAGCAGCCAGTGCCTCCTGAAGGCCTCTTGTTACTGATCTGGAACTCAAACTGGTTGGAAAAGTGGTTTTAAGCTAAGGTTCAAGCCTGCTTAAATGAAACCATTCGGGCAGAGAGATTGGAAATTTTATTCCCAGTTGCCATTCAGATGTCTGAACTCAGTTCAAAGTGTGAAGGTTTGTTCTCTGAGCTTGAACACAGATCAGTCTGAAGGTTGTATTGTAAATTGAAGCACCGGTTTATTGCAAAATAAGGTGTTTTTAAAAGTACAGGTCTTATATGAACAGTGAGGGAATTAGTCCAAAATTTGTGTGCAGATTCAGCTAACCAAGGCCCTTTGAAACCCACTTGAACACAGAAGTTAGCCCTGTGTGAGCAGGAGGTTGAGCCAGATGACCTCTCAAAGTCCCTCCCGCTTACGTGACTCTGTGCTTCTCTGATTAGATGTCTCGTGCCTGCCAGGGTATTTGAGCAAACCACTGGATTGCCTGATCCTGATCATTGTAAACATCATATGCCTCTATCGTGTCACAGTCCAGGGAGAGTCGAGTCACCGGAGTTGTAGCAAATTCCCCTTTGTCCTCAGTCTTCCAAATTCATGGTGTGGTGGCCATTGACATCATCTGTTGTTTAAGAACTGCTATTGATGGAGTAAACTCTCTATATAATGAAAAACAAAAAACAAAGAAACCATAATCCCAAAAAACATGATCCAGGGCTCCAAGAAAATTGGAACACTTAAGTTACCTAATCGTAGTTCTCCATCAAGAGAAAAAGTTTAGGAAAAATTATTAGAAAAAGCCTTCTAAGCTTTCAGCAACAGTATCCCACAGACTTGTCAATCCAAAGTAATCCCACGAAGCTGAACAAAGCTGATTTCTAGTGCACTTGTTTGTAATTAATACTAGTAGAACTTAGATCAAAAAAGTGGGCTGTGTCCCCCTCGTGTTACTATCAGTAGTTGGACGGGGGAGTTGGAAAGCTACATCCTGTGTACAACATGGCAGTTTATTGAGGCTTCTCTGCCACTCAGGGGGTCACAGAAACGTTGCAGTGGCTGAAAGATTGGCTTTAACTTTTCCATGTGTTGCTGTAATGGAATGTGCAACAACTTAAAAATTCCTTGAAGGTGCTTGGAGAGACCCAACCATCGTGTCAGCAGGAGCATGCGTTTGAAAGCTGCTCTAGAGAGGGACATTGCTCAGAATAGTTTGCAAAAAGTAATAATCACGACTCAGTATGGACAATTAGAAAATGTTAGAAGTAAATGGTTAATTTTTCACAACTTGCCCGAACACAGCTACCAGACACCCTTTAAAAAAAAAAAAAAAAAGCTTGGTTGTTCCTCACTGTAGCTGTATCTTGAGGGCTTTCCTTAATGGGCTGCCTCCTTCTGTCCAGTATGGAAAGAAAAACAAGAGTTAGAGACCTTCCTTTGTTCCCATGCGATTTTAATCTGATTCATTCATTCCTAATCATCTTGAAGGATTATAAAAACAAAACCTGTTAAATCTTGGTTCTTACTTCTTTTCTTTCTCTCCCAAACATCATCATTTGGGGTTTTTTTTATCATGTTGCATTTCTTTACCCATGAATCAGCTGCCTTTTTATTTTTTTTCTCTATAACAAAAGTCGGGCGGGAGGGGAGGGGGGTGACGGGAGTGCTGCTTTCTTTGATTCGTTCGACACACAAGTGTTCCTTGGCCTTTCATACCGAGGAGTGGATGCAGCTCTTGAACAAATTGGACCTACTTGTTTGCTGGCCTAGGCCATCTTGTTATCCAGCCAGCTGTGTTTTGATCTTGGAGGGCCGTTTGAAGATTAAATTGAGACATCTTTTGTTACTATTAAGTGCAGTAATTAAATCGGCTCAGTGTTATTTAAGTGTGGAAAATGTCGCTTCGCTGGCCCATGGGTGCCTGAAGTTGCCATTAGACAGCTGTGTTGCTTCCAGTACTAATGATGAAGAGGTAGGAGAAAAGAGCCAAGTGCTCTCTAAATAATTCTCAACTCTTTCTGGGTTATGCCGGATCCCCTCCCCACCTTTTTGTGTGACGTTTCTCCCCCATCTCTCCTCAATTCATGAAGAACAAGGTTTTTGAGAGGGAACTCAAGCTTTTGCGGGTGGAGAGCTGGAAGCGAGTGCCTTGTCCTGAGCGGAGGGGTGGGTGAAACATGCCGCGGCACGGCCGAGTCCCCCGGATCGGCAGCTGCTGCTCCGTCTCTGAGTTTGCAAGTTGTTGGCTCTGTGAACGACAAAGGAGGCTGAGCTAGCAGGATGGATGCCATAAATGAGCAAAGTTGGCTGCTTCCCCCCCTCCCGCCATAGGGGTGAGCCTGCCAGTCAAGCCGAGCACAGCAAGTACGTTTGTTCCCATGAGGGTCATTGTATTACAATTTGCTGGTGAAGACTGGCCTGACTGTGAAGTGGTGGCACCTGGGAGATGTGAACTCTGGCTTAGGCCAGGGCTGGTATCATTTAGAGGTCACGTGGGGCTTAACGGGGCGAGAGTCAGTTGCCCTTACCCGGCCCCCTCTGCCTTCTGCTTGCCGAGCAGATTGCTCTGAGAGAAGTGGCTGGACGTGATGATTGGCAGCAGGGAGACGCCGGAAGAAAGCGAGATCCTCAATGGGAGAAGCAGTTCTTCGGAGGTCGAGTATGTTTTAATGCCGGGTTAGTTGCGAAGCAGTATTGGTTCATTGCTACTGGCAGCACTGATCACTTGAGCGTTGCCTTACTCTTTCCCGTCGTGCCCTTTAGAAACCCCGTCGTACCTCCTGTGCGCAGCTGAACATACAACTTGCTGCTCTTGTGGTTCCCACAATGAAATTCAGCAACTCTCACTTCTTGATAGGGGAGCAGCAGACAGGATCGCCCACAGCCCGTTTCGGCTCTGTGCTGCCCGCCGAGGCGGAGCAGCGCGCTCCCTCCCCGAGCCCGCGCTCCAGCCTCGCTTCTGGGCCGTCTTGTCAGTCTGTCCTCCCGGCTGCACCCCACTCTCCGGCTTCCATCTCCCGTAATTGCCCAGCAACATCTATTTGCATTCTGTGCTTCTGTGTTTTATAGAGAGGGAAGTGTATTTGCACTTCGCGAGTGTTTTTGAGCTGTGGCAAGGGCAGAAGTATGGCAGATGGGTGGGGATGAGAGAATCGGGAGCATGATGAATTTGTTTTTCTTACCTTGTTTAAAATTGCCTGTTAAAATTCAGCAGCCGCACCTCCGATCAGCCTAATGGTGTCTGCCATGTTGCGAATACACAGTCATTAGTTGGTCCAATTCATGCATGCTGAGGTAGGAGGGTGATGTGAATGCAAAGGAGATGGAGAGAATAGGAGTGGGGGGGGCAGAGGAAGGAGGGGGAGAAGCTTGGTAATACAGTGACAATGAAACATACGGTAGTCACACTGGAAAACTTTCTCCTTCATTAGCAGGGATCTGTTGAGTTTCTGCTCACATTAGGGTAATTAACACAAGTACAGATTGTTGAACATCTGTGCAGTTTAACTATATGGCCGGTTCCCAGGCTTTAAACAGGGCTGTGAGGAGCCAAATGCAAAGCAGTATGAAAAGCCCACACACTATTCATTTTACTGAAATTAGCATTTCTGGATGAAAGCTGATGTTGCACGTCGGCTATAAATTTTCTCTGGTCTGTTGCCAGGTTGGCTAATGATCTGAGGTTAGTGTTTGTTAATAATTTTTAAAAATTTGTTACTTTTAATATTCTGGAGGGGAAGTTTCTATCTCGCTCTTCTTTTCTTAAAAGGCAAAACAAAAAGCAAGCAAAACAAAGCATATGGGTATATTATATCTAATGTGCTTCTAATCTTTTTCCAATGAAAACCCAGGAAGGAATTGCTGGTTCAGCCTCCATCGGGGGCTGTTGGCTTTGTAAAGCCACCAAGGCTTTTTAATATTTTTGACCAAACTGCAGTTTTAATTTTCTAGCCTTGTAAATGCCTGGGAGGCTCCGCTTACAAAGTGTTGTAGATATGAGCTGTGTAAATAAAATGCAGAGTTTTGTCTGCAGGCTGGTGGTTACACAGGTGCTGCTTCTCCGCACATCACCATCCCTTAACTCTGTCTGTGCGTGTATATAGGGTTACCAGTATAAAGGTATAGCTGTATTTATGGAGAGCCTTCTGCGCTGACTATCCCAGAGGGCTGTTGTTTTGCTGTGGCATCTTGGAGCTTCCTCCTTGCTCTTTTTTACCTTGCCAGCTGAGAGCATCTGGGACACGAGGCTTGACAGACTGTGGAGCGTAACGGTTAGCAGCAGCGAGTTCTCCACAGAGGGCCCTTCCCGCCACAATTACCTTTTACGCCTTGGTCCATCAGAGCCTGTGCTTGTTGGCCTTCAGGCTATGTAGCAAGACCACTTAATACTTCAGGTTTTTTCGTTCTTTTTCCCTGTGTGGATAGGGACAGACCCATTTTTCCTTACATGGATGATTTGTGAAGCCTCCTTCACATGGGTTTCCTGACATTGATAATTCATTGTCATGTTTTTGACAGCAGAATTTAAGCATCTTTTCACTTTGCACCTAGAAATTTTCACTGGAAAGTTCAGACCAGTGGTTTCAACACGTGACTATCCACAATTTTCTCTTCTTGATGTGATTCCCCTTGTGACTTTTTCTAACCATCTTTTGGTGTTCTGCGGTGTTCCCAGTTGTGTGTTGACTTGGGTGTTCTGGCTGTACCTATACTTAAGCCTATGAGCAATATAACTGGTACCTGAATACACAAACACACCTGGGTTTGTATACAATTAAATTAAACAAATTTGTAGCATGCTAGAAACCTTTTGGGAAAGTGGGTGTGCATTTGAACCAAAGTGTGAAGGGTGTGTCAGGAGCCATAAAACCTTGTAATTCAAAAGTGAAGTGCACAGAGATCCTGTATCATGAAGACATTGGCATTTTTTTTAGTCATGTTCTCTCTTTCAGATACAGGTTTTAACATATGCTGAAATTTAAAAAAAAACAACCAAACAAAACAAAACAAAAAAACCACCACACAAACAAACCCCCCAAACTGACCAGATTTTTTCCACAAGTGGAGTTGCTGTAAGGCAGATAGCCCTTATAGCTGGGACAACAATTAGTGCACCATGTATGTCAGGGAATTTTATTTTAATGGAGAAGACATTCATGTGTGAAGATAAAAAGCCTACCAATGTGCATAAAAATAATAATCCTCATTAGCACTATTTTGTCCTTGCTGTTTTCACTAAGCAAAAAAATTTTGTTCATGGTGGGGTTTTTTTTAATGTAATCCCTGTGGGCTGATGTGAACAGAGCTGACCTTTGAAACCCTACTGAAATTTTAAAAGCTTTGTATATTTTTTTTTCCTTTAATTGGGAAAGGAGGGGACTTGGTGGCTTGGAGGAAATGCAATTCTTGCCAAGAGTGCAGTGATTTGGTCCTTTAGTTCACCTTCAGCTCCTGCTCTGTAATGGCTTACGCTCCAGCCCGCAATTTAGCTTGGCATCACTTGAAGTTGTTGGTGAAATTGTTGCCATCACACTCACCAGCTCCTCCACAGCCTGCTGACAAACATCGGAGCTTGCAGAGCTTCATATTCTTTGTGACAAAAAAACGTTCTGGGACCAAAATGCAGTCTTCAAATTCAGTCCTGCAAATGTCTGGGCTTCAGAAGCACTGTCACCTGTAAGAGAGCCCCGTAAATACTGTGCTCAGTGTTTTGTCATTGCAGGATCGCTTGCTAGGGTGAGGACAAGACACAAGACAGACTTGCTGAATCATATAAAAACTGTGCAAGTTTAGTTAAATATGTGGTTTATTTTTGAAGCACTAATTTAGTTAATCCAGTCCTAAGGGAAATTCAGGCTGGCCTACTTACTCTTGTAACAGTTTTGCAGATAATTAGTGTGTGTGCACACCAGCTTAGTTAGCAAAGGAAAATTGTTTGAGTGAAATGTTTATCTACATTTGATTTCTTATTCTCTCCATAAAGGATGTCAGAAGGTGGCACGTTGTATGGTAACAACAAGGGACACGTATAGCTCAGAGAGCATCTGTTACAAGAAGATGACAGAGGGCGTTTGCCCTTTCAAAGAAGGGTATGCAGTGAATGGAGCATTGAGATTTCCTCTGCGGTAGTCTTCCCAAAAGGATCCTGACCCTTTGGTTAAGAAATACTTGTTTAAGCTTAAATTAAAAAAAAAAAAAACCCACACACACAAAAAAAACCCACACATTTTTTTTTCCAAAATAAGTCATTTTACCTGGTTTGATACAATCATATCTTAAGGCGTGAATTAGCCCCATATAGCCAAGTCTGAGGACAGACCAAAAGAAAGTGAAAGGAGGAGGGACACTCTCCTCTTCTTGAGGATGGATTATAATATTCCAGAAGCTGTAAAACTAAAGATGCAATGTATGGTTGGGGTAGGGGGGTGTTGACATTTATGTTAGGAAGATTGCTCCAGCAGTTTAGGTATTTGATGTATGTAAATACAAATATCAAAATAGTCTCATACATTGTTTGTTGTTCTTTGTGCTGATGGCAAGAGGGTGGAAGAGGGCAATGCCTACAGGTTTTTGAGACATGTTAGCGCTGCCTAGTACAGGAAAGTGCAACATGAGAAATTCTTTAAATTAGTGACAGTGTTACTGTGTTAAATAGTTTGTTTTTTTCCTGGGCTTGATGATAGTGTTACTTTGAGTATTGGCAGAATTGTGTCATTTAAGTTGATGAGGATGTTCGGTCTTATCAAGGTTAACATCTGTGCTCCCTAGATTTGTGCCCCATGTGTCTCTGCTTCGATTTTATTTGGTCTCATTCTGAGAGAACCCAGCTCTATACAAGAAAGTCACACTCAGGAAAAAAAAAATAGTATTCCTGTTAAAACAGACAGACAAACCTGGATTGTTTCCACTACTAGGCAGGAACCGAAGTCACCTATTTGGGTATGTGGAACTGACCATGAAATTAAAGGACTGCAATATCTGCAGATACACTGCCAAAATGAAACAAAATTTTCCTTTGTTAATACCCTCGCTCTGCCTCAGCCTTGCTTCTTGAGAATGTTTCCCACAGACTGGATTTAAAGTGCCTGCTCTGTTCCTGAAGAGCAGAAAACGGCAACACATCCAGAGAGGTGGTTTCAGAATTTTGTAAGATAGCAAAACTGCAGCTGGTGAAACAGACCTGTCAGCCTTTAGTTACACGACTGTATCTGAGACTGCAAATACTCATTTCGCTTGTAGTGAGACTACTTACAATGATTTTTCTAGCAGATTTTTCCAGCATGTACACTGTGTATCCCTTCCTGGCTGGGAGGCTGTAGGGCATGCACTGAGAAACTTGAGGACATGATTTTGAAGGACTCCCAAAGTTTCCTTGGAGGTTTCATTTCATTCATCACTAAGCTAACTTCTGCGAAGCAGCAAGTTCTCTTGTTCTCCTGCGTGATCATTTTGAACAGGTAGTTGCATTTATGTAAATACCTAAAACAAGCTCAGAGAGCTTGCGTCTGTTGCTTTAGCTAGGCTGCATATGCTCAGCCACCTCTCAGACCTTTATCAGACCCCAAACTGAGCGCGTCTTGCTAACCTTGCAGTTGCATGGTTGGAATCATCTCCATTGTGTAGATGGGAATACTGAGGCAGATTTGAAATTACTTGCCTCAGGCCACCTAATGCTGACAATAGACCACACAGTTCTTCAGCCTCTTTCTATGCCAAAACCATTCTCTTATGTCTGCGCATGGAAAAAACAGAGTAGAGTGAGCGGAGAGTGGTATTTGTTGTGATAACAATGTGCGTTCAGTCCCAAAAGGCCATCGGACAGTGATGGATACATTGCTGTGAAATTAAAATCGCCAAGAGATGCACAGAAGGAGAGGCTAAAATGGTCGTCGCCGTGCACGTCGGTGGACACGGGAGCACGCAGGCGGGGAGCTGCAGCCAGCAGCGTTAGCAGGGTCCGTCAGCCCCTGCGCCAGGCAGCCCATTTGCATTCTTCTGTCAGGGAGTTGGAAGCTGCCACGGAGCAGTTTATACTCCAGCCTGCTCTGGCCTTGAATTATGCATGACCAATTTATCATGCCCCCAGCTGAAAAACTAATTGTGTCCCTGGGATATATTTACTAGAAATTGTAGTTTGCTGTGCTGGGGTCCCCAGAGTGTCCGGCAGAGCAAATGACTGGGAAGTCAGAGCGTGTTCAGAACAGGACTCCTGGCTCCGCTGGAGCCACCGTGCCGTTGATAGATTTTTCACTTCGATTGCCTTTCTGAGGGTTCCCCCCTCCTTCCTATTTTTCTTACACTGCATTACACTTAATCGGGCTGCAGGAGTCCTTCCAGTAGTCTCCAGTATTAAAAAGCATACCGATGTGCCTGGAAAAAAGGCAATTTATTCAGGAAATGCCAACCAGGTTGGGGGAAGGGGGCTGATTTCTTCTGTGTGTGGTTTTTCTTTTTTTTTTTATGAGCGCAGTGTGGCTTCATGTAATGTCTCCAATTACCGTGAACATCCCCTCCCTCTCCAGGTCTAGAGTGATGAGATTCCCTAATTACTGTCATTTGAACGAGAGGTTGGGGAGGAGAGGATTTCTTTTCCTCGTACAGAGCTCGTGGGGTGGGCTTAAGCTTGCAAATGGTATTACCACCGGGTCTGGCAAAGGAGCATGGGATGCCCCAAACCGAATTTCTCAGCGATGAAATGCCAGCTGTCAAACCTGTATCTGGCTGTAAAAACTCTCTCACAAGGTAGAGCTGAGCCATAAAGATCATCGGTGGGGGCGAGGTTTGAAAGGGAAGGAGGTAATTCACTGATAAATTAATCACCAAGTTCAGTCTGTCCTCCCCCACTTGTCACGGGAGGAGGATGTCAAGGAGTTAATCACAATAAAGGAGTCAACAGTAACACGACTTCAGAGGCAGAAGAGCCCTCTGGAATCTCTTGCTCCCTTTTTATTATCCTTCTCATCCGATCTCGTGCAGCTCCGCCTAACGTAGTTTGCAGCGAGGAGCCCACATCTCCAAGGACGGCAGGAGCCGTGCCAGCTCCTGTCCGCGTGGCTTCACTGCTGGCAGTGCATGAAGATAAATCGGGAGGCCTGCTTTTCCGAGGGGCTGGGACTTCGGAGAGCGCTGGGACTTCGGAGAGAGGGATCGCTCCTCTTCCATGATGGGCCGGAGCCTTTCTTATGGCTGTGCTGACACAGGCTGTACGTGCGATAGCTGGGCTGTGCTCTCCCACCTCTTTAATGAGATTCAGTGCATGTCCTCTTGAGAGGAGAGCTGTAGGAAGTTAATTGGGCTGGAATAAAGGTGCTGGCAGAGGTGCTTTCTTAAGTAAATTCAAGATGTATGAAGTAGTTTGTGGAAACTATTTGCAGCAAGTGTGTGCATGAGAAGCTGAAAGAAGTGAAGGTGGTTTTATTTTATGTTGTTTCTGAATGTCACAGATCTGGATCAGCTTTTAAACATTCAAAAGCTCTCTACAGCTTCCTTCCTTCTAGTTCCCCAAATTCGTGTTCATCATCAGTTCCCCAAAAAGATCTGGTGAAAAGATTTTGTTCAGGTGACTACACGTCTTGCTGCAGAAAAAGTAGAGCAGATCTGCTATGTGATGAAGCCATGCTCCTTTTTGCTGGAATATGTGATACAACCAGCATAAAAGTAGATCTGAAGCTTGTAAAATTGTATCAGAGAGACGGCATACACGGGTTTTTCCCTGCGTGCAGCTAGCCAGAGCAACGCCGAGACTGCGGAGTTCACGGTTGGCATAGACTGCCAAATGGGGACTACCCGTACTGTATCTCCTCAAACCCTGCTGAACTGGAAATAGGCCTGAGTCTGGAAATAATGTCCTCGTAGGGTCCAACACTGTAAGGTTGCTTTGCTTCCTTTAAGCTGTTGCATCTACTGATTTCCAAAGAACAGTGGACTGGTCATGGAGCCCAGCAGTTCAGTGGGTCTCTGTGCAGAGAGGCAAAGGAAATATTTAAGCTGAGTTGTACAGAGTACGTTACAGTCTGTTTTTCTGGAGGGTGTTGTAGCACTTATGAAATTACTGTGCTTTTGAGCAGTGGGGAGAACACAAGAAAGACAGACCGGGAGATAGGATGGAGAACGCTTTCACATAGCAGCAGTTGTACCATTAAGGAAAGGGTGGGGTAGGAGACAATATGAATGGCAGCATCTTTTGCTAGTGGTTTTAGCTGCAGCAGCTCAGTGTCTGGATGCTTTTGCCTTTTTATTATTCAGAACGAAACACATTAGCAAGTCCAGGTTATGCTCCTTTTGCTGGTGGTTCTTATTAGCTTGTTAATGATCGTCCTAGGTTTTAAGTGCCTACAAATGTGAGTTCTCGGATAACTTGAGTTCAGGGCAGCTGTCCTTGGCAGGGTGTCCCGATTTCTCCTATGAAAATCTTCCATGTTTTGTTCTTTTCCAGTCCTTGTTAACTTGTCATTATAAACTGAGGAAAGAAACACTGGCACTGTGTTGCCTTATGGATATTTTTCTTCCCTGAACCTGCCTCCTATGCTCTTTCCAAGGGAGTTTGGCTGTCTGGCAATTGACAGCTTCTGAGTGGCTCTACTGGTTTTTCTTCCTCTGCTTTATTATTCAAGCCCTTTCGGCTTTGCTGCTTTTTTTTCAGTCTGTTGCTGTGCTGTGCTTGAGTTGCCTGAGCTGTTTGGTTTTCTCCCGTTTGCTTTGCTGCTGCTGTGGCTAAGGTGGGACGAGATGCTGCAGCGCCGCACGGGACGGGTCGGGTGCAGAGGAACCTGCAAACAAGCCACAGCAGCAGCCCAAAAGATGAAAATAAGGTGGTGGGATTGGGGTAAAATAGAAGTCAGCGTTTCTTTTATCAGAGGCTACGTGAGACAAACTAACCCTCCCCTCACTCTCTTAGTTTTTTCTCACCCAACGGTTCTGTCCTCCATCCGTCTTCCTCCTCTCTCCCTCCTGTAGCTGAGACACACTTCAGTGTCAATTTTCATTTATTCCTGTGCTTAAAGTTACATAAATAGTTAGAGAAAAACAAGTTGTGATCAGCAAAGAGAGAGGTGGTTTACATGCCTTTTTAAGAAGGGGAAATTTTTTTATTCATGCTTAAGGGTGAAGGGAAATTACGCTATGACATTGGCTATGACTTAAACATAGTACTTGGTACCACAGTTTCAAATCGTGAAGGTAGTCAGCTAAAACACCATTCTGGCTTGGGAATTTGGCGGGGGGGGGAGCCCCATGTCTTCAGCACGATGTGCTTCTAAGTGTCAACATGTTCCTCCCAGTGAGGAATGAGAACTAACAAAAATAGATAGGGGAAAGGGGGCAACACATTTTTCTCATGATAAAACCGTGGAAGCATCTCTGGAGATGTGTGCCCGTACAGTGGCACATCCATATCCCTAGCATGGGGAGCTGTGGAGGAATTCTGAGGGGGATGCGGGAGAATAAACCTCGCCACTCTAAGAAATCCTGAAAATGTCCATCAGAAATGCTGCAAGTATTTGGAGGCTGCTGGAAGCGTTCCAGCATCGGAGTCTTTGTCTCCATCCATCACAGGCACTGCAATCTTTGTGCCCCCAGCTTCAAACAAGGGCTTCACGCTGTCCTTGCAATCTGCCTTTATGCAGCGGAGTGTGGAGGCTTCTAATTACGAGGCCGAGATGCGCGGCGGGTGGGGAGGCGTGCTGTGCCCCACAGCCGCGTACCTGATTATCCGTTGCTGAGGTCGTTAGAAGGGTTACTCCTGAGTTTAAGCCTGCTCCGCAAGACCCCTAATTATATGCTGCTCTGCAAGTTGCATTAAAAAGAAATTGTTGAAAAGACAAAGGACAGAATAACATTTCCTCCCTCGTCTTCCCCTCTCTCCCCCCCGCAACACACACAGACACACACTCCCCCACCTCTCCCTGCTGGGCCCAGAGCTACTTTTCACGCTTGAGTTGGTGCAAGCTCTGATAAAGCCATTGAAAGATGCAGCAGGGAGACAGAGTGCTCCCAGGGACAGAGGGAAGCAGAAGAGGAAGCTGAAGTAAAATGACCCCCTCCCAGGTAGATACAGCCAGGCGCTGCTTGCTGAAGGAGTTGTCCCACAGAGCAGAATTAGAGAAGAGATTAACCGTCCTTTATTGTTTTGTTTCACTTCCTAGGGAGCAATGTAATGTGGTTTCTTCCATCGTGAAAAACCTGCTTCAGCTGGAGCTCCGGGAAGCCTGAATCACTATAGATAACACATTCAAAGTGCAGTATCCCTTGCACATGCTGCCAGTTCTCATTTTAATCTCCCCAGACATCAAAAAAATTAAAATGTAAAATTCTAAGCTATGCAGTTGAGTGACATGAAGGCTGCACTCGCTGCAATGCAATTTCCAAATCTGGGACATGCACACATGTGTCCATCCCTGTCAGAGATAACAGTTTTATGTGTGCTTTCCATGAGCCCATGAAGTGTACCACTAACAGAGACAGAGAATTGAATGGGTTCTTCATTACCACATGTCTGGACTACTAATGAAACTAAACCCAGGTTGATAACAGTAGCACTAAATATTTCCACTGCTTCTTGGTGCGATGGTAACGTTTTCAATTTACGGTGGAGATTATTATAGGGGTATCTGCAGTACCAAGGGTAACGTTTTTTCAAGATTGCTATTTCAAGGGGTGGTTTTTTATTACTATTTGCATTATAGTAGTACCTGAAAGCCTGAGTGACGGACCAGGATTTCACTGCACTAGGTGCTGTACAAACATGGGGTGGGGGAGACTCTCTGTTGCAGATTGGGGTTTTTTGAGATGTGGCTATGGGGCTTCTTCATTGCTTTTGTAGCTGTAGAGAAACTCATATTTGAACAGGAATTTCAAAGTCAAAATGTCAAAGTTTGAGTCACTTCTGTACTGGAGAAGCTTGCAGACTGTCATATTATACTTCACTCTAATCTGTGAGCTTTAAACCTTGCTCAGTCTCTTGAATATCTCAGTTGTAGTGCTCTATTGTATGCTCCTTATTTCTTACTAGTTTGCCTTCACTTCATTCTGGTGTGCAACACTGGATTTGCTGCCCACCCAAGACACTAACAGCAGGGAAACTTCTGCTCCTCCTGTCTGATGTGATTTTTTTTTTTTCCCCTCCCATGTTTTTACGTATTCGGTTTGTCTCTTTATGTAGTGAGGAGGGTCCCTGCAGCAATCTTTGTTGGGGCTCTGGTTAGCACGGCTGAAGGGAGGCAGCGATGCAGCCGCGCTGGCAGCACAACACGTCGTTCCCGTGCATTTGCTGGCGCTCCCTCCAAAGCCCTGGGTCAGGCACCGGGTGCGAGGTTGAATGTGCTTCTTGGTCACCTTGTGCTCACCCACGTTGCTCCCTCCAAGGCAAGATCTGAAACGTCCGATTGACCACTCTCTCCCCTTGTTTTGTGTGTTTAATGTGAACTCATAAGCCTCTCGCTGTGTATGAGGTGAAATAACCCAACCGTTGAACCTGATAACTCAAAACTTTCTCTGCGCATCAGCTTGATGTATCCCTTTGCTTTCTCATGTCCTGCTTTTCACTGCTGCCTGTTGAAAGTATCTTAGGTGTGATTACTGTGGGGCATCATTCCTGGCTACCTACCCTAGAGCAGGTTGAAGATGGCCCTTATCCCACTTGAAATTTTATGTGGCTTTTATGTTTTGGCAAGATGACATGACAAAGATATCAGCTGCCTTGAAATTACTCCACAGAGCAAAAATCTTTGTTTCAAATGGTATTTGGAGATCTTCCAGTCATGCCTCATATTTTCATGGCATCTGTGTCTAAGATAGTTCAGAATCTCTTTGATTTAAAAATGTCATATCGCTTGAGCTGGGACTGTAATCTTGTCTTCAAGCCGGGTGCAGGGGTGCTGGTACCTGTTTAGTCAGTGGTGGTACTTTCCTTGTCTCGCGCACTCTTCAGTTAGCGAGAGTCTCTTGTTGGCTTTTCGGTTTTTGTTCTGTGATATCTTTAAAAAGTACAAAGAGCGATCACGGTTTTTTGCATGCATGGTTTGTCGGTTTCTTCAACCCCAAAGTCCCCAGAGTCTGCAAGTTGAGTCATTTTTCTGCTGGCACAGGGCATTACTCAGAGATGCAGATAGTCTTGAGACTTTGGCTGTGTATTGTTGAACAGTCTCCAGAGTGACTGTCTTGCTCATTTTGTCAGTTTGGAAATCTAGAAGTAGTGAAGATAAAAGTGAATTTTGTTGTAGTGCTTTTCAAACCCCTGGACATGTGCAAGACAATGAAGCAGGCAGCACCTTCAGCCGTAGCTCGCTTAGCAGAAGTTTGACATCGTAACCCGTTTCATTGAGCGAATAAACACTGGGCATGAGCAACTGCTGCTTTTGAAAGACAGCACTGTGACTTCCATCTGGACACCTGCCAAGGAGGGGTAGAAGGGACATGATGCTAACATCTCGCTTGAGCCACGGCACTTTTAATGTGACCATTTTCCCTGTCTTGGGATCAAAACTGTCTAAATTCTTACCTCTCCTCTCAGAAGTCTGGCACTCTGGTTCAGAGGCCAACTAGATACCAACTCAGACAAACCAGCTGTGAATCAAAAACCTCTAGACTGCGAAAGGAGGGCTTATTTGTTATTTTTTTTACCATGCATGTCTTTCCATTGTGTGTTGGAGATGGTTTTTAGGGTTCTAAACAAATAAGCACTGGCTGAGATCAGGTACCCAGCTTGTACTAATGGAGGAGAACCAAGAGTGTTTTGATGGAGCTATATTTCTTTGTTAATTACTTTAGAGTTATAAAGATGAGGTCTCCCGACTGTAGCCCAAGTAGATCTGAAATGTCCACCACAAGACGTTGCAGTAGCAATGCAAAAAAAAGTATGCATGCATTCGTATGAGGCAGTGATAAAATGTGCCCAGGAGACGGTGTGTGCTGAGCTGCTGCAAGCCCTGGCCCTACAGCTGGCGTTGATACGCAGTGACCTCGCACACTAGAAGGATGTGCTGCCGTGCATCATGACACTGATTCCTCCGTGGACTGCTTCATTTCAGTACAAATTCACTTAATACTTTACAATGGCTGCTGCAGATTTATGTTATGATGTGTTTGTGGCGATGGTCTACATCCGCTTCAGTTCGTGGTGTGGTGAAATGTATTGAAACAACCTGGTCTGCGAGGACCTGGAGAGATCAGGGAGCAAAGGAAAGGATACAGGCGACACGATGAACGCTGGTGGGTGTCTGAATTTAAATGGAGCCTCTTAGCTGCAGCTTCCTGAGCAGTTGTGAATTTTTCTATTTGAAAAACTCAAGGCAGATCTCTTCCATTCTTCTAATGCTAAAGAAGATGTTTGTATTTTGATTGTGTTCATGTTTGAAATAAGGGGTGAGCAGGTGGAAGAAAGCGAATTCTTTCTTTAGTTCAGGCCCTGTGCTGTATGGAAAGAGAAAGTGGGAAGTCATGGGGTCAGTGGTCATGACTTGGAGTTGGGAGGTTTTGGGGTGAAAAAGAACAGAAAAAAATAGAGTTCCTTATTTGTGCCTTCTAGGTAGTTGAGCTTTTTGGCCATCCAGCTGCCACAGCCTTAGGACTGTGACCAGGCCTGTGTATGGGAGGTTTCCTTTTCTAACATTTCGTCCAGTTGCTCCCCCAATCTATCCCTGCCACTCTTGAGGGTTGATATTGGGCAAGTATGTTTTAACCATATTGTCTGTGGCTGCTGCTCTGTGCCTTATCTTCACCAGCACTCGTGCTGTGGCTGCAACTGGTGGAGCTGGACCAGCAAAGCCGGTACAGATTGGTTCAGCAGAGATTAATGCCAAACACAGTTGTCGGCCGCTAGCGCGCTACGAGAACCTCCTGCGACTGGAGCAGTATTAAATCTGAACCTTGCAAAGATGTTTGAAAACCAGCAGAGCGGGTGGCTGGAAGATTAACTCTGCACGAGGACACTTTGGAGAGCAGAGAGCCACAATAGCAGTTTCGGTGCCAGCTTTGTCCCAGCTGCCAGAAGGGACTTTGTCAGGGGAGTCCTTTACCATGGTACTGGTCCCCCAGCTGCTGGAACAATTGCTTGAGACCACTGGCAGTCAGCGTGATTAAAGCAGCCTTCAGGCTGCTTTATTTCACATGGGCAGTTATCCAGGTCCAAGGATTGGCTCCGCCTGGAAAGATGTAGAAGGAAGTTTGCCATATTGTACCCTTCCGCACTACATCTCTTCTTCACCTGCGTTTAAGGATCAGGCCTGGCTTTGTGGTTGATCTGTAGCCACCCCAGGTTGCAGTCCATGAAACGCTCCTGGTACCTCTGGGTATTGATTGATGTGACAAGATACATCATTTTTTTCTTTCTACATAAAGGAGACATTTAATTGAATTAATTATCTAATTTATTGCCTCCCAAACTGGGATTTTAGCTGTATGAATTAATAATACAAACCAAGAGCACCCTTAAGACTTTAACCCCTTTCCTTTCTCTTAAACTGTGTTGTAGCTGTTAGATCACGTTTACAAACCATAAGTAATGCGACTGCTGATAACGGAGTTACTAATTTCGTGTCAGGACGGGACTGCAGGAACCAAACAAGGCTGCTTGCTCGTTATTTAGTTTCTTCCTTAGGCCAGGTAGAGCCTTCCTTTTCCCTTTGTATTTTTAAAAAGGGGAGCTAGGAGGTATGTTTACCAAAATGGATTTTTGTCCCAATGGGAATGGCCCTCTTTTGCTTTCCTCTGCTTTCTTTATGTGAGTATGTAAATATATGTAAATGTATACAGGGGCTTGGATTTACCCTCTTCGACTCCCCCTCCCATGTATAATGTATGTGTTAAACACGTAATCATTAATCAACTTTGTGGGGAGTGGAGACAAGAAGAGCTCTTTGATGATAGATGTATACTTGTGACTGTGCTTGTATGCGTGTTTATTAGGCAGCACAGTGCTATCAAAAGAAACTCCAGGTCCCTGAGGATAAGAAACAGCATAGGGAACAAATGAAGAGGGAAAAAAAAAATCCAATCCCTCTTACTGTAAAACCCTCTGTCTTCTACCATCTGTCTCCTTTTTCGGAGTGAAATAAATTGGGGATAGATCTTTGAATGAGGTGCTTATTTGTAATGCACAGAAACGTTAATGTAGAGCCGAAGCAAAGTTATGGTTAACATTGGCTCTGATGGCTGGGAGTGTTGGAGGCAGGATGACTTTCTTTCTTTTGTCTGTACATGCTGGAAGTGGTTTAGAGCAAAAAAGCCTTCAGGTTATTGTGCACAAGCACAACTATTTCTTAGGTTTTAATATCATGTTTGATAGAATCATGTGATCACAGAATCGTTTAGGTTGGAAAAGACCTTTAAGATCATCATGTCCAACCGTTAACCCAGCACTGCCAAATCCACCACTAAACCATGTCCCTAAGTGCCACATCTACACGTTGTTTAAATACCTCCAGGGATGGTGACTCCACTACTTCCCTGGGAGCCTCTTCCAATGCTTGACAACCCTTCTGGTGAAGAAATGTTTCCTAATATCCAATCTAAATCTCCCTTGGTGCAGCTTGAGGCCATTTCCTCTTGTCCTGTTGCTTGTTACTCGGGAGAAGACACTGACCCCCATCTCTCTACAACCTCCTTTCAGGTAGTTGTAGAGAGCAATAAGGTCTCCCCTCAGCCTCCTTTTCTCCAGGCTAAACATCCCCAGTTCCCTCAGCCGCTCCTCATAGGACTTGTGCTCTAGACCCTTTCCCAGCTCCGTTGCCCTTCTCTGGACACGCTCCAGCACCTCAATGTCTTTCTTGGAGTGAGGGGCCCAAAACTGAACACAGTACTCGAGGTGCGGCCTCACCAGGGCCGAGTACAGGGGGACGATCCCTTCCCTACTCCTGCTGGCCACACTATTTCTGATACAGGCCAGGATGCCGTTGGCCTTCTTGGCCACCTGGGCATACTGCTGGCTCATATTCAGCCGGCCGTCAACCAACACCCCCAGGTCCTTTTCCGCGAGACAGCTTTCCAGCCACTCCCCCCCAGCCTGTAGCATTGCATGATGTTATAGAAGGCACAAATTAAAGGTGGTCATTGCCCTGAAGTGTTCACAATAATGACAACAAAACCCACGCTGGTTCTTTGTGAGTACCCAGCTCAGAACGTGCTTCAGGCTGCTCTGTGTTGCATGAGGAGGGCTTGGGGTGCTGGAATTGTCTGGAGATTAAGGTAGAGGTGGAGGGATTGACGACTTTGCATTTTTCTTCCCATGAGATACGGCAGTAAGTCTTGGGACCTGAAAGCTTGGATTGGACGTAGGAAACCAAACATTTCCTTGGTTGTGTTAAAGGGGAGCTTAGTCAGTCTTGTAGAGTTGTGCATATGCTCTTGCACAAAATTGTGTTGTCCAAAATGATAAAGTTGGAATAGACTTGTTTTGGGGAAAAATTGAAAATACAAATTATTTAAGCGCATTAGATTATTTTTCACTGCTCTTACTGAGCTTGTGCACTTGCAAGTGCCTATTTTGAGAAAGATTTTCTAAAATATGTATTTTAAATGAGCTTAGAAAGTGGCTTTGGCTCATTGGGTACAGAACTGCTACACCTTTTGCTTTGCATTCTTGCAGAGCTAGGCAGGAGATGCCGAGGTCTGATTGGAACTGCTGAAGTGCGTAGGAAACAGCAGTCCCGGCTCCATCAGCCATCTGCTCCAAGTCCAGCAATCAGTCACCAGCCAGGGGAGCAGGGGAAGGAGTTGTGAGTGTGTTAGGGGGGAGCAGCAGCAGCGAGACTGGGAGGCAAATGGGAAAAGAAAAATTCCATTTTCTGCAGTCTGCGCGATGCAGAGAAGCAGATGGATTGGCTGCAGCGTGCCAGATTTGTCAAGGTGTATCTGGTATTTTAGGAAGGAAGAAAACCCAATAAAATCTGAGGAAGGGTATACCCAACAAAAGGTATATACATTTGCTTTGGACTAATCCAGGCTATCTTTACGATAAGATAGCAGCTTCATCCACTGTGGCTATTTCTCTTTATTTTCTACTTCTTTCCTCCTTTCATTTGCCAAAGTCAGCACTTCCAGATTGTTCTACAAATGAGCTGAAAGCCACAGAAATTCAGAGCCTCATCAGAATTTTCCTAAACTGTTGACTATTGAAGTCTACATTTTTAGTTTTGGAGGCCTTTCCATCATTTTATTTTTCGCAGAAGAAATAAACAAGGCGTTGGTTTAGGAAAGTGCTTCAGATACAGTGAGATTAAGCACATACATGGAACGAAGCGTTTGATCAAGTGCTTTTCTGAATACACTTTCTAGAAAATTGATGTCCCTTTTACTGCTCTTGCTAAGCTAATCAGAAGATGCTGGGGTCTGATCGGAGCCTTTTGTGCATTTTCAAGATAGTGTCTCTGGAGGATCATTACACATGTCCCTCTGCAGTGAGTACAAGGAGATTGTCACCAGGAAGGTGTTAGTCGCTGTGTATTAACATGCAGGATTATTCTGCCTCTTTTCGCTGTAGGCTTTTCATCTCCTTACTAAGCAGGCACAGTCATGTCTAGGCTAAAATCGCAAAGGCTTCTTATAACACTACATTTGTGCCTCCAGTTCAAAAAATAAGCTCCAGTGAAATGAGCTGTTAGCTGTTGTGTGACTTCTGAAGAGAGGTGTGGAAAGGGCACAGGCTTCAGCCCTTACCACTAAGAGGCCAAGGGGAGATCAGCCAGGACCAAGCCACGGGAGCTCAGCACTCGGCTCCTGAAGGCACAGTTGTCTGGAGGGGTTAATGACCTGGCAGCTGAATAGAGTTGTTGCTGTCTTGGCAAATGAGCACGTGGTTAGCCAAAGAGAGGTCAAGTACAGCTTGCTCTCCTGTTCCTTCCAAAAGCATCTCCTGTGCAAAGCTGGTGGTTGAACACACGCACCAGTGATGTTCCCCCTCCTCCAACCGGGCCAGTTTTCTTCTGCCCAGAGCCGACCTGGCCCTTTGGCAAGCCATGTGTGTGAGTGTCCTGGAAACTCTCCATTTGGTAGCTGAGCATGGCAAGCATTAGCCAATGACTCAAAAAACGTCCCCCTCAGACATCATCACCATGAAGGGAGAAGAGCAAAGCTGGGTCAGTGGTGCTGCGCTTATTCACAGGTCCATGAGCAAACACAGTAGAAGGTTTTAGAACACAAAACCTTTGGCAGACATCTACTGTTCACCGCAGGCAAACGAAACTTTACAGGCGAAATCATATCAGCACATATGGAAAATAAACCTAGTAATTGCCCTGCAATTACACCTTATCATAACAACTGCTGTTAGATGGACTGTCCTGCTAGAGTCCACCACCTTCCTGGTACGAGGCATGCATCTAGAGTTCAGCCTTCCATCCTTCTTGTGAGACTCACCAGACTCCAAATCTAGTAACTTTTAGCACACAGAACCATGTTTTTGTTGAAAATAGTTGGTTACTGATACAAGCCAATAACTGGGAGAAGTTTCTTATGGTTTGTGCATGAGGAAATGGCCTGTTTTTGTGGTCAGCAGTTGGCATGGTATATATTTGACTGCTTTAATGTTTTTTGCAACCCCACCCAGATAGTTGCTGTAGTACAAAAGAAATAAATTTGGAAGAGCTGCATGGGTGTAGCTGATCACAGTCACCCTATTAGCTTCAGCTGGCTTGTAGAGTTCCTGTACCCAGAACATAGAGAACACAGAGCTTTTTGAAATAAAACTAGCTGTTCCCTATGTCAGATCAGTTCATGTCTGTACAGATGGTTTCTCAACTGGAATTGCCAGTAACATCATCAGCAAAGGCTCTGAATTATGTTTTTTGTTCATTTGGGTTTGGGGGATTTTTTGTTTTGTCTCTCTGATTGTATTCATAAAGGAAAAATTGCAAAGAAAAGAGCCAAAGGAAAGTCAAGAGCCATTGTACAAGAAGGAAAAGATTATAGCAGGGAGGCATAATGTATTGGAAGTGAAAGACTATTCCTGTCTATTGGGGATTTTCTCAAGAATGTGAATGTACACGTCTACCAGAAGAATGGGAAAAGGGCTGACACTTTGTGGGGTTCAGACAAAAGAATATAGATCCTTTTCCCTTCACATCAAGTGGTCCATGGAAATTAAATTGTCCTCTCAATGCAGGGGGGAGTTCCTGTCCAGAATGGATCACAGCATGGTGGTGACTGTAAAGAGGTTTTCTCTTCTACTACCTTGCTCCACGGGGCATTTACTTGAAGAGCATAATTAGGATATGCATCTGGAAAAACACACCACCAGGCACAGATGCAGTAACACACTAGAACCCAAGTGTATTTTAGTTTACTGCGGACGATAGAAAAGAAACTGAGACGAGCAGCATCAAAACTTGCTTCCCATGAACTTTCTCTCCCCATTTCTTCACGTACTTTGGCTTATGCACGTACAAACTTCATTCTGTAAGGGAGAAAGTTAGGCTATTTAAATGCCAAGAAAGAAGTTCGATTTCAGAGGAAACTTGAAAAAGAGAATGAAGACCTGGCTGGTGAGGACGGGACAGATTTCCACGCTTTGGACAGAGGGCACAAAGAGGCTAGGCAAATCCCCTGGCCCAGGGTTTATAGCGTGGCTGTCGGTGCCACAGACGATTTCTCAAAGAGCTGGGAGGTGGCGAAGGAAGTTTGTTGTTGGCCGAGTTAGTCTTAGATTGGGGAGGGTGTTGAGATGCAGGAACTGAGAGTCTTTTAGGTTTTTTGGAGGCAAGGATGAGAAGATTGTTTGCGAAAGCAACTGGAGTGGGGCATGGAAAAATCCAGGAAGGCTGTTTTACCCACGGGGTGAAACTCTCTCTTTGGTTTGGACTGTAGCCAGTGGCACAGAGTAACAGAAACTTTCGAATTCATGCATCTGCTTCTTGGCCAGTCCTCGCTGGAGACTGTCAGAGCAAATGGAGCTGCCTGTTCTGGAACCATTTTAGCTAGAATCAGCTCCCAGAAGACGGTTGTTAATAACTCATGTCTCACCAGCCCTCTCCTCCTTCACTCCACTCCCTAAAAACTAGGCTGAGAGACTGTGCAGGAATTTGGGCTCTCTCGGGTAGGCCAGCAACAAGGCGACGGGCTCTCGCTGAGGTAATCTGCTAAAGCCATTGCCATTTTGCAAAGCAGCCACAATTCAAAGCGCAGTCGTGTTTGAACACTGGACTGACTTTTCTGTCTCTTTTAATGCTTTAAACAGGGCTGTGCATTCAGCAGTTATTTGTATAAGCGTTCTCCAGGCATTTGAAAAAGACTTCTGTTTTCCAGAAAGGAGGAGGAAAGAGGCCGGAAGGGGCTACGTGGGGCAGAGTAGGGCAAGCGATAGGGGAGCAGCCAAAAAAGAGGCTTTTGGCTGAGCTGGTGTGTGGGTGACTGTGGGCAGACACGGTGCTGCACGTAGACTTGCTAGGGCTCCCCCACACCTGGTATTAAATCAGAAAAAAGCCTTCCACCTTCTGTTGCTGGGAGTTATGCTCTTTAGAGCCGAGTTCGACAGTTGTTATTGCAATTTTGTGGTGCTCTTTTGATTTACAGCTGTTTTTACGACCATTGAGACAGCCACAAATCGAGGAAATCTCATAAAACAGAGAGTAAACGTCTCCTTCACAACCCAGGCAGAGTTTTGGCATCCGTGCTTATTCCATAGAGCAGGATGTGTAAACAATATTGTGTCCCCTGAGTGGCTGATATCAGTACAGTTAAGTGGTAACAGCTTGAAAAATGCATTTCTCGTATATTAGCGGTAAAACTCGAAATGGGCCCCCAGGCTAAAGTAAATTGGTGACATTTTGCAGCAGAAAAGGAAAAAAAAATAAGGGCAAGGATTGGAAATGCGGAGCCCCAGCTTTGAAAGCAGTGGGACTGGAGCCAAAGTTGGATTTATCTGCATTATTGCAGTACGGAAATAAATGGATCCACCACACTTGTTGCAAAGCATATCTAATTGGAGAAGATAGATTATATGTCGGCTGCAAACAGTGGACTGCCCCCTTCACTGCCTTCTAACACAGAAGATGAGGTCAGTTAACGCCATATTTAATCAAAATATAATGATGAGAGCTTCTTTCTTGACTTACTGCATAGCACAGCAGAAATACTTGGTGCCCCTTTTCTGTAAAAAGTAGGTGAGTGCACTTCCCTGCCCTTGAATGAGTGAGGGGTAGGAAGCCAAATGCTTTGCAGATGTGAACCACAGTCTTTCTTCCATATTTTTTCCTTAACAGGCTCCGTTTGTAGGGAAATTTATATGCTGTCCTGGTTCCCTCTTTTTAGATGTTCCTAATCCCGTCTGTTGGGTCTTTAAATACTACTGCACCCTGCGGTATGCCTTCTGTTGCGGGTGAGGGTGTCCACATGCAGGAACGGAGCTGTGGGGAACAGCTAGTCCAACAGAGACATTTTTTCCCTAAAATGTAGAAACACAAGACGTGAGAGAGAGAAGAGTTGATGGGCAGACTTGATAATGAAGTTAAAAGAGTCAATCTGATAAACACGGAGAGAGAGCTTCTGAAGTTTCACCATGTTTCGGGATTGCCACATTCGTATTGTTTACCTAATGAATATTTGATGTTTCCTTCATGTATAGAGTTGCTGTTATCTGATTGGGGTGACAGGAGGTGTCGTCGCCTTGTAGCTTCTTCATTTGATTACCCGTGGGTCTGCTGAATATAACGCGTGGTGGTCCAGCCCAGCTCAAATTAATCTGGTGTCTGTTCGCGGAGGAGAGCCATGAGAAGACCTTGCGCAGCTGTCTGCTTCACAGAGCCCAGCAGGGAGTTTTCAAATAAAAAAGCTATCGTTCCTTTCCTGGACTAATTTTCAGAATCTACTTGCCCATTTCTAATTAACCTAATGGATATTGTTAAAACTTGGGCATCTGCAAGGGTTCATAGACCCATAATCCGGGTGGTTCGGGAAATAATTTTCTCATTGGATCAAGAGAGGAGAAGGCAGATGATCATTCATTTTTGTTTGATTTTGCTTTCCGGTGCTGTCTGAAAAGAGCTAGCCTGAAGATGTTCAGTAAGGCTGTGGCAGTCCTCTTCTGTATTTCTGCAATTTCCATGGGCAAAATGAGAACGGACATTCCCTAAGATCAAGCACAAGCCCGGCACTGTTGGTGGTAGAGCTGCAGTGAATGACATTGTTATCCAGAGGTTATTTGTTGAATTGTGTACTGGTGTGTTAATAGAAAGGAGGTGGTTGCAGTGTTTACTTATGAATGTCTTCATGTTGGTAACATTTTTCTTAAAGTTTCACCTTGTGGAGTCATGTTGTTGCATGAGAATCTCAGCTTACATATATATTACACTTTAAAGGAAAAATCCAGC